>CM067841.1:540188294-541438294 GCA_034509565.1 Triticum monococcum
CGTCTCCTCAATAAGTCCCGTGGACTTATTGAGGACACGGTAAGCATGAGAGTTTGTAGCATAACCAACAAATATGCCCTCATGAGCTCTAGCCTCAAATTTAGACAACCGAACACCTTTCTTGAGAATGAAACACTTACACCCGAATACCCGGAAGTACTTGAGGTTGGGCTTGTTACCGGTGAGTATCTCATATGGAGTCTTGTTCAAGCCCTTGCGGAGGTAGAGACGATTGGATGCATGACACGCGGTGTTGATGGCTTCGGCCCAAAAGTTGTACGGGGACTTGGACTCCGCCATCATGGTCCTTGCCGCATCCATCAACGTCCGGTTCTTTCTCTCCGCAACACCATTTTGTTGAGGGGTGTATGGTGCGGAATATTGATGCTTGATTCCCTCATCACTAAGAAATTCATCCAAGGTGTAGTTCTTGAACTCGGTGCCGTTGTCACTTCTTATTGTCAAGATCTTTGCATTGTGTTGACGTTGTGCTTTATTTGCAAAGTCAATGACGGTTTGTTGGGTCTCGCTCTTCCTCTTGAAGAAATACACCCACGTATACCTTGAGTAGTCATCCACAATCACCAAGCAATACTTCCTACCTCCAAGACTATCGAAGGATGGAGGCCCAAAGAGATCCATGTGAAGGAGCTCCAAAGGCCTCTTTGAATAAATGATAGTCGTGGGGGGGTGAGCCTTCTCATGTAGCTTTCCTTCGATACAGGCACTGCAAGCACGATCTTTAGCAAAACTAACATTCGTTAGTCCACGGACATGGTCCCCCTTTAGGAGACTTTGCAAAGATCTCATATTGACATGGGCTAAACAGCGATGCCAAAGCCATCCCACATCAACTTTAGCCATTAGGCATGTCGCGGTCTTAGTGGGTCGCTCTGAAAAGTTAATCACATATAGACCGTTCTCGACATGCCCAACAAAGGCTACTTTAAGAGTCTTGCTCCACAAGAGGGCCACGGTATCGATATCAAAGAAAGTGGCAAAGCCCATGATTGCAAGTTGACGAACGGAAAGTAAATTGTATGCAAGGGACTCAACAAGCATGACCTTCTCGATCGTGAGATCATGAGAGATGACCACCTTGCCAAGTCCCAATACCTTAGAAGATGAGGCGTCACCCCACTCAACATTGGTGGGCATAGATGGAGCCTTGTGCACGTGCACCACCAAGTCCTTGCTTCCGGTCATATGATTTGTAGCTCCGCTATCGAGCAACCATGATCCACCACCGGAAGCAAACACCTACAAGAGATCAATGCTTGGTTTTAGGTACCCATTTTGTAATGGGTCCTTTGATGTTAGTAACAAGGGTCTTAGGAACCCAAATATACCATTCAATGTACTCATGAAGAGGACCAACAAATTTGGCATAAACATGCCCATCACTAGCACGTCACAACACATAAGAAGGATTAAAATCGCCGGCTTTGTTGGGTGAGGTGACATTGCCCTTATTGACTTTGTTCTTCTTCTTCTTCTTCTCCTTGGGGACACTCTCTCCCGCCCTCACAAAGGTTTGCATGAGGGGAGGAGGTCGTTTGGTCTTGTCATTCTTCTTCTTGTTTTTGGAGTCGGGGACGTACCCAACCCCTTCCTTCGCCACACCTCCCTTTTGGTTGATCAAGAGATCATTGAGGTTCTTCTTGCCTTGTATGCAAGTCGCAAGGCCTCTCTTAAGTTGCTCCTTCAACTTAGCATTTTCCTCAACAAGATGTATATGCTCACAACACGAGTTAGTAGCATTTGCATTATCAATTAAAACCATATGAGGAAAAGTTGCTTTCTCCTTAGTTAGCTTCACTTGGAGTTGATCATGAGACTCCTTGAGACTAGCGTGAATACCCTTCAAGGACTTGTGGGCCTTGTCAAGTATATCAAACTCCTCTTTGAGTCTAGCAAGATCAACTCCGAGTTTGGCTTTCTCGGAATTTAGCACACGAGAAACAACGAGGGCATGATCATAATCTTTCTCTAACTTAGCATGATCAACGTTGTATGACTCCTCAAGAGCCAAACGAAGACCACGCTCTTCCTCAAGAGCATTGGAAAGATCCGAAATCTCATCGGCATAGTCACGACTATGCCCTTCCATCTTTGAGATAGTGTCTTCGTGAGCCTCGATCATGTCATTGGCCTCACCAAGTTGTTCCAAAAGAGCAACAAAGTGCTTCTTGGATTTTCCCTTGAGTTTGCCCATAAAGGCCTCAAACTCGTTAGCCTCCACACTAGCTCCCTCAACCTCATTAATGCTATCCGATGGGGGAGGATGATTAATGATGGTAGTTTTGATGTTGGAGGTTACCTTATTTGTGGCTTTAGCCATGAGGCACTTGGCGTTGATGCTCTCGTTGGGTGAGTCGAAGAGAGACACTCGTGACGTTGTGGCAATGGCGACGGAGGCCATGGCAACCGACTCATCATCTTCATCATCGTCGTCATCCTCATTGTACTCTTCTTGCACAACCAAGGCCTTGGGAGGAGTCTTTTTGGTGAAGTTGTTCTTGTTGGGGAACGACTTGGCCTTGTCCTTTCGGATGAGTTTGCCACCATTGTCTTCCCTCTTCTCATACGGGCATTCCGCAACGAAATGACTCACGTTGCCGCAGTTGTAGCAAGTCCTTACACGTTGCTTGCCCCTTGCACCACTTGAGTTGTTTTTGCTAAAGTTGGGCCTCAAGTTTTTCTTGCTCCAAAATTGCCTTGAAGCAAGTGCCATATGTTCATGATATGCATACTTTGTATCTTCGGGGTTGCTCTCCCCTTCTTCCTCTTCTTCTTCTTCCACGGTGAGCTTGGCCTTCAATGCGAGGTTAGGCTTCTTTGCCCGTTGAGAACGGAGCACCGCATTGTCGGCGGTTTTGTCCAAAATGTTCATGGCCACAAACTCATCCAACACTTCACTTGAGGTCAAGGTGTGGAAGTCCGGTCTTTGGCGAATGACGGAGGACATGGCCTTGTGGTAGGGCATCATTGCCTTGAGGAATTTGCGCTTGATCCAGTTGTCATCCGTGTCCTTGCTCCCGTGATCTCGTAGTGAGACCGCGAGTTTGGTGACTCTCAGATAGAGCTCACGAGGTTCTTCATCTTCCTTCATTGCAAACTCATCGGCCTCATCTTGTACCACTTCATAGTTGGAGCGTTGAATGCTTGCGCTCCCTCGGTAGAGAGACACAACACAATGCCATGCATCCTTGGCCAAGGCGAAGGGACGAAGATGAGGTAGGTCTTCGGGTGGAATTGCATCTTGAATGATGAAGAGAGCATTCTCATTGAATTGATTGTCCGCGGCTTCTCGAGGAGTGAAGTTGCTTGGATCATGTGGGTAGAAACCTTCCTCAATGATTCTCCAAAGGTTAGTGTTCACATGATTCAAATGACGTTTAAAGCGGTAAACCCAAGAATCAAAATCCTCATTTTTCACAATCTTAGGAGGAGGACCGGCATGATTCAAATGAGTAGAAGGAACCGGTCCACCATAAACAAGTGGTGGTTCCACATGGGCAAAGATGCCGGTGCCATTCTTGCCACTAGAAGAAGGGGCCTTTTCACTACTAGCTTCCCCCTTGTCGGGGATAGCATCCGACACCTTGTTGGCGGGATCCCCCACTTTCAACGGTGCGGTGGATAGTTTAAGCCCCTCAAGAAATTTAGTAAACATGCTTTCAACTTTGGTCGTCATGGAGGTTTTCAATGTCTCCAAGGCTACATTGAACTCCTCACGAGAGACCGAAGTTCCCCCATCGCCCGTAGACGAGATAGGATTCACACCGGAGTGTTCCTCCGCTCCGTCTATGGTATCAACCATACCCTTTGGACGGTAAAGTCCTTAATAAAGAGACGAGGCTCTGATACCAATTGAAAGGATCGATATGGTTGACTAGAGGGGGGGGGGGTGAATAGGCAACTACCAATTTTTAGCTTTTCTTTACCAAATTAAAGTTCGCATCAAAGTAAGTTGTCTAGATGTGCAACTAGGTGATCAACCTATATGATGCAACAACAACAAGCACACAAGCAAGCAAGGGAACAAGCACTAAAGAGCTAGCACAAGTAAAGGTAAGAAATAACCAAGAGTGGATCCGGTGAAGACGAGGATGTGTTACCGAAGTTCCTTCCTTATGAAGGGAAGTACGTCTCCGTTGGAGCAGTGTGGAGGCACAATGCTCCCCAAGAAGCCACTAGGGCCACCGTATTCTCCTCACGCCCTCACACAATGCGAGATGCCGTGATTCCACTATTGGTGCCCTTGAAGGCGGCGACCGAACCTTTACAAACAAGGTTGGGGCAAACTCCACAACTTAATCGGAGGCTCCCAACAAGACCACGAAGCTTCACCACAATGGAATATGGCTCCGAGGTGACCTCAACCGTCTAGGGTGCTCAAACACCCAAGAGTAACAAGATCCTCTAAGGATGAGTGGGGGAATCAAAAATCCCTTGGTGGAAGTGTAGATCGATGCCTTCTCAACCACTCCCGAGCAAATCAACAAGTTTGATTGGCTAGGGAGATAGATCGGGCAAGAGGAAGCTTGGGGTATTCAATGGAGCTTGAGCAATAAATGGTGCTTGGGCACTAATGAAGGTTGGGGGAAGAGGTAAGTCAAAGAGGGGGAAGAAGGTGCCCATTTATAGTGGGGGAAACTAGTCAACCGTTACCCCCACTCAGCCCCGCAGAGAGCGGTACTGCCGCGGAGGCAGAGCGGTACTACCGCCCTTAAGCGGTACTACCGCTCCCCCTCAGCGGTACTGCCGCGCCAGAAGATAAGGGCTGGGGCTGGGACCCAGAGCGGTACTACCGCGGAGGTAGGGCGGTACTACCGCTCACAAGCAGCACTACCGCCACTACTACTGTAGCTAGTACCGCAAAACCCGACACGAGAAAATGCGCACTCGAATCGAAGCAGAAGGAGCACGAAGCCACAGCGGTACTGCGGCTGAGCCCAACAAGCGGTACTACCGCTCCGAGGAGCGGTACTACCGCTTAGTGGACTGCAGCCGTACTACCGCTCCAACCACTGTGTCGAGGCGGTAGGAGCACGGATCCGCAGAGGCACTGCTGCTGAGGCCATCAAGCGGTACTACCGCTCCGAGGAGCGGTACTGCCGCTTAGTGAGCCTCAGCGGTACTACCGCTGTGGCCCGCGGTACTACCGCTGGGTCCAAGAACAGTTGAAGAGTGGAGAAAAGAAAGCTCCATAGGGGCGGAAAGAAACGTAGGATGTGAAGAGGACGTGTACGTGTTGATTCCACCCATACCATACCGAAGCAGATCCCCTCTTGATAGTACGGTGACTACTACGCAACTTAGTCCACCAACAAAGTTACGAAAGAAACTACACCGTCTTGAGTAGAGCGCCGAGGGGAAATAATCGTTCTGTGCTGAAGAATGAATATCTGAAAACTCAAAACACCCGATTAGTCCGCAAATGCATTGTCATCAATCACCAAAACACCGTAGGGATAAATATGCCCTTACAGACTATTTCTGTTATGATGTCATGGACGCCCTCTCAAGGATGGAGAAGAATCCGCGTCCAACCAACCATCATGTAATTATTTAGTGATGTAGAAACACATGACTGATGCTTCCAAGTCCTATGATGTGTGTGCTTCAACAACACGGGAACAATGATTCCATTTAAATGCAATGCATATATGTTTGTGGTGTATGCTACTATGAACATAGCAACAATTGGGCTCTACTGCTTTCTCAGAGTTAAGGATGCGTGGTTGCTTCTTTGTGAACTATGATCCTATTTCGTCTGTCTTTTTGTGCTTAAATAGGAACATTATGAAATATGGTGCTGTTAGAATTATGTCAAATATTATTGTACAAGGTAGGTTACAGTTGGACTTGGTTTGGACTGTGTGTAGACAGGGCAGGAGTTGTGTCCTAATAGGACACTTGTATCCTAGGCCTCTCATATATATCAGGGGTAGACACACGACGTAACCTATGCCAACATAATAGCACGGGCACGCGGGGGAGCCGACGGCGTGTGCCGGCACTCGAGCGGCCGGGGTGCGGTATTGTAGCGGTGTCATGTGGAGGAGCGCCCGTAGTCAGGCCCCGGGGATGTAGCCATATCGGTGAACCTCGTTAACAAATCTCGGTGTCGTGCTTGTGTGGTTGCTTGGTCCTCGGTAGATCGACGGAGCGCCTCGGATTTATTCTAACAAGTGGTATCATGAGCAAGGTTTCGATGAGGCCGTGGAGGAGTTGATTTAGAGGATGGATTGATGTCAAGGTGCGTGTGCGGAAGCCGACGAGATCGTTCACGGAAGCAGCGTCGGAGGAAGGCTTGTCTGGGCTGATCCAGAACGAAGACTTCGGCGTGCAAGGCAACTGTTGACGAGGACATGTACTGGGGGTAGGGTAACAGGCCTGACCTAAAGGCCCTATCCATGGACACCGTATACTCTGTACTGGGCCCCTGGGCCAGATCACCGTCCAGATGTACCACAACTTGAAAATCACTCGGACGGCGATAACACTCGGAGCACGACACTTCACTCGACGAGCTCATTCCACTCGACCATGTAACTCACTCGGATATGCAAAGACCAATAGTTAGCATGACGGTTTGTAGTGGGCAGGCATTATGGCATTGATGCTCCACCGTGTAACATAAGGGGTGAGGGGGTGGCGCACTCTATATAAGCCACCCCCACCACTAGAGTAGGGGGACTTTTTCTTCTATCTCTCTCTTTCTAGTCTCAGGCATGGGGATCCGTTCTCCTTTCTCGCATACATTGTAATCTCTGGATACATACTCAGATAAAACAAAGCCTCTCCGGAGCACGAGATGTAGGGTTGTTATCTCCACCGTGAGAGGCCCGAACTCGCTAAAACCACCGTGTCACCCATATGCATCTCGATAGATCATCCTCCTTTATCCTACCCCTCTTTTATTGTCGGAATCGTTACCACGACAGTTGACGCCCACCTTGGGGCTTGGCGTCTATTAAGCCATGGTGCAAATGGTTTTTTCTTCAATCTTCCCCCGTGAATCAATGACCATCAACAGAGAAATTGGCCACTGGAGTTCTGGCCATCGGGCCATTCGTACAAAGCAAACAGACCAGGGAAGTATACATTCAATCTAGTCTGTTTACAATAAATTGTCTAACAATAAGTTTGTCTTTTCCTTATGTAGGATCAGACACGCCCATGCACGATCAATCACGAAGCATAGAGGAAGAGAAAAGGGCAAGTCATTCCCCATCTTTCTTGTATTCTCACGGGATATCTTCAATGGCAACAACCACAAACGGCCACCGGCGCGACATCTGCTGCGTCATCTCCGGCCTCGTCTACAACACCATCGACGAGCCCGTAACAGACGCCCTCCGACGCGGTACGCCGCGTCGTCTCCGGCCTCGGTCTACGACACCGTCATCGAGCTTGTTTAACGCCCTCCAGCATGGTCCGCCGCGTCGTCTCCGGCCTCGTCTACGACACCGTCATTGAGCTTGTTCAACTGCTGAAATCTGAGATGGGCTCTAGGCCCATATTGCAATTTCTGAAAAATCTCTAAGGGCCCATGTGGGTTATATGGCACTAGGTGTAGTGGGAAGTTTAGTCCCACCCCGGAAGTGGAAGGAGAGTTGGAGTGGTTTATAAGGGTTTCTCTTCTACATGCTATTGGAGCTTGAGAAGAGAAGAGGCCCTCCGCACTCCTCCTCCGCCGCCCGCCTCGCCACGCCACGCCACGCCTCGTCACGACGCGCCGCGCCGCGGGTTGCGGGATTGAGCCGAGCCGAGCTCACACCTACGCGCTTATTTTTGCCAGTCACTAACGGAGAGTTTTCTGACAGCTGGGCCACGATGTGAGACTTCGGATCGTGGGCTGTCACGGACTCGGACGTGGATCGAGCCCACGTCTCTCCACGCGGCTGTGCCTATAAGTATGCGGTGTCTCCTAACCCTAGCCGCCATGAACAGATCACATCTGCTCACGCGCACGCCCACCGTCGTTCCTTCGCTGCTGCTGCCGCCGGTGACTCCATCCCGTCCGCCGCGTACACGGTCGACGGGAGAGCAGGTCTCCGAAACCACGCCCTTCTGGTTCCTGTACGGGGTGAGGGGCGAATAGGTTTTTGGGCAGTGATTACGCGACTGCTCGCTTCCGATCGTCTGCTTCCTCTACGTCCGCGTCGCCTTCATCATCACCATGTCCACCGACGCCGAACGTGCCGCCGCCGAGAAAGCCGAAGCCGACAAGAAGGCCGCCGAGGATGCCGCTGCTGCCACCAAAGCCGCGGCCTCTGCGTGGCCTACTGGAGGGTATAACTCGTTTATCCCGCTCCTGATTATTTTCATATTAGCAGTACTAGCAGTATGTGTAGATCTGTCTACTGTTTGCTTAGTACGTGCATGTTTAGATCAGAGTCAGTACGTCATCTACTTAGTCAATGCCATGCTAGTGATTTACTCATGGATTAATTTAATCGAGAAATTGCCTATTTACTCAACAATCCAAAAACCTATTATGTGTAGGAATTTCTCGGCAAGTGGCTTTGCCGCTGCACTGAAACCGGATAAGTTTACCGGTACATACTTCAAGCGTTGGCAGACTAAGACCATGTTATGGCTCACGGCTATGAACGTGTTCTGGGTCACCGGTGTCTCCACGGGAACGATTGCTCCTGAACAGGAGAAGGCGTTCAAGGAGGCTACCGTTGTGTTTCTCGGAGCGGTTCTTAGAGTGATCGGAGATAAACTGGTCGACGCATATTTACATGTGCATGTCGCCAAGGACTTGTGGGAGGCGCTCGAATCTAAATTCGGGGCCGCCGATGCAGGGAGCGAGATGTATATTATAGAGCAGTTCCACGATTACAAGATGGTTGAAAACCGTCCTGTATTGGAGCAGGCTCATGAGATAATATGCATTGTTAAGGAACTTGAGGTTCTCAAGTGCGAGTTACCGGGCAAGTTTGTCGCGGGCTGCATAATCGCTAAGCTCCCTAATTCCTGGAGGAACTTTGCCACCACTCTGAAACATCAGAGGCGTGAATTCTCTGTGGAGGATGTCATTGGCCATCTGAGTGTTGAGCAGAATTCGAGGGCAAAAGACTCGCACGGAAAAGGGGCCGAAGGGACTTCTGTTGCCAACATGGTGAACCAGAAGAACTTCAACTCCCACAAGTCCAAGGGAAAGAACGGTGTCGAACACAATACCGACTTTAAGAAGAAGGGTAAGAAGACTCTCAAGAAGAACAAGAAGGACGAGGGCTGCTTTACTTGTGGTTCGGTTGAACATTGGGCCAACAAGTGCCCAAACAAGTACAAGAAGTCAGGACAGGACTCCAAGTCTGTCAACATGATTGTGGGCAACAATGAGAATGATGCATCTGGGTACGGTAATTTATTTACTATTTTTTCAGTGTTTCAACCCAACGATTGGTGGGTGGACACAGGTGCAGGTGTTCATGTGTGTGCTGACATTTCATTGTTCACTTCTTACCAGGTCACAGGTCACGGGTCCGTATTGATGGGGAATGGCGCGAGTGCTTCTGTTCATGGTGTTGGCGCGGTCGATCTGAAGTTTACTTCGGGAAGGATCATGCAGCTGAAGAACGTGCATCATGTCCCCGCCATCAAGAAGAACCACGTTAGTGGCTCCCTTGTATGTAGAGAAGGGTTTAAGTTGGTTTTCGAGTCTAATAAATTAGTTGTTGCAAAATATGGACTCTTTGTTGGAAAAGGTTATGAGAGCGGAGGGATGTTCCGCCTTTCCCTCGCAGATTTTTGTAATAAAGTCGTGAACCATATTCATTCGAATGTTAATGAATCTGAAGTTTGGCATTCACATCTTTGTCACATTAGTTTTGGTGTTATGTCGCGGCTAGCCAAGTTGGATTTAATCCCGAGTTTCACTTTAGCCAAAGGTTCTAAGTGCCTTTCATGTGTGCAAGCTAAGCAACCTCGCAAGCCTCATAAGGCCGCGGAGGAGAGACACCTGGCACCATTAGAACTCATACATTCTGATCTTTGCGAGATGAATGGTGTGTTGACTAAAGGTGGAAAGAGATACTTCATGACATTGATAGATGATTCCACTAGATATTGCTATGTGTATCTGTTAAATACTAAAGATGAGGCTCTACACTACTTTAAAATCTATAAGGCAGAAGTTGAAAATCAACTTGAAAAGAAAATTAAACGAGTTCGGTCAGATCGTGGTGGAGAGTACTTCTCGAGTGAGTTTGATTCCTTCTGTGTGGAACACGGCATTATTCATGAGAGGACGCCTCCCTATTCACCCCAGTCAGACGGGGTTGCTGAGCGGAAACACCGTACTCTAACTGATTTGGTTAACGCCATGTTAGATACATCGGGTTTATCCAAGGCATGGTGGGGGGAGGCTATATTGACGGCATGTCATGTCCTGAATAAAGTTCCGACAAAGGATAATGAGATCACTCCCTATGAGAAATGGGCAAAGAGAAGGACGACACTCTCGTACTTGCGCACTTGGGGCTGTTTGGCGAAAGTCAACGTGCCGATTCCCAAAAAGCGTAAGCTTGGACCCAAGACTGTGGACTGCGTTAATTTGGGCTACGCTAAGAACAGCGTTGGCTATAGATTTCTAGTAGTGAAATCTGAGGTACCTGACTAGAAGGTCGGTACAATTATGGAGTCTAAGGATGCTACATTCTTTGAGGATATTTTTCCTATGAGAGACATGCAAAGCACTTCTAGACAGGAATCTGAGGAGACTCCTGAACCTGCCATCCCTATGGAATATTATGAACAAACACATGATGAAAATCCTGAGGAGGATGACGAGGAAACCCTTGGTAGGGGCAAGAGACAATGGACTGCAAAGACCTTTGGTGATGATTTCTTCATGTACCTCGTGGATGACACTCCCACTTCTATTTCAGAAGCGTATGCCTCTCCAGAAGCTGACTACTAGAAGGATGCGGTCCATAGCGAGATGGATTCCATCATGGCTAACAGGACATGGGAGATCACTGACCGTCCGTATGGTTGCAAACCACTGGGATGTAAGTGGGTGTTCAAAAAGAAGCTTAGGCCCGATGGTACGATTGAAAAGTACAAGGCTAGGCTTGTGGCCAAGGGCTATGACCAGCAAGAAGAGGAAGATTTCTTTGATACTTATTCACCTGTAGCTAGACTGACCACCATTCGAGTATTACTCTTGTTGGCGGCCTCACATGGTCTTCTCGTCCATCAGATGGATGTTAAGACGGCTTTTCTAAATGGAGAGCTAAAGGAGGAAATCTACATGCAACAGCCTGATGGCTTTGTGATAGATAGTCAGGAAAGAAAGGTGTGTAGGTTGATAAAATCTTTATATGGCCTGAAACAAGCACCTAAGCAATGGCATGATAAGTTTAATACAACTCTGACATCTGTTGGTTTCGTTGTTAATGAGGCTGACAAATGTGTATACTATCGCCATGGTGGGGGCGAAGGAGTTATACTGTGCTTGTATGTTGATGACATACTGATATTCGGAACAAACCTCAAAGTCATTGAGGATGTCAAATCGTTTCTATCTCAGAACTTTGAGATGAAAGACCTTGGTGTGGCTGATGTTATCTTGAACATCAAGCTACTAAGAGATAATGAGGGTGGGATCACACTTCTGCAATCCCATTACGTTGAGAAGGTGTTGAGTCGTTTTGGATATTCGGACTGCACATCATCTCAAACACCATATGATCCTAGCGTATTGATTCGGAAGTCCAAAGGCATGGCTAAAGATCAATTGAGATACTCTCAAATCATTGGTTCACTAATGTACCTAGCGAGCGCAACGAGGCCTGACATCGCGTTTGCTGTGAGCAAACTGAGCCGGTTTGTTTCCAAACCGGGTGATGTACATTGGCATGCTGTTGAGAGAGTTATGCGCTATCTGAAAGGTACTATGAACTATGGACTTCACTATACCGGATACCCATCGGTACTTGAAGGGTATAGTGATGTGAATTGGATCTCTGATGCTGATGAGATGAAGGCCACAACTGGGTATATGTTTACTCTTGGAGGTGGCGCTGTTTCCTGGAAGTCTTGCAAGCAAACGATCTTAACGAGATCGACAATGGAAGCAGAATTAACGGCATTAGACACATCTAGTGTTGAAGCAAGATGGCTTCGAGATCTTTTGATGGACTTGCCATTGGTTGATAAACCGGTTCCGGCTATCCTTATGAACTGTGACAAACAGACTGTCATCACCAAGGTGAAGAGTTCAAAGGACAACATGAAGTCCACCAAACACATAAGAATGAGATTAAAAGCTGTCAGAAAATTAAGAAACTCCGGAGTGATAGCGTTGGACTATGTCCATACGGCTAAGAATCTGGCAGATCCCTTTACAAAAGGGCTATCACGTGTTGTGATAGATAATGCATCGAGGTAGATGGGTATGAGACCCACATGAGTTGCCATGGTGGTAACCCAACCTATGTGATCGGAGATCCCGTGAACTAGGACCTGGGAAAACAAGCCAGTGGTGAACCGAGGAGAGTAACTATACTAACCCACTCCGTTGGAGATGCAATACTCTCGATACTGTATGGTAGGATGACTACGGTCTTAATGTGTTCCAAAGCTTATAAAAGCAAGATGCTATCCTACAGAGCAATCTTTGGAGGAACACACCTATATGAGCTCGACTGCTGGTCACAGTCTATGAGATTGGGGTGATCTTTAGTAAGCTCATGAATAGGCCAGGAGTGTGACTTATATGCTCCACCCGAGGGGTCAGCCTTCGACAGCCTAGTACTAGTAAGACATGTAGTGAAACTTCTTTACGCCAAACTGACAATTCAAGGCATAGTCCATTGTTCAGTTGTGAAGGAGTGTAGCCACTTGTTCTAGGTGAAGTTCAACCTTAACAGGTCTTCACTGAAACACTGGTATATCGAAACAGCAATTGGAACAAAGGACACAATGGGCCCTTGAGATCTGGTGGGGGATTGCTGAAATCTGAGATGGGCTCTAGGCCCATATTGCAATTTCTGAAAAATCTCTAAGGGCCCATGTGGGTTATATGGCACTAGGTGTAGTGGGAAGTTTAGTCCCACCCCGGAAGTGGAAGGAGAGTTGGAGTGGTTTATAAGGGTTTCTCTTCTACATGCTATTGGAGCTTGAGAAGAGAAGAGGCCCTCGCGCACTCCTCCTCGGCCGCCCGCCTCGCCACGCCACGCCACGCCTCGTCACGACGCGCCGCGGGTTGCGGGATTGAGCCGAGCCGAGCTCACACCTACGCGCTTATTTTTGCCAGTCACTAACGGAGAGTTTTCTGACAGCTGGGCCACGATGTGAGACGTCGGATCGTGGGCTGTCACGGACTCGGACGTGGATCGAGCCCACGTCTCTCCACGCGGCTGCGCCTATAAGTATGCAGTGTCTCCTAACCCTAGCCGCCACGAATAGATCACATCTGCTCACGCGCACGCCCACCGTCGTTCCTTCGCTGCTGCTGCCGCCGGTGACTCCATCCCGTCCGCCGCGTACACGGTCGACGGGAGAGCAGGTCTCCGAAACCACGCCCTTCTGGTTCCTATACGGGGTGAGGGGCGAATAGGTTTTTGGGCAGCGATTACGCGACTGCTCGCTTCCGATCGTCTGCTTCCTCTACGTCCGTGTCGCCTTCATCATCACCATGTCCACCGACGCCGAACGTGCCGCCGCCGAGAAAGCCGAAGCCGACAAGAAGGCCGCCGAGGACGCCGCTGCTGCCACCAAAGCCGCGGCCTCTGCGTGGCCTACTGGAGGGTATAACTCGTTTATCACGCTCCTGATTATTTTCATATTAGCAGTACTAGCAGTATGTGTAGATCTGTCTACTGTTTGCTTAGTACGTGCATGTTTAGATCAGAGTCAGTACATCATCTACTTAGTCAATGCCATGCTAGTGATTTACTCATGGATTAATTTAATTGAGAAATTGCCTATTTACTCAACATCAACGCCCTCCAGCATGGTCTGCCGCGTCGTCTCCGGCCTCATCTACGACGCCGTCGGCGAGCTCGTCCAAACGCCCTCCGGCGCGGTCCGCCGCGCCGTCGAGCACATTCAAACAGCCATCGACGCGGTCCGCCGCATCGTTTCCGGCCCGTCTGCGACGTCCCCACGCACGGCCACCTCCTCTCGCCGGTGTCAATCGCTCTGCGGCTAGGTCTGCGTTTGTCACGCATGCATGCAGGCTCACGCATATCCCACTTGCATGCACGTTGAGAACGGAAGGAGAAGAAAGGAAATTGTTTTGATTGCCGAAACAATGTCAATTAGTGCATAGCCAAGAGAAGAAAACTGCCATTACATCAATTTGGCAAGAGTTATAGCATGCAGATTCTGGACGTGGGGCAAATCCATCAATGCATTGGGCGTGGACGACTCCATCAATGCGTTGGACTCGGGCAACTCCTTCAATGCGTAATTACCAGGGATTTATTGCTCCATGTCTGTCCGGGCTCTGCACCAAGTGGACCTCATCGTCTGCCCGTCGGCGTCCAACTCCAGCGTCGTCGCGCCTGGCTGCCTCCGCTGCATGGTGCCCTTGGCCACTAGCAGCCGCCCACCTCCAGCGGAGAGAGAAGCACGCATGGGCACATCCATGACGAACCTTCTCAATGCTTATGAGAGCATCTCCAACAGCCGCGCTAAACGCCGCGCGCAAAAAATCTGTTTACCGCGCGTGCTGTGGCAGTTTTTGCGCGCCCGCCTGCGCTGGCTCCAGCAGCCGCGTTATAATACAGCGCGCGTGCCGCTCCAGCAGAGCGCAAAAATACAGCGCGCGACTCGCCGGACATTTTGCATATATGATATTTTGGATAAAAATGAACATGTGAAATTTGACACAAACAAGTTGATGAATAAAAGTTCATGCCCACAAGTTCATTCAACCAAGTTCAAATGCAAACTAAAGTTCAAGACATGAAAGACACATCAATCTTCATCTTCCTCGTCTTCGTCCTCATCTTCCCAAGACGACTCTTCCGCCTGCGAAGATGAATCTTCCTCCCTCTCCTCATCACGCACCGCATCATGTGAAGCTCCGACGGTGTTGGCAAGATCTTCAACGGCATCTTCATGGGAATGTGTGTAAGAAGGCACATTGAAAGACATTGCACCCATGGCGGCCGGAGGTGCACCCATGCCTCCCATGAGAGAAGCAAAACTCATGCCTCCCATGGCGGCCATAGCGTCGAAGGGTGCTCCAAAGCCACCCATGCCTCCCATGGCGGCCGGAGGTGCACCCATGCCTCCCATGGTGGCCGGATGTGCACCCATGCCTCCCATGGCTCCGAAGCCACGCATGCCTCCCATGGCGCCGAGGCCACCGCCACCCATGGCGCCGAGGCCACCGCCACCCATTGCACGAACCAAGGCTCTTTTTTGGATCAAGACTTCTTGTTGGGCAAGATTGACATACTCTTTTTGCGCCGCATTGAGGTTAGATGTGTCCAAGAAGAACAAGTGCTTCTCCCATTCCAACAACTTAGCTCGCTCCTCGTTGCTCACTTTCCTCTCCTCCAAAGCCACCTTTCTCTCCTCGGCCGCCATCCTTCTCTCCTCGGCCGCCAACCTCCTCTCCTCGGCCACGGCATCTTGGTTCCTTGCCATTTTCCTCACCTCATTGGCTTCGACCCTTGCCTTCACAATAGCTTCCATAGCATTTTTTTAGGTCATCATCTCCTTTCCTCTTCTTTTCGGTTTTGTCTTTCTTGCACCCATCCGGTCGTTTTGGCTTCGAGTATGAAACCGAGTTGGGTGTGGGGCTTCTCTTGCCGTCATCACTTGATGCATCATCCTCCTCCTCATCATCATTCATCTCAATTGCTTGCTTCCGTTTGTTGCTCAAATGCAAATCCTCCAAACCATCACGCTTCTTCCATTTCTCATCATCCTTTAACACTTCATAGCAATGAGGCAAGGTAAAGACCCTGCCTTTCTTGATCTTCCCCTTCTTGGTTGTCCTTGGCTCTTCTTTGAACAAGTTTTGTGCAATGTTGTACTACAAGAGAAACAAAACAAGTTAGCACTTCGGTCACCAAAAACAAGTATGATGAACATATATGAGATGCCACTTACTCGATCATCCTCATTTGTGCCACTTGGGTTAATCTTGCCAACTGCCTTTTGTACGGCCGCCCACTTTTGACAATCCGAGTTGATTGTCGACCATCGGGACTGAAGTGATCTCTCGGACCGGTCAATTCCACTCAAGTTGTGAGCATCAAAGTGTTCTTTCATTCGCCCCCAATACGCGTCTCTACTTTGATCACCTCCAATGGATGGATCCCTCGACACTTGCAAATAAGTATGGCATAGTAACTTGTCATCGTTGGTTGAGTAATTGCCCACTCTTCCTTTCGGCGCCTCGACAATTCCCTCACCCTCCTCGTCCACCTCAAACTCATGGTCTTCGAAATGGATGTCATTGGTTTGAGACCAATGCGAATTGTTGGACCCAACACCCATAGTGGACATGTATGCATCATCCTTGAGACTACAAAGTTTTTTGAACAATGCAAATAAGCTATCTATATGTGATGATGATGCATTGAAAAAATAAGAAGAAAAGTTGGAAATTTTTTCACCTTGGGGGCATTTCGTCAAACACGTGGTGCGCGTCGGCGGCCGGCTCAACGAGTGAGCTCGCCGGCGCTTCGGTAGCCGCCGCGGCCGTCGAACGCCCTGCAAGCTTCTTTCCCCTCGCCTTCGTGGTGCCGGAGCCGTCCGTCGCCTTGTTTTTCTTCGTGGATGGTTTTCCCTTCTTCGTCCGCGCCGCATTGGGGACCTTCTTCGACGGTGCGGCGGCGACACGGGACGGCGCCGGCGCGATGCCACCCGGTGCCGTGGTCATCCGCGGCGGCAAGAAGAGGCTGCGCCCGAGGCCGACGCTCGGCGGAGCTCCGGCGGTGGCGACGCCAGCGCTTCCTGTGCTAGGGTTTCCGACGGCGGCGGCTGCGGCGACCGGGGGGGGGGGGGTCGCGGCTGTACAGCGGGGTGAGCGGGGCGCCGGTGTGCGCGTCCATGGGTGGGTGGCAGGGCGCCGGCGCCGGCGCGCGGGAGGCGTAGGACGAGGAGAGGAGAGAGTGCGGCGCGAGCGCTCGAGTGTGCCGCGCGCTGTAGCTGGCGCCCGAAATACGCCGCGCGGGTAAGTGTTTTCAACCGCGCGCCCAACCCGTTGTAGCGCGCACACCGTTTTTGCGCGCCCGCTGGAGCGACCCGCCGCGTTGCGCGCGCTAAAACGGCCTAATTTGCGGCGCGGCACTAGTTTAGCACGGCTGTTGGAGATGCTCTGAGCCCAGCACTTTGCATCGGTTTGTCCAACCAACTCCAAACCGACTGGGTCACAGCTTAGCTGTGGTTCACTCGATGGGCAGGAGCACTCGAACGAGGCTTCCACTCAAAATGGCGCTCATTTGGCCATGAAGCCTGTGCGTTCACTCGGCCGTCTCACCTCTCTGCTCAGCCGGTTAACATCCAGAACATCGTCGACAACGAATACAACCGCCAACTTATAAGGCCAATATTTGCTCGGATGGAATTTGTCCAGTCGAATGGAACTTGTTCGGTCGGCCGTCCAACTACATCCAGCCGCATCTTCATCAACTCCATCGATGGTGGACACTCAGCGAGACGCGTCTACTTTATCAGAAGCCCTGTGACTCGTCACTCCGCGGGACGCGTCTACTTCACTCGAACGCCCCGCGCATCGTCACTTCGCGGGACGCGTCTATTGCACTCGGACGCCCCGCGCATCGTCACTTTGCTGGACGCGTTTACTTCATCGAACGCCCCGCCCATCGTCACTCCGCGGGACGCGTCTATTTCACTTGGACGCCCCGCGCAATGTCACTTTGCGGGACGCTTCTACTTCACTCGGTCGCCCCGTGCGTCACCATAGGTTGGTCACCTCATAACCACCCGACCGCCCCGCGCGTCGCCATCGGTTGGTCACCTCATAACCACTCCGCCGCCCCGCGCGTCGCCATCGGTTGGTCACCTCATAACCACTCCGCCGCCCCGCGCGTCGCCATCGGTTGGTCACCTCATAACCACTCGGACGCCCGCGCGTCGCCATCAGTTGGTCACCTCATAACCACTCGGCCGCCCTGCGCGTCGCCATCGGTTGCTCACCTCATCACCACTCGGCCGCCCCGCGCGTCGCCATCGGTTGGTCACCTCATCACCACACAGATTTTAATAGTTTTTTCTGAAATAATTGTTGTTGCTTATACTTGTAACCAAAATCTTCCAGTGGGTGACTTAGCTGTGAATCTGTTTCGCCTAAGTTCAAGAAATCCTACCGAGTGATGAGTCAGCCTCTCACTCAGGGGCTTAGCTGCGAATTTGTTTCGCCTAAGTTCGAAAAATCCTACCGAGTGATGAGTCAGCCTCTCACTCGGGGGCTTAGCTGCAGTCCAGTACTCGCCTAAGTTTGAAAAAATCCTACCAAGTGGAGAGCAAACCTCCCACTCGGGGGCTTAGCTGTAGTCCAGTACTCGCCTAAGTTTGAAAAAATCCTACTGAGTGGAGAACAAACCTCCCACTCGTGGGCTTAGCTGCAGTCCAGTACTCGCCTAAGTTTGAAAAAATCCTACCGAGTGGAGAGCAAACCTCCCACTCGGGGGCTTAGCTGCAGTCCAGTACTCGCCTAAGTTTGAAAAATCCTACCGAGTGGAGAGAAAACCTCCCACTCGGGGGCTTAGCTGCAGTCCAGTACTCGCCTAGTTTGAAAAAATCCTACCGAGTGGAGAGCAAACCTCCCACTCGGGGGCTTAGCTGCAGTCCAGTACTCGCCTAAGTTTGAAAAAAAATCCTACCGAGTGGAGAGCAAGCCTCCCACTCGGAGACTTAGCTGCAGTCCAAGGACTCGCCTAAGTAGCCAAAATCCGACTGAGACAAGAGCAAACCTCTAACTCAAGGAGCTGCATCACAAGTATAATGTGCACTTCATCCCTATCCGCAAGGACACCAAGACGAAGGTCGAATGTCACCATCGCCTCGTCACCACTCGGCCACTCACGCGCCTTCAGACAGCTAAGTCATTTTACATCCTGTTATTTCCGTCTTCCCGAGTGTCCCGTAATTCACACATCATGTTCACTCAGAGGCCACGCCACCGAGTGTACCTCTACGCTCGGCTGCTTATTTTCACATACTTGCTTAGTACTGGTTATGAGACTCACGAGTCCATCTTCCATTTTTTCGCGTACATCATTCACGAACACCATGTGTCATTCTTCATTTCGAGTTTGCATCGGTCCTCCGGGGCTGCAACTCAGTCAAAACACTACACTTCCACTTTATTTGAGCCAGTATTCCAATGAGTTCAGTCGGATCCGTCGCTTCGACAAGTTCGAACGGATCCCTCGCTCTTTCAGACTCTTGCTGGTTAACCAGCAAGCCCCTTGCACTCCCAGCGGGTGTCTATTGGTGTTATAAACACAAATCCTTTCAGCACACATCAAATTTCTTCGAAAAATTATTCCGTTGGCTTGTGCCATTTTTTACACAAGTTACGCGATCACTCGACGGCCTTATGCGCCAACTTCATGCTGCTCGGACTCGGTCACCGTACCGATCCTAGCGCAGCACAACACCGACCTTGTCACTCTGTTGACTTCAAACACATCCAACCAACCCCTCTGTGGAATCCTCTTCATCGTATCAATGATATAGACCTCGTCAGGCATGAGACAGATATGTCCCTTTTATAATTAAACTTCACACACTTCACTCTTTTGTGAGTTTGCCTCTTTCGAGCATCACTCGGAAGCTTCTCCTCATCTTTACCCGAGTCCGACTCGATGAATTGCAAATCATCCATTCAAAACTATATTTCTCGTATTCCGACATGTCCGGTGTCGAAGCCTGTAGTACGCTCGGGAGCTACGCCACACTCGGGGGATGCATCTCATTTGGAATGACACTCTCCTGAGTAGTCGAGTACTTCATCACCGGTCAGATCCTTCACTTCAACAAGTATATTTGATCCGCCACTTTGACAAGTTTTATAACCACCCAGATGCTCTGCACGCCATCTTCATTCCTACTCAGACTCAGTTGTCACGCCGGTCTTGTTGTGTCGCAACCACACTACACCGACCTCATCGCTATATTAGCTTCGAAAGCATCCGGTCAAGTCCTTCGAAGACCATTTCAGCCACTTGGCTGGACACGTAGTCCTTCACTCGACCACCTCGCGCATCCTCACTTGACCGCCCCGCGCGTCGCCACTCGGTTGTGCACGTCTTCACCACTCGGCCGCCCCGCGCGTTGCCACTCGGTTGTGCACGTCTTCACCACTTGGCCGCTCCGCACGTCGCCACTCAGTTGTGCACGTCTTCATCATTCGACCACCTCACACATCACGACTCGACCGCTCCGCGCATCGCCACTCGGTTGTGCACCTCTTCACCACTCGACTGCCCCGCGCGTCGTCACTTGGTTGCACACATCATCGCCCCTCGGCCACCTCGTGTGTCGCCACTCGGTTGGTCACCTCATCACCACTCTGCCACCCCGCGCGTCGCTACTCGGTTGGTCACCTCATCACCACTCGATCGCTCCGCACGTCTCCTCTCGGTTGGTCACCTCATCACCACTCGGTCGTCTCGCACGTCGCCTATCGATTGGTCACCTCATCACCACTCGGCCGCCCCGCGCGTCGCTACTCGGTTGGTCATCTCATCACCACTCGGCCGCCCCGCGCGTCGCCATCAGTTGGTCACCTCATTACCACTCGGCCGCTCCGCGCGTCGCCTCTAGGTTGATCACCTCATCACCACTCGGCCGCTCCGCGCGTCGCCTCTCGGTTGGTCACCTCAGGACCACTCGGCCGTCTCGCACGTCGCCTATCGGTTGGTCACATCCTCGCCACTCGGCTGCCCCGTGCGTCACCACTCGGTTGAACACATCTTCACCACTCGGCCACTCGCGCGCCTTCAGACAACTAAGTTGTTTTATAGCTAAGTCGTTTACACCCCCAGCACAGGAACGACTAAGTTACTCATATGATCAAACCTCATATCACACTCTGTAGCAAACTTACCTCTTTCGAGCATCACTCGGGGGCTACGCGAAGCCGTTGGCCATGCTGCCCTCAGGGGTTATGCCCATTCGATCAACCCATTGATCGCATCAGGAATATCTTTCTGACCATACATGCTTGTTTCGCCGAAAATCTATAATGGTAGTACTGTCCACTCGGACGATCGCCCAAATCATTTCTGGAAGTCATCTTCAGACTGCAAAAGGGTGAAAACGACGCTCCTCTACGGATACACTTGGCCCTTATCCTAGGCCCCAAGGCGTCAGTTTCACAAACTTGGACTTAGAGATGGCATGTGCTGGTGTTCCCCCGGGATAATGAGTGGCATCTCTCCGGAGAGTCAGCCCACACACTAGCCTCGCCACTCGGGTTTCATGGCACGTCCATGTCAGACCACTAGTCTATCTCCTTCGGGAGACATACGAGTGCCACCAAGTTTTTCCTTGCAGTCAACATACCCCGATCAGTTGGGAAGCACGTCCACTCAGACAAATACCCCTTCCACGCAAAATTTAACGGTCAATATAAGAAGTACTACTGGAATGATTACTCCCCGGAGTGTCCAGCTTTTTTCTATAGTCGTCAGTTTCAAAGCCGATTTCATTCACCGTGTTGAGAGCACGAAGATTCAGCTGCTTGACCGAGTTCCAAGCTGAATTTATACCATACCGAGTGCACGAAGATCAGTCCGACTGACTCAGCTCTAGGCTGAGCTTACTTACCATGTCACACGCCTGAAGATGCATCCGACTGACTCAATTTCAGACTAAAAAGATATTTACCATGTCGACTGCGTGGAGGTTTACCAGGACACTTAAACCCTCTGCCAGGCTCATCTAGTCCGACAGAGGCTCGGGAACTACACCCAGTGGGTGCACTCAGCGTGCCCCCACTGGAAGAGAACTCGGAAAGAAACACTTTGCTTGATGCAAAACCAGCTCCAGAATTACTCAACCTCCGAGTCAGAGAAGAACAAGTTCGATCAGTACCAGCTAAGAATATTTTTAGTTCTCTCAAACCCCCGCCGACTACCCGCAGTCGACGGCGGTCTCAGGGACTACACCCAGTGGGTGCACTCAGCGTGCCCCCACTGGAGTAATCTCCACTCGGTACGACCTGACCAGTCCGAGTGATGAACAACAACAAAAAGGACAGGCTCTAAGACTCCCGCCGACTGCCCGCAGTCGACGGTAGTCTCTGGGACTACACCTAGTGGGTGCACTCAGCGTGCCCCACTGGAATGGTATCCACTCGGAACGGTCCGCCCGGTCCGAGTGACGGCCAAACAACAACAAAATACACGTTCCAGGCGTGAAGAAATTCCGAGTAATCAGTTACTCAATGCAGGACCAGCTCCAAATCACTCCAAAAAAATTGCTATAAGGTGAGTTTAATGCTCCTCCGCGGACCCGTTTGAGCTCATTTCACTCGGCCACCATACAGTCTGGAATTCGTCAAGGCAACATGCGGAGATAAGATCGCCGGGTGACCAGAGGGAGTTCATAAGTGCCTCCGTAGCACTCGACTCATCTGGGAATTCACCTCGACTCGACTCGCTCAACCTCGACCGATTCGGGGGCTAATGACGAGGACATGTACTGGGGGTAGGGTAACAGGCCTGACCTAAAGGCCCTACCCATGGACACCGTATACTCTGTACTGGGCCCCTGTGTCAGGACCCCGATTCCAAGTCACATCGATCTAGCCGGTAACACCTCATATCACATTGCGGCCTCACGCACGGTATCCCCACGGGTGTCGCCTTACCATGGCCCCGGACCGTTTGCGCCTTTTGGCTCACGTATATGATAGTGTCGCTAGCATCCATATGACGGAGAACCCGGGCCGACATGGCTAGTCGTGAACCCAAAGCGGCACAGACCTATGGAGACAGGCATACATGATTCACATCGAGCATGTCGGTCATCAGCGAGTGAATCCAGGCTGTAGCACTTGGCTAACAGGACTCCGGGGAACCCGGGCTGTAGCAGGCTAGGCAGGACTCCGGATGTCACCGCGTGACATTTCCCCAAAGGGACCGACATAGGAACGAAGTGAAACACATGCTGGCCAGTCAAATGTCCTGAGCAGTAGTGCTGGGCTAGCAGGACTCCGGTGAACCGGGCTGTAGCGGACTACTATGGCTCGAGGAACACTAGACTACATTTCCCCATATGAGAGGCTGCCAAGGATAAACGACTAGATTGTCGGATCCCACTCATACCAAGCATTTCAATCATACACACAATATGCCCAATATGAGTACATACAACATGGCATCACAACAAAACTCTACAACTCAAGTACTTTATTTAAAGGCTCCAAAGAGCCATACATAACATGTTCATACAGGTAGGGGTCACATGACCCGACACTCAAGTCATACAAGCATACAAGCACATGCGGAAGCAAATAGTCTGAGTACATACACTAGAAAGCAAGAAGGCTTTTCGAAGCCTGTCTATCTACATAGGGCCCTCCATGGCCAGGATCACCACCTGGGTGGCTAGTCACTCGTCGACATCAAGGTCTATGTAGAACCCATTGGAGGGGGCGGTGTTGTCGTCTGAAAACAGTAATTAAACAAACATGAGTACAAAGGTACTCAGCAAGTCTTACAACAGAACCTACTATACATGCTCTCAAGAAGGTGGTGGAGTTATTGCAGCAAGCCAGCTTTGACTCTTGGCTAAGCTATCCTACGAGACTCCACTAGTAAAATAGTTTTCGCACACGAGTCCACTAATCACCAACACAATACTGCACCGGGGATCCTCCCTCGTCATCCTACGAGAGGGCCATCCTCAGTACTCACACTTATCTTGAGTCTTTTAGTAGTATCCATTAACTTGTCTATGAACTGTATATGCAACCAAGTAGTCCTTTACCGCGGACGCGGCTATTCGAATAGTTTTATACCCTGCAGGGGTGTACTTCGTCACACATGTTTCCACCACTTAGTGTCTGCACACGACATGTGCTCGGCAGACTTCAAGCGAAAGCCGACGTGGGTGTAGACCATGATCTGACTAACCGCACAAGTCTCTAGTCCAGGTTTATCGCCTATTCAGGTTCCATCCGCAAGGAAATCCGGCGGGGGTGTCCTCAACGGCCCCAAACGATGTGTACAGGGTCCCGAGACGCCAAACGGGCGCCCGGCATACCCGGCCACAGTGTATCTACCGCATCATAGCCCACCCCTAGGGTCAGCGCTACGCACGGCCGCCAACACATAACCTACAAACACCAGAAACTAGATGCAACTCCTGGACAGAGGGTGAGAGGGGTCAGTAAGTCGAGCGGAGTCATATTTCAGGGCCCAATGTGTGGTAGTAGCTGAATCTTAAATCACGCATACAGATCTCAGTTCTTATGGACGGCCTCAATGAAACAACCCACCATGTACTCCTACATGGCCTCTCATTGATACCTTTACCAAATCATGTTCAACACATCCTTCACATTACCGACATAATCATTTCACTCTAGCCCATCACCCAGATGAACCAGACCTGACACAACTCTAAGCATAGCAGGCATAGCAAGGTAGGAAACACAAACATGGCTCAGTCAACTCCTACACATGCTAGTGGGTTTCATCTAGTTACCGTGGCAATGACAGGTCATGCAGAGGATAAGGGTTCAACTACCGTAGCACACAACAGTTTGAAACGATGTTGTCTTAATGCAGTAAATGAGAGCAGAGGCGAGAACATGGGATTGTATCGATATGATCAATGGGGCTGCTTGCCTGATGGAGTGGTAGTAGGGTACTGCCCTTCGGTTGGATACTCGGAGATATCCTCGGAGGCAGAACCTGTTGGGGAACGTAGTAATTTCGAAAATTTTCCTACGCACACGCAAGATCATGGTGATGCATAGCAATGAGAGGGGAGAGTGTTGTCTACGTACCAACGCAGACCGACTGCGGAAGCGATCACACAATGTAGAGGAAGTAGTCGTACGTCTTCTTCCCGATCCGACCGATCCAAGCACCGTTACTCCGGCACCTCCGAGTTCTTAGCACACGTTCAGCTCGATGACGTTCCTCGGGCTCCGATCCAGCAAAGCGTCAAGGAAGAGTTCCGTCAGCACGACGGCGTGGTGACGATCTTGATGTACTACCGACGCAGGGCTTCGCCTAAGCACTGTAACGGTATGATCGAGGTGGAATTTGGTGGCAGGGGGCACCGCACACGGCTAAGGAACGATCTCAAGGATCAACTTGTGTGTCTTGGGGTGTCCCCTGCCCCTGTATATAAAGGATGGAGGGAGGGAGGCTGGCCGGCCAAAGAGAGGGAGGCGCAGGAGGAGTCCTACTCCTACCGGGAGTAGGACTCCCCCCTCCAATCCTAGTCCAACTAGGAATCCTTAAACGGGAGAGAGAGAGAGGTGGCCGGCCCCTCTCCTAGTCCTAATAGGACTAGGGAGAGGGGGGGAGGCGCAGCCCTATGTGGGCTGCCCTCTCACCTTTCCACTAAGGCCCATGTTGGCCCATTTGGCTCCCGGGGGGTTCCGGTAACCCTCCCGGTAATCCGGTAAAATCCCGATTTCACCCGGAACACTTCCGGTGTCCAAACATAGGCTTCCAATATATCAATCTTTACGTCTCGACTATTTCGAGACTCCTCGTCATGTCCGTGATCACATCCGGGACTCCGAACAACCTTCGGTACATCAAAATGCATAAACTCATAATAACTGTCATCGTAACGTTAAGCGTGCGGACCCTACGGTTCGAGAACAATGTAGACATGACCGAGAAACGTTTCCGGTCAATAACCAATAGCGGGACCTGTATGCCCATATTGGCTCCTACATATTCTACGAAGATCTTTATCGGTCAGACCGCATAACAACATACGTTGTTCCCTTTGTCATCGGTATGTTACTTGCTCGAGATTCGATCGTCGGTATCCAATACCTAGTTCAATCTCGTTACTGGAAAGTCTCTTTACTCGTTCCGTAATACATCATCTCATAACTAACATCTTAGTTATTATGCTTGCAAGGCTTATGTGATGTGTATTACCGAGAGGGCCCAGAGATACCTCTCCGACAATCGGAGTGACAAACCCTAATCTCGAAATACGCCAACCCAACATCTACCATTGGAGACACCTGTAGTACTCCTTTATAATCACCCAGTTACGTTGTGACGTTTGGTAGTACCCAAAGTGTTCCTCCGGTAAACGGGAGTTGCATAATCTCATAGTTATAGGAACATGTGTAAGTCATGAAGAAAGCAATAGCAACATACTAAACGATCGGGTGCTAAGCTAATGGAATGGGTCATGTCAATCAGATCATTCAACTAATGATGTGACCTCGTTAATCAAATAACAACTCTTTGTTCATGGTTAGGAAACATAACCATCTTTGATTAACGAGCTAGTCAAAGTAGAGGCATACTAGTGACACTCTGTTGGTCTATGTATTCACACATGTATTATGTTTCCGGTTAATACAATTCTAGCATGAATAATAAACATTTATCATGATATAAGGAAATAAATAATAACTTTATTATTGCCTCTAGGGCATATTTCCTTCAGTCTCCCACTTGCACTAGAGTCAATAATCTAGATTACACAGTAATGATTCTAACACCCATGGAGCCTTGGTGCTGATCATGTTTTGCTCGTGGAAGAGGCTTAGTCAACGGGTCTGCAACATTCAGATCCGTATGTATCTTGCAAATCTCTATGTCTCCCACCTGGACTAGATCCCGGATGGAATTGAAGCGTCTCTTGATGTGTTTGGTCCTTTTGTGAAATCTGGATTCCTTTGTCAAAGCAATTGCACCAGTATTGTCACAAAAGATTTTCATTGGACCCGATGCACTAGGTATGACACCTAGATCGGATATGAACTCCTTCATCCAGACTCCTTCGTTCGCTGCTTCCGAAGCAGCTATGTATTCTGCTTCACATGTAGATCCCGCTACGACGCTTTGTTTAGAACTGCACCAACTGACAGCTCCACCGTTTAAAGTAAACACGTATCCGGTTTGTGATTTAGAATCGTCCGGATCAGTGTCAAAGCTTGCATCAACGTAACCTCTTACAGTGAGCTCTTTGTCACCTCCATATACGAGAAACATATCCTTAGTCCTTTTCAGGTATTTCAGGATGTTCTTGACCGCTGTCCAGTGATCCACTCCTGGATTACTTTGGTACCTCCCTGCTATACTTATAGCAAGGCACACATCAGGTCTGGTACACAGCATTGCATACATGATAGAGCCTATGGCTGAAGCATAGGGAACATCTTTCATTTTCTCTCTATCTTCTGCAGTGGTCGGGCATTGAGTCTGACTCAACTTCACACCTTGTAACACAGGCAAGAACCCTTTCTTTGCTTGATCCATTTTGAACTTCTTCAAAATCTTGTCAAGGTATGTGCTTTGTGAAAGTCCAATTAAGCGTCTTGATCTATCTCTATAGATCTTTATGCCTAATATGTAAGCAGCTTCACCGAGGTCTTTCATTGAAAAACTTTTATTCAAGTATCCCTTTATGCTATCCAGAAATTCTATATCATTTCCAATCAGTAATATGTCATCCACATATAATATCAGAAATGCTACAGAGCTCCCACTCACTTTCTTGTAAATACAGGCTTCTCCAAAAGTCTGTATAAAACCAAATGCTTTGATCACACTGTCAAAGCGTTTATTCCAACTCCGAGATGCTTGCATCAGTCCATAAATGGATCGCTGGAGTTTGCACACTTTGTTAGCTCCCTTTGGATCGACAAAACCTTCCGGTTGCATCATATACAACTCTTCTTCCAGAAATCCATTCAGGAATGCAGTTTTTACATCCATTTGCCAAATTTCATAATCATAAAATGCGGCAATTGCTAACATGATTCTGACAGACTTAAGCATCGCTATGGGTGAGAAAGTCTCATCGTAGTCAACTCCTTGAACTTGTCGAAAACCTTTTGCGACAAGTCGAGCTTTGTAGAAAGTAACATTACCATCAGCGTCAGTCTTTTTCTTGAAGATCCATTTATTCTCAATTGCTTGCCGATCATCGGGCAAGTCAACCAAAGTCCATACTTTGTTCTCATACATGGATCCCATCTCAGATTTCATGGCTTCAAACCACTTTGCGGAATCTGGGCTCACCATCGCTTCTTCATAGTTCGTAGGTTCATCATGATCTAGTAGCATGACTTCCAGAACAGGATTACCGTACCACTCTGGTGCGGATCTTACTCTGGTTGATCTACGAGGTACAGTAGTATCTTGATCTAAAGTTTCATGATCATCATCATTAAATTCCTCTCTTATTGGTGTAGGTCTCACAGAAACAGTTTTCTGTGATGTACTATTTCCCAATAACGGAGTAGGTACAGTTACCTCGTCAAGTTCTACTTTCCTCCCACTCACTTCTTTCGAGAGAAACTCCTTCTCAAGAAAGTTTCCGAATTTAGCAACAAAAGTCTTGCCTTCGGATCTGTGATAGAAGGTGTATCCAATAGTTTCCTTTGGATATCCTATGAAGACACATTTCTCCGATTTGGGTTCGAGCTTATCAGGTTGAAGCTTTTTCACATAAGCATCGCAGCCCCAAACTTTAAGAAACGACAACTTTGGTTTCTTGCCAAACCACAGTTCATAAGGCGTCGTCTCAACGGATTTTGATGGTGCCCTATTTAACGTGAATGCGGCCGTCTCTAAAGCATAACCCCAAAACGATAGCGGTAAATTAGTAAGAGACATCATAGATCGCACCATATCTAGTAAAGTACGATTACGACGTTCGGACACACCATTACGTTGTGGTGTTCTGGGTGGCGTGAGTTGTGAAACTATTCCACAATTTTTCAAATGTACACCAAACTCGTAACTCAAATATTCTCCTCCACGATCAGATCGTAGAAACTTTATTTTCTTGTTACGATGATTTTCAACTTCACTCTGAAACTCTTTGAACCTTTCAAACGTTTCAGATTTGTGTTTCATTAAGTAGATATACCCATATCTGCTTAAATCATCTGTGAAAGTGAGAAAATAACGATATCTGCCACGAGCCTCAATATTCATCGGACCACATACATCGGTATGTATGATTTCCAACAAATCTGTTGCTCTCTCCATAGTACCGGAGAACGGTGTTTTAGTCATCTTGCCCATGAGGCATGGTTCGCAAGTACCAAGTGATTCATAATCAAGTGGTTCCAAAAGCCCATCAGTATGGAGTTTCTTCATGCGCTTTACACCGATATGACCTAAACGGCAGTGCCACAAATAAGTTGCACTATCATTATCAACTCTGCATCTTTTGGCTTCAACATTATGAATATGTGTATCACTACTATCGAGATTCATCAAAAATAGACCACTTTTCAAAGGTGCATGACCATAAAAGATATTACTCATATAAATAGAACAACCATTATTCTCTGATTTAAATGAATAACCGTCTCGCATTAAACAAGATCCAGATATAATGTTCATGCTCAACGCTGGCACCAAATAACAATTATTTAGGTCTAATATTAATCCTGAAGGTAGATGTAGAGGTAGCGTGCCGACCGCGATCACATCGACTTTGGAACCGTTTCCCACGCGCATCATCACCTCGTCCTTTGCTAGTGTCCGCTTATTCTGTAGTCCCTGTTTCGAGTTGCAAATATTAGCAACAGAACCAGTATCAAATACCCAGGTGCTACTGCGAGCATTAGTAAGGTACACATCAATAACATGTATATCACATATACCTTTGTTCACCTTGCCATCCTTTTTATCCGCCAAATACTTGGGGCAGTTCCGCTTCCAGTGACCAGTCTGCTTGCAGTAGAAGCACTCAGTTTCAGGCTTAGGTCCAGACTTGGGTTTCTTCTCTTGAGCAACAACTTGCTTGCTGTTCTTCTTGAAGTTCCCCTTCTTCTTCCCTTTGCCCTTTTTCTTGAAACTAGTGGTTTTGTTAACCATCAACACTTGATGCCCCTTCTTGATTTCTACCTCCGCAGCTTTCAGCATTGCGAAGAGCTCGGGAATAGTCTTGTTCATCCCTTGCATATTATAGTTCATCACAAAGCTCTTGTAGCTTGGTGGCAGTGATTGGAGAATTCTGTCAATGACGCAATCATCCGGAAGTGTAACTCCCAATTGAATCAAGTGATTATTATACCCAGACATTTTGAGTATATGCTCACTGACAGAACTGTTCTCCTCCATCTTGCAGCTATAGAACTTATTGGAGACTTCATATCTCTCAATCCGGGCATTTGCTTGAAATATTAACTTCAACTCCTGGAACATCTCATATGCTCCATGACGTTCAAAACGTCATTGAAGTCCCGGTTCTAAGCCGTAAAGCATGGCACACTGAACTATTGTGTAGTCATCAGCTTTGCTCTGCCAGACGTTCATAACTTCTGGTGTTGCTCTTGCAGCAGGCCTGGCACTCAGCGGTGCTTCCAGGACGTAATTCTTCTGTGCAGCAATGAGGATAATCCTCAAGTTACGGACGCAGTCCGTGTAATTGCTACCATCATCTTTCAACTTTGCTTTCTCAAGGAACGCATTAAAATTTAACGGAACAACAGCACGAGCCATCTATCTACAATCAACATAAACAAGCAAGATACTATCAGGTACTAAGTTCATGATAATTTTAAGTTCAGTTTAATCAAATTTACTTAAGAACTCCCACTTAGATAGACATCCCTCTAATCCTCTAAGTGATCACGTGATCCAAATCAACTAAACCATAACCGATCATCACGTGAGATGGAGTAGTTTTGAATGGTGAACATCAATATGTTGATCATATCTACTATATGATTCACGCTCGACCTTTCGGTCTCCGTGTTCCGAGGCCATATCTGTATATGCTTGGCTCGTCAAGTATAACCTGAGTATTCCGCGTGTGCAACTGTTTTGCACCCGTTGTATTTGAACGTAGAGCCTATCACACCCGATCATCACGTGGTGTCTCAGCACGAAGAACTTTTGCAACGGTGCATACTCAGGGAGAACACTTCTTGATAATTTAGTGAGAGATCATCTTATAATGCTATCGTCAATCAAAGCAAGATAAGATGCATAAAAGGATAAACATCACATGCAATCAATATAAGTGATATGATATGGCCATCATCATCTTGTGCTTTGTGATCTCCATCTCCGAAGCACCGTCATGATCACCATCGTCACCGGCGCGACACCTTGATCTCCATCGTAGCATCGTTGTCGTCTCGCCAATCTTATGCTTCCACGACTATCACTACCGCTTAGTAATAAAGTAAAGCATTACATCGCGATTGCATTGCATACAATAAAGCGACAACCATATGGCTCCTGCCAGTTGCCGATAACTCGGTTACAAAACATGATCATCTCATACAATAAAATCAGCATCATGCCTTGACCATATCACATCACAACATGCCCTGCAAAAACAAGTTAGACGTCCTCTACTTTGTTGTTGCAAGTTTTACGTGGCTGCTACGGGCTTTAAGTAAGAACTCATCTCACCTACGCATCAAAACCACAACGATAGTTCGTCAAATAGACTCCGTTTTAACCTTCTCAAGGACCGGGCGTAGCCACACTTGGTTCAACTAAAGTTGGAGAGACAGTCTTCCGCAAGCCATCTATGTGCAAAGCACGTCGAGGGAACCGGTCTCGCGTAAGAGTACGCGTAAGGTTGGTCCGGATCATCTCGTCCAACAATACCGCCGAACCAAAGTATGACATGCTGGTAGGCAGTATGACTTGTATCGCCCACAACTCACTTGTGTTCTACTCATGCAAATAACATCAAACCATAAAAACCTAGGCTCGGATGCCACTGTTGGGGAACGTAGTAATTTCGAAAATTTTCCTACGCACACGCAAGATCATGGTGATGCATAGCACCGAGAGGGGAGAGTGTTGTCTATGTACCAACGCAGACCGACTGCGGAAGCGATCACACAATGTAGAGGAAGTAGTCGTATGTCTTCTTCCCGATCCGACCGATCCAAGCACCGTTACTCCGGCACCTCCGAGTTCTTAGCACACGTTCAGCTCGATGACGTTCCTCGGGCTCCGATCCAGCAAAGCATCAAGGAAGAGTTCCGTCAGCACGACGGCGTGGTGACGATCTTGATGTACTACCGACGCAGGGCTTCGCCTAAGCACTGTAACGGTATGATCGAGGTGGAATTTGGTGGCAGGGGGCACCGCACACGGCTAAGGAACGATCTCAAGGATCAACTTGTGTGTCTTGGGGTGTCCCCTGCCCCCGTATATAATGGATGGAGGGAGGGAGGCTGGCCGGCCAAAGAGAGGGAGGCGCAGGAGGAGTCCTACTCCTACCGGGAGTAGGACTCCCCCCTCCAATCCTAGTCCAACTAGGAATCCTTAAACGGGAGAGAGAGAGAGAGGTGGCCGGCCCCTCTCCTAGTCCTAATAGGACCAGGGAGAGGGGGGAGGCGCAGCCCTATGTGGGCTGCCCTCTCACCTTTCCACTAAGGCCCATGTTGTCCCATTTGGCTCCCGGGGGGTTCCGGTAACCCTCCCGGTAATCCGGTAAAATCCCGATTTCACCCGAAACACTTCCGGTGTCCAAACATAGGCTTCCAATATATCAATCTTTACGTATCGACTATTTCGAGACTCCTCATCATGTCCGTGATCACATCCGGGACTCCGAACAACCTTCGGTACATCAAAATGCATAAACTCATAATAACTGTCATCGTAACGTTAAGCGTGCGGACCCTACGGTTCGAGAACAATGTAGACATGACCGAGACACGTTTCCGGTCAATAACCAATAGCGGGACCTGGATGCCCATATTGGCTCCTACATATTCTACGAAGATCTTTATCGGTCAGACCGCATAACAACATACGTTGTTCCCTTTGTCATCGGTATGTTACTTGCTCGAGATTCGATCGTCGGTATCCAATACCTAGTTCAATCTCGTTATTGGCAAGTCTCTTTACTCGTTCCGTAATACATCATCTCATAACTAACATCTTAGTTATTATGCTTGCAAGGCTTATGTGATGTGTATTACCGAGAGGGCCCAGAGATACCTCTCCGACAATCGGAGTGACAAACCCTAATCTCGAAATACGCCAACCCAACATCTACCATTGGAGACACCTGTAGTACTCCTTTATAATCACCCAGTTACGTTGTGACATTTGGTAGTACCCAAAGTGTTCCTCCGGTAAACGGGAGTTGCATAATCTCATAGTTATAGGAACATGTGTAAGTCATGAAGAAAGCAATAGCAACATACTAAACGATCGGGTGCTAAGCTAATGGAATGGGTCATGTCAATCAGATCATTCAACTAATGATGTGACCTCGTTAATCAAATAACAACTCTTTGTTCATGGTTAGGAAACATAACCATCTTTGATTAACGAGCTAGTCAAAGTAGAGGCATACTAGTGACACTCTGTTGGTCTATGTATTCACACATGTATTATGTTTCCGGTTAATACAATTCTAGCATGAATAATAAACATTTATCATGATATAAGGAAATAAATAATAACTTTATTATTGCCTCTAGGGCATATTTCCTTCAGAACCTACCACGAAGGATACACAGAACATAATCAACACATGACAATATGCAACAATATGATGCATGCTATGACATGGCAAAATGATGTGCCCTACCTAATGCAATGTGAAACAAGTTGAAATGGGTCCATTTGAACCAAAGATTCAAATGGAAGTTAAAGTTCTTATGCATAAAAAGTGTATTAGCTTGTTTCAACTAAACAGCAAGGTTAAAGTGGGTTTTCATGCATGAAACCATTACAGATGGATAGATTGAATTTTTCTGATCATTTTTCATATATAATTTGTTTGATTTGGAGCTATGGTTGATTTTCTATGATTTTTAGAAATTTTGGCATTTTCTGGAATTTCCTATATAAGAATAATTCCAGTAATTGAATTAATGCGTCGGCGTGACATAGGTGTGACGTCAGCGGGTCAACTGAGACGGTCCAGGTCAACCCTGAACTGTGGGTCCCGTCTGTCAGTGTCAACTAACTAACTAAATTTAGTGGCCTGGGGCCCACATGTCAGTGAGTCAGGGGAAAGTCAAACTGGGGTCAACCCGGGTCAAACTCGCCGGAGTTAACCCGGGGCTCGTTGCCGGCAAGGCCAGGGATGGTGGAGGGGTGCGGGTTTCTTCCTCCGGCGACCAAATGGCCGGCGGAGGGCATCTACGTGACGCGGGCACTCGTCCGCGTTGAGTGGTGTAGGTGGTTGGGCCTGGGGTGGCCGGAGCCGTCGCCGGCGTCGACCTTGGCGGTCGCCGGGGCTCGGGTGAGGTCGGGGTTGTCGTTGTGACGGTCGTGGTGGCTCATGCGGGGCACGTACGTGCTCTACGCGACGTGGGGAGGAATCTGGGCACGATGGCCGGAGACTCGTCGGCGGCGAGCACAGGCGGCGGTGCGTGCGGGCGAACTCGAGGCGGCGCGTACGGTGCACGAGAGCTAGAACGGAGAGGGGGAGAAGGGTCAGTGGCTCACTGCGGTTGCAGGGGAGCGAACGACGAGCTCGGGGAAGAGCTGGAGCGAGCAGGGCGGCGAGGGGGATCTCCGGCGACCGAGGTTGAAGACGAGCTTGGTGAAGACGCTCGGGGGCCTCCGGCGGGGCGTGGCTTGGTGGGACGGTCGAGGAGGGAGTGGCGTAGCTTCAGGACATGATGGAGCGGCGCGTCAATGACGGTGGGCGCGGTTACGGCGGCGGCTGCGTCGGCCATGGCGGAGGGGAGCGAGGGAGAGAGGCAGGGGGAGAGTGGGCGTGTCCAGGGGGTTCGGTGCGCGACGTGGAGTCGTGTCCAGGCATCGCGCTGGCGCGGGCGACGGCAAGCAGGCAGATAGGTGGCATGGCGAGCTCCTGTGCTCGCCATCAAGCACCTGCTCGCCTCGCTGGCTAGGCAAAGTAGCTGCGTGGAGCGGCTGCTGGGCCGGGCCAGCTAGGTGGGCCGGCTGGGGGCTTCCAGGTAAGCTCTACTCTCTCTCTCTCTCTCTCTCTCTCTCTTTCTGTTTTGCTTTTATTTATTTCCTGCTATGTGTATTGAAATAGAATAAATACTATTTCATTTCCAAAAACTTTGGAAATATTCAGAGGCACCTTCGGGAATATTCTCAACTGCCTAAAAATGCTTCCAAGATTATTTGAGCACTTTAAAATATTTATAGCATTTAAAATGCCCAAATTCAAATACATATGGCTTGTTCAAAAATCCAGAATGGCTCCATAAATTGCAAGACCATTTTTGGCAGAGGTTTTAGTCAAGACCAAAAATGGTGGGCTTTTATGAAGGGCCTTTTGGGTTCATTGAAATTCCAATTGTTGGAAATTAGCATTTCCAGGGGGGGTGTTGGGGTTGATTAGGCCGCATTTCAAGTTTAAAAGAAATTTAAACATGATGCACATGTTCATCCAACCCTAATGCATGACGAAAAGCAGGGATGTGACACCCTGGGGCAGATCGCCGTCCAGATGTACCACAACTTGAAAATCACTCGGACGGCGATAACCACTCGGAGCACGACACTTCACTCGACGAGCTCATTCCACTCGACCGTGTAACTCACTCGGATATGCAAAGACCAATAGTCAGCATGACGGTTTGTAGTGGGCAGTCATTATGGCATTGATGCTCCACCGTGTAACATAAGGGGTGAGGGGGTGGCGCACTCTATATAAGCCACCCCCACCACTAGACTAGGGGGTCTTTTTCTGCTATCTCTCTCTCTTTCTAGTCTCAGGACTTAACTCAAGCATGGGGATCCGTTCTCCTTTCTCGCATACATTGTAATCTCTGGATACATACTCAGATAAAACAAAGCCTCTCTGGAGCACGAGAGGTAGGGTTGTTATCTCCACCGTGAGAGGCCCGAACTCGCTAAAACCACCGTGTCACCCATATGCATCTCGATAGATCATGCTCCTTTATCCTACCCCTCTCTTATTATCGGAATCGTTACCACGGCAACTGTGACATGGGATAATCATAGCAATCGGGATTCGGGAGAAGCCGTCCATGCGGTGGCAGTGCAAAGCAAGCGACGGTGTGAGACACGCGAAGCGGGCGGAGCAGGGTATGCAACAGCAGGAGGCAGGTGCGTGCTGGCGAGCGTCGTGGCGGCAGATCGACTTCCGATCGATCGGAACCACAGGAGAAGCGATTCGCTGGTGCCGTGCCTAGGTCAACAAGGGTGCTGCGCACAGGTGGCGTGGCCCAAGCTAGATGACGTCAGCTGGTGGGCTATTGCGGACCATGTGCGGGCAGGCTGGCCAAGGCGTGATGCTGGCTGCTGGAATATGCACATCCGACGGAAAAGGCACGTGAGATTTTGTTGTTGAAAAAAAACAGAAATTGTTTCCAAGAGCTGCTACAGCGTGTTAGTACATGTGAGTCCCAGCTGTCATCAAGTTGATCCAAAGCGTGAAAAAGCAAAGTACAAGAAAAATAGTCAAAGAATGTCACGTGGTGCTACATGCATGAAGCTGCTTGAGCTTGTTGCTAGAGTATACGAGAGACTACAAAGGGACTACTTCTGGTGTTCTTCGCATTGTTCGCCGAGAAGATGACATGATGTTAGCAGGTGTTGTTGTTCGGCATAGCAGAAAGGGGAATCGAGGATGGTGACGTGCGTATAAGGCTCGGAGGAGTCTGGAGCTCGTCGTAACATGATCATGCAAACACAGAGCGTCAAGGCAATGCGCAGTTGTGCGAGGCGGGCACGATGCAAGGTGGAGCATGGTTGCAGTCGGATAATTTCGACTGGGTCGGACTGGACTGTCTGACGGATCGACGGGGATGTCGGTCAAAGCAGAAGATGGTGGTGATTTCAGCGACGACGACATAGGAGCGTGATGCTGATGGTGGCCAAACTTCTGGGGCGTGGAAACACGTGGTGCAGGCCTGAGGGCTTGTGCGGCTTCGACAGACTATGGCGCAGGGTTGATTCAAGGGTGTGCACACATGAGAGCTTGGAGTCGACATGGCGCAGGGGTGGCATGTACAACCACCATGGAGTCAGGTTGAAGGTGGAGTTGGAGTCTGATGGATGATTTCACTCTGAGCTGATGGAGGGGCTATGGCGTAAGTTAACGGAGAGTCGAAGCCTATTTCAGCGGGATAGCGAGAGACACGTGGTTTCAGACTGGGTACCAGTGGTCTGATGGAGGCGTGATACTCGGCATCGATCGGTGATGATCGATGGTTCTCTGCAGTGGGAGTTGAGATAGTGGGGGCTAGCTACCCGGGAGACTCGACCAGGATAGCAGAGGCTCGACGTGGTGATAGCGGCGAGGTGTGCGGTAAGCACGGGACACAGCGACAGGCCAAGGCACTGGTGGTCAGACATATGGTCAGATAAATTGTGCAGAGGGTGCTGAAGCAGTGTTGACGAGTACCAGATTCAAGTTGGTGACTGGGTCTATCGGTGCCGGAAGATGGACATGAGTTGACCATGGAGAATCTGTGAAAGTGACGGAAAGTCTGAAATTGTCAAAAGTGGAGAGAGTACATGGCCGTATATTCTGTGGTGTTTGGTGCACATGGCAAAGTGCGGGTGACAAGTACAGAAGGAGGTGTAGTGCTATAGCTGTGGGACATGTCAGATACTATCCGGGGAAAAGGGTGAGACAACTGTGAATTTGACTCAAAGTGACACAGGGCGATGGTGAAATTCCTTCAAGTTTCAGACAGGCAGTAAAGAAAGAGCAGTGACATTGAGTTCAGGTAACTCTTATATGTGGCGTCCAATATGTGAGTTGTTCATTTTTCACGCAGACAGTGGTCGGTGTGTGATGTCGTTGAACGGATACTCCGGAAGTTGGAAGCACAAGGTAGGGTAATGAGGAATTTAATTTTGCTCGAGTGTTGACTGTGAAGAAGACGAGAAGGGACTACAGTTGCAGGTGGAGTCATATGGAGTCTGGGAGTAGCAGTGATGCTCATGGTGTATCTCAAGTCCAATGCACATGGAGGTTCGATGCACGAACGCATTCAAGGTGGTGGAGAATATTCGTTGAGGGAGTCCTGGATTAGGGGGTGTCCGGATAGCCGGACTATACCTTCGGCCGGACTCCTGGACTATGAAGATACAAGATTGAAGACTTCGTCCCGTGTCCGGAAGGGACTTTCCTTGGTGTGGAAGGCAAGCTTGGCGACATGATATGTAGATCTCCTACCATTGTAACCGACTTTGTGTAACCCTAGCCCTCTCCGATGTCTATATAAACTGGAGGGTTTTAGTCCATAGGACGAAAAACAATCATACCATAGGCTAGCTTCTAGGGTTTAGCCTCTCTGATCTCGTGGTAGATCTACTCTTGTACTACCCATATCATCAATATTAATCAAGCAGGACGTAGGGTTTTACCTCCATCAAGAGGCCCGAACTTGGGTAAAACATCGTGTCCCCTGCCTCCTGTTACCATCCGACCTAGATGCACAGTTCGGGACCCCCTACCCGAGATCCACCGGTTCTGACACCGACATTGGTGCTTTCATTGAGAGTTCCTCTGTGTCGTCACTTTTAGGCCCGATGGCTTCTCCGATCATCAACAGCGATGCGATCCAGGGTGAGACTTTTCTCCCCGAACAGATCTTCGTATTCGGCGGCTTTGCACTGCGGGCCAATTCGCTTGGTCATTTGGAGCAGATCGAAAGCTACGCCCCTGGCCATCAGGTCAGATTTGGAATTTTGAACTACACGGCCGACATCCGTGGAGACTTGATCTTCGACGGATTCGAGCCACAGCCGAGCGCACCGCACTGTCACGATGGGCATGATTTAGCTCTGCCGCCGAACAGTGCCCTGGAGGCCGCACCTGTGTCCGCTCCGACCCCTAGCTCGGAGCCGATCACACCAATCGAGGATGGGTGGTTAGACACCGCCTCAGGGGCTGCAATCTCTACGGCGATCGAGCCGAACACCATCCCTATTCTCTGCGAAGCCCGTGACTCCAAGGAGCCAGACTCCTCTCCAGACTCTGAGCCCTCCGCACCCCGACCGATCGAACCCGATTGGGCGTCGATCATGGAGTTCACCGCCGTGGACATCTTTCAGCACTCGCCCTTCGGCGATATTCTGAATTCACTAAAGTCTCTCTCTTTGTCAGGAGAGCCCTGGCCAGACTATGGTCGGCAAGGTTGGGATGCGGATGATGAAGAAATTCAAAGCCCACCCACCACCCACTTCCTAGCCACTATCGATGATTTAACCGACATGCTCGACTTCGACTCTGAAGACATCGACGGTATGGATGCCGATGCAGGAGACGATCAAGAACCAGCGCCTATAGGGCACTGGAAAGCCACCTCTTCGTATGATATATACATGGTGGACACCCCAAAAGAAGGCAATGGCGATGGAACAACGGAGGATGACCCCTCCAAGAAGCAGCCTAGGCGCCGGCGGCAGTGGCGCCGCTCTAAATCCCGCCAAAACAAAAACGGTGATTCCGGCACGGGGAATAATAACACCCCGGACAGTGCCGAAGACAACCACCTCCAGCAAGATTCAGCACAGGAGGATAGAGAAGCCAGCCCTCATGAGAGAGCGGCTGACAGAGAGGTCGAGGACGATAATTATATGCCTCCCTCCGAAGATGAGGCAAGCCTCGACGTCGACGAATTTGTCGTGCCGGAGGATCCTGTCGAACAAGAGCATTTCAAACGCAGGCTTATGGCCACGGCGAGCAGCCTCAAGAAAAAACAGCAACAACTTAGAGCTGATCAAGATTTGCTAGCCGACAGATGGACTGAAGTCCTTGCGGCTGAAGAGTATGAACTCGAACGCCCCTCCAAGAGCTACCCAAAGCGCAGGTTGCTACCCAAATTAGAGGAGGAAGCACCTAAACCTACATCACCAAAGCAAGATGCGGCCGACCGGCCACCCCGTGGCCGCGACAGAGAGGCCTCTCGGCCCTCCACTCAAGCCGCACCCCGGCGCCGCTCAAAAACTACCAAGGCATGGGAAAATGCGCCAGACTTGCGAGATATATTGGAGGACAAGGCAAGGCAAACAAGATCGATCTACGGATCACGTGGGCGCCCCACGGCACGAGACGGTAATCTTCACGCCGGATACAGTAAATCCGGCCGGGCCGAACACAGTAGACAAAGCTCGCTTGAGCTGCGTCGTGATGTAGCCCAATACAGAGGCGCCGCACACCCACTATGCTTCACAGATGAAGTAATGGATCATCAAATCCCCGAGGGTTTCAAACCCGTGAACATCGTATCATATGATGGCACAACAGATCCTGCGGTATGGATCGAGGACTATCTCCTTCATATCCACATGGCCCGCGGTGATGACCTACACGCCATCAAATACCTCCCACTCAAGCTTAAAGGACCAGCTCGACATTGGCTTAACAACTTGCCAGCAGAATTAATTGGTTGTTGGGAGGACCTGGAAGCCGCATTCCTCGACAATTTCCAGGGCACTTATGTGCGACCACCAGACGCCGATGACTTAAGCCACATAATTCAGCAGCTAGAGGAATCGGCCAAGAAAAATCAAATCATCGACTGTTCGGACGCAGAGGCCCTAGCAGCCTTCAAGCATAACATCCGCGATGAGTGGCTTGCACGGCACCTAGGATAGGAAAAGCTGAAATCTATGGCAGCCCTCACGACACTTATGACCCGTTTTTGCGCGGGAGAAGACAGCTGGCTAGCTCGCAGCAATAACATGACCAAGAGCCCTGGTAATTCGGATACCAAGGACAGCAGTGGCAGGTCGCATCGCAACAAGCAAAAGCGCCGCATTAATGGCGACAATGCTGAGGATACGGCAGTTAATGCCGGATTCAAAGGCTCTAAACCTGGTCAGCGGAAAAAGCCATTCAAAAGAAATACTCCGGGCCCATCCAGTTTGGACCGAATACTTGACCTCTCATGCCAGATACATGCCACCCCCAAAAAACCAGCCAATCACACCAACAGGGATTGTTGGGTGTTCAAGCAGGCAGGCAAGTTAAATGCCAAAAGCAGAGACAAGGGGCTGCATAGCGATGACGAGGAGGAGCCCCGGCCGCCGAACAACAGTGGACAAAAAGGTTTTCCCCCACAAGTGCGGACGGTGAACATGATATACGCAACCCACGTCCCCAAGAGGGAGCGGAAGCATGTGCTAAGGGACGTATACGCGATGGAGCCAGTCGCCCCAAAGTTCAACCCATGGTCTTCCTGCCCGATCACTTTTGATCGAAGGGACCACCCCACTAGCCGATTCACGGCACACCCGAAACGTGGCTTAAACCGCACTAGGGGCTGCCGATTTCTTAATTTTCTCTTATTTTCAGAACTCCATTCTTCGGAAGGCTTGTCCGGCAGTACAGTTGCCGCACAAACGATACAACCAGGGAAGCAGAAAGCTACGCTGCACTACGGAACTCTAAGGTGGTCTCTATAACGAGCAGTATACCTGTTTCGCATAACATACCGCAGCTCGCCCCTGGAAAGGACATATTTGATAGTCCCATCTTTTGCTTATCGCACTATTTGTATCGTTCTGCTTTGATCGCAACTTTTTTAAATAAACAATGCATAGCTTCCGTCTATTATTGCATTACCTTTTTTTACGAATATATGTTCATTAATGACATGTTGCACCCGTACACTTTGGTATGACCAATATGCCAGGGGCTCAAGTACCCCACAATACGGCGTGAGAAGTCCGAACACTTTCACAAGTGCGGCACCCCGAACTTATAGCATTATATGCATCGGTTCCGAATCATGTCTTGGGTCAAATGTTGGGTTTGCCCGGCTCCTGTGTTTTGGTACCTTACGTTCCGTTATATCGGCTAAGGTAGCACTAGGAGAACTACTGCGATTGTGCCCCAGTTGAGCTGGCCTAAGCACCTCAGTAGAGAAAGCTAAAACTGACCGTCATGATAAGGCGAGAGCTGGTCGCTGTTCGAGAGGTTTTCGAGTCCAGAAAGACTTATGCCGCTTAGAGCGAGGAGTCGGCTTTGTCCGGCCTAGGCGTGGATAGCGCCCCGAACTTAGTCTTCCGAACACTAGGGGCTTCACCGAAATTTAAAATTATAGAATTTTATGGCTAAGTGAGAGTGTTCAAGCATTATAGTCCAATTGCCTTGTTCTTTGTGCTGAGTGCCTCCCTCGAAGGACCCAAGAATGGGAAAAAGAGCGCTCATGTTTATCCCGAACACCCCAGCACTCGTGGCATGGGGGTAGAAGCCGACGACTCGCCATCTCTCAAATTTGATAAATGGCCGCACAGAAGGTAATATTTTAAATTCAAAAGCATTGCTTAGCGCATATGAACAAGTTTTCAGCGTACAGGATCACAAATGCGAGTTTACTCAAAAATTACATCTTTGGAGCATTCATCCGCTATAAGGCGGGCACCCTTCAAGACGCCCTCATAATACGCTTTCGGGACGCGATGCTCCTTGCCCGGCGGCGGCCCGTCCTTCACCAGCTTCTTCGCATCCATCTTGCCCAATGCACTTTAGCACGGGCAAGCGCCCTACGGGCACCTTCGATGCAGACGGAGCGCTTGATTACTTCAAGCCATGGACAGGCATCCACCAGCCGCCTCACCAGCCCGAAGTAGCTCCTAGGCAGAGCCTCTCGAGGCCATAGCCGAACTATGAGGCCCTTTATGGCCTATTTGGCAACCTTGTGGAGCTCGACCATTTGCTTCAGCTGGTCGCTCAAAGGCACCAGGTGTCCGGCCTCGGCATACTGAGACCAGAACACCTTCTCTGTCGAGCTCCCCTCTTCGGCTCGGTAGTAGGCGGCGGCATCCGACGCACTGCGGGGCAAATCTGCGAATGCTCCTAGAGAGCTCCGGACTCGGGTAAGTAACAAGTAATTCACTTTCATGTGCTTGCTTTGCATATTGAATGCCTTACCCGCCGCTATCTTCTTCATCGCTTCAATTTCTTTGAGGGCTTTCTAGGCTTCGGCCTTGGCAGACTTCGCGCTTTTAAGGGCTGCCGCAAGCTCGGACACTTGCGTCTTTGAGTTAAGCTCCAAACTCTCGTGTTTTTTCACGAGAGCCTGGAGCTCTTTCTGCACCTCCTCCACCCGCGCCTCCTGCTTCCCTCTCTCCGTGCGCTCCGCGGCCGCTCGGTTTTCGGCCTCCGACAACGCTAGCTTAAGGGTTGCCACCTCGGTCGTGGCCCCTATAACAGCACGTTGATCCTGTCATTTTTTGCAACCACATCCTCTCTATATACTTGCGCAAGGTATTACTTTCCTTCCATCTCCTCGAGTTGCCTCTTGGCATGGCCGAGCTTGTTCTCGGACCGTGCAAGGTTTTTCTTCAGCTTATCCACCTCCGCAGTCAGTGCGGCGGAGGCCAGCAGCGAAGCCTGCATACGCATATTGACTTGATTATGTTAGACTCCTGCGAATGTTATTAGATCCTCTATTCGGCTTTTCTTTCTGAACGCCGAACGGAGCATCAGGGGCTACTATCTATGCGGTAATATTTTTACATATTCTTTACTTACCTCAAAGCCTATTAGAAGGCTGGCACAGGCTTCAGTCAGTCCGCTCTTGGCGGACTGAACCTTCTGGATCACCGCACTCATAATAGTGCGGTGCTCCTCATCAATGGAGGCGCCGTTAAGCGTCTCCAGCAAATTGTCCGGTGCCTCCGGTTGGACGGAGGTCACCGGCTCGATAGGCTCGCTCCTCTTGGAAGGAGGCTGCCTACTGGAGTCCGGAACCATTGAAGGTTCCGGCGCGGTGTCCGGCTCAAGGCCGGACTCGCAGCCCTTGGGGGTTTTATCCCCTTTGCGCCTGGAGTCCGGGAGGTCGCCTTGCGGCGCCTTCAGGACCACCTCCTCCTGGCTTGGAACCTGTTGGGACAGCACCTCGACGTCGTCCGTAGGGTGGGGGGAGGTAGCCGTCGGAAGCGAATTCACATCCGACGAATCCAGGGAACCGCTCGATGACACGTCGAGCCGGTCTTTGGGTGGACTGCATAAACATGTTCGACATAAGGAAAAGCTATGCAATGGAGGAATACTATGAATCACTCTGGTATCCGGACACTTACGATCTCGCCAGGGGCTTGGCCCTGTGCGGCCACTCCTCTTCGCTGTCGTCGGCGTTGGTGGAGCCGTCCGGAGGAAGGGTTTTCCCCTTCTTGGACCCTTCGGCCTCCCAAGTTGGGGCGGCCTTCCTTTTCTTCTCTCCCCCCGCTGGAGGGGGAGAGGTCTCTTCTTCCTCCTCCTCGTCTTCACGGGAGGAGTGCGTCTTGGAGTCGTCGGATGATGAATCCAACACCCCAAGGCGCCGGGCACTCTTCCGAGTCCCCGTGGCCTTCTTCTTGGCCTTCTTCTCCGGCACCACATAGGGTGCCGGAACCAGCAACTTCGTCAAGCGAGCGTCCGCTGGGCCTTCGGGCAAAGGAGCCGGATAGTTGATCTGTCCGGACGTCTCCTGCCAATCCTGTCAAAGGTAAGGGAGCTTAAGATCTCGCATGGAGTCAAACTATGAAAAACTAATACCCTGTAAAAGGTAAAAACAGCTTACCGCACGAGCGCGACGCTGCGTGCTAAATCCGCGATCCTCGCTAGCGGATGTGGGGGCCTCGGCGTCCTTGAAAAGCACCTTCCAGATATCTTCGTACATCGTGTCGAAGAGCCTGCTCAGAGTTCGGTGCTACGCCGGGTCGAATTCCCATAGGTTGAAAGCCCGTTGTTGACACGGGAGGATCCGGCGGATGAGCATAACCTGGACTACGTTGACAAGTTTGAGCTTCTTGTCCACCAGGGTTTGGACGCATGTTTAGAGTCCGGTCAGCTCTCCTTCTTTACTCCACGACAGGCCCGTCTCTTTCCAGGAGGTAAGCCGCGTAGGGGGTCCGGATCGGAACTCGGGGGCTGCGACCCATTCAGGGTCGCACGGCTCGGTGATGTAGAACCACCCCGATTGCCACCCCTTTAGGGACTCCACGAAGGAGCCCTCGGGCCATAGGACATTGGGCATCTTGCCCGCCATGGCGCCTCCGCACTCCGCCTGGGTGCCGCGCACCACCTTCGGCTTGACGTTGAAAGTCTTGAGCCATAGGCCGAAATGGGGGCGGATGGAGAAGAAAGCCTCGCACACGATGATAAACGCCGAGATATTGAGGAAAAAATTCGGGGCTAGTTCTTGGAAATCCATGCCATAGTAGAACATGAGCCCCCGGACAAATGGGTGGAGAGGGAAGCCCAGCCCGCGGAGGAAATGGGGGAGGAGCACCACCATCTCATGCGGCCTAGGGATGGGGATGATCTGCCCCTCTTCGGGAAGCCGGTGCGCAATGTCGTTAGACAAGTATCCGGCCATCCTCAGTCTTTTGACGTGTCCCTCCGTGATGGAGGAGACCATCCACTTGCCTCCCGCTCCGGACATGGCTGGAGAAGGTTGAGGTGGGGTGTGCGGACTTGGGCGCTGGAGCTCGAGTGCGCGGAAATGGATAGGCAAAGGAGGAAGAAGGCATGGATGAAAAGGTGGATCCTTATCCCCTTATATGGGCGGACGCGACTATGCGCCCCCACCAGCCTGGTAAAACTTGCTTATCTCCCAAGCGCCGTAGTCAATGGCTCGGTTGGGTTACCCACACCCGTATTGATGAGAATCCCGGAATAAGGGGACACGATCTCTGCTTTAACAAGACGTGCCAAGGAAACCGCCTCGCTAAACGCGCTGAGGTGGGACAGTAAAACGATTCGAATAAAGACTTGGCCGTGGTGTGATGTCACGCTACGGAATACGTCAGCAGATTAGATTTGTGTAAATATTATTCTCTCTATGGCAATATGTGGAAACTTATTTTGCAGAGCCGGACACTACCTTTGTGTTCAAAAATCTTCTATGAAGTACTTGGAGGAGGAACCCGCCTTGCAATGTCGAAGACAATCTGCGCGCCGGACTCGTCGTCATTGAAGCCTGGTTCAGGGGCTACTGAGGGAGTCCTAGATTAGGGGGTGTCCAGATAGCCGGACTATACCTTCGGCCAGACTATACCTTCGGCCGGACTCCTGGACTATGAAGATACAAGATTGAAGACTTCGTCCCGTGTCCGGAAGGGACTTTCCTTGGCGTGGAAGGCAAGCTTGGCGATACGATATGTAGATCTCCTACCATTGTAACCGACTCTGTGTAACCCTAGCCCTCTCCGGTGTCTATATAAACCAGAGGGTTTTAGTCCCTGTTCAAGAATTCATCTGATTAACCAGTTAACTTGCCGATTAATCCCTACTCATAGGGTCACCGAGTAGCCGATAAACCAAAAAAACGTCCGATTAATTGATTAAATGGCCAATTAACTTGCCGATTAGCCGATTAATCCCCTACTCGCTAGCTAACCAAGCAGCTACCAGTTAACGATTTCCTCAACAATGGTTTTAGTCCATAGGACGAACAACAATCATACCATAGGCTAGGTTCTAGGGTTTAGCCTCTCTGATCTCGTGGTAGATCTACTCTTGTACTACCCATATCATCAATATTAATCAAGCAGGACGTAGGGTTTTACCTCCATCAAGAGGGCCCGAACCTGGGTAAAACATCATGTCCCCTGCCTCCTGTTACCATCCGGCCTAGACGCACAGTTCGGGACCCCCTACCCGAGATCCGCCGGTTTTGACACCGACATTCGCCAAGGTGGAGTTTGTTAGAATTATGTCGAATATTATTGTACAAGGTAGGTTACAGTTGGACTTGGTTTGGACTGTGTGTAGACAGGGTAGGAGTTGTGTCCTAATAGGACACTTGTATCCTAGGCTTCTCATATATATCAGGGGTAGACACATGATGTAACCTATGCCAACATAATAGCACGGGCACGCGGGGGAGCCGGCGGCGTGTGCCGGCGCCCGGGCGGCCGGGGTGCGGTATTTTAGCGGTGTCATGGGGAGGAGCACCCGTAGTCAGGCCCCGGGGATGTAGCCATATCGGTGAACCTCGTTAACAAATCTCGGTGTCGTGCTTGTGTGGTTGCTTGGTCCTCGGTAGATCGACGGAGCGCCTCGGATTTATTCTAACAGGTGCAACAACCATGAGACAGATGCTTTTACGCACTTTAATACCACCATAGGGAGCACATAGGCATATATTCTTATGTTGTTGTGAGCATCCCCTAGATGAAGTAGTCAATGGCGGACCCAAAGTTAGCTGGCGCGAACATTTTTGGTTGAAATTTTTTAGGTACAAATGCAAATCTATTCAACCAAAGTCTGTGCATCTGACCATGTACCTTTGTTGGTAAGAGGTGGACCTTCGCTCGATCTCGACAGTAGGAATGTTTTGGGAGTAGAATGCAAGCCTGTCGTAGGTGATCAAAAAATCATGGGCTGCTTGTAGTGTTATGGATAATCTAGGCAACATGAGTGAGGCCTTGCGCAACACTATGTCTTCCCTAAGGTAGTGGAGTAATAAAAAAATGGCAACATCAAGAGAGAGATTAACAAGACCCACTCACGCCTTGAAGAACTTATAAATATGAATGCAGACACACAAGAGATTCGAATTGTTTCGAATAAATTAAATGAGATGTTATACAAAGAGGAAATGCTTTGGTTGTAGAGATCTAGGATCATGTGGCTCAAGGAGGGTGACAGGAACACCAAATATTTTCGGAGTGAAGCCGTGTGCCGTACAAGGAAAAATAAAACCCGTAAGATAACTGATGATGATGGTGCTGTGCACTCGGATATTTTTGTTTTGAGTAATATGGCTATGTCCTACTTTAAGGAAGTTTCCTCAGCCAACCCAAGTCTTGACGCTCTAAAGTTTTGGGTCTTTTTCATGTTGTTGTTTCTTTCGAGGATAATGAAAGGCTACGTGGTGAATTTTCCGATGAAGAGATCTCAGATGCACTTTTCTAGACTAGACCTCTAAAGGCCCCTGGACCCGATGGCTTTCCTGCTAGATTTTTCAACACAACTAGGATACTTTGAAAGATAATGTCATCAAGCCGATTAAGGAATTCTTTAGGATGGGTCTGATGCCTGAGGGAGTAAATGATACTTCAATAGTTCTTATTCCAAAGATTGCTAACCCATCAAAACTTTCAGATTCCAGGCTTATAAGTCTTTGTAATGTGATATACAAATTGGTATGTGCATGGTACTGATGACCCACAAGTATAGGGGATCAATCGTAGTCTTTTTTATAAGAGTGTTGAACCCAACGAGGAGCAGAAGGAATTGATAAGCAGTTTCAACAAGGTATTCTCTACAAGTGCTGAAAAGTGACAGTAACAAATAGTTTGATAGCGAGACAATTGATAGCAAATAACAAGTAACCAATGTAAAGGTGCAACAAGGTGGACCAATCCTTATATTGCAAAGGATAAGCAGGAAGTACTTCTTATATTAAGCAAAACGTTCTTGAGGACACATGGGAATTTCTTCTAGTTAATTTCATCATGTTTTAGTTGATTCGTGTTCACTACTTTGATAAGTTGTTATGTGGTTGGACCGGTGATAGGGTGATGTTCTTACTTTAACAAACAACCCATTTATGATTACCCCCTCTCGCAAGCATCCGTAACTACGAAAGAAGAATTAAGATAAATCTAACCATGGCATGCAACATATGGATCCAAATCAGCCCCTTACAGAAATAACGCATAAACTAGGGTTTAAGCTTCTGTCACTCTCGCAAACCATCATCTACTTACTAATCCACAATGCCTCCCCCAGGCCAAAGCATGGTAATGTGTCGTGTAGTTCACGTTCATACAACACCACTAGAGGAAGAGCAACATACACATCATCAAAATGTTGAATGAATACCAACTTCATATGATTACTTATAACAAGAGTTCTCACATGTCCTCGAGAACAAACAGAAGTACTCACAAGTCATATTCATTTTCAAGATCAGAGGAGTATAATATATGATTGACAATCTGAACATATGATCTTCCAAAAAAACAACTAGCATCAACTACAAGATGTAATCAACACTACTAGCAACCCCAAGTACCAATATGAGGTTTTGAGACAAAATTGAATATAAGAGATGAACTAGGGTTTGAGATGAGATGGTGCGGGTGAGGATGTTGATGAAGATTGGTCCTTCCATGATGAGAGGATCGTTGGTGATGTTGATAGCTTCGATTTCCCCCTCCCGGAGGGAAGTATCCCTGGCGGAATCGCTCCGCTAGAGAGCAAAAATGCTCATCCCAGGTTCCACCTCGAGACGGCGGCGCTTCATCCCGAAAGTCTTCTCTTGATTTTTTCTAGGGAAAATGGCTTCATATATATGAGGAGTGCCACAGAGGCCTACTGGTGGGCCTACAGGCTCACATGGCATGCCCCACCTGAGCTTGTGGCTGACTGGTGGGGCCCCTCCTGGTGATTCTTCTTCCAGTATTTTCTATTAATCCCAAAATAAATATCCACAAATTTTTAGGTCATCTGGAGCTCCAGAGAATAGCTATCTCTGTTTTAGCTCTTTTCAGGTCCAGAATTCCAACTGTCGGCAATCTCCCTCTCCATGAATATCTTGCATAGTAAGAGATAAACGGCATTAGAATTGCATCATAAAGTGAAATATTGATCTAAAACAATATAAATAGCAGTAGGAAGGAAACACATGATGCAAAATGGACATGTCAGGTACAGACTGCGCCCACTCTTGCACGATATCATATCACCTGAACAGAGTGTCTTTATCCCAGACAGGATGATTATTGATAACACTTTCGTGGCATTTGAATGTATTCACTACATAAAGCTAGAAAAAGATCCACATTTTTTTTGTGCATATAAGTTGGATTTGTCGAAAGCATATGATAGGGTGGATTGGAACTTCTTGAGGCAACTGATGCAAAAGTTGGGTTTCACTCATCGATTGATTGACTGGATTATGACATGTGTCACATTGGTAGGTATTATAGTAAATTAAGTAGAACCATCTTGGATTCATCTGCACCACTGTGTGGGCTTCGGCAAGGTGATCCATTAGCCCCCTATCGGTGTGAAATCTGGCAGACCTTGGGGTAGGTGGTCTCAAGCTGTGAATCTCAGATCGAGGGTACCAGGAATAGGGAGACGATATTTACACAGGTTCGAGCCCTCTTGATGGAGGTAAAACCCTACGTCCTGCTCTTGTTTATACTGATGGAGATGTATCGAATACATAGTTGATCTACCTCGGGATCGTAAGATGTGTTCTGACTCTAGGGGTATGTGAATGAAATTGCCTTGATGTTCTCTCTACGCGGCTAAACCCTTTGGCTTATATACATGCAAGGTGGGGTATCTAGGGTTACAAGGTCGATATCTTAGCGTGGAGGCGGTAGGAGAAGTCTTGGAGTGTATGTCAAGTCTTCGGCAGATGCAGTCTTGATCACGCCCCATCGTGTGGCTTCCAGAGTCCACCTCGAGATGAATGAGGGCCAACTGGCCCATCCCGAGGAGCATGGGCCAACTAGGTCAGCACCCCCTAGTCCAGGACACCGTCAGTAGCCCCCGAACTGGTCTTCTATGCCGAGGACGATCTCCTTGATGAAGATAACATCGGTCCCAAATTCCTTGTCTTGATAGACGAGTTCCCCTTTGTAACTTTAAGATTCCCGGACCGCACTTCAAAGAAGTTCTATCTTGCAAACAAGACTTAGCCGAGCTCATGCCTTGCCCAGGGATGTGGTGTAATTTAGCCTCAAAGGCCGACCACGTAGGTGTGAATAGTGGTACATTTGCATCTCCCGCAAGCTAGATGATGATGTGGATGGCTTATTTCCTCGCCCGATTAGACCTATGCGAATGGCCTATGGAAGCAACACGCTAACATAGCATGCCCACACCAAAGATCACCAAAGTCAAGCATCTGCTGTAACACGTAGAAGTAAATCCATGTACAACAACTAAGAGGCATTTGTAACACAAAATTCGCAAAATCGCGGACAACTACCGGCCCTAGCATATAGAACCACCTACTCACACAGTCGGGGGCGCTACCACACCACTACAAAAAAGACACATATGTGACATTTTGGGTCGAACGAATTTTTTTCCTATCATGCTTATGACACTTCTATGACGATAATTGTGACAAAACCCAGTATCACTACTTCTATGACAAAAATCATGATAGAAAATAGGCTTTTCATCCTGGGCGGGCCGGAGACGCAACTACATGACATTCTTTGGGTCGTCCATGATGGAAAAAAATATGGTGGAAGCGAGGGCGAGGAAAATAGCGGGGAGTTCCCGGTTACGGTGGGTGGTCGAGGACCGAGCGATGCGTGTTTCTCTCGTACACGTACGCATGTGGGTGCGAGGTGTTGGGCTCTAACTGAACCCAAGCGGGGCGTTCGCCTACTGAATCCGAGCGATTGCACTGCAGGCTACACGTTACTGAACCCGAGCGATCGTTCAATTTGGCTGTTAACTGAACCCGACCGAGCGATTCCTTCGCTACTGCCGCTAACTGAAGCCGATCGAACCTGCTGCCTCTTGATGAACAGTGAGTGTTGTTGGGAGGTTGTATGAACAGTTCTCGATGGGGGTTGGATGAACAGGACCCCGTGGTAGTAGAGGCCATTGCCACTGGACGAACATGACCCCGATCGAGCCGGTTGGGGTGGATGAACAGGACCCCATGGAGGGCTGGATGAACAGGACGACCCCATGGAGGGCTGGTTGAAAAATAGCTGGTGGAGGGCTGGATGAACAGTAGCCCGTGGAGGGGTGGTTGAACAGGACCCCTGTGGAGAGGGCTGGTTGAACAGTAGCCTGTGGAGGAGCGGTGGAGGCTGGATGAACATGAGCCCGTGGATGAGCAGTCGCAGGTGGAGGCTGGAGGAGGTCGATGGTGGATGGACAGTAGCCCGTGGAGGCTGGAGGAGGTTGACGGTGGAGATAAACAGTAGCCCGTGGAGTCCCTTTTTGCGGTACGCCACACCCCTCCCGATGAACAGGACCCCTGTTTCGACCGTAGCGCTCCAACACAAGTCCGTTTCCTCTGTTTTGTGGTATACCACACCCCTCCCAATCAACAGGACCCTATTTCAAACATAGGCACTCGAACACAAGTCCGTTTCCTCTGTTTTGCGGTACGCCAGACCCCTCCTAATGAACAGGATCCCGTTTCGACTGTGGCCGGTCAAACAGAAGGCCGTTTCCTCCGTTCTACGGTACGCCGGGTCTCGTTTCGATCAGCTGTTCCGTCCAAGCCGGTTGGCTCCTGATGAACACAACGCAGTTTCTCCATTCCGATCTAGTTGATTGGCTGCCGATGAATTGGACATCGTCGCTGCCTCTCCATGTACACGAGCCCTGGCCGTACGTATGCGCGAGTAGGCGTTCGAGACCATGCCTGTATGTACGTACATGGTCGTATTTACTTTCTTGCACCCTGGTTGTACATACGTGTACATGCTACGTGCGCGCCTCTACTACGACACGTGTCCTTCCTTATTTGGCCAGGGTTCATCGCTGCAGCCTGCACATAGACTGGTCGACTAGTATGTACGTACACGTTCACGACCAGAATGACAACGCTATGTACGCTTCGACCAGGTGGGTCCCGACTGTTAGGGAGGATAAGGAGGCACTTCCTTCCGTGCGAAGATGTAGCTGGTGGGTCCCAGCAGTCAAGGGGGAAACGTTTTTTTCGCAAAATATGGTGGCCCGTCCGATGGGTCCCTGCTGTCAGGTGAAGGAATCATTAATTTGCGCGTAATAAGGTTGCACTTCCTTGTTGTGGTCGTGGACCCAGCTGTCAGCCTCTCTACATATAGTACTCTTCTGATGAAAGTCGTTCCTTGACCACATTGACCACGCCGTGCCGAGAGCACCAAGGTGGTGGACGATGGTGAGGCCTAGGAATGGGACAACGCGGAGCCGGGGAAGACGCGACAGTGGGTGCCCAAACGGAGAGGAGTACGAGGGTTCACTGGTTAGGCTGCGGTGTGAGACTGCCGTCGCCGCAGAATAACATGTGGTGTGGGTGAGTAGATGGATGGCCTGGCCAGCGGCGAGAATAGTAGGGGGCGGTGAGGCCTCTGCGGCAGCACATCCGGCCATGGGAGGCAGGAGTAGGTGGCACGACCGGCGCTGGTTTGGGCTGCTGGAGCAAGAAGACCAGAGGTTGAAGAAGCACTACGACCGTTGGATGGACATCGCACGGTCACTGGAGCTAGAATCGTTCATGTTGACTAAGTTAACAAAGCCCTCCGTCCGCGTCAGTAGGCCCACAAGTCAGCCTCCAACTACAGTGGGTCCTAGCTAGTAGGGGAGTATTCATTTTTTGTGCGTATTAAGGAGGCACTTCCTTGCATGCGAAGATATAGCTGGTGGGTCCGATCTGTCAGCGGGAGGAACTTTTTTTCGCAAAATACAGAGGCCCTTCCGGTGGGTCCCAGCTATCAGGTGGAGGAATAATTATTTTGCACGTAATAAGGAGGCATTTCCTTCCGTGTGGCCACGGACCCAGCTGTCAGCCTCTCCACGTACAGTCCACTTCCGATGGATGTCTTTCATTGACTACGTTGACCACGCTGTGCTGAGAGCACTAGGGCGATGGACGACGGCGAGACCTAGGAAGGGAACGACACGGGGCCAGGGAAGACTCGGTAGTTGTTTCCCACGTGGAGGGGAGTACGAGGGTTTAATGGTTCGTCTGCCGTCGTCGGAGAGCAGGTGTGGGTGAGTAGAGGGATGGCTAGGCCAGCGATGGGAGTACAGTGGGGCGGTGAGGCTTGCACGGCAGCACAACCAGCCGCGGGAGGAGGGAGCAGGTAGTTTCGCCGGTACTTGTTTGAGTGGCTGGAGCAGGAAGAGCAGAGATTGAAAAAGTACAACGGCCATTGGATGGACATCCAACAGTCACTACTCTCGTGTGTTGACTAAGTTGACACGACGTTGCGTGTGCGTCAACCTTTTTTTTAGGAAAGCGTATGCGTCAACCTATAGTACGCACAAGTCAGCCTCAAATGTGTGTAAAATAGCATACAACCCATCTGCCATTATTTCTAATAATTTACAGTCCATTTGCTAATTCTTAAGGATATTTTTGGAGCCCATCTTCTTGTTGTTAGCATTACAGCCCATATTCTGGCATGGTTAAAAATTATACGAAATTTTTCATATTTTGGTGCAGTCAACTGTTCTTAATCCCAAAATTTTGAGTCACATTCAAACTAATTTGAAAAATAAATTCATATCAATATATAATCCAAATAATTGTCCATGCATAAAAATCAATGGAATTTAAAATCTCAAAATGAAAAAAAGGAAATTTGAAACTAATTACCGGTTTGATTTGTTTTAAAAATGTATAGCCCATTTCTCATTACTGATAGTCCATTTTCTCGTCTTGAAAGATTTGCAGCCCAGTAGGGCTGACAAAGCAAGTAGGGCTCGGTTGGGTATTCTGCAAAAGAACAAAAAACTGGGCTAGCCATTTTCAGAAAGAAAAAAACTACTGGGTTGGTCTTGTGGTAAACATAAAAGAAAAGGCTGGCTAGACAAGCCAGAGCCCCCCGCACAGCCCAGTTGACACCCTGCTTCCGTCTCAAAAACAAAGATAACTGGGCAAGCTACTTCCCTCAAAAAACCTGGCAAGCTACTGGGTCCCTCATGTCAGCCGCTCGTTGTGCAATTCTCTCGTTTATTGACTACGTTGACAATGGCATGGGACCCAGATGTCAGAAATCCATTACGAGGAACCATTTTTCTGGCTTGAAATAAGGAGGCACTTGCTTGCGTACTGCCATGACCCTGGTGGGTCACTGCTGTCATCCTCTCCACGTACAATCATCTCCTGATTGTGTACGCGTCAACCTAGTAGGCCCAGAAGTCAGCCTCTAAACATGTGGCGGACAAATACATCCCATTTAAAAAATAACAACCCATTCCATATATTCACACAGAAAGTTCAACATACAGAGCAAAGTAACAGGTCTGACCAGATATAGAGTACTAAACTTCCACGTTGACAAACATCATAGCCAAGTTAACTATCTACTCCCACTAATATTCTAGTGTACAAGTACTGACTTACTCCTAGCTAACTAGATGATGTCGGCCGCCATCTGCGGTACACGCTAAATGCCGGCACCGACGTCCTCCTCCTCACCTCGGACTTGCTGGAGGTGCGATAGGGCGCGTTGCTCACGCGTGTTGGCCCTTTCCATGCCAACGTGGTCCATGGAAGCTTCAGCTTCTAAGTGGGAAACCCACTTGACGAGCTGGTAGTAAAATTTGGCATCGAACGCCCCCTCCTCCCCCGCCGCCGCCGCCGCCTGCCACTGCCGCCACGGTGCCCCGCACGGCGTAGATCTTGTTGAGCGAGAGGCGGCTATCGTAGTTGGAGAAGACCTTGAGGATGTCCTCCATCATGGTGTCGCTGCTCCCGAGCATCTGCATGATGTGCTGCACCATCGCGAGCACTTCTCCTTGCCGTCCTCCGCCATCGCCGGTGCCCCCTAGGTAGGTGTGCAGGTCGTTCGCAAGAAAACGGCGGGCTCTGGCTGGCTCTGATCTGGTCGAGGTTTCCAGCTCCCCGCACGCGGGTTCAGGTGGTGGTGGTGGTTGTGGACTGCGGCGGGGGTTGGGGGTAAGGCGATGACTTCCCTTCCTTTCCCATGCGGTTGCTTGTGGCGGAGGATGACATCGCGTGGACTACTGGCCGTCGTCTTTACTGGTAGTAGGCACGGGACGGAAGCGGCCGTGCTCGAGTGGTGGCTGGCAGTGCTCGCGTGGGACGGGTAACTCGCGGCGGACGGCCGGATGAGCTCAGGGAGAGTGATGGGTGGATGGTGAAAACGGCGTGGCCTCGAGGGAGGCGAAAGGCAGGGGATGTGGCATGTGCGATAGGATGTGCAAAGTGCCCGACGGGAGAAAAGTCACCGAGGTGGAAATGACGGCATTGCATGGAGGAGGGGCATGATTGACGCGAAGGTCACGCCGGTGGAGTTTGTGTTGGAGAGACACTGCAAATATATACATTTCTCGAGATTTGAACTTCAACTTTGAGGCGACTTGTACAAAGACAAGGTTGAAGGCAAATTGAGTAAACATTTTGCTTCGAGGGAGAGTTTATGCATGGGTTGTTAAGTGCGCCAGAGTACGAGGCATGTCGTCTCTCGGAGAAAAGTAAGATGATGTTTGATGAGATAGCCGGCGAAAATTCGGAGGAGGCGGCGAAGCAGCACGGTGTTGCGAATGAGAATCTCGATGATGTGCCATTGTGTGCGCGAGTATGTTGTTGACAGTGGCGTAATTGTTTATGTCTCGCACCAATAGATTGATTTGGTCATTGTCGCAGTTGTGTCTCACATTCACTTCTTGAAAATCTGATACATCTAAAATGTAAATAAGCTAACTGATATGACATCAATGTAGATGCAGGGGGTTGCCTCGTTGTGGTTACATATGTCATCCTTGTCCAAAACTAAGGAGCCTTTATCTCCTCTAGCAACTCCACTGAGGTGTTCCATGATTATGATAGAAATCTAGAATCTTGAAAACTAGAATATTTTCAAGATGGACAAAAATATGCACCCAACTAGCAGTCATATTGTTCTCACCTGATGTAGAAACCTATGAGAACATTGTCATAAATCCCGGTGCTTCCAAGTCCTAAGATGCTTGTGTTTAGCATCACAACAACAACAATTCCAACGAAATGCAATGCATATATGTATGTGGTGTATGCTACTACAACCCTAGCAATAGTTGGGCTCTACTCCTATCTTGACCTTAAGGATGCATGGCTGCTTCTTTTTGAACTATGGTCATATTTAGTTTGTCGTCTCATGCTTAAATAGGAACATTATGAGATGTGACTCAACAACCGTGAGACGGATGCTTTCATGCACTTCAATACCTCCATAGGGAGCACACGGGCATATATGCATATGTTCTTGTGAGCATCCCCTTGAATGAAGTAGTACATGTATATGTGATTTAATCTAACTGAGTGAAGTTTGCAATGTAGCTTCTCTAGATCACCACATCATGAGAAAGAACTTCCATTCTCCATCTCAAGTTGCATCATCAATAACAAATGATGGCGTGGCGTGGACGAGGTGCGTGATTGATGCAGAGGTAGGGCCGATGGGTGGACTACGAATGATTGACTCTTGGTAGCACAGTTTGTGTTCGAGAGACACTGCAAATGTATAAATTTCTCGAGATTCAACTTAAACTTTCAAGGAATGCTGGATGAAGAAAAGGGAGAGGTTCATAGGGAAGTCCAGGCATGGTTTCGACTTCTTCATCATAGGGCCCACATGAGCACTCTATAAGCAAAGAAATGCGAGAGTATTCAACAAGCCAAACTAACAAAGAACGTCGTTGCAATTGGTTGACTTTGTGCCGACGAGATTAGGGACTAGAAGACCGCGGGTTTGGGAGTGGGTGTTTTAGACCGTTTTGTGAGATAGCAAGCTAGGTGTGTGTTGGTGTTGGTGTGCCATCTTGGATGTTTGCATTCGAGGCTGGCTTCTTGTAATTAATAACCTCTTTATTCTATAAAGATATGATACGCCATTTGTGTACTCTTGAAAAAAACCTTAAACTTTGAGGCGGTTTTTTTTCGAGTGTGAAGAGAGTTTTATTCCATTACGATAGGGCTACAATCGCGAGACAACTACTCCTCACAACATGGAGGACACGAGTTCAGCCATACCTCAGTACAACCTTCGGTACGACTACAGTTTGCCAATTGATATGCTACCCTATTCTGATCTCTGCTAATATTTATAGGAACAAACTCCCTAACTACCATATGATCTTTAATCTCGTAAGCTAGATGGCCATAGGTACAGGACAAATTTGAACCATAGCACCATTGAGGAGATCTCTTTTACTCTTCGTAATCATTCGCATAATAAGTGTAGTCATGAACTTGCGTCGTATGGCCGTAGAACTCCCCAAACCATTGTTTGGTTCCATTCTTGGATAGACTCTGTTGTAAGCCTGGCCACGGCTGAGAAGCCACCTTGAGTAATGAGAATCTCCCTTTTTCCTGCAAAAAAAGTTGGAAATGAATCGAGTAAACGTTTTGCTTCGAAGGAGAGTTCCTGCATGGGTTGTTAAGTGCACGAGAGTACAAGGCACATCATCTCTCGGAGAAAAGTAAGACGGTGTTTGATTGGATAGCCGGCAAAAATGCGAAGGAAGTGGCGATGCACCACAATGTTGGGAGTGAGAATCTCGATGATGTGGCGTCATGTGCGCGAGTATGTTGTTGATAGTGGCACAACTGTTTATGTCTCGCACCAATAGATTGGTTTGGTCATTGTCACTTTTTTGTTTCACATTCACTTCTTGAAAATCTAATACATCCAAAATGTCAATAAGATAATTGTTGCGGCACCATTGTAGATACAGGAGACTACTTCGCTGTGGTTACGTATGTCAGACTTGTCCAAAACAAAGGAATATTTTTATCCTCTAGCAACTCCAGTGAGGTGCTCTATGAGTATGACAGAAATCAAGAATCTTGAAAACTAGAATATTGACGCCCTAATGTCATGGACGCCATCAAGGATGGAGAAAGATATGTATCCAACCAACAGCCATGTTGTTGTTAACTGATGTAGAAACCTATGACAATATTGTCCTAAATTCCGATGCTTCCAACTCCTATGATGTTTGTCTTTTAACAACACTACAACAATGGTTCTAATTAAATGCAATGCATATATGTATGTGGTGTATGCTACTACAAACCTAGCAACAGTCCGACTCCACTCCTTTCTCGACCTTAAGGATGCATGGCTGCTTCTTTGTGAACTATGATCATATTGGGTCCATCTTCTCATGCTTAAATAGGAACTTTACGAAATATGGGGCAACCACCATGAGACGGATAATTTAATGCACTTAAATACCACTGTTGAACACATGGGCATATATCCCTATATTGTTGTGAGCATCTCCCTGAATGAGGTAGTACATATGTAGGTGATTTGATCTCACTGAGTGAAGTTTGCAATGTAGCTTCTCTAGAGCACCACGCCATGAGAAAGAACTTGCATTCATCATCTCAAGTTGCATCATCAACAAAGAAACAAGAATGTATTGAATAGAAACCATTAAGTCAATATTTGGTACAAGCCATGTATAGTTTCCTCTATCTGAATGAAAGGAGTGTTAACCATAATTGGTAGGCATGTGGCGTTCCATAGTTTGTCTCCCTAAGGACCAACACCTTGTAGAGTGTCGATTGTGTGGTAGTGTGTGATCATTTTGCTTGTGGTAGAGAACGATAGCACATGGACTGGCCATCGTCTTTACTGGTTTGTAGTAGGCACAAGACGAATGAGGCCGCGCTCGAGTGGTGGCAGTGCTCGTGTACGATAGGTAACTTGCAGCGGATAGTCGAATGAGTTAAGCCAGAGGTATGAGTGGATGGTGAAAATGATGTGGCCTTGAGAAAGGCGAAAGCCACGGGTGTGGCATGCGCGACAAGATGTGCAAAGTGTTTGAGAGGAGAAAAGTCACGAAGGTGGAAATGACGGTGTGGCATGGAGGAGAGGCGTGATTGGCGTTGAGGTTGCGGCAGTGGACTATGGATGGATGCTTGGGGGTAGAATTTGTGTTCGAGAGACACAACAAATTTATAAACTTCTCGAGATTCGGACTTAAACTTTTGAGTCTACTTGTATAAGACTAAGTTGAAGATGAATCGAGTAAACATTTTGCTTCGAAGGAGAGTTGATACATAGGTTGTTATGTGCACTAGAGTATGAAGCACGCCATGTCACATAAAAGTAAGTCGGTGTTTGATGAAATAGCAAGCGGAAATGCAGAGGAAGCACTGAAGCTCCATGGCGTCGGCAGTGAGAATTTGCTTATGTGCTAGTGGAATACATTTTTCGTGTGTGTGTGTATGATGTTGAGAGTGGCAGAATTTGTTTCTTTGATAATTGTTAGTGCCTCACACTAATAGAATGAACCAGTCATGTGGTTACATGTCAAAATCTTTGACAAATGTCTTTCACATGCACCACTTCGGAATATGGAACATATGCGATGCAAAAATGCTAATTGTTGTGACATCATTTTAGCCGTAGATTTGTTTTAGTCTGATGGCAGTCGGGTTTGCGCGAAAACAAGGCACCCTTATATTCTCTAGCAACTCCGGTGAGGTATTCCATGCCAATGGCAAAAATATAAAATGTTGAAAAATAGACTATTTCTTTCATGATGTCATGGACTCCCTCAAGGATGGAGAAGAATCTGCGTCCAACACGTGACTGATGCTTCCAAGTCCTATGATGTGTGTGTTTCAACAACACAAGAACAATGATTCCATTTAAATGCAATGCATATATGTTTGTGGTGTATGCTACTTTGAACATAGAAACAGTTGGGCTCTACTGCTTTCTCGGAGTTAAGGATGCATGATTGCTTCTTTGTGAACTATGATCCTATTTCGTCAGTCCTTTTGTGCTTAAATAGGAACACTATGAAATATGGTGCAACAACCATGAGACATATGTGAAAGGAAATATGCCCTAGAGGCAATAATAAAGTTGTTATTTATAATTTCTTATATCATGATAAATGTTTATTATTCATGCTAGAATTGTATTAACAGGAAACTTGATACATGTGTGAATACATAGACAAAACAAAGTGTCCCTAGTATGCCTCTACTAGACTAGCTCGTTAATCAAAGATGGTTAAGTTTCCTGACCATAAACATGTGTTGTCATTTGATGAACGGGATCACATCATTACGAGAATGATGTGATGGACAAGACCCATCCGTTAGCTTAGCATAATGATCGCTAAGTTTTATTGCTATTGCTTTCTTCATGACTTATACATATTCCTCTGACTATGAGATTATGCAACTCCCGAATACCGGAGGAACACCTTGTTGATACGTCTCCAACGTATCTACTTTTCCTAACGCTTTTCCCCTTGTTTTCGACTCTAATTTGCATGATTTGAATGAAACTAACCCCGGACTGACGTTGTTTTTAGCAGAACTACCATGGTGTTGTTTTTGTGCAGAAATAAAAGTTCTCGGAATGGAACAAAACTTTGTGAGGATTTTTTATATCAATAGCAAGAATTTCTAGAGCTAAGACACGCAGGAGAGGGGCACCTGGGTGGGCACAACCCACCAGGGCGCGCCCCCTCTCCTAGCGCACCCAGGTGGGTTGTCCCCACCTGGTGGCCCCGCTGACCCTGAAACCAACACTATAAAATCCTATTTTTGGGGAGAAAAAAATCAAGGAGAAAGAATTATCGCGATCCACAAGACGGAGCCGCCGCCAAGCCATGTTCTTCCTCGGGAGGGCAGATCTGGAGTCCGTTTGGGGCTCCGGAGAGGGGGATCTTCGTTCTTCGTCATCACCAACCCTTCTCCATCGCCAATTCCATGATGCTCCCCACCGTGAGTGAGTAATTTCTCCATAGGCTTGCTGGTCGGTGAGGAGTTGGATGAGATTCATCATGTAATTGAGTTAATTTTGTTAGGGCTTGATCCCTAGTATCCACTATGTTCTTAGATTGATGTTGCTATGACTTCGTCATGCTTAATGCTTGTCACTTTGGGCCCGGGTGCCATGATTTCAGATCTGAACCATTTATTTTATCATCATTATATCCATGTTGTAGATCTGATCTTGCAAGTTATAGTCACCTACTACGTGTTACTAGTACATTGCTCGTGCGTTGCCACGGGCTTTTTAAAATTTGTACTGATTGCATATATAAACACGATGCATGTGAAATTTGACATGTATAGAAAAGATAGATAGTAACAAATGGAAAATAGTTGAAATCCACTCCACTTGCAATAATTTCGATAAAAATGTAATTAGGAGACTTGTACTATGAGATCTGATCCACAAAGTAGAAAAGTGGTACAAAAACATACACCCTCCACCCGCAAGTACTTGTCGGAGAAATGGATTATCCATTCTCCGAGAAGTATTTCCGGACAGAGAGAGTACAACTATTTGTCGTGCACTACACTGTAATTGACGGATATCACTTGCATGTCTTTTTATGCTTAAGATCAATAGTCTCACAAAGCATGTCCATTGTTATTTTCAATAATTGAAGACCACACTTGGGAGGATTTTGTTCCCCCAAAACAAATGTTCGAAGATACTACAACCAGAAACTTGATTGCATTATGAACTTGCCTGGAAAATTATAGCATATGAAATTAGGCATTTGGAGGTTACCATGTAGGAACTACTGCAAAAAAACATGATTCCTACCATTTAGTAACCATTGCTGCATAAAATATTTCAACCCTTTCCCATCTACTATTCATATCTCAAATGATTTAGGACACTCCACATCTACTTTTCTTGGCTCAAATGGATTGAGGTCCGTCCAGTTGCACTCAACTTTTAGAATATTTCTTCTTTGAAGGTCATGAAAACAATCATATAGTAAGATCAATGGTGATCATAAATGTCATTTGTAATTAAGTGATACTACATCCGTCCGGAATTACTTGTCGCTCAAACGATGCTAGAACATGATATTATTTACAATAGGTTCTCCTCTCAGCATGTAACCACTCCGCCGACTATTGCACACAAACTTTGGCCTTTCTCTCTTCATGAAAACATATGAGCTCTCAAGGCAACACGGTGAGTGCCTATTTCTTATGGATATCACAACTGTTGTAATATGACATGTCGACACATTTTCTTTTCAATGGAGTGGTGTCTAGTCCACACAAATGCAAACACTTTTAAAGAACTAATGCTCTTGTTATCCATAGAGCTAGAACAAATAAACATATAATTTGAGGTATGGCTCTCTAATATTAGATAACCCCATGTAAATTGCATACATGTAATCCTTCTAGATATTTTGCTTCTAATAAATTTGCAGTATGCTTTTAACCTACTATTTTAGATCTCCCATAGAAAACACGAAATCATGTGCTTTGGTCACCGTGCTGAAAATAATATACCTTACATAAAGGAATGGAGGTAGTATAACATTATGATCCTCATGTATAGTAGGGGGCCTTGTTGACTTTTTGTTACCACTAACTCACTCTTCTTACACGGATGAAAAATGATTCTTCTTCTTTCTTAGATGGATGAAAGAAGACATTGGGGAGAGGATGTAGTGGAACTGGGAACGCTATGTTCAGTAGCACAAATAGTTACCAGCTGATGTGGGAAGGTACAAGTCTTGAAACTCTTTGACACAGTACGCAAAGTTGAATGCTAGCCCGTACTGACAACATTTAGTACAAGCTCAATTAAGAAGACAACATATTATTGTATTGAAAATTCTAATCCTACCAATAAATGTAGACCTTCATTATTATTCACCCAGGGCTTGTTTATGTTTTACCTATGAGGCATTACATTTTTCGTCACTTTAATATTTTTTCTTCATGCAAAATTTTTTTGCCTTTTTATTTAGTCATATACACTGCTGCTAGTCGACTCAGCTTAATGCATATAATCAACAAGAATTGGTTTGCATGCCATTAACTAACTATCACCAATAAAAGAAAGCTTTTGCTTTGGAATGTAGATTTTAGGCTCAAGGACCTCCAGCTCTCGGCCACCATGGTACAAGAGATGCTGAGGGTATGCTCTTTAGTGTATGAGAAAGTGTGAAAATATCTAGGGAGACTTAGTAAGTTGTTCTCTGCCATAGTGTTACTCCAATCAAAATCAACCTATACGGTATATAAGGAAAAATGTCATATGAATTGGGATATCACAAGCTGATGTTCTTTGATACTACTGCAGATGGTAACCCTGTTGCGTGTAAATTTGTGCCTCTGTGTAATCTGGACTTCAGACACTGAATGCTGATTTCAGGGTTGATGATACGGCGTTTTGAGCAGCATTAAGCACTGACATTTTTTGAGCATCTATAATATAAATGCCCTCAATAAAACGTGTCAGATTTAATAGGTGATAAGGCAAGTCCGCAATAATAATATCGTAATAAGCTTCAACATTGCACATGCAACTTTTGTTTCTAAACAAAAAAGGTTATATAAAGATGATACAAATATGACACCGAACCCTAAAGCAGAGCTCTTAAAAGTAAATAAATAAAAGGAAAGTGGAATGTGATATGCTTAAATTAGGGTTGAAATACACTGAGAGAAGATTGTTACCCTTGCTCGGATTTAACTTTTTTGCAAAGAAGATCGCCGGCACTGAGATGGGCAAGCCCAAACCGGTTCAAGATCTAAACACACTGAGTACCTTTGCCACTGCATCACCCTCCTGCACCAGCAATATCAGCCATGGACTGATCATCTCAAAGACATATACGACTTCTATGGTGTATGCAAATCTTAGGCTTACGAACAAGATAACCTTGGTCAATAATACAACTTATCGTCCACTTCACCCTCAAGCTTAAGTAGAGTAGTAGACAAATTCTTGTAAACTGCAGTAAGTAGAATAGTAGACAAGTTACCATCAGCCTGGTTATGCATGCATGAGACGAGACGGGTGGATGGATTTTGCATAGATCAGATGTTGTCTGATGCTTGCTCTTGCAGTAGCAACTATGCTTGGACAACAACCTGCTTGTTCATGTGGTCCTGCCTCCTGCAGTGGATAGAAATTACGAATATAAGTTTTACATTGACTATGGAATCGAACCAGGAAGATCTGAACCAAGTATATATATTTTGTGCCTGCAATTCAATAGTAGTAAGGAATACATTCAGTTTTTATGTTGCTTGAGAAAAAAGAAAAACAGAGAAACAATAAAGTTATTATTGCCTTGTTGATCTGAAAATATACAACCCCCATTACTTCAGTGTTTAACATGGTGGCATCATATCTGTGATTAAATGTTTTCTCATCTAATCTACGTCGCACATTAAAAAATCGTTAGAACTGTCGTACTCATGAGATATTTTTGCTCCGAACACAAGTCATAGTAGTAGAGAACAGTAAGCAAATTTGCATTAAACTTACCAAAGTGATTGAAGCAATGTATCTATGGAAGACCTTTGCAGTAAAGCAAGACATTAAGCATTAGGTGAGCATTCACTGTAGTATCAAGCTTGCCAACAACACAACATCCCTTATTTTTATCTAGAAAAACCAGTAAGCAAAGAATATGTAGCTCAACCAACATTGGAAGGTATCAGCACATAATTCTTTAATCATCATGTATACAGGTAATTCAACATCTACACTATTCAAGTATCTTACCGAATCTTTACCGAGGAATTTAAACTGAATGGCAAATATTCTTCACAGCGACAACCTCAGTTTCAACCTTCAGTATACTGAAAAGGATCGAAGAAATTAACACCATAACTGACGAAAGTTTGTTCATCGAACATAACTCTGAAAATTTGAAACAAATAAAAGCGTTGTTGCGGCAAAGAAATGATTTCATGAACACAGACGAGTTTTGACTGCGGAAATTTCTCCTTAGTGCTAACTATAACTTTCTGGAGCAACTAATAGTAGTTTTTATAAAAGATAAACCCCAGCCTCCTCCAAAGCACTCGAGCTAGTTATTGGTTATACACCAGGCAAATAATTTATGTCTTGATATCTTCCCAATCCGTACTTGGATTCTTAAGTGAGTTTTGAACAATCACATATAAAGAATAATGATTCAACTTTCCCAGCAAGATCCTAGAATCTACAAAATATGAATCCCCTGACAATTTGCATACTGGAATAACCAGGACCCCTTATCCCAGAATCTACAAAATACAAATCCCCTAACAATTTGCATACTGGAATAACATATTATAAGAATATATTACCTACCCCGAGAGCACAACCCCTAAGATTATGCACGGTAAAATCAAGGAAGAAATATGTGGAAGTAGAACACAATTGGTGCACCTACTAAACACCTTTTACTTCTATTATATGTACCTAACTAAACCTGTCGTGGAATTGTCACGGCAGATGTCCTAGTGGAAGGACTTAGTCGTAGGGCCATCGCAACTAGGAAGCTTAAAGGGGTTAATCGGGACAAAGGACACGAGAGGTTTTATACTAGTTCGGCCCCTTACGATAAAGGTAAAAGCCTACGTCTAGTTGTGTTTGGTATTACTGGGGTTTCGATCACCAAGAGGCTTAACTCGCCGACTTGGTTATCGATATCTTGTTTCTTGCCTTAAGCCGCCACCAGGTCGTCCCCTTATATACACGGGTTGACGCCTGGTGGCCTACAGAGTCCCGGCCGGCTCATAAATCGTGTCCGGCTTGGTGACTTCCTTTATATGCCTTTCTTTACAAGTCTTTTCTTACATACGGCGGTTTACAATATTGGGCCTTCTATAATATTTGATAAACTATCATCTTAATGTTTACTGGGCTTCTTGTGTAACCCACCATTGGGGCTGACCCGGCCCCTCCTGGGCGGGTCATAACTCATAGCTATATCCCCAACATTAGGCCTCAGGTTGACTTTGAACTTCCTTCTTTGTCAATCTTCAATACTTAGACAAAAATCCATCTTCTTATCCTCGTAGAAGTTTTTGTAACCCGCCATGACGTCATCTTTTGAAAATGCAAAAAACTTTTATGACGTCATCTCCCAACGGATCTTCATCTTTATTGTCTCTCGAGAATCGAGGCATCTGTGTAGTTGGATAACCATTATTCGGCTATCCCTCGATTTTCGCGCCCATTTGTTCACATTTTACTTATAAATAGGCACGCCTCGGCTTTCTCCCTTCTTTCTCTCGCTCCGTCTTCTTCCTCTCACAAACCCCCTGCTGCTCGAGCTTCACCACCGCCGCGCTTAGCCTCCGTCTCTGTCGACTTTGGCAGCTGCATCAACCCGAACCGATCCAGAGAACGGCGGCGGTCACCGTAGAAGATCCGTAGTTGTAAGTGTCCTCCTTTTCACTTCTCAGATCCGCATTTAGGGTTTTCAGATTTCTTCGTGTTCTTTGTAGTTCATCGTAGTTCTTCATAGTTCTTCCACCGCAAGCTTCTTCTTGATCCAAAAAGACATATATGCGTGTGCGGTAGTGTTTTTGTGCCTACTTCTGACGTCCGTAGATCCCTTTTCTGGTTCAAAGATCTTATTAGAACTTACAGACTCCTCTACACTAAACATTTTAGGTCTAGAATTTTCTCCATTTTGAATAGCCATTTGATCTGGAATAATACCAAGCAATTAGGAAACTTGTTTGTCTCAACACTTAGCTGAATTTACCTTCTTCAAATATCTGTAGTCATGGCGGCTTATTGTGCCGGCTTACTTTTCCTTATATGACATTAGCCCTTAACTAAGCCGCCATTACTTCCCTGTATTATCATCATGTAACTGTTAATTTCACCATTGAATTGAACCGGCATGTTGCCTTTCTTTTCAGTTTGTTTTTTGAACATCATGCCGTCCAAAGCGCCAACCATCTACAACTGGGTTCCCTCAACCGTAACTGAGGAACATTTGAAAGAGTTCTTCACCATAGGGTTTTTGCCAGCGAAAACCATCATGTCTTACCGTGCCCCTAACTCGGAAGAAGAACGGCCCAATCCAAGGGCTGGTGAAGTGATTGTTTTTACTGACCATATGAACCATGGCTTCTCACCGCCCGACTCAAAGTTCTTCAGAGAGGTCCTCCACTTTTTCAAACTCCACCCTCAAGATATTGGGCCCAATTCCATAACTAACATCTGTAACTTCCAAGTGCTCTGTGAGGTGTATCTTCAACAAGAGCTGACCGTGGAGCTGTTTAGAGAATACTTTTATCTGAACCAGCAGAACGAGTGCACCAATGGCCTTAGCTTAGAGCTTGGAGGCATCTCAATTCAACGCCAGTAGGGCACTGTCTTCCCCCTCGTAGTCTTGCTGAGTCATCCAAAAGGCTGGAATCAGACTTGGTTTTACTGCCAAGACATTTCACTGGCAAACGAGAAGCCACTGCCGGGTTATCGCCCCGAACGTCTTGACTCCAAGTTCGTGCTTCCTGACAAACTCACTGCCGCTGATCGTAGAAAGCTGATACCATCCATCAAAAGGATTAATGCTCTGTTAGGGAATGGGTTAACTGGAGCTGATCTGACCCGCTGCTGGATCTCCTGGCGGGTCATCCCTCTAAGCCGTCGGTCAAAACTGATGTATGAGTATGGTGGAGGCACAGATGATTCTCTTCGTCACAGCCCCGTTCAATTAACAGAAGAAGATATTGTCTCAATGTCAACCCTTCTGGTGAACGGGAAATACGAAGATTGCAGTATTGTCGGATTAAACCCCTTCTGCAAGCTTAACCCGGTGCCAAAAGTAAGAATATTCTGAACTCTCTGCTTTGTACCTTTGCCAGCCGTTTTGTTTAATACTTACCTGACTTTTCATTTTTACCTGTCTGCAGGCCAATTCTGACTTTTGGAAAGTTAAATATGACCACGAGGCTGGCAAGAAAGCAAGAGCCGCAGCCATAAATGCCAAGAAAATGACCCGGAGGTCGAAAAAGAAGAAGAAGAACACTACCGAAGACTGGATGAGACTTGAAGATACTTCTGGGTCGGAGGTAGCCCTTGACTCCCTTGGCCAACTTTTTAATAGTCTTATTGACACTGTTCATTTCCAGGATGACACTGGGGCCAGTCAGGCCGTGGAAGAAGAGGTAACTATCATTTCCTCCGACTCAGAGCCCTTGCCAAGACAAAAAAATTCGATGAGTGATCCGTAAAGTAAGGTTTTCTAACCCTTTAGCTCACTTGGATCCCAACTTTATTTTGAAAAAGCAGCAACATGAGAGCCACCGTCAAGCCCGGACAGAAGACGAACCGGCTGTTGTTCTTCAACAAACTCCTCAGAAGCGCCAGAATGAGGTTTACTTCTTTTGTCCTTAACTCTGTTTAATGGATCCTTTCCCTTACATTACTTTAACTTTATTTTATCTTTTTAGGAGGTGTCTCGCTCTTCTGGCGACTCATCACAGACCCAACTTCTGGCCTTCAAGACCGCCCCTGGGTAATGAAAAATCCTCCTTTTTTCCGGGTTGTTCGAATTGTATCTTTGAACTGACAGTCCTGCAATATTTCTCTTAGTGGCCAAGCTAAGTCCAAGAAGGAAAAGGCAGTTAAACCGGCGGAAGACCTGCCAATCCTTGCATCTGACCCGGCCAGGCCACCTTCACCTCCATTAATTGACGCTCCAGAAGACCCGCCTGTCGATGCAGAAGCAAATCCTCCTGAGCCGTCGTTTGATGAAACCACCGTGAATCCTTCCGCAACTGGACCATCAAGCTCAGCCAACCCGCCATCACCGTCTGCACAAGACGTTCAGATCACCGGGAGCCGTTTTATTAAGCCAGGGAATCCAACCGTGCTGGCTCGGTGTACTGCGAAACAAGAGGCATTGGAGAGGCATACAGTGCGCTTTGACGTTGCCAATTACGACCATCTAAATGCCAACGATATTTTATCCGGCTATCTCAGCCATGTGCACTCCAGTCGCGACTCTGAGATCGAAATGGTCAAACAGTTGCAGTTGAAATACGAGGTACGTTTTTCCGGCTTATCTATATTCCTCTAGCCCCAAGTCTTTAGATTATGAGAGAACCGGAATGATCTGTAGACTTTATAATATAGGCCAAGACCTTTACCTTTGAAACTTTGAATTCACTAAAATAGAACAAAGCTTCACCTGTAGTCCCCAAGGGCTGGTTCCTTTTGATCATAAATGAGCCGGTACTTTAAATTGTTTTGTACCATATTCAAATGACTTAATACTCGGGCTTAACCTTGAGAAACTTGCTGAACTGCATACATTAGCCCCCAAGTGCCAAGTGTTGTTACTTTGTAAAGTACCTAGGACTTAAAGTATGTCTGTAGAGTCATAAAAAAATGTTTTGGCATACATTAGCCCCCAAGTGTCAAGTGGTTTTTGGTAAAGTACTTGAGACTTGAATTGTGATGTTTGCACCTTTGAGCAAAACCTTGACTCATCTGAGTATGTTTTCTTGCAGAATGCCTTATCTGAACTAAACTCGCAGTTGACTGATGCGAAGACCCGGCTAGCAGGCCAGGAATCAGAAATCAAGTCTGCTAACTCCAAATTGCAAATAAGTCTTTCTGAGACAGAAAATTTAAAGACCAGCTTCGCTGCCAAGAAGAAAACCTGGGAAGAGGAAAAAACGCTTCTGACACAACACGCCGAGAAGGCCGAAGCAGCCCTTGAAGAGGTTTCGACAGAACTGAACGGTTTAAAGGGCCGGGTGTCTCAAATGGTGGCCGCCATCTTTGGTAAGCCGTCTATCTGCAATCCTGTGTACTCCTTTGCTGATCCGGAATATAAGCCGCCAGCTGACTTTGTGTATAAAATATGTGCAGGCCCACGAAGCAAAAACCTGACCCAAGATCCTTTGATTAAACTGAAGCCAGTGTACACCTTAGTAGAACAACTGTATATTGGCGCACAACGGGCACTTACCGCCATCTCTCCTGCCAATCAAGGACCCAACCGGCTCCGTGACGTCTTGAAGAAACTGTCAATCCTGCCTGCCAGATTTCAAGAAGTGAAGCGCTCCTGTGCGCGAGCCGGAGCTTTGACTGCCCTGAGCCGCTCCAAGGCTTGGGTGAGGAACCTAGATCCAGCGGATGTGGCCAGAGGCTATCCCACCGTGAATGAAGACGGATCTCCCTTTGAGCAGGAGGAGTTCATGGCTTGCGTGCGCGGAGTCCGACCTCAGGCAACTACCCTTGGAGATGTCACCAACATCGACAAATACCAGCCGGGTTTTGATGTTGAAAATAAGAAGATGGCGACTCCCTCGTACAAGGTGACAGATTTGATCCCGCCTGTAAGAGAAAATACATTTGCCCCGAAAGTTGACCCGGCCGGCCTGATCGATGAAGAAGCCGAATTTGTCGCCGTGAATGGTTTTGACTGGTCAAAACCCAACTTCCAGTCAACAGAGGGTGGTGAACCGGCGAGGGAGGAGTAATAACCATCTTCATTGGCTTATAAAAAGCCTTGTAATAGTTTAGCTATGAAAACACTGAATACCTTGCCTATGCCATCGTGCATAAAACACTATGTGTGACTCCGTATTTCCTGATGGCAACATATGCATCAAATTTGCTGATTATTTCTGCAACACTTTAACTCTATTCCTGTAGATACAAGGAAAAAGACTGGCTTGGTGGCTTAGAACCGAACGGGTTAAAACACCCGGCTTATAGCCAATATGTTTACCATAATAGAAAACAGAAACAAATATAAATAAAGGACAAGGGCTGAAGCTAACCATTTGGTTAATGCAGCAGGCAATTGCGTATAAATAATAGCCATACTTGTACCTTTGATCCTTAGACCACCGACTTGAATAACCCGGGTAATGAAGTTGATAACTCAATCTTTCTGAGAAGTCAATGCCTCTGAATACTTAATGATCATCATACCTTGGTGGCCTTGTTGTCAAATAAACAAGCCAGTGAAGAAGATCATGCTAATTATTTGTGGAATTGATACAACAAAAAACTAAAAGGCAAATAATAGGTAACAAGTACAATTTAACCTTTTGTTTAAAGGTTGGTGGCTTCTGATTCGAATACGATCAGTAAACCGGACCAAAGGGGTTAGGCTAAGGTTTGAATACGAGCATATAGCCCCCAGTGGCTTTGGCGTTGTGCCGATCAAGAGGGTACCGACAACTATGTTCTCTTTGGTTTGAATACGACCATATAGCCCCCAGTGGCTTTGGCGTTGCGCCAATCAAGAGGGTACCGACAGCTATGTTCTCTTTGGTTCGAATACGACCTATGTTTGAACAGGAAGCCCCCAAATGACCTTGAGAGGTTTTAAGGACCCTGATTCGAATACGATCCAAGTCGGACCCAAACGGAGTTAAGCTATGATTCAGATACGATCAAGAAGCCCCCAAGTGAGTTTGACCTTGAGCCGATCAAGAGGGTTACGACAGCTATGTTCTCTTTGGTTCGAATACGACCTATGTTTGAACAGGAAGCCCCCAAGTGACCATGATATTGCAGCTAGATTCGAATACGATCATAAGCTGGACCAAAAAAGGTTAAACTAGATTCAAATATGATCAGCTCCTTAATAGTCATTGGAAAATAAGAAATAACAAAGATGCATAATCTTTAAAAAAAGAGACCGATGGTCTTACTTTATTGCTGATCATGGTATATACAATGTTAAAGTATGTACATGATGAGAGCCGGTGGCTCAAGTGTAGTATGGCCGAAGTTGAGCAATGTTCCATGGCCGGCGGGTCTCCTCCTCCGACTTACGTGAGTCTTTGTGCTCTCGAACGTCAATGAGGTAATGCGATCCGTTGTTTAAGTTCTTGCTGACCACAAAGGGTCCCTCCAAAGGTGGAGATAACTTGTGTGCATCTGATAGATCCTGGATGAGCTGGAGCACTAGGTCCCCTTCCTGGAAAGTCCTGGACTTAACCCGGCGGCTGTGATAACGGCGCAAGTCCTGTTGATAAATTGCTGATCGAGCCGCTGCTAAGTCTCTTTCTTCATCTAATAAGTCAAGTGCATCCTGTCTGGCTTGTTCATTATTAGCTTCAACATAAGCCGCCACACGGGGCGAGTCATGACGGATGTCACTAGGCAGCACTGCTTCTGCACCATACACCATGAAAAAGGGTGTGTAACCTGTGGACCTGTTCGGTGTGGTGTTGATACTCCACGGCACCGAGGGTAATTCCTCTACCCAACAACCCGGCGTGCGCTGCAGGGGAACCATAAGCCAGGGCTTGAGAACCTTTAAAATTTCCTGATTCGCTCTCTCAGCTTGACCATTGGACTGAGGATGAGCTACGGAAGAAACATCAAGCCGGATATGCTCACGTTGACAAAACTCCTCCATAGCCCCTTGGGACAGATTAGTGCCATTATCAGTGATAATGCTGTGTGGAAAACCAAAATGGAAGATCACCTTTTTCATGAACTGAACCGCCGTGGCCGCGTCATACTTACTTACTGGCTCCGCCTCAACCCACTTAGTGAATTTATCAACTGCTACAAAGAGATGTGTCTTTTTATCCTTAGACCTTTTGAAAAGTCCCACCATGTCAAGCCCCCAGACTGCAAACGGCCAAGTGATTGGAATCATCCAGAGCTCTTGAGCCGGCACATGTGCTCGCCGTGCGAACTTTTGACATCCATCACATCTGCTGACCAAATCCTCTACATCAGCGTGAGCCGTCAACCAGTAAAAACCATGACGAAAAGCCTTGGCCACTAGAGATTTTGACTTGGCGTGATGACCACAATCGCCTTCATGTATCTCGCGAAGTATTTCTTGGCCTTCTTCGGGGGAAACACACCGCTGAAACGCTCCAGAGACGCTGCGATGGTATAATTCTCCATCTGAAATCGTCATTGACTTAGACTGTCGGGTTATCTGTCGAGCCAGAGTCTCATCCGCTGGCAACTCTCCCCGGGTCATGTAAGCCAAGAACGGCACTGTCCAATCTAGGATGACGTGAAGAGCCGCCACCAACTGCGCCTCCGGGTCAGGAACAACTAAATCTTCTTTTGTGGGCAACTTGATAGACGGGTTATGCAAAACATCCAAAAAGATATTAGGTGGTACGGCTTACGCCGAGACCCCAACCGTCTCAAAGCATCAGCCGCTTCGTTCTTCCTACGGTCAATGTGCTCCACCTGATAACCTTCAAAATGCCCTGCAACAGCATCAACCTCCCGATGATAAGCCGCCATGAGAGGATCCTTGGAATCCCACTTGCCTGATGCCTGTTGAACAACTAAATCTGAGTCACCAAGACATCTGACCCGGATCAAACTCATCTCTTTTGCCAGTCGAAGACCGTGGATCAAGGCTTCATACTCTGCTACGTTGTTAGTGCAAGGAAACATCAGCTGTAACACATAACAAAATTTGTCACCTCGAGGAGAGGTTAAAACAACTCCAGCCCCGAGCCTTCCAACTGTCTGTACCCATCAAAATGAATAGTCCAATACGTGTTGTCTGGCTTTTCTTCTGGCATCTGCATCTCTGCCTAGTAATTAATGAAGTCCACTAGTGCTTGAGATTTAATTGCAGTACGTGGTACATACTTCAACGCATGATACCCAACAATGGCCCACTTGGCGACTCGTCCAGTGGCTTCTCTGTTTTGAATGATGTCTCCCAAAGGAGCAGAGCTAACCACAGTGATTGGATGACCCTGAAAATAATGTTTAAGCTTCCGGCTCGCCATGAACACCCCATACACGAGCTTCTGCCAATGTGGATATCGTTGCTTGGATTCAATTAACACCTCACTGACGTAGTAAACCGGCCGTTGAACTGGATGTTCCTTGCCAGCCTCCTTGCGCTCCACCACAATAGCCACACTAACAGCGCGTGAGTTGGTGGCTACGTATAACAACAACGACTCTTTCTCAACTGGAGTAGCAAGGACCGGCTGCTCAGCAAGCTGTGTCTTGAGATCTTCAAAAGCAGAGTTTGTCGCATCGCTCCAACCAAAACCATCTGTTTTCTTCATCATCTGATACAAGGGAAACGCCTTCTCCCCTAGCCGGTGTTGGGGATATACCCCGCGGTATGACCCAACTGGAGTTGTAAACCGGAGGATGGTAAACCGGCGGAGAGTTAAGACAGAGAGTTAAGACAGATGGCTAAGAAAGACGGTAAACCGGCGAGTGTTAAACCGGCAGAGTTAAGACAGATGGTAGCACCTGCAGGTGTTAAGTCAATCATAACCCGGCAGACAATGTTAATCCGGCAGACAATGTTAAACCGGCAGACATTAAGAAGCCCAGGAAGGGAAGTCAAAATAGTTTAAGTCTTAGTCCGAGATGGACTCTACATGTAACCCGCCCCTTTAACTTATATAAGGAGGGGCAGGGCTCCCCAAAGAGGGAGAAGAAAACAACAATCTCTAGGGCTAGATACAATTAGAGGAGAGCCGGTTTACAGCGACTCCCTCATGATAATAATGAGATCTAGCCTCAAACAGCATGTAGGGTTGTTACCGGATGATGTTTCCCGGGGCCCGAAGCTGTCTAAATCCTCGTCTTGTGTTGCGTTTCTCAATTCCGCTCAAACCCTCTCAAGCTACCACATAGATGCGTTGGCCTCACGACTAAGTCCTTCCGCTAGGACATCTGACGTGAAAATTCCACGACAGCCGGCTTATGAACCGACTCAAGGCAGCAACACGACCCGCCAGCTGTTGAATGTCATTGATGCATGTTGGCTTGGCCAGGGATGTAATTGCATTGATTTTCTCTGGGTTAGCTTAGATACCTCGGTTGGACACCTAAAAACCCAAGAGCTTGCCGGCTGGGACTCCAAAAACACATTTAGCCGGGTTAAGCATCAGTTTGTAGACCCGGAGATTATCGAAGGTCTCCTTCAGATCTGTGACCAAGGTTTCCTCTTTCCTAGATTTTACCATTATATCATCCACATAAGCATGAACATTACGCCCAATTTGATCATGAAGACAATTCTGCACACATTGTTGGTAAGTCGCCTGGGCACTCTTAAGCCCAAAAGGCATAGACACATAGCAGAAAGCTCGAAAAGGAGTGATAAAAGCCGTCTTCTCCCAATCTTTGACTGCCATCTTGATCTGATGATAACCTGAATAAGCATCCAAGAAACTCAAACGTGCGCAACCTGCCGTAGCATCGATGATCTGATCAATACGGGGGAGGGCAAAGGGGTAAGCCATACAAGCCTTGTTCAGATCGATGTAATACACACACACATACGCCAGGTGCCATTCTTTTTTAGTACAAGCACCGGGTTGGCTAACCACTCTGGGTGAAAGACTTCTATGATGAACCCGGCTGCCAAGAGCTGGGCCACCTCTTCTCCAATGGCCTTGCACCTTTCTTCATTGAACCGTCGGAGAAACTGTCTAACTGGTTTGAACTTTGGATCAATATTGAGAGTGTGCTCAGCGAGTTCCCTCGGGACACCCGACATGTCAGAAGGTTTCCATGCAAAGATGTCCGGTTCTCACAGATGAACTCGATGAGCGCGCTTTCCTATTTGGGATCCAAGTTTGCACTGATGATGAACTGCTTGGATGAGTCGCCAGGCACAAAGTCAACCATCTTGGTGTCATCAGCTGATTTGAACTTCAACACCGGCTCATGCTCTGTTGTTGGTTTCTTTAATGATGTCATGTCTGCCGGGTCAACATGATCCTTGTAAAACTTTAACTCTCTGTTGCACAAACAGACTCAGCAGAGGAAGCATTACCTTCTTCACACTCCAAGGCTATTTTCCGGCTCCCATGCACTGTAATGGTGCCCTTATAGCCCGGCATCTTAAGCTGCAAATACACATAACACGGCCGGGCCATGAACTTGGCATAAGCCGGCCGTCCAAACAGAGCATGATATGGGCTTTTGATTTTAACCACCTCAAAGGTTAATTTTTCTGCTCTGAAATCATACTCATCTCCAAAGGCTACTTCCAGTTCAATCTTACCAACAGGGTATGCCGACTTGCCAGGTACCACACCGTGAAAAATAGTGTTGGATTGTTTAAGACTCTTATCAGTCAATCCCATTCGTCAGAACGTCTCATAATAGAGGATGTTGATGCTGCTACCTCCATCCATGAGTACCTTAGTGAATTTGTATCCACCAACCTGAGGCGCCACTACCAAAGCCAAGTGACCCGGATTATCGACCCGGGGTGGGTGATCCTCTATGCTCCACACAGTAGGCTGCTCAGACCAACGTAGGTAACGTGGAATCGCCGGCTCAATGGCATTAACGGCCCTCTTGTGAAGCTTCTGGTCCCTCTTACATAAACTAGTGATGAATACATGGTATTGTCCACTATTCAGTTGTTTTGGGTTGCTCTGATATTCGGACTGTTGCTGCTGATTACCTTGGCCGGGTTGTGTGTTATATCATCCTTGGTTACCAGGATGGCCTGACCGTGAAACCCTCCTCCACCTGAACCGGCGCCCGGGCCTTGGAAACTGCCTCCACCTGAACCGCCACATGGGCCGTGACCTCCATCAAACGTGTTTGAATTTTTAAATGCCTTCATGATCGTACAATCTTTCCACAGGTGGGTGGCTGGCTTCTCCCAGGTGCCGTGCCTTGGACAACGTTCATTCAATAGTTGCTCAAGGGTGGGACCTGACCCGCCCGACCGAGGGGGTTGTCTGCCCTTGCGTCATTGATTTCCGCCCTGTGCATTGGTGTTAGCAACAAACTCATCAGCCTTACGTTTATTACCTCCTTGATTTGCCGGGTTATGCTGGTGACCCTTGCCGTTGCCGTTCTTCTTTCCCTTCGATGTCTTTTCTTCGTCAGACACCGGGTCTTTGGTACTATCAGAATTAGCATATTTGACGAGAGCCGCCATCAACTAGCCCATGTCATTACAGTCACGCTTGAGCCACCCAACTTCTGCTTCAGAGGTTCAAAACGGCAATTTTTCTCCAACATCAAAACTGCTGAACCGGCATCCATCTTATCAGATGAATGTATTATCTCCTTGACCCGGCGCACCCAATGGGTCGTAGACTCGCCGTCCTCTTGCTTACAATTAGTCAGGTCCACAATCGACATAGGCTGCTTACATGTGTCTTTGAAGTTCTGATGAACCGGGCCTTCAACTCCGCCCATGAGCCGATCGAATTGGGTGGCAACCCCTTCAACCAAGTACAAGCTGTTCCATCCAACATCATAGTGAAATACTTGGCCATTGCTGCGTCGCTGACCTCCAACAACTCCATAGCCATCTCATAACTCTCAATCCAAGCATTGTCTTCTCTCTTGAATTGAATGCTTGTAGATTCCAGCTTAGTCCAATGCATGTGCACTATTATTATTATTATCCACATCGTTCGGTCGTGCAAGTGAAAAGGAATAATGATGATTATATGATTAACTTATTGAGATAAGAAAAGCTGGTATGAACTCGGCCTCTCTTGTTTTTGTAAATATGATTAGTTCATCGTTCCTGATTCAGCCTATTATGAAAGAAACATGTTTGCAATGACAATTAGAGATTATAGTTACTTATGCTATGCTTAATTAGCTAGGAGTTTATAATGGTTTACCTTGCATGCCAACATGCTATTAAAATGGTTGTGATGTGGTATGATAGGATGGTATCCTCTTTTGAATGATTCGAGTGGCTTGACTTGGCACATGTTCACGCATGTAGTTCAAAAAAAAATCAACATAGCCTCTATGATATTTCTGTTCATGGTGAATTATATCCTACTCATCCTTGCATTCGGTGTTGATTAATTTTAATACATGTTCATGACCGTTGTCGCTCTCTAGCTGGTCGCTTCCCAGTCTTTTTCTAGGCTTCACTTGTACTAAGCGGGAATACTGCTTGTGCATCCAACTCCATAAACCCCAAAGTTGTTCCATATGAGTCCACCATACCTACCTATATACGGTATCTACCTGCCGTTCCAAGTAAATTTGTATGTGTCAAACTCTAAACCTTCAAATAAACGTTCTGTTTTGTATGCTCGAGTAGCTCATGTATCAACTAGGGATGTCTGTATCTTCCATGCTAGGCGGGTTATTCTCAAGAGGAGTGGACTCCGCTCCTCACTCCCGAGAAAATGGCTGGTCACCCGGATGCCCAGTCCCATGCTTTATGCAAATGAAATCAAAATAACTGCAAACAAAACTCCCCCGGGACTCTTGTTAGTTGGAGGCACTCGTTGTTTCAAGCAAGCCATGGATTGATGCTTGTTGGTGGAGGGGGGGTATAAACTTTACCATTCTGTTTGGGAACCGCCTATAATGTGTGTAGCATGGAAGATATCGAAATCTCTCGGTTGTTATGTTGACAATGAAAGTATACCGCTAAAAATATTATTCATATCTATTTCAAAATCGAGCTCTGGCACCTCTACAAATCCCTGCTTCGCTCTGCGAAGGGCCTATCTATTACTTTTATTTTGAGTCATCATCCTCTTATTAAAAAGCACCAGTTGGAGAGCACCCTGTCGTTTGCATCCATTACTTTTAGTTTACATTGATATGACTTGACTGGATCTCTTTTACCATGAATTACAATGTCTAGTCGGTCCTTGATCTTTAAAGGTGCTCTGCATTTATGTTTTGCGGTCTCAAAAAGGGCTAACAAGATACCATCTTGTTATATCATATCATGATTATTTTGAGAAAGTGTTGTCATCTGAGATTTATTATTATTGCACGCTAGTTGATTATGCCATTGATATGAGTAAACATGAGACCTAAATGTTATTGTGAATATAGTTAGTTCATAATCTTTGCTGAAAACTTGAATGCTGGCTTTACATATTTACAACAACAAGAGCAAACAGAGTTTTTAAAAGTTTTTTCTTTATCACTTTCAGTTTATCAACTGAATTGCTTGAGGACAAGCAAATGTTTAAGCTTGGGGGAGTTGATACGTCTCCGTCGTATCTACTTTTCCAAACACTTATGCCCTTGTTTTGGACTCTAACTTGTATGATTTGAATGGAACTAACCCGGACTGACGCTATTTTCAGCAGAATTGCCATGGTGTTATTTTTGTGCAGAAATAGAAGTTCTCGGAATGACCTGAAAATCAACAGAGAATTATTTTGGAATATATAAAAAATACTGGAAGAAAGATCCACGTCAGGGGGGCCACACCCTGTCCACGAGGGTGGGGGCGTGCTCTACTCCCCTGGGCGCGCCCCCCTGCCTCGTGGGCCCCCTGACGCTTCACCGACCACAACCTTGACTCCATATATTCACTTTCGGGGAGAAAAAAATCAGGGAGAAGGATTCATCGTGTTTTACAATACGGAGCCGCCGCCAAGCCCTAAACTCTCTCGGGAGGGTTGATTTGGAGTCCGTTCGTGGCTCCGGAGAGGGGAATCCATCGCCATCGTCATCATCAACCTTCCTCCATCACCAATTTCATGATGCTCACCGCCGTGCGTGAGTAATTCCATTGTAGGCTTGCTGGACGGTGATGGGTTGGATGAGATTTATCATGTAATCGAGTTAGTTTTGTTAGGGTTTGATCCCTAGTATCCACTATGTTCTGAGATTGATGTTGATATAACTTTGCTATGCTTAATGCTTGTCACTAGGGCCCGAGTGCCATGATTTCATATCTGAACCTATTATGTTTTCATCCATATATGAGAGTTCTTGATCCTATCTTGCAAGTCTATAGTCACCTATTATGTGTTATGACCCCTTAACCCTGAAGTGACAATAATCGGGATACTTACCGGTGATGACCGTAGTTTGAGGAGTTCATGTATTCACTAGGTGTTAATGCTTTGGTCCGGTACTCTATTAAAAGGAGGCCTTAATATCCCTTAGTTTCCAATAGGACCCCGCTGCCACGGGAGGGTAGGACAAAAGATGTCATGCAAGTTCTTTTCCATAAGCACGTATGACTATATTCGGAATACATGCCTACATTACATTGATGAACTGGAGCTAGTTCTGTGTCATCCTAGGTTATGACTGTTACATGATTGATCGCATGCGGCATAATTCTTCATCACTGATCCAATGCCTACGAGCATTCCACATATTGTTCTTCGCTTATTTACTTTTCCGCTGCTACTGTTACAATCACTACAAAACTCAAAAATATTACTTTTGCTACCGTTACCTTTTGCTATCGTTACCACTACTATCATATTACTTTGCTACTAAATACTTTGCTGCAGATATTAAGTTTCCAGGTGTGGTTGAATTTACAACTCAACTGCTAATACTTGAGAATATTCTTTGGCTCCCCTTGTGTCGAATCAATAAATTTGGGTTGAATACGCTACCCTCGAAAACTGTTGCGATCCCATATACTTTTGGGTTATCACCCATCAAATAAAAATCAGGTGCCTGAAAATACGTTTCAAAACAAATGATTCAGCTTTATATCCACGTAGACCCTCGGCATGATGGTTGGAAGAAAATGCCAAGTTCATACCAAAAGATCGTTAACAACAATACCAACTTGCAGACGAGAAGGTAGTACAAGTACCAATACCAAACTAACTTATAATCTTTTTACTCCTGGCCATAGTGTTCGTCTGGTAGAAAATCTTGCAGAGGACCAGCTCCCGCTCCTTCTCTTGCTCCAGGTCCCCGAGGTGGTACTGGTGCATCACCCAGTTGGTCCTTTGCTGGTCGAAGTTCTGGTTGGTGTGCAGCACCAGAACCTTTTTGCTGCCCGTCTGCCGGCCGTTGACCATCACCGGCAAGGTATTGCCGGTGTTGTGCCACATCGCGTGCATGCCACACTCCGACTATATCTTGCGACGCGTCCACGTGCCCCTTTTGAACGCCCTAGAATTGCGCTGGAAGAAATGCTTGCTTAGGCCACTCAGTGTGATACCTGCAGTATTGTCGAATACAGGTTTTAGTGTACATAGTTGGCATTTTCATAACATCTTTGGCATGTTGCAGTCACTTGTTTCACTTTTTATTAACTGTCAAATTGTAATTGCTTCACCAGGTCTGCGTCTAAAAAGAAAAATAGAGCTATAAACAAAGGAATATGTTTGTGCAAGTAGACGGCCGATCGGTGTCTTACCTGGAAGTTTCTCAGGATGGGTGTAGCATATGCCGTGCTCGTTGTCGATGGTTGGTATGAACAAATCGATGAGAGGGTGAGATCCCGCACTGTCAGCACTCACTTTGGCCTTAAGGTGCTCGATCAGCTCCTGATCCATGGGATCGAATTTGACGCCAGCCGGCAACACCGGCCAATCCTTCTTCGACTTGCATCTGTTAATTCCAGTTATATGGTACTCAATGTATGATCAATCGTCTGTTTTAAGTGATGATGAAAGATTTTGATAGATAAGTGGTACTCCAAATCTGAAGTCCAGAATACCCGAACAGGCAGCCGGGATTCTTGTATCACCTCACGCGCAGCGTGTTGTCATGTCAATTCATTGTGTGGATATGATGAATAATTTGACCGACGTATACTGATACTGCTACCGTACTACTTACTAGTCGTATTTAGTGTCACATTTTAACCATAGGTTTAACTAACAAATACGCACTTGAAGCCTAATATATATATATATATATATATATATATATATATATATATATATATATATATATATATATATATATATATATATATATATATATATAGTCGCGCTATTTATCACCCTGGGTAAGGAATTCTTATTCCTCACCCCATTGAGTTTCTCTACGCACGCTTAGGACGTTTGTGAGGTAATATTACAGCATGGATGGAGGAACCAGTCACCGCACCTAAATCACTTTAAAAAGAAATAAATGCAAGGTAATCTCACAGTTTGCATGCGAGTAAATTACTCCCTGTAGGCGAGGAACCAAGCGCATCTTGACGTAATTTTACGGCCACTCGGATAATAGCTGATCGTTCTTGATTTTTTAGATAATAAGGCTGCCTTCTTTATTTCATGTATTTTTTGTTAGTTCTTTTACTATCTCTATTGGACTGAGTACACCAGGTCTCTAGCAAAAATGAATAGAAATGATTTAAGTAACATAGGCCATTATCACGATTCTTTGGAATGCATTTTTGGTAACAATAAGAAACACAGAAGTCATTCGGTACGCTATGAATATTTTGGTAACAGCGGAACAACAAAGTGGTCTAATACATAGATTGTATGTAGTGGTTCTGTGGAATATCTCACATAATAAAAACTATCCTTACAATTACAAATAAAATTCGTCTGGACACAATTGAGTGCTACTTAGCACTAAGTAACCAGCCACATGACAAATTCAGAAATCACTACTGTATTACAAAACTGAATACTACCGAACTTGAAACTGACTACTGCCGAACTTGATCTTCAAGGAGCTAAATTTGCAGGTGAGCAGATATTTTACGTCAACTTCATTTGTTCAGCAAGCTCTCTGACTGAAACATTACTATCCATGAGCTGTAACCAACATAGTATCCTATTAATAGTACTGCAGCCTTTAGGTTTACTTTTCTTCTCACCAAAACCTAAATTTTGCTTCTGGTTATTAGAAAAAGAAAGTCTGAAATTTCAATTCAACATTATCCGCTATATATACGAAGACGTTAATGTCCATCCCTCATACATGAACCATCATCCGCTTGAGCAGATACCTGAAAAACAGAATATTTTCTCACAAGTGTACCAACACAGAAGCACAAATAACACTTGAACGGTTAACGGGCTTCGCTAACCTAAATTGGAAACAATGTCAAAATCGAAGACATCACAGATGGATTTCGGATGTACCAAATTCATCGGAATCACATGAACCCATAACACACTGGCTGCATGGCATGGATGAAAAATATATAGAGAAAAAAGATAAAAGGCCAAACTCTGTAACTACTGTTTCGATGCACACTAAACAATGTCTTTTTAACAAATTCTGCCATATACAATACTGGGAGTCATCATATTAATAAAATAGTATGTGTCTTGTAACTTTTTAAGACATTGTTTTGCACCAAAGAGTCATCAAACTGAAACACATAATTAATCAGACACACATAATTTTGAAGGAAAATGCCAAACCTGCCAAGCTTATTATAGATGAATCAATATTAAATGGAAGTATGGAACTGAACAAAAGCACGTTTATTCTAGTTGCATAGTGGTACAAATATACGAGGAAATTTACCGTCTTTGAATGGATTGCTCTGTAAGGTATGAAAATAGTTATCCACATTTGAATGGATTGCTCTGTAAGATATGAAAATAGGTTAAATGTGTACAAAGTCAACATCGTCTGGTATATAAGAGTCCAAAGCAAAAATGATTGTGGGGATCTTCTTTACAATATCAATGGCTGAGGAATAAATTAAATTGGTAGAGACTAGCTAGAATCGCATGAGTACTCGCCAAAAATAGAACATTCCCATCAGGTTTATGCTAAAAAAACAAAACAATCAATGACGTGAACAAAAAAATATATATCAAAGTTTCCTCTTATAGAAGATTACTCGTGGACTGGGGGTGGGTTAAACAAAAAAGATCAACAAACTTTGACAGGCTGGATGAGGGTTAGGGTCCACCTCATGGTAATTAAAATAAATCTAACTCGGCTTCCATGAATATTTAGAGGCTGGGAGATGGTCAGTGTCTACCAATGTAATGTTTCCAACCAGCCACGTACGAAAAATCTAGTGTATTGTATGTAGTCACATTCGGCAGCTAATGTAAGAATTATGAGAGACGAGGTAAGAAATATTGGTCCAACAAAACATAGGAGCATGTCCAACCAACACATATTCCAAACTTGGATGTGATGTAGATTGCATCGCTTGTTTGAATCAACGTAAAATAGGAGCACATCCAGTTATATCCTTCTGTTCAGTGTGTGTCAAGTATCAACATATCATGAGTAGGAATAAATAAGTGCTTAGCCATTCATTATTTACCTTAAGCTCAGTGTAAAGATGCGAGAAGCAAACCTGAGAAAGGTTAGTGTACTGTAGGTGTATGTTGTGCTTTCACAGAAGGTTAGTGCTTCCATGAATTGGAGATGGAAAACCAAAATATGCTGTTGGAAATATGCCCTAGAGGCAATAATAAATTGGTTATTATTATATTTCCTTGTTCATGATAATCGTTTATTATCCATGCTAGAATTGTATTGATAGGAAACTCAGATACATGTGTGGATACATAGACAACTACATGTCCCTAGTAAGCCTCTAGTTGACTAGCTCGTTGATCAATAGATGGTTATGGTTTCCTGACCATGGACATTGGATGTCGTTGTCGTTGATAACGGGATCACATCATTAGGAGAATGATGTGATGGACAAGACCCAATCCTAAGCCTAGCACAAGATCATGTAGTTCGTATGCTAAAGCTTTTCTAATGTCAAGTATCATTTCCTTAGACCATGAGATTGTGCGACTCCCGGATACCGTAGGAGTGCTTTGGGTGTGCCAAACGTCACAACGTAACTGGGTGGCTATAAAGATACACTACAGGTATCTCCGAAAGTGTCTGTTGGGTTGGCGCGAATCGAGACTGGGATTTGTCACTCCGTGTAAACGGAGAGGTATCTCTGGGCCCACTCGGTAGGACATCATCATAATGTGCACAATGTGATCAAGGAGTTGATCACGGGATGATGTGTTACGGAACGAGTAAAGAGACTTGCCGGTAACGAGATTAAACAAGGTATTGGGATACCGACGATCGAATCTCGGGCAAGTATCGTACCGATAGACAAAGGGAATTGTATACGGGATTGATTGAATCCTCGACATCGTGGTTCATCCGATGAGATCATCGTTGAACATGTGGGAGCCAACATTGGTATCCAGATCCCGCTGTTGGTTATTGACCGGAGAACGTCTCGGTCATGTCTGCATGTCTCCCGAACCCGTAGGGTCTGCACACTTAAGGTTCGATGACGCTAGGGTTATAAAGGAAGTTTGTATGTGGTTACCGAATGTTGTTCGGAGTCCCGGATGAGATCCCGGATGTCACGAGGAGTTCAGGAATGGTCCGGAGGTAAAGATTTATATATGGGAAGTCATGTTTTGTTCACCGGAAAAGTTTCGGATTTATCGGTAACGTACCAGGACCACCGGGAGGGTCCCGAGGGTCCACCAAGTGGGGCCACCAACCCCGGAGTGCTGCATGGGCCAAGTGTGGGAGGGGACCAGCCCCAGGTGGGCTGGTGCGCCCCCCCACAAGGGCCCAAGGTGCCTAAGGGGAGGTGGGGGGGGGCAAACCCTAAGGGCAGATGGGCCCTAAGGCCCATGCTCCCTGCGCCTCCCTCTCCTCCCCCCTTGGCCGCCTCCCTCAGATGGGATCTGGGGCTGCCGCACCCCTTGGGCTGGGAACCCTAAAGGGGGCGCAGCCCCCTCCCCTTCCCCTATATATACTTGAGGCCTAGGGGCTGCCCAACACGCGATTTGATCTCTCTCTCTTGGCGCAGCCCTACCCCTCTCTTTCTCCTCATATCTCGCGGTGCTTGGCGAAGCCCTGCTGGATCACCACACTCCTCCATCACCACCACGCCCTTGTGCTGCTGCTGGATGGAGTCTTCCTCAACCTCTCCCTCTCTCCTTGCTGGATCAAGGCATGGGAGACGTCGTCGGGGTGTACGTGTGTTGAACGCGGAGGTGCCGTCCGTTCAGCATTAGGATCTCCGGTGATTTGGATCACGACGAGTATGACTCCTTCAACCCCGTTCTCTTGAATGCTTCCGCTTAGCGATCTACAAGGGTATGTAGATGCACTCTCCTTCCCTCGTTGCTGGTTTCTCCATAGATAGATCTTGGTGACACGTAGGAAAATTTTGAATTTCTGCTACATTCCCCAACAGTGGCATCATGAGCTAGGTCTATTGCGTAGTTTCTATGCACTAGTAGAACACAAAGTAGTTGTGGGCGTTGATTTTGTTCAATATGCTTACCGTTACTAGTCCAATCTTGATTCGGCGGCATTGTGGGATGAAGCGGCCCGGACCAACCTTACACGTACGCTTACGTGAGACCGGTTCCGCCGACTGACATGCACTAGTTGCATAAGGTGGCTGGCGGGTGTCTGTCTCTCCCACTTTAGTCGGATCGGATTCGATGAAAAGGGTCCTTATGAAGGGTAAATAGCAATTGGCATATCACGTTGTGGTCTTTGCGTAGGTAAGAAACGTTCTTGCTAGAAACCCATAGCAGCCACGTAAAACATGCAAACAACAATTAGAGGACGTCTAACTTGTTTTTGCAGGGTATGCTATGTGATGTGATATGGCCAAAGGATGTGATGAATGATATATGTGATGTATGAGATGATCATGTTCTTGTAATAGGAATCACGACTTGCATGTCGATGAGTATGACAACCGGCAGGAGCCATAGGAGTTGTCTTAATTTATTTATGACCTGCGTGTCAACATAAACGTCATGTAATTACTTTACTTTATTGCTAATCGTTAGCTGCAGTAGTAGAAGTAATAGTTGGCGAGACAACTTCATGAAGACACGATGATGGAGATCATGGTGTCATGCCGGTGACGATGATGATCATGGAGCCCCGAAGATGGAGATCAAAAGGAGCAATATGATATTGGCCATATCATGTCACTATTTGATTGCATGTGATGTTTATCATGTTTATGCATCTTATTTGCTTAGAACAACGGTAGTAAATAAGATGATCCCTCATTAAAATTTCAAGAAAGTGTTCCCCCTAACTGTGCACCGTTGCGAAAGTTCGTCGTTTCGAAGCACCACGTGATGATCGGGTGTGATAGATTCTTACGTTCGAATACAACGGGTGTTGACGAGCCTAGCATGTACAGACATGGCCTCGGAACACATGCAAAACACTTAGGTTGACTTGACGAGCCTAGCATGTACAGACATGGCCTCGGAACACAAGAGACCGAAAGGTCGAGCACGAGTCGTATAGTAGATACGATCAACATGAAGATGTTCACCGATGATGACTAGTCCGTCTCACGTGATGATCGGACACGGCCTAGTTGACTCGGATCATGTAATCACTTAGATGACTAGAGGGATGTCTATCTGAGTGGGAGTTCACAACATGAACTTAATTATCCTGAACATAGTCAAAAGGTCTTCGCAAATTATGTCGTAGCTCGCGCTTCAGTTCTACTGTTTAGTTATGTTCCTAGAGAAAATTTAGTTGAAAGTTGATAGTAGCAATTATGCGGACTAGGTCAGTAAACTGAGGATTGTCCTCATTGCTTCATAGAAGGCTTATGTCCATAATGCACCGCTCAGTGTGCTGAACCTCGAACGTTGTCTGTGGATGTTGCAAACATCTGACATACACATTTTGATAACTACGTGATAGTTAAGTTAAACGGTTTAGAGTTGAGGCACCGAAGACGTTTTGAAACGTCGCGAAACATATGAGATGTTTCGAGGGCTGAAATTGGGATTTCAGGCTCGTGCCCATGTCAAGAGGTATAAGACCTCCGACGATTTTCTTAGCCTGCAAACCAAGGGAGAAAAGCTCAATTGTTGAGCTTGTGCTCAGATTGCCTGAGTACAACAATCATTTGAATCGAGTGGGAGTTGATCTTCCAGATGAGAAAGTGATGTTTTTCCGAAGTCATTACCACCAAGCTGCTAGAGCTTCGTGATGAACTATAATATATCAGGGACATATATGATGATCCTTGAGATATTCGCGATGTTTGACACCACAAAAGTAGAAATCAAGAAGGAGCATCAATTGTTGATGGTTGGTGAAACCACTAGTTTCAAGAAGGGCAAGGGCACGAATGGATACTTCATGAAACAGCAATTCAGCTGCTGCTCTAGTGAAGAAACCCAAGGTTGAACCCAAACCCGAGACTAAGTGCTTCTGTGATAAGGGGAACAGCCACTGGAGCAGAATTACCCTAGATACTTGGTAGATGAGAAGGCTAGCAAGGTTGATAGAAGTATATTGTATATACATTGTGTTGATGTGTACTTTACTAGTACTCCTAGTAGCACCAGGGTATTAGATACCGATTCGGTTGCTAAGTGTTAGTAACTCGAAATAAAAGCTACGGAATAAACGGAGACTAGCTAAAGGTGAGCTGACGATATGTGTTGGAAGTGTTTCCAATGTTGATATGATCAAGCATCGCATGCTCCCTCTACCATCGAGATTGGTGTTTGCGTTAAGCATAGACATGATTGGATTATGTCTATCGCAATACGGTTATTCATTTAAGGAGAATAACGGTTACTCTGTTTATTTGAATAATACCTTCAATGGTCTTGCACCTAAAATGAATGGTTCATTGAATCTCGATCATAGTGATACACATGTTCATAGTAATGATAGTACCACCTACTTGTGGCACTGCCACTTGAGTCATATCGGTATAAAACGCATGAAGAGGCTCCATGTTGATGGATCTTTGGACTCACTCATTTTTGAAAAGTTTGAGACATGCGAACCATGTCTATTGGTGTATATGCATGAAGAAACTCCATGCAAATGGACCGTTTGGACTCACTTGATTTTGAATCACTTGAGACATGCAAATCATACTACATGGGCAAGATGACTGAAAGCCTCATTTTCAGTAAAATGGAACTAGAAAGCAACTTGTTGGAAGAAATACATTTTGATGTGTGCAGTCCAATGAGTGCTGAGGCGTGTAGTGGATATTGTTATGTTCTTACTTCACAGATGATTTGAGTAGATGTTGAGTACATTTACTTGATAAATCATGAGTCTGAATTATTGAAAGGTTCAAGTAGTTTCAGGGTGAAGTTGAAAGATCGTCGTGACAAGAGGATAAAATATCTATGATATGATCATAGAAATGAATATCTGAATTACGAGTTTGGCACAGAATTAAGACATTGTGGAAATTGTTTCACAACTAATACAGCCTGGAACACCATAGTGTGATGGTGTGTCCGAACATCATAACTGCACCGTTTTGGATATGATGCATACCATGATGTCTCTTATCGAATTACCACGATAGTTTATGGGTTAGGCATTAGAGACAACCACATTCACTTTAAATAGGGCACCACGTAATTTCGATGAGATGACACCGTATGAACTATGGTTTAGAGAAACCTAAGCTGTCATTTCTTAAAAGTTTGGGGCTGCGACGCTTATGTGAAAAAGTTTCAGGCTGATAAGCTCGAACCGAAAGCGGATAAATGCATCTTCATAGGACACCCAAAACAGTTGGGTATACCTCCTGTCTCAGATCCGAAAGCAATAAGGGATTGTTTCTAGAATCGGGTCCTTTCTCGAGGAAAAGTTTCTCTCAAAAGAATTGAGTGGGAGGATGGTGGAGACTTTATGAGGTTATTGAACCGTCTCTTCAACTAGTGTGTGACAGGGCACAGGGAGTTGTTCCTGTGGCACCTACACCAATTGAAGTGGAAGCTTATGATAGTGATCATGAAACTTCAGATCAAGTCACTACCAAACCTCGTGGGATGACAAGGATGCGTACTACTTCAGAGTGGTACGTAATCCTATCTTGGAAGTCATGTTGCTAGACAACAATGAACCTATGAGCTATGGAGAAGCGATGGTGGGCCCGGATTCCGATAAATGGCTCGAGGCCATAAAATCTGAGAGAGGATCCATGTATGGAAACAAAGTGTAGACTTTGACAGAACAGCTCGATGGTCATGAGGCTATTGAGTACAGATGGATTTTAAAAGGAAGACGGACAATGATGGTAAATGTCACCATTAAGAAAGCTCGACTTGTCGTTAAGGTGTTTTTCCGACAAGTTCAAGGAGTTGACTACGATGAGACTTTCTCACTCGTAGCGATGCTAAGAGTCTGTTGGAACTATGTTAGCGATTACTGCATTATTTATGAAATCTTGCAGATAGGATGTCAAAACATTGTTTCCTCGACGATTTTCTTGAGGAAAGGTTGTATGTGATACAACCGGAAGGTTTTGTCAATCCTGAAAAAAGGCTAATAAGTATGCAAAGCTCCAACAATCCTTCTAAGGACTGGAGTAAGCATCTCGGAGTTGGAATGTATGCTTTGATGATGATCAAAGATTTTGGGTTTATACAAAGTTTATGAGAAACTTGTATTTCCAAAAGAAGTGAGTGGGAGCACTATAGAATTTCTGATGAATATATGTTGTTAACATGTTGTTGATCGGAAATGATGTAGAATTTCTGGAAAGCATATACAGGGTTATTTGGAAAGTGTTTTTCAATGGAAAGCCTGGATTAAGCTACTTGAACATTGAGCATCAAGATCTATAAGGATAGATCAAAACGCTTAATGGTACTTTCAAATGAGCACATACCTTGACATGATCTTGAAGGTGTTCAAGATGGATCAGTCAAAGAAGGAGTTCTTGCCTGAGTTGTAAGGTATGAAGTTAAGACTTAAAGCTCGACCACGGCAGAATAGAGAGAAAGGATGAAGGTCGTCCCCTATGCTTAAGACGTAGGCTCTACAGTATGCTATGCTGTGTACCGCACCTGAAGTGTGCCTTGCCATGAGTCAGTCAAGGGGTACAAGAGTGATCCAAGAATGGATCACAGGACAACGGTCAAAGTTATCCTTAGTAACTAGTGGACTAAGGAATTTTCTTGATTATGGAGGTGGTAAAAGAGTTCGTCGTAAAGGGTTACGCCGATGCAAACTTTGACACTAATCCAGATTATTGTGAGTAGTAAACTGGATTCGTATAGTAGAACAGTTATTTGGAATAGCTCCAAATAGAACGTGGTAGCTGCATCTAGAAGATGACATAGAAATTTGTGAAGTACATATGGATCTGAATGTTGCAGACCTGTTGACTGAAACCTCTCTCACAAGCATAACATGATCAAACCCAGAACTCTTTGGGTGTTAGTCACATGGAGATGTGACCTTGAGTGTTAATCACATATCGATGTGAACTGGATTATTGACTCTAGTGCAAGTGGGAGACTGTTGGAAATATGCCCTAGAGGCAATAATAAATTGGTTATTATTATATTTCCTTGTTCATGATAATCGTTTATTATCCATCCTAGAATTGTATTGATAGGAAATTCAGATACATGTGTGGATACATAGACAACACCATGTCCCTAGTAAGCCTCTAGTTGATTAGCTCGTTGATCAATAGATGGTTACGGTTTCCTGACCATGGACATTGGATGTCGTTGATAACGGGATCACATCATTAGGAGAATGATGTGATGGACAAGACCCAATCCTAAGCCTAGCACAAGATCATGTAGTTCGTATGCTAAAGCTTTTCTAATGTCAAGTATCATTTCCTTAGACCATGAGATTGTGCGACTCCCGGATACCGTAGGAGTGCTTTGGGTGTGTCAAACGTCACAACGTAACTGGGTGGCTATAAAGGTACACTACAGGTATCTCCGAAAGTGTCTGTTGGGTTGGCGCGAATCGAGACTGGGATTTGTCACTCCGTGTAAACGGAGAGGTATCTCTGGGCCCACTCGGTAGGACATCATCATAATGTGCACAATGTGATCAAGGAGTTGATCACGGGATGATGTGTTACAGAACGAGTAAAGAGACTTGCTGGTAACGAGATTGAACAAGGTATCGGGATACCGACGATCGAATCTCAGGCAAGTATCGCACCGATAGACAAAGGGAATTGTATACAGGATTGATTGAATCCTCGACATCGTGGTTCATCCGATGAGATCATCATGGAACATGTGGGAGCCAACATGGGTATCCAGATTCCGCTGTTGGTTATTGACCGAAGAACGTCTCGGTCATGTCTGCATGTCTCCCGAACCCGTAGGGTCTACACACTTAAGGTTCGATGACGCTAGGGTTATAAAGGAAGTTTGTATGTGGTTACTGAATGTTGTTCGGAGTCCCGGATGAGATCCCAGACGTCACGAGGAGTTCCGGAATGGTCCGAAGGTAAAGATTTATATATGGGAAGTCATGTTTTGGTCATCGGAAAAGTTTCGGGTTTTATCTGTAACGTACCGGGACCACCGGGAGGGTCCCGGGGGTCCACCAAGTGGGGCCACCAACCCCGGAGTGCTGCATGGGCCAAGTGTGGGAGGGGACCAGCCCCAGGTGGGCTGGTGCGCCCCCCCCCCCCCCCCCCACAAGGGCCCAAGGTGCCTAAGGGGAGGTGGGGGCAAACCCTAAGGGCAGATGGGCCCTCAGGCCCATGCCCCCTGCGCCTCCCTCTCCTCCCCCCTTGGCCGCCTCCCTCAGATGGGATCTGGGGCTGCCGCACCCCTTGGGGTGGGAACCCTAAAGGGGGCGCAGCCCCCTCCCTTCCCCTATATATACTTGAGGCCTAGGGGCTGCCCAACACGCGATTTGATCTCTCTCTCTTGGCGCAGCCCTACCCCTCTCTTTCTCCTCATATCTCGCGGTGCTTGGCGAAGCCCTGCTGGATCACCACGCTCCTCCATCACCACCACGCCGTTGTGCTGCTGCTGGATGGAGTCTTCCTCAACCTCTCCCTCTCTCCTTGCTGGATCAAGGCATGGGAGACGTTGTCGGGCTGTACGTGTGTTGAACACGAAGGTGCCGTCCGTTCGGCATTAGGATCTCCGGTGATTTGGATCACGACGCGTACGACTCCTTCAACCCCGTTCTCTTGAACGCTTCCGCTTAGCGATCTACAAGGGTATGTAGATGCACTCTCCTTCCCTCGTTGCTGGTTTCTCCATAGATAGATCTTGGTGACACGTAGGAAAATTTTGAATTTCTGCTACGTTGCCCAACATATGCATCTTGCCATTTCGCTAGTTTTGCCACCATGTCTCACTAGTGTTCAGGTCTGCACCTAGAGAAATATGAAGCCTCACTTGTAGTGTTCAGGACGAGTCAACATTTAAGAAAAGACACATTTATGTCCTTTAGCAAGACCATTTAATTGAAATGTTTACATTTCTTTCTATTTAGAGGTATGGTCAGCCCTGATGGCAGTGGTTTGATGGACTCGAAATCTAACAAAACATTATACTCCCTATCAGGAAGTCAATGACATTGTGCATTAAGATCACAATTACTTGGGCTTGAATGATTTGTGCTTCTTTTTGGGGAGTGATTCTTAGTTGCTCACGGTGTGTGGCTTGTTATTTTCCCATTTTCTTGTGCTTTACCCTTTCTGGTTTCCTTCTGTGCCTTATTATGCAACCGAGCAGATTCAGAATGATGTGATGACCATCCTAATACAGTAGCAGCATCCCAACTGCAGTAAGTGAAAACGGCTGGACATGGCTCCCTTTTTTCTGTAGCAATGGAGCTCCAAAGAAGAAATAATGAACAGTTCATCCAAAATAGAAAAGAATGTCAAGAAACAGGGCTGGATCTTAGAAGATACTCTAGTGTTGTTCCTCTGCAGCGTTGAGCTCGTCCTCTTCTTCCTCCTACATGAGCATCCCCTCCTCGAATTGATCTCACATCTGAGTGATGGTCTGCTCCATCAACCCCTTTAGAGTACGCAAGCTCCCTCTTTTCATTCATCTCCTTTCTTGGACTTCTTCCTCTTTCTTAGCCCCGTTCCCAAAAAATCTAGAACCCTAACCCTAAAAATTCATAAATTCATGGAAGAGGAAAGGGAAAGGTATGGGAGGAGGTAGACCTTACCAGAGACGATAAGGCCGCCAGCGATGGAGAAGGACGTTGTCGCCTCCGAGCTCACACCGTATGCAGTGCCCAATTCTCCTCCTAGTCACTAATGCATGAAGAGGGAAAGGAGGGAGTACTCCACATACGAGAGAGTGGAGTGGCCCTCACATCCCAGTCGTCCCTCCGGCACCGCCGCCGCCGCCGCCTCAACAGTTGTCGTGGGAGAGGATGGTCCGGGGTGAGAAACGGTGTCAAGCCCACCGGCCGGTCGCTGAACTGCTCATAGCTGATTAGAAAAAAAAGATACGGAGGTGGGCTAACAACCGCTGCCATAAACGTAAATTTACGACAGTGCAACAGAATTTTATATTGGCCGAGAACGTGGCTCGGTTGATGGACTGGGGTGAAGAATATTCTATTCTTCACCCTAGGTCACTAATAGAGTTTCTATATATATATATACTGCACATCATCTCCATCATCATTATCAGTACATCCTGTGCAGGTGAGTTAGGATGCACTTGATCCCAGAAAGGTATCTATCTTTCAAACCAGATGAGTGCTTCAAACAAACAACAGTACATAATATCCAACAAAAGAGGGTCGTGCTACAGCAGCAGAATACATGGCTCGGTCTAGATATCAGTACGAATTAAGTTGTGCATATTTGCTATTGGCATGAACCATATCGCCGCATGTTGGGTTTGCAAAAGCCATCCATCGCATGGAAGCTTGATGCCTTTCACCCACTGAAGATTATCTGTCAACAAGCTGTGTCGACGAATCTCTGGATATGGTGATGCATGAAACCCATGGTATGATGTGTAAACACAGTCCCCCTGGCAAATGGACGTTGCATAGCACGGTAATCATCACCGATTGATATGATCGATGATTGGTTGGATGAGCGGATAATTGAGCCTGAGGAACATGGAGTGGTTGCCGAGGCTGTAAACCCGCCTCCAGTTGAATATGCCTGGCCCAATGGAGCTGAGATCTTTCTTGAACACGAAGCAGCCATAGCCATCAATGTCACGAACGCCCCAAGCATTGTACTGCAAGTGGTTTGATGTAATGGTTTGGTCAATTTGGTATGTGTGAATGAGCATCAAATGACTGTCGTCAGTTGAACGAGCGATAAACCACCACCCATCGGCTGGTATGATTCTAGGTCCTGGAATCATGATGGCCAGCACATTTACGTGTGCTGCAACAATTCAAATTAGAGACCAAAAGGACAAAAATAAGCAATCGTGTTCAGAGTATGTGTGGAATTAAGATTATTATAACAGTGACACATATCATAGACAGAGAATTGCAATGACGTGGTCATAATCATACCCCAAGTTAAAAAATAACTCAATGACTTTCATATTCCGGCAATATGTCATGGTTCAAACATCATGTAATAATGAGAGGAAAACAGCTATGACAGAGCCTACTCATATTCTACCATAGCACTTACTACTACTGTTCTCATATCAACTCTAAGCAATAACATGTGTTGTTATAAAAATCTTGGAAATGAGAGTAACACATAGCAATCATGATGTTATGCTCATAATATCTATTCTAACAATCATTAGATGCCAATTGTTCTCATATCAACTCTAACAAGAACATGTGTGGTCATAAAAATCTAGGAAATGAGAGGAACATATAGCAATGATGTGGTTATAGATATACTATCTATTCTAAATTTGTAACAATGAACAGGCAGTCATATTCATAAGGTAAAGATGAGATGAGATAGAACAACTACACGGCGATAGATTCCACCAGTATAGGCAACCAATCTGTGCGTCGACCGCGTAAACGATGCCATCGTGCACTATAGCATCAGACAAAAATGTTGCCTCAACAGGATTGACGATGAGACATAACCATGTATGGCGACCGGATTCCAGATAGACTAATCTCATGTTGAACAAGGCAATGAGCTTGTAATCCATGTAGTCTTCTGATGGTGTGGGCACTTCGCAGATTACAACTTTCAGCAAACAAAGGTCGAGCCAAAAGCTTGACGCGTCTCGTGCGTAGTAGGTAGGAGTGTTCGGCAGGCCACGAGGCTCGATGGCGGCGGTAACCGACGATGGAAGGGTGATCTCTCGCTGGGTGTAGATATCCACGAGACGCCATAGCCTGCCGGATTGGTAGATGAGGATGATCCAGTTGGCCTTCATGCCCGCCCAGTAGTGGCCGCGCATGAAGGACAGGTGGACGGGTAGTGGTAACATGTCGAGGGGCACCACGGAAACCTCCGTAGGATCATCAAGTAGGTGTCTGGGCCACCTGCGAGGATCGGGCATCAGCAAGCAGGGTGTCTTGAAAAGAGCCGGCCGGTTGCAGACGAGTAGACGGTACAAAGACACCGAGCATGCGGCCAGACGAACGGTGCTGAGTAGGTCCATACGATTACAGATCTTGCTCCAAGAGAACATCGGGGAGGGAATTCCAATCGCGGCTTTGTGTGTCAGTCGGTTCTGCCATTGGGGTTTTCGGTGCCTGCGAGCCAGCAGGGAAGTGGATTCGGGCGGGCGAGCGAAGACGCTTCTCCTCGTGTGGCCGAGCAGTGAGCGGGGGGATATGGTACGCGCGAGCTACCAAGGAAGATAGTGCGGGCGGGCGAGCAGTGAGTGGGGGGAAATGGTGTGCGGCCGACGATGGGGAAGAGAGGAGGAAGAAGAAGAGAGGAGGAGGAAGAGTGGAAGACGGGGAAGAAAGTGCATTAAATCTCAATTCTACTACAACTACCAGGATATACCGTCCTTCGGAGTGTAAATAGTTACACCGATGACATGTGGGTCTACCACAAGAGGGCCCATAGGACAGAAGCGTGCTCTACTGGCAAACATGATGGCAGTACTGGGTAAGGCTGATTTAGTAACACCAACACGCTGGTTCAGCTTATTAATTAAGTGTCCCATCTGCTGCAGCGTGTATTGTGACTTCATTGTGAAGACTAGTTGAATAGTTCTCTCTGGCCGAGATGGGGAATAATGGATCGCGAAGACTTCCTCTATACATTATCCCTATGCCTCTACGCTCACTTCACTCATTTTGCTCCGTACGTAGTCACTTGTTGAAATCTCTAGAAAGACAAATACTCCGTATTTGGGAACAGAGGGAGGATTTTACTCCGTATTTGGGAACAGAGGGAGGATTTTACTCCATATTTGGGAACAGAGGGAGTATCACCATATGGAGGGAACAGAGGAAGCTTGAAATATGAACATGTCAATGGGAGCGAGTAAGCCCCATGCATGCATGCATGCAACATGCAACACTCACACGTACACATGGACGCACGCAACACTCACGCACCCATGCGGCACAAACACACACGCTCACGCTCAAGTGCTCAACCTACTCTCTACGTCCGTGAAAGATTGTACATTTAGAGATTTACACATTGACCAGGGCATAATTAACACCCAAAAGTAGCAGACTTATGTGTGCATGCGACCATTGAGAGAAGAAGATTAAATAAAGGTCGTTGCATGTTAATTAAGGATAGACATGTAGCCTATACCTAGAGCATAAGTCAATCAATATCGATTTAGATTAAAGGCTAAATGCATTGGAAGTGTAGATGTACTACACTCTTTGTTTTTTAGTCGATGTACACTCTTTGTTGGAAGACCGAGGGAGTACACGTGCATGCAGTCACATACACAGTCAGGGTGGTTCGCGTGCAAGGGTTGGACTCCTATCGCGCTTGCGTAAAGTTTTGTTTAACTGATTTCTTTGCTCTATCAACTGACAGGTGGGACCCAGAAATAAGGTGACAATTTAACCACTCAACAAAGTGCCACGTCGACTATGTGGCCGATCAGTAGGTGTGACGCCCGGATAATCAAGCTACAGTAAACCTCTGCTAATGTTGTCACGTCACCACGATTATTGTTGATAATCTCCAATGATTCAAAACTCTTTCAAATTCAAATTTGAAATAAAGTCAAACTAGAAATTTTTTCAAAAGTCAAAACTAATATGTTCTAAATGTAGCAAGTAATTCATAATAAATATTGGTGGAGAAGACACACTGTTATAAAGTAGTTAAATGCACTAAAATAAATAAAATAGTGGTAGAACTATTAATTAATTGCCCGTAAATTAATAAACAAATACAAACTACTTTCTAAAATGTGCTATATTGCTTGTGGCAGTGGGATGTTTAGTAATACTAATTTAGGGACTATTATTGTATTTTAATTAAACTAAAATCTATTAAAGGTTAAAAGAAAACAGAAAAAAACAAAAAAAGACAAAAGAAAAGAACCCCTCTCCCTGGGCCGAATGGCCCAGCTAGCTACAGGCCGACCCGGCCCACCCCACCTCACCTACTAACCACCCCACCCCCCCCCCCCAGGGGACACCGAACCCTAACCCACTCCTCCCACTCCCCACGTCTCTCTTCTCCTCGTCCTGATCTGGATCAGGGACGAGCGCCCCCTCCCCCCATCGACGAGCGCCCCCTTCCCACCCCTCTGCCGCACGCCCCCGAGGGCGCCCCTGGCGCCGCCGCCTCGCCTCTACCTCGCTGACGCCCTCCTCCTCGCCGGACGCCGTCCACGCACATCGCCGCCGCACACCATCACCGCCCCGTCCGACCACTTCTTCGTTGGAGCCGCCTACCGTCGCCGTCATGCGTCTCCGTCCTCCTCCCAAGCACCGCTGCCAAGTCCCTACTCCTCGCAGTGAGCCCCGACAACCCTCTCCTCCCCGCTCGCCCGCGCACGCTCGTGCTCGCGCTCACGGCCGCGACCTCGCCCCGCGCGCGACCGCTGCCCGTCGTGCCTCCACTAGCCCAGCCGCCCGCGTCCGGACCGCGCCCGCAGCGCCCGCGTGCCGAAGCTCACGCTCCGGGTCGCCCTTGCCACACCGCGCCTCATCTGCTCGCCGCCTTGCCACCCCTTGCCTATGCCGTTGGCCTCGATCCGGCCTCCCGCAACCCCTCGTCGCCTGCTTCCGCCTGCGCCGCTCGCGCGCGACCCCCCTGCTGCTCGCGGCCACCGCGTCGCCCGCCGTCCCGCTTCGCTCCGCCCATGGGCTCGCCCTGCCCCGCGCGGCCTTCCGCCCCTGTCGCCTGCGTGCCTCGCCGTTCCTTGCCGCATTGCCTCGCGCCGCTCCTCCCGCGTCGTCCCGCCTCGCCTTTGCCTGCACGCCTCGCCTCCGCCCGTCGTGGTCCCGGCTGGCCGCGCCGGCTTGCCCCGCCGTCGGAGCCCCGTCGACCTCGTCTCGCCCAGCGGGTGAGTACCCGCTCGGGTGCGCCCTCACCCGTGTGCCCGCCCCACCAAGGCCCCCCTGGCACTATGACAAAGGGGCCCCGCCCAGAACGAAAATGGAAAAAAATATAGAAGAAAAGAAGAATTAAAATAAATAATAAATAAAATATTAATTAATTAATTAATTAATTAAAGAATTAATTAACTTAATTAACCTTGATTAATTAAACTAAACAATTAATTAAACTAACTAATCATAATCAGATTAACCAAATAACTAATTAACCTAACTGCTGTTAGTTAATTAAATAGTCAATGACAATGGGGCCCACCCCTAATTAATACTGATTAGGTTGATAAAATTGGATAAATAAAATGTGTCAATGATAGATGGGACCCACAAGTCAGCTTGACCTAGTCAAGACCTCTGTTGACTGCTGACGTCATGCTGACGTCAGCAATCACTATTCTAGATAATGTTGAATTTAAATAATTAAATAAATCCTAAAAATGATTTAAATCTTTTAAAATTAATATAAAATAAACCGCAGCTCGAATGGAAAAACTTTGTACATGAAAGTTGCTCAGAACGACGAGACGAACCGGGATACGCAGCCCGTTCGTCCGCCACACATCCCTAGCATAGTGAACACACAACTTTCCCCCTCTGGTTCATTTGTCCGAAAATGCGAAACACCGGGGATCTTTTCCCGGTTGTTTCCCCCATTCACCGGTACCACCTCATACCGCGTTAGGTCACCTCTAGCACCGCGTAATACCATGTTACACTTTGTGATGCTTTGATTGCTCTGTTATTTATTGTGTTCCCCCTCCGTTACTTCTTTCCGGTAGACCCCGAGACTGCCGGCGACCCCCAGTCCGACTACGGTGTTGACGACCCCTCCTTGCCAGAGCAACCAGGCAAGCCCCCCCTTGATCACCAGGTATCGCCTATTCTTCTCTATACTGCTTGCATTAGAGTAGTGTAGCACGTTACTGCTTTCAGTTAATCATATATTGCTGCATAGCCTATCCTTGCTACTACTGTTGTTACCTTTACCTGCAATCCTAATGCATAGTATAGGATGCTAGTTTATCATCAGTGGCCCTACATTCTTGTCCGTCTGCCATGCTATACTATCGGGTTGTGATCACTCGGGAGGTGATCACGGGTATATACTATATACTTTATACGTGATACATGTGATGGCTAAAAGACGGGTCGGCTCGTAGGAGTACCCGCGAGTGGATCTTTGTGGCGAAGCGACAGGGCAGGTTGAGACCACATAGGAGAGAGGTGGGCCTGGCCCTGGTCGGCGTTCGCGGTTATTTCAAGATAACACGTTTAACAAGATCTTGGTATTTGATCTGAGTCTGGCCACTGGCCTATACACACTAACCATCTACGCGGGGACAGTTATGGGCACTCGACGTCGTGGTATCAGCCGAAGCCTTCGTGATGTCAGCGAATGAGTGGCCCGCGCCGGATTGGAATGTAAGCCTGCTCTTGTATTAAGGGGGCTAGTTCTGCTTCCGGTCGCCCTTGCAACGTGCAGGTGTGCAATGGGCGATGGGCCCAGACCCCTGCGCCATAGGATTTAGACCGGCGTGCCGACCTCTCTGTTGTGCCTAGGTAGGGCTGTGACGTGTTGATCTTCCGAGGCCGGGCATGACCCAGAAAAGTGTGTCCGGCCAAATGGGATCAAGCGTGTTGGGTTATGTGGTGCACCCCTGCAGGGAAGTTAATCTATTCGAATAGCCGCGATCTTCGGTAACAGGACGACTTGGAGTTGTACCTTGACCTTATGACAACTAGAACCGGATACTAAATAAAACACACCCTTCCAAGTGCCAGATACAACCGGTGACCGCTCTCTCACAGGGCGACGAGGGGAGGATCATCGGTTAGGTTTATGCTATGCGATGCTACTTGGAGGACTTCAGTCTACCCTCTTCTACATGCTGCAAGACGGAGGCTGCCAGAAGCGTAAACTTCGACAGGATTAGTTATCCCCCTCTTATTCTAGCATCCTGCAGTTCAGTCCACTGATATGGCCCTTTACACATATACCCATGCATATGTACTCTAGATCCTTTCTTGCGAGTACTTTGGATGAGTACTCACGGTTGCTTTTCTCCCTTTTCCCCCTTTCCATTCTACCTGGTTGTCGCAAACAGTTGTTGGAGCCCAGGATCCAGACGCCACCGTTGAAGACGACTACTACTACACTGGAGGTGCCTACTACTATGTGCAGCCCGCTGACGACGACCAGGAGTAGTTTAGGAGGATCCCAGGCAGGAGGCCTGCGCCTCTTTTGATTTGTATCCCAGTTTGTGCTAGCCTTCTTAAGGCAAACTTGTTTAACTCATGTCTGTACTCAGATATTGTTGCTTCCGCTGACTCGTCTATGATCGAGCTCTTGTATTCGAGCCTTCGAGGCCCCTGGCTTGTAATATGATGCTTGTATGACTTATTTTTATTTGTAGAGTTGTGTTGTGATATCTTCCCGTGAGTCCCTGGTCTTGATCGTACATGTTTGCGTGTATGATTAGTGTACAGTCGAATTGGGGGCGTCACAGTAGGGTGCAATACGGTGCTCTACAATGAGGTAGTGATCGTATAATCACCACAAAACTATATATAGTGACCGTAAAGAGCGTATTGTTACATACGTTGACCGCCAGTGTATTTTTCTCATTTCAAATTAAGCCATATTAACCGGAAAGGACGCAGTATGGACTAGTACTAGTACTGCTTTGATGTGTCCCGTCAACTCGCCGAACGAGGAGAAGCTTTCTTACTACGCCTCTCCCTTGCCCACGCGCGCGGTGGTTCGCAGGACCAGGAGAGGGTTTTGACTACAGCACCCTCTCCCTCTCCCTCTCCCTCGCCCTCGCCCTCGCGATGGACGTGCAGCAGTTCAATCAGTGTCAGATTGCCAGAAGCATATTGTACTGTAGTATCATCATTGTTGGACCTTCCGAAGAGGCGAAGAGCCAAGTGCAAGGTTCACACGAGTATGAACTGTTGAACCTCCCGAAGAGGCAAAGAGCCAAGCGCAAGGTTTTATAGGAGTTGTCGTCCTAGTAGGAGTGTACTACAACCATAGCGAACGATGCTACTGTATGATGCCGCCACGTCACGTATATCCAAAGCTGTGCCACCTTTTTTCTCAAAGAGCATGTTGGAGCCCGTGCAACAACCACACAAGTTGCACGTACACATAACACATTTACTAGTAATAAATTCTAAAGGACAAATGCTAGTATGCCACAAAAGTTCATCTCCAATTCATGTGATAAATTTGTGTACGACTAGTCTACATATATTCACAGCGCTACCATTCACAATTTACCGCACTCCACTTACACGTTATAGATGGGCTACATGTCCTCCTCCAGGTTCCAGTCCCAGGTGTTCTTCATGGATGGCACGATCCATAGTGGTGGGCAACGGGAATCATTGTCGCAGCATTCTAGTCCGGTTCCACACGATGGAGACTCATCCAAGCTGAAGCGATATAAATCAGGGATAGCGTGTCCCAGCATGTCGTTCATCCGGCGGTGCGCACTGAAGACACAACCATGCTTCATGAACGGCATGCCTTCCGTGTCGTGCATGGAAGGTGGCATCCGCTTCACAATGGGGTAGATGTCCCCAATGAAAAGCGAGTACTCTCCAAGAGTGTTCCTCGGCACCCACATAGCATTGCGGGGGTCGAACTCTATGTCGTTCATCTGGTACACGCGGCATCTTATATCTGGACACATGGTGACGTACATAGTCAAGGTCCATGCATAATAATGTTGTGCTCAAATATGGCGGTCAGTAATACCGTGCAACAAATAGTACTACTCCGGTATATAGGAAGTAAAATAACTGGCTCATTATATATAGCCACTCCTGGCTACATGGATGAGATAGTAAGACATGGAAAAACAAAAATGGTGGCAGCTAGTGGGTTCAAGTCTTCAAGGGCCTAGCTAGCAACACGCGTCCTCCAAGGTAAAAAGTACTCCTACTACTACCTCCGTCCGGGTTTACAAGGCCCCCCGGCCAAAACACTAGGATCAAGGCAAAATTTACTTTCCATCGGTAATCGCATGGACCAATGGAAGAGGGAGCACCACGCAGCTAAATTGCGCATGCACATGCAGCAGCATTAACTAGGCGCTTGCATGCAGCCCAAAAACTCGCGCCTACATGCAGCTCCGTCTCCCACGCCTTGCATGCAGTCAGCTTTTACTACTCGGCCAATCAACTTTTGTAATGCCAATCAATTGTAGCGATAAAGCAAGACCATAAATACAATCGGCCTTAAAATTTCGGACGCGCAGTCGAGGCTGCCGGGTCTTGTAAACCTGGACGGAGGTAGTAGTACGTAAGTAGAGTACTAGTACAACAATGAAAGAGAAGCTGAGAGGGTTAAAAATGGAATACCTGGGTAGATGGTGACGGTCCGATCGTGGTAGATTGTGTGACCATGTTGCACATAAGTGGTTCCATGGGTAACGACTGCTAAGATAGTTGATCCCAATATGCCAAAGTCAGCTACAAGGTTCCAGGTTAGACCGAATTGCGGATGCAAATGCACATCCAGGATCGGTGATCTCATCTTGATCGCGGGATGACTGGTCCCTGCAAAATAATGGAGTACAGTTAGGGATGCAAATGATGGTTTGTGCATTTCGTTGTAATCTCCCGTACCATAGGATGGCAACCAGATGAAACAAGTCCCCTGGCTTGTCACCGCGAAGATGCGGCCTAGATGGCGCACGGCGTCTTCGAACGTGTAGGGGCACAAATCTGCCGCCGCCAACATGCGCCAGCCTCTGCCGTTACTGCCTCTTGCATTGATGGTAATCCTTGTGTCGAACACCGCGATGAGATAGTAATCGTCGTAGCCACGTCGCTTTGTCGGTGGGTCCGCAATTTCTTCTTCTTCAATCTCATGTAGGCATCATCATACGTATTCAAGCCTAGCCAGTCCAGAAGGCCGATCCCAATGGTGGAGAAGGGGTCTACCGAAAATGCCGCACTGCTGTGGATGTTGTGCAAAATAATGGTGGTATCCGGGCGGAGGTATGGAAGCCAATCTTCGTTGGCACCGACCCAGACCTATATATAAGACGGTGGGCAGCGGAGAAATTACGGGATAGAAATGGAATAACTAAGTACTACATGATCAAACTCCATTACTGACCTGCTCATCGGACAAAATCCGACTACCTCTCAACGTCGGCAACTCTAGCGGAGTCAACGTGCAACCATGGCCAAGGAGCGGTGGACTGTTCAAAGGATTGTCCCATAGAAGAACCTTCTCCTTGAGGACACATGGAAGACCAACAAGCATGGCCTTTTCCCGAGCCTTTTTAAGCACCGTCTTGAAAAAGTTGGTGCAGGAAGCACCGAGTCTTGCGACGGTGAGGACGTCGGAGCGGCGTGCGATTTCTCCTAGAGGATCGTCGTCCAAGGTCTCCCAGCCCCGACGAGGAGGAGAACCGCCTGGCGAATCCATGGGAGCAGCGACAAACTGCCTTCTCTTCGGGGGGAGGGGAACTGGCGAGGAGGAGATAAGAGTGTAGTAACCGCAGGGCCTCGTCCCTTCCAACTGTAGATCGTTCCTTAATGAAGGGGTGAGGCTATTATTTACTACTAGTACTAGCATTATGGGACGTTATGGGATTGCATTATACTGTAAATAATAGCACTAGTAAGAAATTTTTGGCACTAGCTAGTAGTTTTTGGCGTGGATTAAGAAATTTTGGGTATGTTTTTGCTATTTTTTGTACACGCCAACTAGTGTCAAAAAACATCTTACATTATGTGACGAAGGAGTACGTACTCGTACTGTAGCAGTACTAGTACTACTTTCTCAACTAGTAGTGTGATGTACTGTACTTCTAGTATAGTGCACCAGTTTTGAACTCTTGAATCTCAGGGCCAAGGAGCTACAGTTGGAAGTGGAGGGTACTGCTATTCTCTAGAACCATCGATGTACTATCAATGCAGGGAAAGTACACCTGTGTAGTGGCCTAGTGGGTACTCTCGGTGCTCTATTCAGCCGCTCCTCTCACGTAGCTGGCCTACTCAGCCGCTCCTCTCACGCACACACTAGCAGCCTGTTTATCAGCGACGGTTACTGCGGGGGCAGAACATTTGAGTTAATTGACACCGCGAGACTAGGCTTTTCGCTTCCATTTGCGGAGGTGTAATGGATCTCGTTGAACTTTGTTATTAGTTCCTTCTTTATGAATGAGATGAAGCCAAGCTTTTGCCTCCGTTTCAAAAAAACATGTCAAGAGGAATTTCTTTTATAGTAGAGCCGATAATGGAGTGAAGTCCATGCTTGCAACGCCACAAGCTATAGAGTAGTAGTAGTAGAGCACTTTACATACAGAGCCATATTGCATAGGTCCCAATGCCCCGCCAGGCTTTTTCGGCTCCTCGGGCTTAATTGGGAGGCGCTAGTTTAAATATGATACTAGCTAATGAGGAAGCTGCAAGAAAGGTGCGGCTAGGGCGAGCACGCGAGCCACGAGATGCTGGGAAGGAAAACCCGTTCACGTGGCTAGGCTATCCAGTGCACCCAGATTGTGGTGCCACACGTCCGTTTGACTTCAAAACTCAAACTACCCGTGTAAAATATTGGCTCGCAGCAAAGTTACTATTTAAAAAAGGCCGTTGTGCGTTCGGCCGGGATCAAACCCAAAAAACGAGGTATACACTCCCGCGACCACTAGTAGTACTCGTTGGAGTACAACGCAACCTAGAATCGCCTTTTGTCGCTAGTAGTACATTGTTCCTTAGAAGAAACTCCTAATAATGCAAGAAACCACTAATAATGCTAAGAAACTACTACCACTTGCATACGTGGCAGACTTAAGATAAGACTACCTTATCAACCATTGTACATGCTCTTACCAACCAGCCCTACCAAGAAACGACTACTCTACAAAGTCCTGTTATAGGCACGTTTCAACCTATGGCCCTGTTTGGATACATTTGTTGTCAATCTAACCCTGCCATCCAAACACCACTTTGGTTAGAGTTAGTTCAGGGTTAGAATCTAACTCTAACCACTGACTTAGAGTATCCAAACAGGGCCCATGTCGCCCATTAAGTCAACGCCTTCTATTCGACCGGGCGTTATGACTTGTGGGACCTACATGTCAGTCTGCACAAAAATCCCCGAGTGACCTCCTACCTCCGGCCCGTCCACCTAGTCATCCTCGGCCATGGGACGCAGCTACCGCCGCTGGCAGAAGGCGAGGTCAAAACCGCCGGTGGTGCGGAGCCCATCTTGCGGCAACCCGGATGCCAGCTCCGTCTGGCGCTCGCGACCGCTAGCTAGCCAAGATAGCTCCGTCCAGCTGCTTGTCTGCAAGGTTTGCTAGCTAGATTGGCACCGCGGCACGGCGGCTTGCTCGCGTGCGCCGCGCTAAGGCCAGCCATTTGGCTCGAGCGAAGGCCAGCGCGGCGGCTTGCTCGCTCGTGAGTCGGGCTCGGGCCAGCCTGCCAACCCGTGCGGAGGCCAGCGCGGCGTCCGGCCCGTCCGACGGAGCGGCGGCCAACTCGCTCATCATCGGCGCCACCGACGAACACGCATGAGTACTGTTTGAAGTAATGTTCAGGAAAAATAATGATTTCAGGGGGAATAACAGGATAGAAGGTCAGATGTGGGTCCCTCGTGTCAACGGTCAAACAAAATGTGTTAGTTTAAGCTGCCTCATCAGCACGGACGTGTGGGCCAACCCTGTCATAAATGGGTTTAAACTAACCTAATCGGTACTCCCTCTGTCCCATAATATAAGATGTTTTTGCAAGCTAAACTAGCTTGCAAAAACGTCTTACATTGTGGGACGGAGGGAGTACTAGGTAGTAGTTTTTGGCGTGGATTAAGAAATTTGGGGTATGTTTTTGCTATTTTTTGTAGAATAGATTCTTCCTAGGGCTGGTTGAAAGTGGTAGTTTTTTGTTAAATACTCTATATATTGTAAGTAGGAGTGAAAGTTAAGCTTTGGAACCCAATAAGCAAGGCTAGTTACATAGTGCATATGTGTGCATGATTGAAAGTAAATATCAACCATGAGTGACTAATATCTTGATGGAAAACTCGAAACTATGGAATACTAGGAAAAAATTGCATGGTTGGAAATACTAGCAATGTTCATGTGCGTTGCAACGAATCATAATTAGAATAATACTTATTCACAAACTTGATACAAAACACTCTAATTTTGATATACATATATCACTAGAGATGTAATATGTTTCAATTAGAATATATTCCTTGGGCTGTTTTGGTGAGGTCGGGGAGGGATGTGGTTGGTTTTAAGATACTAATTATGGGTTTTCTGCAAATTGGTAGACAAGTGGGATGTTGGTGAGAAAAGGCAACAACTTACCTCACAGTCGTTAGATGTAGATCTAATGGTCACAAACGACGGATGGCAGACACACCATCATCACCAACTTAGTCTTCTGTAGGAGTACTAGCAAGATCCGCCCATTGCACAGAACATCAAGATGCATTTTTTATAAAACACTTGTTGTGGTTGACCCATGCAAGAGTAATACCATGTGTAAAAACTAATGATATCTCGAGAAATAGGAGATAAGGTGAAGAGGAGTGGGGCGTGGTGGTGATTGGTGGTCAGACTGGGCGGAGGCATGGGGATTGACGATGCGGGCAGCGGCCACCAGGCCAGTTTGTTCCAGAGGCTTCCTTTCTTAATTGCTCAACAATGAGGTTGTTGGAGATAAGGATGAACGAGGGAAGGCCTTGTCTGCAAATATGGAGAGGGGTGCGGGTATCTTTTAGTTTAATTTCCATCCGTCACATATAGATCGGACGGTCTATATTGCAAGATGGCACGCGTACCATCATCACCAACTCGGTTTTTTATAAGAGAAGAAATATAAGTATGGAGATACAAACGTATTATCGATACTTGTTTCCATAAACTAGCATCTACATTCTATTCAACGCCTCAGCATGTGAGGCCTTAGCACATTGACTTCTCGACTGTGTAAAACAAAGGTTTTCCCGTCGCCGATAAGGAGGGGGTGACGGCGGTGCGCTTTTTGGCTTTCTCTAGTCCTAGTAGTCATACTAGGTGGTCTAAGCACGTGTAGATTTATTCTTTTTCATGTCTCGTGTTCGCCATACTGCCACGACTGTTGATGAATAGACGGTAAGTTATTCACGGGGAAACCCTTGTTCAGCGTGTTTGCGAGAGAGAGAGAGAGAGAGAGAGAGAGAGAGAGAGTGCGTGTGTGATATGTCTAAAGACTGAGGCAATGATAACATATTCTTTGTGTCTATGTGTGTGGAGGATAGAGAGAGACATGTACATGGGGCTTTGTGTTGTGTAACGTGGAGACACATATACATAATTAGAGAGTGATTGTGTGAGATACACATGCGGACATGGGGAGAGATGAGGATCCAGATTAATGGGCGTTTGTGTGTGTCTGTGTGTGTTTGTGCGCGCGTTTGTGTGTGAGAGGGAGTGTGTGTATGTGGAGTAGAGAGACCACTAATGATGTAAACCTAGTATAAGGGAAGGGGAAATGGTGTGACATGTGTAGTAGCGGGATAGCATGGGTGCGGGCGGGGGGAGCAGACTATTTGGAAGAGACATCGAGTGTGTGTGGGAGAGGGGTGTGAGAGCGAGAGAGAGAGAGCTAGCGATGGATAGAGAGAGAGGAAGAGAGGGGCATTTGTGTCCATAAATGGCGTATAGATAGGGAGACAATGTTGATGTTGTTTGAAATTGGCCTATGTACGGAGACACAAGGGAAGCGAGTCATCGTGTGTGTGATAGGGACTTCATGAGAGATCTAGAATAGATGGTGTAGAGAACAATGTGCGAGATCGAGAATGATGATACATTAGGGAGCTATGGAAAGAGTCACGACATATATGTATATAGGGAGGAGCTGGTGCGGGTCCGCATGTGGGAGAGATAGAAAGAGGAGAGTGGTGCACAAGAAGACAAAGTGTGCTTGTTTGCCGTGGGGGTGGTTGTGAGATGAGTGTTCGAGAACCACATAACTAGGGAGATATACGTTTGCGGTGACGTTTTGTGTGTATGGGAAAGATACACTCTACATAGTGTGCGTGCTTGGGAAAGAGAGATGCCGGGAGACCTAGCTAGAGAGTGGGGGAAGATCTGTGTGCATGCCCAAGAGACAAAGTGATAGAGACCTATATTGGGGTCCGGACTTTAGAAGAGATAGGGGTGTTAATGTGCTCGTGTGTTGGTGTTTGGGGGAGAGAACGACTTCTCTGTGCGTGGGGGGTGGGCGACGAGGGGGGGTTGGCTTCAGATAAAGAGTGAGGTGTCTATATTTGAGGGACTTTAGCGTAATTGAGATATACATGGTCAATACTGTGTGCACTTATGGTTGATCAATTTGTTTCACAGTTTGGACTATGAGATAACGATACTTTTGAACATGCGTGATATACCTTGATGTACCAGAATTACAAACCTAAGATTGGAATTTTGGAATTCGACTCCATCATTAGCTTTTGTATTTCATTTAAACGGAGGTACATTTTTAAGCCGGGATTTCGTGATTTCAAATTCATATATCAAACCTAGAGATATACACATACAGGCATGTTCAAACTTTATAATCATCCACTTTATTCATACACATACACATTTTTGCTTTTGTCATCATATTTAGGATAAACACACTTGGAATTTCATTTGAATTGGACCGTATGATGGTATTTGCTTGTAGTAGCTCAATGATCCATATTTGAATTGAATGGACAATCTAAGTTTTGAGTTGGAGACATTGATTTCAAAACATGCACTTTTTTTGCATGCAAAACAAACAAATTCTCGGCCATGATCTCATAGTCGGCCGTACAAGAGCAGAATATAATTTCAGGCGCCAAAAAACTTCCCGCTCACATCGAAATATCTCGCGCCCGAAAGTTTAGCCCTGCGATATTCCTGTTTTACCCCTGCCACATGAACGGAAAAGGGCTGCTTTGGTAACTCCATTGTTTTCCCCTCTTTGCCCCCAACATTCTTCCCAGAGCCCCTCCCCTTCCCCTCCCCGACCCCCCAACCACGGCAAGCTGCCGAATCTAGTCCTCCGCCGCAGCGGTGGACCTCACACCCCGACGGATCTACCTTCCGCACCTTGGAACCCCCAACTGCCAACTCACCACTTCACCGGAGCCGCTTTAGCGACTGGCTTGTCCACCCCTCCAGATCTCCTTGACCGCCATCATGGTCCACTGCACCGGATCTGCTTAACCGGCGCCCTCGTCCACCACAGTGTAGGCCCTTCACTGACTCCCTCGTCCGTCCCTTTGCCGGCCCTTCGTACAAGCCCTCGTCCGCCGCAACAGATCCGCCTCACCAAAAGCACTGTACAACGCGCCCGCCGAAGCCTTCGACCACTGCACCGGACCCGCTCCACGGACGCCATATTCAACTCCACTAGCCCTGCTTTACTGACGCCGCAGCCTCATCAGGTTATTTCGATTTGTACTCCTTAAGTTTTTCTCTTTATCATGCAACGGTTCACTTACCATAGATGAGCTTTCTTGTATGTCGATAGGTGTCGCAATCGTAGCACCGGAGCCGCTTCAGCAATGGTGACAGCCGGTCCAAACTCAACCGCAACACGAGCACTGTCGGTGTCAAAACCGGCGGATCTCGGGTAGGGGGTCCCGAACTGTGCGTCTAAGGCGGATGGTAACAGGAGGCGGGGGACACGATGTTTACCCAGGTTTGGGCCCTCTTAATGAAGGTAATACCCTACGTCCTGCTTGATTGATCTTGATGATATGAGTATTACAGGAGTTGATCTACCATGAGATCGTAGAGGCTAAACCCTAGAAGCTAGCATATGGTATTATTGTTGTTGTCCTACGGACTAAACCCTCTGGTTTATATAGACACTGGAGGGGGCTAGGGTTACACAGAGTCAGTTACAAGGGAGGAGATCTACATATTCGTATTGCCAAGCTTGCCTTCCACGCCAAGGAGAGTCCTATATGGACACGGGATGAAGTCTTCAATCTTGTATCTTCATAGTCCAACAGTCCGGCCAAAGGATATAGTCCGTCTGTCCGGAGACCCCCTAATCCAGGACTCCCTCAATAGCCCCTGAACCAGGCTTCAATGACAATGAGTCAGGCGCGCAGATTTGTCTTCGGCATTGCAAGGCGGGTTCTTCCTCCGAATACTCCATAGAAGATTTTGAACACAAGGATAGTGTCCGGCTCTGCAAAACAAGTTCCACATACCACCGTAGAGAGAATAATATTTCCACAAATCTAATCTGCTGACACGTTTAGCAACATGACATCATGCCATGGCCCGGTCATTATTCGAACCAGTTTTCTCAACCAGCACTAAACATATCGCGAGGCGGTTTTCTTGACACGTCTTATCGAAGGAGAGATCGTGTCCCCCTTATTATGGGATTCTCATCAATACGGACATGGGTAACCCAATCGTGCCCGTTGGTATGACTCCTCGATTTTAGGCAAGTCCCAAACGGCCACGAGGAGGATGCTTAATATTCACCCTCTTTATAAAGATGTCAAGGCATGTCCCTTTTTCCCTCTCGTACTCAATCGAATCCTTCCCCCGCCTCGAGTTCCAACACCCAAGGCTCAGGTCAGGTGCTTCGAACCTTCAACCATGTCCGGATCCAACCTTCAAGGTCAGTGGATGCCTTCCTCTATCACAGAGGAAGACATGAAGAAGCTAAGAGAGGCCAGGTATTTGACCGTCGAAATCTCGCACAGGCTGCCTGCTCGAGGGCAGGTCATTCCCACTCCCGAACCCGGCGAGAGCATTGTATTCATCTCTCACTTCCTCCGAGGACTAGGCCTTGCTCTAGATCCCTTTGTCAGAGGGCTCATGTTCTATTATGGGCTGGACTTCCATGACCTGGCCCCAGATTCCATTCTTCACATCTCGTCATTTGTTGTCGTCTGTGAGGCCTTCCTTCGCATTACCCCACACTTCGACCTATGGCTCAAAACTTTCAATGTGAAGCCAAAGCTGATTGGGGGGCGACACACAGAGTGCGGAGGTGTCGTAATAAGCAAAGGCGCTGATGTTCCATGGCCAGAGGGTTCCTTCCCAGAGGTGTCCAGTTTATGGCAACGGGAGTGGTTTTATATCACAACTCCCTGGAGTACCAAGTAGGTAGCTTCCCCCGCCTTTCGCTCGGGCCCCCACCACAACTAACGTCATGGATCAACAAGGGGCTGGACCGGGGGCCGGTAAATGATGTGTCGATATTGCAGAGTCGCATCCGAGATCTCTGAGAGAGAGACATCAGCCTGGTCACGGTAATGCAAGTCATGCTAGTTCGTCGAGTCCCTCCTTGCAAACGTCGACCGTGAACTATTCAGCACTTCCTCGGCATGACGCTCGAAGAGATGTACAAATTGTTCTTCGGACCACAAATAAAGTGTCCGGACACCACCGAGGATGCGGGTCTGAGTTGTAATCGCCCAGATACCCAAGTAAGTAATCCCGTGGCCGAACATGCTATCTTTTTATTTATCATAACATCATTCTGAAAAGTCGCTCTTTGACCAGGACTGGGTAACAAAGTCAAAGATGATCAGGTGTTCGGCCCCCCTTCCTGAAGGCTCAGCCGATCCAGTACTAGCTAGAATGCTCGAGCCGGCGCCTTATCAGGCACCCTCAGGGGAAGATAAAAGGGGAAATAAAGAGGCTGAAAGCAGGCCTCACTCATTATTCATCCCAACCGGGGGAATTAGCGCCTCCGCGAAGGAGGATAACCAGGGAGAAGAATCTGAAATTCCCTCTCCCCAAGGAAGGAAGAGGACCACCTCTGAAGACCCGGAAACAAAGGTTTCCAAAGGGGGGAAGAAATCTTCGCCAGAGGGTCCTACCTCGGAGGGTACTCTTGCCGCACAGTGCCCGCAAGGGGATCAGCCCTCTACCGAGCTGTAAGTAAACAAAAAGTACTTAATAGTAAAAATATCCTACATTACTTCTCAAGACAATAACCGAAGCATATATCTTGTAGTTCGGATCATAGCCCTTCTCAACAGAGTTCGTCTTCGGGGGATCTTCTTCCGGAGATGATGGAGAGTAAAACACCTCCCCATGCCACCCCGCCTCATGAGGCGGGCGACCCTGAAGTGTCGTCGCGGAGGGTTTCTCCTCCAAGGCCAGAAGGTAATCCTTTGGTCACCCGAAATCCTCAGTATTCGACTCCTAAAGAGAGCAACAGAAAGAGTCCGGAACCGTCCGGTGTGCGGTCGGACGCACTGAAGGATCTTCTGGAGCAAGCGGCCATCTCAGAAGCGCATCGCACGCTAATGGGTACGATGATTGAGAGGATTTCATCCGCCAAAAGCGGGTTGCACGAAGCTTTTATGAGTCTGCTGAAAGGCTTTAAGGTACGTGAAATAGTGTATGTTTTTGACAGTACCGCACACGTTAGGTGTGCCCTATGCAGATAGTAGCCCCTGAGACTCTGGTTGCCGTCGAGAACGACGGCAAACAGAGGATCATAGTCCCAGGTAATAATTAGTCCGCCTTCATGTGCAGGTGGCTGAAGGTCCGGTGGCTAGCCGGACTGGTGAGTTTGCCGAGCTGAAGTGGCAATTTGATGCGGCAGATGCCGACATCGTGCTTGTGAACAAGCGGCTCGATGAGGCACGGGGTATGTGATTTCTCCGGTGATCAACACATCGTAAGAGGAGCATGATGCTAGTATCTTTAATATGTTGTGACTGCAGATGGAGCTGCCGCCGCGGAGACCCTTCGGGTGGAACTTGCCCGAGCCAAGGAACAAGCCAAGAATAGTGATGTGGCCGCTCTAAAGGTGGTCGAAGAGCTGAGGGCCGAACAGGCTCCGCATTACCGAAGCAAGGAAAAAATAGCCAAGATGGTCGTTGAGTTGAAAGATGCCGCCGACCGTTACCATCTTCTTGAAAAAGAAAGCCGAGCGAAGGCAACGGACCCGGAGAAGGCCATGGTAGATGAGGGAGTCCTGGATTAGGGGGTGCCCAGATAGCCGGACTATACCTTCGGCCGGACTCCTAGACTATGAAGATACAAGATTGAAGACTTCGTCTCGTGTCCGGAAGGGACTTTCCTTGGCGTGGAACGCAAGCTTGGTGATACGATATGTAGATCTCCTACCATTGTAACCGACCCTGTGTAACCCTAGCCCTCTCCAGTGTCTATATAAACCGGAGGGTTTTAGTCCATAGGACGAACAACAATCATACCATAGGCTAGCTTCTAGGGTTTAGCCTCTCTGATCTCGTGGTAGATCTACTCTTGTACTACCCATATCATCAATATTAATCAAGCAGGACGTAGGGTTTTACCTCCATCAAGAGGGCCCGAACCTGGGTAAAACATCGTGTCCCCTGCCTCCTGTTACCATCCGGCCTAGACGCACAGTTCGGGACCCCCTACCCGAGATCCGCCGGTTTTGACACCGACATTGGTGCTTTCATTGAGAGTTCCTTCGTGTCGTCACTTTTAGGCCCGATGGCTTCTCCGATCATCAACAGCGATGCGATCCAGGGTGAGACTTTTCTCCCTGGATAGATCTTCGTATTCAGTGGCTTTGCACTGCTGGCCAATTCGCTTGGTCATCTGGAGCATTTCGAAAGCTACGCCCCTGGCCATCAGGTCAGATTTGGAAGTTTGAACTACATGGCCGACATCCGCGGAGACTTGATCTTCAACAGATTCGAGCCACAGCCAAGCGTGCCGCACTGTCATGATGGGCATGATTTAGCTCTGCCGCCAAACAGTGCCCTGGAGGCTACACCTATGTCCGCTCCGACCCCTAGCTCGGAGCCGATCACACCAACTGAGGATGGGTGGTTAGACACCGCCTCAGGGGCTGCAATCTATACGGCGATCGAGCCGAACACCAGCCCTATTCTCTGCGAAGCCCGTGACTCCAAGGAGTCGGACTCCTCTCCAGACTCTGAGCCCTCCGCACCCCAACCGATCGAACCCGATTGGGCGCCGATCATGGAGTTCACCGCCGCGGACATCTTCCAGCACTCACCCTTCGGCGATATTCTGAATTCACTAAAGTCTCTCTCTTTGTCAGGAGAGCCCTGGCCGGACTATGGTCGGCAAGGTTGGGATGCGGATGATGAAGAAATTCAAAGCCCACCCACCACCCACTTCGTATCCACTGTCGATGATTTAACCGACATGCTCGACTTCGACTCCGAAGACATCGACGGTATGGACGCCGATGCAGGAGACAATCAAGAACCAGCGCCTATAGGGCACTAGAAAGCCACCTCTTCGTATGATATATACATGGTGGACACTCCAAAAGAAGGCAATGGCGATGGAACAGCAGAGGATGACCCCTCCAAGAAGTAGCCTAAGCGTCGACGTCAGCGGCGCCGCTCTAAATCCCGCCAAAACAAAAACGGTGATTCCGGCACGGGGGATAATAACACCCCAGACAGTGCCGAAGACAACCACCTCCAGCAAGATTCAACACAGGAGGATAGAGAAGCCAGCCCTCATGAGAGAGCGGCAGACAGAGATGTCGAGGACGATAATTATATGCCTCCCTCCGAAGACGAGACAAGCCTCAACGACGACGAATTTGTCGTGCCAGAGGATCCCGTCGAACAAGAGCATTTCAAATGCAGGCTTATGGCCACAGCGAGCAGCCTCAAGAAAAAACAGCAACAGCTTAGAGCTGATCAAGATTTGCTAACCGACAGATGGACTGAAGTCCTTGCGGCCGAAGAGTATGAACTTGAACGCCCCTCCAAGAGCTACCCAAAGCGCATGTTGCTACCCCAATTAGAGGAGGAAGCACCTAAATGTACGTCACCAACGCATGATGCGGCCGGCCGGCCACCCCGTGGCCGCGACAGAGAGGCCTCTCGGCCCTCCACTCAAGCCGCACCCCAGCGCCGCTCAAAACTACCAAGGCATAGGAAAATGTGCCAGACCTGCGAGATATATTGGAGGACAAGGCAAGGCAAACAAGATCGATCTACGGATCACGTGGGCGCCCCACGGCACGAGACGGTACTCGTCACGCCGGATACAGTAAATCCGGCCGGGCCGAACATAGTAGACAAAGCTCGCTTGAGCTGCGTCGTGATGTAGCCCAATACAGAGGCGCCGCACACCCACTATGCTTCACAGATGAAGTAATGGATCATCAAATCTCCGAGGGTTTCAAACCCATGAACATCGAATCATACGATGGCACAATAGATCCTGCGGTATGGATCAAGGACTATCTCCTTCATATCCACATGGCCCATGGTGATGACCGACACGCCATCAAATACCTCCCACTCAAGCTTAAAGGACCAGCCCGGCATTGGCTTAACAGCTTGCCAGTAGAATCAATTGGTTGTTGGGAGGACCTGGAAGCCGCATTCCTCGACAATTTCCAGGGCACTTATGTGCGACCACCAGACGCCGATGACCTAAGCCACATAATTCAGCAGCCAGAGGAATCGGCCAGACAATTCTGGACATGGTTCCTAACCAAGAAAAATCAAATCGTCGACTGTCCGGACGCAGAGGCCCTAGCAGCCTTCAAGCATAACATCCGCGACGAGTGGCTTGCACGGCACCTAGGACAGGAAAAGCCGAAATCTATGGCAGCCCTCACGACACTTATGACCCGCTTTTGCGCGGGAGAAGACAGCTGGTTAGCTCGCAGCAATAACATGACCAAGAGCCCTGGTAATTCGGATACCAAGGACAGCACTGGCAGGTCGCGTCGCAACAAACAAAAGCACCGCATTAACGGCGACAATGCTAAGGATACGGTAGTTAATGCCGGATTCAAAGGCTCTAAACCCGGTTAGCGGAAAAAGCCATTCAAAAGAAATACTCCTGGCTCGTCCAGTTTGGACCGAATACTCGACCCCTCATGCCAGATACATGGCACCCCTGAAAAACTAGCCAATCACACCAACAGGGATTGTTGGGTGTTCAAGCAGGCAGGCAAGTTAAATGCCAAAAGCAGAGACAAGGGGCTGCATAGCGATGACGAGGAGGAGCCCCGGCCACCGAACAACAGTGGATAGAAAGGTTTTCCCCCACAAGTGCGGACGGTGAACATGATATACGCAACCCACGTCCCCAAGAGGGAGCGGAAGCGTGTGCTAAGGGACGTACACGCGATGGAGCCAGTCGCCCCAAAGTTCAACCCATGGTCTTCCTGCCCGATCACTTTTGATCGAAGGGACCACCCCACTAGCATCCGTCATGGCAGATTCGCCGCATTGGTTATAGATCCAATTATTGACGGATTTCACCTCACTAGAGTCCTTAAGGACGATGGCAACAGCCTGAACCTGCTATATCAGGATACAGTGCGGAAAATGGGCATCAATCCCTCGAGGATTAAACCCACCAGAACGACCTTTAAAGGCGTCATACCAGGTGTAGAAGCCAACTGTACAGGCTCAGATACACTTGAAGTGGTCTTCAGATCTTTGGATAATTTCTGAAGCGAGGAGTTAATCTTCGACATAGTCCTGCTCCGTAGTGGCTATCACACACTGCTCGGGCGAACTGCATTTGCCAAGTTCAATGCGGTGCCGCACTACGCATACCTCAAGCTCAAGATTCCAGGCCCTTGTGGCGTCATCACGGTCAATGGACACACCGAATGCTCTCTCTGAATAGAGGAGCATACGACGGCTATCGCAGCGAAAGTACAAAGCAGCCTCTCAAGGCAATTCTCTAGTCCGGCCATTAAATGTCTGGACACCATCAAGCGCGCCCGGAGTAACCTACACCAAGACCGCCCGGCACGTTCAGAGCAAGCATAACAATGCGGACCCAACCCCAGCCCTCGCGAACTTGCGAAACCAGTGCTGCGCGTACATAACTACGCTCTGGAAATACCATGGGCACAGGGGGAGGGGCACCATCACGGCACGCCCGAAACGCGGCCTAAACCGCACTAGGGGCTGCCGATTTCTTAATTTTCTCTTATTTTCAGGACTCCATTCTTCGGAAGGCTTGTCCGGCAGTACAATTGCTGCACAAACGATACAACCAGGGAAGCAGAAAGCTACGCCGCACTACGGAACTCTAAGGTGGTCTCTATAACGAGCAGTATACCTGTTTCGCATAACATTCCGCAGCTCGCCCCTGGAAAGGACATATTTGATAGTCCCATCTTTTGCTTATCACACTATTTGTATTGTTCTGCTTTGATCGCAGCTTTTTTAAATAAACAATGCATAGCTTCCGTCTATTATTGCATTACCTTTTCTTTACGAATATATGTTCATTAATGACATGTTGCACCCGTACACTTTGGTACGGCCAATACGCCAGGGGCTCAAGTACCCCACAATACGGCGTGAGAAGTCCGAACACTTTCACAAGTGCGGCACCCCGAACTTATAGCATTATATGCATCGGCTCCGAATCATGTCTTGGGTCAAATGTTGGGTTTGCCCGGCTCCTATGTTTTGGTACCTTACGTTCCGTTATATCGGCTAAGGTAGCACTAGGAGAACTACTGCGATTGTGCCCTAGTTGAGCTGGGCTAAGCACCTCAGTAGAGAAAGCTAAAACTGACTGTCATGATAAGGCAAGAGCTGGTCGCTGTTCGAGAGGTTTTCGAGTCCATAAAGACTTATGTCGCTTAGAGCGAGGAGTCGGCTTTGTCCGGCCTAGGCGTGGATAGCGCCCCAAACTCGGTCTTCCGAACACTAGGGGCTTCGCCAAAATTTAAAATTATAGAATTCTATGGCTAAGTGGGAGTGTTCAAGCATTATAGTCCGATTGCCTTGTTCGTTGTGCTGAGCGCCTCCCTCGAAGGACCCAAGAATGGGAAAAAGAGCGCTCATGTTTATCCCGAACACCCCAGCACTCGTGGCATGGGGGCAGAAGCCGACGACTCACCATCTCTCAAATTTGATAAACGGCCACACAGAAGGTAATATTTTAAATTCAAAAGCGTTGCTTAGCGCATATTAACAAGTTTTCAGCGTACAGGATCACAAATGCGAGTTTACTCAAAAATTACATATTTGGAGCATTCATCCGATATAAGGCGGGCACCCTTCAGGACGCCCTCATAATATGCTTCCGAGATGCGATGCTCCTTGCCCGGCGGCGGCCCGTCCTTCACCAGCTTCTCCGCATCCGTCTTGCCCCAGTGCACTTTAGCACGGGCAAGCGCCCTACGGGCACCTTCAATGCAGACGGAGCGCTTGATTACTTCAAGCCTTGGACAGGCATCCACCAGCCGCCTCACCAGCCCGAAGTAGCTCCCAAGCAGAGCCTCTCGAGGCCACAGCCGAACTATGAGGCCCTTTATGGCCTGTTCGGCAACCTTGTGGAGCTCGACCATTTGCTTCAGCTGGTCGCTCAAAGGCACCAGGTGTCCGGCCTCAGCATATTGAGACCAGAACACCTTCTCCATCGAGCTCCCCTCTTCGGCTCGGTAGTAGGCAGCGGCATCCGACGCACTGTGGGGCAAATCTGTGAATGCTCCTGGAGAGCTCCGAACTCGGGTAAGTAACAAGTAATTCACTTTCACGTGCTTGCTTTGCATAATGAATGCCTTACCCGCTGCTATCTTCTTCATCGCTTCAATTTCTTTGAGGGCTTTCTGGGCTTCGGCCTTAGCAGACTTTGCGCTTTTAAGGGCTGCCGCAAGCTCGGACGCTTGCGTCTTTGAGTTAAGCTCCAAACTCTCGTGTTTTTTCACGAGAGCCTGGAGCTCTTTCTGCACCTCCTCCACCCACGCCTCCTGCTTCCCTCTCTCCGTGCGCTCCGCAGTTGCTCGGTTTTCGGCCTCAGACAACGCTTGCTTAAGGGTTGCCACCTCAGTCGTGGCCCCTATAACAGCACGTTGATCCTGTCATTTTTTCCAACCACATCCTCTCTATATACTTGCGCAAGGTATTACTTACCTTCCTTCTCCTCGAGTTGCCTCTTGGCATGGCCGAGCTCGTTCTCGGACCGCGCAAGGTTTTTTCTTCAGCTTATCCACCTCCGTAGTCAGTGCGGAGGAGGCCAGCAGTGAAGCCTGCATACACATATTGACTTGATTATGTTAGACTCCTGCGAATGTTATTAGATCCTCTATTCGGCTTTTCTTTCTGAACGCCGAACAAAGCATCAGGGGCTACTGTCTATGCGGTAATATTTTTACATATTCTTTACTTACCTCAAAGCCTATTAGAAGGCTGGCACAGGCTTCAGTCAGTCCGCTCTTGGCGGACTGAACCTTCTGGATCACCGCACTCATAATAGTGCAGTGCTCCTCGTCGATGGAGGCGCCGTTAAGCGTCTCCAGCAAATTGTCTGGTGCCTCCGGTTGGACGGAGGTCACCAGCTCGGTAGGCTCGCTCCTCTTGGAAGGAGGCTGCCTACTGGAGTCCGGAACCATTGAAGGTTCTGGCGCGGTGTCCGGCTCAAGGCCGGACTCGGAGCCCTTGGGGGTTTTATCCCCTTTGCGCCTGGAGTCCGGGAGGTCACCTTGCGGCGCCTTCAGGACCACCTCCTCCTGGCTTAGAACCTGTTGGGACAGCACCTTGGCGTCGTCCGTAGGGTGGGGGGAGGTAGCCGTCGGAAGCGAATTCACATCTGACGAATCCAGGGAACCGCTCGACGACACGTCGAGCCGGTCTTTGGGTGGACTGCATAAACATCTTCGACATAAGGAAAAGCTGTGCAACAGAGGAATACTATGAATCACTCTGGTATCCGAACACTTACGATCTTGCCAGGGGCTTGGCCCTGTGCGGCCACTCCTCTTCGCCGTCGTCGGTGTTGGTGGAGCCGTCCGGAGGAAGGGTTTTCCCCTTCTTGGACCCTTCGGCCTCCCCAGTTGGGGCGGCCTTCCTTTTCTTCTCTCCCCCCGCTGGAGGGGGAGAGGTCTCTTCTTCCTCCTCCTCGTCTTCACGGGAGGACTGTGTCTTGGAGTCGTCGGATGTTGAATCCGACACCCCCAGGCGCCGGGCACTCTTCCGAGTCCCCGTGGCCTTCTTCTTGGCCTTCTTCTCCGGCACCACTTAGGGTGCCGGAACCAGCAGCTTCGTCAAGTGAGCGTCCGCTGGGCCTTCGGGCAAAGGAGCCGGACAGTTGATCTGTCCGGACGTCTCCTGCCAATCATGTCAAAGGTAAGGGAGCTTAAGATCCCGCATGGAGTCAAACTATGAAAAACTAATACCCTGTAAAAGGTAAAAACAGCTTACTGCATGAGCGCGACGCTGCGTGCTGAATCTGCGATCCTCGGTAGCAAATGTGGGGGGCTCGGCGCCCTTGAAAAGCACCTTCTAGGCATCTTCATACGTCGTGTCGAAGAACCTGCTCAGAGTTCGGTGCTGCGCCGGGTCGAATTCCCACAGGTTGAAAGCCCGTTGTTAACATGGGAGGATCCGACAGATGAGCATAACCTGGACAACGTTGAGAAGTTTGAGCTTCTTGTCCACCAGGGTTTGGATGCATGTTTGGAGTCCGGTCAGCTCTCCTTCTTTACCCCACGACAGGCACGTCTCTTTCCAGGAGGTAAGCCGCGTAGGGGGTCCGGATCGGAACTCGGGGGCTGCGACCCATTCAGGGTCGCGCGGCTCGGTGATGTAAACCCACCCCGATTGCCACCCCTTTAGGGACTCCACGAAGGAGCCCTCCGGCCATATGACGTTGGGCATCTTGCCCACCATGGCGCCTCCGCACTCCGCCTGGGTGCCACGCACCACCTTTGGCTTGACGTTGAAAGTCATGAGCCATAGGCCGAAATGGGGGCGGATCCAGAAGAAAGCCTCGCACACGACGATAAACGCCGAGATATTGAGGACAAAGTTCGGGGCCAGATCGTGGAAATCCAGGCCATAGTAGAACATGAGCCCCCGGACAAATGGGTGGAGAGGGAAGCCCAGTCCACGGAGGAAATGGGGGAGGAACACCAGCCTCTCATGGGGCCTAGGGGTGGGGATGAGCTACCCCTCTTCGGGAAGCCGGTGCGCAATGTCGTTAGACAAGTCTCCGGCCTTCCTCAGTTTTTTTATGTGTCCCTCCATGACGGAGGAGACCATCCACTTGCCTCCCGCTCCGGCCATGGCTGGAGAAGGTGGAGGTGGGGTGTGCGGACTTGGGCACTGGAGCTCGAGTGCGCGGAAATGGATAGGCAAAGGAGGAAGAAGGCGTGGATGAAAAGGTGGATCCTTATCCCCTTATATGGGCGGATGCGACTATGCGCCCCCACCAGCCTGGTAAAACTCGCTTATCTCCCAAGCGCCGTAGTCAATGGTGCGGTTGGGTTACCCACGCCCGTATTGAGGAGAATCCCAGAATAAGGGGACACAGTCTCTGCTTTAACAAGACATGCCAAGGAAACCGCCTCGCTAAACGCGCTGAGGTGGGACAGTAAAACGATTCGAATAAAGACTTGGTCGTGGTGTGATGTCACGCTACGGAATACGTCAGCAGATTAGATTTGTGTAAATATTATTCTCTCTATGGCAATATGTGGAAACTTATCTTGCAGAGCCGGACACTACCTTTGTGTTCAAAATCTTCTATGAAGTACTTGGAGGAGGAACCCACCTTGCAATGCCAAAGACAATCAGCGCGCCGGACTCGTCGTCATTGAAGCCTGGTTCAGGGGCTACTGAGGGAGTCCTGGATTAGGGGGTGTCCGGATAGCCGGACTATACCTTCGGCCGGACTCCTGGACTATGAAGATACAAGATTGAAGACTTCATCCCATGTCCGGAAGGGACTTTCCTTGGCGTGGAAGGCAAGCTTGGCGATACGATATGTAGATCTCCTACCATTGTAACCGACTCTGTGTAACCCTAGCCCTCTCCGGTGTCTATATAAACCGGAGGGTTTTAGTCCATAGGACGAACAACAATCATACCATAGGCTAGCTTCTAGGGTTTAGCCTCTCTGATCTCGTGGTAGATCTACTCTTGTACTACCCATATCATCAATATTAATCAAGCAGGACGTAGGGTTTTACCTCCATCAAGAGGGCCCGAACCTGGGTAAAACATCATGTCCCCTGCCTCCTGTTACCATCTGCCCTAGACGCATAGTTCGGGAGCCCCTACCCGAGATCCGCCGGTTTTGATACAGACAGTAGAAGCCAAGGAAGCCCGCTCTAAAATCAGAGCGGCGAAGGAGGAGCTGCGTCAAGCTGGAGATATCGCGGCTGGGAAGCCATTTTTGTTGCTGACGAAGTTCGGAGATCCGAAGTTTGCCCCTCTTGATCAACTATGGAGTTCTGCAGACGCATACGTGGATTTGGTAGCCAGTGCTGCTGATGCGGCCGAGTACTTCAAGGATCAAAAATATCGTGAAGTGGAAAGGCTATTCTAGTCACAGTTCCATATTCCAGTGCGTCCGCTGCTGTTGAATGAGCGAATGGCCGAGTGGGCCGAGCTCCATAGGTTGTCCGGGCTTGCCGTGAGGTCTGTTGTGGATCATCTGTGGCCGGAAGGGCCAAGGCCGAATAGTTATTTTAGTTTAGTGCAATAGTTCCTTCGTGATGTGCCGCACATCGATGCTATGAAGAGGTCGGCGTGCATAGAGGGTGCGCGTATGTCACTTGCCCGTGTCAAAACATACTGGGCAGAGATGGAGGCCACCGCTATTGCAACCCAGAGTTCGGCCATAAGCCGAGTATCTGTCGAGCACTACTTTGAAGAAGTCCTTGAAGGCTCTCGTTCAATAGAGGCTCAGTGCTCGAAGAATATAATGTTCTAGTGACATGTATTCCCATTGTAAAAACAATGTTTTATTGAATTATAAGGGCTGTGTTTATACTTTTTCCTGAAAGTATTATGATGCCTCCTGTGCGGCCGTTTATGTATATATGTATATAACCTGAAAATTTGCAGTCATTGGCTTCAGCCCCCACACATATAATGTGCGGGGTGTTCGCAAAAAATGTGTATTCACACTTGATCCAACGTCTTGGTCCATTAAGGAGGTGGTAGCGCAGTGAACGAGGCAATTGGACTATATTGCTTTAACACTTTCACTTAGCCATAGGAGTTTGATGGTGGGACTACTATATAGCCCCTGGTACCTCCGCGCTCGCCCGAATACGGTGCACGTACATATATGACCAGGAAACGGCCCTTCGTTAATGCAGAGGAATCCCGACGATTCCGCTAAGTCATCGAGTGGTTGACCAGTCTCGCGCTTTATCATGACAGTCAGTTTTCGGCTTTCTCTACTGAGGTGCTCATCTGGATGAACCAGGGCACAATCGCAGTAGTTCTCCTGGTGCCGCCTTAGCCGATAGAGCGGAACGTAAGGTAGCAAAACATGGGAGCCGGGCAAACCCAACATTTGACCAAAGACATGATTCGGAGCTGATGCATATAAGGCCAAACTCGCGACGCCGAACACTCCCTAAGGTATTCGGTCTTTATAACATATGTCGGGTTGAACAATGCCCTTAATAATAAACCCCGAGTGTCCAGGTACATGCAATATTCTGACGTGGCGAAATGCCAATAACGTCAGCATCCTTCTCGGTTGTATTGAGTATCCGGAGGATGTGAACAACAAGAGACAGTAAAAAAGGTTTACGCAGGGTCTTAATCTGAAAAGAAACCTTTGCGTGGGTCCCTGCTGCACGTCTGCGCCTGTGTCTCCGTTGTGCCGTGTCCTGGATGGGTGCAGCACGATTGTCATCTGTAAAAGAGAAGAACTTAGGCGAAAGTTGTCGTGCCAAAAAATTGGTTATTCTCGATAAACCATTAAAATTCAAGATAAGTCAAGTTGAGCCGAACTAGCCCTGATTACACGCGGGAAGCCCCTGGTACCGTCTATGAAGGTTTAACCATCAAACCAATCTCATGTATAACTAGTGATGCGCCAGACTCGTCGAACCATGTCCGCGGTCTTGACGACCTGTCATTTATTCTGGTTGGTGAGGCAGTCTAGTGCTCGGCTGTTAAAGTTGCCACACGTTCTTCCGCGCGTAGAGAACGCTCAATATTTCCACTAACTGTGATGGTGCCACATGGACCAGGCATCTTAAGCTTAAGAGAAGCATAATGTGGTACTGCATTAAAATGAGCGAAAGTTGTTCTTCCGAGTAGCGCTTGGTAGCCGCTTCGGAATGGAGCAATGTTGAAGTCTAACTTCTCACTTCGATAGTTGTCGGGTGAACCGAATACAACCTCTAGTATTAGAGAGCCCGTGGAGCGGGCCTCTGGGCCTGGTATTACTCCCTTGAAGGTAGTATTACTGTGGCTGATTTTTGTCGGGTCTATCCCCATTTTACGGATTGTGTCCTGATATATCAGATTTAGACCACTGTCGCCGTCCATTAGGACTCATGTGAGATGGTATCCGTTTATTATTGGGTCTAACACCAAGGCATCCAATCCTTCATGTCGAATGCTTGTTGGGTGATCCCTGCGATCAAAACTGATCGGGCAGGCCAACCAGGGGTTGAACTTAGGGGTGACGGGCTCTACGGCGCGTATGTCTCGGAGTGCATGTTTGCTTCTCCTCTTCGTCATGTGGATCGTGTTTACTGTTTTAACCTCTGGTTGGAATTTTTTCTGTTCTCCAGTGCTTTGCTGGCGAGGTTCGTCCTCGTCTTCGCTTGGTGTCTCCCTCCCCTTGTGTTCGGCGTTTAGCTTACCGGCCTGCTTGAAGACCCAGCATTCTCTATGGGTGTGATTTGCAGGTTTATCGGGGGTGCCATGAATCTGACATAGCTTGTCTAGAATCTTGTTTAGGCTGGACGGTCCATCTCTGCTGCCTTTGAAAGGCTTTTTCCGCTGACCTGGTCGAGGGCCCGTGAATCCGGCGTTTACCATTGTATTATCTGGGATGTCTTCTTTATTTCGACGCCTGCTTTTACTGTGTCGTGGTTTTCCATTGCCATCCCTGACTTCGGATGTGCTTGGGTCGCTGGTGCTACTGCGGGCTAACCAGCTATCTTCGCCCGCACAAAAGCGGGTCATGAGGCTTGTCAGGGCTGCCATTATTCTCGGTTTTTCTTGGCCGAGGTGTCTGGCGAGCCATTCGTCTCGGACGATGTGCTTGAAAGCTGCTAAGGCTTCGGCGTCCGGACAGTCGATGATTTGGTTTTTCTTAGTGAGAAACATGTTCCAAAGCTTTCGGGCTGACTCTTCGGGATGTTGAATTATATGACTTAAATCGTCTGCATCCGGAGGTCGGACATAGGTCCCTTGAAAATTGGCCCGAAAAGCATCCTTGAGCTCCTCCCAACTTCCAATTGATTTTTCGAGGAGGCTTTTCAGCCAGTGCCGAGCTGGTCCTTTAAGCTTGAGGGGCAAGTACTTGATGGCGTGGAGATCGTCTCTGCGAGCCATATGGATATGGAGGATAAAGTCCTCAATCCATACCCCAGGGTCTGTGGTCCCGTCGTATGCCTCTATGTTCACTGGTTTGAATCCTTCTGGAAATTTGTAGTCCAGCACCTCATCGGTGAAACACCCCTGTATTTGGATGTATCATGGCGTTCAGACAGTTGTAGTATTCGGTTTTGGTTTTGTGCCGGAGCGCGCTTCCTAGATCCATAAATGGATCTGGTCATACTGGATTTTTTGCGCAAGTCCTCACGTAGATCGTGTGTTGACTTATGTGCGGCCTTGTTAGCTGCTCTATCGCGGTCACAAGGTGGTTGATCCGGCCGGTTGGCCGTTTTATTTTTCGGTTGTGTGGGCTCTAAGGCCTCATCGTCGAATTTAGGTAATATCTTGCGCTTTGGATAGCTCTTTGTGTGGTAACTTCCACCATACTTTTCTTTGTTGTCGAGCACTTTGTTCCACCTGCTGTTGAGCGTATTTTGTGCGGCCTTAAGCCTTTGCTTCTGCTTCTTCAGACTCCTCGCTGTGGTAATAAGCCTTCTGCAGAGGTTCTCTTGTTCCAAGTGCGTTTCTGGGATGATGTGTGCATCTTTGTCCGGACTGTTTTCTACCCCATAGGGGGTTTGATGAGGTTTATCCTCGGCATCGCCATGTTCGGACATCGGATCCGTACTATGTTCACCGTTTGCAGTTTCATCGTGCTCTGCCGCTGGGTCAATGTGGTTGTCATTTCCTCTGGAGTCGACTGGAGTGTTATTTTCTCTTGCGCAGTTATCGCTGTTTTTGCTGAGGCGGGATTTTGAGCAGCGCCTATGCCGACGCTTTGATTGCTTCTTGAGGGAGCTATTCTTCGCTGCATCCTGCCGTTCTTCGTCATTGTTTTCTTTGGGTGTATCCACCATGTATATGTCATGTGGTGAAGTGGTTGTCCAGCGCCCTGTGGGCACTGGTTCCTGTTCCTCTCCTGCATCGTCGTCCATGCCGTCGATGTCTTCGGAGTCGAAATCGAGCATGTCGGTTAAATCATCGACAGAGGCCACTAAGTGGGTGGTGGGTGGGCAGCAAATTTCTTCGTCGTCCGCATCCCATTCTAGCCGGACATAGTTCGGCCAAGGATCTCCTGACAAGGAGAGAGACCTTAATGAATTTAGCACGTCGCCGAAAGGTGAGTACTGAAAGATATCCGCGGAGGTGAACTCCATGATCGGCGCCCGATCGGATTTGATAGGCATGGACGCGGGAGGCTCGGAGTCCGTAGCCGGAGACGAATCCAGTGGTTCAGCAACACGGCTCTCGTAAGGGGTGAAGTCAGTATCCGGCTCCATCGCCACTGAGAGTGTGGCCTCCATGGCGGGGTCTATCCCCCCGTCCTCGGATGGCGCAATTTGCTCCGGATCGAGGGCTGGAGTAGTTGCAGGTGTGATCTCCCGAACATTGTCCGACGGCAGAGTTATGTCATGCTTGTCGTGATTGTGTGGTGCACCTGACATGGGCTCGAATCCATCGAAGATCAAGTCTCCGTGGATGTCGGCAGTGTAGTTTAAGTTTCCGAGCCTGACCTGATGGCCAGGGGCGTAGCTCTCCATCTGCTCCAGATGGCCAAGCGAGTTGGCCCGCAGTGTGAAGCCGCCGAATACGAAGATCTGTTCGGGGAGGAACACCTCACCCTGGACCGCATCGTTACCGATGATCGAAGGAGCCATCAAGCCTTACGGTGACGGCATAGTGGAACTCTCAATGAAAGCACCAATGTCGGTGTCAAAACTGGCAGATCTCGGGTAGGGGTTCCCGAACTGTGCATCTAAGGCGGATGGTAACAGGAGGCGGGGGACACGATGTTTACCCAGGTTCGGGCCCTCTTAATGGAGGTAATACCCTATATCCTCCTTGATTGACCTTGATGATATGAGTATTGCAAGAGTTGATCTACCACGAGATCATAGAGGCTAAACCCTAGAAGCTAGCCTATGCTATGATTGTTGTTGTCCTACGGACTAAGCCCTCTTGTTTATATAGACACCAGAGGGGGCTAGGGTTAAACAGAGTCGGTTACAAGGGAGGAGATCTACATATTCGTATTGCCAAGCTTGCCTTCCACGCCAAGGAGAGTCCTATCCAGAAACGGGACGAAGTCTTCAATCTTGTATCTTCATAGTCCAACAGTCTGGCCAAAGGATATAGTCCGACTTGTTGGGGAACGTTGCAGAAAACAAAAAATTTCCTACGGTTTCACCAAGATCCATCTATGAGTTCATCTAGCAATGAGTGATCGAATTGCATCTACATACCTTTGTAGATCGCGAGCGGAAGTGTTCAAGAGAACGGGGATGAGGGAGTCGTACTCGACGTGATCCAAATCACCGGAGATCCTAGCGCCGAACGGACAGCACCTCCGCGTTCAACACACGTACGGTCAGCGTGACGTCTCCTCCTTCTTGATCCAGTAAGGGGGGAGGAGAGGTTGATGAAGATCCAGCAGCACGACGGCGTGGTGGTGGATGCAGCAGTCACCGCAGCAGGGCTTCGCCATTCTTCTACGAGAGGGAGAGGTGTAGTAGGGGAGTGGGAGGCGCCAAGAGTCAAGGGTGCGGCTGCCCCTCCCTCCCCCCCCTTTATATAGGCTCCCCAAACGGGGGCGCCGGCCCTAGGAGATGGGATCTCCTAGGGGGGCGGCGGCCAAGGGTGGAGTGGCCCCCAAGGCAAGTGGGGCGCCCCCACCCTAGGGTTTCCAACCCTAGGCGCAGGGGGTGGGCCAAGGGGGGTGCACCAGCCCACTATGGGCTGCTTCCCCTCCCCACTTCAGCCCATGGGGCCCTTCGGGATGGGTGGCCCCACCCGGTGGACCCTCGGGACCCATCCGGTGGTCCCGGTACAATACCGGTGACCCCCGAAACTCTCCTGATGGCCGAAACTGCACTTCCTATATATAATTCTTCACCTCCGGACCATTCCGGAACTCCTCGTGACGTCCGGGATCTCATCCGGGACTCCGAAGAACTTTCGGGTTACTGCATATTCATATCTCTACAACCCTAGCGTCACCGAACCTTAAGTGTGTAGACCCTATGGGTTCGGGAGACATGTAGACATGACCGAGATGGCTCTCCGGTCAATAACCAATAGCGGGATCTGGATACCCATGTTGGCTCCCACATGCTCCTCGATGATCTCATCGGATGAACCACGATGTCGAGGATTCAAGCAACCCCGTATATATTCCCTTTTTCAATTGGTACGTTACTTGCCCGAGATTCGATCGTCGGTATCCCAATACCTCGTTCAATCTCGTTACCGGCAAGTCACTTTACTCGTACCATAATGCATGATCCCGTGACCAGACACTTGGTCACTTTGAGCTCATTATGATGATGCATTACCGAGTGGGCCCAGAGATACCTCTCCGTCGTACGGAGTGACAAATCCCAGTCTCGATTCGTGCCAACCCAACAGACACTTTCGGAGATACCTGTAATGTACCTTTATAGTCACCCAGTTACGTTGTGACGTTTGGCACATCCAAAGCACTCCTACTGTATCCGGGAGTTACACGATCTCATGGTCTAAGGAAAAGATACTTGACATTGGAAAAACTCTAGCAAACGAACTATACGATCTTGTGCTATGTTTAGGATTGGGTCTTGTCCATCACATCATTCTCCTAATGATGTGATCTCGTTATCAATGACATCCAATGTCCATAGTCAGGAAACCGTGACTATCTGTTGATCAACGAGATAGTCAACTAGAGGCTTACTAGGGACATGTTGGTGTCTATGAATTCACACATGTATTACGATTTCCGGATAACACAATTATAGCATGAATAAAAGACAATTATCATGAACAAGGAAATATAATAATAATGCTTTTATTATTGCCTCTAGGGCATATTTCCAACAGTCTCCCACTTGCACTAGAGTCAATAATCTAGTTACATTGTGATGAATCGAACACCCATGGAATTCTGGTGTTGATCATGTTTTGCTCTAGGGAGAGGTTTAGTCAACGGATCTGCTACATTCAGGTCCGTATGTACTTTACAAATATCTATGTCTCCATCTTGAACATTTTCACGAATGGAGTTGAAGCGACGCTTGATATGCCTAGTCTTCTTGTGAAACCTGGGCTCCTTGGCAAGTGCAATAGCTCCAGTGTTGTCACAGAAGAGTTTGATCGGCCCCGACGCATTGGGTATGACTCCTAGGTCAGTGATGAACTCCTTCACCCAAATTGCTTCATGTGCTGCCTCCGAGGCTGCCATGTACTCCGCTTCACATGTAGATCCCGCCACGACGCTCTGCTTGCAACTGAACCAGCTTACTGCCCCACCATTCAAAATATCACGTATCCGGTTTGTGACTTAGAGTCATCCAGATCTATGTCGAAGCTAGCGTCGACGTAACCCTTTACGACGAGCTCTTTGTCACCGCCATAAACGAGAAACATGTCCTTAGACCTTTTCAGGTACTTCGGGATATTCTTGACCGTTGTCCAGTGTTCCTTGCCGGGATTACTTTGGTACCTTCCTACCAAACTTACGGCAAGGTTTACATCAGATTTGGTACACAGCATGGCATACATAATAGACCCTATGGCTGAGGCATAGGGGATGACACTCATCTCTTCTATATCTTCTGGCGTGGTCGGACACTGAGCTGAGCTCAATTTCACACCTTGCAACACAGGCAAGAACCCCTTCTTAGACTGATCCATATTGAACTTCTTCAATATCTTATCAAGGTATGTGCTTTGTGAAAGACCTATGAGGCGTCTTGATCTATCTCTATAGATCTTGATGCCTAATATATAAGCAGCTTCTCCAAGGTCCTTCATTATAAAACTCTGATTCAAGTAGGCCTTAATGATGTCCAAGAGTTCTATATCATTTCCCATCAAAAGTATGTCATCTACATATAATATGAGAAATGCTATAGAGCTCCCACTCACTTTCTTGTAAACGCAGGCTTCTCCATGAGTCTGTGTAAACTCAAACGCTTTGATCATCTCATCAAAGTGAATGTTCCAACTCCGAGATGCTTGCACCAGCCCATAAATCGAGCGTTGGAGCTTGCACACCTTGTCAGCATTCTTAGGATCGACAAAACCTTCCGGCTGGATCATATACAATTCTTCCTTAAGGAAACCATTAAGGAATGCCGTTTTGACGTCCATTTGCCATATCTCATAATCATAGAATGCAGCAATTGCTAACATGATTCGGACGGACTTCAGCTTCGCTACGGGTGAGAAAGTCTCATCGTAGTCAACCCCTTGAACTTGTCGATAACCCTTAGCGACAAGCCTAGCTTTATAGATGGTCACATTGCCATCCATGTTTGTCTTCTTCTTAAAGATCCAGTTATTTTCTATGGCTCACCGATCATCGGGTAAGTCAGTCAAAGTCCATACTTCGTTTTCATACATGGATCCTATCTCGGATTTCATGGCTTCCAGCCATTTGTCGGAATCCGGGCCCGCCATCGCTTCTTCATAGTTCGAAGGTTCACCATTGTCTAACAACATGATTTCCAAGACAGGGTTGCCGTACCACTCTGGTGTGGAACGTGTCCTTGTGGACCTACGAAGTTCAGTAGCAACTTGATCTGAAGTTTCATGATCATTATCATTAACTTCCTCTCTAGTCGATGTAGGAACCTCAGGAACATTTTCTTGAGTTGCGCCATTTTCTGGTTCAAGAGGTAATACTTCATCAAGTTCTACTTTCCTCTCACTTACTTCTTTCGAGAGAAACTCTTCCTCTAGAAAGGATCCATTCTTGGCAACAAAGATCTTGCCTTCGGATCAGAGGTCGAAGGTATACCCAATAGTTTCTTTAGGGTGTCCTATGAAGACGCATTTTTCCGACTTGGGTTCGAGCTTTTCAGGTTGAAGTTTCTTGACATAAGCATCGCATCCCCAAACTTTTAGAAACAACAGCTTAGGTTTCTTCCCAAACCATAATTCATACGGTGTCGTCTCAACGGATTTCGACGGAGCCCTATTTAAAGTGAATGCGGCAGTCTCTAAAGCATAGCCCCAAAATGATAGCGGTAAATCGGTAAGAGACATCATAGATCGCACCATATCTAATAGAGTGCGATTATGATGTTCGGACACACCATTACGCTGAGGTGTTCCAGGCGGCGTGAGTTGTGAAACTATTCCACATTTTCTTAAGTGTGTGCCAAATTCGTGACTCAAGTATTCTCCCCCATGATCTGATCGCAAGAATTTGATTTTCCTGTCACGTTGATTCTCAACCTCACTCTGAAATTCCTTGAACCTTTCAAAGGTCTTAGACTTGTGTTTCATTAAATAGATATACCCATATCTACTCAAGTCATCAGTGAGGGTGAGAACATACCGATAGCCACTGTGAGCCTCAACACTCATTGGACCGCACACATCAGTATGTATGATTTCCAATAAGTTGGTTGCTCGCTCCATTGTTCCTGAGAACAGAGTCTTGGTCATTTTACCCATGAGGCATGGTTCGCACGTGTCAAATGATTCGTAATCAAGAGACTCTAAAAGTCCATCTGCATGGTGCTTCTTCATGCGTTTGACACCTATGTGACCAAGGCGGCAGTGCCACAAGTATGTGGGACTATCATTATCAACCTTACATCTTTTGGTATTCACACTAAGAATATGTGTAGCATTACGCTCGAGGTTCATTAAGAATAAACCATTCACCATCGGAGCATGACCATAAAACATATCTCTCATATAAATAGAACAACCATTATTCTCGGATTTAAATGAGTAGCCATCTCGTATTAAACGAGATCCTGATACAATGTTCATGCTCAAACTTGGCACTAAATAACAATTATTGAGGTTCAAAACTAATCCCGTAGGTAAATGTAGAGGTAGCGTGCCGACGGCGATCACATCGACCTTGGAACCATTCCCGACAGGCATCGTCACCTCGTCCTTCTCCAGTCTCCGCTTATTCCGCAGCTCCTGCTTTGAGTTACAAATGTGAGCAACTGCACCCGTATCAAATACCCAGGAGCTACTATGAGTACTGGTAAGGTACACATCAATTACATGTATATCACATATACCTTTCGTGATGCTGGCCTTCTTGTCCGCTAAGTATTTGGGGCAGTTCCGCTTCCAGTGACCACTTCCCTTGCAATAAAAGCACTCAGTCTCGGGCTTGGGTCCATTCTTTGGCTTCTTCCCGGCAGCTTGCTTACCGGGCGCGGCAACTCCCCTGCCGTCCTTCTTGAAGTTCTTCTTACCCTTGCCTTTCTTGAACTTAGTGGTTTTATTTGCCATCAACACTTGATGTTCCTTTTTGACTTCTACCTCTGCTGATTTCAGCATTGCAAATACTTCAGGAATGGTCTTTTCCATCCCCTAATATTGAAGTTCATCACAAAGCTCTTGTAGCTCAGTGGAAGCGACTGAAGGATTCTGTCAATGACCGCGTCATCCGGGAGATTAACTCCCAGCTGAGCCAAGCGGTTATGTAACCGAGACATAGTGAGTATGTGCTCACTGACAGAACTGTTTTCCTCCATCTTACAGCTGAAGAACTTGTCGGAGACTTCATATCTCTCGACTCGGGCATGAGCTTGAAAAACCATTTTCAGCTCTTCGAACATCTCATATGCTCCATGTCTCTCAAAACGCTTTTGGAGCCCCAGTTCTAAGCTGTAAAGCATGCCGCACTGAACGAGGGAGTAATCATCGGAACGTGTCTGCCAAGCGTTCATAACGTCTTGTTCTGCAGGGAGAACAGGTGCTTCACCTAGCGGTGCTTGTAGGACATAATCTTTCTTGGCAGCTATGAGGATGATCCTCAGGTTCTGGACCCAGTCCGTATAATTGCTGCCATCATCTTTCAGCTTGGTTTTCTCTAGGAACGCGTTGAAGTTGAGGACAACATTGGCCATTTGATCTACAAGACATGTTGTAAAGGTTTTAGACTAAGTTCATGATAATTAAGTTCATCTAATCAAATTATTCAATGAACTCCCACTCAGATAGACATCCCTCCAGTCATCTAAGTATAACATGATCCGAGTTAACTAGGCCGTGTCTGATCATCACGTGAGACGGACTAGTCAACGTCGGTGAACATCTTCATGTTGATCATATCTTCTATACGACTCATGCTCGAAATTTCGGTCTTCTGTGTTCCGAGGCCATGTCTGTACATGCTAGGCTCGTCAAGTCAACCTAAGTGTTTGCATTGTAAATCTGTCTTACACCCATTGTATGTGAACGTTGGAATCTATCACACCCGATCATCACGTGGTGCTTCGAAACAACGAACTGTCGCAACGGTGCACAGTTAGGGGGAACACTTTCTTGAAATTATTATGAGGGATCATCTTATTTACTACCGTCGCTCTAAGTAAACAAGATGTAAAAACATGATAAACATCACATGCAATCAAATAATAATAGTGACATGATATGGCCAATATCACATAGCTCCTTTGATCTCCATCTTGGGGTTCCATGATCGTCTTGTCACCGCCATGACACCATGATCTCCATCATGATCTCCATCATCGTGTCTCCATGAAGTTGCTCACCAACTATTACTTCTACTACTATGGCTAACACGTTTAGCAATAAAGTAAAGTAATTTACATGGCGTTTCTCAATGACACGCAGGTCATACAAAAATAAAGATAACTCCTATGGCTCCTGCCGGTTGTCATACTCATCGACATGCAAGTCGTGATTCCTATTACAAGAACATGATCTCATACATCACATATATATATCATTCATCATTCATCACAACTTTGGCCATATCACATCACAGAACACTTGCTGCAAAAACAAGTTAGACGTCCTCTAATTGTTGTTGCAAGTTTTACGTGGCTGCAATAGGGTTCTAGCAAGAACGTTTTCTTGCCTACGTGAAAGCCACAACGTGATTTGTCAACTTCTATTTACCCTTCATAAGGACCCTTTTCATCGAATCCGCTCCAACTAAAGTGGGAGAGACAGACACCCGCCAGCCACCTTATGCAACTAGTGCATGTTAGTCGGTGGAACCGGTCTCACGTAAGCGTACGTATAAGGTTGGTCCGGGCCGCTTCATCCCACAATACCGCTGAAGCAAAATAAGACTAGTAGCGGCAAGAAAGTTGACCACATCTACGCCCACAACAAATTGTGTTCTACTCGTGCAAAGAGAACTACGCATAGACCTAGCTCATGACGCCACTGTTGGGGAACGTTGCAGAAAACAAAAAATTTCCTACGGTTTCACAAAGATCCATCTATGAGTTCATCTATCAACGAGTGATCGGATTGCATCTACATACCTTTGTAGATCGCGAGCGGAAGCGTTCAAGAGAACGGGGATGAGGGAGTCGTACTCGACGTGATCCAAATCACCAGAGATCCTAGTGCCGAACGGACGGCACCTCCGCGTTCAACGCACGTACGGTCAGTGTGACGTCTCCTCCTTCTTGATCCAGCAAGGGGGAAGGAGAGGTTGATGAAGATCTAGCAGCACGACGGCGTGGTGGTGGATGCAGCAGTCATCGCAGCAGGCCTTCGCCATTCTTCTGCGAGAGGGAGAGGTGTAGCAGGGGAGAGGGAGGCGCCAAGAGTCGAGGGTGCGGCTGCCCCTCCCTCCCCCCGTTTATATAGGCTCCCCAAAGGGGGGCGCCAGCCCTAGGAGATGGGATCTCCTAGGGGGGCGGCGGCCAAGGGTGGAGTGGCCCCCAAGGCAAGTGGGTTGCCCCCCCCCCCACCCTAGGGTTTCCAACCCTAGGCGCAGAGGGTGGGCCAAGGGGGGCGCACTAGCCCACTATGGGCTGGTTCGCCTCCCCACTTCAGCCCATGGGGCCCTTCGGGATGGGTGGCCCCACCCGATGGACCCTCGGGACCCATCCGGTGGTCCCGGTACAATACCGGTGACCCCCGAAACTCTCTCGATGGCCGAAACTGCACTTCCTATATATAATTATTCACCTCCGGACCATTCTGGAACTCCTCGTGACGTCCGGGATCTCATCTGGGACTCCGAACAACTTTCGGGTTACTGCATATTCATATCTCTACAACCCTAGCATCACCGAACCTTAAGTGTGTAGACCCTACGGGTTCGGGAGACATGTAGACATGACCGAGATGGCTCTCCGATCAATAACCAACAGCAGGATCTGGATACCCATGTTGGCTCCCACATGCTCCTCGATGATCTCATCGGATGAACCACGATGTCGAGGATTCAAGCAACCCCGTATACAATTCCCTTTGTCAATCGGTACGTTACTTGCCCGAGATTTGATCGTCGGTATCCCAATACCTCGTTCAATCTCGTTACCGGCAAGTCACTTTACTCGTACCATAATGCATGATCCCGTGACCAGACACTTGGTCACTTTGAGCTCATTATGATGATGCATTACCGAGTGGGCCTAGAGATACCTCTTCGTCATACGGAGTGACAAATCCCAGTCTCGATTCGTGCCAACCCAACAGACACTTTCGGAGATACCTGTAATGTACCTTTATAGTCACCCAGTTACGTTGTGACGTTTGGCACATCCAAAGCACTCCTACGGTATCCGGGAGTTACACGATCTCATGGTCTAAGGAAAAGATACTTGACATTGGAAAAACTCTAGCAAACGAACTATACGATCTTGTGCTATGTTTAGGATTGGGTCTTGTCCATCACATCATTCTCCTAATGATGTGATCTCGTTATCAATGACATCCAATGTCCATAGTCAGGAAACCATGACTATCTGTTGATGAATGAGCTAGTCAACTAGAGGCTTACTAGGGACATGTTGGTGTCTATGAATTCACACATGTATTACGATTTTCGGATAACACAATTATAGCATGAATAAAAGACAATTATCATGAACAAGGAAATATAATAATAATGCTTTTATTATTGCCTCTAGGGCATATTTCCAACACGACTATCCGAAGACCCCCTAATCCAGGACTCCCTCAAGCACCATTGACGATCCTTAGCTATCATGTATGCCAACGATACCCATACGCCACCGAGAATCAGGTACTATTATCCAACGGTCGGTGCCTACGTTCACTTTCTTAGCATAAGCACCGCACCTTTGAATTTCTTAAGGGCATCATTCAGTTTTTCATGAGACGCGTTATTATGCTTGCACCTGTAGGGCCATACTTCTGGCAGTGAACATGTTACATGTGCTAAATTACATACTAGTGCACATATAGTTAATATGCTTTAGTTTTGTCCTAAGTGTTACTGTACTTCCTAGATATCACTGCCTACTATTTTGCTTCTTGCATGCTATATTTATGATAATGGTGTTGTTCAGATGCCACCTGTTGGTTCCATCAGACTGCTTCATTACACATCAGCAAACTAGCATGTGGTTCCGCTGGTTTTTGTTTGTTTTACCCTACATTTTCTGATGCTAGCTATTACATCACTGCTCTGAGCCTCTGTTCATTACTTTTTTGTGTGTTCTTGATCTTTCCAAGTTGCACGACTAATTTGATGCTTCTATTAATTATGGAGCTGCCAACCCCATCAAGCAAAATATTTGTTCTTTTGGGGCTGGCACCTCGAACAAGCATAAAAATAGAGGGAAGCAGATATATTGTTGTGTATGCACACACCCTTCTTTCATTAGTTTAGATGAACCGTTGATGATCAATTCGAACCAGTGCATGTGGTTAAAATTAATTTTACCTAAATAGAGGGTGCAGAATAAACTACAACAAGTAGATTTGCAACCACGGGATGCTGATGATATCTTCAAAGAACATTGCAACAGCAGCGGGGCTTCATAGCAACATATGGTAAGCCAGTGTGTTTTAGTACATGTGAAATGTAATGTGTGTGGGCTGCTTTCTTGGCTTGTGCCCTCAACCTGTAATCCTACAAAAATAACAAATAGTTCAATTGTCTGCTTTGATGTATTGCTTGATTCGAATGCTTGTTTGTTACTTGTTACGCTATACCTGAGTTGGTCAATATGTCAGGAGTGTCTGCTGTACTATCGTAAAGAAATGCATGCCTAGTTCATTTGAGTCCTTAACTTTTCCTCTAAACTTCATCACAAGACTGTCTTCGTAGTTTATATGAGGCCACACTTTTAAGTGCTTTCTTAGATTATTTCAATAGTTTAGATGCCTTGGCAACTTAAATATAGCGGTGGTACACTCCCCTTCAACTAGGGATGGCAACTGGGTCCCGTTTAATCCCGATTAAAGTCCACTAGTGGTATGATAGTTCAAAAGAGTTTTTGTTTTTTGAGGAAAATGAACCAGGGAGCTAGCAAAAACTAACTAGATGGGACTGGCGGATGTCGTTTATTTGCCACTCACATCCCTAGTTTCATCTTACCATTTTAATTTCTTTTCGGCTGATGCTGCTTCGAACCATTTAAATATAGCTTGCCATGCTCGACAATAATTCGTATGTCATTTACCATGTAAGCTTACTGCCTAGATCATGTGATAACTATCTCTTACTTATGTCCAGCGGAAACCTTTCAGGATGCCGTTCAGACTAGGACACAATGTACAACCCCAGAATCTATTTGTGGAAGCTGTGCGCCATCCATGTTACCAGATGGTAGCAGTTCAGAGGCAACACACTTGGAGAGCAGTCTAAGCACAGATATTATAGTGCTTGAGGCTCTACTAGAGGCAGAAAGAGATGGTGTGGCTGCCATGAATGAGGTAATCCTGATCTTGAAGCTGGAAATTATGCAATTAGTTGCACGCATTATGCAAGCAACCCAAGAATTGGAGGAAGTAAGAATGTTGCATTTGAAGATGGAGGAGGTCCTGCTGCTTCTGCTATCTGAAGCCTAGAGTAATCCCAGTTCTTCTTTAGACAGTAGTTGAAATTGTCATTAGATTATTGTACTTGCATGTTATGTCATGTCTCTGAATGGATTATGTTGTAAGACCCCCTATGTTGTCCATGTGTTGTAATGATCCGAATTTTTTAGGCGAGGTAATCCTTAGTACTTGTATGATTGACATAAGGTGAACTATTTTTCACGTGAGCATATTGTATTGGATGAAATAACTGTTTGACTCAAAGTGTATCCAACCTACTGAATTCAAAGATCACGGCATTTCTAAATCATAATCATATATAAAGGTGGAATAAATCTTTGTTGTGGTTTTGAATAAATAAATAACAAAATGTAGAATTATTTGTGGATATTCGTAATCGAATAAAAATTGGATTTGGATTTAGTTGCCAGGGCCCAGGGCAAACGTGAATGCTAATTCTCCCAAGTTTTGAACGAAGCGGCTAAACACCCACTATCATTTGTGGGCTGCCCGAAGCAAGTGTTTGCGAGATGGAAATTACTGTCTACCCCTGACACTTGACATCCCTATCGACCGGATTTACACTGCTGTCGATAGAGGTAGACTAGTAACTTCAATCAGATGTGACACGACGGCCTTTGAGTCCATTCAGACATGGTGGGCGCCAAACGTGGGCGGCAAAACACATTTGATTCAAGCTCGTCCGAAATACATGTGTCTCTCCCTCCATTTCCCCATTCATCACGTTGGGTAGCAAAACAAACTCTCCTCGTCTGAAATCGATGTAGGCTAATATTTTAAATAGGGGCAGATGTGTAACTTCCCTCAGATGTGACACAACCGCCCTACCTGTCAGCCCCGTTCATACACTATGGGCGCCAATTGTGGGCGGCAAAACACCCTCTCCTCGCCCGAATTCATTACCGGCAAATATTTGGGATATGCGGGATTACCGTCCTATCCCCAACTGACGTGATGTCTGAAATTTTAAACGGGGGATAAGTTCGTAACTTTCCCACATTTCAGACAAGCGCGTCCCAAAGTTTGAGATCCCCCCTCCCCCTCCATTTCCCCATTCATACACCGTCAGCACCACGACAACCTCCCCACTGCGGCCAGCCTCCTCCGTCCACCACCCCATCCTCCACCATGCCGGAGCCACTACCCCTACCCCGTCGTCCACTTCAAGAGATGGACGTCTCTCATCCATGGCGCCGGACCAGGATCATTTCATCACGTCGTCTCGCTTCATCAGCGTCGTTGTCCACCTTGTTGTTGCCGCTCCTACGACCGCCTCATCCACGACAACGGGATTTATCCCCCGACCCATCCGTCTGCCATCTAAAGTCTTCTTCCCCGCCGCTGACAGCCATCGCACCCGCATCACCCTCAACGTATCAACAGGGGCCTACACGGCGTCACAAGAGAGGTGGTACTCTTCCATATGTGCTTAAGTTATTGATCTCAGCCAGAAATAGATCTTAAATTGTTTACTATACTTTTCTTGTCCGTACCAAATCGTAGTGGCTAGTTGAATGCAAACATTGGTTGCGAAGTAGCTTTGTCCGGCTTGCACTGATACGTCTCCAACGTATCTATAATTTTTGATTGCTCCATGCTATATTATCTACTATTTTGGACATTATTGGGATTTATTATTCACTTTTATATTATTTTTGGGACTAACCTATTAACCGGAGGCCCAGCCCAGAATTGTTGTTTTTTTGCTTGTTTTAGGGTTTCGAAGAAAAGGAATATCAAACGGAGTCCAAACGGAATGAAACCTTCGGGAATGTGATTTTCTCAACGAATAAGACCAGAGAGACTTGGACCCTACGTCAAGAAATAAAACAGGAGGCCACGAGGTAGGGGGCGCGCCCACCCCCACCAGGCGTGCCCTCCACCCTCGTGGGCCCCCTATTGCTCCATCGACGTACTCCTTCCTCCTATATATATCCACGTACCCCCAAACGATCAGATACGGAGCCAAAACCCTAATTCCACCACCGTAACTTTCTGTATCCACGAGATCCCATCTTGGGGCCTATTACAGAGCTCCGCCGGAAGGGGCATCGATCACGGAGGGCTTCTACATCAACACCATAGCCCCTCCGATGAAGTGTGAGTAGTTCACCTCACACCTACGGGTCCATAGTTAGTAGCTAGATGGCTTCTTCTCTCTTTTTGGATCTCAATACTATGTTCTCCCCCTCTCTCGTGGAGATCTATAAGATGTAATCTTCTTTTTGCGGTGTGTTTGTTGAGACCGGTGAATTGTGGGTTTATGATCAAGTCTATCTATGAATAATATTTGAATCTTCTCTGAATTCTTTTATGTATGATTGGTTATCTTTACAACTCTCTTCGAATTATCAGTTTGGTTTGGCCTAGTAGATTGATCTTTCTTGCAATGGGAGAAGTGCTTAGCTTTGGGGTTCAATCTTGTGGTGTCCTTTCCCAGTGACAGTAGGGGGAAGCAAGGCATGTATTGTATTGTTGCCATCGAGGATAACAAGATGGGGTTTTCTTCATATTGCATGAGTCTATCCCTCTGCATCATGTCATCTTGCTTAAGGTGTTACTCTGTTTTTAACTTAATACTCTAGATGCATCTTGGATAGCGGTCGATGAGTGGAGTAATAGTAGTAGATGCAGGCAGGAGTCGGTCTACTTGTCTCGGACGTGATGCCTATATACATGATCATACCTAGATATTCTCATAACTATGCTAAATTCTATCAATTGCTCAACAGTAATTTGTTGACCCACCGTAGAATACTTATGCTCTCGAGAGAAGCCACTAGTGAAACCTATGGCCCCCGGGTCTATCTTTATCATATTGATCTCATACTACTTAGTTATTTCCTTGCTATTTACTTTGCCTTTATTTTACTTTGCATCTTTTATCATAAAAATACCAAAAATAGTATCTTATCATATCTATCAGATCTCACTCTCGTAAGTGGCCCTATAGGGATTGACAACCCCTATTTGCGTTGGTTGCGAGGATTTATTTGTTTTGTGCAGGTGCGAGGGACTCGCGCGTAGCCTCCTACTGGATTGATACCTTGGTTCTCAAAAACTGAGGGAAATACTTACGCTACTTTGCTGCATCATCCCTTCCTCTTCGGGGAAAACCAACGCAGTGCTCAAGAGGTAGCAAGAAGGATTTCTGGCGCCGTTGCCGGGGAGGTCTATGCAAAAGTCAACATACCAAGTACCCATCACATACCCTTATCTCTTGCATTACATTATTTTCCATTTTCCTCTCGTTTTCCTCTCCCCCCACTTCACCTTTGCCGTTTTATTCGCCCTCTCTCTCTATCCTCCCTCTCTATTTGCCTCTTTTTGCCCGCTTGCTTTTTGTTTGCTTGTGTGTTAGTTTGCTTGCTTGTCACGATGACTCAAGATAATACTAAATTATGTGACTTCACCAATACCAACAACAATGATCTTATTAGCACTCCGATTGCTCCTCTTACCGATGCTGAATCTTGTGAAATTAATACTGGTTTGCTAAATCTTGTCAAGAAAGATCCGTTCTCTGGCCTTCCTAGTGAAGATGCCGCTACCCATCTAAATAGCTTCGTTGATTTGTGTGACATGCAAAAGAAGAAAGATGTGGATAATGATATTGTTAAATTGAAGCTATTTCCTTTTTCGCTTAGAGATCATGCTAAACCTTGGTTTTCGTCTTTGCCTAAAAATAGTATTGATTCATGGAACAAGTGCAAATATGCTTTTATCTCTAAGTATTTTCCTCCCTTTAAGATCATCTCTATTAGAAACGATATTATGAATTTTAAACAACTTGATCATGAACATGTTGCAGAAGCTTGGGAGAGAATTAAATTAATGATACGTAATTGCCCTACTCATGGTTTAAATTTCTGGATGATTGTTCAAAAAATTTATGCCGGATTGAATTTTGCTTCTAGAAATCTTTTAGATTCGGCTGCGGGAGGCACTTTTATGGAAATCACTTTAGGAGAAGCTACTAAACTCCTAGATAATATTATGGTTAATTATTCTCAATGGCACACTGAAAGATCCACTAATAAAAAGGTGCATGCGATAGAAGTAATTAATGTTTTGAGTGGAAAGATGGATGAACTTATGAAATTATTTGCTAATAAGACTGTTTCTTCTTATCCTAATGATATGCCCTTGTCTACTTTGATTGAGAATAATAATGAATCTATGGATGTGAATTTTGTTGGTAGGAACAATTTTGGTAACAACGTGTATAGAGGAAATTTCAATCCTAGGCCTTATCCTAGTAATCCCTATAATAATTATGGTAATTTCTACAACAATTATTATGGAAATTATAATAAGATGCCCTCTGATTTTGAATCTAATATTGAAGAATTTATTACTTTGCAAAAGAATTTTAATGCTATGATTGAAGAGAAATTGCTTAAGATTGATGATTTGGCTAGGAACATTGATAGAATTTCTCTTGATGTTGATTCTTTGAAACTTGGATCTATTCCACCTAAGCATGATACCAATGAGTCTCTCAAAGCTATGAGAATTTCCATTGATGAGTGCAAAGAAAGAACCGCTAGGATGCGTGCTAACAAAGATGCCTTTATAAGAGCGTGTTCTTCTAGTTCCTATGAAAATAATGATGAAGATCTAAAAGTTATTGATGTGTCCCCTATTAAATCTTTGTTTTGCAATATGAATCTTGATAATGATGGTACTGAATATGATCCACCCTTACATAGAAGGCGTTCCAAGAATTCGGAATTTGTTGATTTTGATGCTAAATTTGATAAAGTGGGATTGAAGAAATTAAAACTCTAGATGTTGCTAAACCCACTATTGTGGATTTCAAGGAATTTAACTATGAAATTGCTCTTTGATTGATTGTATTTCCTTGTTGCAATCCGTGCTAAATTCTCCTCACGCTTATAGTCAAAATAAAGCGTTTCCTAAACATATCGTTGATGCCTTGATGCAATCTTATGAAGAAAAACTTGAATTGGAAGTTTCTATCCCTAGAAAACTTTATGATGAGTGGGAACCAACTATTAAAATTAAAATTAAAGATCATGAATGCTATGCTTTATGTGATTTGGGTGCTAGTGTTTCCACGATTCCAAAGACTTTGTGTGATTTGTTAGGTTTCCGTGATTTTGATGATTGCTCTCTAAACTTGCACCTTGCGGATTCCACTATTAAGAAACCTATGGGAAGAATTAATGATGTTCTTATTGTTGCAAATAGGAATTATGTGCCCGTAGATTTTATTGTTCTTGACATAGATTGCAATCCTTCATGTCCTATTATTCTTGGTAGACATTTCCTTAGAACGATTGGTGCAATTATTGATATGAAGGAAGGAAATATTAGATTCCAATTTCCATTAAGGAAAGGCATGGAACACTTTCCTAGAAATAAAATTAAATTACCTTATGAATCAATTATGAGAGCCACTTATGGATTGCCTACCAAAGATGGCAATACCTAGATCTATTCTTGCTTGTTATGCTTAGCTAGGGGCGTTAAACGATAGCGCTTGTTGGGATGCAACCCAATTTTATTTTTATTCCTTGCTTTTTGCTCCTGTTTGGTAATAAATAATTTATCTAGCCTTTGTTTTGGTTGTGTTTTTTGTGTTTAACTAGTAATAATGTACGTGCAATGCACGTTTATATTAGGTAGGATATTAGTTGCATGTTATATTAGGTAAGATATATCTGTTGCACGTTGGTATTTGGTAAGATATCAATTACTTTTTCGTGGGAATGGTAGGATATTAATTACATGGCAGATTTCATGGGATAGCGTTGAGTCAAAACGTGTTTATAACCAATGGCAGTGGTGGGTAATTAGAGCGTTAAACGTTTTGGTGCTCAACATTGGAGCGATTTCAACCGCTAGATAATATGATTTGACGGTCGTGATGGTTTGGATCTGCCCCTTTGGGTATTTTTATATTGGTATAGATTAGTGTTTGTGCCAAGTAGAACCGTTGGGAAGACTTGGGGAAAGTCTTGTTGAACTTGCTGTAAAAAACAGAAACTTTAACGCTCACGAGAACTACTGCCATTTTTATTTGGAGAGTTCTATTTAGTTAATTCTTTTTGCAGACGATTAATAGATAAATTCCTCACGTCCATAAATTTATTTTAGAATTTTTGGGGTTCCATATCTTGCGCTAGCTACAGATTACTACAGACTGTTCTGTTTTTGACTGATTCTGTTTTTCGTGTGTTCTTTGCTTATTTTGATGAATCTATGGCTAGTAAAATAGTTTATAAACCATAGAGAAGTTGGAATACAGTAGGTATAACACCAATATAAATAAAGAATGAGTTCATTAAAGTACCTTGAAGTGATCTTTTGTTTTCTTTCGCTAACGGAGCTCATGAGATTTTCTACTTTAAGTTTTGTGTTGTGAAGTTTTCAAGTTTTGGGTAAAGATTTGATGGATTATGGAACAAGGAGTGGCAAGAGCCTAAGCTTGGGGATGCCCATGGCACCCCCAAGATAATCTAAGGACACCTAAAAGCCAAAGCTTGGGGATGCCCCGGAAGGCATCCCCTCTTTCATCTACTTCTATCGGTAATTTTACTTGGAGCTATATTTTCATTCGCCACATGATATGTGTTTTGCTTGGAGCGTCTTGTATTATTTGAGTCTTTGCTTGTTATTTTACCACAATCATCCTTGCTGTACACACCTTTTGAGAGAGCCATACATGATTTAGAATTTGTTAGAATACTCTATGTGCTTCGCTTATATCTTTTGAGTTATATAATTTTGCTCTAGTACTTCACTTATATCTTTTAGAGCACGGTGGTATATTTGTTTTATAGAAACTATTGATCTCTCATGCTTCACTTAGATTATTTTGAGAGTCTTAAATAGCATGGTAGTTTGCTTAAAATCCTAATATGCTTGGTGTACAAGATTAATAATAAAACTTCCTTATGAGTGTGTTGAATACTATGATAAGTTTGATACTTGATAATTGTTTTGAGATATGGAGATGGTGATATTAAGGTCATGCTAGTCGAGTAGTTGTGAATTTGAGAAATACTTGTGTTGAAGCTTGTGATTCCCGTAGCATGCACGTATGGTGAACCGTTATGTGATGAAGTCGGAGCATGATTTATTTTTTTGATTGCCTTCCTTATGAGTGGCGGTCGGGGACAAGCGATGGTCTTTTCCTACCAATCTATCCCCCTAGGAGCATGCGCGTAATACTTTGCTTTGATAACTTGTAGATTTTTGCAATAGGTATATGAGTTCTTTATGACTAATGTTGAGTCCATGGATTATACGCACTTTTCTCACCCTTCCACCTTTGCTAGCCTCTCTAATACCACGCACCTTTCGCCGGTATCATACACCCACCATATACCTTCCTCAAAACAGCCACCATACCTACCTATTATGGCATTTCCATAGCCATTCCAAGATATATTGCCATGCAACTTTCCACCATTCCGTTTATTATGACACACTCCATCATTGTAATATTGCCTAGCATGATCATGGAGTTGACATCGTATTTGTGGCAAAGCCACCATTCATAATTCTTTCATACATGTCACTCATGAGTCATTGCATATCCCGGTACACCGTCGGAGGCATTCATATAGAGTCATATTTTGTTCTAAGTATCGAGTTGTAATTGTTGAGTTGTAAGAAAAATAAAGTGTGATGATCATCATTATTAGAGCATTGTACCAGTGAGGAAAGGATGATGGAGACTATGATTCCCCCACAAGTCGGGATGAGACTCCGGACGAAAAATAAAAAAGAAAAGAAAAAAAGAGGCCATAAAAAGGGAGAAAAGGCCCAAACAAAAAATGAGAGAAAAAGAGAGAAGGGACAATGTTACTATCCTTTTACCACACTTGTGCTTCAAAGTAGCACCATGATCTTCATAGTAGAGAGTCTCTCATGTTATCACTTTCATATACTAGTGGGAATTTTTCATTATAGAACTTGGCTTGTATATTCCAATGATGGGCTTCCTCAAAATGCCCTAGGGCTTCATGAGCAAGCAAGTTGGATGCACACCCACTTAGTTTCTTTTTGAGCTTTCATATACTTATAGCTCTAGTGCATCCGTTGCATGGCAATCCCTACTCACTCACATTGATATCTATTGATGGGTATCTCCATAGCCCGTTGATACGCCTAGTTGATGTGAGACTATCTTCTTTTTGTCTTCTCCACAACCACCACTCTATTCCACCTATAGTACTATATACATGGCTCATGCTCATGTATTGCGTGAAAATTGAAAAAGTTTTGAGAATGTCAAAAGTATGAAACAATTGCTTGGCTTGTCATCGGGGTTGTGCATTATTTAAATATTTTGTGTGGTGAAGATAGAGCATAGCCAGACTATATGATTTTGTAGGGATAACTTTCTTTAGCCATGTTATTTTGAGAAGACATAATTGCTCTATTAGCATGCTTGAAGTATTATTATGTCAATATGAACTTTTGTCTTGAATCTTTCGGATCTGAATATTCATACCACAATTAAGAATAATTACATTAAAATTATGCCAAGTAGCACTCCGCATCAAAAATTATGTTTTTATCATTTACCTACTCGAGTACGAGCAGGAATTAAGCTTGGGGATGCTTGATACGTCTCCAACGTATCTATAATTTTTGATTGCTCCATGCTATATTATCTACTGTTTTGGACATTATTGGGCTTTATTATTCACTTCTATATTATTTTTGGGACTAACCTATTAACCAGAGGCCCAGCCTAGAATTGTTGTTTTTGCCTGTTTTAGGGTTTCGAAGAAAAGGAATATCAAACAGAGTCCAAACGGAATGAAACCTTCGGGAACGTGATTTTCTCAACGAATAAGACCAGAGAGACTTGGACCCTACATCAAGGAATAAAATAGGGGGCCACGAGGTAGGGGGCGCGCCCACCCCCACCAGGCGTGCCCTCCACCCTTGTGGGCCCCCTGTTGCTCCACCGACATACTCCTTCCTCCTATATATATCCACGTACCCCCCAAACGATCAGATACGGAGCCAAAACCCTAATTCCACCACCGTAACTTTCTATATCCACGAGATGCCATCTTGGGGCCTATTACGGAGCTCCGCCGGAGGGGGTATCGATCACGGAGGGCTTCTACATCAACACCATAGCCCCTCCGATGAAGTGTGAGTAGTTCACCTCACACCTACGGGTCCATAGTTAGTAGCTAGATGGCTTCTTCTCTCTTTTTGGATCTCAATACAATGTTCTCCCCCTCTCTCGTGGAGATCTATTCTATGTAATCTTCTTTTCGCGGTGTGTTTGTTGAGACCGATGAATTGTGGGTTTATGATCAAGTCTATCTATGAATAATATTTGCATCTTCTCTGAATTCTTTTATATATGATTGGTTATCTTTGCAATTCTCTTCGAATTATCAGTTTGGTTTGGCCTACTAGATTGATCTTTCTTGCAATGGGAGAAGTGCTTAGCTTTGGGTATAATCTTGCGGTGTCCTTTCCTAGTGACAGTAGGGGCTGCAAGGCACGTATTGTATTGTTGCCATTGAGGATAACAAGATGGGGTTTTCTTCATATTGCATGAGTCTATCCCTCTACATCATGTCATCTTGCTTAAGGCGTTACTCTGTTTTTAACTTAATACTCTAGATGCATCTTGGATAGCGGTCGATGAGTGGAGTAATAGTAGTAGATGCAGGCAGGAGTCGGTCTACTTGTCTTAGACGTGATGCCTATATACATGATCATACCTAGATATTCTCATAACTATGCTCAATTATGTCAATTGCTCAACAGTAATTTGTTGACCCACCGTAGAATACTTATGCTCTCAAGAGAAGCCACTAGTGAAACATATGGCCCCCAGGTCTATCTTTATCATATTGATCTCCTACTACTTAGTTATTTCCTTGCTATTTACTTTGCCTTTATTTTACTTTGCATCTTTTATCATAAAAATACCAAAAATATTATCTTATCATATATATATCAGATCTCACTCTCGTAAGTGGCCCTATAGGGATTGACAACCCCTATTTGCGTTGGTTGCGAGGATTTTTTTTTTGTAGGTGCGAGGGACTCGCGCATAGCCTCCTACTGGATTGATACCTTGGTTCTCAAAAACTGAGGGAAATACTTACGCTACTTTGCTGCATCATCCCTTCCTCTTTGGGGAAAACCAACGCAGTGCTCAAGAGGTAGCATGCACCTTCAGATCCGCCATGTCACGGTCACTATACTCGTAAAGCTTATGGTTTCCCTCCTTTATATTCACTACCATCATCGTAGGTGCTTCGCTGCTTCGTGTCATGCTAGCACTGCTCCTCAAGACCTCAACCCATCAAGCAAAACAACATGCCACTCATAATTCCAAAACTTACGTGTTGAAATACGAATCTGATATGATGCTCATATTACTAAAACAGAGAATGTTTAATTGGTCACCTAATGTTCCTATATTCGTTTTGAAAAGCATGTGTGCCACCCACTGGTCCAGCTAGTTCCACTTTCCTGATTTTACTCTTGATGCTTAGGGTTTTCCCCTTTTATCTACTCTACTATGATCTGCGTAGGTGCTTTCTGTCGTACTAGCATTACTCCACCCTTCAAGCTAAACAACACAACACTCAAAATTCCAAAGCTTAGTTGTTCAAATATGATTGTGATATGATACTGATATTAGTTAGCAGACACATTTAATTGGTTAGCTAAAGGTCCCACTTGAGTTTCCAAATGCATGTCGCGACATATAGAGAGACAGCAGAATTGCATTTCTTTGTCACTTGTTGGCTATACTTTCTTGTCCATACCAAATCTTAGTTGTTATTTAAAGCAAACATCGGTTGCTAACTACCCTTTGCGTGGTTTGCAGCTTCAGATCTGCCATGCCACTGCCACGGTCAACACTATACTCATCATGCTTACAGTTTCCCCATTTTATGATGACCACGATCAGCCTACGTGGTTCGTGTCATAATAGCACTGCTCCACCCATCGAGCTAAACAAGCTTAGTTGTACAAATTCAAATCTGATATTATGCTGATATTAGTAAAACTGGGAGATGTTTAATTGGTCAGCTAAATGTTCCTACTTTAGTTTCGAAATGCATGTGAGCCACATATGGAGAGACCGGAAGGAATAGTATTTCTCTGTGCGCTCTGGTTCATCATGGGTGGCCAACCGGCATTGTATAGAAAGACTTGTAATATCTTCTATCTTCTTGCTCTTCTGCTCTTCTTTAAGATGATCCTCTTCTCTTGAGGTCGACTGGTTAGGTCGAGTTATTCTCCCTTAGTATATTTTGAATCTGTCAGGTTAGGTCGACTTGTTCTTCTTTACTATATGTTGAAGCTGTCATCTGCGAAGTATCATCACTTCTAGAGCTCTCATATTTTGAGTAGTAGGCCACATTATATTAATGCACACACCAAATTACAGCATGCATGGCACCTCTTAGAAGAATTGCAGAGATAACACAAAGGGGTTTATAGGGAGGAAGTATTGGATTAGAATCACTTCTGCATTACAAAGATAATCTCACTTGTTTTATGTTTTCATGCATGTCAGGTATTGAACATTATCGAAATGAATATGAGAATGGGTGCACGAGAGGAATATTGCGGAACAATCCACTCGCTAACAAACTTGGCATGGTGGAGGATGGCCTATCTTATTCACCCATCAAGGTGCATGCTCTAACTTGGAAAGGTTGTACTGGTCGCACATATTTTGCATCTGACCTATTGCATTACTTCTACTTTGTTACACCATCTGCTTAGTTTAAGCATCATATATGAGTATATGCCATACCTATCCATTTTCTGTACCTATTCCATATGTCATCATACTATGTTTTTCCAGTCAAATGTTGTTCTTTCGTAATGGATGTTGAAAGTGCGTTATCTCGACTAGAGGGGGGTGAATAGGCGATTTTTATGAACGTCTTCAAAACGTGACGGTTATGAAGACAAACAGTAGAGATATGCCTATCACTATGCAGCGGAAGTTAGATTACACTAGGCAAGCCATGGTAAAATATTCAATAGAGTGAAAGCACAATGACAAGTAGCTTCAGTGTAATAAGGATCAGGTAAGAAAAGGTTATGAAGCCAATAAAATCATACAGTTACGTTGTGAAGACAAAAGATAGAGCAAGCATGCAATGGCTTCACAAAGAGTAACAGTAAGTAAAGGGAAGTGAAGATGAAACCAGTGACTCGTTGAAGACAATGATTTGTTGGACCAGTTCCAGTTGCTGTGACAACTGTACGTCTGGTTAGGGCGGCTAGGTATTTAAACCAAAGGACACACAGTCCCGGACATCCAGTCCTGAACACGCAGCTCAGGACACCCAGTCCTCACCGTATTCCCCTTGAGCTAAGGTCACACAGACCTCGCCCAATCACTCTGGTAAGTCTTCAAGGTAGACTCCCAAACCTTCACAGACTTCGTTCACCGGCAATCCACAATGTCTCTTGGATGCTCAGAACGCGACGCCTAACCGTCTGGAGGATGCACAGTCCTCAAGTGTAATAAGTCTTCAGATCACTCAGACAAGAAGACTTAAGTGATGCCCAATTCTCTCTAGCTCTGGGTGGTTAGGGCTTTTCTCCTCGCTAGGAATTTTCTCTCAAAGGCTTCGAGGCGGGTTGCTCTCAAACGACAAAAGCCGTGCACTGAAATCTGAGCAGCCAACCATTTATGGTTGTAGGGGGTGGACTATTTATAGTCACTGGGCAACCCGACCTGATTTGTCCGAAATGACCCTGGGTCACTAAGGAACTGACACGTGTACCAACGGTCAGATTTCAAACTCACACGGCAACTTTACTTGGGCTCCAAGTAAAGCTGACTTGTCCGACTCTGGACAAGATTTGCTCTCATAGTCTTCACTCGAAGATATAGGTTTTGAATTAGGCATCACTTCAGTCGTTCTGACTAGTTCTCTTGGACCCCACTTAACAGTACGGTGGTTCCTATGACTCAACACAAATGAAAGAGAACTACGAAAGATCTAAGTCTTCGAGTTCCATAGGCTTCACGTGGTGTCTTCTCCTGTCATAGTCTTCAATGTGAATATCTTCATATACCAGCATTGACTTCAATGTATTCGTATGTTTTTAGGGGTCATCTCTGGTAGTAACACCGAATCAATGAGGGACTTCTACCTGTGTTATCCTGCAATTCTCACAAACACATTAGTCCCTCAACTAGGTTTGTCGTCAATACTCCAAAACCAACTAGGGGTGGCACTAGATGCACTTACAATCTCCCCCTTTTTGGTGATTGATGACAAACTAGTTGAAGTTTTCAACGGGGAATATAATTTGTGAAATTGTAAAGGAATTGTCTTCATAAGCTGCAAGGGCTCCCCCTGAAGATGTGCATATAAGTGATTTGCTTCTGGAACGCAAATGCACATGGCAGGTTGTACTTGTGGAGATCCACTTCAACTTATGATGACAATCCACTATGCATGTAAAAGTATATGAAGATAATGACATGCATAATGGAAAATGGACGTCTGCAGAATGATTTAAGTGTAGAATTTATCGTCGCACATGCGGAATTTATCTTCGCAAAACATAGTGGCAAACGAGTAGCAGACGACCATCGAGTTTAAGTGTTACAACTCAAAGAAGCAAATGTAGCAAAACTGGAGTTGTAAGCACAAAGCAGAATATAGCAAAAAATGAAGGCACCAGCCCATATTGACCCGCTTGAAGACTATAAACATCATATGCTTCTCCCCCTTTTGTCAGTGATGACCAAAAAGGTTTGAAGACATAGAGTTTTCTACGCGTTCCCATGCGCAGCAGGGTCGTTGGAGTTGTTTGGTGGTGCTGAAGAGCTTGGTGCAGTGTCGACGCGTGCTGAAGGAGGTGGTGGTGATGTAGCATCGTCTTCTTCCTCAATAATCCTTGCAGTCACTGTGGCAGCAGATGAAGAGAACTCTGAGTCTTCAAGTGATGGAGTGCCACGCAGCACAGCCCGTCTGGGAGGTGTGGAGTCAAACTTGAATCGCTCTTTGAAGCCATCCTCTTGAAGATCAGCTTCAGAACACATCATGGTGAGTCCTTTCCAGGTGCGGCGACAGGTTTCATGTGCAACGAATGCATTCTTGGTGGCCAGATTTTGGATGCGATTTACATCCACCAAGAGGCTTTTCATCTGTCTTTTCAGCCAGTCGTGATGCCTATCCTGCTTTTGATGAAGGGCCACACGAAGCTCTCGGTCATTGAGAGCACGAGCCCGCTTCTTGGGTCTTTGAGCAGGTGTGCTGTCAGTGGCTTCAGCTGATGCAGGGCGTGGTGCACGTGTAGTGCCAGCCAACGGATACACCCTGGAGATGGCTTCAACACCGTCAATTTTCTGAGTGAAGCTCTAGTGTTCTGCATTCTGAAGACTCAAAGGTTGCTTGGCAGGCTCCGGATATATGGCTTCATCAGAGGTATCCACATCTGGCAAGAAGATCCGATGGTTGCGGGCTGAGGGCTGATATGAGATCGCAGAGTGAAGTTTGATCAGCCTCATCACCCAAGGAGCATAGAACTTCAAACCAAATAAATCTGAGCCTGATGCCGCAAGTTGGCGTATGAAGAAATCATGTGCGTTGAAGCATTTGCCATGAAGGATACAGAATATCGGAGTCTTCATTGCACCCTCAAGCTTGGTATGTGGAGAGTGTCCCTTAATGGGCCAGAGAGTCCGCTGGATGATGTGATATATGGTTCTGGGCAGGTACTCAAGGTCTTCGATGAAGAACGCTGTTGGATAAGGAGCGTCATGGGGCAATGGCTTCATCATGGAGAGCATTTGACTCATATCAGGTTCTGGTCGCTGAAAGATGCTCTTAATAGCTTCAGCATGCAGTTGACAGCCGTCCTCGAAGAATGCGCCAGGAGTGGGCAAGCCAGTGAGCTCAATGATATCAAATGCATTGGCTTCGTGATGAACATTGTCGGTCATCCACTCCAGGACCCAAGTCTTCGGATCTCTGTTGTATCCTTTGATGTGGAGGGTGGCATAGAATTGCAACAGAAGCTCTTCATTCCAGTGCTCTTCATCAGTTACAAACTGCAGCAGACCCACTTGCTTGAAGCAATCCAAAGCTTCCTCTAAACAGGGCAGACCAGCAACAGCTTCAACATCAAGGCGCTTGTGCGGGAAGATGCGACCTTGGTTGTATAGGATGCATGAATAGTAGCTGCGCTGAGGATAGCTCCGGAACCTGTCTGGTGCAATCCGTTCCCTTGAATAGGGGCTCTTGGAGCTGTTGAAGAACGTATTATCTGCCTTGAAGCTAGTGATGTTAAAGGAGCCAAGTGCTGATGCAGGACCTGGGAACCTTGGCAGTCTTGGGATCAGCGTCTGTACGTGAGGCCTGTGCTCAACATGGTAATAAAATTGAGGACCTGCAGTAGACTCAGGAACAGACGTGTCAGGATCAGTAGCTTCGCTGTCTGCTGAAGCTTTTGGTGGGGAGGGCTCCACATTGGCTTCAGTGTTGGTTTTGGCAGCCTCAACATTTTCAGCCTTCACTTGACTAGCTGGAGGGTCAGACTCAGGCACGTTCTCCTGGAGAACTGCGTCTTGGTGGAGCGGGGGAGTGGGACCTTGTGGTGCTTCTTCATCTTCTTCGGCTGATGCAGCCGGAATGTCGTCAGCAGAGTGCTGAGGCCTTGGACCTTTGTGAAGCCTGCGAAATGCAGATGACGCCTGTGGAGTTGGAGTGGGCTGGACCTCAGATTCTTCTTCCACTTGTGGGCGATCCGCCCATGACGCATCTTGAGCAATTTGCGTCAGAGGATGACCAATGCTGATGAGTTCGCTTGTTTCAAGCTGAGGAAGAGCTGCATCATCTTGTACATTGTCCTAATGACCAATGTCTTCAGCAGCGATGGGGTCGGCTGCTGGAATGTCTTCATCTTCAGGAGCCTCTGTGGAAGCAGGCTCATGAACTATGAGTTGGCGTTCTGCGTCAGGATAGACCACAGAGATGGGTTCAACTATCAAGGGCTCTATGGGATCAGCCCGATCTTTCTTGGTCTTCCTCTTCTTCTTGGAGGGGGCAGTAGGAGAGGCTTCAGAGTGTTTCCTCTTCCTGGCTTCAGCCTCTGCAGCTCTTGTCTTCTTGAGCTCTGAAGCGGTTGACCGACTCTTTGGCTTCGAGCCAGTCAGTGCAGTTGGGAAGACAATTGGAACTGCTTCTTGCCTTGGTGCATCTGGTTCAGCTGTAGCAGGCTTCTTCTTCTTCTTCGCAGCCATCCTGGGGTCGATGCCAGGACGCCCAAGTGCCTTGCGCTTCTCAGCCTCGTTATAGGCTTGCACACATCTGTCGGCCAGAGTCTTCATCCGCTCACGCGAACCTTGAGCTTCGGCGCGTTTCTTCAGGAAGTTTTCCTTTAGCTCGTGCAGCATGATTTTGAAGTGCTTCACTTCCTGCACGCTGAGCTTGGCCATATGCTTCTTGAACTGAGCGTTTTCATAGTCAATTTTCTGCTTCAGCTCAACAACGCGCTGGGCGATGGCCAGTTCTGAAGCAATGGCTCCTTGGAAGGCAACACTGAGGCCAATGGGCAGCTGCAGATCGTCAAAGCTGACGTTTGGTGTAGCAAACCACTCGTCAATGAAGTCGTGGATGATGGCGACATCAAAGAGAGGCAGATTATTGAAGATTTCTGCCTCCTCTTTGCTCTTGATGAGTTGCTCAAGAGCGTCATCTGCAAGGTCTTCATCGCTTGACAGATCAATGGCGTCGTTGCGCAGAATGGCAGTAGCTGTGAGCTCTTGGCCGCTGTGTGGCTGAGGCATCTTGGCCTTCTGGGGCTTGGAGACTCGTGATAAGTCTTCAGACTGCACACTGGCTTCAGGAGGTGCAGTTGCCAATGGCTTTGCCCTTGAGATTTTTGGTGGAGAGGCCAGCTTTGAAGCTTTTGGCTTCTTCGATTGCTTTGGCTTCGGTGCAGCAGGTGCTTCTTCTGATTCAGAGTCAGCTGGTGGCTCATTCACTGCAGTCCCTTGGACTAAGATGCGGGTGATGAGGCCCTCAAGGTTGGCGTATGGTCCAATGATATTCTGGTCTGCCTCGCGTGTGCCATCTGCCCTTGGTGCGGAGGGACCGGGGTTGAAGTCTAAGCCCAATTTCTTCTTGTTTTGCTTCGCTGAGTTCTGGGCAAACTAGAAGTTGCACTTGAACAGATTGTCGTCACGACACCAGAGTAGTGACGACGGATGTGCTTCAGCTGGCTGTGGTCCACGAACCATGCATGGGTAGAAGCCTTGAGCAATGGCTTCATCTCTGGACCTGGGCATGAGATTTTTGTATAGTACGTCTCCCCATGGTCTCTTGATGGCGTTTTTCTCAGCGTACTCCTGGGTGATGAAGCGGTATTGGAACCATTGCTCCGCCCAATAGCGTCGAATCCATTGGATTCGGGTCTTGCGCTGACCATAATTCTCTTCAGGATCTATTTTGTACATTTCTGCCAGTTCATCAGGCAGATCTTTGGACGTTCCGCCACGTCGCTGTCTGCCTCCCTTTCTTGCTGCTGTTTCTGAAGCCATAAACCTTAACTTGGAAGGCTTCAAGATGTTCAAAGACTTCAGAGGCTTTCTTTTGCTGGACCAACAGGAACTGGCTTCAGGAGAATTGATGTGATGCTGTAAGAACTCTGCGAATGAATGCAGACTATGAGAACCAAAAGATTCTCCCACGGACATGTACCTGTGACAGCATTAAGGTGCGAGGGAAGGGGAAGAGGTCATATGCATTCTCAGAAGATTTTGAAGATAAATCAATTTAGAAGACATTGACCTCATCGTGCGAAGACATTCACTCATAGATAAGAAGTTGGTTCCAGATTTGTACGAACCCACAGATCAGTACAAGTGAGGAATCTAACTACTTTATGAAGCATAAGTGAATATTCTAGGCATGTTATGAGATACAGATTGAGAGAGATCTAACTTGTGTGAATAGAAACTTCTTATGGCAGAAAGTGACAGAACCATAGGATCAAAAGAGGCTGTAAAAAGAGGTTTTATTTACCACACTTGGAACTGCTAGACGGAGTGGGAGATGAGGCCGAGCAGTTCGATCCTCCGTGCCCTAACGTGGCGACGGAAGACACCTACGGCGACGGCGAAGAGGACGATGTCCGCGATCGGCGTGAAGACGGCGTCGGAGAGGTTGCGGCAGTGAAGCACTTCGTCGCCAGCGTCGTCGAGAGCTAGCGGTGGCGCTAGGGTTCGTACGAGGGAGGAAGAAGGAGATAATGACCGCGGTGAGTGTGTATTTATAGTCACAAGGGCGGCACTGCGCTATTACACAGGTGCCCCTGGCGATTCACCTCTGAACAGCACGTGGCCATCATGCGGAATCTCGGGGGCAGTTCCACATGCCACGCACGCCTGGATTGTCGGGTGGTCGTTCCTACTTCTCCGGATTTCTTGTGGATGAATGAGCTTTGAAAACGGTTTTAAAGTTTGTCTCTGTGTCTTCTGCTGACAAGGACGCGGAGAAGACATTCGACAGTTTCAATAGAATGCATATGACTTGGAGAGATAGAATTTGAGATAGAAAGCATAGAGAGATTAGGGTTCGATCACATTCACTTAGTTCAAAAGATTCAAATAAGAAGACATAGCAATAAGTGAATGCTGTAGAGGACAGAACACTTGTATATATATATATATATATATATATATATATATAATCCACGTAGTGAAGATAATCATGAAGACATGTTGAGATGTAAGCCAAAACAAATGTGAAGACATTGAAAGGTAACGCCATGAGTGAAACACTTCAAAATAGAACGTTTGGTGGTGGCGTTACCCACCGTATAGGAAGTATTAGACCCAGACACGGCGCACAATTATCGTGGCGCTCCGAAGTCAATTTCCACATTAATGTATTCACACTTAGAATGTATGTCTTCATTGATTGAAGATATACGTTACTTCGTGTGTTGCACATCTAAGTCATCAATATGCATAAGTGTTAGGATGTGTGCCTGATCACAGGACATTTGAGGATTCCAAGATATTTAGCTCACACCATAACTTGCAAAATCTCTTCTCATCCAAGGGCTTGGTGAAGATATCTGCCAATTGCTCTTCAGTGTTGACATGTATGATATCAATATCTTCCTTCACACATGATCTCTGAGAAAGTGATGACGAATTTCAATGTGCTTTGTCTTCGAGTGCTGAACTGGGTTGTTAGCAATCTTGATGGCGCTTTCGTTGTCGCAATAGAGTGGCACTTGCTTCAGATGAATGCCATAGTCCTTGAGAGTTTGCTTCATCCACAAAAGCTGAGCGCAGCAAGATCCAGCAGCAATGTATTCAGATTCAGAAGTGGAGAGAGATACACAGTTCTGCTTCTTAGAAGACCAACATACAAGTGATCGTCCCAGAAAATGACATGTGCCTGATGTAGACTTGCGATCCACCTTGTCACCAGCATAATCAGCATCCGAGAATCCAACTAGATCAAACTCTGAGCCCTTTGGATACCATAACCCTAGAGTTGGGGTGTGAGCCAAATATCGAAGAATTCGCTTCACTTCTAAGTGATGCGACTCCTTTGGTGCCACTTGAAATCGAGCACACATGCAAACACTAAGCATAATATCTGGCCTAGATGCACATAAATAAAGCAAAGAACCAATCATGGAGCGGTATACCTTTTGATCGAACTCTTTACCATTGTCGTCTGGACCCAGATGATGTTTGGCTGGCATTGGTGTTGTGAAGCCTTTGCAGTCTTGCATACCGAACTTCTTCAGGCAATCTTTGAGATACTTCTCTTGAGATATGAAGATGCCATTGCGTTGTTGCCGTATCTGAAGACCGAGGAAGAACTTCAGCTCCCCCATCATAGACATCTGATATTGCTCTTGCATCATATATCCAAACTCCTCACTGTACTTCTGATTGGTGCAGCCGAAGATAATGTCATCCACATATATTTGGCACACAAACAGTTCACCATCATATGTCTTCGTGAAGAGAGTGGGATCTAGGGAGCCAGGTATGAAGCCTTTGCTCTTCAGGAAGTATTTGAGTGTGTCATACCAGGCCCGAGGGGCTTGTTTGAGGCCATACAGTGCCTTATTGAGCTTGTAAACCATGTCAGGATGTTTTGGATCTTCAAACCCAGGTGGTTGTGCAACATACACTTCTTCTTCAATCTTGCCATTGAGAAAGGCACTCTTCACATCCATTTGATATAAAAGTATGTTATGATGATTTGCATAGGCCAGCAGTATACGGATGGCTTCAAGTCTGGCCACGGGAGCAAATGTTTCATGGAAGTCAATGCCTTCCACTTGAGTATATCCTTGAGCAACGAGACGAGCTTTGTTTCTGACAACTTGACCATGCTCATATTGCTTGTTGCGGTATATCCATTTGGTGCCTATTATATTGTGCTTCCGTGGATCAGGACGCTTAACTAGTTCCCATACATTGTTCAGCTCAAACTGTTGAAGCTCTTCTTGCATAGCTTGAATCCATTTAGGTTCCATGAAAGCTTCTTCAACTTTCTTGGGTTCTGTGATTGAAACGAATGCGAAGTGCCCACAGAAATTTGCCAGTTGAGTTGCCCTTGAACGAGTCAGTGGACCAGGTGCATTGATGCTGTCAATTATTCTGTCAATCTGCACTTCATTGGCAACACGAGGATGTATAGGTCGAAGACTTTGCTCTTGCTGATCTATGTTGTCGTTGGGAGAAATGTCTTCAGGCTGAGCATTGTCTTCATGTGGATCAGGTGCTGAGATGATAAGTTCTTCTTCAGGATGAGCTTCAGAAGGTATCATTTCTCCAGTTCCCATTAGCTTGATTGATTCACTAGCTGGAACTTCATCTAGCACATCTGGCAGTTGCTCTCTTTGTGAACCATTGGTCTCATCGAACCGCACATCCACTGTTTCAACCACTTTGTAGTGAAAGAGATTGAAGACTCTGTAGGAGTGCGAATCCTTTCCATATCCAAGCATAAAACCCTCATGTGCTTTTGGTGCAAATTTTGAGGTGTGGTGTGGGTCCTTGATCCAGCATCTTGCGCCAAATACTCTGAAGTAACTGACATTTGGCTTCTTGCCAGTTAGGAGTTCATAAGATGTCTTGTTCAGAAGCTTGTGAAGATAAACATGGTTGATTGTATGGCATGCAGTGTCAATGGCTTCAGGCCAGAATTTTCTTGGAGTCTTGTATTCATCTAGCATTGTTCTGGCCATCTCAATGAGTGTTCTGTTCTTGCGTTCGACGACGCCATTCTACTGTGGCGTGTACGGAGCTGAGAATTCATGTGTAATGCCCAAAGTATCTAGATATGTATCAAGGCCAGTGTTCTTGAATTCAGTGCCATTGTCACTTCTGATGTGCTCTATCTTAGCACCATAATTGTTCATAGCTCGATTGGCGAATCGTCTGAAGACATCCTGCACTTCAGTCTTGTAAAGGATTATGTGCACCCAAGTATATCTAGAGTAATCATCAACAATGACAAAGCCATAGAGGCAAGCAGTAGTGGAAAAGGTTGAGTAGTGAGTGGGACCAAAAAGATCCATGTGAAGCAGTTCGAAGGGTCGAGTAGTGGTCATGATTGTCTTCAAGGGATGTTTTGCCCTCGTCATCTTCCCTACTTCACAGGCACTGCATAAGTGATCTTTCTTGAACTTGACGCCTTCGATGCCTATGACATGCTTCTTCTTTGCAAGGGTGTGGAGGTTCCTCATGCCAGCATGCCCAAGCCTCCGATGCCAAAGCCAGCATTCCGAAGCCTTTGCCAGAAGGCATACTGCAAGCTGTGGCCCTGCTGAGAAATCTACCACATACAAATCATCTTTCCGATACCCTTGAAACACTAGAGACTTGTCAGATTCCATTAGTACCAGGCAACGATATTTTCCAAATATTACGACCATGTTCAAATCGCAAAGCATTGAGACAGACATTAAGTTGAAGCCAAGGGATTCAACAAGCATGACTTTATCCATGTGTTGATCCTTTGAGATTGCAACTCTACCTAGACCCAATACCTTACTTTTACCAGTGTCAGCAAATGTGATGTGGCTCTTGTCGGATGGACGTAAGGTTGAGTCCATAAGAAGGCTTCTTTTGCCAGTCATGTGATTTGTACACCCACTGTCAATAATCCATTCTGAAGACGCTGGTGTCGTACCCTACAGTGCAGTTAGGGGGATAGGTTTCACGAAGAGAATTGTGAATCAAAAACATTTGACGAACTAGTGGGTTATGAAAACTTAGATCCAGGTTAGGACTAATAGGGAGAGTAGCATGCGATTCAGGAACGAAATACATAGTGATGCCATTTGGGCATTTGATCTTGCGACCTGCAAGATTTTTAAGGTCCCCAGCAATAGCGTCAGAAGATTTTGGTTTTCTGCTGGAGACCTTTCCCTGCAAAAGAGAGTTAAGCTTTCTTAACCACCCACATCTTCAAGGGTGGCTTAGAAGCAATAATTCTAAGTGCAGCATCTGAGAATTTTGGCTTTGGAGCCCTAGCAAACAGTCTAGCAGGTGGGCAATAGTACTCATAAGAATAGGCAGAATAGTTCTTGGTCATACGAACATGACGGTTTGAAGAACCGCTCTCATATTCATATGCCTGAGCATGGTTTCCCTGCAAAACATTTGCGTTAGTGCGACTCAGGTGAGTCCTCTGTCTGTGTGAAGCCCTTGGACCATATGAAGCCTTTGGTCTGAGGTTTGTCTTCTTCATGTGAGGTGTCATGAGGACATTCACAGGAAGATTCTCCAGACACGTTTTTGGAACCCAGATCTTCTTCATAGGTGGTCCATTCCTGTAGTTAGTACCAATGTACCTGGCAAACACTTCACCATTCTGATTTCTAAATAGCTTATAGTTTGCATCAAAGGATTCATCAATGATAATTGGGTTAGCACAGGTGAAGCCAGACAGATTGGATGGATCTGCTGAGGATTCCTTTGCAGCAACCCATGTGGTTTTGGGGTACTGCTCAGGTATCCAGTAAGAGCCATCTGCATTTATTTTCCTCACGAACCCAACACCCTCTTTCCTAGGGTTTCGGTTCAGAATCTACTTCTTTAGGACATCACATAATGTCTGATGCCCTTTAAGACTTTTGTACATCCCTGTTTCAAGCAATGTCTTCAACCTAGCATTCTCATCAGCAATAGCAGTGGTATCCTCAGCAGAGGGGTTAGTTACCACATCACCAGTTGGAGATATTGCGATAGCAGTAGCAGTGGAACATTCAGCAACAGAAGCAGCATTATCACGCTCAATGCATTTAAGACATGGTGGTTCAAATCCTTCCTGAGCGGAACTGATCTGTTTGGTGCGAAGTTATTCGTTTTCCTTCTGAAGATCTTCATGAGCCGCTCTCAATTTCTCAAGATCTTGCTTCCTTTGAAGATAATCATAGGAAAGCTTTTCATGAGTTGTTGAGAGAGTATCATGACGATCTTCAAGTTCCTGATACTTAACATGAAGATTTTTTATGTCTTCAATTAAGGATTCAGATCGAGTCATTTCAGCACCCAACAGATCATCGCTTCTGTCTAACAGTTTTTGAATATGTTCCATGGCTTCCTGTTGTTCAGTTGCAATTTTAGCAAGTGTTTTATAGCTGGGTTTTGAATCACAATCAGAGTCATCATCACTTGATGTTTGATAGTGAGTGGTGCGTGAGTTTACCTTGGCGCCCCGTGCCATGAAGCAATAGGTAGGATCGGAGTAGCCCTTGTCATTTGCATCGGTGTCGGTGATGGAGTCATTGTCTTCAGTGTTGAAGATGGACTTGGCAATGTATGCTGTAGCCAGACTTGCGATGCCAGAATCAGACTCTTCCTCAGACTCCACCTCTGCCTCCTCAGAAGCGGACTCCTCCTCTGAATCCATTTCCTTGCCAACAAACGCACATGCCTTGCCAGATGAGCTCTTCTTGTGTGATGAAGACTTTGAGGAAGACTTGGAAGAAGACTTTGAGTATTTCTTCTTCTTCTTGTCGTCAGAATCATATTCCTTGCTCTTCTTCTTCTTTCTGTTCTCATTGTCCCACTGTGGACACTCAGAGATGAAGTGTCCAGTTTTCTTGCACTTGTGACATGTTTTCTTCTTGTAGTCATGAGCAGAAGCTTCATCATTCCTTGAGCTTGATCGTGAAGACTTTCTGAAGCCTTTCTTCTTGGTGAATTTCTGGAACTTCTTCACTAGCATTGCAAGTTCCCTTCCAATGTCTTCAGGATCATCAGAACTGCTGTCAGATTCTTCTTCAGATGAGGACACAGCTTTTGCCTTCAAGGCACGAGTTCGCCCGTAGTTTGGACCGTAGATATCTCTTTTCTCAGAAAGCTGAAACTCATGTGTGTTGAGCCTCTCAAGTATGTCAGACGGATCGAGTGTCTTGAAGTCTGGACGTTCTTGAATCATCAGGGCTAGGATGTCAAACAAACTATCAAGTGATCTCAGCAACGTCTTGACGATTTCATGTTTGGTGATCTCAGTGGTGCCGAGGGCTTGAAGCTCATTTGTGATGTCAGTGAGCCGGTCAAATGTGTGCTAGACATTCTCATTGTCATTTCGCTTGAAGCGGTTGAAGAGGTTGCGAAGAACACTGATTCTCTGATCTCTCTGAGTTGAGATGCCTTCATTGACCTTGGAGAGCCAGTCCCAGACCAGCTTGGATGTCTTCAAGGCACTCATACGGCCATACTGTCCTTTGGTCAGATGACCACAGATGATATTCTTGGAAGTAGAGTCCAGTTGAGTGAACTTCTTGACATCAGCAGCAGTGACACCTTCTCCAGCCTTGGGAACGTCATTCTCGACGACATACCATAGGTCGACGTCAATGGCTTCAAGATGCATGCGCATCTTATTCTTCCAATAGGGATATTCAGTTCCATCGAAGACGGGGCACGCAGCGGAGACTTTGATTATCCCTGCAGTCGACATAGCTAAAACTCCAGGTGGTTAAACCGAATCACACAGAACAAGGGAGCACCTTGCTCTGATACCAATTGAAAGTGCGTTATATCGACTAGACGGGGGGTGAATAGGCGATTTTTATGAATGTCTTCAAAACGTGACAGTTATGAAGACAAACAGTAGAGATATGCCTATCACTATGCAGCGGAAGTTAGATTACACTAGGCAAGCCATGGTCAAATATTCAATAGAGTGAAAGCACAATGACAAGTAGCTTCAGTGTAATAAGGATCAGGTAAGAAAACGTTATGAAGCCAATCAAATCATATAGTTACGTTGTGAAGACAAAAGATAGAGCAAGCATGCAATGGCTTCACAAAGAGTAACAGTAAGTAAAGGGAAGTGAAGATGAAACCAGTGACTCGTTGAAGACAATGATTTGTTGGACCAGTTCCAGTTGCTGTGACAACTGTACGTCTGGTTAGGGCGGCTAGGTATTTAAACCAAAGGACACACAGTCCCAGACACCCAGTCCTGAACACGCAGCTCAGGACACCCAGTCCTCACCGTATTCCCCTTGAGCTAAGGTCACACAGACCTCGCCCAATCACTCTGGTAAGTCTTCAAGGTAGACTCCCAAACCTTCACAGACTTCGTTCACCGGCAATCCACAATGTCTCTTGGAAGCTCAGAACGCGACGCCTAACCGTCTGGAGGATGCACAGTCCTCAAGTGTAATAAGTCTTCAGATCACTCAGACAAGAAGACTTAAGTGATGCCCAATTCTCTCTGGCTCTGGGTGGTTAGGGCTGTAAGTGCATCTAGTGCCACCCCTAGTTGGTTTTGGAGTATTGACGACAAACCTAGTTGAGGGACTAATGTGTTTGTGAGAATTGCAGGATAACACAGGTAGAAGTCCCTCATTGATTCGGTTTAGCTACCAGAGATGACCCCTAAAAATGTACGAAGACATTGAAGACAATGGTGGTTTATGAAGACATTCATGTCGAAGACAATGACATGTGAAGACTCCCCATGAAGCGTATGGAACTCGAAGACTTAGATCCTTCGTAGTTTTTACTTCATTCATGTTGTGTCATAGGAACCACCGTACTGTTAAGTGGGGTCCAAGAGAACCAGTCAGGATGACTGAAGTGATGCCTAATCCAAATCCTATGTCTTCGAGTGAAGACAATGAGAGAAAATCTTGTCCAGAGTCAGACAAGTCAGCTTTAATTGTAGCCCAAGTAAAGTTGTCGTGTGAGTTCGAAATTCGACCGTTGATACACGTGTCAGTTCCTTAGTGACCCAGGGTCATTTCGGACAAATCAGGTCGGGTTGCCAAGTGGCTATAAATAGTCCACCCCTACAACCATAAACGGTTGGCTGCTCAGATTTCAGTGCACGGCTTTTGCCGTTTGAGAGCAACCCACCTCGAAGCCTTTGAGAGAAAATCCCTAGCAAGGAGAAAAGCCCTAACAACCCAGAGCCAGAGTAATTGGGCATCACTTAAGTCTTCTTGTCTGAGTGATCTGAAGACTTATTACACTTGAGGACTGTGCATCCTCCAGACGGTTAGGCGTCGCGTTCTGAGCATCCAAGAGAAATTGTGGATTGCCGGTGAACGAAGTCTGTGAAGGTTTGGGAGTCTACCTTGAAGACTTACTAGAGTGATTGGGCGAGGTCTGTGTGACCTTAGCTCAAGGAGAAAACGGTGAGGAATGGGTGTCCTGAGCTGCGTGTTCAGGACTGGGTGTCCGGGACTGTGTGTCCTTTGGTTTAAATATCTAGCCGCTCCAACCAGACGTACAGTTGTCATAGCAACTGGAACTGGTCCAACATATCATTGTCTTCAACGTGTCACTGGTTTCATCTTCACCTCCCTTTACTTACCAGTACACATTGTGAAGCCATTGCATGCTTGCTTTATCTTCTGTCTTCACAACTTGACTGTATGATCTGTTTGGCTTCATAACTTCTTCCTACCTGATCCTCATTACACTGAAGCTGTTTGTCACTGTGCTTTCACTATATTGTATACTTGACTATGGCTTGCGTTGTGTAATCTAACTTCCGCTGCATAGTGATAGGCTTATCCACTCTGTTTGTCTTCATAACTTCCACGTTTTGAAGACTTTCATAAAAATCGCCTATTCACCCCCCTCTAGTCAATATAACGCACTTTCAATTGGTATCAGAGCAAGGTGCTCCCTTGTTCTGTGTGATTCGGTTTAACCACCTGGAGTTTTAGCTATGTCGACTGCAGGGATAATTAAAGTCTCCGCTGCGTGCCCCGTCTTCGATGGAACTGAATATCCCTACTAGAATAATAAGATGCGCATGCATCTTGAAGCCATTGACGTCGACCTATGGTATGTCGTCGAAAACGGCGTTCCCAAGGCTGGAGAAGGTGTCACTGCTGCTGATGTCAAGAAGTTCACTCAACTGGACTCCACTGCCAAGAATATTATCTATGGTCATCTGACCAAGGGACAGTACGGCCGTGTGAGTGCCTTGAAGACATCCAAGCTGGTTTGGGACTGGCTCTCCAAGGTCAATGAAGGCATCTCAACCCAGAGAGATCAGAGAATCAGTGTTCTTCGCAACCTCTTCAACCGCTTCAAGCGAAATGACAATGAGAATGTCCAGCACACATTTGACCGGCTCACTAACATCACAAATGAGCTTCAAGCCCTCGGCGCCACTGAGATCACCAAACATGAAATCGTCAAGACGCTGCTGAGATCACTTGACAGTTTGTTTGACATCCTAGCCCTGATGATTCAAGAACGTCCAGACTTCAAGACACTCGATCTGTCTGACATACTTGAGAGGCTCAACACACATGAGTTTCAGCTTTCTGAGAAAAGAGATATCTACGGTCCAAACTATGGGCGAACTCGTGCCTTGAAGGCAAAAGCTGTGTCCTCATCTGAAGAAGAATCTGACAGCAGTTCTGATGATCCTGAAGACATTGGAAGGGAACTTGCAATGCTAGTGAAGAAGTTCCAAAAATTCACCAAGAAGAAAGGCTTCAGAAAGTCTTCACGATCAAGCTCAAGGAATGATGAAGCTTCTGCTCATGACTACAAGAAGAAAACATGTCACAAGTGCAAGAAAACTGGACACTTCATCTCTGAGTGTCCACAATGGGACAATGAGAGCAGAAAGAAGAAGAAGAGCAAGGAATATGACTCTGACGATAAGAAGAAGAAGAAATACTCAAAGTCTTCTTCCAAGTCTTCCTCAAAGTCTTCAACACACAAGAAGAGTTCATCTGGCAAGGCTCGTGCGTTTGTTGGCAAGGAAATGGATTCAGAGGAGGAGTCCGCTTCTGAGGAGGCAGAGGTGGAGTCTGAGGAGGAGTCTGATTCAGACATTGCGAGTCTGGCTACAGCCTACGTCGCCAAGTCCATCTTCAACACTGAAGACAATGACTTCATCACCAACACCGATGCAAATGACAAGGACGACTTTACTCCTACCTACTGCTTCATGGCACGTGGTGCCAAGGTAAACACACGCACTACTCACTATCAAACATCAAGTGACGATGACTCTGATTCTGATTCAAAACCCAGCTACAAAACACTTGCTAAAATTGCAACTGAACAACAAAAGGCCATGGAACACATTCAAAAACTGTTAGACAGAAGCGATGATCTGTTGGGTGCTGAAATGACTCGTTCTGAATCCTTAATTGAAGACATAAAAAATCTTCATGTTAAGTATCAGGAACTCGAAGATCGTCTTGAGACTCTCTCAACTACTCATGAAAAGCTTTCCTATGATTATCTTCAAAAGAAGCAAGATCTTGAGAAGTTGAGAGCGGATCATGAAGATCTTCAAAAGGAAAACGAGTCACTTCGAGCCCAACAGATCAGTTCCGCTCAGGAAGGATTTGAACCACCATGCCTTCAATGCATTGAGCGTGATAATGCTACTTCTGTTGCTGAATGTTCCACTGCTACTAATGTTGCAATATCTTCAACTGTTGAAGTGGTAACTAACCCCTCTGCTGAGGATACCACTGCTATTGCTGATGAGAATGCTAGGTTGAAGACATTGCTTGAAACAGGGATGTACAAAAGTCTCAAAGGACATCAGACATTATGTGATGTCCTCAAGAAGCAGATTCTGAACCGAAACCCTAGGAAAGAGGGTGTTGGGTTTGTGAGGAAAATTAATGCAGATGGCTCTTACTGGAAACCTGAGCAGTACCCTAAAACCACATGGGTTGCTACAAAGGAATCCTCAGCAGATCCATCCAATCTATCTGGTTTCACTTGTGCTAATCCTATTATCATTGATGAATCCTTTGATGCAAACTATAAACTGTTTAAGAATCAGAATGGTGAAGTATTTGCCAGGTACATTGGTACTAACTGCAGGAATGGACCGCCTATGAAGAAGATCTGGGTTCCAAAAACGTGTCTGGAGAATCTTCCTGTGAATGTCCTCATGACACCTCACATGAAGAAGACAAACCTCAGACCAAAGGCTTCATATGGTCCAAATGCTTCATACAGGCAGAGGACTCACCTGAGTCGCACTAACGCAAATGTTTTGCAGGGAAACCATGCTCAGGCATATGAGAGCGGTTCTTCAAACCGTCATGCTCATATGACCAAGAACTATTCTGCCTATTCTTATGAGTACTATTGCCCACCTGCTAGACTGTTTGCTAGGGCTCCAAAGCCAAAATTCTCAGATGCTGCACTTAGACTTATTGCTTCTAAGCCACCCTTGAAGATGTGGGTGGTTAAGAAAGCTTAACTCTCTTTTGCAGGGAAAGGTCTCCAGCAGAAAACCAAAATCTTCTGACGCTATTGCTGGGGACCTTAAAAATCTTGTGGGGCGCAAGATCAAATGCCCGAATGGCATCACTATGTATTTCATACCTGAATCGCATGCTACTCTCCCTACTTGTCCTAACCTGGATCTCAGTTTTCATAATCCACTGGTTCGTCAAATGTTTTTGCTTCACAACACTCTTCGTGAAGCCTATCCCCCTAACTGCACTGTAGGGTACGACACCAGTGACTTCAGAGTCTTCAGAATGGATTATTGACAGTGGGTGTACAAATCACATGACTGGCAAAAGAAGTCTCTTTATGGACTCAACCTTATGTCCATCTGACAAGAGCCACATCACATTCGCTGACACTGGTAAAAGTAAGGTACTGGGTCTAGGTAGAGTTGCAATCTCAAAGGATCAACACATGGATAAAGTCATGTTTGTTGAATCCCTTGGCTTCAACTTAACGTATGTCTCAATGCTTTACGATTTGAACATGATTGTAATCTTTGGAAAATATCGTTGCCTGGTACTAATGGAATCTGACAAGTCTTTAGTGTTTGAAGGGTATCAGAAAGATGATTTGTACGTGGTAGATTTCTCAGCAGGGCCACAGCTTGGAGTATGTCTTCTCGCAAAGGCTTCAGAATGCTGGCTTTGGCATCGAAGACTTGGTCATGCTGGCATGAGGAACCTCCACACCCTTGCAAAGAAGAAGCATGTCATAGGCATCGAGGGCGTCAAGTTCAAGAAAGATCACTTATGCGGTGCCTGTGAAGCAGGGAAGATGACAAGGGCAAAACATCCTTCGAAGACAATCATGACCACTACTCAACCCTTCGAACTGCTTCACATGGATCTCTTTGGTCCCACTCACTACTCAACTTTTTCCACTACTGCTTGCCTCTATGGCTTCGTCATTGTTGATGATTACTCCAGATATACTTGGGTGCACATAATCCTTTACAAGACTGAAGTGCAGGATGTCTTCAGACGCTTCGCAAATCGGGCTATGAACAATTATGGCACCAAGATAAAGCACATCAGAAGTGACAATGGCACTGAGTTCAAGAACACTGGCCTTGACACATATCTTGATACATTGGGCATCACTCATGAATTCTCAGTTCCGTACACGCCACAGCAGAATGGCATCGTCGAACGCAAGAACAGAACACTCATTGAGATGGCCAGAACAATGTTAGATGAGTACAAGACACCAAGAAAATTCTGGACTGAAGCCATTGACACTGCATGCCATACTATCAACCGTGTATATCTTCACAAGCTACTGAACAAGACATCTTATGAACTTCTAACTGGCAAGAAGCCAAATGTCAGTTACTTCAGAGTATTTGGATCAAGATGCTGGATCAAGGACCCTCACCACACCTCAAAATTTGCTCCAAAAGCACATGAGGGCTTTATGCTTGGATATGGAAAGGATTCACACTCCTACAGAGTCTTCAATCTCTTTCACTACAAAGTGGTTGAAACAGTGGATGTGCGGTTCGATGAGACCAATGGGTCACAAAGAGAGCAACTGCCAAATGTGCTAGATGAAGTTCCAGCTAGTGAATCAATCAAGCTAATGGGAACTGGAGAAATTATACCTTCTGAAGCTCATCCTGAAGAAGAACTCATCATCTCAGCACCTGATCCACACGAAGACAATGCTCAGCCTGAAGACATTCCTCCCCATGACAACGTAGATCAGCAAGAGCAAAGTCTTCGACCCCTACATCCTCGTGTTGCCAATGAAGTGCAGATTGACAGAATAATTGATAGCATCAATGCACCTGGTCCACTGACTCGTTCAAGGGCAACTCAACTGGAAAATTTCTGCGGACACTTCGCATTCATTTCAATCACAGAACCCAAGAAAGTTGATGAAGCTTTTATGGAACCTGAATGGATTCAAGCTATGCAAGAAGAGCTTCAGCAGTTTGAGCTGAACAATGTATGGGAGTTGGTTAAGCGTCCTGATCCACGGAAGCATAACATAATAGGTACCAAATGGATATACCGCAACAAGCAAGATGAGCATGGCCAAGTCGTCAGAAACAAGGCTCGTCTCGTTGCTCAAGGATATACTCAAGTGGAAGGCATTGACTTCGATGAAACATTTGCTCCTGTTGCCAGACTTGAAGCCATGCGTATACTGCTGGCCTATGCAAATCATCACAACATAATTCTGTATCAAATGAATGTGAAGAGTGCCTTTCTCAATGGCAAAATTGAAGAAGAAGTGTATGTTGCACAACCACCTGGGTTTGAAGATCCAAAACATCCTGACATGGTTTACAAGCTCAATAAGGCACTATATGGCCTCAAACAAGCCCCTCGGGCCTGGTATGATACACTCAAATACTTCCTGAAGAGCAAAGGCTTCATACCTGGTTCCCTAGATCCCACTCTCTTCACGAAGACATATGATGGTGAACTGTTTGTGTGCCAAATATATGTGGATGACATTATCTTCGGCTGCACCAATAAGAAGTACAGTGAGGAATTCGGATATATGATGCAAGAGCAATATCAGATGTCTATGATGGGGGAGCTGAAATTCTTCCTCGGTCTTCAAATACGGCAACAACGCAATGGCATCTTCATATCTCAAGAGAAGTATCTCAAAGATTGCCTGAAGAAGTTCGGTATGCAAGACTGCAAAGGCTTCACAGCACCAATGCCAGCCAAACATCATCTGGGTCCTGACGACAATGGTAAAGAGTTCGATCAAAAGGTATACCGCTCCATGATTGGTTCTTTGCTTTATTTATGTGCATCTAGGCCAGATATTATGCTTAGTGTTTGCATGTGTGCTCGATTCCAAGCGGCACCAAAGGAGTCGCATCACTTAGCTGTTAAGCGAATTCTTCGATATTTGGCTCACACCCCAACTCTAGGGTTATGGTATCCAAAGGGCTCAGAGTTTGATCTGGTTGGATTTTCGGATGCTGATTACGCTGGTGACAAGGTTGATCGGAAGTCCACGTCAGGCACATGTCACTTTCTGGGTCGATCACTTGTATGTTGGTCTTCAAAGAAGCAGAACTGTGTATCTCTCTCCACTGCTGAATCTGAATACATTGCTGCTGGATCCTGCTATGCTCAGCTTCTATGGATGAAGCAAACCCTCAAGGATTATGGCATTCATCTGAAGCAAGTGCCACTTTACTGCAACAATGAAAGCGCCATCAAGATCACCAACAACCCAGTTCAGCACTCGAAGACAAAGCACATTGAAATTCGTCATCATTTTCTCAGAGATCATGTTGCAAAGGAAGATATTGATATCATACACGTCAACACTGAAGAGCAATTGGCAGATATCTTCACCAAGCCCTTGGATGAGAAGAGATTTTGCAAGTTATGGTGTGAGCTAAATATCTTGGAGTCCTCAAATGTCCTGTGATCAGGCACACATCCTAACACTTATGCATATTGATGACTTAGATGTGCAACACACGAAGTAACATATATCTTCAATCAATGAAGACATACATTCTAAGTGTGAATACATTAACATGGAATTTGACTTCGGAGCGCCACGATAATTGTGCGCCGTGTCTTGGTCTAATACTTCCTATACGGTGGGTAATGCCACCACCAAAATTCCTGCTTGGAGTGTCTCACTCATGGCGTTACACTTGCTATGTCTTCACATTTGGTTTGGCTTCAATCTAAATTTGTCTTCATGATTATCTTCACTATGTAGATTATATATATGTACTGGTGCTCTGTCCTCTACAGCATTCACTTATAGCTATGTCTTCTTGTTCGAATCTTTTGAACTAAGTGAATGTGATCGGACCCTAACCTCTCCATGCTTCCTACCTCAAACTCTATCTCTCCAAGTCATATGCATTCTATTGAAACTGTCGAATGTCTTCACTGCATCCTTGTCAGCTGAAGACACGGAGACAAACTTTAAAACCGTTTTCAAAGTTATTACATCAACAAGAAATCCGGAGAAGTAGGAACGGCACCCGACAAACAAGGCGTGCGTGGGGGGTGGAACTGCCCCCACAGTACCGCAAGCTGGCCACGTACTGATCAGATGTGAATCGCCAGGGGCACCTGAGTAATAGCGCAGTGCCGCCCATATCCCTATAAATACACGATTCACTGCGGTCATTATCTCTTCTTCCACCCTCGCACGAACCCTAGCGCCACCACTAACTCTCAACGACGCCGGCGACGAAGTGCTTCACTGCCGCAACCTCTCTGACGCCGTTTTCACGCCGACTACGGACATCGGTCTCTCCGCCGTCGCCGTAGGTGTCTTCCGTCACCAAGTTAGGGCACGGAGGATCGAACTGCTCGGCCTCAACTCTCACTTCGTCTAGCAGTTCCAAGTGTGGTAAATAAAACCTCTTTTTACAGCCTCTTTTGATCCTATAGCTCAGTCACTTTCTGCCATAAGAGGTTTCTATTCACACAAGTTTCATCTCTCTCATCTGCATCTCATAACTTGCCTAGTATATTCACTTGTTCTTCATGAAGTAGTTAGATTCCTCACTTGTACTGATCTATGGGTTCGTACAAATCTGGAACCAACTTCTTTTCTATAAAGTGAATGTCTTCGCATGATGAGGTCAATATCTTCTAAACTGATTTATCTTCAAAATCTTCTGAGAATGCATATGACCTCTTCCCCTTCCCTCGCACCTTAATGCTGTCGCAGGTACATGTCCGTGGGAGAATCTTTTGGTTCTCATAGTCTACATTCATTTGCAGAGTTCTTACAGCGTCACATCAATTCTCCCGAAGCAAGTTCCTGTTGGTCAAGCAAAAGGAAGCCTTTGAAGACTTTGAATCTCTTGAAGCCTTCCAAGTTAAGCTTCATGGCAGCAGAAAAACCAGCAAGGAAGGGAGGCAGACAGAGACGTGGTGAAACGTCTAAAGATCTGCCTGAAGACTTGGCAGAAATGTACCAGACTGATCCTGAAGAAAGCTATGGTCAGCGCAAGACACGAATCCAATGGATTCGAAGATATTGGGTAGAGCAGTGGTTCCAATACCGCTTCGTCACAAAGGAATATGCAGAGAAGTGCGCCATCAAGAGACCATGGGGAGATGTATTGTACAAAAATCTCGTACCCCGGTCCAGAGACGAAGCCATTGCTCAAGGCTTCTATCCATGCATGGTCAGAGGACCACAGCCAGCTGAAGCACATCCATCATCACTTCTCTGGTGTCGCGATGACAATCTATTCAAGCGCAACTTCCAATTTGCTCAGAACTCTGCGAAGCAAAACAAGAAGGAGTTTGGATTGGACTTCAACCCTGGTCCTCTAAACCAAGGGCAGATGGCACACGTGACGCAAATCCCAATGTCATCGGGCCGTATGCAAATCTCGAAGGCCTCATCACTCGCATTCTAGTCCAAGGGACTGCCGTGAACGACCCTCCAGCAGACACTGAGTCTGATGACGCTCCTGCTGCACCGGAGCCGAAGCAGACGAAGAAGAAGCCAAAAGCTTCAAAGCCAGCCGCTTCTCCCAAAATCTCTAGAGCGAAGCCATTGGCCACTGCACCTCCTGAAGCAAGTGTGCAGTCTGAAGACTTATCACGAGTCTCCAAACCCCAAGAAGCCAAGAAGCCTCAGCCACACACTGGCAAAGAGCTCACTGCCGCTGCCATTCTGCGCTGCGAGGCCATTGATCTGTCAAGTGACGAAGATCTTGCCGATGACGCTCTTGAGCAGCTCATCAAGAGCAAGGAGGAGGCTGAAATCTTCAACAATCTGCCTCTATTTGATGCAGCAATCATCCACAACTTCATTGATGAGTGGTTTGACACACCCAACATCAGCTTCGATGATCTGCAGCTGCCCATTGGCCTCAGCGTCGCCTTCCAAGGCGCTATTGCTTCAGAACTTGCAATTGCCCAGCGCATTGTTGAACTGAAGCAAAAGATTGATTTTGAAAAGGCTCAGTTCAAGCAGAATATGGCCAAGCTCAGCGTCCAAGAAGTCAAGGACTTCAAGGTCATGCTGCACGAGTTGAAGGAAAACTTTATGAAGAAACGTGCAGAAGCTCAGGGTTCGCGTGAGCGCATGAAGACTTTGGCTGACCTCTGTGTGCAGGCCTACAATGAGGCTGAGAAGCGCAAGGCACTTGGGCGTCCCGGCATCGACCCCAGGATGGCCGCGAAGAAAAAGAAGAAGCCCACTGTGGCTGAACAAGAGGCACCAAGGGAAGAAGCTGTTCCGATTGTCTTCCCCACTGCCAAGACTGGCTCGAAGCCAAAGCACCGCTCAACCGCTTCAGAGCTTAAGAAGACAAGGACAGCCGAAGCTGAAGCAAGGAAGAGGAAACACCCTGAAGCCTCTCCTTCTGACCACCAAGAAGCATCACCTTCCCACCATCAAGAAGCGCAAGACCAAGAAATCTCGGGCTGCTCCCACAGAGCCCCTGATAGTCGAACCCCTCTCCGTCCGCTATCCTGACGAAGATCGTCAGTTGACAGTGCATGAGCCTGCTTTCACAGAGGCTCCGCACGCAGAAGACATTCCAGCAGCCGACCCCAACGCTGCTGAAGACATTGGTCTCCAAGACAATGTGCAAGGTGATGCAGTCCTTCCTCAGCTTGAAACAAGCAAAATGATCAGCATTGGTCGTCCCTTGACGCCAATCACCCAAGATGCATCGTGGGCAGATCGCCCGCAGGAGGAAGAGAATGAGCCCCGGCCCACTGCAACTCCACCAGCGTCGCCTGCATTCCGTAGGCTTCGCAAAGGGCCAAGGGCTCAGGCTGCTGACGACATTCCGGCTGCATCAGCCGAAGAACATGAAGAAGAGCATGAAGAAGAACCTCAAGCTCCATCTCCCCCGCACCAACAAGAAGAAGTTCTCAAGGAGAACGTACCTGACTCCGTCCCTCTCACTACACGTGTTGAGGCTGAAACTATTGCGGCTGCCACAACCAACACTGAAGCCATTGTGGAGCCCGACCAACCAACAGCTTCAAGAGACACTGAAGCTACTGCCTCTGAACCTTCTGGGCCTGAGTCTACTGCCGGTCCACAGTTCAACTATCATGTTGCGCACAGGCCCCAGGTCCAGAAGCCAATCCCACGACTGCCAAGGTTCCCAGGTCCTGCATCAGCTCCTGGCTCCTTTAACGTCAATAGCTTCAAGGCAGACAACACTTTCTTCAACAGCTCCAAGAACCCTTATTCACGGGAACGGATTGTATCAGATAGGTTCTGGAGCTACCCACAGCGCAGCTACTACTCCCGCGTCCTATACAACCAAGGCCGTATCTTTCCTCACCAGTGCCTTGAGGTTGAAGCTGTTGCTGGTCTGCCTGGTCTGGAAGAAGCTCTGGATTGCTTCAAGCAAGTTGGCCTGCTGCTGTTTATCACAGATGAAGAGCACTGGAATGAAGAGCTTCTGCTCCAGTTCTATGCCACATTGCATATCAAAGGCTACAACAGAGATCCGAAGACTTGGGTCCTGGAGTGGATGACCGGAAATGTCCATCATGAATCCAATGCATTCGATATCATTGAGCTTACCGGCCTACCCACTCCTGGCGAACTCTTCGAAGAAGGCTGCCAACTCCATGCTGAAGCAATTGAGAGCATATTTCAGCGACCTGAGCCAAATATGAGTCAGATGCTCTCAATGATGAAGCCACTTCTTCCTGTTGCACCTTACCCAACTGAGTTCTTCGTTGAAGACTTAGAGTACCTGCCCAGAACTATATATCACATCGTCAGGCGGACTCTATGGCCCATTAAGGGGCACTCTCAATATGCCAAGGTTGAAGGTGCCATGAAGACTCTCATCTTCTGTATCCTGGATGGCAAATGCTTCAACGCTCAGGATCTCTTTATACGCCAACTTGCAGCGTCTGGCTCAGATCTCTTTGGTTTGAAGATTTATGCTCCATGGGTTATGAGGCTAATCAAGCTCCACTCTGCTATCTCCTATCAGCCCTCTGCCCGCAACCATAGAATCTTCTTACCTGATGTGGACACCTCTGCTGAAGCCATATATCCTGAGCCTGCCAAGCAACCACTCAGTCTTCAGAATGTAGAACACCAGAGCTTCACTCAACATGATGAAGGTGTTGAAGCCATCTCCAGAGTGTATCCAATCGCTGGCACCACACGTGCCCCTGCATCAACTGAAGCCACTGACAGCACAGCTGCACAGAGACCCAAGAAACGCGCTCGTACACTCACTGACCGTGAACTTCTTGTGGCTCTGCACCAAAAGCAAGATAGGCATCACGACTGGCTCAAAAGGCAGATGCGCAGTATCATGCAAGACGTCAATCGCATCAAAAATCTGGCCACCAAGAATGCCTTTGTCGCACATGAAACCTGTCGCCGCACTTGGAAAGGCCTCACCATGATGTGCACTGAAGCTGAACTTCAAGAGGATGGCTTCAAAGAAAGATTCAAGTTTGACTCCACACCCCCAGAAGAGCTGTGCTGCGCGGAACTCCGTCGCTTGAAGAATCAGAGTTCTCTTCCTCTGCTGCCACAGTGACTGGAAAAATCATTGAGGAAGAAGACGACGCTACATCACCACCACCTTCTTCAGCGCGCGTCGACCCTGCACCAAGCTCTTCAGCACCACCAAACGCCTCCACCGACCCTGCTGCGCCTGGGAACGCGTAGAGAACTCTATGTCTTCAAACCTTTTTGGTCATCACTGACAAAAGGGGGAGAAGCATATGATGTTTATAGTCTTCAAGCGGGTCAATAATATGGGCGGGTGCTTTATATTTTGCATTTTGCTTCGTGCTTACAACTCTCGTTTTGCTACATTTGGTTCTTCGAGTTGTAACACTTAAACTTGATGGTCATCTGCTACTTGTTTGCCACTATGTTTTTGCGAAGATAAATTCTGCATGTACGACGATAATTTCCGCACTTATATCATTTCGCAGACGTCCATTTCTCATTATGCATGTCATTCTCTTCATATACCTTTACATGCGTGGTAGATTGTCGTCATAAGTTGAAGTGGATTCCCACAAGTACAACCTGCTATGTGCATTTGCGTTCTAGAAGCAAATCACTTATATGCACATCTTCAGGGGGAGCCCTTGCAGCTTATGAAGACAATTCCTTTACAATTTCACAAATTATATTCCCCGTTGAAAACTTCAACTAGTTTGTCATCAATCACCAAAAAGGGGGAGATTGTAAGTGCATCTAGTGCCACCCCTAGTTGGTTTTGGAGTATTGACGACAAACCTAGTTGAGGGACTAATGTGTTTGTGAGAATTGTAGGATAACACAGGTAGAAGTCCCTCATTGATTCGGTTTAGCTACCAGAGATGACCCCTAAAAATGTACGAAGACATTGAAGACAATGGTGGTTTATGAAGACATTCATGTCGAAGACAATGACATGTGAAGACTCCCCATGAAGCGTATGGAACTAGAAGACTTAGATCCTTCGTAGTTTTTACTTCATTCATGTTGTGTCATAGGAACCACCGTACTGTTAAGTGGGGTCCAAGAGAACCAGTCAGGATGACTGAAGTGATGCCTAATCCAAATCCTATGTCTTCGAGTGAAGACAATGAGAGAAAATCTTGTCCAGAGTCAGACAAGTCAGCTTTACTTGTAGCCCAAGTAAAGTTGTCGTGTGAGTTCGAAATTCGACCGTTGATACACGTGTCAGTTCCTTAGTGACCCAGGGTCATTTCGGACAAATCAGGTCGGGTTGCCAAGTGGCTATAAATAGTCCACCCCTACAACCATAAACGGTTGGCTGCACAGATTTCAGTGCATGGCTTTTGTCGTTTGAGAGCAACCCACCTTGAAGCCTTTGAGAGAAAATCCCTAGCGAGGAGAAAAGCCCTAACCACCCAGAGCCAGAGTAATTGGGCATCACTTAAGTCTTCTTGTCTGAGTGATCTGAAGACTTATTACACTTGAGGACTGTGCATCCTCCAAACGGTTAGGCGTCGTGTTCTGAGCATCCAAGAGAAATTGTGGATTGCCGGTGAACGAAGTCTGTGAAGGTTTGGGAGTCTACCTTGAAGACTTACCAGAGTGATTGGGCGAGGTCTGTGTGACCTTAGCTCAAGGAGAAAACGGTGAGGACTGGCTGTCCTGAGCTGCGTGTTCAGGACTGGGTGTCCGGGACTGTGTGTCCTTTGGTTTAAATACCTAGCCGCTCCAACCAGACGTACAGTTGTCACAGCAACTGGAACTGGTCCAACATATCATTGTCTTCAACGTGTCACTGGTTTCATCTTCACCTCCCTTTACTTACCAGTACACATTGTGAAGCCATTGCATGCTTGCTTTATCTTCTGTCTTCACAACTTGACTGTATGATCTGTTTGGCTTCATAACTTCTTCCTACCTGATCCTCATTACACTGAAGCTGTTTGTCACTGTGCTTTCACTATATTGTATACTTGACTATGGCTTGCGTTGTGTAATCTAACTTCCGCTACATAGTGATAGGCTTATCCACTCTGTTTGTCTTCATAACTTCCATGTTTTGAAGACTTTCATAAAAATCGCCTATTCACCCCCCCCCCCTCTAGTCAATATAACGCACTTTCAATTGGTATCAGAGCAAGGTGCTCCCTTGTTCTGTGTGATTCGGTTTAACCACCTGGAGTTTTAGCTATGTCGACTGCAGGGATAATTAAAGTCTCCGCTGCGTGCCCCGTCTTCGATGGAACTAAATATCCCTACTAGAATAATAAGATGCGCATGCATCTTGAAGCCATTGACGTCGACCTATGGTATGTCGTCGAAAACGACGTTCCCAAGGCTGGAGAAGGTGTCACTGCTGCTGATGTCAAGAAGTTCACTCAACTGGACTCCACTGCCAAGAATATTATCTATGGTCATCTGACCAAGGGACAGTACGGCCGTGTGAGTGCCTTGAAGACATCCAAGCTGGTTTGGGACTGGCTCTCCAAGGTCAATGAAGGCATCTCAACCCAGAGAGATCAGAGAATCAGTGTTCTTCGCAACCTCTTCAACCGCTTCAAGCGAAATGACAATGAGAATGTCCAGCACACATTTGACCGGCTCACTGACATCACAAATGAGCTTCAAGCCCTCGGCGCCACTGAGATCACCAAACATGAAATCGTCAAGACGCTGCTGAGATCACTTGACAGTTTGTTTGACATCCTAGCCCTGATGATTCAAGAACGTCCAGACTTTGAGACACTCGATCCGTCTGACATACTTGAGAGGCTCAACACACATGAGTTTCAGCTTTCTGAGAAAAGAGATATCTACGGTCCAAACTATGGGCGAACTCGTGCCTTGAAGGCAAAAGCTGTGTCCTCATCTGAAGAAGAATCTGACAGCAGTTCTGATGATCCTAAAGACATTGGAAGGGAACTTGCAATGCTAGTGAAGAAGTTCCAAAAATTCACCAAGAAGAAAGGCTTCAGAAAGTCTTCACGATCAAGCTCAAGGAATGATGAAGCTTCTGCTCATGACTACAAGAAGAAAACATGTCACAAGTGCAAGAAAACTGGACACTTCATCTCTGAGTGTCCACAATGGGACAATGAGAGCAGAAAGAAGAAGAAGAGCAAGGAATATGACTCTGACGATAAGAAGAAGAAGAAATACTCAAAGTCTTCTTCCAAGTCTTCCTCAAAGTCTTCAACACACAAGAAGAGTTCATCTGGCAAGGCTCGTGCGTTTGTTGGCAAGGAAATGGATTCAGAGGAGGAGTCCGCTTCTGAGGAGGCAGAGGTGGAGTCTGAGGAGGAGTCTGATTCAGACATTGCGAGTCTGGCTACAGCCTACGTCGCCAAGTCCATCTTCAACACTGAAGACAATGACTTCATCACCAACACCGATGCAAATGACAAGGACGACTTTACTCCTACCTACTGCTTCATGGCACGTGGTGCCAAGGTAAACACACGCACTACTCACTATCAAACATCAAGTGACGATGACCCTGATTCTGATTCAAAACCCAGCTACAAAACACTTGCTAAAATTGCAACTGAACAACAAAAGGCCATGGAACACATTCAAAAACTGTTAGACAGAAGCGATGATCTGTTGGGTGCTGAAATGACTCGTTCTGAATCCTTAATTGAAGACATAAAAAATCTTCATGTTAAGTATCAGGAACTCGAAGATCATCTTGAGACTCTCTCAACTACTCATGAAAATCTTTCCTATGATTATCTTCAAAAGAAGCAAGATCTTGAGAAGTTGAGAGCAGATCATGAAGATCTTCAAAAGGAAAACGAGTCACTTCGAGCCGAACAGATCAGTTCCGCTCAGGAAGGATTTGAACCACCATGCCTTCAATGCATTGAGCGTGATAATGCTACTTCTGTTGCTGAATGTTCCACTGCTACTAATGTTGCAATATCTTCAACTGTTGAAGTGGTAACTAACCCCTCTGCTGAGGATACCACTGCTATTGCTGATGAGAATGCTAGGTTGAAGACATTGCTTGAAACAGGGATGTACAAAAGTCTCAAAGGACATCAGACATTATGTGATGTCCTCAAGAAGCAGATTCTGAACCGAAACCCTAGGAAAGAGGGTGTTGGGTTCGTGAGGAAAATTAATGCAGATGGCTCTTACTGGAAACCTGAGCAGTACCCCAAAACCACATGGGTTGCTACAAAGGAATCCTCAGCAGATCCATCCAATCTATCTGGTTTCACTTGTGCTAATCCTATTATCATTGATGAATCCTTTGATGCAAACTATAAACTGTTTGAGAATCAGAATGGTGAAGTATTTGCCAGGTACATTGGTACTAACTGCAGGAATGGACCGCCTATGAAGAAGATCTGGGTTCCAAAAACGTGTCTGGAGAATCTTCTTGTGAATGTCCTCATGACACCTCACATGAAGAAGACAAACCTCAGACCAAAGGCTTCATATGGTCCAAATGCTTCATACAGGCAGAGGACTCACCTGAGTTGCACTAACGCAAATGTTTTGCAGGGAAACCATGCTCAGGCATATGAGAGCGGTTCTTCAAACCGTCATGCTCATATGACCAAGAACTATTCTGCCTATTCTTATGAGTACTATTGCCCACCTGCTAGACTGTTTGCTAGGGCTCCAAAGCCAAAATTCTCAGATGCTGCACTTAGACTTATTGCTTCTAAGCCACCCTTGAAGATGTGGGTGGTTAAGAAAGCTTAACTCTCTTTTGCAGTACCCACTACAAAAAAAAGACACATCCATGACATTTTGGGCCGAATGAAATTTTTTTCTGTCATACATATGACACTTCTATGATGATAATTGTGACAAAACCCGGTATCATCATAGATGTGGTGGGCTCCTACTTCTATGACAAAAAATCATGACAAAAAATGGGCTTTTCGTCCTAGGCGGGCCGGAGACACAGCTGCATGACATTCTTTGGGCCGTCCATGATGGAAAAAAACCATGGTAGAAGCGAGGGGGAGGAAAATTTCGGGGAGTTCCCGGTTACGGTGGGAGGTCGGGGGCCAAGGGATGCGCGTTTCTCTCGTACACGTACGCGCGTGTGTGCGAGGCATTGGCTCTAACTGAACCCGAGCGAGGCGTTGGGCTCTAACTGAACCCGAGCGATTGCACTACAGGCTACACGTTACTGAACCCGAGCGATCGATCGATGGCTGTTAACTGAACCCGATCGAGCGATTCCTTGGCTACTGCTGCTAACTGAAGCCGATCCATGCGGTGAACAGTGAGCGTTGCGGGAGGGGTTGGATGAACAGTGAGCGGTGGCGTTGCCTCTGGATGAACAGGACCCCGTGGTGTGGTGGAGGGCTGGATGAACAGTAGACGGTGGAGGGGTGCCCGTGGAGGGGTGGATGAACAGGACCCCGTGGTGTGGAGGGCAGGATGAACAGTAGACGGTGGAGGGGTGGTTGAACAGGACCCCGTGGTGTGGAGGGCTGGATGAACAGTAGACGGTGGAGGGGTGGTTGAACAGTAGTCGATGGAGTAGCGCGCGGTGGAGGCTGGATGAACAGGAGCCCGTGGAGGCTGGAGGAGGTCGACGGTGGATGAACAGTAGCTCGTGAAGGCTGGAGGGGGTCGACGGTGGAGATGAACAGTATCCCGTGGAGTCCCGTTTTGCGGTACGCCACATCCCTCCCGATGAACAGGACCCCCGTTTCGACCGTAGCGCTCCAACACAAGTCTGTTTCCTCCGTTTTGCGGTACGCCACACCCCTCCTGATCAACAAGACCCCCGTTTCGACCGTAGGAGGTCCGTTTCCTCTGTTTTGCGGTACGCCACACCCCTCCCGATCAACAGGACTCCCGTTTCGACCGTAGGAGGTCCGTTTCCTCCGTCTTGCGGTACGCCACACCCCTCCCGATCAACAGGACCCCCATTTCGACCATAGGAGGTCCGTTTCCTCCGTTGTGCGGTACGCCAGGCCTCGTTTCCATCGCCTCTTCCGTCCAAGCCCTCCTGATGAACACGACCACGCATTTCGTTCCGACCCATGAACACGACGACGACGCTATTTCTCCGTTCCGACCCAGCCATGTACACGAGCCCTTGCCGTACATATGCGCGAGTAGGCTTTCGAGACCCCGCCCGTATGTACACATACGTGGCTGTATTTTCTTTCTTGCACCCTGGCCGTTGTACGTACGTGTACATGCTACGTGCGCGCCTCTACTACGACACGTGCGCGCCTCTACTATGACACGTGCGCACCTCTACATTGACCAGTATGTACGTACACGTTCGCGACCAGAATGACAACCCTACGTACGCTTCGACTAGGTGGGTCCCGACTGTCAGGCACTTCCTTGCATGCGAAGATGTAGCTGGTGGGTCCCAGCAGTCAGGGGGCGAATTGTTTTTTTTTGCCCGGAAGCACTTCCTTGTGCGAAGATGTAGCTGGTGGGTCCCAGCAGTCGGGGGGGCGGTGGGTCCCAGCAGTCAGGGGGGCGAATCGTTTTGGTTTTCTTTTTTTTGCCCGGACGCACTTCCTTGCGTGCGAAGATGTAGCTAGTGGGTCCCAGCAGTCAGGGGGGCAAATCATTTTTTTTGCCCGGACGCACTTCCTTGCGTGCGAAGGTGTAGCTGGTGGGTCCCAATAGTCAGGGGGGAAACGTTTTTTTCACGAAATACGGTGGCCCGTCCGGTGGGTCCCTGCTGTCAGGTGGAGGAATCATTATTTTCCGTGTAATAAGGAGGCACTTCCTTGCTGCCGCCGTGGACCCAGATGTCAGCCTCTCCACGTACAGTCCACGTCCGATGGAAGTCGTTCCTTGACCACGTTGACCACGCCGCGCCGAGAGCACCAGGGCGGTGGACGACGGCGACACCTAGGAAGGGGACGACACGGAGCCGGTGAAGACGCGGCAGTGGATGCCCATGCGGAGAGGAGTATGAGGGTTCACTCATTCGGCTGCGGTGTGAGGCTGCTGTCGCCGCAGGGCCTGGCCAGCGGTGGGAATAGTAGGGGGCGGTGAGGCCTCCGCGGCCGCACAACTGGCCACGGGAGGCAGGAGCAGGCGGCACGACCAGTGCTGCTTTGGGCGGCTGGAGCAAGAAGACCAGAGGTTGAAGAAGCACTACGGCCGTTGGATGGACATCGTACGGTCACTGCAGCTAGAATCGTTTATATTGACTAAGTTGACAAAACCCTTGGTACGTCAACTTAGTAGGCCCACAGGTCAGCTTCTGAAATGGTGCGCCCCAGATGTCAGGGGGAGGAATCATTTTTTGGGCGGGTGAAGCTAGAATATCCGAGATTGAAGAAGAAGCACGGCATCCGTTGGATGGACATCCAACGGCCACTGCTGCTAGAACCGTGTGTTGACTATAAGTTGACAAAGCCTTGCATACGCGTCAACTCTGTTTTTTAGGGGACGCGTCAACTTAGTAAGGCCAAAAGTGTGTGGCAGAGAACTTATAGCCCATTTGAGATTTGTAATAATGTGTAGCCCATTTTTGAATTCTAATGAAATTTACTACAGCCCATTTACAGTTTGTTAAAAGTACAGCCCATTTCAACCAACCGTTCAAAACAGAATTCAATAAAATTTCTCACATTTTGATGGGATCCCAAATATTTTTATCCCGAAATTTCTAGTTAGATTAAATAAATTTATATTACGTAAAAATCCAACAAAACATTGCGCTCACAACAATTAATGAAATTAAAATTTTCAATATCCAAAAATTATATTTTATAAAGTAATCACGTGTTTGATGCATTTTTTTTGTAGTTACTGCCTAGTTTTTATAATTACATCCCATTTATTATTTCTTAAAGCCCATTTTCTTGTTAAGCCTAATGCATCCCTCCTAGGAAAGATTTGCAGCCCAGCGGGGCAGAGAATAACAACTTGACCTTGCCTGGGTATTCCTAAAAAAAGTATAGCTGGGCTAGCCATTTTTAGCTTGAAAAAAATTAATATCTGGGCTGGATATCTGGCCTGGGCTAGACGGGCCATAGCCCGCCCAGTTAATACCTGCAGTGATGTTTTCGTTCTTGTTCAGAGGAGAAAAATTAATATCTGGGTTAAACATCCAAAAACTCTGCAGTGCTCACACCTCAAAAACACAAATACTGCTCGAGCTGCTTGGTCCCAGCTATCGGCCGCTTCTTGTGCAATTCTCTCGTTTATTGACTACTACATAGGTTGACAATGGTGTGGGACCGTGATGTCAGGAAACCAAGGGGAAGCAAAATAAATTACTCCAGTGAGCGCTTCCACCTCTGCCTCGGTGTCTCCCGTGGAAACCCCTTTCCTCCCTTTTTTTTGCTCGGGCAAGGACCAATGCATGTAGCACGTCCATGCAGTTATTAGGCAAGAAATAAAAGCGCTTTGCATGCTATGAATTATGATGGCCTGCATGGGTAGCTAATAAGGCATCCTCTTAACTGATGTGATTAAATGTTGTGTTTAGAAGAGAGAAATATTCTTCTTTTCCACCAATCTGCTTGCACCTAGGTCGTGATGCACCTTCTAATACGACTTATTCACCTAGACGGTGGGAGTATAGTTTTATACATATATATATAATAAGGAGGCACTTGCGTACGTGAGGCTATGGACTTGGTGGGTCCCCATTGCCATCCTCTCCAAGTAAAGTCATCTCCTCGCCCGCGCACGCTTTCCGCCCGAAACAGTCAGCGCCGCCCGCCCAGCTTCCCGGTGCAGGCGATTGCTCTGCCTTCAAATGACACAAGTACCGTCCGTCCGTCCATCTGCCGCCCACATTAATGATACGCGGTTGCCTAGGCGGCTACTCCGGCGCCACACGTCCATCCCTCCGCCCGCCCACCATTGCTATATAAACTGTTGCGCCGGCCATAGCCGCAGTCATCCGCATTCGTTCCCTTTCTCCTGTCACCACTACTGCCCACCATGGCTTCCTCGCGCTCTAGTGCTTTTCGGGACGGGCGGACGACGGACCACAAGGAGATGGCAGCCATTGCTGCCGACCGGTTGGCCGGCAGGCAGCCGGAGGATGACGACACCCAATGGAGAACATGGTAGTCGACGATCCGGCGCGAACCCCCTCCTCCACGCCATCCTCGCCGGTGCATTGCACCATGACCATCGGCGAGGCCCGTGCCCAATATATGGACAGTGTGAGGCAGATGCGTCAGGAGCAGTTCCGGGAGGCGCAGGCCGACGCCGCCTACAACCACCATCTCCTCCAGGAGCACCTGCAGGCGGAGGAGCAGATCGCCGCGGAGCGGGCGGAGCAGGAGGCGCTGCTCGACTCGTACCGCTCTGCCCACAAGGGCCGCCTCGAGCACTGGCGGTACAGCATGCGGGTGGCGAAGGCTGCGGCCGCCTACAAAGAGGCTAGCAAAGAGGGCGATGAAGCGGGCGAGGCGTTGTTTGGCAAGACCGAGGACGAGGCAGAGGACAATGCCAGCTCCGACGAGTCCCCGCTCCGCTAGCGTCGACGAGGCCCTGCTCCGCCAAGGCCCCGTGGTGCCAACAACGAGGCAGAGGACACCGCCGGCTCCGCCGAGGCCCCGCCCCGCCAACAACGAGGCAGAGGACATTGCCGGGTCAGCCGAGGCCCCACCCTGCCGGCAACGCGGGGGAGGATTTCCATCGCTCCGCTGAGGCGCCACCCGCTGGCAACAAGACAGGGGACATCGCCGGCTCCGCCGAGGCCGCGCCACACAGAAAACAAGGAAGAGTAGAACACGGTAGGTCGCCGCCGCTTGGGTCCAAGTAAGGCCACCGCTGCTACCCTCCTGTTGAAGCCAAGCTAGGCGGGCTGACCATTGATGGTCGGTTAGCTTCTTGGCGGTGACGTGGAGTCGGGGAGTTCTGCTGGAGAATAACGCTACTTCTACTTAACTGCTGGTGCAGTTGGCTGACTGACACGTGGGCCCAACAGGCCACATGTCAGTTACGCAACTGCACCTGCAGTTAAGTCACTGAAGCTTCTGTTCGGCTCAGCGGGACACAGGTGGGTAGCTTCGGTTAATTAATTATACCTCCTTCGTCACCAAGCTTCCTCCTTCGTGGATCTCATTGCCACTCTTGATGTGGAAGAAAAGGCGAGAGCAAAGGACACACATGCTTGAGGAATTGAGGGAGGATCTAGTGCCAATATGGTACAGAAGAACTTCCAGCCCCACAAGTTCAAGAACAAGGGCAAGTTTGATGTAAAGCAAAGTTTGATGGGAAGAACAAGGCTGTGCAACACACGAACTTCAAGAAGAAGAATGACAAGAAGAAAGGTGTTTGTCATGTGGTGATCCTGATCATTGGGCTCCTAGTTGCCCTAATCGCTATGACAAGCTAGGCCAGTTAATTAATTATACATCCAGCGCACCCCTTTATAGTTGAAATGTAATGAAATCCGGCATGTTTATATGAAATCCGACCATGTATGAATGAATTTATTTTGATTAGTTCGAATTCCTGTATCACTGGCATTGGATGAGCATGCAAAGCAATACGTACTAGCATTATTCCCAGGGTGATCACCTCATTTGCAGCAGTTTCACATGTACTCCCTCCGGTCTTTTCTAGTCTACATACAAGTTTTGTCTGCAGTCAAAGTATCTCTACTTTGACCAATCTTATACAAAAAAGTATGCACTTACACAATGTGCGAAGTAAAAAGGAACAGAAGGAGTACAAAGAGTTTGAGCAGCTTTTTAGTGTTTCTGTACATTGCAATCAAACACACAGGCCTGGCAATCCATAGAGAACATCCAAAACAATCGATGATTATGCATCTCAGCGACTCACATGTCAGAGGCAATATTTACTTCACAACTAAAGAATAAAGAAAAAATTGATCGACGCTGCTGACAGCAAAGGGCATCCCATTCGAAAATATCAAACGCATGTCTTGCTAAAATCAATGAGCAAAATTTGACAAGGTTGTCCCATTCCAAAATATCAAATGACACGGTTTGCCATCAGTTCGGACATTGACATGGCACCTCGTGCTAAATAAACCAGCTGTTCTTTTTGTGCAGTTCCACCAAAATCAACCAAATTCGCCCGTAGCTTGTATGATTTCGCCCTTATATGTTGCAACGCCTTGAACTTATCGGCACCTCCTTTCTTGTGGTGGAAATGAATGATTCGATGTATTCATGAACATTTTGTGCAGTTCCCATTGAAATCAAGCTGAGCACCCCTGTTTGCACAAATACAAAAAAGTGATTAGTATAGAGCAAACTGTACTATGAATTGACAGTTTCAACAGGCACATACATGGTCCATGTAGAGCACACTTTTAGAAAAATGGAACTCACCAGAAAGAATCCTAGAACAACAGCAAAAAATGGAGATTTTGTCAGTCCTTCTGAGCTGAAGTTAGTTTGGTCTTGTGGGGAGTAATGTAACCATCCTTCAACTGTTCCTTCCGATGATAAGATAGACAGGGCTTCTTCATCCTGGCATAATCGGAACTAGTCACTTCACGTACTCCATATTCTTCTTCAGAGGAAGATGATCCTGTTGTGCAACGACAAGGGGACTACTAAATGCTAGCATCACTGTTTGCTCGAAAAAAAGGAAAGGAAATATTTAAAACAGCACAGATGAAGCACTTCTCAAGGACAATACCACTTTTTCATGACTGATAAGACTCGACTAGACGACGAGTCGCTGGTTGGTCCGATCCTTCATGGTAGTGGCAAAACAACAACGAACGGCGGCAACGACGGTCGGATAAAAAATAGATAGCAGACGTAGAAGAAGAATTGGCCTTTGGATCAAGGAGATAGCATGAAACCAGAGGATTAGACTTGCATAGAAATTAACCCAAGGTTAATCACAACAGCGCAGCAGCAACAATCCCCGATCAAGGATCACAAAAACTCACAATATTGACTCCCCCGACCCGGGACTTTTCTCTTGTAACTCTCAATAAGAAAATCAATCTTCCCAAACTAATCTGCGTACAAAACTGACGACGCTGCCTTTTATATCCTAGTCACACCAGCCGTAAGGGCTTAAACTACTAACCAACTCGATATCTCAAACAAACACGACGATCCTCTCCTTTTACATCTCGGAGAGAGAGAAAAAACAAACTAACTAGCACGACTTGTACGTGGACCCTTGTATTCTAGTATTCTTTAATTAGGAAGCTAATTAATCATCCGGCCACGCTGATCACACATGACTAATTTAAAACAAAAAAACACCTTATTTGCTTGCACGCTGGAAGTACCTCACCGGACATGAAATACTACCAATATTAGTGCACTTTGGAGGGGTTCTGAAGTTTGGCTTCACCGCATCCTTCTTCGGCTCCATCGGCGAAACCTCAAAGCAGAAAGAGCCAAGTCGTAGCACAGTCGAAAGTTTAGAATGTGAAGTCTCTGGAATACTTGTGTCAAAACAAATGGATGTGCTTGTCTTTTGTTCAACACTTGGAGTCGCCCCAAGTAAACCTACGCCATTTGTGCGCACATCATCCTCTCCCTCTTGAATCGAAGCCGTCCTCGGCTTCGAAGCAACCTTTGCAATATTTTGTGGCAGAGAAACATTAGCATCTACATTGATGGCATTGGCAAACATTGGTCTCAACACATTCTGTTTCCCATTATTCCAAAATGAATAAGTGTTAGACCTCCCATCATGTGTGGCTCCATGATCATACTACCATGGTCTTCCTAACAATATATGGCATGCATCCATTGGCAAAACATCACATATCACCATATCAATATAATCGCCAACAGAAAAATTCACATGGACCTTATGTGTAACCTTCAACTTCCCTGTATGATACATCCACTCGACACGGTGTGGCTGAGGGTGCTTCCATGTAGGTAACCCCAAAGCTTCCACCAATCCCTTGCTGACCGCGTTGGTGTAGCTTCCTCCATCTATAATCAACTTACAAGTGGTGTTGTTGATTTTGCATTGAGTTTGAAAAATATTCCAACGCTGCCCCTTATCCTCAATCTGATCCTCTTGAACCCGCTGCACCATCAAAGATGGATATGATTCGGCAGCTTCAAAACTCGCAACCACCTTTTCGGCAATTTCAGATTTTTCACTACAAGTGTCAGAAACCACCTCTTCATCACTAGCGGATGCATAGCCATCTTTTGTAAGCAACACTCTTTTCTCGTTAGGACATTCACGCCTCATATGTCCCCTTCCTCCACACTTGAAACACTCTATGTCACTAGTGCGTCCGGTCGACTGTGCACTAGAATCAACCATCGACAGTCCTGATTTTGAAGCATCCTTTTGCACGGAACCATGAGAGCGATTTGATGATGTCGCCCTGGAGCTAGGGCTGACATCCTCACTCTTATACTGCGAGCGTTGACTTGTGTTCAAAGTGGTACTGGGAACAATGTTGACTTGGCGTCGCTTAATCTGTTGTTCCGCACGCACAGCTTGGTGCACAAGATCTTGTATGTTGTAGTAGACCACCATCTCAACACGATCCTGCACCTTGATATTTAGCCCGTTAAAGAAACGTGCCATGGTCGCCTCCGGATCCTCCATTGTCCCTGTACGTATCATAAGCAATTCCATCTCCTTGTAATATTCATCAACACTCATATTACCTTGAGAGAGCCGCTGCAATTTGTTGTACATATCTCTTTTATAGTGCTCAGGAACAAAACGCCACCTCATGAATTCTTTCATCCCTCGCCAAGTCGTCGGGCGATGTCTTGAACAACAAATTTGATTCCACCATATTAGCGCGTAACCGGTGAACTCAATTCCAGCAAGTTGAACTTTCTTCTCCTCGCTATAATGATGGGCATCAAAAATTTGATCAACACGCATCTCCCACTCCAAATAGCCTTATGGTTCGCACTTGCCGAAGAACGAAGGGATTGAAATTTTTATGCGCCCAATTCCATCATCCACAGGCACACGCACGGCTTGACCAACTCGGTCATGCACTCCGCCATGAACAGAAGCTTCAGGACGAGGCTCATAGTGTCGTGGTCGTGGCGCGTACCCCACCTGGTCAACGCCGTCGTCGAGACCATCATCTCCAGCATGAGGTTGTGCCGCCAAACGGTGATCATGCACGTCGGCATGTCCGTCGCGAGCAGGTGGTGCATAATGCAGTGGAGCCGCTGGAGCAGTCTGTGGTGGCGCAAAATTTGTCGCCGGCATATTGATGATGTCTGCCAAACCATCAAACCGAGTGATCAGGACATCTATCCTTTTGCCGAGTGCATCATGACATTATTTGATGTAGTTGCATGTGTGGTCAAAACCATCCCGAATATTTTGCGGAATATCATCCGCATACACTGGACGTACTATTTCCTCAAAATCAGCGGCAACCTCATCACCCTTGTTGACCGAGGTTGACATCTTGATCAACACAGTACCGTGAACAACCTTAGCTCTGAATACCACTTGATAAGACTCGACTAGACAATGAGTCGCTGGTTGGTCCGATCCGTCACGGTAGTGGCGAAACAACAACGAATGGCGGCAACGACGGTCGGATAAAAAATAGATAGCAGACATAGAAGAAGAATTGGCCTTTGGATCAAGGAGATAGCATGAAACCAGAGGATTAGACTTGCATAGAAATTAACCCAAGGTTAATCACGACAGCGCAGCAGCAACAATCCCCGATCAAGGATCACAAAAACTCACAATATTGACGCCCCCGACCCGGGACTTTTCTCTTGTAACTCTCGATAAGAAAATCAATCTTCCCAAACTAATCTGCGTACAAAACTAACGACGCTGCCTTTTATATCCTGGTCACACCAGCCGTAAGGGCCTAAACTACTAACCAACTCGATATCTCAAACAAACACGACGATCCTCTCCTTTTACATCTTGGAGAGAGAGAAAAAAACAAACTAACTAGCACGACTTGTACGTGGACCCTTGTATTCTAGTATTCTTTAATTAGGAAGCTAATTAATCATCCGGCCACGCTGATCACACATGACTAATTTAAAATAAAAAAACACCTTATTTGCTTGCATGCTGGAAGTACTTCACTGGACATGAAATACTACCAATATTAGTGCACTTTGGAGGGGTTCTGAAGTTTGGCTTCACCGCGTCCTTCTTCGGCTCCATCGGCGAAACCTCAAAGCAGAAAGAGCCAAGTCGTAGCACAGTCGAAAGTTTAGAATGTGAAGTCTTTGGAATACTTGTGTCAAAACAAATGGGTGTGCTTGTCTTTTGTTCAACACTTGGAGTCGCCCCAAGTAAACCTACGCCATTGGTGCGCACATCAATGACAGTATCTAAACAGTAGCACAACACCAATAGAGATGACAAAGCTTAATCATATGGATGAAATCAGTGGGTGAGTACCAACCTTTGTCAGGAGGCTTATTGTGTAGAGCATACAGATGAAGCATCTACGGTGGTGGCCAAGCTTACTATATACTCCTCGATTAGTTTAATGTTCCCAACATCTTCTTGTGCAGTTCCACTAAAATATATGGTATCTTCAAAGAAGATCCCTGTTTGCACAAGTAGAGATAATTACATATTACATTAAGAGTGGCATCAAATCAGTGGCAAAACAATTGCTCGTTCCAGCCATAGCAATAAATTAAGATGCAAAACTATATCATTACTTGTGCCATCACAGTTCCAGTACTTCATTACAGCATCGGGAGTTGATTTTTGTTTTTATTCCCCTTGTTCTTCCCCTTCATCACTTGGTTCAACAACAAACAAGCTTCGCCTTCAATGTAAGATTTGGCATGTCAATTAGGGAGCACAAGTATAGTACTAAACTTAATTTTCTGACGAAAGTGGCAAAATACAGGCCAACAGTTGTGAAATATCCTTATCTTACCTCAATGGGATATTATGGTGCACATACAGATTGGAATTCTTGTCTCCATTTGTGCAGTTCACTAAAATCAAGCAACATTATCGTACAAGTAGCACAACATATGAATGCACACTGCAAAATCATGTGAAAGAAGGCTAGTACTGACCTCTCATGATGCGGAATTCAAACAACTCACAAGAAGAAGATCTGAACCAAATTCGCCTTAACGGATAGGAAGTAAGATCTCCTCTTGTGTAGTTCCACTAAGATCAAGCAATCAAGCAACGTTGTCGGTGTGACATTTTGGTTGAACTGCACAAAACACTCTTAAAACAAAAGTGTTTTGTGCAGTGCAACAAAAGGTCACAATGGCAACAAGGTGAAGCAGATAATCATGTTTACATAGAGGTGCAAAGGAAACAATTAGTGGTCAATGACGGTGGATGATACAGAAGCCAACAAAAAGAAGCATCTACCTTATCTAAATGGGAAAGAAAGCAAGACAGTAGCATTTCTCAAACGGTGGCATTGATTAATATTAACATAGAGATTATATTAACAATAAAATTCGTTAAACATGTAGTTTGCTTTTAACTGTGGCATTGCATCAATTTTGCAGCGGCATTATTAGAGGGTGTTTGTTTACAGGGACATTTTGGTGTAGGGACTAAAAAACCTCTGTGTCAGTCCGTGTTGGTCCCAGTTTTGTTATCAGACGCCTTTCCCTATGTGAGCGCAGCAAATCTAGTCCTGCTCAAACTCTACAGCCTTGTCCCTTCCTTTCCTTTTTGAACTAGTACTTTCGCCCCTTTCTTTCCTTTTTGAACGACGTCCTAGATTTATGCGATACAACTTTCCCCCATTCCTTTCCTCTTTGAACCACGTCCTAGATTAATGCTATAAAGCTTTCCCCCTTCATTTCCTCTTTGAACCACATCCGAGATTCATGCTATATACAACTTTTCCCACTCCTTTCCTCTTTGAACCGCGTCCTAGATTCATGATATACATGCAGCTAGAGCAATGCATGTGGAGTAAGTAAATTATACCTTAAGGTTCTTGGGGCGTGGTTCGGCGGGCGACGGGACGGCGGCGAAGAAGAAGGGGTCGGAGGACCTCCCGCACCGCCGCTGGGTGGAAAGTGAACAGCTGCGCCGGTAGTCCCTCGCCGACGGCGACAGCGTTAAGCCTCCTTTCCCTTCCCGGTGGACGGATCCTGCCGGCTCTTTGAGCAGCAGTGAGGGGAGAGAGAGGCCAACGAAGTCTTGTTTAGATCTGGAGAGGGCGAGAGAGTGTGAAGAGAGCAACTACAAGCGCTGAGGCTCCAGCGGGAGAGGGCGAGAGAGTGTGAAGAGAGCAACTACAAGCGTTGATGCTCCAGCGTGTATATATATACTGGAGAGAGAGTGTGAAGCGTGCAAATCCTAGAAAACATTTTGACCAGTCAAAGAATCCTCCTGGCACAAATTATGCTCAAGTGTAGTTATCGAACCCGAGACCTCAAGTTTGATGAGCGAACAGGCTAACCAGCTACACAACCCTCCCGTTATGTTCAACGAGAGGGAAATAACCTTTTATACATTCTTGAATCCTTATTATAACATGCAGACAAATTTTGGGCACTTGTATTCGACTTAAGTCAGTGTGCCACCGTATCTCGTATACTTACTACTCCCTCTGTCTAGGTGTAATAAGTCACGTTAGAAGGTGCAACGGGACCAAGGTGCGTGCGTGTGCGCGCGTGTGTGTGTGCGTGTGTGTTTAACACCATGTGTGTGTTAGAGAGAGCGACAGATCGACCTACTCCTACAGAGAGATGTTGTGTAGTGTACGATTTTAGCCGCGAGAGTCGGTGCATCCTCTCGTTTCCGGGCGTGTCCGGTAGGGACATGCGGACAGCTGCCACGGCCGCTCCTGACCAGCCTGGCCCACCCAAAGCCCCTCCATCGCCCGTGCATGCTTCCTGCCCGAAACAGTCAGCGCCGCTCCAAAGAATCGGTGCCGCATTCATGCCCGGGCAGAGCGGACGCGACCTCTCACTGGCGCAAGAGTGATGGTTGCTTCGTCCGTCCAACTTACTGTTGGGTCTATGTGATTTGATGGCTCATTGGTCTTTATTACTGAGGTCGTAGGACTGCTGGATGTCCCACGCTTTCGGCGAAAGGAGGTATACCTACTAGATTACAATTTTCTCCATTCTTATAGCGGAGGCGTGCAAGAGCAGTGAAAACACGCAGGCTCAGTGATCCGCATGTGGTTCATGGTGAAATCTCTACAAAGACTTATATTTAGGAACGGAGGAAGTACTAGTATAGTACATACTGTAATTTATCAGCGAGATAAATTTGTACAATGCTATGAAGCTTCCAGCTTCTGTTACATGTATCTTGCGTCCAAGGTTGCCCGTTGCAACATTTCATCAAATACAAAGGAGACTAACATGCATGCTATTGCATCTCAATGATTGACATATCATAGCAAATATGTACTCCCTCCGTTCCAAAATAAGTTTCTCAACTTTGTGCAAACTTTGGTACAAAGTTGTACTACTACTAAAGTTGACACTTATTTTGGAATAGAGGCAGCTAAAGAAAAAAACGATCCATGCAGTCCCTAGCCCTTGAACCGTGAACCCTGACCAGGCTTCAATTTGCTGGCAACATTCGAGCTTCCTAATAAATGAAGTTTGCAACCTTTTGACCATCGGATCATTTTGTGCACTTTCACCAAAATCGAGATGAGCATCCCTGTGGCAAAGAAATTGAACAAGCGTGATTAGAATAAGATTACTGGGACTAGTTGATGAGACATAAACTCATCACAAATACAGTACGTAGAAGCCAGTAGAGGTATGTGCGGGACAAAGAAGTAGAGAAATATCCACAGGGAGTGATGTGGGCAGTTGGAGCAGTGGTGCAAGCCGGCTGTAAAGGGAGTTGTACCTGAGGGACATAGCTCAACCTTGAGGAGGGCGGCGGGAGGCGGCAACTGCCCACGTCACGACAGTGAGCAAGGGACGAAGGCAACCTCACCGGCTTTGTGAGAGAGAACGGCGGGGACCCCTAATCGGGATGTGCCGACAGTGGTTTTCACCGTCGGCGACGGCCACCGCATCTACACTAAGCATCCACCCCTTCCCCAAGCGGACGTGATCTGCCGGGATGTTAGAGATGTGGCCACAGTCGTTTTGTGCGAGAGAGTCTGAAGAGAGCAACCCCAGCAAGCAACCGTATAGGCTGGCCCGTCCTGACTATGTATATAGTGGAGCAGTTTCCTTTTCTCTCCATATGAACCTATCATATTGCGTACGTGCCACTAAAGAAAAAAACTTTATTTATAAATGACGCGGCACCTACTACTCGTTCTCCTATAACCTTGCGCTTGGCATCTCCAAGATATTAACCTTGCGATTGGCTCTTCGCCTCTTCGGGAAGTCGAGCAATAATGGTAGTGCAGTATATATCGTTATGGCTATATGAGACCGAATGAATTGCTGCACGTCCACCACATGGGCGAGGGTCAAGGGGCGAGGGAGATTGCTACATACGGAGCAAAATGAGTGAATCTACACTCTAAAATACGTCTATATACATCAGTGTTTGGAGTATGTACTAGTAGTTCATATTGAAATCTACTAAAGGACATATATATTCCAAACGATATGATAGTATAATCTCTATAACCAAGGTAGTAGGGACTAGGAGTAAACGGAGGGAGTAGTAAAATTTTCTCCTCGGGCAGCGAGCCACCGCGCGCGTGGGTGAGGGAGCGGGCGTAAGGTGTGGTAAGCAAGCTTCACCTCATCCTGCGAGCCACTGCGCCCGTGGGCGGGGGAGACGGCGTACTAAGCAAGCTTCTCCTCGTTCTGCGAGTTGACGGGACACATCAAAAGTACTCCAGTGTATAGAGCCTTGCCTCTAAGGTAGGCCCCACATGGTTTGCCTCTTTTTTTTAACATAACACGTCAAGTCGCAATTTGTTTGTTCACCCATGGTAGACGATCCTCCCTCCACCAAGTGGACAACCAGTACACATGCCAAATTACCACGTGGGCTGCCTTTTCGTACAGAAATGAGCTCCACTGTGTACCCGCGCGGGTGTGGTTGGGAAAGAGATGGGAGTACGTGCGCCGTGCATGCACCTCTTCTCTTTGTGCACGTCCCCCACCTACGTGGGGTGTGTGTGAGATATACAAACTGCGTTCGTGAGTGTTTTTCGTTTTGGGGTGGGGTGGGATGGGGGTTGATTTCGTGAATTATTTGTGGGAATATGTGTCGATGACATCTCAAACAAAATTTTGCATGCAATGTGTGTGAAATGGAGGCCTATCCATATCATACATAGAGGGTCGGGCAATCCACGAGAAGAGAGGGAGGGGTCATAGCTATCAATAGAGTCAAAGAGAGGATCAAGTGGGTGGGTGTGAGATCGATGAAGAGAGCCATCTAAATTGTTTGTGTGTACAAGTCAAAGATATAGGGCGACTAGCCTACCGGAACGTTAGAGGGCACACGTCAAGTTTGTGTGTGGCAGGGAGACATGACTAGAGCGCTCGATGTATCGGTGTGTGTGGGGGGGTGGTGGGAGGGGTAGGCAGAGGCCTAACTATAGAGGTAGAACGACTCGTATATGTGTTGAGAAGGAGAGACCCAGCTATGTCTTGAGGGAGATAGGTCGACATCCATACATAACTGAAGGACGGGAAATATGATGGGACAAAGAGAGAGAGGAGGGAGAGAGGGAGGGAGAGGGAGGGAGAGGGGTAGAGTGCTGGATGGGTGATGGAGTTGCTTCTCAAAGATGGTGGGAGAGGCCTACTAGACAAACTGAGGGTGGAACTACAATGTTATCAATAAGAGTGGGGATGTGTTTCTGTGTGTGCCTGTGCGTGATAGATCTGTCGGGATGCATCCATGGATGATGAAGGGGAACCATGTGTTTGGTAAGCAAACCTAACTAGATCGGTAGATCAATTGTTGTTTGTCGGAGGAAGGGAGAGACACAACTAATGAGGTAGATCGATTGACGTGTGGGTAAAAACGAGTTATAAGGACCTAGCTAGCTATATGTATAGCAAGAGATCAGTCGGTGTACGTCCATTTGTTAGAGGCAAATAAGGCCCAGCGAGACGGATAGACAGAGAGAATGGAGCTACGAGGTGGTGCGAGAGGCCCAACTACTAGCTAGATAGGGGGAGGAGTGTGCGGTCATGAGAGCGATGAAAAGAGGGGCGAGAGTTTACACGTGTGTCTAGCCGTATGAGAGACACAAGGCAAGGACACATAAAGGAGGAGATTGAAGGTGTGTTTGTATGTTGTAGGCAGGCACCGCTGGAGAGGTTTATCGATCGGTGTGTGTCAGAAAGGAGTTGTGGAGACTCTGGGAGAACGACCTAAAGAAAAAAATGAATGTGCCAGGTGGATAGAATGTCGAGGGAGGGGAGGGCGAGGAGGGCATGTGCATGCACGAGAGAAAGTTAGTGGTAGCTACAAAGGTTAGAGGATTGTGTGGGTGTAAGAGACTAACAAAGATCATAATTTGATATGAAAGCGGATTCATATATTTGAATAGGAGATCATAGTGTTTTAAACATTGCATGCATGAATATAGCGGTGATATACGTGCTGTGCACATGTTATACCATAATGTGATAATGCATGGCGTTTGCAACTCACAGCTAAATGCCGAACAATCTAAACCATACTATACATCAAACAATCTCACATTTTATTCGAATTTGTGATAATGTGTGGCGTTCGCAGCTTACAACTAAATATCAAACAATCTAAACAATACTATATATCGAACATTCTCACATTTTATTTGAATTTGTGGTAATGTGTGGTGTTTGCAACTCACATCTAAATACTTGTAGGCGTAGGGGGCGGGGCACCATACATAATGTGATAAACACATTATACATATGAGACATGGTTTAGATTATGAAGATCTAGCTAGAGCTAGAAATGTAATGTGATTTGAAATCAAAATAAAGTGGATTCAAAAAATCTAGTTGGAGTTCATATAGGAGTACACATAGTTCATATGTAACTCGAGATTAATCATGTGGTGTGCTGTGAAGATAATACACAAACGATGGTTTAACTTGACAATAATGATGATTGTAGATCTTATTAAAATAGAGAAACGAATTCAAATGCTTTGACTTCACAACAATCATTACTGTAGATCTTATTCAAATAGAGAAACGAATTCAAATTTAGTTCATATTGAAGCGGTAGTATATACGTTTGGAATGCACTAAAACGTTCATTTGAGTAGTAGGTTGCATGCATTATACACGTAGCGAAATATTTTAATTGAACATAACATGAATTCAAAGTTTTGAATGACATTTGTAGGGCGCATTGATTTGGGACACTACACGTTAGGCTTGCCTGGAAATTTCAACCCGCGCCTTGTTAGCCCGAAATATTTAAGATATATCTTTGTCTCATTGTGCTCTGACAACTCCCTCCATCTCAACCCGCGCCTTGCTATTCCGAAATTACAACGCGCGCGAAAACTCCCACCTCCTGTGAAATCCAGACACGCAAAATGCCCGTGGTACCCCTGAACCGAAAGAACCGCCTCAAATTGGTGGGGGTACTTTCGTAACTTACCCCACATTTCGGACAAGCGCGTCTCTAAGCCATGGTTCCCCACTGCCATCCCATCCGCCCACCCATTCGTACACCGAGGCCGCGAAAACCCGCGACGAAACCCCACACCCTGCTCCGTCCGCCACCCAACCGGAGCCTCTTCCCCGACGACGTCGTCCACAGCAATATCTCGACATCCCTCATCCACCGTACCGGATGAGGATCCGTCATCGATCTCATCGCCCCGCCGGTTCAGCCACCCCGTCCTCCACCTGCAAGGAGCTGCCCCGACGTTCCCCTCGTCTTTCGCGCCACCTCCATTCCCACACCGCCGTCTTCACCTGCACCATCGGAAGAGCATCATCATCACCATTTCCTTGGATGAAGCTGCGGCCTAATCGGCGCCACCAAAGAGGTTGTACACTAATCGCCGCATTTTATTCTTGATTCGATCACACGGTGCTGCTGGCGCTCGGTCCCGGCCCGACACGGCGCGGCTCCATCCACGGCGGCGTCGCCGGCCACTTCCTCCACGGCGTCGCTCCCTCGGCGGCGATGTCCACATCAGTAGGACATGCTGCTACTTTAGCTCTCGCTAGCGCTGCTGCTCTGCTCTTGCTCTCGGTCCCTTGCCTGGTCTGCTCTTGGTATTGCTCTTGCTCGCGCTGTTGCTCTCGCTCTTGCTCTTGCTTGTGATGCTGCTCTGATTTAGCTACACTTCAGTCGACTGAATCGACTTTTGGGTCAGTCGATTTTCAGGTGGTGGGGGGGCTCGCCGGGGTGAAGGAAGAACCAGCCGCAGCAGGGAGGGGGGCTCGCCGGAGAGATACCCCACTATCTATCTTAGGGTTCAGGATGGGGGCGGTGGTCGCCGGCGGTGGCGGGGCGGTGGCGTGGGGATCGCTGGAGAAAAATCTCGGCACGGGATGGCCTAGAGGGATGGCCGGGGCGGTGGCGGACCGGCGGTGGGGAGTGTTTTCGAGGCGGGCGGGCGGCGGGGGGCTGCTGTTTGGCCGGCTCAGGGGGGTGGAGGTTGAAGATGAACCGCAGGCCCTTGATTTTGTATCCAACGGCTGCAAAATCGACTGACCAGAGATGAAAAGGTGAGTCGACCGACGTGTAGCCTCACCTTGCTAGTGCGTTCAGTTTCGACAGCAAAATTCAGTTTCGACAGCAAAATTCAGTTTCGACAATTAAGTTCAGTTTCGACAGTTAAGTTCAGAGATGAGCGCCTGATGTATTTTACATCTAGCACTTTGTGGTTATGTATTTTACGTCATGTATTGGAGATGCTATTAGAATTCCACTCAGGTTAACGTTGTTCATTGTCTCTCTTGTCCTGCTTCAGCCTTGGCATCGTACAACTCACCGGAGCTGCTCCAACGACGAAACCCTCCATCACAGCGGAGCAGTACCTCGGGCTCCATCTCCAGACGCCTAAGATCTTCTTTCCCTCCTCCGACAGCCAAGTCAGCCGGAGCATCCTCACCGGCCAACCCAATCACGCTGAGATCGACATGGCTTCACCAAAGAGGTTCTACACTTGTTGCATCTTTTTTTTACTCTACATGTTATATATATTGTCCACTGAGCACACGGATTTGTTCCTTTAGTGTCTCCTTGAAAGAAAAAACGTAGGAATTTTAATTTTCACTTGTCCTCCTTTTCAAATTCCTATTCATGAAGCACAAGACTAAGAGATAGTAGCATAATAGCATTATAACCGTACATTTTCTTGTGGTTTGACTTAATGTCACCATGCTTCTTTGCATCCTGTGATCTTCCAATTGTTGTGAATCAAACACCCAGATTGGCAGAAATCCTGTGTTTTTAAATTCTCTGTTTTGCACGTGCATTCCTATCCTATTCATGTCTATTTCCTATCCCTGCATTGTTGGAATCCTCCAATTCAAACGAGCCCTTACAGAATTACTTCTCTTACAGATAGTTGTCAAAGAAAACCTTGCGTGGTTTGTCCCGCTCCTGCTGCGCCGTCGTCCACCCTAGCTTAGCTGCTCCAACGACAGAAGGGTCCAGCACAGTAGGGATCCGGCCTCCAGACTGTCTTTCGCCGCCTCAGATCTTCTTCCCCGCCGCTGGCAGCCATGAAAACTACACTACCATCATCAACCGAGCAGATGACCTCGAGGACTACATGGGTCCGCAAGAGAGGTCTCTTTCATGTCTGCTTACGTTATGCATCGCTTAATATTACATGCTACTTTATCGTCCTGTTCACCGATTAGACTCTGAGTCAGCTCCAAACTAATGGTCAAACTTGAGTTTGTAAATGGTTGTGGGGTACATATCGGGGCCGCTATCAATAGTATCTATCTACTATCTGGTTAATCTCCAGTGTCTACTATGAGTTTCATGTTGGGTGGGAAACAAACAGTAAAGAAGCCATTATCTGTATTTTTTAACTGAAGCCATTATCTGCCTGCTATTATTGGTTTTGGGTCAGGTTGCTACCATCACTCTGGATTTCTGCATGCACTCCTTACATAATCTCACTATGTTTATTCCTATGCATGACAGTTATTGTAAACAATGGAACTGAACATGTAGAGCAAAAGAGACGAGCCTTGTGTGGCAATAAAATTTCATGCAGACATCGCTCCATGGTAGGCGCAAAGGTAGCCCCACCTCCATGCATTTGGATTGTAATCGAGAGGAAGATATCTGTTCTGAGGGGGATTTAGAAGGAGAAGACAACTCCTATTTACCCCCTAAGCTCTTCGCTCTAACTTGGCATGCTGATGTTGGTTATATCATGCATATGGTGTCTTGCATTGCTTACTTTATACATCAAATATGTCATCTGCTTAGTTTAGACATCCTTTGTGCAAATGCCATATGTTTACTTTATTCATCGTTTATGTGAATTGTGCAACGCCATCTTGTTTAGCCAGGCATCATATATGTGAATTTTGCATCCTGCTTAGCTAGTCATCTTATATGTAAATTATATCAGGCCATCCTTTTTTTGGTTACATATTACATTTGTCAAAAATGTTATTACATTCAACTGCTCTTCGTGTGCATCAGCCATTTGACACGGTGATGGCAAATTCTGGAGTGAAAACAAGGTCTTCAGAGCAGACTATGCTATCTGACGAAGCGCATATATCGCTGGTTACGGATAGCTCCTCAGAGGAGGATTCAGAGACAGATGACCAGTCCTATCCCCCCCCCCCCGAGGTGTATGCTCTAACTTGGCAGGGTTATGTTGCTCATATCGTGTGTATGGTGTCTCGCATTGCTATGTCATTTGATTAGTTTAGACATGCTTTGTGTGAATGCCACCTGTTCAGTGTCTAATTACCATATATGTGAATTATGCATTGCCATCTTGTTGCAAGACATTATATATGTGAATTATACAATGCTATCTTGTTGCAAAGGCATTATATATGTGAATTATGCAATGCCATGCTGTTTAGCCAATCATCATGTATGTGAATTATATCATGCTATCATTTTTTGTATTACGTGTTCCATTTGTCGACAACGTTTGTATATTCAACTACTCTTCCTGTGCATCAGCCATTTGAAGCGGTGATGGAGGTATCTGGAGTGAAAACAAGGTATTCGGAGCAGACAATGCTACCTGCTGAAGCAGACATCTTGCTGGTTACAGAGAGCTCCTCACAGGAGGATTCAGAGACTGATGACCAGTCCTATTTCCCCCCTGAGGTCTATGCTCAAACTTGGCAGGGTTATATTACCCATGTCATGCATGTTGTCTTGCATTGCTTAGTTTTTACATCATATATGGATTGTCATCTGCTTACTTGCTTACTATATAAATCATATATTTAAATTATATCATGCCATCATGTTTACATAGTACATACACATCATCTATCTGAATTATGGCATGGCAACCCATTTAATAAAGACATCATATAGTTATATCATCTCATCCTGTTTAGTGTTTACAATCATCATATTTTGAATTATGGCATTCTATCCGTGAATGTATGTGAATTATGGCATGCCAACCTATTTAATAAACACATTATATAGTTATGTCATGTCATCCTGTTTACATAGTCTCATATTTTGAACTATGTCTTTCCATCTTTTTTAGTTAGCCATCATAATGTGAAATTGTGTCATGCTATCCTATTTAGTTAGCCATCATATATGTGAAATTGTGTCATGCTATCCTGTTTGGTTAGACAACATAAATATGAATTATTTCATGCCCTCTTTTATTCCCCATTATCCATTGCACCTGTCTATCATACAATGTCTATACTTTAAATTACTTTTCTTGTTTATCAGCCATTTGAATTGGAGAGCATGATGGCAGTATCTAAGGGAGTAACAACACGGTCTTCAGAAAAGATAGTGCTACCAGTTGATGCAGATAGAACCACGGTTGTACTTGCCCAAGGACCAGATCCACCGCACATAACCCAGACTCTCGCAGATTGTACCCCTACCCAGTTCGACGGAGAACCAGCTACACCCCTTCTAACCCCAACCTCGGCACATAGTAACCCAGTTCCAGTTGACACAGCACCATGTCCACCACAGAGCACCCAAACACGAGCAGTTAGTAAGGGAACTGTAGTGCCCAAAGCACGAGGACCACCACTCCGAATCCCAACTAAATGCTTAAAGGAGAAGAAGATTTGTTCTCAGGTCAGGTTCTGTAGCTATGGTTCATACTCCTTTGCTCTTGCATGACTGTATTTACTCATACCAACTATTTTCAAATTTGAAGGATGGAATTGAAACTCCAATGGCGCAACAGGTATGTTTTAAACTTGTTTCTTTAACTGGTTTGCTGTTGTAACCTGCTCTATGTTGATTTCAGTTTCAATTGAATAAACAGTTATATTCTCATGTCATGCACATTACAAGTGTTGTTATTGTTCTATAGTTACCCACACTTATATTCTTTCTATTCTGCTTTGTCTTGAACAAATATTATTTGAACTGTGTCTCTATCTTGATTTGGCAACAAAAACTAGAATGATATAGACCATAAAGTGACCATGGTACATAGATATATGTTTGTTTCGTGCTGTTATCCTGTCCACTTTACTACTGAACTCATTTACCAAAATGAGTTTCTTATACAACATGGTAAACATGTGATGTGTCTGCTTGTTTCTCTTTTAGAACACGGACAAAATATTGGAGAACAGTACCGCGTTATCCAATGGTAAAGGAAGTAATGCAGATAAGGTTCAAGATAGTGAGACATCCCTGTTGGTCTCTAAGAAAGCTGATAAAAACTATCTTGACGACAGTGAGGGAACCCAAAAGTCCTGTCTTGATGTAGTGTTCGAGTTACTGGCCACTACTGCTGGCACAAGCTCTTCGAACTCGCTGCCTAAATCAATTCATCTTCTTGAGTCTCAACTTCAAGTTGAAAGACATCGATCAGATGTGCTGCGACAGGAAGCTGAAGGACTGAGGAAGTCCCTGTAGAATTCAGATGCATATTTTCTGGTGCAACAGCAAGCGCTGGAGGATTTAAGCGCCAAACAAGAGAAAGTTAATAAGCTTGCTAAGCATCTTGCCAGCATTATGGGTACCCAGGATATTGTTTCTTGAGATCTTCTGAAGTGGTTTCAGTTCTGGATTTGTTTTGCTGCGGCGTTTATTTGCGCTGGTCGCCAACTTTGACAACCAGTGTATATGATATGCTGCTTTGTTCCCTATATTTGCACTGGTGGCAAACTTTGATGCCCAGTGGATGTAATTGTTGGGGAACGTAGTAATTTCGAAAATTATCCTACGCACATGCAAGATCATGGTGATGCATAGCAACGAGGGGGAGAGTATTGTCTACGTACCAACGCAGACCGACTGCGGAAGCGATCTCACAACGTAGAGGAAGTAGTCGTACGTCTTCTTCCCGATCCGACCGATCCAAGCACCGTTACTCCGGCACCTCCGAGTTCTTAGCACACGTTCAGCTTGATGACGATCCTCGGGCTCCGATCCAGCAAAGCGTCGAGGAAGAGTTCCGTCAGCACAACGGCATGGTGACGATCTTGATGTACTACCAACGCAGGGCTTCGCCTAAGCTCTACAGCGATATGACCGAGGTGGAATTTGGTGGCAGGGGGCACCGCACACGGCTAAGGAACGATCAACAATGATCAACTTGTGTGTCTACGGGGTGCCCCTGCCCCTGTATATAAAGGATGGAGGAGGAGGAGGCCGGACAAGCCTATTGGTGCGGCCAGGGTGGGAGTCCTACTAGGACTCCAAGTCCTAGTAGGAGTCCATCAAGAGGGGAGGAAGGGAGAAGGAATAGGAGGAGAAGGAGAGGTGGCCGGCCCCCTCTTCCCTAGTCCAATTCGGACCAAAGGGGAGGGGGGCGCAGCAGCCTTTTCCTCTTCCCACTAAAGCCCATCAAGGCCCATTACTTCTCCCGTAACTACCCGGTACTCCGAAAAATACCCGAATCACTCGGAACCTTTCCGATGTCCGAATATAGTCGTCCAATATATCGATCTTTACGTCTCGACCATTTCGAGACTCCTCCTTATGTCCCCGATCTCATCCGGGACTCCGAACTCCTTCGGTACATCAATACTCAGAAACTCATAATATAACTGTCATCGAAACCTTAAGCGTGCGGACCCTACGGTTCGAGAACAATGTAGACATGACCGAGACACATCTCCGGTCAATAACCAATAGCGGGACCTGGATGCCCATATTGGCTCCTACATATTCTACGAAGATCTTTATCAGTCAGACCGCATAACAACATACGTTGTTCCCTTTGTCATCGGTATGTTACTTGCCCGAGATTCGATCGTCGGTATCCAATACCTAGTTCAATCTCGTTACCGGCAAGTCTCTTTACTCGTTCCGTAATACAACATCCCGCAACTAACTCATTAGTTGCAATGCTTGCAAGGCTTTAAGTGATGTGCATTACCGAGAGGGCCCAGAGATACCTCTCCGACAATCGGAGTGACAAATCCTATTCTCGAAATACGCCAACCCAACATCTACCATTGGAGACACCTGTAGTACTCCTTTATAATCACCCAGTTACGTTGTGACCTTTGGTAGTACCCAAAGTGTTCCTCCGGTAAACGGGAGTTGCATAATCTCATAGTCATCGGAACATGTATAAGTCATGAAGAAAAGCAATAGCAACATACTAAACGATCGGGTGCTAAGCTAATGGAATGGGTCATGTCAATTAGATCATTCAACTAATGATGTGACCTCGTTAATCAAATAACAACTCTTTGTTCATGGTTAGGAAATATAACCATCTTTGATTAACGAGCTAGTCTAGTAGAGGCATACTAGTGACACTCTGTTTGTCTATGTATTCACACATGTATTATGTTTCCAGTTAATACAATTCTAGCATGAATAATAAACATTTATCATGATATAAGGAAATAAATAATAACTTTATTATTGCCTCTAGGGCATATTTCCTTCAGTCTCCCACTTGCACTAGAGTCAATAATCTAGTTTCACATCGCCATGTGATTTAGCAGCAATAGTTCACATCACCATGTGATTAACACCCATAGTTCACATCGTTATGTGACCAACACTCAAAGGGTTTACTAGAGTCAGTAATCTAGTTCACATTTCTATGTGATTAATACCCAAAGAGTACTAAGGTGTGATCATGTTTTGCTTGTGAGATAATTTTTAGCCAACGGGTCTGTCACATTCAGATCCGTAAGTATTTTGCAAAATTCTTTGTCTATAATGCTCTGTACGGAGCTACTCTAGCTAATTGCTCCCACTTTCAATATGTATCTAGACCGAGACTTAGAGTCATCTAGATTAGTGTCAAAACTTGCATCGGTGTAACCCTTTACGACGAACCTTTTTATCACGTCCATAATCGAGAAACATATCCTTATTTCACTAAGGATAATTCTGACCGCTGTCCAGTGATCTACTCCTAGTTCACTATTGTACTCCCTTGCCAAATCAGTGCAGGGTATACAATAGATCTGGTATACAGCATGACATACTTTATAGAACCTATGGCCAAGGCATAGGGAATGACTTTCATTCTCTTTCTATCTTTTGCCGTGGTCGGGCTTTGAGTCTTACTCAACTTCACACCTTATAATACAGGCAAGAACTCTTTCTTTGACTGCTCTATTTTGAACTACTTCAAAATCTTTGTCAAGGTATGTACTCATTGAAAGAACTTATCAAGCGTCTTGATCTATCTCTATAGATCTTGAAGCTCAATATGTAAGCAGCTTCACCGAAGTCTTTCTTTGAAAAACTCCTTTGAAACACTCCTTTATGCTTTATAGAATAATTCTACATTATTTCCGATCAACAATATGTCATTCACATATACTTATCAGAAATGCTGTAGTGCTCCCACTCACTTTCTTGTAAATACAGGCTTCACCACAAGTCTGTATAAAACTATATGCTTTGATCAACTTATCAAAGCGTATATTCCAACTCCGAGATGCTTGCACCAGTCCACAGATGGATCGCTGGTGCTTGCACATTTTTGTTAGCACCTTTTGGATTGACAAAACCTTCTAGTTGCATCACATACAACTCTTCTTTAATAAATCCATTAAGGAATGCAGTTTTGTTTATCCATTTGCTAGATTTCATAAAATGCGGCAATTGCTAACATGATTCGGACAGACTTAAGCATAGATATGAGTGAGAAAAACTCATCGTAGTCAACACCTTGAACTTGTCGAAAACCTTTTGCGACAATTCTAGCTTTGTAGATAGTAACACTACTATCAGCGTCCGTCTTCCTCTTGAAGATCCATTTTTCTATGGCTTGCCGATCATCGGGCAAGTCAACCAAAGTCCATACTTTGTTCTCATACATGGATCATATCTCAGATTTCATGGCTTCAAGCCACTTTGCGGAATCTGGGCTCACCATCGCTTCTTCATAGTTCGTAGGATCATCATGATCTAGTAGCATGACTTCCAGAACAGGATTACCGTACCACTCTGGCGCGGATCTTACTCTGGTTGATCTACGAGGTTCAGTAGTGTCTTGTTCTGAAGTTTCATGATCATCATCATTAGCTTCCTCACTAACTGGTGCAGGTGTCACAGAAACATTTTTCTGTGATGTACTACTTTCCAATAAGGGAGCAGGTACAGTTACCTCGTCAAGTTCTACTTTCCTCCCACTCACTTCTTTCGAGTGAAACTCCTTCTCCAGAAAGTTTCCGAATTTTAGCAACAAAAGTCTTGCCTTCGGATCTGTGATAGAAGGTGTATCCAATAGTTTCCTTTGGATATCCTATGAAGACGCACTTCTCCGATTTGAGTTTGAGCTTATCAGGATGAAACTTTTTCATATAAGCATCGCAACCCCAAATTTTAAGAAACGACAACTTTGGTTTCTTGCCAAACCATAGTTCATAAGGCGTCGTCTCGACGGATATAGATGGTGCCCCTTTTTAATGTGAATGCAGCTGTCTCTAATGCATGACCCCAAAAACAATAGTGGTAAATCGGTAAGAGACATCATAGATTGCACTATATCCAATAAAGTACGGTTATGACGTTCGGACACACCATTATGATGTGGTGTTCCAGGTGGGGTGAGTAGTGAAACTATTTCACATTGTTTTAACTGAAGACCAAACTCGTAACTCAAATATTTGTCTCCGCGATCAGATCATAGAAACTTTATTTTCTTGTTACGATGATTTTTCACTTCACTCTGAAATTCTTTGAACTTTTCAAATGTTTCAGACTTATGTTTCATCAAGTAGATATACTCATATCTACTCAAATCATCTGTGAAGATCAGAAAATAATGATACCTGTCGCGAGCCTCAATATTCATCGGACCACATACATCAGTATGTATGATTTCCAACAAATCTTTTCTCGCTCCATTGTTCCGGAGAACGGCGTTTTAGTCATCTTGCCCAAAAGGCATGGTTCACAAGCATTAAGTGATTCATAATCAAGTGATTCCGAAAGCCCATCAGCATGGAGTTTCTTCATGCGCTTTATACCAATATGACCTAAACAGCAGTGCCACAAATAAGTTGCACTATCATTATTAACTTTGCATCTTTTGGTTTCAATATTATGAATATGTGTATTATTAAGATCGAGATCCAATGAACTATTTTCATTGGGTGTGTAACCATATAAGGTTTTATTCATGTAAACAGAACAACAATTTATTCTTTTACTTAAATGAATAACCGTATTACAATAAACATGATCAAATCATATTCATGCTCAACACAAACACCAAATAACACTTATTTAGTTTCAACACTAATCCCGAAAGTATAGGGGAGTGTGCGATGATGATCATATCAATCTTGGAACTACTTCCAACACACATCGTCACTTCACCCTTAACTAGTCTCTGTTTATTCTGCAACTCCCGTTTCGAGTTACTAATCTTAGCAACTGAACTAGTATCAAATACTGAGGGTTTGCTATAAACACTAGTAAAGTACACATCAATAACATGTATATCAAATATACTTATGTTCACTTTGCCATCCTTCTTATCCGCCAATCACTTGGGGTAATTCCGCTTCCAGTGACCAGTCCCTTTGCAGTAGAAGCACTTAGTCTCAGGCTTAGGATCAGACGTGGGCTTCTTCACTTGAGCAGCAACTTGCTTGCCGTTCTTTCTTGAAGTTCCCCTTCTTCCCTTTTGCCCTTTTCTTCAAACTAGTGGTCTTGTCAACCATCAACACTTGATGTTTTTCTTGATTTCTACCTTCGCCGATTTCAGCATCACGAAGAGCTTGGGAATCATTTCCGTTATCCCTTGCATATCATAGTTCATCACGAAGTTCTACTAACTTAGTGATGGTGACTAAAGAATTCTGTCAATCACTATCTTATCTGGAAGATTAACTCCCACTTGATTCAAGCGATTGTAGTACCCAGACAATCTGAGCACATGCTCACTAGTTGAGCGATTCTCCTCCATCTTTTAGCTATAGAACTTGTTGGAGACTTCATATCTCTCAACTCAGGGTATTTGCTTGAAATATTAACTTCAACTCCTGGAACATCTCATATGGTCCATGACGTTCAAAACGTCTTTGAAGTCCCGATTCTAAGCTGTTAAGTATGGTGCACTAAACTATCAAGTAGTCATCATATTGAGCTAGCCAAACGTTCATAACGTCTGCATCTGCTCCTGCAATAGGTCTGTCACCTAGCGGTGCATCAAGGACATAATTCTTCTGTGCAGCAATGAGGATAATCCTCAGATCACGGATCCAATCCGCATCATTGCTACTAACATCTTTCAATACAATTTTCTCTAGGAACATATCAAAATAAACACAGGGAAGCAACAACGCGAGCAATTGATCTACAACATAATTTGCAAAATACTACCAGGACTAAGTTCATGATAAATTTAAGTTCAATTAATCATATTACTTAAGAACTCCCACTTAGATAGATATCCCTCTAATCCTCTAAGTGATCACGTGATCCAAATCAACTAAACCATAACCGATCATCACGTGAGATGGAGTAGTTTTCAATGGTGAACATCATTATGTTGATCATATCTACTATATGATTCACGCTCGACCTTTCGGTCTCCGTGTTCCGAGGCCATATCTGTATATGCTTGGCTCGTCAAGTATAACCTGAGTATTCCGCGTGCGCAACTGTTTTGCACCCGTTGTATTTGAACGTAGAGCCTATCACACCCGATCATCACGTGGTGTCTCAGCACGAAGAACTTTTGCAACGGTGCATACTCAGGGAGAACACTTCTTGATAATTTAGTGAGAGATCATTTTATAATGCTACCGTCAATCAAAGCAAGATAAGATGCATAAAAAGGATAAACATCACATGCAATCAATATAAGTGATATGATATGGCCATCATCATCTTGTGCTTGTGATCTCCATCTCCGAAGCACCATCATGATCACCATCGTCACCGGCGCGACACCTTGATCTCCATCGTAGCATCGTTGTCGTCTCGCCAATCTTATGCTTCCACGACTATCACTACCGCTTAGTAATAAAGTAAAGCATTACATCGCGATTGCATTGCATACAATAAAGCGACAACCATATGGCTCCTGCCAGTTGCCGATAACTCGGTTACAAAACATGATCATCTCATACAATAAAATTTAGCATCATGCCTTGACCATATCACATCACAACATGCCCTGCAAAAACAAGTTAGACGTCCTCTACTTTGTTGTTGCAAGTTTTACGTGGCTGCTACAGGCTTAAGTAAGAACTTATCTCACCTACGCATCAAAACCACAACGATAGTTCGTCAAATAGACTCCGTTTTAACCTTCTCAAGGACCGGGCGTAGCCACACTTGGTTCAACTAAAGTTGGAGAGACAGTCTTCCGCAAGCCATCTATGTGCAAAGCACGTCAAGGGAACCGGTCTCGCGTAAGAGTACGCGTAAGGTTGGTCCGGATCGTCTCGTCCAACAATACCGCCGAACCAAAGTATGACATGCTGGTAGGCAGTATGACTTGTATCGCCCACAACTCACTTGTGTTCTATTCGTGCAAATAACATCAAACCATAAAACCTAGGCTCGGATGCCACTGTTGGGGAACGTAGTAATTTCGAAAATTATCCTACGCACATGCAAGATCATGGTGATGCATAGCAACGAGGGGGAGAGTATTGTCTACGTACCAACGCAGACCGACTGCGGAAGCGATCTCACAACGTAGAGGAAGTAGTCGTACGTCTTCTTCCCGATCCGACCGATCCAAGCACCGTTACTCCGGCACCTCCGAGTTCTTAGCACACGTTCAGCTTGATGACGATCCTCGGGCTCCGATCCAGCAAAGCGTCGAGGAAGAGTTCCGTCAGCACAACGGCGTGGTGACGATCTTGATGTACTACCAACGCAGGGCTTCGCCTAGGCTCTACAACGATATGACCGAGGTGGAATTTGGTGGCAGGGGGCACCGCACACGGCTAAGGAACGATCAACAATGATCAACTTGTGTGTCTATGGGGTGCCCCTGCCCCTGTATATAAAGGATGGAGGAGGAGGAGGCCGGCCAAGCCTATTGGTGCGGCCAGGGTGGGAGTCCTACTAGGACTCCAAGTCCTAGTAGGAGTCCATCAAGAGGGGAGGAAGGGAGAAGGAATAGGAGGAGAAGGAGAGGTGGCCGGCCCCCTCTTCCCTAGTCCAATTCGGACCAAAGGGGAGGGGGGGCGCAGCAGCCTTTTCCTCTTCCCACTAAAGCCCATCAAGGCCCATTACTTCTCCCGTAACTACCCGGTACTCCGAAAAATGCCCGAATCACTCGGAACCTTTCCGATGTCCGAATATAGTCGTCCAATATATCGATCTTTACGTCTCGACCATTTCGAGACTCCTCGTCATGTCCCCGATCTCATCCGGGACTCCGAACTCCTTCGGTACATCAATACTCATAAACTCATAATATAACTGTCATCGAAACCTTAAGCGTGCGGACCCTACGGTTCGAGAACAATGTAGACATGACCGAGACACGTCTCCGGTCAATAACCAATAGCGGGACCTGGATGCCCATATTGGCTCCTACATATTCTACGAAGATCTTTACCGGTCAGACCGCATAACAACATACGTTGTTCCCTTTGTCATCGGTATGTTACTTGCCCGAGATTCGATCGTCGGTATCCAATACCTAGTTCAATCTCGTTACCGGCAAGTCTCTTTACTCGTTCCGTAATACAACATCCCGCAACTAACTCATTAGTTGCAATGCTTGCAAGGCTTTAAGTGATGTGCATTACCGAGAGGGCCCAGAGATACCTCTCCGACAATCGGAGTGACAAATCCTATTCTCGAAATACGCCAACCCAACATCTACCATTGGAGACACCTGTAGTACTCCTTTATAATCACCCAGTTACGTTGTGACGTTTGGTAGTACCCAAAGTGTTCCTCCGGTAAACGGGAGTTGCATAATCTCATAGTCATAGGAACATGTATAAGTCATGAAGAAAAGCAATAGCAACATACTAAACGATCGGGTGCTAAGCTAATGGAATGGGTCATGTCAATCAGATCATTCAACTAATGATGTGACCTCGTTAATCAAATAACAACTCTTTGTTCATGGTTAGGAAACATAACCATCTTTGATTAACGAGCTAGTCTAGTAGAGGCATACTAGTGACACTCTGTTTGTCTATGTATTCACACATGTATTATGTTTCCGGTTAATACAATTCTAGCATGAATAATAAACATTTATCATGATATAAGGAAATAAATAATAACTTTATTATTGCCTCTAGGGCATATTTCCTTCAGTAATATTTGTAATAGCCGTGATAGCCTAGCGTTAGTTGCTTGCGTATTTATTTCCTTGTTGTCTTGTTTATTTGTTTGCTTGTAGTCATTGCAGTTCTTTTTCCGCGGTTAGCTAGTGGCTACAATAACTTTTTTTAAACTAGGCCACAATAACCATGGGCTAATATTTACTGTAGTGACACTGGGCCTCCTACTAGCCGTAGAAACAGTGGGCCTTCTACGGGCCGTAGAAACAATGGGCCTTCTACGGGCCGTAGAAACAATGGGCCTTCTGCGGGCCGTATTATCAATGGGCCTTATACGGGTCGTATAATCGATTGGCCAAACATGGGCCAAACAGACCGCATTATGGCCGTAAATGGGCTAGAGTTGGAATCGTCCGTTCATGGGCCAACCATAACGGGCCATCGTTAATAGGCCGTATTTGATGACGCTATGAAATCGGCCCAACGTATTAACGGACCACAAACGGGCCGACTGTAACCACAGGCTGAATTTGGCCCACAAGCAAAAAATGACAGTAACGGGCCGTAAGTAAACGAATGCTGGAAATGAGCCCAAGAATAAATGGGCTCTGAGAAGGCCGAAAGATAACATGGGCTAGAAACGGCCCAACGGAATAACGGGCCGTTAATGGGTATAAAGTGATACATTGTTCATTACGGGCCAGTTTCACCATAGGCCGTTAATGGGTGTAAAGTGATACACTGTTCATTACGGGCCAGTTTCACCACGGGCCGTTAGTAGGCCAAGAATTACATAGGGCCTCATATGGGCCGAAAGACGTCATGGGCCATACATGGGCTAGAAGTGAAAACGGGCTGGAATCATATTGGATGGCCCAGATGACGCTACTGGGCCTAATTCGGATAAGGCTTAACGGTCCTTGGGTTAGCGGGCTGTAAATGAGCTATATTCGAACAGGCCGTTAACAGGCTTTCCATGGGCCGGCCCGCCAGCTTTTGACCAAGTCAAACGGGCCGGCCTTTTCACAGGAATGGGCCTCTGTTGGGCCGTGCCACGTGTCGACGTATCATAGGCGCCTATCTGACCCACTGACGAGCTGACACGTGTTTCATCCGGCCAATAAGAATTTTACACGTGGAAATTTCCCATTGGTCGGGGCTGTTAATGGGTTATCGGATCCAAAACCCGACCAGATAGCTTAACGGCGTTCCGTTACGATGGATGCCACGTGTCGGTCACCCTTGACGAAAGCACTTCTGTGACGCGCGGTTTATCGTCATGGAAGTGGACACATCCGTGATGATAATTTTGGTAATGTCATGGAACACTTCTACGACAGCACAGGTATGACATTTTGATTCTGTCATAAATTTGTCATGGATGTACATGCATGACAAAAAAAGCGACCTACTGTGACAAACACGTATCATCACGGAAGTGAATTTTTTTTGTAGTGACCTCTTGCCCTTTGTGAGCATACTTACACTCATTGCTGGTTGATTATGTAGCATCACTACAAATGTTCGCTTCTTTATCCTCCCTTTGCTTGAAATTATAAGATCTATATTTACTCTTAGATAAATGTAGAATTAACACAATGGTTATGAAGTTTTGGATTGCTCATGTAAGTACCTATTGTCATGTACTCCCTATGTATCGAATTAATTGTTGATCAATTAGATGTATTTAGAACTTAATAGTGCTAGATACATCCATTTGAGCGACAAGTAATAACGGACTGTGGTGGTATTACTGTACATGCATCGCGAGATAGTTGATTGTCTAGCATTACTCTGCATCTTATATGCCCTGCCTTCCACTTTCTCCAAATTATCATATCTACATTTACTCTTACCAAAATGTTGAATAAAGCCAATGCCACTGCACATGTTGATGTCTGCATTCCTCTTGTCAATACCTTTTGCCTTGTAACGCTGTACTTAATTAATTGCTATTTGATTATGTATCATCAGTCTGCACCTGAGCTTCATTATCCTCTATTTCTTCTAATATTATTTGATCTATATTTACTCTTTGCAAAATGTAGAATAATGGCAACGCTTATAAAGAATTTTCTTTGGGGAATCCTATATACCTAAGAAGTTCACCCCCACTACCTTATCTATCTAGACATGCAAGCTGTCCACATTAGCACTTGGCCATGTCATCAATTCTTCATCATAGCAATGCGTCCGCATACAGCCATGAGACATTCATTCTTTGGCCCGCCATATCCTCCATGCAAAAAAAACGGATTACAGTCTTATATACTGTGCACCAAAGCCCGATCGTCTAAAACAAAAAGAAGCCCAAACGTTTAGCTGTCTCTTCCTATCTTGTGGCGGAAGGTGAAACTTCAGGGAGCAACAGCCTATCCAACTCAGCAAACCACCACATAAGCAAATTAAACTTTTTTTTCCTAGATTACATATATGATATTTTAGCTTTTTTCCCTAAGAAATAATGGTCTCCACGACACCCTTTGGTATCCTCCAAGTTATTTTCTCCACCACACGGTTGATCTCCTCTGTTATTAACCTCTCTTCCGGGCTCATCGGTTCCACTCACGCCATGAGATCGAAACGCATGCCATGGTTGGGTAAGAAGTTCGTGGCTGCCGGATTTCTGTGTTGCTGCCAACCCGAATCCCTATTTTGCCACCGTCGTCGGCTCTGCTGCCCAAATCCCGTGCCCAGGCGTCGAACCGGACACCCATTGAACTAGATGTGCTGCCGCCGGGCACCGGCGTCCTCCTTGAATGTCACGTGGACAAGAGGTTGGGACTCTCCTCCCTCTCAGTCCCCAGTCAGCTTGGTTGGATGTTCTGATATTTGCTCAACTACAGACCTGCATATCTCTCTCTCATGTTTGATTAGTACAAATTTTATCTGTATTCAGTTTGAACTATTATGATTGTTTTGTAGGACCAGAGGATCAGAGTAGTCCAGTTCATTTTCAAGTACGTTGTTTTTTCTGGCAGTATTATAACATGCCATGCTCCAACCATGAGTTCCTACATCCCAGACCTTAAAAATCTTCTGAACATGTATGTGTGTGGCATAACTGCAGATCTTCATAACACCTTATTTGAAGTCTGTAAGGCTAATCGAGCCCATAATAGTAGAATGTGGACATCAATTTTAAGCAGATCGGATTGTCGTCGTCCTTGATGGAGCCACCCATTGGAGGCACTGCAGTGGACTGGTGACGCAATACTTTGCAATCCTGGACACTGTTCGAGTTTTTTGCCAGACGAACTCAGGCAGGTAATCCCAAACATTAACTAACATGCTTTGTTCTTTGCTCTACTATGCCTTCTGTGTAGCGTTTGAGGTCCTTCTCTTATCATAAGCAGAGGTGATGTGTTCTCTTTTAATCTTCTACATTCTGTTAGCATCAGGATACATATATTCTTTATATTTTAATGTCATTCTATTTTCATGTATTGTATTAATTATCATTCCCTTTTCAGTTACTATCGGGACAATTTCCTGCCAATATTGCATTGAAGTTTCAAGTTGAGATGGAGGGCTAACTCTCTGTCCACTGAACTGTTAGATTGCCTCACTATTTTATTTCCTGTTGAAACTGACCTTTCTTGCAAATTGCTCTAATATTGTTAATTTCTTGCTAATTGTTGTCTAATATTTCCTTCACTAAATGTAGTACAGGTTTAATTACTTGGCTATAATAATGTCACAACCAGAATTGGTATGCCTATGTTCTTGACATCATGCACCTCTTCTCACACGTTGTTTCCTTTCCATTTTTCAATTGCCAACACTGTGCTATGGTCATCGACTGAAGATAAGAAGTGAGTATAATGTAGGTGACTAAGAAGCATTATCACCTCCCAAGGCAATCATCGATGCCTATTTGATTTGTTCTATTTTTATTTGCTCCTTTTGTGAGATGTTTTGGATGAACATATGATTTCATGCTCACTATATTTAGTCACTGGACAACTGAAAGAGTAGTAATGTTGATATTTCTTAAAGGAAAATGGAAAATATGTGTATTGTGTATTGCTCGGTGTCATGAAATGGGTTTAATTTAGCCGAGAGACAACACAGTTAACAAGTATATTCAAATTATCTTTTCATTTGTCCAATTTCCAATTTTTTAATTGCTACAATTCCCGCAGCAACGCACGGGGTGTCATCTAGTTTATTGAATTATCCTTCCATCAACATGGAGAAGGGCTTTGTCCAGCCCGTGTTAACATGTAATGTAAGTTCATCCTTCTCAAGCCTTCAAACTTTGTTCTAGTATAGATTTGGATAGGCATCATTTCCTCCACTGCTGTTTACATCTGATTGGATGTTTGCAACAACTACCAGTTTTAAATTGTAGTTGTAAAAACATGTTCCTTATGCAGAACAGATCCATTTATTTGCTTATATAATTGTGAAACCTGTTACGTGTCTTCTTGTTTCTCTTTTAGAGTCGTATCTCTTATGCCAGGCAGAACTTTAGGAAAGATAGTGAGCCAAACCATCTTGAGGACAGCGAGATGACCCCAAGGTCCTGTCTTGATGAAGATAGTGAGTTGAAGCTACTCACCAGCAGGTGTGAGACAACCTCTGTGCAGTCGCTGCCTCAATCAGTTCAACTTCTTCAGTCTCAACTTAAAGCGGAAAGGCTTGCTTCAGCTCAGCTCTGACTTGAAGTCAAAGATGTAATGAAGATGTGAGGGGACTGCCTTGCGCACTATGGTGCCATACAGCTAGGGATGAAGCATCTATCATTGACACAACTGAGGTCTCATCAGCTTGTTCGGCTGCTTGTGGGGCCCGACCTTGCCAGGTCTAGTGTCTTTTGAAGTGCTCTCAGTTTTGTATATTCTTTTGTTGGCGCATTTATATGCACTGGTGGCGACCTTTGATGCCCAGTGTATGTAATCTGCGGTCATGTTGCGCTTTATTATCACCGGTAGCGAACTTTGATTCCCAGTGGATGTAATATGCCGTAATTTCGTTATTGTATAGTCTAGGTTTATTCTTTGGTCGGTATGATGTAATTTAGGCCAGAAGGTTCAGTGGATCTCAGTGTTTTCGGTCTTCAGGCCGGCCCGTTACTCATATGGGCCAAAACATGGGCCTATAATCATCTTGGGCCATTAGCAGGTCTAAACCTATAGTAGTTTCCCGCCTTTAATAGGCCATGAGCTACATATTTACTGTAGTGACACTGGGCCTCCTACGGGCCGTAGAAACAATGGGCCTTCTATGGTTCATAGAAACAATGGGCCTTATACGGGCCGTATGATCGATTGGCCAGACATGGGCCAAAAACAGACCGCATTATGGCCGTAAATGGGCCAGAGTTGGAGTCGTCCGTTCATGGGCCAACCATAACAATCCATCGTTAATAGGCCATATATGATGACGCTATGAAAACAGCCCAACGTATTAACGGGCCACAAACGGGGCGATTGTAATCACGGGCTGAATTTGGCCCACAAGTAGAAAATGGCAGTAACAGGCCGTAAGTAACCGAATGCTAGAAATGAGCCCAAGAATAAATGGGCCCTGAGAAGGCCGAAAGATAACATGGGCTGCAAACGGCCCAATGGATTAATGGGCCGTTAATGGATATAAAGTGATACACTATTCATTACGGGCCAGTTTCACCACGGGCCGTTAATGGGCCAAGAGTTACGAAGGGCCTCATATGGGCCGAAAGACGTCATGGGTATACATGGACCGAAACTTAAAATGGGCTAGAATCATAGTAGACGGCCCAGATGACGCTACTGGGCCTAATTCGGATAGGTCGTAACGGGCCCTGGGTTAGCGGGCTGTAAATGGGCTATATGCGAACAGGCCGTTAACAGGCTTTTCGTGGGCCGGCCCGCCACCTTTTGACCAAGTCAAATGGGCCGACCTTTTCACAGGAATGGGCCTCTGTTCGGCTGTGCCACGTGTCGACGTATCATAGACACCTTCGGTCCAATGAGTGGATGACATCTGTCCCAACGGTGAGCCGACACGGTCCAGCCAATGATGATTTTACACATGGAAAATCCCCATTGGTCGGGCTGTTAGTGGGTTATCGGATCCAAAACCGGCCCCGATAGCTTAACGGTGTTCCATTACGATGGATGCCACGTGTCGGTCACCCTTGACGAAAGCACTTCTGTGACGCGCGATTTATCGTCATGGAAGTGGACACTTCCGTGATGATAATTTTGGTAATGTCATGGAACACTTCTACGACAGCACAGATATGACTATCTTGATTCTGTCATAAAATCGTCATGGATGTACATGCATGACAAAAAAACGACCTACTGTGACAAACACGTATCATCATGGAAGTGTATTTTTTGTAGTGCTTGCCCTTTTTCTTGAAATTAGTGGTCTTGTTAACCATCAACACTTGATACTCTTTCTTGATTTCTACCTCCGCTGATTTCAGTATCACGAAGAGCTCGGGAATTGTTTTCGTCATCCCTTGCATATTATAGTTCATCACGAAGTTCTAGTAGCTTGGTGATAGTGGCTAGAGAACTTTGTCAATCACTATCTTATCTGGAAGATTAACTCCCATTTTGATTCAAGTGATTGTAGTACCCATACATTCTGAGCACATGCTCACTGGCTGAGCTATTCTCCTCCATCTTGTAGGCAAAGTACTTGTCAGAGGTCTCATACATCTCAACACGGGCATAAGTCTGAAATGCCAATTTCAGTTCTTGAAACATCTCATATGTTCCATGGCGTTCAAAATGTCATTGGAGCCCCGATTCTAAGCCGTAAAGCATGGTGCACTAAAATATTAAGTAATCATCATATCAAGCTTGCCATACGTTCATAACATCAGCATCTGCTCCCGCAATAGGTTTGTCACCTAGCGGTGCATCAAGGACATAATTCTTCTGTGCAGCAATGAGCATAATCCTCAGATCACGGACCCAGTCCCCATCATTGCTACTATCATCTTTCAACTTAGTTTTCTCTAGAAACATATCAAAAACACAGGGGAGCTACAACGCGAGCTATTGATCTACAACATAATTTGCAAATACTATCAGGACTAAGTTCATGATAAATTAAAGTTCAATTAATCAAATTACTTAAGAACTCCCACTTAGATAGACATCCCTCAAGTCATCTAAATGATACGTGATACAAATCAACTAAACCATATCCGATCATCACGTGAGATGGAGTAGTCATCAATGATGAACATCTCTATGTTGATCATATCTACTATATGATTCACGTTCGACCTTCTGGTCTCCATTGTTCCGAGGCCATGTTGTACATGCCAGGCTCGCCAAGTTTAACCCGAGTATTCCGCATGTGCAAAACTGTCTTGCACCCATTGTATGTGAACGTAGTGTCTATCACACTCGATCATAACATGGTGTCTCAACATGACGAACTTTCGCAACGGTGCATACTCAGGGAGAACACTTATACCTTGAAATTTTAGTTAAGGGATCATCTTATAATGCTACCGCCGTACTAAGCAAAATAAGATGCATAAAAGATAAACGTCACATGCAATCAAAATATATGACATGATATGGCCATCATCATCTTGTGCTTTTGATCTCCATCTCCAAAGCATCGTCATGATCTCCATTGTCACCGGCTCGACACCTTGATCTCCATCGTTACGTCGTGGTCGTCTCGCCAACTATTGCTTCTACAATTATCGCTAACGCATTGTGACAAAGTAAAGCAATTACATTACGTTTGCATTTCATACAATAAAGTGACAACCATAAGGCTCCGTTCAGTTGTCGATAACTTTTACAAAACATGATCATCTCATACAATAACGTATATCACATCATGTCTTGACCATATCACATCACAACATGCCCTGCGAAAACAAGTTAGACGTCCTCTACTTTGTTCTTGCAAGTTTTACGTGGCTGCTACATGCTTCTAGCAAGAACCGTTCTTACCTACGCATCAAAACCACAATGGTGATTCATCAAGTTTGCTGTTTTAACCTTCAACAAGGACCACCGCAATCAACTTCGATTCAACTAAAGTTGGAGAAACAGACACCCGCCAGCCACCTTTATGCAAAACTAGTTGCATGTTTGTTGGTGGAATCGGTCTCATGAACGTGGTCATGTAAGGTTGGTCCGGGCCGCTTCATCCAACAATACCACCGAATCAAAATAAGGCATTGGTGGTAAGCAGTATGACGATCACCGCCCACAACTCTTTGTGTTCTACTCATGCATATCATCTACGCATAGACCTGGCTCTGATGCCACTGTTGGGGAACGTAGCATGCAATTTCAAAAATTTCCTATGCTCACGCAAGATCTATATAGAATATGCATAGCAATGAGAGGGGGGGAGTGTGTCCACGTACCCTCGTAGACTGAAAGCGGAAGTGTTTGACAACGCGATTGATGTAGTCGAACTTCTTCTCATTTTGACCGATCAAGCACCAAACATACGGCACCTCCGAGTTCTGCACACGTTCAGCTTGATAATGTCCCTCGAACTCTTGATCCAACAAAGTGTCGAGGAAGTAGATGAGTTCCGTCAGTACGGTGGCGTGGTGACAGTGATGGTGAAGCGATCCGCGTAGGGCTTCACCTAAGCACTATGAAGGTATGACTGGAGGCGTAAACTGTGGAGGGGGGGGCGCCGCACATGACTAAAAATTGTTGGTGTGTGTTCTAGGCGCCCCCTTCCGACGTATATATAGGTGGAAGGGGGAGGGGAGCAGCCTTGCGGCGCCCCAAGTAGCAGGAATCCTACTTGGGGCCTATTCCAATTCGGCCTCCCCTCCTTCCATAAGTTCTGAAGGGGGAAGGAAGGAGGAGGGAGGAGGGAAGGAAGGGGAGGCCGAATCCCTCCCCTTCCTTCTCTCTTCCCCTCTTTCCTTCTCCTCTGGTGCGGCCCATATGGGGGGTGCAACAACCCCTGTCGGCTGATGTGTTTCCCTTCTTGGACCATTAGGCCCATATCTTTTGCCAGGGGTGCCCGAAACCCTTCTGGTGACCTGATATGTACCCAGTACCCTCCGGAACACTTCCGGTGTTCGAATACTATCATCCCATATATCAATCTTTACATCTCGACCATTTCAGACTCCTCGTCATGTCTGTGATCTCATCCGGGACTCCGAACAACATCCGGTCATCAAATCACATAACTCATGTAATACAAAATCGTCATCCAACGTTAAGCGTGCGGACCCTACGGGTTCGAGAACTATGTAGACATGACCGAGAAACCTTTCCAATCAATAACCAATAGCGGAACCTAGATGCTCATATTGGTTCCTACATATTCTACGAAGATCTTTATCGGACGAACCGTAATGACAACATACGTTATTCCCTTTGTCATCGGTATGTTACTTGCCCGAGATTCGATCGTCGGTATCTACATACCTAGTTCAATCTCGTTACCAGCAAGTCTCTTTACTCATTCCGTAATACATCATCCCGCAACTAACTCATTAGTCACTTTGCTTGCAAGGCTTCTTATGATGTGCATTACCGAAAGGGCCCAGAGATACCTCTCCGATACTCGAAGTGGCAAATCATAATCTCGATCTATGCCAACCCAACAAACACCTTCGGAGATACCTATAGAGCATCTTTATAATCACCTAGTTACGTTGTGACGTTTGATAGCACACAAGATATTCCTCCGGTATCCGGGAGTTGCATAATCTCATAGTCGAAGGAATATATGTATTTGACATGAAGAAAGCAATAGCAATAAAACTGAACGATCAATATGCTAAGCTAAAGGATGGGTCTTTTCCATCACATCGTTTTCTTAATGATGTGATCCCGTTCATCAAATGACAACACATGTCTATGATTAGGAAACTTAACCATATTTAATTAACGAGCTAGTCTAGTAGAGGCTTACTAGGGACACGGTGTTTTGTCTATATATTCACACATGTATCAAGTTTCTGGTTAATACAATTCTAGCATGAATAATAAACATTTATCATGAATAATAAAATATAAAACAACAACTTTATTATTGCCTCTAGGGCATATTTCCTTCATCTTATTCCAAAGATTGCTAACCCGTCAAAGCGTTTAGATTTCAGGCCTATAAGTCTTTGTAATGTGATACACAAATTGGTACGTGCATGGTATTGATGACCCACAAATATAGGGGATCAATCGTAGTCTTCTTTATAAAAGTGTTGAACCCAACGAGGAGTAGAAGTAATTGATAAGCAGTTTCAGCAAGGTATTATCTGCAAGTGCTGAAAAATGACAGTAACAGATAGTTTGATAGCGAGACAATTGATAGCAAATAACAAGTAACCAATGTAGAAAGGTGCAGTAAGGTGGCCCAATCCTTATATTAAGCAAAACGTTCTTGAGGACACATGGGAATATCTTCTAGTTAACTTCATCATGTTTTAGTCTTGTTCACTACTTTGATAAGTTGTTATGTGGGTGGATCGGTAGAGTGATGTTATTACTTGAACAAACAACCCATTTATGATTACCCCCTCTCGCAAGAATCCGTAACTACAAAAGAAGAATTAAGATAGATCTAAACCATAGCATACGACATATGAATTCAAATCAGCCCCTTACGAAAGAACGCATAAACTAGGATTTAAGCCTCTGTCACTCTCGCAAACCATCATCTACTTACTCATCCACAATGCCTTCTCCTAGGCCCAAGCATGGCAATGTGTCGTGTAGTTGACGTTCACACGATACCACTAGAGGAAGAGCAACATACACATCATCAAAATATTGAACGAATACCAACTTGACATGATTACTTATAACAGGAGTTCTCACATGTCACGGGTCGGCCCGTTTAATAAGTGTGCCATGCCTAGGCCTGGGGGCGAGGTTTGCGTGCCGACACGACACGTCCCACTCACAAACATGCCTAGGAGGGCTGTGTCGTGCCTGGCACGTTTAAGCGTAGGCAGGGCAGGGCTGACCCACTTGGCCAGGTTTGCCTCACATCTCCCCACGTCGCGGGCAAAGGGGCACATCGAACCTTCATATACGCAGCCAACCTCGGGACTGTCGGATCTAGGCGTAGGATCGACCACAACCGCCCGAGCAAGAAGCCACATGCGGCCCCGCCGCCGCACGCTAACCGCCACAACTATCGCCGCCGCCACCATTCGCCTCGTGATGATGCACACCCTCGCTTGCAAAGGAAAGACATCTACTACGAGGCACCCCGGGGTGAAAATGTAGTGTTGTTGCCGCTATCAAGTACCACCGACCGATAACTTGAAGTGATCCGAACTGGGCCGCTAGCTAGGGTTTGGGTCGCCTTCGAGCGGCCCGAGCGAGCAACCCAGGAGGCACCTTTTTTGAGGGATTTTTCTTCTTTTTGCTTTGGGCTGAAACTGCAACGAACATGTTTTTCTTTAAAAAAAAAACAAAACTGCGACCGCAACGAATAACCCGTCTCAAGAGGTGGACAAGGTCCACAGTCCAGACTGGTCACAGCCCATTCTTTCAGCCGACGAAGCACACAAAAGTAGTCCATCGAAGCAAACAAGCTCGTCGCTGACATGTGGACCCGCCAACAGCCTAAACGCACTGTCGTCCATCCTACGGAACAAACCAAGCTAGAATAACTCCAGAGCGGAAGGGCGCAGGCAGGAGAGGCAACCACCGCTTCCGCAGCAAACCCTTCCCGATTGTTGGAGAGCACGCCGAGATCTGCCCCCCATGGCTTCCGCGCCGACGCAGCCGCCCCTCCTCCCGGTCACCAACCCCACGGCCGCGGGTTCGGCGCCCGCCGCCGCAGGCGGTGGCGGCCTGGACGCGCCGATGGCCACGCCGGCGTTCCGGCTCTTCATGAGCCGGATCTCCGAGTCGGCGCGCCGCTCGCTGTCCGACCGGCGCCCGTGGGCCGAGATGGTCGACCGCTCGGCCTTCTCGCGGCCGGACTCCCTCTCCGACGCCACCTCCCGCCTGCGCCGCAACCTCACCTACTTCCGCGTCAACTACACCGCCGTCGTCGCCTTCGCGCTCGCCGCCTCGCTCCTGGCCCACCCCTTCTCGCTCCTCATCCTCCTGGGGGTCCTCGCCGCCTGGTGCTTCCTCTACATCTTCCGCGCCTCCGACCAGCCCGTCGCGCTCTTCGGCCGCACCTTCTCCGACCGCGAGACGCTGCTGGGGCTCGTCGTCGCCTCCATCGTCGCCTTCTTCTTCACGCCCGTCGCCTCGCTCATCATCTCCGGGATGCTCGTCGGCGGCGCCATTGTCGCCGCCCACGGCGCCTTCCGCATGCCCGAGGACCTCTTCCTGGACGACGCCGACGCGGCCAGCGGCAACAGCGCGGCCCAGGGGCTGCTGTCCTTCCTCGGGGCACCCGGATCTAGGGTTTGAGGCGCCGGGCGACGAGATCTGGTAGGCTTCCTCGGCGCGACAAGTTCGTCTTAAACTGGAGTTACCCTGGATCTGATATTGCTTTAACTGTGCCCTGTATCTTCTCCAGTTCATCGTTCTGTAGTTACAGATCTATTGGTTTATTGTTGATCCTGATTGATGCGCCGACTTTTGCCTATATATGCACCATTTTCTCTTACGAGTTCTACGCTGCGATGGAAGTTTAGTGTTCGAGACTTGAGTACGTTTATATAAATGTATGATGTTTAACTATATCAGTGATGTAGATGGTATGTTCTTGAGAGTAATGAAAACAAAGTACTACAATCCGTTGGTTCTTCTGTTTGTGTTACTTGATAGATCAATGTCCGAGTATTTTCTGGCATTTGTTGTTATTTATTAGTTATTCTCTCAGAAACCAATGTTTACTGGTATACTGGTAATGCAATGCTGTCCTGATGTAGTGTTTCAGTCAATAGATCTTTGTGGCAAACTTCATAATTTTGTAAGTTGAGCTATGTTAATAGCTGACGCTAGGAATACGATAATGTTGTGCTGCGTCAGCATGCACTTGGCTTCATGTTATTTTGAGATTGATGTGTGGTAGTGCTATTTCTCTTGGATTAGACTAGAATCCTGCACTTGCCTTTCCTGGGTCTGCCCTTCTATGTCAGGGCCCTTGATGAGGAATCACCTGTCTCTTTTATTCTATGACCACACACAGAAATTCAAGAACAGTCCAATTTTTTTTTGTCAAGATATGGCAAAGCTTCTGAGCAGTTTCAAATCCGTGCCAAGTCAGTGTCAAACTTTATCTATATTTTGATTAAGAATGTTGAATTCCTAATTCTAAAGGTGTTGTGTGTTGCTTGTTGAACATGTATCTCGGAGCTTTCCATAAAGCTGAGAATGTTTTGTTAGTGCACTCCCTATGTAAACTAATATAAGATCTTTTAGGTCTTTTAAGTAGTGACCTAAAAGGTCTAATATTAGTTTACAGAGGGAGTATAAACTAAGAAGGCAGTACAGTGCCTTGTTTTGCATGCTGAGCAGTGAGTTTCAATCCTTTGGTGCTTCTGTTGTTTGTTATACTTGATAGATGAATGTTTGAGTGCTTTCTGTCATTTGTTGTTGGTTATTCTATCAGAAACCAATGGTTACTGGTATAATGCTATTGCAATGCTGACCTGATGTAGTGTTTCAGTCAATAGATGTTTGTGATAAACTCTGTACTCCCTCCGTCCCATAATATAAGAACATTTTTTACACTACACTAGTGTAAAAAGTGCTCTTATACTATGGGACAGAGGGAGTATTTTTGTAAGTTGAGCTATGTTATAATAGCTTACGCTAGGAATACCATAATGGTGTGCTGCATCAACATGAACTTGGCTTAGTGTTATTTTAAGATTGATGTATGGTAGTGTTATTTCTCTTTGATTGGACTAGTCCTGCGCTTGGTTTTCCTGGGTCTACCCCTCTGTCTGAGGACCCTTGATGAGGAATCACCTGTCTCTTTTGTTCTATGATCATGCATAGAAATTCAGGAATAATCCAGTTGTTTTTGTCAAAGATATTTTGATTAAGAATGCTGAATCCCTAATTCTAACGGTCTTGTGTCTTGCTTGTTGAACATGTATCTCCGAGCTTTCTTATAAGCTAAGAATGTTTGTTTAGAGTGTATAAACTAAGGATGTGGCACAGTACCTGGCTTTGCATGCTGAGTAGTGAGTTTCTAGGTTGCAACTTGCAAAATTTTGAGCAGTTTTTTTTTTGCCATTCCCGCCTAGGCTCAGGAAGGTTTTATTTCTAATACAAATGCCAAGAATGGTTTTATTGTGACAATAAAAGGCAGCTTGTTAGGCGTGGTCGTTCTTGACAAATCGTTTTGACAGCAGCATTGGTATATACAAAGGTTGCCCAATGAAGGTACCATATTCCTTTTTCTTGACTGTAGAATGTGATCCATGTTGTGGCCCTCTCAAGCTTGCTTGGCATTGGAGCTGATCATACTGGAGAGCATGGAATGTGAAAGTCACAAGTCCGAATAGCTGCAAAGCCTGCAATCCTCAGCTGCAGATATGCTTATCTGATACTCCATGTGCAACTTAATATAGGACGATTTTTGACACTGTATCATAGTGTCAAAAAATGACTTATATTAAGTTACAGAGGGAGCAGATATCATCTTTGATAATGTTTCTGGTTTGCTTTTGTGGTGGTTGCATACCAGCCCTCCCCTGGTCGACCACAGCAGCGGCTAAATTATTCGGTGTGTTTGTATGTATGTTTCTGTTTATACAGACTGTAGCCAGGATGAGCACGCCAATTACAGAATACAGATGCAATGATACGTACTGAAAATTATTCTCATTTGACGAATTCTGTACCATTCGTGCCACTTGCAAGCTGCATATGTTCTGCAAAACAATCAAACCTCTATCTTGTTCACCTGAAGCAGAACAGTCTTGACCCCTTTGTGTTTGATCGAGCTATGTACCCTATATATCCCTCGTACCTTTGTTGATAGGGACTCTGATTTGATCGAAACACACTATCTTATCTCTGTGTTTTAGACTGGAGTTCAGTCTTGGTAAAGGCTACTAGAGGATCGGTCTGATCAAACTGTTTTCAGTAAAGCAATGTGTATAGTCAGCCAAACGCACTTCAAAGTTCAAACACAAGTGGCTGCCCATGAAGAATGGAATTCCCCACGCTGCTATACACACAATTCCATTTCGATTCCCTATCTTGTTGCCTCGGAACGGGACGGAGGATAACACAAGCGCTCACATACGTTGAACGGAGAAAGTTATCAGTGGCTTCGATTCGCACACAGAGAAAGGCTATCGGGAGGGATCAAGTAGGAGTAGTCCCTTTGCGTGCGTGTCGGGGCTCGCACGTGTTGCACACAGTACCCGAGCGAAGCGTCCCTCTCCGGTTCGCTTTTGTTGTTAAATGTTCAGGGCCCAGATGGCATTGACGGCCTCTTCCAGATAATCAAAGATAATTCGCAAATAGTATATTTTTTCAATAATCTGAGCTGCCCCCTGGGTTACGCTTACGCAGTACGCATACCCGCGGCGGAACACGCACGCGACACCACCACCCAGCTCCGGACTCCGGACTCCTTCCGCTCCTCCGCTGCCCCGACCCCGATCGATCCCTCCTCTCCTCCCCTCCCCTCCCCTCGTCGCTCTCAGATCCCTCGATCTCCACGTCCAGCCCTCACCCCCTAAATCCCCCAAACCCTACCCACCCGCCTGCCTCCCCAAGCAGCCATGATGGCCGCCGAGCCCTCGTCGCCGTCCGCCACAGCCTCCGCGGCCGCCGACGACCTCGAGACCCTCGCCCTCGACTCCTCCCACTCCTCGCCCGCCGCCGCCACCGACCCCCTCCTCCGCCCGCCCTCCTCCTCCTCCTCCAACGGCGCCGCCGCCACCCGCCACGAGCCCTTCGTCATCGACGACTTCCTCGACGACGAGGACGAGGACGACCACGCGCCCCCGCCTCCCCCCGCCGCCCGCGCGCCGTCCGCGGCCGCCGCGAACGGCGAGGCGGGCCCCGAGTTCTCCCGGATCACCGTCTCCGACCCGAAGAAGCACGCGGAGCCCGTCTCCGGGGCCGCCGGCGTCATCCCCGGCTCCGGGAGCTACTTCTCCTACCTCGTCACCACGCGCCTCGCCGACGGCGCCGCCGGGGAGGTCCGCGTGCGCCGCCGCTTCCGCGACGTCGTCGCCCTCGCCGACCACCTCGCCGTGGCCCACCGCGGCCTCTTCGTGCCCGCCCGCCCCGACAAGAGCCTCGTCGAGGGCCAGGTCATGCAGCGCCACGACTTCGTCAGCCAGCGCTGCACTGCACTCCAGCGCTACCTCCGCCGCCTCGCCGCCCACCCCGTCGTTGGCCGCAGCCCTGACCTCCGCACCTTCCTTACTGAGCCGGGCGCCATCGCCGCCTTCCAAGGTGAGGCGCCGCGGCACTGGACCACCACGGTGAATGCTGCCATCCCAACGGTCCCGGTGAAAGCTGGGAGAGACTTGTTTGGGATGTTTAAGGATTTGAAGCAGACCGTTGTCAATGGGTTGGTGGCCACGAAGCCACCGCCTGTGGAGGAGGAGACTGATACAGAATTCCTGTCGCACAAGTCCAGGCTCGAGGACTTGCAACAGCAGCTCACAACGACGTCTCAACAGGTGCTTGTACCACCATCATCTCTCTTGCTTCCCAGACATATTATCATTATTATCGTGCATAGACAACCTGCACTATATCATGTTAGGTTGTATATCAAAGCTCAAAAGTAGATCAAACAGTCTCATATAACTTAAGTAACATCAATCTTATAGGAAGCTGTTACTTGCTTCATACTTTTATCACCTAGGGAAAATCTAATTACCAAACGGTCTTAGTGCATGACCATCTGAGCGCCATTGATGGGAGGATGAATGAATATCAAGAGATGAAGGGGGACGGGGACGGAGAAGGGGAAGGAGCAGGAAGAGGGAGTGGGGCCTGACCTCAATTCTGACCACCACCGCAGACGGGAATACGTCGCCCTGTGTTTATTTCTTATGCGTGGCAGCACAATTAGCACTTTATATAAATTTATGTACTGTTTAGAATTATTTAACTCATGTTCATAAGATGGTTTCTTTCAATTCCTCAAGCTAATTACCTAAACAGTGGTTCAAATTTCACAACAATTTTTCGTGGTGGTTATGATCCCTGGCTATTTTAACTTTTTAGAGCAAACCCTGGCTATTTTAACTATTATCGGCATTCAATAGTTTTAGGTTTTGCCAACATATGTAGTCATAGCAGAAAATTCTGACACTGATTCATGGGCGATCATGTGATCTGTTGGAAAGTTCTGAGCTCGGTCGGTCTAGTTCATCTTTAAATATTCAGTAAGGCATTTGTGTGCAGAGGGCTACAAATCTTCTGGTTCCTCTTGTTACGAGTCATTTCAGCTCGCGCCTTTACTAACTTTTATTGATATAGGAACCGGCTGCAGCCAACAAACATGAACACACTTTCAGCGGCCAAATAAAATTTCTATATGGACCATCTTACTTTCATTTTTCTAATGGATGACTAGGTTACTCTGATCTAGATGGTACTTATCCAATTCTCTGGTTTGCGGAAGAATGAAAATTGAGTTTACTTTTCTGTCGAGTTGACAAATTGGCCTATCAGAAGCAGTGTTACTAGAACCTGCCTTTGCCACCGACCTGGTTAAGGTCTCTTGGGGCCACTGGTCGGGCCACATATTTTTGCTTATGTATAAAATGGTATGTGAACATACATGCATGGTGTTTTATTGGAGAAGTAGTAACATATGGTATTCACCTTATTTGCTTGAGGAATTTATGACATCTAGTAGATAGCATGACATATTGAATGGTTGCCTCCAAAATAGTGCAATGTCAAGTTCTCTTTGTAAATAGACTTGTATATATAGATAGGAATGTGCTCCTTTCCACTTTCTGGACTTCCTTTTTTGTTATCTGCAGAATAAGTCTCGAAACGCCTATTCTGTTCTTGCGCACTCACAGTTTTCATAAAACTTTTGGAATGGTATATGTTCTGGTTCAGGAAACTACTATTGTTATCTTCTAATTTTGCATGTTATATAGGCGGAGTCACTTGTTAAAGCTCAGGATGATCTTCGAACAACTACAGCTCATTTGGGAATGACATTGATTAAACTGGCAAAATTTGAAAGGGAGCAGGCAACATGTAATTCGGAGAGAAGACGAGCTGGTGTTATCCAACATTTTGCAAATTCTGTTGTCAAGTTCAGCAGATCTCAGGCAAAATTAAATTCTGAAGTTGTACAACAGCTGGTATGTGCATATGCCACAAACTCAAATAGACATGAATACTCCCTCCGTCCCTAAATAGGTGGTGTATAAATTCAGTTAAGAAGTTAATTATTTCTAAGTTTGACCAAATATATGGAAGAAATTATCAACAACTACAGCATTCAATAAATATATATGAAAATATATCTAATGGTGGATATATTGATATTGATTTGGTATTGTTTATCTTTATATTTTCGTATATATGTTTGGTCAAACTTAGAAGACATTGACTTTTTGACTCAATTTATACTCCATCTATTTGGGCACATGAAGTATGGTATCTTAGAATTTTGTATGTATTTTATCATAACAGTGAATTGTTTATGGGTATGCAGGATACTATCCATGAATACTTGGAGATGATGATATCTGTTAATCATGCATTTACTGATCGTTCAAACGCTTTACAACATGTGCAAAGTCTGTCAGCAGATCTGTTTTTCTTGCACACTAGGGCAGGACGACTTGAATCTGTATCATCAAGAGGTATTGGGCAGGAATGGACGAGGTATCAGAAGATAGAGGGATTGAAAGAAACAATAAGCACAAGAGAAGGAGTGAAAAACCAAGCTCTTAGAGAATATGAAATTATTAAGGTAAACTGCCAAAAATTGTTAAGTGATATTGTTCTTTTGGAAAACTTATGGAGCATGAAGTTATATGGAAAAATGGAAAATCATATAGTAGAAGAAAATAAGAGCTTAAGACAAATGTTCTCATTGGATGGTTTATTAATGAAAACTGGTGCACAGTTATAGTTTCTAATTTCTTTAACTGCACGTCCTCGACCAAGTGTGTTGACCAAGATAGTACATGCTAGCATAATTGTCCTAAATATTATATTCTTGTGACAGCTGCACACACAATCGAATAATATTGGGCATGAGTAGCATATTTTTGAAGCTTCTAAACATTATAAGAAGCATTGCTGCTATATTTGTGAATACAAAATACCAACTAGAAAAGCAGTTTGTTCAAGTCAAAGTCATTATCCTTCAATATTATTATGTCTTTGAAAATCAGAATAAAATTTAGGATTACCGTCACCATGATGTGGGTTGGTGGCTAACATGTAGTTAAACTTTGTTTGTTCATAAGTATATTCTGTTAACTTTTCTGGTTGACACACTCCGGAGGAAAGCATAGCTACAGCTGGGATAAATAACGAGTTCTAGCTAGTGAAACTATACATCCTAATCCGCATATGATGTGTTAGTTGAGCTATTGTTTCTGCAGAAAAAAAGAAGATTGTCTTTTCAATTTTGTAAGAGTATCCCAAAACTTAAATGGCTGATCAGGTAGATTATGTATGCATACTAGGCTTTCTATGATAACATATTGCTTTGCTTTTAAGAGATCCCAAAGGGTGGTCTTTGTCTTTGTGCTAAGATCCTGGGAGTGGATCATTACATATGCGCGTCTTTTTTGGAGTTTCAACATGTATTTTCAGGGTATATGTGGATAATGGTACAAACTGTAGGATCATTTTTTGAGTTAGAAAATGGGTAGGTTGATTTCTTGTGTGGAGTTGGCACGTCAATTTTTGTAGGCCTCTGGGAATGTTGGGAGTGTCTGTTACTGAATTTTGGAACCATACTGCATCCAAAAGAATTATAATTTCGCCCTTCCGCCATTTACCTTCTCTATTGAATGCAGGAAAATAATATGACTGAAATCAAAAGATTTGACAAGGATAGGCGTCGGGATCTTATTGAGATGCTGAAAGGATATGTTGTAAACCAGGTATGAATATATTGCACAATTTTGACCATGAAATGTGTGGCAGGAACTGCAACAGCGTCGTTGAAGAGAAATAACCTCTTTGATATGAATTGACAGGTCTCATATTCGGACCATTTTGCTAATATGTGGGGAAAGGTCGCAGAGGAAACTAAAGTATACGCGAACAGGAGCAACTGATGCAGGCATCCAGCTTTGGTGTACAGTACTAGTATAGCAGTGGATTTTGCCCCTGACTTCAACACCGGCACAACCTTTCCTTTGTTCTCTCCAGTTTTGCCATTGTGATGCAACCTCCTCCTGAGATCTGTACATTTGCGCGATAATTTATTGCGGCTACCCGGTCTTGTTATAGACAATGGACTGAAAAAAGAGAGGTGAAACAGGAGTAATATTTGATTTGAGCACACGATCTTTCTCTCTTGCCACGATGAAATGTTTGGTGGCACAGAAGTAGCATCTGGTTTGCATCGTGCCAGTGGCAAACGTAACAAAACCAGCTTTCACACGCTGCCGACTGCTGACTGGGCTGGCCGGCGAGCGTGTGGCTGGCTATCTTTACTTATCCAAATGTGCATTTGGAGACCACAGTTGCCCACATGCACTTTTTTCTTCTTCTCTGCATACCCATTGCCAAGTTTGGGAGTTGCGTGGTATCTCCGCCCTACTAGTATTTCCCTCGTCGTCTTGTGCACATGTCCAGTAGGAATCGTGTCGATGTGGATGGCCGGGTGCCAAGCTTACATGATGCGGCTGAGGAGTGTTCAACCATGGAAATCCTACCACCGTCACAAATTCAACCGATTTTATCAGCAAAATAAAAGTTCTCTTTTTGCTAGTTTTGATTGAAATCCCAAAAATTGCCTGTAAAGAAGTCCCGCAAGTTAAAACTTTTTAGGCGAAAAGCACTGCCGGCGTTTGGTTTTATTTGAAAATTTAATAAAGCTCCAAATGGCCAGAACACAAATTCAAATTCCAAGTGAGTTTATACATGACCACAACCACAAGGGAAGAAGAGAGTTTCACTACACAAGGGGCAAGGGATCGTTGTCCTCCGCTCCCGCGGCCGCGGTGCTGCCGGAGAAGCGGAGCTCCGAAGATGACCCACGCGCCGCTCAGAAACGCCGCCGCCTCCTTCAAACCGCTCCTCCCGTCTCCCCGCTCCCGCCTCAGCACCAAGCCCCTCACCTCCGGCGCCACCCCCGCCCCCTCCTCCTCCACCCCCCGCCGCAGCGTCTCCGCCTCGGCCTCCTCCCGCCGCGACTTCCTCCTCCTCATCCCCTCCCTCGCCGCCGCCTCCGCCGTGCTTCGCGCGGCCCCCGCCGCTGCCGCCGATGACCAGGCGTCCCCTCAACCGCCCCCAGCCGACTCGCCGGCCCCCACCCCGCCGACCCCGACGAAGGAGAAGGAGCCCGAGGGCGACGAGTCCGCCGTGTCGAGGGTGTACGACGCGACCGTCATCGGGGAGCCGCAGGCGGTGGGGAGGGAGGCCAAGGGCCGGGTGTGGGACAAGCTGGCGGCCGCCAGGGTCGTCTACCTCGGCGAGGCCGAGCTCGTGCCCGACCCCGACGACCGCGTCCTCGAGCTCGAGATCGTCACCAAGCTCGCCGCCCGCTGCGCCGACGCCGAGAGGCGCATGTCCCTCGCGCTCGAGGCCTTCCCCTGCGACCTCCAGCAGCAGCTCGACGACTTCATGAGCGGAAGGTGCGTTACACCCCCTTATCATTTTAATCAAGTTATCAGAAGAATTGCTTCTGATACGAAGTTACGAACACGGTTCACCTGTTTGCAATCGCATGTCGAGAAATCGCTGTAATTGTAGTTCTGTTTGCTTGACGCTTGTTGGACATTACGGGTTCATATTATGGTTCATTGACATTTCTTTGTCTTAGGAGATTGGGGTGCTCATAGAATTGAACTCTGATCTCTCTAATTTTCCATCCTGTTGGCATAATCTGCGACTAGCAAGAGCTGTGGTTAAGATTGTAAGGGCCAGGCCTGAACAACAGTGCCACTTGGAAGTTGGAACCACCAGAGTCATAGACTGACAGGGAAACCTTTTTTCAAACTCTGGTGCTTGAGATCAGTTTGGGTAACACATAGAGCTTGGGATTTCTCTATCTTCGCTTGGAGCGCTGATTAGTGATGTGGAGCTGTGGACATGTCTGTGCCTTTCTGATTTGTTGTGAGACATGCAATGCATTAAATAACTACCAGGCTAGTACGTTAACCCTCCTACGTGGCTACTCTGTTCCATTGAATCTGTATTTATTCACAATGTTTTATTTTCAATAGATGAAGTACACCTGGTGTCCACTTAGATGAATAGGCAATGTATCTTTTGCTCCTTAACATCTTAATTTTTACTATAAGAATATAATGGAAGTTATATGAGTTACATCTCTGTTTCTACTCCCTCCGTTCGGAATTACTTGTCGCAGAAATGGATGTATCTAGACGTATTTTAGTTCTAGATACATCCATATCCGAGACAAGTAATTCCGAACGGAGGGAGTATTTAACAGTGCAGTTAATGCAGTGTTTCTATCGCAATTAAAGTTATAGGATTTCAATGCTGATGGACATTTCATCTTCCTGAAGAATCTGTTATCCACAAATGATATGCATTCTTGAGTGAGACCGCACTCCATTTTTTGTAACATTCTACAAGCTTATGCTTTATGTAGGATTGATGGCAGCATCTTAAAGTTGTACACGTCGCACTGGCCATCAGAGCGTTGGAAGGAGTATGAACCTCTTCTAAATTTCTGTCGTGATAAGGGAATTAAGCTTGTTGCTACTGGAACCCCACTGCAGGTGATTGATAGCTTCTATAATCTATTCACTGTCTATTCAACAGTTCGCAGGAACTTGTAACATTTTATTACCAATACCATTGTGCACCAGCGATTCAAATTCTTCTAATTTCTGACACCTGCAAAGTTTTTCCTTGATGCCTATGTGTTAATCTTATATCCATACTTTAGATTGCAGTTGTTGTGCCACATCCTGTGAACAGTTTTTCTGCAGCTTGCTGCAACTGCTTTAGCAGGCATGGGCGCTATTGAGTACCTAGACAACTCGGCATAAATTATTCAATGAGTCTAATTCCGAAAACCATGATATAACTTGCATACTGTTATGTTGTGCATACTACTTAACCTATGAATATGAGTAGAATTTAACGTTCCCTTATTGAGTAGGTGAAAAGAACTGTCCAAGCAGAGGGGATTGGAGGCCTTTCAAAAGCAGAAAGAAAGGAATATGCTCCTCCGGCAGGCTCTGGCTTCATTTCTGGTTTTAGGTCTGGCCGGTCATTCATAGAGAATATTACATCAACTCGTGACTCTCCTTTTGGTCCGAATTCATATTTATCAGCACAAGCAAGGGTAGTTGATGATTATACCATGTCTCAGATAATTATGAAAGAACTTAATGGTAAAGATCCTCCAGGGATACTAATTGTTGTGGCAGGTGCAAGCCATCTTATATATGGGTCACGAGGAACTGGTGTTCCTGCCAGAGTATCTAAAAAGTTGCCGAAGAAAGATCATGTTGTGGTACTACTTGATCCTGAAAGACAGAGTATAAGGAGGGAAGGTCAAATCCCAGTTGCTGATTTCTTATGGTATTCAGCGGCTAAAATTTGCAGTAGAAATTGCTTTGACCGTGCCGAAATTGCTAGAGTTATGAATGCTGCTGGCAGGAGGCCTGAAGCTTTACCCCAGGTATTTAATGAAAGCAGTCATGGTCAGATCTCTATTAGTAAAAAAAAAAACTGTGGCCAAAACATTTCCTTATCGTCGCACCATCGGATTTGTATAGTTTTGCTAATGGAACTCTTTCACTGAACTCTTGCAGGATCTTCAGAAAGGAATAGATCTTGGAGTTGTTTCTCCTGAGATATTGCAGAACTTCTTTGACCTTGACAAAAACCCTGTTATGACTGAACTAATTCACCGATTCCAAGTAAGGAACTTTTCATTGATTCTGTTTTGTTCCGTGGTCCTTTCCACCTATATATCTTGTTAATTTATCTGATTGGTGTTGCTGGAAATCCTCTGAGATTTTGAAGCACATGCTGTTCTTGACTTGAAAACAGAATAAATATTGTAGCTATTGTTAAATAAATAAGACTCCATTATATACAGATTCATTCAAGCCAATCAACTGTTGCAGGGTTTCCGGGAAAGATTGCTCGCAGACCCAAAATTCCTTCAAAGATTAGCAATTGAAGAGGCTATATCAATTTCAACCACTCTACTAGCACAGTACGAAAGACGGAAAGGGCGATTTTTTGAGGAAATTGACTATGTCCTCACTGATACTATTAGAGGGTCCGTTGTCGATTTTTTTACAGTGTGGCTACCTGCTCCAACTATTTCAGTGCTTTCTTTTACCGATGATGATTCTGGTGAGAGCTTGGGCTTTGTCAAAGGCCTTTTGGGATCATTGCCAGATAACGCGTTCCAAAAGAATACCTTTGGTCGGAATTGGAATATGAACCAGAGGGTCGCCGCAGTAATAGTTGGTGGTTTGAAACTTGCTGGTGTGGGGTTTATTTCTGGTGTTGGGGCTGGAGTTTCTTCAGATCTCCTGTATGCTGCTCGAGGATTGCTGAAACCTTCAGCGAGTGTGGGAGCAGGGCGAAAGAGAGCTCCTGTTTTGAAGTCGGCAGCTGTTTATAGTTGCTTTCTTGGAACATCAGCAAATTTGCGGTATCAGGTAACTTGTTGGAATAACTTAGTTGCTTTCAGTTGAAAGGTTTAGGTTATGTTTTGTTGTGGAAGTATGAAACCTCAACCTCAAATTTACATCTTTCTACCTGGGTGGTACCCGAGGTTTGTAACTAAAGATCATTTTTAGATAAAAGCAACTAATTATCATCAAGCCTAATTAGTTATATTGGTCTTTTGAGTTGCGTAAGTAACTATAAAGTTCCGGGCATAAGTTGGTTATTGTTGAAATGTACTGCTTATAAATAAATAACCTTCTTTGTGTTTAAGTCTCGGTATGGGTACTTGAAACATTTTTGCTTATTTCCAACCAGTGCTCCAGAATCTGGTAATAGATTTTCTGCATTTCGAACGTGCTCCAATGAAAAATTGATCCATTTCCAGCTTATCTACTTATTTAGTTATAGGCCTCCTTTATCTAACTTTTTTTACTGTATTCGCGTTGAAGATCATTGCTGGCTTATTGGAGCATCGACTAGGAGAGAGCCTGGCAACTCAGTATAATCAGCCACTTCTTGCTGGTCTCTTGTCCTTTGTAGCAAGGACAGTCAACTCATACTTGGGAACACAGGTTGGACACTTCATCTTCTAAGATTTGTGGTTCTGGTAGCATGCTGTAGTCTCAAACTGTTTACCCTAAACAAACAGAACACTAAAGAGTAAGCAAACATAAATATTTCATAACAAGAAAGCTGAGAATGGTGTGGTTTGCTCATATCTTTGTGAGGAAATCATCACCCGTTCCATTATTTTTCATACTTATTATTGTATGGTGCTTCTATGTTATCTTAGAAAGTAATCTGCATACCTTTCGGATTTTTCAAGCAAGCGATATGTTTATTAAAGGTCCTTAGTACTAGCACATCTGCCTTTCTCCCTCCTCACTTGCTACTATGTTCGCTGCAGCAATGGGTTGATCTTGCTCGGTACACTGGAGTACAGAAGATTCAGGAACAGCTTCCTTCCGATGAGGTCACCACACCACCTGAAACATCCCAGTTAGAGGACGGTAGAACCGATGTACAGAACCCGGATGACAGCAACAGCAGCAGCAATGTGGACCAATCGAGTGATCTGACCAAGTGATTGGGTTGCTTTCCGTGGGCTTCAAAGTCCACAACCATATATGTATATAGGTTCAAGACAGCGAAAGGAGTCTGGTTGCTACGATGCTGAGCCTCTCACTCTTTGATCGGCCAGGAATGGACTATTCATATGAGAAAAACAATAAATTACCTGCAGTTAGCCATTTTTCCTAGAGTAAATATACCCTTGTAGTTTGTACTTTGCACTCACTCCATAAAGAAATATAAGAGCGTTTAGATCACTACTTTAGTAATCTATAAACGCTTTTATATTTCTTTACAGTGGGAGTACATATGTAAGGAGAAGACGATGAGTGTCTAGTGGATTAATTGGCATGGGCAATTACGGGCTTTGAGTTGTAGACTTAAATCTGCTGCGGGGAAGTTGTGGCTGTGCTCAGGTGTACCCACCCCCCACAAACACACACACACACACGTAGCCATCCACTTATATGTAGGTTCAAGACAATGAAAGGAGTCCTTTGCTACATTGCTGAGCCTCTCACTCTTTGATCAGCCAGGAAGGACTTTTTTATTTGAAAGAAGCATGAATTACTGTAGTTCTCAGTCAGTCATTTTTCTAGAGTAATAAATACACTGCTGTAGTTTGTACTTTATACGTATGTAAGGACAAGAGAACACGGTCAGTATCTCGTGGACTAGTAATTGGCAGCAGCAATTAAGGGCCGTGAGTCGCAACTTTAATCTGCTGTAAAAAAATTCAGATTAGTTTGAAATAGTATTGGATGATTAAGGGGTAGAAAGTTTGGCATAGGCCTCTACATGTTACAATCAAATCTTTCTGCCTGCTATAAAGCCAACTTTATTTCCTCGTCATCGTCCAGAGAGACGGCAGGTAAGCAAGTTCGTTCTGGTCCCTTCAGCCAAGTGACAAATTTTGCCGTGTTGCTGGCCACCTATATGGGTTCTGGCGAGTTCCCCCAGCGCAATCCGTGCTCCATGCACCGGAGCACGGTGACACACATGCTCCCTAGGCGGTGACCTCCCGCCATCTGTCCATGGATGCAGATGTACGTGGCATCTCTCCCTAGAACTCTCCCTCCCTATATATTCCAGCGCGAAGCCGTATCTCCTTCCTCGGTGGAATAAAGAAGTTGCTCACGGACATTGGAAAGGAGAGAAGACTTGAGAAGAGAAGAGAGGTTTGAGATTCAGAAGGCGCGATCGATCATGGCGAGCGCCAAGGCGACGATGGGGCAGGAGAAGCAAGACCACTTCGTTCTCAAGAGCGGGCATGCCATGCCGGCCGTCGGATTGGGCACGTGGAGGGCTGGCTCGGATACCGCCCACTCGGTTCAGACGGCCATCACCGAGGTATGTATATCGCCATGCCCTCGCTTGGGTTTTCAGATACAGTTTTACAGAACTCTAGTTCGCTCGGAAATGACAGTAGGGTTATGTGATAACCTGAGTGTACGTATGATGGCTGCAGGCTGGATACAGGCATGTGGACACTGCTGCTGAATACGGAGTAGAAAAGGAGGTATACACATCATTATACCGGTATCCCGTTTCTGTACTGTACTAGCCTAGCTAGCTTAGCAAGCGTGAACAAACACCAACTGCTTGATTTCAGGTCGGCAAAGGGCTTAGAGCTGCCATGGAAGCTGGAATCGACAGGAAAGATTTGTTTGTCACGTCAAAATTATGGTACGTGCTTATGTGCAGAGTCATGTAGATTGTCCTTCGATGTCGGTAACTTAATTACGGCGTGTTTGGATCATCTGAATTTTGATTGATATTTTTGGCCACTTCCTTTAGGTGCACGAACTTGGTCCCTGAGAGGGTGCGTCCAGCATTAGAGAACACGCTCAAGGATTTACAGTTGGACTACATCGATCTTTACCATGTAAGAAATAGAAAACAAGTGCCTTCTCTTGCATGCAAATTTCTTGCTCTCATTGTTGCCTTGTCTAGTAATAAGGGACAGTGTAGTTCTCAACTGTTTATAGCTTTACTATTATCCTTTACTTCAGTTACCGGTTCAGGTTATGGATATATTAATAATTAACCAAATGAACGCAGATCCATTGGCCGTTCCGGCTGAAAGATGGGGCGCACAAGCCGCCGGAAGCAGGGGAGGTGCTGGAATTCGACATGGAGGGGGTGTGGAAGGAGATGGAGAACCTTGTCAGGGACGGGCTGGTTAAGGACATCGGCGTCTGCAACTACACGGTGACCAAGCTCGACCGGCTGCTACGGTCTGCAAAGATTCCACCGGCCGTTTGCCAGGTTGAGAACCCTCAGATTTGATCAGTAACGCGACATTTACCGAAACCGATTTTTTGACCGTAGTGATGTTTGCTACTTGCTTCATCTGACAGATGGAAATGCACCCTGGCTGGAAGAACGACAAGATGTTCGAGGCCTGCAAGAAGCGCGGGATCCATGTCACCGTAAGATATATTTCTTCTGAAACTGAGATATGATCAATTGACCTCGCTGCCGAGCAGGAGTGGTTAACGGTGTTCTTGTTTTACTTGTGCAGGCATACTCCCCACTGGGTTCTTCAGAGAAGAACCTTGCTCACGACCCTGTTGTCGAAAAGGTGCGTACGTTCAGAAATCGTAAGATATGGTAGCTCAAGCTATTCAAATTACGCGTACTACTGTGTATTAGCCTGAACACCAACTGCTTGAATTCAAATTACGTGTACTGCGTAGTAGCTCAATCTAACGGTTAAACTGCAGGTGGCCAACAAGCTGAACAAGACCCCGGGGCAGGTGCTCATCAGGTGGGCTCTGCAGAGGGGAACGAGTGTGATCCCCAAGTCGAGCAAAGACGAGAGGATCAAGGAGAACATCCAGGTGTTCGGGTGGGAGATCCCTGAGGAGGACTTCAAGGTCCTGTGCAGCATCAAAGACGAGGTGAGGGATCGTGACACTCATTTATCTCTTGATCACACTGCAAACGGTGAGATAAAACTAGAGTCACAATTTGGACACGACTTGGAACGCAGCTGTTGCTGCGTTTGCGTGGCAGTTAGCAGTACACACCACCTGAATCTGGATCCCGTCTATTTAGAAAAAACTGCATGCCTGTCACCCTAAATATGGTAGCAGCAGTAACACAGAGACACTTGCCGAGGTTGGTCGATCTGTTGGTTCTAACACAGATATACTACTGGCCGCATATGTTTAGTCGTTTCTTCAGGGTATCTTGCAGGCCGGCCAGTGAGATGAAACCAGTTTAGGCCCGAGGAACGACGTAGTAATATACTAGTACAATATTCCAGATAGAGAATCGTTCCATCTGTTTTACTGTGGATGCTACAGTACCTTTTTAGTGTAAATATCCCTACTTGCACTCTAAAAACTACTAATCCTGTCAAGTTAAGTTGTTAGAACAAGATGATTAGCCGTACGTTTTCCATCTGAATCTGATGCAAGCATGCACGTTGAGTGATCCCTGTGTGTTTGTTGTGTTTGTTGTGTTTGTTGCAGAAGCGTGTGCTGACGGGGGAGGAGCTGTTCGTGAACAAGACCCACGGGCCGTACAAGAGCGCGTCCGAAGTCTGGGATCACGAGAACTGAGCTGAGCCGAGCTCCTATCAACCATCATGCATGCATGCTGAAGAAGCGCAGCGCAGATGATACGAATAACGGTCTTTCCGTATGCTCCGCAAGCAAAGCTTGGTTGTGGTCGTGCACAATATACAGTACAATAAATAAAATTGGCACTAGGGTTCCGCCGGCCGTGGCCCTTCTTCCTGCATGCTTTGCTTCCTGTGGTGTTTTCGCATTGTTTCTCCATGCTACTAGTAAGCATGCCGTTGTTGCGACGTGAATCCGATCCGCGTTCCAAGCATGCAAGGCCGCCGAGATGAGATTCATCAGCGTTCTGCATTTGGTAGGATCCAAATGTGCTGTCTCCCATCCGGATCCGGCATGCCTGCTCCCTTCGCGTGCTGCCATCCATGCTCCCACCTCATCCAACGGCTGTCTTTTTTTTTCTAATCTAATCATCTCGTCCCTCCCACACCACACCAACCATCGTACCTACTCTAGAAAGTTGTAGTAAAACCATTGCTTGGACCACTGATGAAACGCCTGTGATCGTGCTTAATCAAATGGAACGAACGCAGGTGCTAGTGGAATTATAGTACTCCTACGTACAGATCCGGGCAGCACGGGGTGTACCCGTGTACGGTACAGAGGTCGAAAGGACGGGGCCGTACCCGTATGCGCGGCTGTTTTCCTCTCAAATAATATCAGCTCCATGTACGGGAGAGGTATCTGTAGACGACGACCACATGGCCACCCTAGGCGGGGCCCGGAGGCAGTGGCGCAGGGTTGACTGACATGGCGGCAGGCAGGGTCGCCTCGCCCAGGTTGGCCGGGCACGGGCAGTGGTGGTCCAAGGAGGAGGGAGGAATATAGGCTCGGCTCGAGCCCAAATGAGAGATTGGATCTTGTGGCCAGACGCCACCCCGAGGTGGTCGGTGGCGGGCGCCGTGTTGTTGCTGCGACAGAGGCCCTCGGAGCCCATGAAGCTTCGCGGCTGCTTCCTCCCCGGCTCCTTTCCTGCCATCTGCCGCTCTTCTCGAGTCGGTCAAGCACGTTCGCATAGGCCGGCTGGTCAAATACACGAGCTCGCGGTTTTGCGCGGCCAGGCAATGCGTGCTCAGTTTTCATGTGCCACCACGTAACGAATATTCATGCGCCTCGTAACCAAAATCCTGGTCGCAAGCCACGCCGGTTTTCAGCTGGTTTTTGTTCTAGGTTATCGATTTAAGAAATTAAATATGTGTCATATGTCATGAAAAGTATATAGGTAAATAAGTCATTCGCGTGGTTTTAGGTCATCGATTTAAGGAATTAAATATGTATTATATGTCATGAAAAGTGTATCACTAGATTTTTAATGATGTAGTTTCAGAATACATATTTTTTTGTCACATATAATACATATTTAGATAGTTAAATCGTTAACCTAAAACTACGCGAATGACTTATTCACCGAGACGGAGATAGTACTAGATGCACAAGCAGCTTCACGCACACGCTCAATCAATATCAAGTGTCACATCATCTTCAACCACACGTAGCAAAATGAGGCGTTCATGGACGCGTCTGTCAGCGTTCATGGATGGTCATCGGTCACCCTTCATATTTCACACGGTCATCAAGCTCAACCATCTGCTACGGTCTGCAAAGATTACACCGGCCGTATGCCAGGTTGAGAACCCTCAAATTTGATCAGTAGCCCTTCATGTTTCACACTTCACAACCACACTCCCCATTTTAAGATTTTCATTTCTATACAAAGACATGCAACAACCATGATCTACGCTACGAACCATTGGTAAACTACCATCTACACTACTCGTCATCAGATATGTCGATAAAGTTTTTGTCAGAGTGCTGGCCTCATGGTCATTGACGGCCGGGCGAAACAGGGGCACCTCGTCGTTCTGGTCGGACTCCAAGGCCTCGTCGACCTCCAATGCTCCCTCGTAGAGAAAACGGTGGTTGTCCTTCACCTTCACCTCCGAGTGGATGGACTTGATGATGTCCCGCTACTCCGTCGCCTCCTTGCTTGGACAAGCTCAAACTTCGCAAGCACGTCCTTCATCCTGAATCCGGGCAGGACCGGCGCCGATGCCTTTCCCTCGTCGTCTGACAGCGGCTCCTCCGAGTCCTCCCGCAGTGGCACCACCATCTCTGTCACCTCCTCCTACTCTGGTGCCTCCACCTTCATGTGCTCCAGCAACTCCTCCTCGGGACTATCCGGAGGCAGGCCGGCCACAATGCGTGCGGCGGGACGTGCGGCGCGAGCCTCCTTCACGCCCCGCATCTCCATCTGGATCTCCGCACGCCTCCCTTTTATAGAAGTTGTTCGGGTGGACGCCCTGGAGCCGTTGGTGTGTGGTACAACCGCTGGTACAAGCGCGTGCGCTCGTACCATGCACCGTCTTCTGTCTGGATCCGTCGTGTTGACTTGCCTTGCTACCACACTTCATGTTTTCTTCTATGTGACACATCCTTCAATGTTTGAGACCATTTTTAGTGAAAACATATTAAACAAAGGATTTCACAATTGCTTGCATTCATTAGTCATTAGTAGCCATATCGAAGTGATTCCCTCGGAAATTTTGGGATTATCTAGTTTAAACAATAGTGTGATGAGTGCAAAAATATCACTCATCAAGCATCAACCATTTGTAGGTCGGTAGCGACGACTCCGCTGCGTCTGAGTGACTATCCAAGGGCTCCTATCTTAGTCGGACAATCCAGGTGCTTTGTTGGACATTTCAACTCGGTGTATCTTTACATCGTCCTTTTGTTGTCCGGACATTCCGGGCTCTATCCGCCCTTGTGTTCGAGGTGCTCCTCCTAGTGCCAGACTGTCCAGTGTCATGTCCTGGACAATACGATTGGCTAGTGGCAACTGTTCTTTCAGGCCTTGATACGTCTCTAACGTATATATAATTTATGAAGTATTCATGCCATGTTTACAATAATTTTATATAGTTTTAGTATGATTTGATTAGAACTAACCCGGACTGACGTTGTTTTCAACAGAACTACCGTGGTGTCGTTTTTTGTGCAGAAATAAAAGTTCTCAGAATGGGCTGAAAATTTACTATGATTTTTTATGGACCAAAAGAGACCTCCGAAGCACCGGAGCTGGACCAGGAAGTGACCGAGGAGGCCATAAGCCTAGGGGCGCGCCCCCCGGCTTGTGGGCCTCTCGGGCACCCCCCTAAATTGTTTCTAACGCCAAAAATTCTTATAAATACTGAAACCCCTGAAAAGAACCCTAGATCGGAAGTTCCGCCGCCGAAAGCTTCTGTAGCCACGAAAAACCAATCGGGAGCCCGTTCCGGCACCCTGCCGGAGGGGGAAATCATCACCGGAGGCCATCTTCATTATCCCGGCGGCCTCCATGACGAGGAGGGAGTAGTTCACCCTCGGGGCTGAGGGTATGTACCAGTAGCCATGTGTTTGATCTCTCTCTCTCTCTCTCTCTCTCTCTCTCTCGTGTTCTTGATTTGGCACGATCTTAGTGTACCACGAGCTTTGTTACTATAGTTGGATCATATGGTGTTTCTCCCTTTCTACCTTATTGTGATGAGTTGAGTTTTAACTTTGTGGTTTCACTATTATCGGATTGAATACTTTTATGAATTTGAGAACACTTGATGTAGGTCTTGCGTGGGATACCCGTGGTGACAATGGGGTGTTCTATTAATTCACTTGATGTATGTTTTGGCACTCAACTCGCGGATGCCCAAAGTAACATTGGGGTAATCTATGCATAGGGGTTGATGCACATTTTCATCCTTGTTTCTCCGGTAGAAATCTTGGGGCACTCTTTGAGGTTCTTTGTGTTGGATTGAATTGAAGGAAAAATGCCCTAGAGGCAATAATAAAGTTATTATTTATTTCCTTATATCATGATAAATGTTTATTATTCATGCTAAGAATTGTATTAACCGGAAACATAATACATGTGTGAATACATAGACAAACAGAGTGTCACTAGTATACCTCTACTAGACTAGCTCGTTAATCAAAGATGGTTATGTTTCCTAACCATGAGCAAAGAGTTGTTATTTGATTAACGAGGTCACATCATTAGTTGAATGATCTGATTGACATGACCCATTCCATTAGCTTAGCACCCGATCGTTTAGTATGTTGCTATTGCTTTCTTCATGACTTATACATGTTCCTATAACTATGAAATTATGCAACTCCCGTTTGCCGGAGGAACACTTTTGGGTGCTACCAAACGTCACAACGTAACTGGGTGATTATAAAGGAGTACTATAGATGTCTCCAATGGTAGATGTTGGGTTGGTGTATTTCGAGAATAGTATTTGTCACTCCGATTGTCGGAGAGGTATCTGTGGGCCCTCTCGCTAATGCACATCACTTAAGCCTTGCAAGCATTGCAACTAATGAGTTAGTTGCGGGATGATGTATTACGGAACGAGTAAAGAGACTTGCCGGTAACGAGATTGAACTAGGTATTGGATACGGACGATCGAATCTCGGGCAAGTAACATACCGATGACAAAGGGAACAACGTATGTTGTTATGCGGTCTGACCGATAAAGATCTTCGTAGAATATGTAGGAGCCAATATGGGCATCCAGGTCCCGCTATTGGTTATTGACCGGAGACGTGTCTCGGTCATGTCTACATTGTTCTCGAACCGTAGGGTCTGCACGCTTAACGTTACGATGACAGTTATTATGAGTTTATGCATTTTGATGTACCGAAGGTTGTTCGGAGTCCAGGATGTGACCACGGACATGACGAGGAGTCTCAAAATGGTCGAGACATAAAGATTGATATATTGGAAGCCTATGTTTGGATATCGGAAGTGTTCCGGGTAAAATCGGGATTTTACCGAAGTACTGGGAGGTTACCGGACCCCCCCGGGAATCATATGGGCCATAGTGGGCCTTAGTGGAAAGGAGAAGGGGGCAGCCCAAGGTGGCCACGCACCTCCCCCCTCCCCTAGTCCTATTAGGACTAGGAGAGGTGGCCGGCCCCCCTCTCTCTCTTTCCCCCTTGAGGATTCCTATTCCAACTAGGATTTGGGGGGGGGGGGGGAGTCCTACTCCCGGTAGGAGTAGGACTCCTCCTGGCGCGCCCCAAGGCTAGCCGCACCTCTCCCCCCTTGCTCCTTTATATACAGGGGCAGGGGGCACCTCTAGACACACAAGTTGATCATTGTGATCGTTCCTTAGCCGTGTGCGGTGCCCCCTGCCACCATATTCCACCTCGATCATATCGTTGTAGTGCTTAGGCGAAGCCCTGCGTCGGTAGAACATCAAGATCGTCACCACGCCGTCGTGCTGACGGAACTCCTCCCCAAAGCTTTGCTGGATCGGAGCCCGGGGATCGTCATCGAGCTGTACGTGTGCTAAGAACTCGGAGGTGCCGGAGTAACGGTGCTTGGATCGGTCGGATCGAGAAGAAGACGTACGACTACTTCCTCTACGTTGTGTCAACGCTTCCGTTGCGATCTACAAGGGTACGTAGATCAGACTCTCCCCCTTGTTGCTATGCATCACCATGATCTTGCGTGTGCGTAGGAAATTTTTTGAAATTACTACGTTCCCCAACAGTGGCATCCGAGCCTAGGTTTTATGGTTTGATGTTATTTGCACGAGTAGAACACAAGTGAGTTGTGGGCGATACAAGTCATACTGCCTGCCAGCATGTCATACTTTGGTTCAGCGGTATTCTTGGACGAGACGACCCGGACCAACATTACGCGTACGCTTACGCGAGACCGGTTCCCTCGACGTGCTTTGCACATAGATGGCTTGCGGGCGACTGTCTCTCCAACTTTAGTTGAACCGAGTGTGGCTATGCCCGGTCCTTGAGAAGGTTAAAACGGAGTCTATTTGACAAACTATCGTTGTGGTTTTGATGCGTAGGTGAGATTGGTTCTTGCTTAAAGCCCGTAGCAGCCACGTAAAACTTGCAACAACAAAGTAGAGGACGTCTAACTTGTTTTACAGGGCATGTTGTGATGTGATATGGTCAAGGCATGATGCTAAATTTTATTGTATGAGATGATCATGTTTTGTAACCGAGTTATCGGCAACTGGCAGGAGCCATATGGTTGTCGCTTTATTGTATGCAATGCAATCGCGATGTAATGCTTTACTTTATTACTAAGCGGTAGTGATAGTCGTGGAAGCATAAGATTGGCGAGACGACAACGATGCTACGATGGAGATCAAGGTGTCGCGCCGGTGACGATGGTGATCATGACGGTGCTTCAGAGATGGAGATCACAAAGCACAAGATGATGATGGCCATATCATATCACTTATATTGATTGCATGTGATGTTTATCTTTTTATGCATCTTATCTTGCTTTGATTGACGGTAGCATTATAAGATGATCTCTCACTAAATTATCAAGAAGTGTTCTCCCTGAGTATGCACCATTGCCAAAGTTCGTCGTGCCCAGACACCACGTGATGATCGGGTGTGATAAGCTCTACGTCCATCTACAATGGGTGCAAGCCAGTTTTGCACACGCAGAATACTCAGGTTAAACTTGACGAGCCTAGCATATGCAGATATGGCCTCGGAACACGGAGACCAAAAGGTCGAGCGTGAATCATATAGTAGATATGATCAACATAACGATGTTCACCATTGAAAACTACTCCATCTCACGTGATGATCGGTTATGGTTTAGTTGATTTGGATCACGTAATCACTTAGAAGATTAGAGGGATGTCTATCTAAGTGGGAGTTCTTAAGTAATTTGATTAATTGAACTTAAACTTATCATGAACTTAGTACCTAATAGTATCTTGCTTGTTTATGTTGATTGTAGATAGATGGCTCGTGCTGTTGTTCCGTTGAATTTTAATGCGTTCCTTGAGAAAGCAAAGTTGAAAGATGATGGTAGCAATTACACGGACTAGGTCCGTAACTTGAGGATTATCCTCATTGTTGCTCAGAAGAATTATGTCCTGGAAGCACCGCTGGGTGCCAGGCCTGCTGCTGGAGCAACACCAGATGTTATGAACGTCTGGCAGAGCAAAGCTGATGACTACTCGATAGTTCAGTGTGCCATGCTTTACGGCTTAGAATCAGGACTTCAACGACGTTTTGAACGTCATGGAGCATATGAGATGTTCCAGGAGTTGAAGTTAATATTTCAAGCAAATGCCCGGATTGAGAGATATGAAGTCTCCAATAAGTTCTATAGCTGCAAGATGGAGGAGAACCGTTCTGTCAGTGAGCATATACTCAAAATGTCTGGGTATAACAATCACTTGATTCAGATGGGAGTTAATCTTCCAGATGATTGCGTCATTGACAGAATTCTCCAATCACTGCCACCAAGCTACAAGAGCTTCGTGATGAACTATAATATGCAAGGGATGAACAAGACTATTCCCAAGCTCTTCGCAATGCTGAAAGCTGCGGAGGTAGAAATCAAAAAGGAGCATCAAGTGTTGATGGTTAACAAGACCACTAGTTTCAAGAAAAAGGGCAAAGGGAAGAAGAAGGGGAACTTCAAGAAGAACGGCAAGCAAGTTGCTGCTCAGGAGAAGAAACCCAAGTCTGGACCTAAGCCTGAAACTGAGTGCTTCTACTGCAAGCAGACTGGTCACTGGAAGCGGAACTGCCCCAAGTATTTGGCGGATAAGAAGGATGGCAAGGTGAACCAAGGTATATGTGATATACATGTTATTGATGTGTACCTTACTAGAGCTCGCAGTAGCACCTGGGTATTTGATACTGGTTCTGTTGCTAATATTTGCAACTTGAAACAGGGACTACGGATTAAGCGAACACTGGCGAAGGACGAGGTGACGATGCGCGTGGGAAACGGTTCCAAAGTCGATGTGATCGCGGTCGGCACGCTACCTCTACATCTACCTTCGGGATTAATATTAGACCTAAATAATTGTTATTTGGTGCCAGCGTTAAGCATGAACATTATATCTAGATCTTGTTTGATGCGAGACGGTTATTCATTTAAATCAGAGAATAATGGTTGTTCTATTTATATGAGTAATATCTTTTATAGTCATGCACCTTTGAAGAGTGGTCTATTTTTGATGAATCTCGATAGTAGTAACACACATATTCATAATGTTGAACCCAAAAGATAAAGAGTTGATAATGATAGTGCAACTTATTTGTGGCACTGCCGTTTAGGTCATATTGGTGTAAAGCACATGAAGAAACTCCATACTGATGGGCTTTTGGAACCTCTTGATTATGAATCACTTGGTACTTGCGAACCGTGCCTCATGGGCAAGATGACTAAAACACCGTTCTCCGGTACTATGGAGAGAGCAACAAATTTGTTGGAAATCATACATACCGATGTATGTGGTCCGATGAATATTGAGGCTCATGGCGGATATCGTTATTTTCTCACCTTCACAGATGATTTAAGCAGATATGGGTATATCTACTTAATGAAACACAAGTCTGAAACATTTGAAAAGTTCAAAGAATTTCAGAGTGAAGTTGAAAATCATCGTAACAAGAAAATAAAGTTTCTACGATCTGATCGTGGAGGAGAATATTTGAGTTACGAGTTTGGTGTACATTTGAAAAATTATGGAATAGTTTCACAACTCACGCCACCCGAAACACCACAGCGCAATGGTGTGTCCGAACGTCGTAATCGTACTTTACTAGATATGGTGCGGTCTATGATGTCTCTTACTGATTTACCGCTATCGTTTTGGGGATACGCTCTAGAGACGGCCGCATTCACGTTAAATAGGGCACCATCAAAATCCGTTGAGACGACGCCTTATGAACTGTGGTTTGGCAACAAACCAAAATTGTCGTTTCTTAAAGTTTGGGGCTACGATGCTTATGTGAAAAAACTTCAACCTGATAAGCTCGAACCCAAATTGGAGAAATGTGTCTTCATAGGATACCCAAAGGAGACTGTTGGGTACACCTTCTATCACGGATCCGAAGGCAAGACATTCGTTGCTAAGAATGGATCCTTTCTAGAGAAGGAGTTTCTCTCGAAAGAAGTGAGTGGCAGGAAAGTAGAACTTGACGAGGTAACTGTACCTGCTCCCTTGTTGGAAAGTAGTACATCACAAAAAACTGTTTTTGCAACACCTACACCAATAAGTGAGGAAGTTAATGATCCTGATCATGAAACTTCAGAACAAGATGCTACTGAACATCGTAGATCAACCAGAGTGAGATCCGCACCAGAGTGGTACGGTAATCCAGTTCTGGAAATCATGCTACTAGATCATGATGAACCTACGAACTATGAAGAAGCGATGGTAAGCCCAGATTCCGCAAAGTGGCTAGAAGCCATGAAATCTGAGATGGGATCCATGTATGAGAACAAAGTATGGACTTTGGTTGACTTGCCCGATGATCGGCAAGCAATTGAGAATAAATGGATCTTCAAGAAAAAGACTGACGCTGATGGTAATGTTACTATCTACAAAGCTCGACTTGTCGCAAAAGGTTTTCAACAAGTTCAAGGAGTTGACTACGATGAGACCTTCTCACCCGTAGCGATGCTTAAGTCTGTCAGAACCATGTTAGCAATTGCCGCATTTTATGATTATGAAATTTGGCAGATGGATGTCAAAACTGCATTCCTGAATGGATTTCTGGAAGAAGAGTTGTATATGATGCAACCGGAAGGTTTTGTCGATCCAAAGGGAGCTAACAAAGTGTGCAAGCTCCAGCGATCCATTTATGGACTGGTGCAAGCCTCTCGGAGTTGGAATAAACGCTTTGATAGTGTGATCAAAGCATTTGGTTTTATACAGACTTTCGGAGAAGCCTGTATTTACAAGAAAGTGAGTGGGAGCTCTATAGCATTTCTGATATTATATGTGGATGACATATTACTGATTGGAAATGATATCGAATTTCTGGATAGCATAAAGGGATACTTGAATAAGAGTTTTTCAATGAAAGACCTCGATGAAGCTGCTTACATATTAGGCATAAATATCTATAGAGATAGATCAAGACGCTTAATTGGACTTTCACAAAGCACATACCTTGACAAGATTTTGAAGAAGTTCAAAATGGATCAAGCAAAGAAAGGGTTCTTGCCTGTATTACAAGGTGTGAAGTTGAGTCAGACTCAATGCCCGACCACTGCAGAAGATAGAGAGAAAATGAAAGATGTTCCCTATGCTTCAGCCATAGGATCTATCATGTATGCAATGCTGTGTACCAGACCTGATGTGTGCCTTGCTATAAGTTTAGCAGGGAGGTACCAAAGTAATCCACGAGTGGATCACTGGACAGCGGTCAAGAACATCCTGAAATACCTGAAAAGGACTAAGGATATGTTTCTCGTATATGGAGGTGACAAAGAGCTCACCGTAAGAGGTTACGTCGATGCAAGCTTTGACACTGATCCGGACGATTATAAATCGCAAACCGGATACGTGTTTACATTAAACGGTGGAGCTGTCAGTTGGTGCAGTTCTAAACAAAGCGTCCTAGCGGGATCTACATGTGAAGCGGAGTACATAGCTGCTTCGGAAGCAGCGAACGAAGGAGTCTGGATGAAGGAGTTCATATCCAATCTAGGTGTCATACCTAGTGCATCAGGTCCAATGAAAATCTTTTGTGACAATACTGGTGCAATTGCCTTGGCAAAGGAATCCAGATTTCACAAAAGGACCAAGCACATCAAGAGACGCTTCAATTCCATCCGGGATCTAGTCCAGGTGGGAGACATAGAGATTTGCAAGATACATACGGATCTGAATATTGCAGACCCGTTGACTAAGCCTCTTCCACGAGCAAAACATGATCAGCACCAAGGCTCCATGGGTGTCAGAATCATTACTGTGTAATCTAGATTATTGACTCTAGTGCAAGTGGGAGACTGAAGGAAATATGCCCTAGGGGCAATAATAAAGTTATTATTTATTTCCTTATATCATGATAAATGTTTATTATTCATGCTAAGAATTGTATTAACCGGAAACATAATACATGTGTGAATACATAGACAAACAGAGTGTCACTAGTATACCTCTACTAGACTAGCTCGTTAATCAAAGATGGTTATGTTTCCTAACCATGAGCAAAGAGTTGTTATTTGATTAATGAGGTCACATCATTAGTTGAATGATCTGATTGACATGACCCATTCCATTAGCTTAGCACCCGATCGTTTAGTATGTTGCTATTGCTTTCTTCATGACTTATACATGTTCCTATAACTATGAGATTATGCAACTCCCGTTTGCCGGAGGAACACTTTGGGTGCTACCAAACGTCACAACGTAACTTGGTGATTATAAAGGAGTACTACAGGTGTCTCCAATGGTAGATGTTGGGTTGGCGTATTTCGAGAATAGGATTTGTCACTCCGATTGTCGGAGAGGTATCTCTGGGCCCTCTCGGTAATGCACATCACTTAAGCCTTGCAAGAATTGCAACTAATGAGTTAGTTGCAGGATGATGTATTACGGAACGAGTAAAGAGACTTGCCGGTAACGAGATTGAACTAGGTATTGGATACGGACGATCGAATCTCGGGCAAGTAACATACCGATGACAAAGGGAACAACGTATGTTGTTATGCGGTCTGACCGATAAAGATCTTTGTAGAATATGTAGGAACCAATATGGGCATCCAGGTCCCGCTATTGGTTATTGACCGGAGATGTGTCTCAGTCATGTCTACATTGTTCTCGAACCGTAGGGTCCGCACGCTTAACGTTACGATGACAGTTATTATGAGTTTATGCATTTTGATGTACCGAAGGTTGTTCGGAGTCCTGGATGTGATCACGGACATGACGAGGAGTCTCGAAATGGTCGAGACATAAAGATTGATATATTGGAAGCCTATGTTTGGACATCGGAAGTGTTCCGGGTAAAATCGGGATTTTACCGGAGTACCGGGAGGTTACCGGAACCCCCCGGGAATCATATGGGCCATAGTGGGCCTTAGTGGAAAGGAGAAGGGGGCAGCCCAAGGTGGCCGCGCGCCTCCCCCCTCCCCTAGTCCTATTAGGACTAGGAGAGGTGGCCGGCCCCCTCTCTCTCTTTCCCCCTTGAGGATTCCTATTCCAACTAGGATTTTGGGGGGAGTCCTACTCCCGGTAGGAGTAGGACTCCTCCTGGCGCGCCCCATGGCTGGCCGCACCTCTCCCCCCTTGCTCCTTTATATACAGGGGCAGGGGGCACCTCTAGACACATAAGTTGATCATTGTGATTGTTCCTTAGCCGTGTGCAGTGCCCCCTGCCACCATATTCCACCTCGATCATATCGTTGTAGTGCTTAGGCGAAGCCCTGTGTCGGTAGAACATCAAGATCGTCACCACGCCGTCGTGCTGACGGAACTCCTCCCCAAAGCTTTGCTGGATCGGAGCCCGGGGATTGTCATCGAGCTGTACGTGTGCTAAGAACTCGGAGGTGCCGGAGTAACGGTGCTTGGATCGGTCGGATCGAGAAGAAGACGTACGACTACTTCCTCTACGTTGTGTCAATGCTTCCGTTGTGATCTACAAGGGTACGTAGATCAGACTCTCCCCCTCGTTGCTATGCATCACCATGATCTTGCGTGTGTGTAGGAATTTTTTTGAAATTACTACGTTCCCCAACATGAATATTATGAATCTGAAGTTGTTTGATGCATATTGTATAATTGACCCACAGATACTTGTGGTGATATTGGAGTATCTATGTGACATTACGGTTGAATGATGTGTTTTTATATGGTGTTATTTTAGTATGAACTCTAGGGATGTTTGTTACACTTATAGGAATAGCTCAAAAGATTTATCAGAAAGAATAACTTTGAGGTGGTTCCGTACCCTACAAGCAATTTCATCTTATGTTCCCTGTGATAGGAACTTTGGAGTGACTCTTTTTCGCACGCTGAGGGATTCCCATATGATTTAATTATTGAAAGGATCAATATAGTTTACTAGAGGGGGGTGAATAGGCAACTAACAATTTTTAGCTTTTCTTCAACAATTTAAACTTTGCATCAAAGTAGGTTGTCTAGATATGCAACTAAGTGAGCAACCTATATGATGCAACAAAGATAAGTACACAAGCAAGCAAGAGATATATCACAAATAAGCTTGCACAAGTAAAGGCATGAGATAACCAAGAGTGGAGCCGGTGGAGACGAGGATGTGTTACCGAAGTTCCTTCCCTTTGAGGGGAAGTACGTCTCCGTTGGAGCGGTGTGGAGGCACAATGCTCCCTAAGAAGCCACTAGGGCCACCGTATTCTCCTCATGCCCTCACACAATGCGAGATGTCATGATTCCACTATTGGTGCCCTTGGAGGCAGCGACCGAACCTTTACAAACAAGGTTGGGGCAAACTCCACAACTCAATTGGAGGCTCCCAACGACACCACGAAGCTTCACCACAATGTACTATGGCTCCACGGTGACCTCAACCGTCTAGGGTGCTCAAACACCCAAGAGTAACAAGATCCGCAAGGGATTAGTGGGGGGAATCAAATTTCTCTTGGTGGAAGTGTAGACTGGGGCCTTCTCAACCACTCCTGAGCAAATCAACAAGTTTGATTGGCTAGGGAGTAAGATCGGGCGAAAATGGAGCTTGGAGCAACAATGGAGCTTAGGGTTGGAAGAGGTGGTGTAGGATCGAAAGTATGTCTAGAGGGGGGGTGATTAGACTACTTGACCAATTAAAAATCTACCCTTTCCCAATTTTAGTCTTTGGCAGATTTTAGCTATCTTAGCACAAGTCAAGCAATCTTAACACAATTCAAGCAAGCATGCAAAGAGTCTATGAGCAGCGGAAAGTAAAGCATGCAACTTGCAAGAATGTAAAGGGAAGGGTTTGGAGAATTCAAACGCAATTGGAGACACGAATGTTTTTGTCGTGGTTCCGATAGGTGGTGCTATTGTACATCCACATTGATGGAGACATCAACCCACGGAGGGTAACGGTTGCGCGAGTCCACGGAGGGCTCCACCCATGAAGGGTCCACGAAGAAGCAACCTTGTCTATTCCATCATGGCCATCGCCCACGAAGGACTTGCCTCACTAGCGGTAGATCTTCACGAAGTAGGCGATCTCCTTGCCCTTACAAACTCCTTGGTTCAAATCCACAATCTTTGTCGGAGGCTCCCAAGTGACACCTAGCCAATCTAGGAGACACCACTCTCCAAGAAGTAACAAATGGTGTGTTGATGATGAACTCCTTGCTCTTGTGCTTCAAATGATAGTCTCCCCAACACTCAACTCTCTCTCACGGGATATGAATTTGGTGGAAAGCAACTTGGGAAGGCTAGAGATCAAGATTCATACGGTAGGAATGGAATATCTTGGCCTCAACACATGAGTAGGTGGTTCTCTCTCAGAAAATGTGAATTGGAAGTGTAGGTATGTTCTGATGGCTCTCTCCACGGATGAAGAGTGGGTGGAGGGGTATATATATATAGCCTCCACACAAAAACTAACCGTTACACACAATTTACCAATCTCGATGAAACCGAATTGAGAAACTCGGTCGGACTGATTTAGCAAACCTAGTGACTGTTAGGATTTTTGGTGAGACTGAGATGCAACTCGGTAGGACCGATTTGGTTAGGGTTAGGGCATAACGTAATCTCGGTGTGACTGATTACACAAACTCGGTGGGACCGATTTTGGTAATAAGCTAACCAGAGAGTTGGTCAGGTAAACTCGGTGGGACCGATCGCTCATTTCGGTGGGACCAAAATGTTACAAAAGGGAAACAGAGAGTTTACATTGCAATCTCGGTGGGATCGATCGCTCATCTAGGTAGGACCGAAACGTTACGAAGGGAAACAGAGAGATTACAACCCCATCTCGGTGTGACCGAGATCCCTATCGGTGAGACCGATTTGCCTAGGGTTTGTGGTAGTGGCTATGACATCTGAACTCGGTGGCGCCGGATAGAAAGAATTGGTGGGGCCGAGTTTGACTTTTAGTTTAGGTCATATGTGAATGTGGGAAGGTAGTTGAGGGTTTTGGAGCATATCACTAAGCACTTTGAAGCAAGAACCTCATCAAGCAACACCTCATCCCTCCTTGATAGTATTGGCTTTTCCTATAGACTCAATGTGATCTTGGATCACTAAAATATAAAATGTAAAGTCTTGAGCTTTGAGCTTGAGCCAAACTTTTTGTCCTTAGTATTTTGAGGGGTCCACTTTCCTCATCCATGCCATGCCATTCATTGAGCTTTTCCTGAAATATTACTCTTGGAATAATGTTAGCTCAATGAGCTATATGTTGTTAGGAATTACCAAAACCACCTAGGGATAGTTGCACTTTCAATCTCCCCCTTTTTGGTAATTGATGACAACATATAGATCAAAGCTTCGACAAATGATAATAAGAGTGAAAACATTGTCGGTTTGAGAAGTATGTGAAAAGCAAGAGCTCACCTAAATTTGTGCATAGTTTATGATTTGCTTTGGACTAGAAATGCACAGAGAGTTAGGCTCATGGGTTACTCTTCCATGTCACATACATCTTGGTGGAGCGCTCAAAATGATAATAATTAAATACATGCACTCATCACCAAGCAAAGTGAATGATCATATAGGGATAAAAAGATAATGTCATCCAATAAGCATTAATGTAGCATATGATCAAACACATGATCATCCAAGTATCACGCAGACAGAAAGTATCTGAAACAAGCAAATAAAGTTCAACCACCAAATCAAGAGAGAACAAAAAGCAACGCTCTCTCTCGAAGCCTATGATCTATACATTTTTCTCCCCCTTTGGCAACAAGTTACCAAAAAGTTCCTAGAAAATTCATAGCACTAAATCGTCTCTCGGGCTTGGTCTTCAGGTGGTGGTGTCCGGATAACTCCAAGAACGAAGGCTTCAGTCGATGTGGATGGAGCTGATGGAGTAGGTGCTGGAGCTGGTGGCACTGAGGCTGTAGGTGGTGCAGCTGAAGTGGCTCTGGTGTCTGGAACAGGCACTGCAGCTGACCTATGAGCTCTAGGCACTCTGGCAAATGCATCTGTGGTTGTCTTGCCCTTCCTCTCCTGCATATCATCCTGAAATTGCTCCACAATAGACCGGATCTTAGTTACCTTCACATCCAAGTCATAGAACTTTTGCTCCACGATCCTTTCCAGGCTCTCCTAGGTTTGAGTCAGGGTGGCCAGCCCTTTCTCAATCCTCAGAGTGGAGGCAATCAAGTAGCCAAGCTGATCTTGCTTGCTCTTCAGAAGATACTGAGATGCCTCTTCCATGGTTGGCATCCTTGCAGCTTTCTCAGCCTTTGCCTTCTCCCTCTTTGCTTGAACATGCATAGAGGATGGTTCATCCTCATCCATCACCACGGTGTTGTCCTCAAATTTTGGATAGATAGGCATGTGCTCCTTGTCCAACAAGTATGTGCCAGTGCCCATCTTGGAGTTAATCAACTCCTGGATCTATGGGGCATACCCACAACTCCTCTTTTGGTCAGCAGCTATCCTCTTGATAGTTTCCACTATTAGGCTCATCACTTTGAACTTCTGTGGGACATCAAAGATGTGAAGCAAATTTATTGCATGGCCTCTGATCATCTTGTGATCACCTAACTTTGGCAAGAGAGTGTGCCTGAGGATCCAGTTGATAGTTGGCAAGCCTAACAGAAGGTAATGTAGAGATCCAAACTTGTGTGTCTCAAGAGCAGCATATGGGATCTCCTTGTGCATGTTTGCCATGGTGTTGTGATCCTTCTTCTTGTTGGCATAGACATCCAAGTCATCTTCACTCTCTTTTGGGGCATTGATCAACTTAGCCCATTCTGCAACTGTTGACTGGTACCTCGTACCTTCAGACATCCAGACAATCCTTCCATCTGGGTAGAAGTGAGTTGTGGAGTAGAACTGCATGATAAGCTCATCATTCCATTTTGTGAGCTTCTGAGCCACAAACTTATCAACTCCACAAGCCTTGAAACTGTCATATACACCAGGGAAGTAATCCTCATTTTCCTTGATGTACTCCCAGTCGACCCATCTCATGTCACACACTATGAGCTTCTTGTCAAGCAAGATGGTCTCATAGAAGTCCTGTTGTTCCTTTGTATGGAACCTGTAGTCCACAACAGTCCTTCTCCTGGTGGCATATGGATATGACTCCCTCCATAGCCTCAATCCTGAATCCTTCCTGATCTTCATGTTCTCTGCAACTAGATGAGCATCATTATGATCTGGAATTTTTGGTTTCAACTTCCTCAAGACATGTGACTCATCATCTTCTTCTTCCATTTCAGCTTCAGGCACTGGGGCCTTGTTCTTCTCCTCAGCAGTGATGTTCCTGGTGCTCCTCTTTGGTTTTGGCTTTGGAGCTGGAGCAACAACCTTAGGAGCAGTCTTAGGCTTAGATGGAACAGCCCCTACCCTGATGGCATCACCCATAAACTTCTGAGCTTTGGGTGCTGGTGCATCATCTTCTTCCTCTTCCTCTTTAGAGTCTCTCATGATTGAGGATCTCCCAAGCACTCTGGCAGTGGTCTTTTTGACCCTCTATTTCCTCTTCTTCCCTTCTGCAGCAGCCTCTTTGGGTTCAGATTCCAAAGCTACTTGAGTAGAGGCTCTGGCTTTAGACATGGGTTGTCTTCCCGCTGGCCTCTTGGTCTTCAGACCTGGCTTAGTTGCAGCAGCAGTGCTATATTCCTTTTTGACCACTTTCTTCTTGGAGGTGGCCTCATCCTCAACTGCCACATAGTCTTCATCCTCAGATTCAGAAGTCTTCTTCTTTCTGGCCCTGGTGGCAGCTTTGGGTAAGTTGCTTGGGGTGCTCCTGCTACCCTCATCAGAGATGCTAGAGGGACTAGTGCCCTTACTCAAGTGAACCTGCTCCTCTGACTTGTTCTAGCTGTCACTCTGATCAGACATATTGCAAACACCGACAGCAGACCCTGTGAATAGATTATAGATGAGGTAGAGTGGATGAGCATCACAAAATGCATAGGTTTTTGCAGAAGAATGAGTCAAAAACTTAGTTTTAGTTTTCCACAGAAAGCATTTCGGATCAACCGATTTGTAAACTCGGTGATACCGAAGCAGCTGTTGGAACCTAAACTAGTGAACTCGGTCAGACCGAGTCACATTTCGGTGGCACCGAGACTGCTAGGGTTTCACAAAGTACTGAACTCGCTCACACCGATTTGCAATTCTCGGTCAGACCGAGAATCACATGTGCAATGGCCTGATACGAATTGGTGGTACCGAGTTCCACAACTCGGTGGGTCCGAGATGGTTTCGGCAGAAACCTAACCCTAAATTCTCAATTCACGACTAAACTACGAAGTGTTTTGACTGGATAAGAATGATCTCAATCGTGGCAAGATACATGGCGAACACAATGTGCTAGGAATCAGATAAGGATAGCACCGTGATCGAGTTCATACCCTAGTTTGGCGATGAACTCGCTACGGCAGCAACAGCGGGGATGTTTCCCGTTGACGGCGGCGGAGACCAGCGACAGGAGGCGGCTGGCGACGAGGAGGACGATCCGAAGACCCAGGGAGGCAGAGCAGGCTAAGCGCGGGTTGAGGAGGTTCGGAAAGTTTTCCAAAATTTGACCCGTGGATATATATAGCCCGACCCTGTCGGTGTGACCGAGTGGAACAACTCGGTGGCACCGAGATGCATAACTGCAAGCAGTTACTACAACTCGGTGTGACTGAAAAGTTCAAATCGGTTGCAAAGAGATTGAAAACCTAGATCGACTTAGTGATCTCTGTATGACCGAAATGGGTGAATCGGTCAGACCGAAATGCACAAAGAAGTTTTGGAAGTTTAAGTCTATGACGAATCGGGGACTCCGAGTGCTCCTCTCACAGAGTGGTTTGAATCTGACTTCATCAAATTTTGTGATGCAGCATGATAGAGTTTGAGACGAGAAAAGCATAGATAGCTAGAGAAGGTTCTTAGGCATTCTTGTCCATCCACTTGGCCAAAAGAAAAGGAAACCAATCAATCAAAACAACAAGTGGATGTCCTCGAATGAGTAAATTATGCAACCAACATGCTCACACAATAAAATGACAAATGAAATATGTGGCAAAGCATGTACAAACAATTCTAGCATCTATCAAGCAATTGGCGATGACTAGGTCATCTATATATGAGTATATTGACTTAGGAGTCAAATGAGAACATTTGATCATAGGTCATACTCATCGTTTAAGCACAAGTGGGGTTACCACTTTTACATAAAGCGTTGTTGTGTTCACACCATTAGAGTTGCTTTAACTCAATTGTTAGAGTAAAGCTCCCCCTAGACGTGAGATCCCCCCTAAGAGGGATGAACTAACCTTGGGTTTTGTCGATGATGACTTCATGTAGATGTTGAAGATGTGGATGCTCTATGTTGATGTAGATCATTTGGAGCTATCCTTTGGAGTGAGTTGCACTTTCCATACCTACACGGGTTAGTCCCACAAGGAACAAAAAAGGATATCCATAGACATAGAGTGATGCACACACAAGATGATGTCTATGAAAGCTTTAGGTTACCTTGTCCCTTGTGTTACCAACAAGAGGGTTTGTGACTCCTTGAACTAGTGCAAGATGTGGAAGTTGATTGCACTTGTTCTTGCCAAAATGATAAGAGTGAAGTATGTTGGCGGAGTCACCCTCAAGAACTCTCTAGTTCTTCTTCTTCGGGATCCACACCATCTTGATGGGAATCCTCAGAGTTGTAGTTGTACTTGATGAAGTGGAACTTGATGTAGTCTTGGGAACCCACTTGACCAAGACCTTAGGAGCTTCTTCAAATGCATCAATTTCCTCTTGAAGCTTGTCCTTGCCTTTTTGCTTGTGGTCTTGTGGTGGAAGAACATCTTGAGCTTGTGTCCCTTTGGAAGAAGTAGGATCTGTTGGGGAACGTAGCAGAATTTTAAAATTTTCTACGCATCACCAAGATCAATCTATGGAGTCATCTAGCAACGAGGGAGAGGGGAGTGCATCTACATACCCTTGTAGATCGCGAGCGGAAGCGTTCCAGAGAACGAGGTTGATGGAGTCGTACTCATCGTGATCCAAATCACCGATGACCTAGCGCCGAACGGACGGCACCTCTGCGTTCAACACACGTACGATTGGGAAGACGTCTCCTCCAACTTGATCCAGCAAGGGGAAAGGAGAGGTTGATGGAGATCCAGCAGCACGACGGCGTGGTGGTGGAAGCAACGGTGATCTCGGCAGGGCTTCGCCAAGCTCAGGGAGAGGGAGAAGTGTCACGGGAGGGAGAGGGAGGCGCCAGGGGCTAGGGTGCGGCTGCCCTCCCTCCCCCCACTATATATAGGACCCCTAGGGGGGCGCCGGCCCTAGGAGATGCAAGCTCCAAGGGGGGGCAACCAAGGGGGGTGGAGTGCCCCCCAAGCCAAGTGGGGCGCCCCCACCCCTAGGGTTTCCAACCCTAGGCGTAGGGGAGGCCCATGGGGTGGGGGCGCACTAGACCACTAGGGGCTGGTTCCCCTCCCACTTCAGCCCATGGGGCCCTTCGGGATAGGTGGCCCCACCCGATGGACCCCCGGGACCCTTCCGGTGGTCCCGGTACAATACCGATTACCCCCGAAACTTTTCGGATGGCCGAAACTTGACTTCCTATATATAAATATTCACCTTCGGACCATTACGGAACTCCTCGTGACGTCCGGGATCTCATCCGGGACTCCGAACAACTTTCGGGTTACCGTATACTAATATCTCAACAACCCTAGCGTCACCGAACGTTAAGTGTGTAGACCCTACGGGTTCGGGAGACACGCAGACATGATCGAGACGACTCTTCGGTCAATAACCAACAGCGGGATCTGGATACCCATGTTGGCTCCCACATGCTCCTCGATGATCTCATCGGATGAACCACGATGTCGAGGATTCGATCAATCCTGTATACAATTCCCTTTGTCAATCGGTACGTTACTTGCCCAAGACTCGATCGTCGGTATCCCAATACCTCGTTCAATATCGTTACCGGCAAGTCACTTTACTCGTGCCGTAATGCATGATCCCGTGATCAACCACTTGATCACATTGAGCTCATTATGATGATGCATTACCGAGTGGGCCCAGAGATACCTCTCCGTCATACGGAGTGATAAATCCCAGTCTCGATTCGTGCCAACCCAACAGACACTTTTGGAGATACCCGTAGTGCACCTTTATAGTCACCCAGTTACGTTGTGATGTTTGGTACACCCAAAGCACTCCTACGGTATCCGGGAGTTGCACAATCTCATGGTCTAAGGAAATGATACTTGACATTTGGAAAAGCTCTAGGAAACGAACTACACAATCTTTAAGCTATGCTTAGGATTGGGTCTTGGCCATCACATCATTCTCCTAATGATGTGATCCCGTTATCAATGACATCCAATGTCCATAGTCAGGAAACCATGACTATCTTTTGATCAACGAGCTAGTCAACTAGAGGCTCACTAGGGACGTGTTGTGGTCTATGAATTCACACATGTATTACGATTTCCGGATAACACAATTATAGCATGAACAATAGACAATTATCATGAACAAAGAAATATAATAATAACCATTTTATTATTGCCTCTAGGGCATATTTCCAACAGTCTCCCACTTGCACTAGAGTCAATAGTCTAGTTACATTGTGATGAATCGAACACCCATGCAGTTCTGGTGTTGATCATGTTTTGCTCTAGGGAGAAGTTTAGTCAACGGATCTGCCACATTCAGGTCCGTATGTACTTTACAAATATCTATGTCTCCATTTTGAACGCTTTCACGAATGGAGTTGAAGCGACGCTTGATATGCCTGGTCTTCCTGTGAAACCTTGGCTCCTTGGCAAGGGCAATAGCTCCAGTTTTGTCATAGAAGAGAGTCATCGGGCCCGACGCATTGGGTATGACTCCTAGGTCGGTAATGAACTCCTTCACCCAGATTGCTTCTTGTGCTGCCTCTGAGGCTGCCATGTACTCCGCTTCACATGTAGATCCCGCCACAACACTTTGCTTGCAACTGCACCAGCTTACCGCCCCACCATTCAAAATATACACGTATCCGGTTTGTGACTTAGAGTCATCCAGATCTGTGTCGAAGCTAGCATCGACGTAACCCTTTACGATGAGCTCTTTGTCACCTCCATAAACGAGAAACATATCCTTAGTCCTCTTCAGGTACTCCAGGATATTCTTGACCGCTGTCCAGTGTTCCATGCCGGGATTACTTTGGTACCTTCCTACCAAACTTACGGCAAGGTTTACATCAGGTCTGGTACACAGCATAGCATACATGATAGACCCTATGGCCGAGGCATAGGGGACGACACTCATCTTTTCTCTATCTTCTGCCGTGGTCGGGCATTGAGCTGTGCTCAAACTCGTACCTTGCAATACAGGCAAGAACCCCTTCTTTGACTGATCCATATTGAACTTCTTCAATATCTTGTCAAGGTACGTACTCTATGAAAGACCAATGAGGCGTCTCGATCTATCTCTATAGATGTTGATGCCTAATATGTAAGCAGCTTCTCCAAGATCCTTCATTGAAAAACACTTGTTCAAATAGGCCTTTATGCTTTCCAAGAATTCTATATCATTTCCCATCAACAGTATGTCATCCACATACAATATGAGAAATGCTACAGAGCTCCCACTCACTTTCTTGTAAATGCGGGCTTCTCCATAAGTCTGCGTAAACCCAAACGCTTTGATCATCTCATCAAAACAAATGTTCCAACTCCGAGATGCTTGCACCAGCCCATAGATCGAGCATTGGAGCTTGCACACCTTGTCAGCATTCTTAGGATCGACAAAACCTTTCGGCTGCATCATATACAATTCTTCCTTAAGGAAACCATTAAGGAATGCCGTTTTGACGTCCATTTGCCATATCTCATAATCATAGAATGCGGCAATTGCTAACATGATTCAGACGAACTTCAGTTTCGCTACGGGTGAGAAAGTCTCATCGTAGTCAACCCCTTGAACTTGTCGATAACCCTTAGCGACAAGCCGAGCTTTATAGATGGTCACATTACCATCCGCGTCTGTCTTCTTCCTAAAGATCCATTTATTTTCTATGGCTCGCCGATCATCGGGCAAGTCAGTCAAAGTCCATACTTCGTTTTCATACATGGATCCTGAGGGAGTCCTGGATTAGGGGGTGTTCGGATAGCCGGACTATACCTTCAGCCGGACTCCTGGACTATGAAGATACAAGATTGAAGACTCCGTCCCGTGTCCGGAAGGGACTTTCCTTGGCGTGGAAGGCAAGCTCGGCGATACGGATATGAAGATCTCCTACCATTGTAACCGACTCTATGTAACCCTAACCCTATCCGGTGTCTATATAAACCGGAGGGTTTTAGTCCGTAGGACAACATACACATCAACAATCATACCATAGGCTAGCTTCTAGGGTTTAGCCTCTTCGATCTCGTGGTAGATCTACTCTTGTACTACCCATATCATCAATATTAATCAAGCAGGACGTAGGGTTTTACCTCCATCGAGAGGGCCCGAACCTGGGTAAAACTTCGTGTCCATTGTCTCCTGTTACCATCCGGCCTAGACGCACAGTTCGACACCCCTACCCGAGATCCGCCGGTTTTGACACCGACATTGGTGCTTTCATTGAGAGTTCCTCTGTGTCGTCGCCATCAGGAAGGATGCCTCGCCCCGTCTTTAAAGACGGCACCGTTGCTAAGGGAGCTTTGGTTGTCGGCCAAACCCTCCGGCTAGGTGGTTTTGTTATGACCGCCTGTTCGGCTTCTGCGCCGACGATGACCTCTCGAGCCATCGAAAACAATCTTCATGTCAGCTCGGAACTCGCCGAGCAGTTAGATCCAATGGAGCTGTCCTCCATAAACGAGCTCTTGGATCGCTTCGCGGCCCTGGGAGTCGCTACGGATTACGACCAGATTGGGCCTAAACCCGATCTGAGAGAGATTAACTCTCCGCAAGTCATCCATCACGTTGCCGTGGTAGAGGGGCACTGCGGCGACCGTTTGTCTATCTTAAGGACTCGATACGTCCGGATTCCTGATCCCTCCAAGCCGGATACCCGCGGAGGGGAGGATATCACTCAAGACCTGAACTTAAAGTCAGGCGACGGGCTGGATTCATTGGGCAACACCCAGGGATCCAAATTTTCGAGTTCGGAAATTCCTCGACCTCTGAGCCTCAAATGGGGTGAGGCTTCGGATTTAACTCCACCCACCCACCCCAACATAAGTGATCTATCCAAAATTAGGCAAGAGCCCGATGAAACAGTACATCATTACTAGGCCAGATTCCTCCTGGTTAAGAACAGGCTAAGGGACTGCCGCGAGGAAGACGCAATCTCAATCTTCTGCAATAATTGCGCGGACAAGGGAATACTCAACGCCATAATTCGCTGTGATATTACACGCTTTGCTGACTTGGCATCCATTGTACGAAAATACTGTGCGATGGAAAGCGCCTGGAAAACCAAAATAAAATTTTGGGACAATCCGGCCCTGAATACAAAGCCAGTCCAAAATAAAAGGGTGCATCATCACCATACACCCGGGTCAAACACCAAAAAGCAAAAACCCTCTACAGGGCATGGAACTGTACTGGAAGGATGGCTTAATGGACCCTGCAAAATTCATGGTACAGAGGACGCCACACCAACTCACAGCCTTAGAGCATGTTGGATACTCCGGCAGGTGGCCAAAATTGGCGAAAATCTCCTAATTCCGGAGGCCACAGAAAGCCACCCCAGAGACACCAATACAATATTAACAGTCTTTGAGACTTTCACATCAAATAATATGCGAAAAAGGACACTCCGCAGCCTTGCCGAAGTCTACCAAGTAGCAACAATAAACCCATGGAGTGACACGGCTATTACCTTTAACGCCAGTGATGAACCTAAATTCCGAACAGCCCGAGCACCAGCCGCATTGGTCCTCAGTCCAATAGTGGACGGCTTTCGTCTTACCAAGGTACTTATGGACGGCGGCAGCGGATTGAACCTCATTTACGAGGAAACCCTTCAAAAAATGGAAATAGACTGGAACCGCATTGAGCGAAGCAGCACAACCTTTAGATGAATAATCCCCAGTTGGGAAGCGCGCTGTACAGGAAAAATCACACTAGGTGTGGTGTTCGGCACGCCGGATAATTACAGGTCCGAAGAGATCACATTCCATGTGGCTTTGTTCAGCAGCGGTTATCACGCTCTGCTACGGCGGGAAGCGTTTACAATCTTCCAAGCAATACCCCATTAAGGGTACATGAAGCTCAAGATGCCCGGGCCTAACGGGATCATCACTCTCGCTAGTGATCCGGGCACAGCACTCCGCGCCGAAAACAAGACAGCCGCACTGGCCCTCGAGGCACTATCTGAAGCCCTAGCGGCTGAGGAGCTGACTGCGCTCCGCTCTACGGTGAATAGGGATGATGTGGTACTCGACAAAAGATCCAAGTCCACCTCCTTCAAACCGGCGGACGAAATAGTCAAATTCCAAGTCCATCCAACGGACCCCAATAAAACAACTTCCATCGGGGCACAGTTAAACCCTGATGTAGACGCCGCATTACGAGAGTTCCTACGAGAAAACTGGGACATTTTCGCCTGGCACCCTTCAGGCATGCCAGGAATCCCACGCAGGCTGGCTGAGCACAGCTTAAATATCCAAACAGGATTCAAACCTGTCAAACAGGCTCTTCGGCGTTTTTCCGAACCTAAGAGACAGGCCATGGGAGAGGAGCTAGCAAAACTATTGGAGGCCGGATTCATCAGAGACATAAAACATCTGGACTGGCTAGCAAACCTGGTGATGGTACCAAAGAAGGACAAATCCTGGCACCTGTGTGTTGATTTTAAAGACCTTAACAAGGCTTGCCCAAAGGATACCTTCCCCCTCCCCCGCATCGATCAAATTATCGACGCTACCGCAGGACATGATTCGTTATGTTTCCTCGACGCATATTCCGGCTACCATCAAATCAAGATGGCAGAGCCAGACCAAGCCGCAACGGCATTTATCACACCATACGGCCCATTATGCTTCAACACGATGCCCTTCGGGCTAAAAAATGCCAGTGCAACATATCAGCGCATGATTCAGACATGTCTGGCAAGCCAGATCGGCAAAACAGTGGAGGCATATGTAGATGATGTGGTCGTCAAAACAAGACATGTTGAATCTCTAGTAGACGACTTGAGGCTCACATTCGATAACCTCCGAACATACGACATCAAGCTCAACCCGGAAAAATGCGTTTTCAGCGTTCCAGCCGGAAAGCTCTTGGGCTTCATTGTATCCGGTAGAGGAATTGAAGCAAAACCAGCCAAGATCCGAGTTCTGTCGCAACTGGATATCCCAAAGGACCTCAAACAAATACAAAGGTTAACCGGATGTGTGGCGGCTCTAAGCCGCTTTATCTCCCGCTTGGGAGAAAAGGCCCTACCCCTTTACCGCCTCCTTCGGCGCACCGAACACTTCAAATGGACGGATGCAGCCACGGCCGGACTCGACGAAATAAAAGCCATACTGGCAACAAACCCAGTCCTGGCCGCGCCAAACATTGGCGAACCAATGCTATTATACATTGCAGGAACACATCAGGTTGTAAGCGCAGTGCTCGTCGTCGAACGAGAAGTGGACGGACACAAATTCCCCCTTCAAAAGCCGGTCTATTATGTGTCCACTGTCCTCACTCCCTGCAAATCATGGTACCCGCATTATCAAAAGATTGCGTACACGGTATTCATGGCATCCCGGAAGCTACGACACTACTTTCAAGAGTGTTCAATAACAATAGCCTCGGAAGTACCACTTAACGATATTATAAACAACCGTGACGCAACGGGCCGGATTGCAAAATGGGCCATTGTGCTCCTCCCGTTCGACATAACTTATAAGCCACGACGAGCCATCAAGTCGCAAGTCTTGGCCGACTTCGTCGCAGAATGGATGGAGGCCGAACTCCCTAAAGAGTATGACACATATTCAAACTGGATCATGCATTTCGACGGCTCCAAGATGTTGGCCGGACTGGGGGCTGGTGTCGTTTTGACGTCCCCCACAGGAGACACAGTTCAATACGTACTACAGATTATGTACACGGACTCCAACAATGCAGCCGAATATGAGGCCCTTTTACATGGTCTCCGGATGGCAGTATCCATGGGCATCCAACGCCTAGAGGTGCGCTGGGACTCGAACCTCGCAATATCCCAAATCAATGGAGACTTCGATGCCAAGGATCCAAAAATGGAAGCTTACCGCAACGCCGTCCTAAAAATGTCAGCTCGGTTCGAGGGGCTTGAATTTCACCATATAGCCCGGGAAAATAATCAGGCGGCAGATGTCCTGGCACGCATCGGCGCAAAATGCGATGTAGTCCCCCCAACATCTTCTTAGAAAGGCTGTTCAAGCCATCCATAGTATGGGAGGGGGAGCCGAACAATAACAGCCCGGACCCAACCGCACTGCCCGACACCGAACACTTTGACACAATCGGAGGCTCTGCCAATGAAATAACACCTTCAGCCCACGTAATAATGGTTGTCATCGCCCCGTGGACAGAACCATTCCTCACCTACCTTACTAGGCAGGAACTCCCCGAGGACCAAAATGAGGCACGCTGCATAGTGCGGCGATCCAAAGCCTACAGAGTCCACGAGGGAGAGCTTTATAAGAAAAGCACTTCCTGAGTCCTTCAAAGGTGCATCTCCGAAGAGGAAGGGCGGAACCTCCTGGCTGAAATTCATGCCGGACTCGGCGGTCATCACGCTGCAGCCCGGTCCCTTGTAAGCAAGGCCTTCCATACAGGCTTCTATTGGCCGACGGCCCGGGCAGACGCTCAGGACTTAGTACAACGATGCACCGGTTACCAGCTCTTTGCAAACCAAAGCCATATGCCACCCACCGCCCTCCAAACTATCCCCATTACTTGGCCCTTCGCGGTCTGGGGGCCTGACATGGTTGGACCCCTTAAAGGCGGAACCCACAAGCAAAAATACTTACTGGTCATGGTGGATAAGTTCACCAAATGGATAGAAGCCAAGGCTGTTAAGACGGCCGAATCCGGACCGGTGATAGACTTTATATCCGGGGTTGTACACCGTTACGGCGTCCCCCACAACATCATCACTGACAATGGCACGAACTTCACGGCCGACGAGGTAAAACTCTGGTGCAAAAACATGGGCATCAAGCTCGATCATACTTTCGTGTATCACCCACAAACTAACGGCCAGGTCGAACGTGCAAATGGTCTTATCATGAGCGGCATCAAACCCAGATTAGTGTGGTCCCTCAAGGAATCTAACACGCACTGGGTAGAGGAGCTCGACTCCGTACTCTGGGGGCTGCGGACCACGCCGAATCGTACCACCGGATACACACCATTCTTTATGGTGTATGGCGCAGAGGCAGTTTTGCCCTGCGACATAATTCATGACTCACCTCGAGTGCGCATGTACGAAGAAAGAGAAGCCGAGCTCGATCGGCAGGACAGCTTAGACGCATTGGAGGAGGAGCGTGACGTGGCAAAAGCCCGTTCCGCATTCTATCAACAGCAGGCTCGAAGATACCAAATCAGAGAAGTATGGGCCAAAAATTACAATGTTGGCGAATTAGTTCTACGACTACCGGACAAGAAAAAGGACAAACTCAAGCCCAAGTGGGAAGGTCCCTTCATAATTGACCAAGTCCTGACTGGTGGAGCGTACCGCCTGCAAGATGCATTAGATAACCGACTCGAGCCGAACCCATGGAACGCAGCCCGTCTCCGAAGATTCTATGCCTAGCGCCGGACTCTATGTTCGTCTCCTTCCTCTGTCCATTTTTTTATATTTTCTGTCTTACATTTCTCTTCTTCTCTCTCTCTCTCTTATAACCTTTAAAGGCTCATAAAGTGACGCGCTATCCGTGCTCATTAAACCTGGGGGCTTCTTTAAACAAAAGCTTATTCATACGGGCTTCATGCCCAACAGATGTGTCACACTTCTGCATGTACCTTTTATTCACCATTATATGCATCGATATGACTTAAGTTTTGGCCAAGCTGGGTTGCCTGGCTCCTGTGCTTACCCCTACGTTCCCGATTGTTCGGCTAGGTGGTAAAGGGAGCACCTCTGCGATTGTTACTGCCGGGTCAGCCGGACGTGTACCTCAGACTGGGTGAAGCCGAAAGCTAGCGTTCTTAAGGGAATATTCGGTCGGTGAACTAAAGATGATCTTTTTTTATCTATACGCCCCCAGATGTTTTTCATGCGTTTCTTTTCGCAGCATGGACATGCACCTTAGGGCATGCCTCTGAGGGAAAGGAACCCCTAACGGAACTATTCTCCCTGGAAGATGTTTCTTACTAACCATGTAATATAACATAACTAGTCGGGTACTTGTCTGTTCACGCACTAATGACCCCTACGCCTGGTCTCCATGCATTCCCCGGTTCCTATATAACCGCATGGGAATTCGGACACACTCCGGACCATCAGGTCCCGAGGCTGTTGCGAAAAGGTCGGCCATGACAAATGATCTACAATCCAGCTAGAAGGCACTATAAATGTCAATTAAATTACATAGTCATTTTGACTGACTGTATTCCTCTTCAATACCATCTAGCAGGCTGTCTAATTTACAGTCCTGCTGGGAATACTTCGCGGCCAACTCTACTTGGCCGTATACTAAGCTTAAAGGGATCTCCTTACCATCGGGCCCTACAGGACCGACCTCGGCCATGTGGTTGGGGTCAGCCTTTGCGTACCACGTCTTCACCATGGCCCAGGCCTCCCTAGCGCCTTGACGGCAGGCCGATATCTTCCACAATCGGAAGCGCCGCCGTGCTCCCTTTAGCTTCTCCGCAAGCTCTCCAAGACCTTCAGGCATGGAGACGGATGGCCACAAGGCCTGGGCGACGCCTCGCATCGCCTGCCGAACTCGATCGAGCAGTTGCGAGAGCTCGGGAAGAAGGTCACCCGTAGAACCGGGCATCTCCTCTGCAGGGCGACCCGTTAGCACACCTACAGACATTGCTCTGTTAGTCGACTTCCCCGCCGAACTTTCTTTCAAAAGGTCCGTTCAAGCACTTACTAAATATGCCGCGCCGAAGCCGCTGATTCTCCTTCACGGAGTCTGACAGCTGGGCACGGACATCTTTCAGCTCGACGCCCAGCTTGGTGTTGGCATCTTGGAGATCATTCTTCTCCCCCATCACCTTTATCAGCACCCTCTCACCAGCCTTTAGCTGGCGTAGGAGGTGTTGCCTTTCCGGATTCAATCGGGCGCCATCTGCAATTTCATTTGTCAGATCCGCACCAAAGTCGTGCTTCGCAAAATACTTATCTTTCGGAGTGTATATTACCAGAGGGGGTCTCCTTAGGCTCCCCTGCCGCGGCTAGTGCGGCCTCAAGTTGGGCTTTGCACTCTTCCAGCTCCTTGGACAGTAGGGAATTCTTTTCCGTAAGAACCTGCATCACAAATGATCCTTAAATCTGTTATTCTAACTGTTTCAAGTCTCGGGGGCTACTGGTATATACATATAATTACCAGAATTTTCTTACCCGTATGTCTTTTACATATTGCTCTGTGGCTCTGGCTAGACCATTTTGAGCGGCACGGAGGTACGCATCTTCCGACTTGAAGGCATCTAATGCCTCTTGGGAGAAATAAGCATTGCAAAGAATTGTCCGGCGACGCCTGTGGTTCATGGCACTCTCCACCTCTGAGTTGGTGGCAGACAACCCGTCCACATCCCCCATCGGAGGAGCGTCTGGTGCGCACCTTGTGTTCGGCTCCGCTTCCGGGCCAGGCTTTGGAGCCTGGCTGGTGAAGGCGCGATTGGCGGTCTCTCCGAATATAGTTCGGCGAGGTCTCTTTGTCCTGAAGAGAGCACAAGTGTTAATATGCCTTGAAGGTATAACACCTGAGATAAGGGGGCACGCCATACCTTTGCGCTGATGCCCCGGTCCGAACTGCACCTCTTTTCTGCCCACGGGGCCCTGCGGCCCCTCGTTGGCTTGTCGCCGCAGGTTCGGCCTCCCGTTTCTGGGAGGCCGGGATTAGCCCTGGATAATCAGCCGTAATGGCCACCAGGGCGTTGTCCCTGCTCAATTAATGGAACACTCCATCAACCAGATCCACCGAAAGGTCCGGATCCTCTTGAGAGTCCGGGTCGAGGGACCGTCCTGGGTCCTTGGGTTGTGGAGGAGGGCTGTTTATTTCTTTAACAGTCTGGCATAGTTCCTGCGTTGAAATCGCTGGACTGAATATTTAACAATGGGTATATAAAGCGGATGGGCAAGATGCGACCACTTACCCAGCTTGGAGGATTGTACATAGAAAATCCACCCTTTGGGTCGACGCGGAGAAAATCCTCCTCTTCTCCCTTGTACAAAGCGGACAAGGTCTTTATTAGAGCCGCAGCCGAATCTGGCCCCTTACGGCCGTAACGGGTGGTGTCGTCCTCCCCGTTGAAGTCCCACATGGGGTGGCCCCTATACTGTAGCGGCTGCACCCCTCACATGATGCATGCGGCCATGACTCCGATCATGGTCAATCCGGAATGGGCTAACAATCTTATTCGGCCCATCAGGTAAATGATGTCCCTGTCACTTTCCCTCTAAGGGCCCCGTGGGCGCTAGCTTAGGCGCTTCTTTAAGGGAGCACTGTTGAATTCAGGGAGGCCGATCCGGATAGGATCCGAAAGCGGGACGTCTTCTATATAAAACCATTCCGAGGGCCAGTCTTCGGACGCCTTCTTTGGGGTTCCAGACAGATATCCATTCCCGGCAATGCACCACACCTCAGCTCCGCCCACTTGATACATTAACCCCTTCTTGGAACGGGGCACGAGGCAAAATAGCTCCTTCCACAGTCCGAAATGAGCTTCAACACCCAAGAACAGCTCGCAGAGGGCTACAAAGCCTGCGATATGCAGTACTGAGGCAGGCGTGAGATTATGTAGCTGGAGGCCGTAGAACTCCAGCAACCCCCGGAGAAATGGATGGATTGGAAATCCAAGCCCCCTTAGTAAGTAAGGGAAGAGGCACACCCGCTCTCCTTTGGGGGGATTAGGGGCATTCTCTGCTTGATCTCCGCCGTTGTAGACGGCAAGACTGGCTCGAACCAGGACCATACAGGCCGGGGGGAGAAATCCCTTGGTCTGGAGTGTCACTAGCTCGCTATGCGGGATGGAACATCTCTCCCAATATCCAGGCTTAGGGCTGGAAGGGCGAGGGGAGGAGTTGCGACGGCTGGCCATGGTGGGATGGACCTTTGTCGGATGCGCTCTGATGAACACTCGCGGAGGGGAGAGGATGTGGATTGGATCTAAATCCTCGTCCCCTTAAATAGGGCAGCTCATTTACGTGGCTAGGGGTGTGAATGTAAAAACACTCAGACTTTTCATATTCGTTTGACACGTGGGGAGCGGCCATTATTGGGCGTAGAAGCCAAGGAGCGCAACATCTACAAGAAACTGGACTTTATTCAAACAGGTACACGGAATTTGGAGGAGAACCCGCCTTGCAATGCCGAAGACAATCTGCGCGCCGAACTCATCGTCATTGAAGCCTGGTTCGGGGGCTACTGAGGGAGTCCTGGATTAGGGGGTGTTCGGATAGCCGGACTATACCTTCAGCCAGACTCCTGGACTATGAAGATACAAGATTGAAGACTCCGTCCCGTGTCCGGAAGGGACTTTCCTTGGCGTGGAAGGCAAGCTTGGCGATACGGATATGAAGATCTCCTACCATTGTAACCGACTCTATGTAACCCTAACCCTATCCGGTGTCTATATAAACCGGAGGGTTTTAGTCCATAGGACAACATACACATCAACAATCATACCATAGGCTAGCTTCTAGGGTTTAGCCTCTTCGATCTCGTGGTAGATCTACTCTTGTACTACCCATATCATCAATATTAATCAAGCAGGACATAGGGTTTTACCTCCATCGAGAGGGCCCGAACCTGGGTAAAACTTCGTGTCCATTGTCTCCTGTTACCATCCGGCCTAGACGCACAGTTCGGGACCCCCTACCCGAGATCCACCGGTTTTGACACCGACATATCCTATCTCGGATTTCATGGCTTCCAGCCATTTGTCGGAATCCGGGCCCGCCATCGCTTCTTCATAGTTCGAAGGTTCACCGTTGTCTAACAACATGATTTCCAAGACAGGGTTGCCGTACCACACTGGTGCAGAACGTGTCCTTGTGGACCTACGAAGTTCAGTAGCAACTTGATCTGAAGTTTCATGATCATCATCATTAACTTCCTCTCTAGTCGGTGCAGGCACCTCAGGAACAATTTCCTGAGCTGCGCCACTCTCCGGTTCAAGAGGTAATACTTCATCAAGTTCTACTTTCCTCCCACTTATTTCTTTCGAGAGAAACTCTTTCTCTAGAAAGGATCCATTCTTGGCAACAAAGATCTTGCCTTCGGATCTGAGGTAGAAGGTATACCCAATAGTTTCTTTAGGGTATCCTATGAAGATGCATTTTTCCGACTTGGGTTCGAGCTTTTCTGGTTGAAGTTTCTTGACATAAGCATCGCATCCCCAAACTTTTAGAAACGACAGCTTAGGTTTCTTCCCAAACCATAATTCATACGGTGTCGTCTCAACGGATTTTGATGGAGCCCTATTTAAAGTGAATGCGGCAGTCTCTAAAGCATAGCCCCAAAATGACAACGGTAAATCGATAAGAGACATCATAGATCGCACCATATCCAATAGAGTACGATTACGACGTTCGGACACACCATTACGCTGAGGTGTTCCAGGCGGCGTGAGTTGTGAAACTATTCCACATTTCCTTAAGTGTGTGCCAAATTCGTGACTCAAGTATTCTCCCCCACGATCTGATCACAAGAACTTGATTTTTCTGTCACGTTGATTTTCAACCTCACTCTGAAATTCCTTGAACTTTTCAAAGGTCTCAAACTTGTGTTTCATTAAGTAGACATACCCATATCTACTCAAGTCATCAGTGAGGGTGAGAACATAACGATAGCCACCGCGAGCCTCAACACTCATTGGACCGCACACATCAGTATGTATGATTTCCAATAAGTTGGTTGCTCGCTCCATTGTTCTTGAGAACGGAGTCTTGGTCATTTTACCCATGAGGCATGGTTCGCACGTGTCAAATGATTCGTAATCAAGAGACTCCAAAAGTCCATCTGCATGAAGCTTCTTCATGCGTTTGACACCTATGTGACCAAGGCGGCAGTGCCACAAGTATGTGGGACTATCATTATTAACCTTATATCTTTTGGTATTCACACTATGAATATGTGTAACATTACGCTCGATTCATTAAGAATAAACCATTCACCAGCGGGGCATGACCATAAAACATATCTCTCAGATAAATAGAACAACCATTATTCTCGGATTTAAATGAGTAGCCATCTTGAATTAAACGAGATCCTGATACAATGTTCATGCTCAAAGCTGGTACTAAATAACAATTATTGAGGTTTAAAACTAATCCCGTAGGTAAATGTAGAGGCAGTGTGCCGACGGCGATCACATCGACCTTGGAACCATTCCCGACGCGCATCGTCACCTCGTCCTTCACCAGTCTTCGCTTATTCCGCAGCTCCTGCTTTGAGTTACAAATGTGAGCAACTGCACCGGTATCAAATACCCAGGAGCTACTACAAGTACTAGTAAGGTACACATCAATTGCATGTATATCACATATACCTTTAGTGTTGCCGGCCTTCTTGACTGCTAAGTATTTGGGGCAGTTCCGCTTCCAGTGACTACTTCCCTTGCAATAAAAACACTCAGTCTCAGGCTTGGGTCCATTCTTTGACTTCTTCCCGGAAGCTTGCTTACCGGGCGCGGCAACTCCCTTGCCGTCCTTCTTGAAGTTCTTTTTACCCTTGCCTTTCTTGAACTTAGTGGTTTTATTCACCATCAACACTTGATGTTCCTTTTTGATTTCCACCTCCGCTGATTTCAGCATTGAATATACCTCAGGAATGGTCTTTTCCATCCCCTACATATTGAAGTTCATCACAAAGCTCTTGTAGCTCGGTGGAAGCGACTGAAGGATTCTGTCAATGACCGCGTCATCCGGGAGATTAACTCCCAGCTGAGTCAAGTGGTTATGCAACCCAGACATTTTGAGTATGTGCTCACTGACAGAACTGTTTTCCTCCATCTTACAACTGAAGAACTTGTCAGAGACTTCATATCTCTCGACCCGGGCATGAGCTTGGAAAACCATTTTCAGCTCTTCGAACATCTCATATGCTTCGTGTCGCTCAAAACGCTTTTGGAGCCCCGATTCTAAGCTGTAAAGCATGCCGCACTGAACGAGGGAGTAATCATCAGCACGTGACTGCCAAGCGTTCATAACGTCTTGGTTCTCTGGGATGGGTGCGTCACCTAGCGGTGCTTCTAGGACATAATCTTTCTTGGCAGCTATGAGGATGATCCTCAGGTTCCGGACCCAGTCCGTATAGTTGCTGCCATCATCTTTCAGCTTGGTTTTCTCTAGGAACGCGTTGAAGTTGAGGGCAACATTAGCGTGGGTCATTTGATCTACAAGACATATTGTAAAGATTTTAGACTAAGTTCATGATAATTAAGTTCATCTAATCAAATTATTCAATGAACTCCCACTCAGATACACATCCCTCTAGTCATCTAAGTGAAACATGATCTGAGTCAACTAGGCCGTGTCCGATCATCACGTGAGACAGACTAGTCAACATCGGTGAACATCTTCATGTTGATCGTATCTTCTATACGACTCATGCTCGACCTTTCGGTCTTCCGTGTTTCGAGGCCATGTATGTACATGCTAGGCTCGTCAAGTCAACCTAAGTGTATTGCGTGTGTAAATCTGGCTTACACCCGTTGTATTCGAACGTTAGAATCTATCACACCCGATCATCACGTGGTGCTTCGAAACAACGAACCTTCGCAACGGTGCACAGTTAGGGGGAACACTTTCTTGAAATATTACGAGGGATCATCTTATTTAAGCTACCGTCGTTCTAAGCAAATAAGATGCAAAACATGATAAACATCACATGCAATCAAATAGTGACATGATATGGCCAATATCATTTGCTCGTTTTGATCTCCATCTTCGGGGCTTCATGATCATCGTTGTCACCGACATGACACCATGATCTCCATCATCGTGTCTTCTTGAAGTTGTCTCATCATCTATTACTTCTACTACTATGGCTAACGCTTTAGCAATAAAGTAAAGTAATTACATGACGTTTATGTTGACACGCAGGTCATAAATAAATAAAGACAACTCCTATGGCTCCTGCCGGTTGTCATACTCATCGACATGCAAGTCGTGATTCCAATTACAAGAACATGATCAATCTCATACATCACATATATCATTCATCACATCCTTTTGGCCATATCACATCACACGGCACATTCTGCAAAAACAAAGTTAGACGTCCTCTAATTGTTGTTGCAAGTTTTTACGTGGCTGCTATAGGTTCTAGCAAGAACGTTTCTTACCTACACCAAAACCACAACGTTATATGCCAATTTCTATTTACCCTTCATAAGGACCCTTTTCATCGAATCCGATCCGACTAAAGTGGGAGAGACAGACACCCGCCAGCCACCTTATGCAACTAGTGCATGTCAGTCGGTGGAACCAGTATCACGTAAGCATATGTGTAAGGTCGGTCCGGGCCGCTTCATCACATGATGCCGCCGAATTAAGATAAGACTAGTAACGGCAAGTAAATTGACAATATCGACGCCCACAACTGCTTTGTGTTCTACTCGTGCATAGAAACTACGCATAGACCTAGCTCATGATGCCACTGTTGGGGAACGTAGCAGAATTTTAAAATTTTCTACGCATCACCAAGATCAATCTATGGAGTCATCTAGCAACGAGGGAGAGGGGAGTGCATCTACATACCCTTGTATATCGCGAGCGGAAGCGTTCAAGAGAACGGGGTTGATGGAGTCGTACTCGTCGTGATCCAAATCACCGATGACCTAGCGCCGAATGGACGACACCTCAGCGTTCAACACACGTACGGTTGGGAAGACGTCTTCTCCAACTTGATCCAGCAAGGGGGAAGGAGAGGTTGATGGAGATCCAGCAGCACGACAGCGTGGTGGTGGAAGCAACGGTGATCTCGGCAGGACTTCGCCAAGCTCAGGGAGAGGGAGGCGCCAGGGGCTAGGGTGCGGCTGCCCTCCCTCCCCCCACTATATATAGGACCCCTAGGGGGGGCGCCGGCCCTAGGAGATGCAATTTCCAAGGGGGGGCGGCGGCCAAGGGGGGTGGAGTGCCCCCCAAGCCAAGTGGGGCGCTCCCACCCGTAGGGTTTCCAACCCTAGGTGCAGGGGAGGCCCATGGGGGGGCGCACTAGCCCACTAGGGCCTGGTTCCCCTCCCACTTCAGCCCATGGGCCCCTTCGGGATAGGTGGCCCCACCCGGTGGACCCCCGGGACCCTTCCGGTGGTCCCGGTACAATACCGATTACCCCCGAAACTTTTCGGATGGCCGAAACTTGACTTCCTATATATAAATCTTCACCTCCGGACCATTCCGGAACTCCTCGTGACGTCCGGGATCTCATTCGGGACTCTGAACAACTTTCGGATTACCGTATACTAATATCTCAACAACCCTAGCGTCACCGAACCTTAAGTGTGTAGACCCTACGGGTTCGGGAGACACGCAGACATGACCAAGACGACTCTCCGGTCAATAACCAACAACGGGATCTAGATACCCATGTTGGCTCCCACATGCTCCTCGATGATCTCATCGGATGAACCACGATGTCGAGGATTCGATCAATCCCGTATACAATTCCCTTTGTCAATCGGTACATTACTTGCCCGAGACTCAATCGTCGGTATCCCAATACCTCGTTCAATCTCGTTACCGGCAAGTCACTTTACTCGTACCGTAATGCATGATCCCGTGATCAACCACTTGATCACATTGAGCTCATTATGATGATGCATTACCGAGTGGGCCCAGAGATACCTCTCTGTCATACGGAGTGACAAATCCCAGTCTCGATTCGTGCCAACCCAACAGACACTTTTGGAGATACCCGTAGTGCACCTTTATAGTCACCCAGTTACGTTGTGACGTTTGGTACACCCAAAGCACTCCTACGGTATCCGGGAGTTGCACAATCTCATGGTCTAAGGAAATGATACTTGACATTTGGAAAAGCACTAGCAAATGAACTACACGATCTTTAAGCTATGCTTAGGATTGGGTCTTGTCCATCACATCATTCTCCTAATGATGTGATCCCGTTATCAATGACATCCAATGTCCATAGTCAGGAAACCATGACTATCTTTTGATCAATGAGCTAGTCAACTAGAGGCTCACTAGGGACGTGTTGTGGTCTATGAATTCACACATGTATTACGATTTCCGGATAACACAATTATAGCATGAACAATAGACAATTATCATGAACAAAGAAATATAATAATAACCATTTTATTATTGCCTCTAGGGCATATTGCAAACAGGATCATACTTCTCTTGTTGAGGAACAAAATTCATCTTGGGGTATTGATCTTCTTCCCACTCAACTCCATTGGCATTGAACTTTTGTTCAAAACCAATACCTTGATTCTTCCAGTGCCTTCCTTGCTTGCGTACAATTTCCTCGAATTGCTTACTCCCGGCAAGGCTCTTGTAAACACCTTTCTCTGCGATTCCCTCAATAAGCTGTTTTCTTGCTCAAGTGTAACTTGGCTAAGAGAATCATTAGTGGAATCAAGAGAACTACTAGAAGCAACAACATTGGATTTAGCATGATTATTGTTACTACTAGAAGAAGAATCTTTCTTGTTCTTGTTACTAGACTTGACTTGAGGCATGTAAGTGGATAAGAGTAAACTCTTGGCAATGTAAGAAGAACTTTTCATGCGAAGATCATCATTGATTGCCTTTAAGAACTCATGCTCTTGCTCAATATTGAGCTTCTCAAAACGTAATTTCTCATGAGTCCTTAAAAGTTCTCAATGATCTCCTAAGATAGTTTCATGAGCTAACTTAAGAGTGTTTAGTTCTTTAGTTAGAGACTCAATCTTCTCCTTATCATTGTCATTCGTTTCATCTTGATTAGCATGATCAATTGACGTTTCATCATAGTATTCATCACTATAGTTGTCAACAAGTAAATCATCATCACCTAACAAGTCATCTTCATCACTATTGAAATCAACATACTCGGGGTGTGATACCTTTGGACCTTTGGCCATGAAGCATCTTCCAATTCCTTCATTTGGTGAATCAAATATGTCGTAGGAGTTGGTTGACACAAGTGCTAGACCGGCAACACCTTCATCTTGAGTATATTCGGAGTCGGAGTGATACCTTCTCTCGGAGTCATTGTCGGAGTCGGAGCTGGATACCCATTCACCAACATGAGCTTGATGTCTTCGTTTTGTGTAGCTCCTTGATGACTTGTCCTTTCTTTCTGAATCCTTGTTTCTCCGTGAGGGTCTTCGTTCATAAAGATCATCTCTACTCCTTCTCTCTCTAGGTGGTGATTCTTCTCTTCTACTTCTTCTTTTGGGAGAATCTTCTCTTCTCTTGTGGGGTGTCGTACACTCATTGGAATAGTGTCCGGGTCTTCCACAATTGTAACAGTTTCACTCTCGACTAGAAGATCTTTTGGCATTGTAGGACCTTGACTTGAAGCTTCTCTCTTTGCTCCTACTCTTGTAGAATTTGTTGAAGTTCTTCACCATTAAGCTCAATTCTTCATTGAAGGTTTGTTTCTCACTTGATGATGTGGGAGCTTCACATGAGGCTTTGTATGCACCACTTGATTTGTTGTGAAGTTCCTCCTTATCCTTGAGTGACATCTCATGAACAACAATTCTTCCAATGACTTCCATTGGCTTGAGATCTTTGTAATTTGGCATCATTTGGATCAATGTGCATACGGTATCATATTTTCCATCCAAGGCTCTTAGGATCTTCTTGATGATGAATCTGTCAGTCATCTCTTCACTTCCTAAGCCGGCAATCTCATTTGTGATAAGAGCAAGCCTAGAGTACATTTCAGCGACACCTTCATCATCCTTCATTTTGAACTTGTCAAGTTTACTCTGAAGCACATCCAACTTGAATTCCTTGACGGAGTCGGTACCTTCGTGCATATCAATCAAAGTATCTCAAATTTCCTTTGCATTCTCAAGATGACTGATTTGGTTGAATTCTTCGGGGCACAATCCGTTGAAGAGGATATCACAAGCTTGAGCGTTCTATTGCAGCATTTTCAACTCTTCCGCGATAGCTTCACGATTCGGTTCTTTCCCATCAAAGAATTCACCTTGCAAGCCAACACACACAATAGCCCAAACAACGGGGTTATGTCCAAGAATATGCATTTTCATTTTATGCTTCCAACTAGCAAAATTAGTACCATCAAAGTAAGGACCTCTATGGTGATAATTTCCCTCGCTAGACGCCATACTCTCCTAGGTTGTGAAACCAAGGCTATGAGCACCAAAAGCTATGGAAATCAGCAAATGGAAACCAAAGCTCTGATACCACTTGTAGGATCGAAAGTATGTCTAGAGGGGGGTGATTAGACTACTTGACCAATTAAAAATCTATCCTTTTCCCAATTTTAGTCTTTGGCAGATTTTAGCTATCTTAGCACAAGTCAAGCAATCTTAACACAATTCAAGCAAGCATGCAAAGAGTCTATGATCAACGGAAAGTAAAGCATGCAACTTGCAAGAATGTAAAGGGAAGGGTTTGGAGAATTCAAACGCAATTGGAGACACGAATGTTTTTGTCATGGTTCCGATAGGTGGTGCTATCATACATCCACGTTGATGGAGACTTCAACCCACGGAGGGTAATGGTTGCGCGAGTCCACGGAGAGCTCCACCCACGAAGGGTCCACGAAGAAGCAACCTTGTCTATCCCATCATGGACATCGCCCACGAAGGACTTGCCTCACTAGCGGGAGATCTTCACGAAGTAGGCGATCTCCTTGCCCTTACAAACTCCTTGGTTCAACTCCACAATCTTTGTTGGAGGCTCCCAAGTGACACCTAGCCAATCTAGGAGACACCACTCTCCAAGAAGTAACAAATGGTGTGTTGATGATGAACTCCTTGCTCTTGTGCTTCAAATGATAGTCTCCCCAACACTCAACTCTCTCTCACAGGATATGAATTTGGTGGAAAGAAGATTTGAGTGGAAAGCAACTTGGGAAGGCTAGAGATCAAGATTCATATGGTAGGAATGGAATATCTTGGCCTCAACACATGAGTAGGTGGTTCTCTCTCAGAAAATGTGTATTGGAAGTGTAGGTATGTTCTGATGGCTCTCTCCACGAATGAAGAGTGGGTGGAGGGGTATATATATAGCCTCCACACAAAAACTAACCGTTACACACAATTTACCAATCTCGGTGAGACCGAATTGAGAAACTCGGTCGAACCGATTTAGCAAACCTAGTGACCATTAGGATTTTCGGTGGGACTAAGATGCAACTCGGTAGGACCGATATGGTTAGGGTTAGGGCATAACGTAATCTCGGTGTGACCGATTACACAAACCCGGTGGGACCGATTTTGGTAATAAGCTAACCAGAGAGTTGGTCAGGTAAACTCGGTGGGACCGATCACTCATTTCGGTCACAAAAGGGAAATGAAGAGTTTATATTGCAATCTCGGCGGGACCGATCGCTCATCTCGGTAGGACCGAAACGTTACGAAGCGAAACAGAGAGATTACAACCCCATCTCGGTGTGACTGAGATCCCTATCGGTGAGACCGATTTGCCTAGGGTTTGTGGCAGTGGCTATGACATCTGAACTCGGTGGCGCCGGATAGAAAGAATCGGTGGGTCCGAGTTTGACTTTTAGTTTAGGTCATATGTGAATGTGGGAAGGTAGTTGAGGGTTTTGGAGCATATCACTAAGCACTTTGAAGCAAGAACCTCATCAAGCAACACCTCATCCCTCCTTGATAGTATTGGCTTTTCCTATAGACTCAATGTGATCTTGGATCACTAAAATATAAAATGTAGAGTCTTGAGCTTTGAGCTTGAGCCAAACTTTTTGTCCTTAGTATTTTGAGGGGTCCACTTTCCTCATCCATGCCATGCCATTCATTGAGCTTTTCCGGAAATATTACTCTTGGAATAATGTTAGCTCAATGAGCTATATGTTGTTAGGAATTACCAAAACCACCTAGGGATAGTTGCACTTTCAGGTGGTCAACTAGAGGAAGAAGACACCCCTTTTATAGCTGAGGACAAAAATCGAACCGTTATCCACCTACCAGCCTGCGACCAGCGGTACTACCGCCCCAGACCAGCAGTACTACCGCAAAGCCATGCGGTACTTCCGCTCCTGACAAGCGGTACTACCGCAAGGTCATGCGGTACTACCGTGAGGAACCGTGGTACTACCGCAACGGCAGCAGTAGCTAGGCTAGACCTGTAGCACAAGGGCTGAGGACGGTACTGCCGCAGGCATGGTACTACCGCTCCCCCTTGCGGTACTACCGCAAGGCAGGAAACCCCTAGCCTAGGAAGAGCGCAGATAAAAATACATCCGTGCCTACTTCCGCTAGAAAACGGACGAAGCAAAAATCCGACACAGTACTACCGTAGAGGAGCGGTACTACCGCGTGGCAGCTAAGCCAGGCCGCGCACGGTACTACCGCACAAGGGATGCGGTACTACCGCGGTGGTGTGGATGTAAAAAATTACATCCGCCTCTACTACCGCGATGGAGCGGTACTTGGCCTGGGGGCCATGGTACTATGGCTCCAGAGGAGCGGTACTACTGTGGGCACCCGCGGTACTACCACGCCGTGGTACGGTACTACCGCGGGTGCCTGCAGTACTACCGCTCTCCAGGGAGCAGTACTACCGCAAGCCCATCAACAACAGCCAGGACAAGGCAGAGAGGATAAACGGAGGATGCTCCAAAGTGCAGGGGAAAGGAGGGGACAAGGAAGAAAACGTGTACGTGATGATTCCACCCGAACCTTTCCGACGCGACCCCCTCTTAATAGTACGGCTTTCCTACGACTAAAATCCACCAAAAAGAAACGTAGAAAAACGCCATCTTCAATAATCTTCGAGGGACACCAAACCGTCTTGTGCCTAGCGATGAAACATCTGGGAAACTCAAGACACACGATTAGTCCGCAAAAGCATTGTCATCAATCACCAAAACACCTTAGGGATAAATATGCCCTTACAATCTCCCCCTTTTTGGTGGATTGATGACAGTACGGGATTTGCAAAGGAAATAATATTAAGCAAACGCAAACCCCTCCTCTCTAGAATATAGACGGGCTCCCCCTAGATGTGTGCCAACTAGATGGGTGCTTTGGACTGCATGGCACACATACTAGGATCAAAGCTCCCCCTATATTATAGAGACAAGGCATATCTTGCAATAGTAAGGCTAACACTAGACAAGATAGCAAATACGAGCATAGCATAAGTAGCACAATCATAAGCTCACTAAGATAGAATAAAGTGCATATGTTTTACACCATATGAAGGATAAGTCTCAAAGGCGCAAACCAAACCAAAGAAAACGAGGTCCAAACGACAAAGCAAACACACCAAACATGACACACTCTCAAGCACGCAAATCCCTACACTCTCTCCCCCTTTGGCATCGAGACGCCAAAAAGGCAAAGAGGACACCTACACACAAGGGGTGGCTCAGGCAGAGAAATAATCCCAATTCTCCTCATGCTCATCGTCAGACTCGGCGGTGGGGACGGTCTCCTCGATGTCCTCCTTAGAACTAGTCCACTTGAAGCCTTGCTTCGCCATCCATGCAGCCTCTGGCGTGATGGCATCCTCAGAACCACCAGAGACGTCCTCTCCAAAGAGCCTCATAACCTTCTTGTCGCGGCGCGACTCTCCTTGGATGCCACGTGAGTCCTGTACTGCCCCTTTGCTTGCATGCAGAAAAGAGTCTTCATCTTGTCCTTCAACTTCTTGGCCCACGACGGCTTAGAGGAAGGTTGGGAAAGTTGAAAAGGTAGGTTTAGGGTTTTGCGTGGGTGGCTAACATCTAGCCTCACGTCTCTTTATATAGATGATCATAATACAATTACATACGTATACAAATATGTGTACATGTACAATATGCTAGACCCTATTTTACATGCCCCCTCAATTTGAACTACATACAAGATTCAGATTGGTTCTAAAACGGTCTAGCATCTGTCGAGTAGAAGGTTTAGTAAATACATCTGCTAGCTGATCATCAGTTGAGATAAACCTGACTTCCAGTTTACCAACAGCTACTCGTTCCCTCACAAAGTGGAAATCAATCTCAATGTGTTTGGTCCGAGCATGAAACACTGGATTCGCCGTGAGGTAAGTTGCCCCTAAGTTATCACACCACAATATGGGTGCGCGCTGCCGTGTGACTCCAAGTTCTGTGAGAACTGTGTCTATCCAAATGGCTTCAGCCGCGCCATTGGCCAATGCCTTCTACTCTGCCTCGGTGCTAGACCTAGAGACTGTAGGTTGCTTCTTGGAACTCCAAGAAATAAGATTGGGTCCAACAAATATAGCAAAGCCACTAGTAGAACGCCTGTCATCAACACAACCTGCCCAGTCTGCATCGGTGAATATACTGACTCCAGTAAATCTGGACTTACGAATCTGTAGTCCTGTGTCTAGCGTACCTTTGACATACCTCAGAATACGCTTAACTACTTCCCAATGAACCTTCGTAGGCTGAGACAGGAACTGGCACACTTTGTTCACGAAAAAGGAGATATCTGGACGAGTGAGCGTCAGATACTGAAGTGCTCCAACTACACTGCGATACCTGAAAGAGTCGTCAGTACTCAGCAATGCATCACTATGACGCGAAAGGCTCTCGGATGTAGCAAGTGGAGTGGAAGTGGACTTGCAGTTCTCCATGTTGACGCGATGAAGGAGATCAAGTGCATACTTCTTCTCCATCAATGTCATGCCCCCTGAATGAAAGGACGCTTCCAAACCAAGGAAGTACTCCAACCGGCCCAAGTCTTTGATGGGAAAACTCGCAGACAATGACTGCACAAGGCGATCCACCACAGTAGGTGTAGAACCAGCAATCACAATATCATCAACATACATCAGCATGTATATCTGAATAGCACCATGTGAAAAGATGAACAGGGACACATCTGCCTTGGAGGGAACAAAACCAAGCTATGAGAGCCGCTGACTCAACCGAGCATACCAGGCACGCGGCGACTGTTTGAGCCCGTAGATGGACCTCTGGAGTTTACAGACATGAGAGGGATAACGAGCATCCTCAAAACCAGGGGGCTGGTGCATGTAGACATCTTCGGCCAGAAAACCATGGAGAAAAGCATTACTCACATCAATCTGTCGAAGACTCCACCCGCGGGAGACAGCGGGAGAGAGGACCAGACGAACCGTGGCAGGCTTCACCACGGGGCTGAAAGTATCTCCATAGTCGATCCCTTGCTGTTGAGTAAAACCACGAGCAACAAGGCGAGCTTTGTGCTTGTCAACAGAACCATCCGGACGATGCTTGGTCTTAAAAATCCACTTGCAGCTCACAACATTAACACTAGGAGGCCAAGGCACCAACACCCATGTGTTCGTGTGACAAAGGGCAACAAATTCCGCAGACATGGAGGCACGCCAAGCCAGTTCACCAAGAGCATCACGATGAGAAGTGGGTGCGGCAAAGAATGCACGCCGACGAGTGTCATACCACACCGTGCCATCCGTGTATGTCTTGGCCTTACGCGTATGATCGCGGTGACGAGTGACCATAGTGTGCTCGGGAGCTGCATCATCGGTAGATGATGGCGGCAACAACGGAGACCCGACCAGTGGTGTCTCGGCTGAACCATTTTCAGCAACAGGCGACACGGGCCAGGGAGACGTGTCGGGCTGAGCCGAACCAGACGACGAGGGGGATCCAGGCGGGGACGGCCACCCAGGGGACGCGGCTGGCGACTCGGCGACGCCCGACGCAGGCGAGGTGGACTGGGCCGACCCAGGCGAGACGGGGGACGCAGCGGGCGACCTAGTCGGCCCCGCGGTCGTGCCAGCGGGTGAGGCCGACGGGGCCATAGACGCGCCAGTAGGCGAGGCCGACGGGGCCGTAGACGCGCCAGCAGGCGAGGCCGACGAGGCAGCCTCGGGAGATGAGGCATGCACGTGGGGGCCATGCACGTCGATCACGCCAGCGGATGCAGGTGCGGTGACGGTTTCCTGGGAAGAAATTAGAGCAGCATCTGCAGAAAACAAGTCAGGTGAAAAATATGACAGGTCGTATTTCCGCACATGTACATTCGAAACCGGTTCATTGGATGGAGAAGTGAGGGCGTGCTCAATAGAAGCAATATCAACCAAGACACCTGGGCTAGAGTAAGGGAAAACTGACTCATCAAAAACAACATCACGAGAAATGTAGATCCTACCCGAGGTGTGATCAAGACACTTATAGCCCTTATGCAGAGGACTATAACCAAGGAAAACACACATCTTGGAGCGGAAGTCCAACTTGTGAGCATTATACTTGCGGAGACTAGGCCAGCAAGCACATTCAAAAATCCTAAGAGAGGAATAATTGGGCTGAACAAGAAATAGACGGAACAGGGGCGTGTCCTTGTTGAGAACCGGAGTGGGCATACGGTTGATGAGATAACATGCCGTAAGAAATGCCTCATCCCAAAACCGGAGTGGGAGAGACGAATGCGCCAATAAGGCGAGGCCGGTCTCGACCAAGTGACGGTGTTTGCGCTCGGCAATACCGTTCTGTTGAGACGTATGTGGACACGACACATGGTGGGAGATGCCCGTGCGTTGAAAGTAGCGATAAAGCTTGTGGTATTCACCACCCTAGTCGGACTGAACGGCCTCGATTTTGCAATCCAAAAGGCGTTCGACATGAGCCTGAAAGGTATAAAAGACTTGCTCAACATCAAACTTATGTTTAAGCAAATAAATCCAAGTGAAGCGCGTGTAGTCATCAACAAAACTAACATAATACTTGTACCCCCCCTTGAAGACGCAATAGCGGGACCCCAAACATCTGAATGAATTAATTCAAGAGGTACAGTAGTGACATGATAAGATGTAGAATACGGTAGTTGATGACTCTCGGCATGCTGACATGCATCACACACTAATGGTGAATTATTTGAACTAGAACAAGGAAGGTCATGGCTCCGAACAATATGGAGGTGACCACATTATTGGTAGGGTGACCTAGATGTTGATGCCATTGCGATGACGAAACGCGGACACTGGATGAAGCATGGTGAGATGACGAGGATGATGCACGACCAAAGGGAATCGGGTAGACCCCCCCCCACGCGACTGCTACCTTGAAGAATGACGCGCCTGGTTGCTTTGTCCTTAACAAAGAAAAGACGACGGTGAAACTCAACAAACACATCATTATCACAAATAAGACGGTAGACAGAAAGGAGATGCTCTCTGATGTGTGGAACATGAAGGATGTTGCATAGTTTAAGAGATGAACCGGGTAAACGGGAATGACCAATGTGTGAAACAGACAAACCTGCACCATTGGCCACCTGAACCTGGTCCTTGCCATCATAGCACTCGTGAACCTGGAGGCGTTCCAGATCACTCGTTAGGTGATCCGTAGCCCCGGTGTCCAGTACCAAAGGATAGTCGACGGTGTTGGTGGAGGCCGAGTTAGCGGAGCGAGTGTGGTGGTCCGGGTCATAGCGCTTGCGACAATCATCGGCCTCATGCCCCCAGTTTTTGCAAATTTGACACCGGGGGCGCCAGCGATTGTTGCGACGGCCACCACCGCCGTTGTTGCCGCCGTTAGCCCCGCCACTTTGCCGGCCATTGCCGGCGTAGGAGGGGTTGCAGTCGCGGCCACCATTGGGGCCGCCGTTGCCGCCTTGGCGTACGTGCCTGGGCTGGCCGTTGCCATCGGCAGAACGACCCCCACCCTGGGAGGGGTAGGGCTCCGAGTAGGGAGCACGTCCGCCCTGGCCGTAGGAGCCCGAGCGAGTCACGGCATTAGCGGGGGGAGTCCACCCCTCCGACACACTCTGCTGAGCCTGCAACGCTTCGAACGGCAAGACGAGCGGGTAGAAGCTGGAGTAGGGCATAGGTACGTTACTCACACCTAAGGAGGCGGCGATGGAGTTGTAGGCGGAGCCGAGTCCCGTGAGGATGTGATCAATGAGCTCATCATCACGAACCAGAGAGCCGGCGACAGCCATGGTGTCGGCAAGGGCCTTCATCTTGTGCATGTACTCAGCCGCGGACATCTCCTCCTTCTGCAGCATCTGGAGTTGACACCGGATGTGACGGACGTTGGCGCGACTCTGCGCGCCGTACATGGCACCGACGGCCGTCCATACCGCCTGTGCTGTCTTGTAGCTGATGAGCTGACAGGCGATGTCCTCCTCCATGGAGGTAAGGAGGAGGCCCTTGACCTTCTGATCCTGAGTCCACCAATGATGGTACGCCAGATTAGCGGCGGTCGTCGCGGAGTCGCCAGTCCCGACGGAGATGGTCTTGTCGGGTGCTGCCGCGGTGCCATCCAGGTAGCCATGGAGTTTGGCGCCGACTAAGATGGTGCCGGCGATGCCTCCCCACAGCATGAAGTTGTGGCGGCCAAGGCGAACGGAGATCGCCGGAACGGCGAGGGCAGCGGGAACGGTGGCGGCCGCAGGCGAGGTGGTGGTGCCTACGCTATTAGAGAGCGAAAGGGCGGCGGACGACATCGCGGCGGCGCAGAGGAGGACAGTGCGCTGGTGGAGAAGAAACTCGCGGCGGCGGCGGCGTGGAAGGGCGGCGCGCGGCGGCGGTGGATGGATCAGGCGGCGCGTAGTGTTCGCGAGGTGGCCCTGTGGCTAGTTAGCAAGCAGCTAGATGGATCCTGCGTATGCACGTAGCTAGCTAGCAAGCAATGGTGGCAACACGGAAACTAGCTAGCAAGCAGCAGCGGCGACGCGGAAGATGGGATCGGGCGGCGGCGCGAGGGACGTGCGGCGGCGGCCCGACCTGGCTGATACCAAGTTGAAAAGGTAGGTTTAGGGTTTTGCATGTGTGGCTAACATCCAGCCTCACGTCTCTTTATATAGATGATCATAATACAATTACGCACGTATACAAATACATGTACATGTAAAATATGCTAGACCCTATTTTACAGGGAAGACCTAGCAGCACGGTCCTCGGCAACATCCTCTTCACCAGCCTCCTCCTCACCAACAGCCCTCTTAGCAGCGGACGCTTCAGCACGAGTAGTAGTGTTGGCCCAGTTGGGCTTGACGCGGAGACTGATGGACTCATGCCGAATCCAGCCTGGAGCAAGGAACTCATCACCAGGGTACAACTTCTCCCAAGTCGTGGAGATCAACAGAAACATGTATGGTCCATAGATAGGTACCTTGCGGGTGTACACCGCAAACCGAAGCTCACACCACATGATGTGTGAGACATCAAGTGGCTGAGTCTGAGACGTACGTGCCTCCGCGCACAGGAGCATCATGTCCACCAGATATGCATGAACCTTGTCCTTGTCACCAATGCAAGGGAACAGAGTGTTGCGGAAGATGCAATGCATGATACCCAGAAAAGAGTTCAGCACCCTAGTCGACTTGCCACTGGGAAGCACCTTCTCAACATAGAACGGCTGAAGCTTGTTCTTGCTAGCAGACTCAGAATTGGCGTGGGGGCGAACACCAACGGGTGTGTGGAGCCCGTCATCAGGAACGTGGAACAGATCCATGAACTCCTTCCAGGTAGCAGTCAACTGACGGCCATTGGTCATCCAGGTCATCCTCCGCTCATCCCCGGGGAGAAAGTGAACTGAGGCAAAGAACTGGCAGATAAGCTCAGGGTCATAGTCAAGGTGGAAAGAGATCACATGTTAAATACCGAACTGCTCCACCAAATCCAGAGCTTATCCAAAGTAGTCACGAAACTTGTCCTTCCTCAAGTGATTCATGTCTATCCACTTGACATCCACGTAGGTGTTTTGCTTGTTCTTGATGACATCCAGATAAATGAGAGCCTGCTGCTTGGTCCAAAAAAACTCATTGCCTCTGAGGATAGCACGAGCATTCACATAAGGGTTGATCTTCCAGCGTTCGATGTACTCAGTGAGAGGAATCTCATCCATGCCCTTAGTAGGTTCCTTTTGCTTACTGTGGTCTTGACATTACGCTTGGGGCTGGAGCCCTCTGGTGCTTCATCTTGAGGATTGCGTAGTCGCTTGGAGCCAGTGTCACGACTGGGATTGGGACAGCGAGAGCCACCACCTAAGACACAAGAGAAAGCACACACAAAGAGCGAGAAGAATCAATGCAAAGACCATGGTAAAGCAAGGGAAACAGGTAGAAAGCATACGGGAAAAATGCCACGAGGAAGATGGGACAACAACGGTAGTGCCGCCTGGTCGTGCCGTACTAAAATTTTAGTAGCACTCCTAGTCGCGGTAGTACCGTGTGAGGATACGGTAGTAAGACCTTAGTGCCACAGAATGTGCGGTAGTACCGCACCGAACGGGCGGTAGTACCAGACAAGCGTTAGTACCGCACCAGAAGCACGGTAGTACCGCACCGCGTCAGATCCAAACCTACTTTTGAATCTGAGAAGATGCGCGAAACCACGACGGAACTACGGTTGATCAAATCTACCACGGGACAATATATCAAGTATAATTTCTACGCAACACTACTCTCCTACAACCTTCTCTTGCAAAGATTTGGCCTAAAATCTCAAGAACACATGCATCTCCCCAAAAACCTAGAGACAAGAGAACCAACTAGAAAGAGAGGGATTTGGGGAAAAACCTTGGTCCATGGCAAGAGGAAGTGGTGGGGAACAATCCCACCGGTCGGAATCCAAGGAGAGCAGCCGGAGACGGAGATCCGGCGAGGGACTCCGGCCCCGTTCTTGAGTGAGAGAGAGAGAGATGAAGTGGGAAAAACTGACGAATGGGTATGGGGGAGTTAGAACCCCCTTTTCCCGTCCTTATCCCCCACGCGCCTCCGACAGCGTGGTAGTGCCGCGTATCATCGTGGTAGTACCGCTTGGGTGGAAGAACCGCACTGAAGCGGTAGTACCGCTCTCCCAGGCGGTAGTAAAAAAAATTACTGCCGCGCTAGGTGCGGTAGTACCGTGCACTCCATGCGCGGTAGTACCGTGGCTCACTGCGGTAGTATCGTGGGCTCAAGAAGAAGCAGTTTCCAAACACAAGGAAAGAGAGGTCTTCGCGAGGAAACTTCACACAAACAAAACACCACAAAACAAACTCAAACACAAAGAGAAGAAGGGGAAAACGACAACAAGAGACGACCACAAGACACTGCCTCTTCAAGGAGAGGGCGGTGGCCGGAGCCACCTATGTTTGAGTCAATTGGTAGGGCACCGCGAAGAATTATCCTTGGGCCCATGACCAAAACTCGTCTTTGAAGCACAAGTACCATAAAAAATGGCTAATGTGAAAGATTTGATCAATTTATGCATAATGGGGGGAGGGAAAGTTCATTGAGAGAACAACACTCCCCCTATGTCCATGCCTACATCTAAACAAGACAACAAGTTGAGTATGGTGGGGTGTGCAAGGGTTCAAGCAACATTGCTCAAATCAATGATATTTAGCTCATGCCTTAACTCGCGAAATCTTGCTTCATCCAACGGCTTCGTGAAGATATCTGCAAGGTTATCATGAGTGTTGACGTAGTTGAGCTTGATCTCCCCTCGCCTAATGTGATCCTGGATGAAGTGATACCGAATCTCAATATGCTTCGTCTTGAAGTGTTACACCGGGTTGAGAGAAATCTCGATGGCACTTTCATTGTCACACCAAAGAGGCACTTTGTCACAAATGACACCGTAATCCTTTAAAGTTTGCCTCTGTTAGAGTTGTGTCGAATATTGTGTACAAGGTAGGTTACAGTTGGACATTGAGTTGTATTGTGTTTAGATAGGATATGTAGTCATGTCCAAGCAGGACACTTGTATCCTAGGCCTCTCATATATAGAGGGGGTAGACACACAATGTAACCTATGCCAACATAATAGCACAGGCGCGCAAGGGGGAGCCGGCGGCGTGTGCCGGCGCCCGGGTTGTTGGAAATATGCCCTAGAGGCAATAATAAATTAGTTATTGTATTATATTTCATTGTTTATTATAATCGTTTATTATCGATGCTAGAATTGTATTGATAGGAAACTCAGATACATGTGTGGATACATAGACAACACCATGTCCCTAGTAAGCCTCTAGTTGACTAGCTCGTTGATTAATAGATGGTTACGGTTTCCTGACCATGGACATTGGATGCCGTTGATAACAGGATCACATCATTAGGAGAATGATGTGATGGACAAGACCCAATCCTAAGCCTAGCACAAGATCGTGTAGTTCGTATGCTAAAGCTTTTCTAATGTCAAGTATCATTTCCATAGACCATGAGATTGTGCAACTCCTAGATACCGTAGGAGTGCTTTGGGTGTGCCAAATGTCACAACGTAACTGGGTGGCTATAAAGGTGCACTACGGGTATCTCCGAAAGTGTCTGTTGGGTTGGCACGAATCGAGACTGGGATTTGTCACTCCGTGTAACGGAGAGGTATCTCTGGGCCCACTTGGTAGGACATCATCATAATGTGCACAATGTGACCAAGGAGTTGATCACGGGATGATGTGTTACGGAACGAGTAAAGATACTTGTCGGTAACGAGATTGAACAAGGTATCGGGATACCGATGATCGAATCTCGGGCAAGTATCGTACCGATAGACAAAGGGAATTGTATACGGGATTGATTGAATCCTTGACATCGTGGTTCATCCGATGAGATCATCGTGGAGCATGTGGGAGCCAACATGGGTATCCAGATCCGCTGTTGGTTATTGACCGGAGAGTTGTCTCGGCCATGTCTGCATGACTCCCGAGCCCGTAGGGTCTACACACTTAAGGTTCGATGACGCTAGGGTTATAGGGAATAGATGTACGTGGTTACCGAATATTGTTCGGAGTCCCGAATGAGATCCCGGACGTCACGAGGAGTTCCGGAATGGTCTGGAGGTAAATATTTATATATGGGAAGTCATCATACGGTCACCGGAATAATTCGGGGGGTTACCGATATTGTACCGGGACCACCGAAGGGGTTCCGGGGGTCCACCGGGAGGGTCCACCTGCCCCGGAGGGCCCTATGGGCTGTGTGTGGAGAGGGACCAGCCCCTTAGTGGGTTGGGTGCCTCCCCCCTAGGGCCCATGCACCTAGGGTTTGGGGGAACCCTAAAGGGGGGCGTCCCCCTTGCCTTGGGGGGCAAGGCAACCCCCTGGCCGCCGCCCCCTCCTCAGATTGGATCTGAGGGGGCCGGCCCCCCTCTCCCTTGACCCTATATATATGTGGGGGGCGGGAGGGCAGCCGCACCCAAGTTCTGGCCAAGTCCTCCTCCTCTGCCGCGGTGCTTGGCGAAGCCCTGCAGGATTGCCACGCTCCTCCTTCACCACCACGCCGTCGTGCTGCTGCTGGATGGAGTCTTCCCCAACCTCTCATTCTCCCCTTGCTGGATCAAGGCGTGGGAGACGTCACCGGGCTGCACGTGTGTTGAACGCGGAGGCGCCGTTGTTCGGCGCTTAGATCGGAATCAACCGCGATCTGAATCGCTGCGAGTACGACTCCTTCATCCGTGTTCTTGCAACGCTTCCGCTTAGCGATCTACAAGGGTATGTAGATGCACTCCCTTTCCCCTCGTTGCTAGATTACTCCATAGATTGATCTTGGTGATGCGTAGAAAATTTTAAATTTCTGCTACGATCCCCAACAGTGGCATCATGAGCTAGGTTTATGCGTAGTTTCTATGCATGAGTAGAACACAAGTTGTTGTGGGCGTCGATTTTGTCAATTTACTTGCCATTACTAGTCTTATCTTGATTCGGCGGCATCATGGGATGAAGCGGCCCGGACCGACCTTACACGTAGTCTTACGTGAGACAGGTTCCACCGACTGACATGCACTAGTTGCATAAGGTGGCTAGCGGGTGTCTGTCTCTCCCACTTTAGTCGGATCGGATTCGATGAAAAGGGTCCTTATGAAGGGTAAATAGAAATTGGCATATCACGTTGTGGTTTTGGCGTAGGTAAGAAACGTTCTTGCTAGAAACCTATAGCAGCCACGTAAAAATTTGCAACAACAATTAGAGGACGTCTAACTTGTTTTTGCAGCATATGCCTTATGATGTGATATGGCCAAAAGGATGTGATGAATGATATATGTGATGTATGAGATTGATCATGTTTTTGTAATAGGAATCACGACTTCATGTCGATGAGTATGACAACTGGCAGGAGCCATAGGAGTTGTCTTAATTTATTTATGACCTGCGTGTCAACTTAAACGTCATGTAATTACTTTACTTTATTGCTAAACCGTTAGCCATAGTAGTAGAAGTAATAGTTGACGAGACGACTTCATGAAGACACGATGATGGAGATCATGATGATTGAGATCATGGTGTCATGCCGGTGACGATGATGATCATGGCGCCCCGAAGATGGAGATCAAAAGGAGCAAAATGATATTGGCCATATCATGTCACTATTTGATTGCATGTGATGTTTATCATGTTTTACATCTTATTTGCTTAGAACGACGGTAGCTTAAATTAGATGATCCCTCGCAATAATTTCAAGAAAGTGTTCCCCCTAACTGTGCACCATTGCGAAGGTTCATTGTTTCGAAGCACCACGTGATGATTGGGTGTGATAGATTCTAATGTTCGAATACAACGGGTGTAAGCCAGATTTACACACGCAATACACTTAGGTTGACTTGACGAGCCTAGCATGTACAGACATGGCCTCGGAACACGGAAGACCGAAAGGTCGAACATGAGTCGTATAGAAGATACGATCAACATGAAGATGTTCACCGATGATGACTAGTCCGTCTCACGTGATGATCGGACACGGCCTAGTTGACTCGGATCATGTATCACTTAGATGACTAGAGGGATGTCTATCTGAGTGGGAGTTCATTAAATAATTTGATTAGATGAACTTAATTATCATGAACATAGTCTAAATTGTCTTTGCAAATATGTTGTAGATAGATATCTCACGTTGTAGCTCCCTGTTTCAATACGTTCCTAGAGAAAGACTAAGTTGAAAGATATGGTAAGCAATGATGCGGACTGGGTCCGTAGTCCGAGGAGTGTCCTCACTGCTACACAGAAGGCTTACATCTTTGATGCACCGCTCGATGTGCAAACCCCTAGAATGTCGTCTGTGGATGTTGTGAACACCTGAAAGACACATTCTGATGACTACTTGGTAGTTTAGTGCACCATACTTTACGGCTTAGAATCGGGATTCCAATGATGTTTTGAACGCCATAAGACATATGAGATGTTCCAAGAGCTGAAATTGGGATTTCAGGCTCATGCCCGTGTTGAGAGGTATGAGACCTCTGACAAGTTCTTTTGCCAACAAGATGGAGGAGAATAGCTCAGCTAGTGAGCATGTGCTCAGAATGTCTGGGTGCTACAATCACTTAAATCAAGTGGGAGCTAAACTTCCAGATAAGATAGTGATTGATAGAGTTCTCTAGCCACTATCACTAAGCTACTAGATCTTTGTGATGAACTATGACATGCAAGGGATGGAGTTGATCCCGGAGCTGTTCGCGGTGCTTAAGACCGCAAAAGGTAGAAATAAAGAAGGAGCATCAAGTGTTGATGGTTTAACAAGACCACTGGTTTCAAGAAGGGCAAGGGCTAGAAGGGAAACTTCATGGATGGCAAACCAGTTGCTGCTCCAGTGAAGGAACCCAAGGTTGAACCCAAACCCGAGACTAAGTGCTTCTATTGTAAGGGGAACAGTCACTGGTAGCGGAATTACCCCAAATGCATGGTAGATAAGAAGGCTGGCAACTTCAACAAAGTATATACGTTTTATTAATGTGTACCTCACTAGTACTCCTGGTAGCACCTGGGTATTGGATACCGGTTCAGTTGCTATTATTGGTGACTTGAAGCAAAAGCTACGGACTAAACGGAGACTGGCTAAGGGCGAGGTGACAATGTGTGTTGGAAGTGTTTCCAAAGTTGATGAGATCAGCATCGCACGCTCCATCTGCCTTCGGGATTAGTATTGAACCTAGATAAATGTTATCAGGGGTCTACGTTGAGCATGAATATGAGTAGATCATGTTCATTGCAATATGGTTATTCATTTAAGTTAGAGAATAATGGTTATTCTGTTTACATGAATAATACCTTTCATGGTCATGCACCCTATGTGAATGGTTCAGTGAATCTCGGCCGTGGTAATACACATGTTCATGCCAAAAGATGTAGATAGTACCACTTTCTTGTGGCACTGCCGCTTAGGTCATATTGGCGTAAGATGCATGAAGAAACTCCGTGTTGATGGATGTTTGGAGTCACTTGATTTTGAATCGCTTGACACATGCGAGCCATGCCTCATGGGCAGGATGACTAAGGCCCCGTTTTCAGGTACAATGAAATGGGCACGTGACTTGTTGGAAATCATACATGCTGATGCGTGTGATCCAATGAGAATTGAAGCGTGTGGTGGATATCGCTATTTTCTCATATTCACTGACGATTTGAGTAGATATAGGTATATTTACTTAATGAAGCACAAGTCTGAAACATTTGAAAAGTTCAAGCGATTTCAGAGTGAAGTTAAAAACCATCATAACAAGAAGATCAAATTCCTACGACCTGATCGATGAGAATTTTTGAGTAAAGAGTTTGGCAATCACTTAAGACATTGTGGAATTGTTTCACAGTTGAAGCCACCTGGAACACCACAGGGTGATGGTGTGTCCGGACGTCATAATCGAACCTTATGAGATATGGTGCGATCTATGATGTCTCTTACTGATCTACCGTTTTCATTTTGAGGATATGCGTTAGAGACAGCTGCATTCACTTTAGATAGGACACCATCTAAGTCCGTTGAGACGACGTCGTATGAATATGGTTTGGCAAGAAACCAAAGTTGTCGTTTCTTAATGTTTGGGGCTGCGATGCTTAAGGCTTCAGCCGGAGAAGCTCGAACCCAAAAGCGGACAAACACATCTTCATAGGATACCCAAAGGTGACAGTTGGGTATACCTTCTATCTCAGATCCGAGGGCAAATTGTTTGTCGCTAAGAACGGGTCCTTTCTCGAGAAGGAGTTTCTCTCGAAAGAATTGAGTGGGAGGAAGATAGAACTTGATGAGGTTGTCGAAACTTTACTTCAACCAGAGAGTGATGCAACACAGAAAGATGTTTTCTGTGGCGCCTACGTCTGTTGAATAGGAAGTTAATGATAGTGATCATGAAGCTTCGGATCAAGTTGCTATCGAACCTCGTAGGTCGACAAGGATATGTACTACTCCTGAGTGGGATGGTAATCCTGTCTTAGATATCATGTTGTTAGACAACAATGAACCTATGAGCTATGGAGAAGTGATGGTGGGCCCGTATTCCGACAAATGGTTAGAAGCCATGAAATCCGAGATAGGATCCATGTATCAGAACAAAGTATGGACTTTGGTGGATTTGCCCGATGATCGGCAAGCCATTGAGATAAATGGATCTTTAAGAAGAAGACGGACGTGGGCGGTAATGTTACCGTCTATGAAGCTTGACTTGTCGGAAAGAGTCTTTTCACAAGTTCAAGGAGTTGACTACGATGAGAATTTCTCACCCGTAGCGATGCTTAAGTCCGTCAAAATCATGTTAGCATTAGCTGTATTTTTCGATTATGAAATCTGACAGATGGATGTCAAAAACAAGTTTTCTTACTAGTTTTCGTAAGAAAGAGTTGTATGTGATACAATCAAAGTTTTGTCGATCCTAAGGATGCTAAAAGGTATGCTGGCTCCAGCGGTCCTTCTATGGACTAGAGCAAGCATCTCGGAGTCAAAATATATGCTTTGATGGAGTGATCAAAGCTTTTAGGTTTATACAATGTTTGCTAGAAACTTGTATTTACAAGAAAGTGAGTGGGAGCACTACAACATTTCTGATAAGTATATGTGGATGACATATTGTTGATCCGAAATAATGTAGAATTTCTGGAAAGCATAAACGGTTGTTTGAAGAGTGATTTTCAAAGGAAGACCTGGATAAAGCTGCTTACGTATTGGGCATCAAGATCTATAGAGATAGATCAAGACGCCTGATGATACTTTCAAAGAACGCACACCTTGACATGATTTTGAAGGAGTTCAAAATAGATCGGTCAAAGAAGGGATTCTTACCTGAGTTGTATGGTGTGAAGTTGAGTAAGACTCAAAGCTTGACCACGGTAGAAGAAAGAGGAAGGACGAAGGTCGTCCCCTATGCTTTTGTACCGGGACCACCGAAGGGGTTCCGGGGGTCCACCGGGAGGGTCCACCAGCCCCGGAGGGCCCTATGGGCTGTGTGTGGAGAGGGACCAGCCCCTTAGTGGGTTTGGCGCCTCCCCCCTAGGGCCCATGCGCCTAGGGTTTGGGGGAACCCTAAAGGGGGTGCCCCCCTTGCCTTGGGGGGCAAGGCAACCCCCTTGGCCGCCGCCCCCTCCTCAGATTGGATCTAAGGGGGCCGGCCCCCCTCTCCCTTGCCCCTATATATATGTGGGGGTGGGAGGGCAGCCGCACCCAAGTTCTGGTGCAGCCCTCCCCCTCTCCCAAGTCCTCCGACTCTCCCGCGGTGCTTGGCGAAGCCCTGCAGGATTGCCACGCTCCTCCTTCACCACCACGCCATCGTGCTGCTTCTGGATGGAGTCTTCCCCAACCTCTCCTTCTCCCCTTGCTGGATCAAGGCATGGGAGACGACACCGGGCTGCACGTGTGTTGAACGCGGAGGTGCCGTTGTTCGACGCTTAGATCAGAATCAACCGCAATCTGAATCGCTGCGAGTACGACTCCTTCATCCGCGTTCTTGCAACGCTTCCGCTTAGCGATCTACAAGGGTATGTCGATGCACTCCCCTTCCCCTCGTTGCTATATTACTCCATAGATTGATCTTGGTGATGCGTAGAAAATTTTAAATTTCTGCTACGATCCCCAACACGGGTGGCCGGTGTGCGGTATTGTGACGGTGTCACGGGGAGGAGCGCCCATAGTCAGTCCCCGGGGATGTAGCCATATCGGTGAACCTTGTTAACAAATCTCGATGTCGTGCTCGTGTGATTGCTTGTTACTCGGATGATCGACGGTATGCCTCGGATTTATTCTAACAAGTGGTATCATGAGCTAGGTTGTTTGGAGGTTGTTGGATTGTTGATCTAGACGAGGAGCAAAAGAATTCGTGGAAGCAGTCGAGTTGCTCACGTGTAGCTACGGAAAGTTTCGACTTGCAGCGAAGAATTTTTGCTTGAGGTAGCAACCGGAAGCGGCGACGGCGTGTGACAGCAGCAGGCGGACCGGCAGGCGTAGGGCGCGCTTGGATGGGCTGGCAGCAGGCCGACCTGAGGTGCTTGTGGCCGCAGCGTGGACCGCTAGCCATGGTTCAGGTCCGAAGCTGCAGTCAGGGCAGCGGCCGCGTCGTGTGTGCACGTGATTTGTTTTGGACAAAAAGGAGACCGAGTCTCCACTACTGACACGGAGATATGCAGGCAAATCAATCGGGGAAAGAAATCCATCAATGGATATGCATCCATCGGAATAGCACAACACGGGACAAAGCAACAGCAGCATCGCGAGTTGAGCCAGGAGCCATCACATGAAGACCAAGGCAGTTTATTGATTAAATTTGCTAGTACTAGTGCATGTGCTTGAAGTACTTGGGCATTGCGTGTAGAAACTCAGTTATTTTTTCCTTGAGGTCAGCCGCACGAAGAACCAGGACGTCACGGGTTCCAGGTTTGAGGTGAGAAGTTCGTTGAACTGAAAACCTTGGGTTATGGCAGACAAGGGTGAAAGATTTGTTGGCACAATGGGGATGCTTAAAGGCGTTGCAGGAAGTCATGTCAGCTAAGATGTAATTATTAGGTGATGGATGGAGATTTGCGGAAGACGATTTGTGAGCCTTGAGCGTGTCATGTAGCCGGACAAGTTCGGCTGGGTCGGACTAGATAGTCTGACGGATCGACGAAAGTCGGTTGGTACAGAAGACAGTGGTGGGATCGGCGATGAAGACATAGGAGCGTGATGCTGATGGTGACCGACTACTGGGGCGTGGAAACACATGGCGCAGGCCCCGAAGCTTGTGCGGCTTCGACAAGACTATGGTGCGGGATTGATTCAAGGTGGTGTATACATGGAGCTTGAAGTCGATGAGGCGCAGGGGTGGATTGATCATCTACCATGGAGTCATGTTGAAGGTGGAGCTGGATTGAGGGGCTACGACGTAAGTCGACGGGGTCGAAGCCTATTCAGTAGGTGGGAAAAAGCGAGTGACATGCAGTTCGGACTGGAGCCCAGTGGTCTGATGGAAGCATGAAACTCGTCATCGGTCGGTGATGATCGGTGGTACTCTGCAGTGGGGGTTGAGTGGTGTGGTTTTGCGACCCTTGAGACTTGACCGGGACAGCGGAGGCTCGGCGCGGTAATAGCGGCGAGGCGTGCGGTATGCACGGACATGGAGACGGGCCAGGGCTCTGGTGGTCATACATGTGGTGAGGCAACTGCGAATTTGACTCGGGATGACTACAAGCAATGGTGAAATTTCTTCAAGTTTCACACAGGCGGTCAAGAAAGGAGCGGTGATGTTGAGTTCAGATAACTCTTATGTTTGACACCCAATATGTGAGTTGTTCACTTTCACGCAGGTCAGTGATCAGTGTGTGATGGCATTGGACAGTTGCTCTGGAAGTTGGGAGCACAAACTATAGTAACAAGGAACTTTATTTTGCTCGAGTGTTGACTGTGGCCAAGAAAAGAAGGGACTACAAGTTGCAGGTGGAGTCATATGGAGTCTTTGGAGTAGCAGCGGTACTCATGGGATAAGCTCAAGTCCAATGTACATGGAAGTTTGACGCATTGACAAATTCAAGGTGGTGGATAATATTCGTCAAGGTGAAGTTTGTTAGAGTTGGGTCGAATATTGTGTACAAGGTAGGTTACAGTTGGACTTTGAGTTGTATTGTGTTTAGATAGAATATGTAGTCGTGTCCAAGTAGGACACTTGTATCATAGGCCTCTCATATATAGCGGGGGTAGACACACGATGTAACCTATGCCAACATAATAGCACAGGCGCGCAAGGGGGAGCCGGCGGCGTGTGCCGGCGCCCGGGTGGCCGGTGTGCGGTATTGTGATGGTGTCACGGGGAGGAGCTCCCATAGTCAGGCCCCGGGGATGTAGCCATATCGGTGAACCTCGTTAACAAATCTCTATGTCATGCTCATGTGATTGCTCGTTACTCGGATGATCGACGGTATGCCTCGGATTTATTCTAACAGCCTCATCCATAAGAGTTGTGCACAACAACTACCGGCCGCTACATACTCCGCTTTGGTGGACGAGAGAGACACACAACTTTGCTTTTTGGAAGACCAACTTACCAAAGAGCAACCAAGGAATTGACACCCTCCGGAAGTGGACTTCCTATCCACTTTGTCTCCCGCCCAATCAGAATCCGAATACCCTACAAGCATGAAGTTTGCTCCTCTTGGGTACCATAAGCCAAAGTTTGGGGTATGAGCCAAATATCGGAAGATCCACTTGACCGCCACATAGTGACTTTCCTTAGGTGCGGCTTGAAACCGTGCACAAATTCCCAAAGTCAACATGATATCCGGTCTAGAGGCACAAAGATAAAGCAAGGATCCAATCATGGAGCGATATACCTTTTGATCCACCGCTTTACCATTGGGATCTATGCCAAGTTGGCACTTGGTGGGCATTGGAGTGGAAGCCGGCTTGACATCACTTAGCTTGAATCTCTTGAGCATGTCTTGAGTGTATTTGGCTTGGTTGATGAAGGTTCCTTCTCTTCTTTGCTTCACTTCAAACCCTAGAAAGAATTTCAACTCTCCCATGGAAGACATCTTGAACTTTGAGGTCATGAGAGCGGCGAATTCCTCATTGAAAGCTTTGTTAGGGGAACCAAAGATAATGTCATCAACATATAGTTGGCATACAAACAACTCCCCTTCGACCTTCTTAGTGAAAAGAGTGGGGTCAATTAGCCCAACTTCAAACCCACGATCTTGTAACAACTCAGTAAGGTGGTCATACCACGCACGTGGGGCTTGCTTAAGCCCATAGAGTGCCTTATCGAGTTGATACACATGATCGGGAAAGTAGGGATCCTCGAACCCGGGGGGTTGCTTGGCATAGACCAACGCATTAATAGGACCATTAAGAAAAGCACTCTTCACATCCATTTGTTGCAACATAAAGTTGTGATGAGAAGCATAAGCAATCAACAAACGAATGGATTCAAGGCGAGCAACGGGAGCAAAGGTTTCACCGTAGTCGATACCCTCGACTTGGGAGTAGCCTTGTGCCACCAATGTTGCCTTGTTGCGAATGATGGTCCCATGAGCATCTTGCTTGTTCTTACATATCCACTTGGTTCCAATGACGTTGTGGTTCCCCGTTGGCCTTGGCACCAATCTCCACACCTTGTTGTACTCGAAGTTGTTGAGTTCTTCATGCATGGCATTAAGCCAATCCGGATCTTCGAGTGCTTCATATACCTTTTGGGGTTCAACACAAGAGACAAACGCGTGATGTTCACAATAGTTTGCCAATTGTCTACGAGTGCTTACACCCTTTTGAATGGTTCCAAGTACATTCTTCATGAGATGACCCTTGGTGGAGAGCTTGGAAGCAATCTTGGCGGCACGACGCTCCAATTCCTCCTCGGTGGTGAGTTGAGGAGCGGTCACTTGATCATCCTGAGCGACCTCTTGAGCTTGTTCTTGATCTTGAACTTGCTCGGAGGAGAGAACTTGACCTTGGGCATCACTTGGTGTGTCAACACCGTCTTGAGCATGATCTTGCCCTTGGTCTTGTTCATGAGGATGAGGGCCTTCACTTTGTACTTGAGTGGAGCATTGTCCTTCTCCTTCGGCCACAAGGGGTTCCTCAATGGGTAGGATAAAACCAACACCCATTCTTCTTATGGCTTGAGGAGGAATTTCATAACCTACATCACAAGTGCCACTTTGCTCCACTTGGGAGCCGTTATTCTCATCAAACTCCACGTTACACGTCTCCTCAATAAGTCATGTGGATTTATTGAGGACACGGTAAGCATGAGAGTTTGTTGCATAACCAACAAATATGCCCTCATAAGCTCTAGCCTCAAATTTAGACAACCGAATACCTTTCTTGAGAATGAAACACTTACACCCGAACACCCGAAAGTACTTAAGGTTGGGCTTGTTACCGGTGAGTATCTCATATGGAGTCTTGTTCAAGCCCTTGCGGAGGTAGAGCCAATTGGATGCATGACACGCGGTGTTGATGGCTTCGGCCCAAAAGTTATATGGAGACTTGAACTCCGCCATCATCGTCCTTGCCGCATCCATCAACGTCCGGTTCTTCCTCTCCGCAACACCGTTTTGTTGAGGGGTGTAAGGTGCGGAATATTGATGCTTGATCCCCTCATCACTAAGAAACTCATCCAAGGTGTAGTTCTTGAACTCGGTACCGTTGTCACTTCTTATTGTCAAGATCTTTGCATTGTGTTGACGTTGTGCTTCATTTGCAAAGTCAATGACGGTTTGTTGGGTCTCGCTCTTCCTTTTGAAGAAATATACCCAAGTATATCTTGAGTAGTCATCCACAATCACCAAGCAATACTTCCTACCCCAAGACTATCAAAGGATGGAGGCCCAAATAGATCCAAGTGAAGGAGCTCCAAAGGCCTCTTTGAGTAAATGATAGTCGTGGGAGGGTGAGCCTTCTCATGAAGCTTTCCTTCGATACAAGCACTGCAGGCACGATCTTTAGCAAAACTAACATTCGTTAGTCTATGGACATGGTGCCCCTGAGAAGACTTTGCAAATATCTCATATTGACATGGGCTAAATGGCGATGCCAAAGCCATCCCACATCAACTTTAGCCATTAGGCATGTCGCGGTCTTAGTGGGTTGCTCCGAAAAGTTAATCACATATAGACCGTTCTCGACATGCCCAACAAAGGCTACTTTAAGAGTCTTGCTCCACAAGAGGGCCACGGTATCAATATCAAATAAAGTGGCAAAGCCTATGATTGCAAGTTGACGAACGGAAAGTAAATTGTATGCAAGGGACTCAACAAGCATGACCTTCTCGATCATGAGATCATGAGAGATGACAACCTTGACAAGTCCCAATACCTTGGAAGATGAGGCATCACCCCACTCGACATTGGTGGGAAAAGATGGAATCTTGTGCACGTCCACCACCAACTCCTTGCTTCCGGTCATATGATTTGTAGCTCCACTATCGAGCAACCATGATCCCCCACCGGAAGCAAACACCTACAAGAGATCAATGCTTGGTTTTAGGTACCCATTTTGTAATGGGTCCTTTGATGTTAGTAACAAGGGTCTTGGGAACCTAAATAGACCATTCAATGTACTCATGAGGAGAACCAACAAATTTGGCATAGACATGCCCATCACTAGCACGACATAACACATAAGAAGGATTAAAGTCGCCGGCTTTGTTGGGAGGGGTGGCATTGCCCTTTTTGACACCGCCACCCTTCGCATTGTTCTTCTTCTCCTTGGAAGCACTCTTTCCCTCCTTCACAAACGTTTGCTTGAGAGGAGGAGGTCGTTTGGTCTTGATATCCTTCTTCTTGTACTTGGGGTTGGGTGCGAACCCAATCCCCTCCTTGGCCACAACTCCCTTTTGATTTCTCAAAAGGTCGTTTAGGTTCTTTTCACCTTGTATGCATGACACAAGGCCTTTCTCAAGTTGCTCCTTCAACTTAACATTCTCCTCAATAAGATGCACATGCTCACAACAAGGTTTAGTAGCATTTTCATTATCCATTAACACCATACGAGGAAAAGTGGCTTTCTCCTTGGTTAGCTTCACTTGGAGTTGATCATGAGACTCCTTGAGGGTAGCATGAACACCCTTCAAGACTTTGTGAGCCTTGTCGAGAATGTCAAACTCCTCTTTGAGTCTAGCAAGATCAACCCCAAGCTTTGCCTTCTCGGAGTTTAGCACACGAGAAACAACAAGCGCATGATCAAGATCTTTCTTTAATTTAGCATGATCATCGTTGTGAGACTCCTCAAGAGCCAAACGAATACCACGCTCTTCCTCAAAAGCATTGGAAAGATCCGAAATCTCATCGGCATAGTCACGATTATGCCCCTCCATCTTAGAGATGGTATCTTCGTGAGCCTCGATCATGTCATTGGCTTCACCAAATTGTTCCAAGAGAGCAACAAAGTGCTTATTGGATTTACCCTTGAGTTTACCCATAAAGGCCTCAAACTCATTCACCTCCACATTAGTTCCCTCATGTTCATCAATGCTATATGTCGAAGAAGGATGATTAATGATGGTAGTTTTGATGTTGGGGGTTACCTTGTTGGTGGCTTAAGCCATGAGGCACTTGGCGTTGATGCTCTCATTGGGTGAGTCGAAGAGAGACACCCGTGGAGTCGTTGCAATGGCAACGGAGGCCATGGCAACCGACTCACCATCTTCATCATCGTCATCATCCTCATTGTACTCTTCTTGTACCACCAATGCCTTGGGAGGAGTCTTCTTTGGTGAAATTGCTCTTGTTGGGGAACGACTTGGCCTTGTCCTTTCGGATGAGCTTGCCACCATTGTCTTCCCTCTTCTCATAAGGGCACTCTGCAACAAAGTGGCTTACATTGCCACAGTTGAAACAAGTTCTCACTCGTTGCTTGCCCTTTGTGCCACTTGAATTGTTCTTGTTGAAGTTGGGCCTTGAGTTCTTCTTGCTCCAAAATTGCCTTGAAGCAAGGGCCATGTATTCATGATAGGCATACTTCGTATCTTCGAGGTTGCTCTCCTATTCTTCCTCTTCGTCCTCTTCCTCCATACTAACCTTGGCCTTTAGAGCAAGGTTGTGTTTCTTTACTCTTTGAGAGGGAAGTACCGCATTGACGACGGTCTTGTCCAAGATTCTCATAGCAACGAACTCATCCAACGCATCACTTGAGGACAAGGTGTGGAAGTCTGGCCTTTGACAAATGACGGAGGACATGGCTTTGTGGTAGGGCATCATTGCGTTGAGGAATTTGCGATTGATCCAATTGTCATCCATGTCCTTGCTTCCATGATCTTGGAGCGAGATCGCGAGTTTGGTTACCCTCCAATAGAGCTCATGAGGTTCTTCATATTCTTTCATTGCAAACTCATCGGCTTCATCTTGCACCACTTCATAGTTGGAGCGTTGAATGCTTGCGCTTCCCCGGTAGAGGGAAGCCACTTGGCGCCAAGCATCTTTTGCCAAGGAGTAAGGCCGGAGATGAGGAAGGTCTTCGGGTGGGATAGCTTCTTGAATGATGAAGAGAGCATTCTCATTGAATTGATTATCCACGGCTTCTCTAGGAGTGAAGTTGCTTCAGTCATGCGGATAGAAACCTTCTTCAATGATTCTCAAAAGGTTAGTGTTCACATGATTTAAATGACGCTTAAAACGATAGACCCAAGAGTCAAATTCAACATTCTTCTCAATCTTAGGGGCCGGCCCGGCATGATTCAAATGAGTGGAAGGGAGAGGTCCACCATAGACAAGTGGAGGTTCCACATGGGCAGATGCCGGTGCCACTCTTACCACTAGTAGGAAGGGCTTTCTCGCTAGTAGCTTCCCCCTTGTCGGAGGTAGCATCCGTCACCTTGTTGGCGGGATCACCCACTTTCAATAGTGTGGTGGAAAGTTTAAGCTCTTCTAAGAAATCTTTAAACATGCTTTTGACCTCGGTCGTCATGGAGGTTTTCAATGTGTCCAACGCCACATTGAACTCCTCACGAGAGACCGCGGTTCCCTCATCCCCCGTAGAAGATACCGGATTTGCACCGGAGTGCTCCTCCTCACCTTCTACGACGTCAACCATACTCTTCGGACGGTAAAGTCCTTAATAAAGAGACGAGGCTCTGATACCAATTGAAAGGATCGATATAGTTGACTAGAGGGGGGTGAATAGGCAACTAACAATTTTTAGCTTTTCTTTAACAACTTAAACTTTGCATCAAAGTAGGTTGTCTAGATATGCAACTAAGTGAGCAACCTATATGATGCAACAAAGATAAGTACACAAGCAAGCAAGAGATATATCACAAATAAGCTTGCACAAGCAAAGGCATGAGATAACCAAGAGTGGAGCCGGTGGAGACGAGGATGTGTTACCGAAGTTCCTTCCCTTTGAGGGTAAGTACGTCTCCTTTGGAGCGGTGTGGAGGCACAATGCTCCCCAAGAAGCCACTAGGGCCACCGTATTCTCCTCACGCCCTCACACAATGCGAGATGCCGTGATTCCACTATTGGTGCCCTTGGAGGCGGTGACCGAACCTTTACAAACAAGGTTGGGGCAAACTCCACAACTCAATTGAAGGCTCCCAATGACACCACGAAGCTTCACCACAATGGACTATGGCTCCGCGGTGACCTCAACCGTCTAGGGTGCTCAAACACCCAAGAGTAACAAGATCCGCAAGGGATTAGTGGGGGGAATCAAATTTCTCTTGGTGGAAGTGTAGATCGGGGCTTTCTCAACCACTCCCGAGCAAATCAACAAGTTTGATTGGCCAGGGAGTGAGATCGGGCGAAAATGGAGCTTGGAGCAACAATGGAGCTTAGGGTTGGAAGAGGTGGTCAACTAGAGGAAGAAGACACCCCTTTTATAGCTGAGGACAAAAATCCAACCGTTATCTACCTACCAGCCCGCGACCAGCGGTACTACCGCCCCAGACCAACGGTACTACCGCAAGGCCATGTGGTACTACCATGAGGAACCGCGGTATTACCGCAGCAGCAGAAGTAGCTACGGCAGACCTGTAGCACAAGGATGAGGACAGTACTGCCGCAGGCGCGGTACTACCGCTCCTCCTTGAGGTACTACCGCAAGGCAGGAAACCCCTAGCCTGGGAAGAGCGCGGATAAAAATACATCCGTGCCTACTTCCGCTGGAAAACGGACGAAGCAAGAATCCGACACAGTACTACCGCATAGGAGCGGTACTACCGCCTGGCAGCTGAGCCAGGCCACGCACGGTACTACCGCGGTGGCGCTGATGTAAAAAATTACATCCGCCCCTACTACCGCGATGGAGCGGTACTTGGCCTGGGGGCCACCGTGCTACGGCTCCAGAGGAGCGGTACTACCGTGGGCACCTGCGGCACTACCGCGCCGTAGTACGGTACTACCGCGGGTGCCTACGGTACTACCACTCTCCAGGGAGCAGTACTACCGCAAGCCCATCAACAGCAGCCAGGACAAGGCAAAGAGGATAAACGGAGGATGCTCCAAAGTGCAGGGGACAAGGAAGAAAACGTGTACATGATGATTTCACCCGAACCTTTCCGACGCGGACCCCCTCTTAATAGTACGGTTTTCCTACGACTCAAATCCACCAAAAAGAAACGTAGAAAAACGTCGTCTTCAATAGTCTTTGAGGGACACCAAACCTTCTTGTGTCTAGCGATGAAACGTCTGGGAAACTCAAGACACACGATTAGTCTGCAAAAGCATTGTCATCAATCACCAAAACACCTTAGGGATAAATATGCCCTTACAATTATGTTATCATTGTTGATAGAATTTGCACTAATGAAAGTATGAACCCTAGGCCTTGTTTTCAAGTATTGCAATACCGTTTTTGCTGATTTTTGTTAATAGTTACCTTGCTGTTTTTATTTTTTCAGATTACAAAAACATATATCTACCATCCATATTACATTTGTATCACCATCTTTTCGCCGAACTAGTGCACTTATACAATTTATCATTGTATTAGGTGTGTTGGGGACACAAGAGACTCTTTGTTATTTAGTTGTAGGGTTGTTTGAGAGAGACCATCTTCGTCCTACGCCTCCCATAGATAGATAAACCTTAGCTCATCCACTTGAGAAAAAATGTTACTGTCCTACAAAACTCTGCGCTTGGAGGCTCAACACGAGTCTACAAGAAGAAGGTTGCATAGTGGACATCATGCCTCACACTTTGGGGAAGGGGCTTCTTGACCATCCTCTTCCACGCTTCCCTCTCTCAGACCTATATACTCACGAGATAAGAATGTCTAGTGGCATACCATCCTCAAGTGTAGTAGATAGGCAAATATAAAGCAAAAGATTAACTTTTGTAAGCAAACATATGTCACTTTGCATTGTACATGGTGATGCCCGACATACCAACTATAGGTTCGCAGTAATAGCTATGTAACAATTTTTTGTGTGTGCTTCAATTGTCTAGATTATATTAGCCTCACTATATAACTATGATTATTTATGTATTTCTTTGTGGTCATATTATCATGGTTGTATGTACTCCCTCCGTTCCTGAATATACGTATTTTTAAAGATTTCAATGCGGACTACATACGGATGTATATAGACGTATTTCAGAGTGTAAATCCACTCATTTTGATCCGTATGTAGTCTGTAGTGGGATTTCTAGAAAGACTTATATTTAGGAACGGAGGGAGTATTATTTATTGATCATATTGCTTCTGTTCTATTAGTCTAATCATTGTCCAGTTTAAGAGTAAGTACTTGAGAGGAATGGATGGCTACGAGTAACACTGCATGCATGGAACCTACCAATGATGTAGAGGCACATGCGTGGAAATAAGAGGGGTTCATAGAGGATTATCGAGAGAATGACACATACCTCCCTAAATGTAGTCCATAAGCCAAACAAGTCGTAAGTCACATTGTTGGGATAGCTATCGTAAAAATATTAAATCACTTGGGATAGTTATCACAATAATATTAAATCAACTGATCAGTCTACAAAGATAATAGCTAAAAATAGCACATTTTTTGAAATCAAGTAAAGCTCAATTTACCAACTAAGAAGAAATGTGTATTCAATTAATTAACCAAAAACCGTGCGAAAACCGTTATAAGACACCCTCAAGCAGGGCACACCTAGCCGGTCGCGCAACCCATAAGGACTCAACACACATCACTACAAAGAGGGGCACCATCGAGGTTGCCCATCATTGTCATCGTCACAACTTCTCAAGCAAAGTGACTGTGACTTCATCGCAGGTGACCAAGAACAAAGCCAACATGATTCACAAATAAGATTGCTTGGTTGCAGTAAGTACAGTGTCATCATCGAAAGCAAAACATACTCCCTCCATTCCCCAAAATAAAGAATGTAACTTTTGAGTAGATATAAGATAAAATTATATTTTATTATAAATTTAATAATGATACTAAATTTGGTATTGTAGTTGTTGATATTGTTTTGCTAGAAACTTGGTTAAATTGTGTACCGTTTAACTTGAGTGAAAAGTTACATGCCTTTCTTTTGAGAACAGAGGGGTTCGGGAAGGAGGGGGTGTTCTCTTTGGGAAGAATATCCATCTATTTTCTTGGATCCAGAGATAAGAGCGTCTACAACCGGACTTGCCAATCCCCCCACCTATAAGTCCGTGGACGCGCCCGCGCATGCATCCAGACCACCACTCATATCTCGTGTCCGGCAACCACATACCTCAAATCATGACTCTAATATACATGCAAATTCATGCACGTCCATCATACACACCAATGTCGCACGCAAATAACAAAGGTAGCAAAAATACATAGTTCTTATATAAAATTTATTTTATGTGCACAACTCAAACATTGGCTCTTTGATTTTTATTGTGGGTCCACATATGCTCCATAAGATCACTGAGTAGCTGCGTGTGCACCTGATGATCTTAAAGATTCCGATGCATCTGCAAAAAGTTCATAAGCTGATTTGCATCTTGATCTTTCGGGATTTGGACTTGTTGGTTTGGGCTACATGATCACCCTCACCCTCGACAATCATATTGTCCAAAATAACACAACATGTTATCAATTGCCACAAATTTCTGATTCCCACATGTCATCAGAGAGGAGTCATGTGCCAGTGCTGGCTGCGGTGAAGCTTGGAACAGCTATAGAGCAAGGGTGGCGGCGGAGCTATGAGACGTCCGACACAGAGGAGGAGGAAGAAAAGAGAGCAAATGGATTCGATAGGCCGAGGGCGTGGATTTGTGATGGGGTAGACCTGTCGAGTCTGATGTGGTGGACGCTCTCGTCGCGCCCGGGCATCCCCATATCCTCCCTACATTTGGGCTGGATATGAGGGGTGCCGGTCAGCCCGGACGTTTGAGGCCCGTTTAAGGCGTCCCTCTGTGTCGGGTTTTTTGACCGGGCAATGACCAGGGCGTCTGTGCGGGCATTTTTTGGGAGGGAAAGGGGGGTTGAGGCGCCCGACTGTAGATGCTTTAATATACTATTATTTGTATTTTATTTCAAGGAGGAAATAATTCTATATAAGAATTTAACGTAGCTTTAACCTTTTTCGAGATGGGCCGCACTATGCTCGGTCGGATGAAGACTAGATTGAATCGGCCACCTCGGCAGCCGTTGGATGGCGCGTGAGACAGTCGTCTGACCCACCATGTTGTGCTTGCTTTCTTTGCAACAGGGCCCCTTGTTGCAATTGATTGAAGTCCAATCAATTGCGGAGTGAGCCACAATGTTTGCAACAAGCACCCTGTTGTGCTTACTTTCTTAGCAACAATCCCTTATTGCAAATGACCGAAGTGCATTCTACCACCCAGTCAGCCGCAACGTTTGCAACAAGCACGTTGTTGCTCGCTTGCTTTGCAACATACCCCTTGTTGAGGCGTGGGGTGAAAACTTGGCTGCGCACTGGAATGTGCTAAACGCAACGGTGAGTGCGCGCGTTCGCTCAGTCGGTCACATAGCGAAAAATGGAGAGGGGACAGGAAGAAGGACGCCACAGCAGGCGCCTATCCTATCCCGCTTCAAGAAGCATAGATTGGTCACGGGTTAGCGTAGGCGTAGCATAGCCAGCGAGCCCAAGCCGACAGCCGCAACGGCATGCGATCTCCCCGCGGAGTGCATGTCGTCGCATGCAGCGCATGGGCGCCGGTGACGGGTCCCGTCCGCGGGGCGCACCGCCAGCCTTTCCCACCCGACGCCCCAAGCGCCTGCGCCCAAAAGCGCCGCCCACGCCCCCGATCCCGAGCTGGCCGGTCCGCGACCGCGAATTCCTGTCCATCGGCACACCGCGCGACCCGCTGCCGATGATACTGTAGTTCAGTTCAGGTACGGCGCACGTCCCAGGCTTAAATCTTAATTGGACGGTCGCGTCGCGATGCCTGCGGGCCGATGATGCCGCAGCGTACCAAGGCGCGCGCGCCATCAGCGGATCGGAGCAGTATTCGTTCGGTAGTGTACATACACCGTACGTAGCCGGTGGGTGGTCGCCGCGCGCGCACGCGTCGTGCTCTGGGAGGGGGCTCCGGGCTGTGGGCGGCGCCGGTGTGCCTGGCACAGCGGCACCTGCAGCCTTTGGGTTCGGGTGTCTCCTCGCAGGCGGGCAGCCTCCTGACTCGGCTTTTTGACGGGTCGCCGATCCTGGGGCGGGCGGCCTACCTGGCTCGCTGCCGCTTTTGAAGTCTGGTCTGGGCTCTGGGGTATGACATGACATGATGGCTGCTGCGTGCCTGCACAAGCTCAGCTTCTTCAACCTGTGTATATTCGATCGTATCGTATAGCAGTCTGGAGTAGCAGGAGCTACGTACTAGAAGTACTCCGTTTCATTCGAAAGACCACACGTTTTTCTGGACCGGGAAATTCAAGGATTTCAGGCAACTTATTCGCCGAAAAAAAAGGATTTCAGGCAACTTCTTGAAACGGGCCAGACTTCTCTCGTTCTAGACGACAAGAAACCGAGAGAAACTCCAACCGAGTTTACGAGCGAATCGTCAAATGTGGCGCCATTCTCCTGCCGCTGGGAATGTTCGTCACGAGAATCGTATAACAGATAATGAGCACGAGATTTGTGCCCCATCATTGGAGGAGGAATGGATGGTCGGATGGAGGTGGAAGGCTGCCGAGCAGCTTCCCGCCTTGAGAAATTCACATCATTTCGGGCAGATTATAATTCTTTTGCCTCCCGTCTTGGTTCTTGGATCACCCTGAAGAAAAGAAAACCAGCGAGCGAGAGATTCCGCAAAAGGCATCTTAGAAAGTGCAATAAGGAAAATGCTGCCATTGAGGCAGAGGATTAAACAAAGAGCAAACCTGCAAGTGCCATGAACATGCTGCGTGGTGTCCCTTTTTGTCTCTGCTTGTGCTGGATATGGCTGAGGCCAAATGTTGCTACATGTACTACTCGATTGGAAGACACAATGATCTCCATTTGTTAAACCCTGCGTCATGCTTGGTTAATTAGCTACTCAAGTGGAGTAACTTCGGCCCAACTAAGGCTACCCAGAGTTGTCTGTCTGCTCACTAATTTCTAAACGTTGATTAGTCTCTGTGTAAAAGCATTTAGCATTCATGAATGTTAAGTTATAGCGCAGTTTTGTAAGACCGAGCAAGCTTCAACAAACTTTGGATATGCAGGACGTTAATACGTGGGCAGTCTCGGTTCTTCATCTTGCAGAGTTATCATATTTTAATCTAGATATATCTCATAATCACAGCACCAAAACCAAGACAACCCCATACTTTTCCTCTCACAAACACAAATTAAATGAGGTGTTTTTAATACGATAAAATTATTTGGAGGACTATATCTAAATTCTAAATATTTGATGCATTTGATATAGCTCTGCTCCAATGAATGTGTATTTATAATTTTATATATAGCTCCTACAATGAATTATACCTTACTATTGTAGTATATTATATGGATTAAACAACCAAACAGGTATTTAAATATAGCAAAAGTACACAATGAAACCTTAGGTCTAGGCTCACCCTAACTGAACAAAATTTTTTAGAAATATAGAAAATGACAAAATGTCAAGCAATTCCAAAAAAAAAATTGTAATGAATATGATATAGTGTTGTACTCGGGTGTAAAATATTGCGAACAAATGACTTCTTGTGGCCTTCAGTGCGCAGCGCACAAAAAATCGCTTCTATATGAAAGTTACAATTCATGTTTGTCGAAATTGCAACTTTTTATCTACCTAGAAGAACACCCAAATTATTTCTTGACAAAACTTGACACATAAGTAGAACACTCAACCATGATCATCACGAAAGGATTTCATAATTGTTTGGATTTCTTTGATGTTTTTTAAATTGAAATGATGTATACGATGCACCTGAACTAGTGAATTAATATATCTTAGTGTGGTATATCCTTTTTTGCGGCCATTAATGCAGTATGCCGTAGGAATTAAACATGTATTTAGATACTATATTTTAATATAGTAATGCATTGAGAGTGCCATGATGGCAAAAATGGAGCATATCTTTTCAAACATGACAAAATTTTCTTTGATATTATTGCCCCTCCATTCAACCCGGGTGCACCATATGTTGCTGATATCGTTATCACACACATATGAAGGCGTGGTATCATTTTACTGGATTTCTTATTATTAAAAAAAGAGAACCACCCCCACAAAAATAATCTCCATGTCAAAAGAAGGATCAATGAGTTGTCAAGAAAAAAGAAGGATGAATGTGCAACCATGCATGTACCCGTTGCCTACTCATTTGGGCACACCATGCACCAAAGCAGATGCCCCCCACTCCAAAACAGCTCTATATATACCCAAGGCATGCCGGGCCGACCCAAGCCACACCCTTCATCATCATAGCTGTCTCAGAGCCAAACAAGACAGAGCCACCACGCGCCTCCCCTCCCGGCACGCACGCACCAAGCAGAGCAGAGCAGCCGCCGGCGAAGAGCAGAGGAAGGCGGCGATGGGGAACAGCCTGCGGTGCTGCCTGGCGTGCATGCTCCCCTGCGGCGCGCTGGACGTCGTCCGCGTGGTGCACCTCAGCGGCCACGTCGACGAGTTCACCTGCCCGCTCATCGCCTCCGACGTGCTCGCCGCGCACCCCAGCCACGCGCTCACCGCCGCGGGCTCCGCCGGCGCCGCCAGGAGGATCGTCATCGTGTCGCCCGACTCCGAGCTCAAGCGCGGCCGCATCTACTTCCTCATCCCCACGGCGTGCTCCAAGCCGGCGGCCGAGCTGAAGCGGCCCAAGCAGCAGCAGCGGCAGCAGGGCCACGGCGCCTGCCAGTCCAAGACGAAGAGGCGCCACGGCCACCGCAAGAGCGATACGGCGGTAGCCGCGGCGGCGAGCACGGCGGAGCAGGACAACTACCTGCGGGAGCTCCTGTCGGAGAAGCGGGAGTCGGGCCACCGGCGGCGGCGCAGCAGCAGCGCCCGCGCCGGCGTGTGGCGGCCGCGGCTCGAGAGCATAGCGGAGGAGCCCTCCGACTAGCAACTAGACTGATTTTCCACTTCTTTTGCCTCTCTTCTTCCGCCTTCGTTTTCGATCTCCCGCTGTGAATATGATTGATCGATTGCTGAGGAGCCATTTTGACTCTCCGTCAAGCTTAATCTCCTTAATCCTTATGGAAAGTGTGAGGATGCTCATTCATTTTGGCTCGGAAGTCGATTGGGAAATTGAAAAAAATGAAAAGATCGCAAGGTCTAAAGTTTGTACAAACAGACTGCGGACTGGGCTCGTTGATTTGTTTATTCCCGAGCTGTTCCATATTGTTTCTCGAAACGGAGTTTTGCCTCCTCGATTAATTAAGAAGAAGAGAATTACTCAGTTAATTTACGGAAAATTAGACGAAAACTAATACAAACAGAGCACATACTAACTACTTCCTCCATTCCATAATGTAGTGCTTCCTCTATCCTCATGCTTTAACTTTGACCGCAAATTTAACTACCAAGACCGATTGCGGCGGGAGCAAAAATTACATCAGTGAATTCATATTCGAAAGAAGTTTTCAATTATATAATTTTTTCTTCTGTCGCAGTTGGTCTCGTTGGTTAAATTTATGGTCAAAGTTGGACCTCAGAAAGCGCGGGCGCACTATATTTTAAAATGAAGGGAGTACTCACACTGCAAGAAACCCCACAACCGTACAGATCACCCCGCCAGTCTCTTCGAATACACAACATCCACATAACCCGCCATTGCTACTACATCAAGAGACCGCCGATAAAAACACCTGGACACAAGGCATCTGACACCTCTCAAGGACGGGCCGAGAGATCGAAGGCCATTCATCAAGCAATCAGAGACGCCTTGCCTGTGGCGCCACTCTTTTCTTTGCCCACCTTCTTTTGTTTGCCTCTTATTGGCGTCCCAGTCAAGAGGCAAGCAATCGACCTACCCAAACCAGGTCTAGCAGTCTCCACACTGGCGAGCAAGTCACAAGGTTCCTTCGCGAAGAAAGCATCTGGGTTTGGAGTAGGTGGCAACACACTTGGCTCAGTGGTCGTGTCACTCACAGGCATCAACTGCTCGATGGTCGCAGACGAGGGAAGGGCAGCAACATCTGAAACACCACACTCCATGACACCGAGAGGTAGGTTGCCTGACGCCTGACACCCAATGGACTTAGACGAGCGAGAGACAACAACATTCAAATCACCACACTCCTCGGCATCAAGTATTTGGCTAGACTCCCGAGGTGATGCGGGCACTAAATCCACAACCGAGACCGCGGGGGGGGGGGGGGGGGGGGCACCTTCAGTTGTTCGACGGACAGAGGCAAAACCGGAGCCCCACACAGGTCCCGAAGCTCAGGCATAGCACCGGAGTAACATCCACATTAGCGTCCGGTCCCTCAAAGGCTGGCAACGACGAGCTGGTGCTTGCACGAGAGGAGAAACAACCATGAAGCCCGGCTCCCCTCTCGAGCTCAAAGCTGACATCAAGCACAACCAAAGGGCATGACACATAAGCAGTCTGCAACACAGGTGGCGCCAGGGAGACCGGAGCCCTACACAGCTATTCCATATTGTTGTACTAGCAGTACTAGACTTGTTTGTTTTGGGTGCTGGCCTGGTGACCCACCCAACAGGGTATAAAACAGATTTACTCTGAAGAATTAGCTGAGGTTTGATTTCACCGGGATCTCACATTGTATATATTACACTTACAACGTGAGATGCAATTCACTCAACCCGATATAATATTCCAATTCAAAGCCGGGCTAGGCTAGAGCCCCGTCCCAGGGTTGGTTGATGCTTTTTCTCTAAAACATTATATTCCACATATATTTCGGATATATTTTCACACCGTTTTGTTGTATCCCACGTTCAGTTCATGCAATTTTAGAAACATTGCAGAGACGTTTCACTTATATTTCACACGCAATTCCAATCCATTTTCACTGCAATACACGAATGTTTCACATTACTGTTTTTTTGAACTAAAACCACGACAATTATTTTGAGACAGATGGAGTACTTTATTTTTGCAGGAGAAAAGGAGATCCTCATTACTCACGGAGGCTTCTCAGCCAATGCCAAGTTTACAACAAAATCTAACCCCGAATGCAACCATACTGCAGTACGGGGACAAGTTCATGACTAACTTTATTCCGTGACTGGCAACAACGAGTAAAAGAAATCTCCATATCCTTAGTTGAGGCCAGATTCTGAATCTCCTTAAGCAACATGCGATGTATTGATCGATCCTTGGAGTGTGTTGTGATCAGTGCGCGCTATCCAGCTCGACCACAATGGGCAGTACCATTCGATGGAGGGCCAACTCGAGCCCCTCCCGACACGCCGCTAGCTCGGCGTCCAGCGCGTTATCACATGTACGGATTTCCCGACAAGCGCTATAGATGATATCACCATGTGCATCCTGTAGGATCATACCACCTCCTGCCATACTTGTGGGCGGAATGAAACTTCTGTCCGTATTTAGCTTCGTCCAACCTGGCTTAGGATGCATCCAGCGCAACACTTCCTTAGGCTCGGCGTTGGCCTTATAGGGTGGCGGAAGGGCATTGAGCACCATTTTTCCTTTGGCAACGTCACCACTGGGGGACTGGTGGAGGAATAAAGTGAGCTGATATATGCATGCAGGAACCGACGAGAGCTGAGTTGTTTAATTCTGTGCGGTGTTGGTGTTGTCCACCTACGACTACAAATGCTCGAAGCCATCTAAGAATTGCAACATTTCCTCTTTGGTAAGTGTTGTTGCCTCACTCACCTTCAACATGAATTGAGTCTATAGTGATGGTTTGGGGGGCACCATGCAAACAAACGAACAAGAGCAAGGAATTATTGGATATGACCTTATCAGGTGTGATTGTATGGTCCGCATGCTTGAAATGCATGAAATGTTATATCCAAATATTATAACATATCACATTGCATAACCATTTAGGTTCATAATCTCTACTGCTTAAAAAATAAGTAGTGTTTCTTTTCTTGCCAGGCAGAATTCATTGGCAACCGGTTCTCCCCCTCGCACCACGTCCCTCCATTGATTTTTTTTCCATTCAGTCGATTTTTTCCACCACACTATATTTGACCGCACCTTCCTTGTACGCCGCTCAATCACATTAATTTACTTATTACCTTTTGCCGCACTACATCAACTTCATCTTAATTAACTTATCTTTTGCAATGACGTGGAATTACGCCACTCAATTGCACGCCAGTTTCAACCACACCTTTCCATATGCTCCTCGATCAAATTAATTTATTTGCCATGCATGACCCAGTCACCCAGACTACCAAATTATAACGTCGCCAAAATCAAAATACTAATCCTAGCCTTTATACATTAAAAAATTTCGGCCCATGTGACAACGCACAGGCACATACATAGTAACACCCAAAGAAAAACGGGTAAGGAAAACAAAACAACCAGGGGACTTCGGTCCTTTCATCACCAAAAACAACAACAATAAATAAACTCAATGCGGCCCAGACGAAGGTTAAAACGCTTGCTCAACATACACGATCAACCACCTCTTTGTTGGCTGCTAATGAGTGAGAAGTTGGAAGACGAAGAAGACCAACTATGTATGGAAGCTTGTGGGGGCATCACGGTTGAGCGATATTCATTGGCAGTGTTCAAGGACGTTGTCAGGGGTGCTCTATGGATAGCCCATTAGCCCGGTCCCTGAAGATCGTCGATATCGTCGCTCACTCCACCACAACGCTTGTAAAGCGAAAGGTTGTCTGTTTTCACTTCATAATTTGCGAGTTTGAAAAAAAATGACTACTCAGAGACATCATCAGAGACCAAAGGAGCCATCAAGATTCAAGGCCTCGCGTGTCCTCAATTCATCAGCATCCATAGATCGACATTGACCAGAGAGGTACACAACCATGTCAAACAACACTGATCTAGAACAATTTCCTCCGTCTCCAGAGGTTTGGTTTCCAGCTGCGTAGTGGTGATGGCTGATGAGCGTCAGAAGACACAGAAGGAAATAGTGTTGTGGATGGATGATCAGGTAAGGCTTTTCGCTGTGCTCCAAGTGGAGTTGACTTCAGAATTATCACGAGATGACGCACTCGAACTAAGGCTGCGCTTGGTATGGATGTAATTTAATACACGTGTATTAAATTTCCGGGTGTAATTTACCGGCCAAGAGTTATTTCGGGCTGAAAAGCAAAACGACGGACGGAGATCTGTAATTTTTACGGGGGTATAAGTGGAAGGAAAACGAGGATCCAAGCAGAGCCTAAAGGGAAAATAGCAGGACTCGAAATATAATAATAAATTAATAATTCCAAGAAACACAAAGTATACAACATTTTCAGGTTCCTAGCTGTTTAACGTACGAGTCAAACCTATCCGGAGTTCTGGACCACTCCAGAGTCATGCATATCTCAAACTTCTGCCACAGTTCAGCATATCTGGGCCATAAACAAAAGCTAAAACCCAAAGTTCAGCCCGTTTTGTCACGAGAGACAAAAGGAAATCCAACTGCTACTTAAATTCAACTCCTAAAACACAAACATTCTAGCATAGCACTTGTTTTCAACCGATTACGACGGTTGACTTAGGCCGTCGTTGGATAAAAACACACCTCCACATCAAACTGGCCGCACTTCAACATAGAGTCATCAGGGGAGCTAAGAACTCCGTCATTTCCACCCTGAAAAGTCCACTGGAAAACTGATTCCTCCACCTCTAACTGAACCTTCAGTTCTCTCTCTGCCTTCACAGCAACAACGTGCTTGAAAACCTTCTCCCCAGTGAATTTTCCGTCAAAGAGCACAATCCCATCATCATACCCACTGCTGAAAGCGACGAATCTCACATGGCAAGGGCGGCTAACCTCTGCAGAGACCTCGATCACTGCCTCAACACTCTTTGTGAGGTACACACAGTCTATTTCCAAGCTGACAGTGTCCCCAGGGATACAACCATATATAAACCCGTCGCCTTCTGTTCGGACATCGAGCTCAAGGTATTTGGAAAGTAATTTTTGGTCGGCTGACCCATCCCCTTCCTTTTTTATCCAGAGATCAACTTCTAGCAATACTTGGTCATATGGTATGTACATTCCTCGACAGAGTGGCAAGGTAAAAGGATCCTGCAATTTAACAACGTGTCACAACTCAACGGGCAAAATCAACTTTCAAGTAAGTAAATTGGTATATGTATCAACGGAATAAACTCAACAAAACATGAAAGCTCATGTTTACATAAAAAAGAATTCTGTTTGAAATATATTCAAAATGCAAGGCATGCTCATGACGAGCTTTAACTGCATCATCACTCCCTTTTATCGTTGGTTATCTTGCCAACGGCTTTGAAATATACTTACAGGTAAATATCACATATATCACTACCTCTCTTATTCCTGAGATTCACATATATTACTATCTTATTCCTGAGATTCGCATCTATTACTATCTCTCTTATTCCTGAGATATTAACACTAGGGAAACCAAATCATCTTCCCCTACCACACTATTGGATGTATAGCCTTTGCATACTACTCGTAAAATATATTCCTTACAAAAAGAAGCGGAAAAAATGCATTATACTTGCATACTGATAAAAGTAAACTTTGTATTTTGTTAATGCTACAGTCAGATAAATTTTTGAGGACCTAATAGCATGTCCATCTGATCTAGGAATGCCTAACAACATATATGAATATAATGGGGTGACCCTTGAAAACACAGGACTGAATGCATGGACCTGACCATAGAGAAAACTTTTAATGGATCCTAGCATGCACACGAGCCTGCTTGGTTCATAGGAATTTCATAGAAAATTTTGAAGGATTCCAGTCCTTATGAACTTTTTCCTATGTAGCATGTTTGGTTTGTGGGAGTAATCATAGGGACTTTTCCTATGGCCTATTTTGCATGCAATGAAAAGGGCAGCCCGGTGCATGTAGCTCTCGCTTGCGCAGGGTATATAGGAAAATTTACATTGACTCCAACCTTATGAAAAATTCCTGTGTTTTTCATGTGGCGTACCAAACAGCTTCTATTACAGATTCTTTGTTTTCGATTCAATATACTATGACATATCGATGGTATGTTCTTCATATTCCCATGTTTTTAGAATTACTGCAAGCCAAATAGGCACTAAGAGCCTGGAACATAATTGTTCCATTTGAAAACAAATAAGCCTTAATTACCTGGTCAACAGTGACAGGATCATCTCTGGAACGGTTGAAGACATGGTTCCGCAGACGCTCCAGTACATCCCGAACAGCGAATACTCCATACACACTGATGGGGCAAGAATAGGATGCAGAGAAGCTTGATAAACGCAGAGAAAATATCTGTAGCATCAGTTCCGGTCCGCTATATCCGAGATCCGAATTAGCTGCAAATGTAGAGAACAAGAGTAAGTTGGTAAACGAAATACATACATCAAGTGTGGATAAGTTGAGATAAACACAAACTTGGACTCAGCCTTACTGGTGGAAGTGTCATGGGTCATGTATTCAATGTGGTAGCAGGAACCCATAAACCTGTTGCCTCAGGGAACACATCTAGTGGAACAGGAGGGAGATCGGCATCCTCGTTCTGGCGCAGAATCTCCTGGCACCGCGCGTCGTATTTCTCGTTCTGTTCCGCGATGCTCCTTAGCCATGCGTTGTCTATTTTCTTTGCTTGCTGCCTGGGAATGTTTCTCCCTGAAGAATTTGTAGCGTCGACGTGCAGTCAATTAACTGTACTGCTAATGAGTTTATGTTGTTATAATTTTGGTAGTAGTGGGAAAAGACATTGGAAAAAGCTTCCCTCCAACCGGCTGATCCAACCAGTGCATCCGCCTGGCTCACAACCGTCGGATCATACGTGGATCTAACGGTCTTGTGCTCCTCTGGTTTCACCTATAGTATCCAGCTCCAACTAGAGCATCCCTATCATTTTGTGAGTCAACGTCCACCACTTATCCATCCACAATTCTCCACCGCTTCTCCCTCGAGCACTCAGTCATGGCGCTGTAATTATGTAGCCTCGCCACCGTGCCTGTTGCTTTACCGTACCTTGCTGCCGCTCTAATTGCTACGGGGCAAGCTGCCGCTACTGCAAGCCAGCCATCGTCTCTTTCTCTCTCAACTGTGGTCATAGCTGCGCACATCGCCCCTTTTAGCACCCCATGCGGGATGCCAGGTGCCGCGAGCTTTCGCACCAACGGCGGCCACAGCGGTGTTGCAAAACAACGGCCGCGGCGGTGTTTCCGTAACATCGTCTCCGTTGCAAAAAATTCTGCCAAAACAATCTATGTTACACAAATTTCCCACAACACGATCTGTGTTGCAGTGATAAAAGATGACGCTCACTCAATTCATTGGATCCAATGGCTTGTGAGGTGCCGTAGCAGCCGAATTATCACCCGAGGTGCTTTTGCAACACAAGTTGTGTTGCAATGAGGTACTGCAACAGGATCTATGTTGCAAAAATTTGTGCAAAAAAGGTTTTGAAAAAATAATTCCGCAACAGGACCTTCGTTGAAAAATTTCTGCAATTGTTGCAAAAGTTTTCGTAACATGACATCTGATGCGAAAGTTTCCGCAACACCGTCATTGTTGCAATTGTAAGAACGTGTCTGAGTCATAGGTTGACACTAGATCGAACGGCTGCCGAGCCGGCGGACCCCAGAGAAATTACCTGGGCAATTTGTTCTCACGTCTGCGAACCTATCGCATTCATCGGACTCCGGGACAACCTAATCGTCGCTGTTCTCTGAGCGGATGTCATCCCACAGAATTGGATCGCCCGTGAGCGGCCAGTCCCCGAAGATATCATGGAACATGTCGTCTAGACAGACGTCGTCACGCCCAATTGGACACGGATGTGAATCTGCGCAGTGAGTACTAGTAATTGGTACGTGATCTTGACTAGTTGGCGCAAATCGATCAAGTAGCATACACAACGAACGATATACTCACCGCCATTCTTGACGCAGGACTCCGTCTTCTCCTCCTCCAGCAGATCATGGCCCATGTCCGACGGCAATCCCACGTCGAGCAGGTCCGCGCAGACGCTGTCGAGGTAAGCCCCCGCCGGGATTGGCGGGGCGGAGCCCCTCGGTTCCCACCGATCCAGGCCGGAGGTCCTCCGATGAGGTATTCGCCACGCGAGGGTTCTGTTGGCGTCGTGGGGATCGGGTTCGGAGGACGTCGTGGGAGCGTTCGAGCGTGAGACTCGTTTTTTGGGAGGTCCTATACAGCGCCTTATGCGCCACTTGGCCAGCGGGCGCTCACGCGCCTGGTCTGTTGGGCCTGTCCATCAAGCACCTGGGACAGCTCGATAGTTCTTTTTTTTTTTGAAGCTAACAGCTCGATAGTTCAGCTCGCTCGATACTTGTTGTTTCGCTCGGGGTCGTCTCTTTGGCTTTGCCACTGACCGTTGACTTTTCAAAAATTGAATTTGAAGAAATTCGTGAATAAATAATAAGTTCACTAATTCAAAAAATCATGCATTAGATTTTTTTAGGAATTTGAATAAATGTTCATTAATTTGAATAACTTCACATTTTTTTTAGAAAATCTCATCCGTTTGAAAAAGTTCACGAATTACAAAAAAGTTCATGCATTAGTACAAGTCCATGAATTTGAAAAGTATTAGTTTTTTTAAATCATTGAGTTGAAAAAGTTCATGATTTTTAAAAATAAAGACTGAAAAAATTTCATTGATTTCAAAAATCATGAATTTGACAGAGAGTTCACAAAAGAAGAAGAGAAAAGAAACACTAGAAGGAAAACAGAAGAAAACCAGCCTGGAAAGCATCTAGAAGCTTCCAAAATCATGATACACCTGCGGCACTTGAGTCTTGCACATGCAGTATGTACTGTGTGTAAACAACTAGTACATGACACATATGGTAAGCAATCCAAATATACACGGTGCGAGCGAGAAGAAAAATATAATGGCTGGCCGATTCCCTACATAAATGCTCTGGGAGGGTATCTATACCAATATAAAAAGACCCAAAGGGGCAGATCCAAACCATCTTAACCGTCAAATCATGTTATCTAACGGTTCAAATCCCTCCAATGGTGAGCACCAAACACGTTTAATGCTCTAATTACCCACCACTGCCATTGGTTATAAACACGTTTTGACTCAACGCTATCCCATGAAATCTGCCATGTAAATTAATATCCTACCATTCCCGTGAAAAAGTAATTGATATACTACTAAATACCAACGTGCAACAGATATATCTTACCTAATATAACATACAACTAATATCCTACCTAATATAAACGTGCATTGCACATACATTATTACTAGTTTCAATAAATACGAGGGAATGTGTATATGCACCATATTCAGATATCGAATATTTCAATTTTCTCCGGTATTTCGGAATCTCTGGAAACACTTTTGCTTTATTCATGGATATTCACGCTTTACTCTTTGAACATGTGTCAGAACTAGATACCAATGTGGTAGGTATTTCACAATTGGTCTGTGTTCCAAAATTTTAAAAGATGAACCCTCAGACATATTGGCTATCAAAAACATGGATCATGGATTCTAGAAAGAAAAAAAGATCAACACATTAAATTTGTCGTGTTCTAGTGTATAGAAAGGTTTGACAACCGGCCCACCGGCCGAAGCCAGCGCCGATTGCCTCGCGCAGTGGGCTCGCGGCTGATAGCCCACGCACTGCTTTGGCATTTAATTTATCTTTTTCACGGGACGTCCTCCTCCACTCAATTTTTCTACCCAAAGTTCCAAACACAATCTATCTTCCTCTTTTTTGTGCTTCTTTCCAAATGACACAAATCCATGGCAAAATAATCACGCGCAGCTTGCAGCTCTGGTGAGAGCGGCCTCTTCTCGCCGCAGACACACACAGCTCGTGCTCTACGACAACAGCACGCAGCGTGCAGCTATGGCGAGGGCAGCATATACTCGCAGCGGCCCTTCCCCACCAGATGGCTCACCGTCGGTGACGATCTGCACGCTCCGCTCGCAGGAGAGGGCAACCACCATGAGAAAATGCTGCAACCTCGGCGTGGCGGACTACAAGCGGTCTGACTCAAGGACCCACCACTCGTACTTAAATGAACATTAGGCAAGTTATTTAAAGAACTAATGAAAATTAAATGAAAACACCATATTAGCAGGTCAAAGATGGATGCAAACAACATAATCATGATCTAGACATTTTTCTAACCAAATTTCATGTAGAATTCTTTGCGATCTGAGCAACGATTGAATTTACATGATTTATGCATGTTTAATTGTTTTTTCTGAAAATAATAAAAGCATGGAGATATTCCAAACAACAACATGATGAAACTAAAAATGAGCCAAACAACAACTGAGGACTGCCTTATTCGCAAAAAAAAAAACAACTGAGGACTGCCTAGAACAAATCACCCATCGCGCAAAGTAAAAGAGAGACTACGGGCTGAGCCCATTTAACACACGACGACGGTGTTCTGTTATCATTCCCCTAAGGCGCAAGAAAATGTTAGTGCACATGGGTCAAAAAGTTCAACACATAGTTGAGGTGAGGCTCGCCTTGAGCCGAAAGGCCTATCGAATTACGATGGATGCGGCTTGGACTGGTTGACATGGACCATACCGGTTCACGCTTTTTTTTAAACCCTGACCGCAGGACAATAGTTCTACAGTATTTTTCTATTAATATAATAATAATAATACAAATTTACAAAAAGACCCCCAGGAGGGTCTGAAGAAACAAGAAAAAGACTACTCGGTGCCTGTTTTAGGCATAAAGATCATCAGTTTATAAGTTATTGTCTATCCACTGTGAGAAATTGTATGCATGCTTATTCTTTATCCTGTGCTTGAGAAGAATCATGTCTTGTTTAAGATAATATCTCCATGCTCGTATTGATGGTTGTTCCAGCTTCCAAGAATGATGATTTCTGCAGCAAATTGTTTGGGTATGTGTCTCATAGCAAGAATGGTATCCTCATAGATAGATGTACCTCTTTGTCTGTTTGGTATTAAGGAGTTCCACCATTCATAACAAGAACTGGTTCATGCTTCACCGGTCGATGACCTGTTTTAGGCCCTGTTTGATTTCAAATAAGTCATCAATTTATAAGTCGAAAAGTGAAAAAGGTGACTTATTTTGCCAAACGGATCCAACTTATAAATCACCTCAAATTATAAGTCATAAGTTGCTCCATCCCAGCGCTTGATGCAGATGTGCAGGAAAAGGTGACACGGGAGGAAGCAGAGGGCAGTGGCGACACGGGCAAGCAATGTGGGCGGCCGACAACGGATCCGGTCGGGAGGTGACCGAGGCGACGTAGATCCGGTGGGCGGTTGGTGCGGTGGCGATGTAAATCCTATTCTTTGTGTTACACGAGGAATACCACCCAATGGCGCACCCTGTCCTACAAGGCGTTGCTACAATTGGTCGGTACATTTATCATGATCCAATCAGTTTTGGAAAGGTTCTAGAACCTTCTTCAACTGGTTTCTTGTTTTGTTTTGTTTATGATTTATTTTAGGATTTTCTGTTTGTTCATTTTCTATTCGATTTTTTTACCTTTTCTTGTTTTTATTCTATTTAAAATTTTATGTTTTTTTCAAAATCCTTATATTTTAGAAAATTGGAACATATCAAAATTTTGTATTTTTAGAAGATCGTACCGATTTTAGAAATCTGAGAATGTTTGATTTTTTTTTAATTTGACGACATTTTCCAAATTCTTGAACTATATTTAAGATACTACTACCGGGTGTAGTTACACCTATTTCTCATATACTACCATGTGGTAGTATATACTCTACTTTATTATTTTTAGTATGTTCATATACTATATTTAAGATACTCTAAAGTGAGTCATATGAAAAAATTGCAAGTGAGCTCATAGTTTTATTGTATTTGTGAAATACGTACACATTTGTACGTGAAATGAGTATGTACAAAATATGATACATGCTATCAAAAAAGTAGTATATATATTACCTAAACATTCTTATATACTACTACGCGTACATACTCTTCAATATGATAGATACTATCTAGAACGTATGAAACAAAAGTGGGAGTAACTACACTCAGTAGTAGGATATTCATGAATAGTATTTGAGATCTGAGGATATTTTCAAAATTTTGAATGATTTTCTAAAATCTGAGAACAATTTGATGTTTGGAATCTTTTTTGAAATTCAGGAACAATTTTCAAATTGATGAATGCTTTTTTAAATAACCTTTTTTTAAATCCATGAATCCTCTATTCTTAAACAGTTGCAACCCACTATCTATTTTTCCCTTCACGCAACCATGCGACATCATCAAGTCATGCATGTGGTCGTAAGCTACAATTTATGCACTAATCTATTAATGCAATCATGCCAAATCATCAAGCATGCATATCAATTTGATTCACTTTTTTTGTGCGGGCATAAAAGGCCATGTTATACATTTTTGTAGCATGACCTACATATATTTGTATGTTGTACGTTTGGAGCAAATATAGGTAGGTCATGTTATACATTTTTGTTAACATGGCATCCCATTTGACTTCAATTAAATATATTTCTCTTTTTATACAACATTTTGTTTCATGCTTCATATACTTTATTGTTTTCAAAATATATCTTGAGAGCATTTTTTTATTTTTTTCAATAGTTTTAGTTTTCTAGCATCAGTTTACGCATATGTTTTATCAAGGTTGCAGCAGCAACACATGGGGCATCATCTAGTCTTTTTATAATTCATAATTGTTTTTGGACATTTCTTAAAATTCACAATCATTTTTTGAAATCCCAAAAAATTGAATTAAGGAAAATTATTTCCAAACATGTGACCATTTTTAAAAATTCCAAGCATTTTTCAATTTTATGTACATTTATCATAAATGAGAAAAGAAGCAACAGAAAAAAAAACAGGGCGCCTGTGCCCCGCACTGGACCGGCCCAAACAGCATGATTTTGCTTACCCCACGCCGCAAAGCGAAGTCACTAGTTAAGGATTAGCTTCTCAAATAAAAGTTAAGGGTTAGCTCTTGTAAAGATCACTCCTACCTTCTCAGTCGCTGACAAATAGCGTACTCTACGTGCACCATTTGTCGTAACCTAGGAGCTTTCCTTATTTTTTTCATAGAATCATTTTTTCAATAAAATGACAAAAATGAAAGGAAAAACCCAGAGTCAGAAGCATGATTTTTTTCACTTATTTTCCTCTACCAAATCCGTGGCTCCACCAGAAGCAAATCTATGATTCTCGTGGAAGCACATTTTTTTCCTTTCTCGGAAGCATGACTATGCTTCACGCGGAAGTAACCGATGCCTCCACGAGAAGTAAAAACGTGCTTTAATTTTTTTCTCTTTTTAAATATGTGCTTCCATGATAAGCGAATCTAAGCCTCTCGTGAAAGCACAGACACGGGAAGCAAATATGTGCTTCTCCTGTAGGCACATATTTTTCCTTTTTTTGAGAAGCACATCTCATGAAAGCAAATCTATGCCTTCATGAGAAGCAAATATGTGTTTCTCGTGGAAGCACAAAGTGTTTCCCTTTTTGAGTAGCAAATCTATGTTTCCTTAAGAAGCAAATCTTTGCTTCTCATGGAAGCACAATTAATTTTTCTGCACAAAAAATATTATTCTTTTTTTTCCTTGGAAACCTAGGGAAAACCAGTCAAAAAGAAAAAAAAGAAAAAAACTCATCGTAAACACAGAAACGCGTGCAATTATTTAAAAAAAATCCAAACAAAACAACTGGCACAAGACATGTGACGGCAGCGGGACGCACCATTTGACATACTCCCAAGACACCAAAAGTGACCTCTGAAGGTCCCTCGTAAGGGATAACCTCCAACTAATTGCTCTCTAGCAAAACTGGTAGCCGACTCATAGACCTGGACCAAATAAAACAGTGAAACTACTATGCAGACAAAACTCCATGCACGACAAGGGAACGACAGCCAAATCCAGCCGTCTACTTCACTCTAGTATTCTGCATTGGACGAGCTGATCTGGGTTGTCGTTCACGAATTGTCCTCAGACCATTGTGGGCGTGTTTGGTTGCCGTGTGCAACAGTGCCTGCATCGCATACACTTCTCTACTCAACCTGGCTATGCAAATGCAGCCTCAAATGCACCATATGCATGTTGTTTGGTTGCCTGCATGCCCTCTTACTTGCATGGGCTGAACCACACTGCCTGGTGTTTGGTTGTCTGCATGTTAGTCCACAAATCCAAGGCATGGTATTTGGTTGTATGCAAGGCCTAATGTGTGGTAACTGAAGGAAATATGCCCTAGAGGCAATAATAAAGTTATTATTTATTTCCTTATATCATGATAAATGTTTATTATTCATGCTAGAATTGTATTAACCGGAAACATAATACATGTGTGAATACATAGACAAACTAAACGTCACTAGTATGCCTCTACTTGACTAGCTCGTTAATCAAAGATGGTTAAGTTTCCTAACCATGAACAATGTGTTGTTATTTGATTAACGAGGTCACATCATTAGTTGAATGATCTGATTGACATGACCCATTTCATTAGCTTAGCACCCGATCGTTTAGTATGTTGCTATTGCTTTCTTCATGACTTATACATGTTCCTATGACTATGAGATTATGCAACTCCCGTTTGCCGGAGGAACACTTTGGGTGCTACCAAACGTCACAACGTAACTGGGTGATTATAAAGGAGTACTACAGGTGTCTCCAATGGTAGATGTTGGGTTGGCGTATTTCGAGATTAGGATTTGTCACTCCGAATGTCGGAGAGGTATCTCAGGGCCCTCTCGATAATACACATTACACAAGCCTTGCAAGCATTGCAACTAATGAGTTAGTTGCGGGATGATGTATTACAGAACGAGTAAAGAGACTTGCCGGTAACGAGATTGAACTAGGTATTGGATACCGACGATCGAATCTCGGGCAAGTAACATACCGATGACAAAGGGAACGACGTATGTTGTTATGCGGTCTGACCGATAAAGATCTTCGTAGAATATGTAGGAGCCAATATGGGCATCCAGGTCCCGCTATTGGTTATTGACCGGAGACGTGTCTCGGTCATGTCTACATTGTTCTCGAACCGTAGGGTCCGCACGCTTAACGTTACGATGACAGTTATTATGAGTTTATGCATTTTGATGTACCGAAGGTTGTTCGGAGTCCCGGATGTGATCACGGACATGACGAGGAGTCTCGAAATGGTCGAGACATAAATATTGATATATTGGAAGCCTATGTTTGGACATCAGAAGTGTTCCGGGTGAAATCGGGATTTTACCGGATCACCGGGAGGTTACCGGAACCCCCCGGGAGCCATATGGGCCTTATTGGGCTTTAGTGGAAAGGTGAAAGGGGCTGCCCATAGTGGGCTGCGCGCCTCCCCCCTCCCCTAGTCCTATTAGGACTAGGAGAGGTGGCCGGCCACCTCTCTCCCTCTCTTTCTCCTTGGGAGTCCTATTAGGAATAGGATTGGGGGGGGGGGAGTCCTACTCCCGGTAGGAGTAGGACTCCTCCTGCGCCTCCATAGTTGGCCGGCCAGCCCTCCCCCTGGCAACCTTTATATACGGGGGCAGGGGACACCTCTAGACACACAAGTTGATCATTGAGATCGTTCCTTAGCCGTGTGCGGTGCCCCCTGCCACCAAATTCCACCTCGATCATATTGTTGTAGTGCTTAGGCGAAGCCCTGCGTCGGTAGTACATCAAGATCGTCACCACGCCGTCGTGCTGACGGAACTCCTCCCCGAAGCTTTGCTAGATCGGAGCCCGGGGATCGTCATCGAGCTGAACGTGTGCTAAGAACTCGGAGGTGCCGGAGTAACGGTGCTTGGATCGGTCGGATCGGGAAGAAGACGTACGACTACTTCCTCTACGTTGTGTCAACGCTTCCGTTGCGATCTACAAGGGTACGTAGATCAGACTCTCCCCCTCGTTGCTATGCATCACCATGATCTTGCGTGTGCGTAGGAAATTTTTTGAAATTACTACGTTCCCCAACAGTGGCATCCGAGCCTAGGTTTTATGGTTTGATGTTATTTGCACGAGTAGAACACAAGTGAGTTGTGGGCGATACAAGTCGTACTGCCTACCAGCATGTCATACTTTGGTTCGGCGGTATTGTTGGACGAGACGACCCGGACCAACCTTACGCGTACGCTTACGTGAGACCGGTTCCCTCGACGTGCTTTGCACATAGATGGCTTGCGGGCGACTGTCTCTCCAACTTTAGTTGAACCGAGTATGGCTACGCCCGGTCCTTGAGAAGGTTAAAACGGAGTCTATTTGACAAACTATCGTTGTGGTTTTGATGCGTAGGTGAGATGAGTTCTTGCTTAAGCCCGTAGCAGCCACGTAAAACTTGCAACAACAAAGTAGAGGACGTCTAACTTGTTTTTGCAGGGCATGTTGTGATGTGATATGGTCAAGGCATGATGCTGATTTTATTGTATGAGATGATCATGTTTTGTAACCAAGTTATCGGCAACTGGCAGGAGCCTCGCTTTATTGTATGCAATGCAATCGCGATGTAATGCTTTACTTTATTGCTAAGCGGTAGTGATAGTCGTGGAAGCATAAGATTGACGAGACGACAACGATGCTACGATGGAGATCAAGGTGTCGCGCCGGTGGCGATGGTGATCATGACGGTGCTTCGGAGATGGAGATCATAAGCACAAGATGATGATGGCCATATCATATCACTTATATTGATTGCATGTGATGTTTATCTTTTATGCATCTTATCTTGCTTTGATTGACGGTAGCATTATAAGATGATCTCTCACTAAATTATCAAGAAGTGTTCTCCCTGAGTATGCACCGTTGCGAAAGTTCTTCGTGCTGAGACACCACGTGATGATCGGGTGTGATAGGCTCTACGTTCAAATACAACGGGTGCAAAACAGTTGCACACGCGGAATACTCAGGTTATACTTGACGAGCCAAGCATATACAGATATGGCCTCGGAACACGGAGACCGAAAGGTCGAGCGTGAATCATATAGTAGATATGATCAACATAATGATGTTCACCGATGAAACTACTCCATCTCACGTGATGATTGGACATGGTTTAGTTGATTTGGATCACGTGATCACTTAGAGGATTAGAGGGATGTCTATCTAAGTGGGAGTTCTTAAGTAATATGATTAATTAAACTTAAATTTATCATGAACTTAGTACCTGATAGTATCTTGCTTGTTTATGTTGATTGTAGATAGATGGCTCGTGCTGTTGTTCCGTTGAATTTTAATGCGTTCCTTGAGAAAGCAAAGTTGAAAGATGATGCTAGCAATTACACAGACTGGGTCCGTAACTTGAGGATTATCCTCATTGCTGCACAGAAGAATTACGTCCTGGAAGCACCGCTGGGTGCCAGGCCTGCTGCTGGAGCAACACCAGATGTTATGAACGTCTGGCAGAGCAAAGCTGATGACTACTCGATAGTTCAGTGTGCCATGCTTTACGGCTTAGAATCGGGACTTCAACGACGTTTTGAACGTCATGGAGCATATGAGATGTTCCAGGAGTTGAAGTTAATATTTCAAGCAAATGCCCGGATTGAGAGATATGAAGTCTCCAATAAGTTCTATAGCTGCAAGATGGAGGAGAACAGTTCTGTCAGTGAGCATATACTCAAAATGTCTGGGTATAACAATCACTTGATTCAGATGGGAGTTAATCTTCCAGATGATTGCGTCATTGACAGAATTCTCCAATCACTGCCACCAAGCTACAAGAGCTTCGTGATGAACTATAATATGCAAGGGATGAACAAGACTATTCCCGAGCTCTTCGCAATGCTGAAAGCTGCAGAGGTAGAAATCAAAAAGGAGCATCAAGTGTTGATGGTTAACAAAACCACTAGTTTCAAGAAAAAGGGCAAAGGGAAGAAGAAGGGGAACTTCAAGAAGAACGGCAAGCAAGTTGCTGCTCAGGAGAAGAAACCCAAGTCTGGACCTAAGCCTGAAACTGAGTGCTTCTACTGCAAGAAGACTGGTCACTGGAAGCGGAACTGCCCCAAGTATTTAGCGGATAAGAAGGATGGCAAGGTGAACAAAGGTATATGTGATATACATGTTATTGATGTGTACCTTACTAATGCACGCAGTAGCACCTGGGTATTTGATACTGGTTCTGTTGCTAATATTTGCAACTCGAAACAGGGACTACGGATTAAGCGAAGATTAGCTAAGGACGAGGTGACGATGCGCGTGGGAAACGGTTCCAAAGTCTATGTGATCGCGGTCGGCACGCTACCTCTACATCTACCTTCGGGATTAATATTAGACCTAAATAATTGTTATTTGGTGCCAACGTTGAGCATGAACATTATATCTGGATCTTGTTTAATGCGAGACGGTTATTCATTTAAATCAGAGAATAATGGTTGTTCTATTTATATGAGTAATATCTTTTATGGTCATGCACCCTTGAAGAGTGGTCTATTCTTGTTAAATCTCGATAGTAGTGATACACATATTCATAATGTAGAAGCCAAAAGATGCAGAGTTGATAATGATAGTGCAACTTATTTGTGGCACTGCCGTTTAGGTCATATCGGTGTAAAGCGCATGAAGAAACTCCATACTGATGGACTTTTGGAACCACTTGATTATGAATCACTTGGTACTTGCGAACCGTGCCTCATGGGTAAGATGACTAAAACACCGTTCTCCGGCACTATGGAGAGAGCAACAGATTTACTGGAAATCATACATACCGATGTATGTGGTCCGATGAATATTGAGGCTCGTGGCGGATATTGTTATTTTGTCACCTTCACAGATGATTTAAGCAGATATGGGTATATCTACTTAATGAAACACAAGTCTGAAACATTTGAAAAGTTCAAGGAATTTCAGAGTGAAGTTGAAAATCATCGTAACAAGAAAATAAAGTTTCTATGATCTGATCGTGGAGGAGAATATTTGAGTTACGAGTTTGGTATACATTTGAAAAATTGTGGAATAGTTTCGCAACTCACGCCACCCGGAACACCACAGCGTAATGGTGTGTCCGAACGTCGTAATCATACTTACTAGATATGGTACGATCTATGATGTCTCTTACTGATTTACCGCTATCGTTTTGGGGATACGCTTTAGAGACGGCCGCATTCACGTTAAATAGGGCACCATCAAAATCCGTTGAGACGACGCCTTATGAACTATGGTTTGGCAAGAAACCAAAGTTGTTGTTTCTTAAAGTTTGGGGTTGCGATGCTTATGTGAAAAAGCTTCAACCTGATAAGCTCGAACCCAAATCGGAGAAATGTGTCTTCATAGGATATCCAAAGGAAACTATTGGATACACCTTCTATCACAGATCCGAAGGCAAGACTTTTGTTGCTAAATTCGGAAACTTTCTTGAGAAGGAGTTTCTCTCGAAAGAAGTGAGTGGGAGGAAAGTAGAAATTGACGAGGTAACTGTACCCGCTCCCTTATTGGAAAGTAGTACATCACAGAAAACTGTTTCTGCGACACCTACACCAATAAGTGAGGAAGTTAATGATAATGATCATGAAACTTCAGAACAAGATACTACTGAACCTCGTAGATCAACCAGAGCAAGATCCGCGCCAGAGTGGTACGGTAATCCAGTTCTGGAAGTCATGCTGCTAGATCATGATGAACCTATGAACTATGAAGAAGTGATGGTGAGCCCAGATTCCGCAAAGTGGCTTGAAGCCATGAAATCTGAGATGGGATCCATGTATGAGAACAAAGTATGGACTTTGGTTGACTTGCCCGATGATCAGCAAGCAATTGAGAATAAATGGATCTTCAAGAAAAAGACTGACGCTGACGGTAATGTTACTGTCTATAAAGCTCGACTTGTCGCAAAAGGTTTTCGACAAGTTCAAGGGGTTGACTACGATGAGACCTTCTCACCCGTAGCGATGCTTAAGTCTGTCCGAATCATGTTAGCAATTGCCGCGTTTTATGATTATGAAATATGGCAGATGGATGTCATAAACTGCATTCCTGAATGGATTTCTGGAAGAAGAGTTGTATATGATGCAATCGGAAGGTTTTGTCGATCCAAAGGGAGCTAACAAAGTGTGCAAACTCCAGCGATCCATTTATGGACTGGTGCAAGCATCTCGGAGTTGGAATAAACGCTTTGATAGTGTGATCAAAGCATTTGGTTTTATACAGACTTTTGGAGAAGCCTGTATTTACAAGAAAGTGAGTGGGAGCTCTGTAGCATTTCGGATATTATATGTGGATGAAATATTGCTGATTGGAAATGATATAGAATTTCTGGATAGCATAAAGGGATACTTGAATAAAAGTTTTTCGATGAAAGACCTCGGGGAAGCTGCTTACATATTAGGCATAAAGATCTATAGAGATAGATCAAGACGCCTAATTGGACTTTCACAAAGCACATACCTTGACAAGATTTTGAAGAAGTTCAAAATGGATCAAGCAAAGAAAGGGTTCTTGCCTGTGTTACAAGGTGTGAAGTTGAGTCAGACTCAATGCCCGACCACTGCAGAAGATAGAGAGAAAATGAAAGATGTTCCCTATGCTTCAGCCATAGGCTCTATCATGTATGCAATGCTGTGTACCAGACCTGATGTGTGCCTTGCTATAAGTTTAGCAGGGAGGTACCAAAGTAATCCAGGAGTGGATCACTGGATAGCGGTCAAGAACATCCTGAAATACTTGAAAAGGACTAAGGATATGTTTCTCGTATATGGAGGTGACAAAGAGCTCACCGTAAGAGGTTACGTTGATGCAAGCTTTGACACTGATCCGGACAATTCTAAATCGCAAACCGGATACGTGTTTACTTTAAACGGTGGAGCTGTCAGTTGGTGCAGTTCTAAACAAAGCGTCGTAGCGGGATCTACATGTGAAGCGGAGTACATAGCTGCTTCGGAAGTAGCGAATGAAGGAGTCTGGATGAAGGAGTTCATATCCGATCTAGGTGTCATACCTAGTGCATCGGGTCCAATGAAAATCTTTTGTGACAATACTGGTGCAATTGCTTTGGCAAAGGAATCCAGATTTCACAAAAGGACCAAACACATCAAGAGACGCTTCAATTCCATCCGGGATCTAGTCCAGGTGGGAGACATAGAGATTTGCAAGATACATACGGATCTGAATGTTGCAGACCCGTTGACTAAGCCTCTTCCACGAGCAAAACATGATCAGCACCAAGGCTCCATGGGTGTCAGAATCATTACTGTGTAATCTAGATTATTGACTCTAGTGCAAGTGGGAGACTGAAGGAAATATGCCCTAGAGGCAATAATAAAGTTATTATTTATTTCCTTATATCATGATAAATGTTTATTATTCATGCTAGAATTGTATTAACCGGAAACATAATACATGTGTGAATACATAGACAAACAGAGTGTCACTAGTATGCCTCTACTTGACTAGCTCGTTAATCAAAGATGGTTAAGTTTCCTAACCATGAACAATGTGTTGTTATTTGATTAACGAGGTCACATCATTAGTTGAATGATCTGATTGACATGACCCATTTCATTAGCTTAGCACCCGATCGTTTAGTATGTTGCTATTGCTTTCTTCATGACTTATACATGTTCCTATGACTATGAGATTATGCAACTCCCGTTTGCCGGAGGAACACTTTGGGTGCTACCAAACGTCACAACGTAACTGGGTGATTATAAAGGAGTACTACAGGTGTCTCCAATGGTAGATGTTGGGTTGGCGTATTTCGAGATTAGGATTTGTCACTCCGAATGTCGGAGAGGTATCTCAGGGCCCTCTCGATAATACACATTACACAAGCCTTGCAAGCATTGCAACTAATGAGTTAGTTGCGGGATGATGTATTACAGAACGAGTAAAGAGACTTGCCGGTAACGAGATTGAACTAGGTATTGGATACCGACGATCGAATCTCGGGCAAGTAACATACCGATGACAAAGGGAACGACGTATGTTGTTATGCGGTCTGACCGATAAAGATCTTCGTAGAATATGTAGGAGCCAATATGGGCATCCAGGTCCCGCTATTGGTTATTGACCGGAGACGTGTCTCGGTCATGTCTACATTGTTCTCGAACTGTAGGGTCCGCACGCTTAACGTTACGATGACAGTTATTATGAGTTTATGCATTTTGATGTACCGAAGGTTGTTCGGAGTCCCGGATGTGATCACGGACATGACGAGGAGTCTCGAAATGGTCGAGACATAAATATTGATATATTGGAAGCCTATGTTTGGACATCAGAAGTGTTCCGGGTGAAATCGGGATTTTACCGGATCACCGGGAGGTTACCGGAACCCCCCGGGAGCCATATGGGCCTTATTGGGCTTTAGTGGAAAGGTGAAAGGGGCTGCCCATAGTGGGCTGCGTGCCTCCCCCCTCCCCTAGTCCTATTAGGACTAGGAGAGGTGGCCGGCCACCTCTCTCCCTCTCTTTCTCCTTGGGAGTCCTATTAGGAATAGGATTGGGGGGGGGGGGAGTCCTACTCCCGGTAGGAGTAGGACTCCTCCTGCGCCTCCATAGTTGGCCGGCCAGCCCTCCCCCTGGCAACCTTTATATACGGGGGCAGGGGACACCTCTAGACACACAAGTTGATCATTGAGATCGTTCCTTAGCCGTGTGCGGTGCCCCCTGCCACCAAATTCCACCTCGATCATATTGTTGTAGTGCTTAGGCGAAGCCCTGCGTCGGTAGTACATCAAGATCGTCACCACACCGTCGTGCTAACGGAACTCCTCCCCGAAGCTTTGCTAGATCGGAGCCCGGGGATCGTCATCGAGCTGAACGTGTGCTAAGAACTCGGAGGTGCCGGAGTAACGGTGCTTGGATCGGTCGGATCGGGAAGAAGACGTACGATTACTTCCTCTACGTTGTGTCAACGCTTCCGTTGCGATCTACAAGGGTACGTAGATCAGACTCTCCCCCTCGTTGCTATGCATCACCATGATCTTGCGTGTGCGTAGGAAATTTTTTGAAATTACTACGTTCCCCAACAGTAACCTCTTTGGCTAGTTGGTGAGGTTACCACCACACTTCGACAGCACACATCATAAGCACAACGGACTATAAACAGAGCATCAACTAGTATAATTCAGATATAAGCAGTACCACAGATATAACAGTTCAACGCATAAATCATCAACTAGCATAATTCGATAGTACGCTCGAAAGAGGTGGCCCGGCCCTTCTCCTTGGCGGCGAAGGCGTCGTCGTGCTTCCCGCACTTGTTGACGACCTCAATGCCATCGTCGTCGAAGATGATGACCTTGAGGGTGTCGGGAGTGAGGAGCTTGAACGTGACCATGTAGCCGATCTTGATCTGATGAACGGCTGCGTAGGTGGCCCAACCCTGATTCAGGGTCACCCTGCCGTTCATCAGCTTGACCGTTATCTTCTAGGAGCAGCCGGTGTTGTTCCTGAGCTTGAACTCCGTCGGCACCATGATGAAGTGCTTGGTGAAGTCCAGTGGCATGGGGATGCACTCAAGCTTCGGTGCAAGGATGACATTGCAGAAGTGAGTTGGGCCATCCTCCTGATGGTAGTGGCCGTAGTTGCGGCGCTTGTTGCTGGGGGGCTCCTCCATGCCCTCGTTTTCGCCACCCTCAGGCGTCTTCAAGTCTTCCACGGCGGTGGGCGGCAGCTCAACCTCGTCGGGGATTGGGTGAAGGGGCTGCTTGCCCTTGCTATCAACGGCCGGGAGCACCTCCGTGTCCTCGATCTGCACACAAGTCATGGAGTCAGGCATTGCACAGAGTTCATGGCTAATTCAAGAGCTTGTAGTTAAAATGGCATGACTGTCACTCTTCTCCTCCTCTCCATCCCCACTATATTTAATCACCCTGCCCACCACTATTTACCCACCCCCTCTCTTCTCTCACTGTCAACCTTCCTCCTCCCCATCGCCATGAGCTCTAGCTCTAGCTCTAGCTCCAATGCCAACCCCTTCCCTTGGGGTATTGGCTGGAGGGCCTTCTTCCTCGGGTGGACGGCTGGTGACCGGACCAAGTTCGAGAACACCATGGAGGTGGGCTCGAACTTCGGCTCCATGGCTGGCATGCAGAACAAATCGAATGCCATGGTCATGAAGGCCACTAAAGAAGAGTTGAAGACGCTGATTCCTGACCCAGCGAAGGGCGCGATGGCAGTTGACACTATTCGCTGGGCCATGAATCAGGCCGTCTCCAACGACCCTAAACATAGGAAGAAGTGGCGCAAGTATAAGACCTACTGGGCTCCTAATGACCGCCGTGCCGCAGTGTACTGGGAGACGGCTATCACGCCGCCGGCGGTCATCGGCGGGGAGCCTAAGGAGGAGGAAGAAGAGGCGGTGCACATGCCAGCTAGGGCGCTGGAGCCAGTCCGTCCTACCTGACAGATCGACCTCGACTCTGCCGAGGACGACGAGGACGACCCGCTGGCCCGCACGGCGATGAAGAAGAAGATGAAGGCCAGCGGCTCGACCAGCCGCTCCACATGCCGGTGACGGCCGCCGCGGTCAGCCGGTGTCCGTTGTGTACCCCCTTTCCCCCTATTCCCCTATCCCTCAATCCCGAAATCTACCTTATGCATTCCGATCTTGCATGTATAAACTCGTATGAACTGCTAAGAACTAGTATGAAGTACCCCTATGCTTATCTACCTATATTCCCCATTCCCCTCTGCCGTGGATCGAATCTATCATCGTGGATCGAATCTAGCGTGCATGTCGAAGAGAGAGAAGTGCTTACCGCCATTGATGGAGTCCGGTCCTCTACCTCTGCTCCGATCCGCCGCCGCCAGTGATGGAGGCCGGTGGTATTCTTCCTCTGCTCTGATCCGCCGCCGCCGGTGAGAGTTGGGAGAGTGGGGAAGAGTGGGGAGAGGGAGCGGTGAGGGGCGGTGATGCTAATAACTGTCGGTGCTTCGGGAAGCAACGCGGCTTCTCGAGGGTGGCCGCACGCGTGCAGCCGCGCTCACCCACGTGCACCGCTCGGGCCTGGCCCTGGAGAAATTGTCGATTCGTGCGTTTCCAGCGAGGCAGGCCCAGAGCTGATTTAAACAGCGTGCTATGTAGGCCCAATAGTAAAACTAGGCAACCAAACAACCCACACTCATCCCGCGCGGGCCTGGTTAGGCTCGATGTGGGAAACCAAACACGCCCTGCGTGTATAGCAGCGCTGGTAAAACAGTGTGGCAGAATGGATACATTGGTTCGGCATGGTTTATTTTTTGGGCAACATACATATCCTGCTCTGCATTTTGGGAAGACCGGGCCATGGCCCAGCATGGTCCCAAGAGGCTCCACCCCTGTGGGCGAGATTTGCGCGTTTGGACGTGTGCTCAGCGCTCACAACCTCCTCTTTCATTTTTTTGAACATCAGTACAGACACAAGCGCTCATATACATGCACATACATTCACCCCTATAAACGCACGCACACACACACATCCTACCTCTATGAGCACCTCTAAAAGACTGAGCCAGCATATCATCTTGAGATTTACGAAGTCATCATAGGCGCCTCGTCGTCGACGGGAATGTCTCCTCCCCACTGAATGCGCATTGCTGGAAATCCTAAAATAAATCTAGGAATAAATGCGAGCACCAGGATTTGAACCCTGGTGGGCTGGGGATACCATAGTCTCTCTAACCATCCAACCACAGGTTGGTTCGCCCTCCTCCTTCATTTTTTGTTTTGTAAAAAGCCAGGGCTCCTCTGCTTACTGGTTTATTTTTTATTTGTAAAAAGCAAAGGCCATGCATTTTTTATGACTAATAGTCAACACACATTCCGGTGAGGTAAACTAAAGCAGGGAGAGACACACTTGTTTTGTTTCTTCCCTAGAAAGAAAGAAAGGCTCCGAGCCGTCTTGGGTTTCCCCGCAATCGGCCGACACCGTCACCTACATGGCTCATCTTCTGTGGCCTTAGGGCCATAAAGGCATGGAGGATCCCGACCCTTGCCGGGTGTTTTTTTAGTTTGTTTAGAGTTTGTGTCCTGATGTGGCGGTAGCTCCCTGAAGATTGAATAAAGTTCTCCCCGTCTATCCCCTTTCCCGGTGGTGTCTCGCATCATTGGAGTACATGTAGAGGGGTGTCTTCAGGGAATCCCACGGTATTTGGTCGGTGTTTGACTTCAATGAATATGCGTGGATTCGATCTTTGTTCGTCTATATTCATGTGTCTACAGGTCTACAACAAGGTTTGTCCAGCTCCATTGAGACAGGGGCGATAACGGCGACACGCCTTTGGCTCACTCTAGTTTTTGTAGTCATCGCTAGATGGTTTACTGACATAGATATTTTTTTGTTACTTCTGGTATTTTTTGTACTGTCATGATGTTTAATTAATAGATCAAAGTTTTTTCCCTAAACATTACACACATTCCGTTGTTCTTGGGACAATTTGTTATACTTTGACTGGACGGATGCATTTAAAGTGTGCCGCTTTGATACGTCTCCAACGTATCTATAATTTTTAATTGTTCCATGCTATTATATTTGTTGGAAATATGCCCTAGAGGCAATAATAAGTTGGTTATTATTATATTTCCTTGTTCATGATAATCGTTTATTATCCATGCTAGAATTGTATTGATAGGAAACTCAGATACATGTGTGGATACATTGACAACAACATGTCCCTAGTAAGCCTCTAGTTGACTATCTCGTTGATCAATAGATGGTTACGGTTTCCTGACCATGGACATTGGATGTCGTTGATAACGGGATCACATCATTAGGAGAATGATGTGATGGACAAGACCCAATCCTAAGCCTAGCACAAAGATCATGTAGTTCGTATGCTAAAGCTTTTCTAATGTCAAGTGTCATTTCCTTAGACCATGAGATTGTGCAACTCCCGGATACTGTAGGAGTGCTTTGGGTGTGCCAAACGTCACAACGTAACTGGGTGGCTATAAAGGTACACTACAGGTATCTCCGAAAGTGTCTGTTGGGTTGGCACGAATCGAGACTGGGATTTGTCACTCCGTGTAAATGGAGAGGTATCTCTGGGCCCACTCGGTAGGACATCATCATAATGTGCACAATGTTATCAAGGAGTTGATCACGGGATGATGTGTTACGGAACGAGTAAAGAGACTTGCCGATAACGAGATTGAACAAGGTATCGGGATACCGACGATCGAATCTCGGGCAAGTATCATACCGCTAGACAAAGGGAATTGTATACGGGATTGATTAAGTCCTTGACATCGTGGTTCATCCGATGAGATCATCGTGGAGCATGTGGGAGCTAGCATGGGTATCCAGATCCCGCTGTTGGTTATTGACCGGAGAGTTGTCTCAGCCATGTCTGCATGACTCCCGAACCCGTAGGGTCTACACACTTAAGGTTCGATGACGCTAGGGTTATAGGGAAAGTATGTACGTGGTTACCGAATGTTGTTCGGAGTCCTGGATGAGATCCCGGATGTCACGAGGAGTTTCAGAATGGTCCGGAGGTAAAGATTGATATATAGGAAGTATGGTTTTGGCCACCGGAAGTGTTCCGGGCATCACCGGTAGTGTACCGGGACCACCGGAGGGGTCCGGGGGTCCACTAGGTGGGGCCACCAGCCCCGGAGGCCTACATGGGCCAATAGTGGGAAGGGACCAGCCCCTAGGTGGGCTGGGGCGCCTCCCACCAAGGCCCAAGGCGCCTCCAAGAGGGGAAGGGGGCAAACCCTAGGGCAGATGGGCCCTAAGGCCCACCCTAGGTGCGCCTCCCCCTCTCCCCCTTGTGGCCGCCACCCTAGATGGGATCTAGGGCTGCCGCACCCCTTGGGGTGGGAAGCCTAGGTGGGGGCGCAGCCCTCCCTCCCCCCTATATATAGTGGAGGCAAAGGGGCAGCCCAACACGCGATTCAATCTCCCTGTTGGCGCAGCCCTACCCCTCTCCCTCCTCGTCTCTCGTAGTGCTTGGCGAACCCTGCTGGAGTCCCGCGCTCCTCCTCCACCACCACGCTGTCGTGCTGCTGCTGGATGGAGTCTTCCCCAACCTCTCCTTCTCCCCTTGCTGGATCAAGGTGTAGGAGACGTCACCGGGCTGTACGTGTGTTAAACATGGAGGTGCCGTCCGTTCGGCACTAGGATCATCGGTGATTTGGATCACGACGAGTACGACTCCATCAACCCCGTTCACTTGAACGCTTCCGCTTAGCGATCTACAAGGGTATGTAGATGCACGCTCCTTCCTTCGTTGCTAGACTTCTCCATTTATTGATCTTGGTGATGCGTAGAAAATTTTGAATTTCTGCTACGTTCCCCAATAGTGGCATCATGAGCTAGGTCTATGCGTAGTTTCTATGCACGAGTAGAACACAAAGCAGTTGTGGGCATCGATATTGTCAATTTACTTGCCGTTACTAGTCTTATCTTGATTCGGTGGCATCGTGGGATGAAGCAGCCCGGACCGACCTTACACGTACTCTTACGTGAGACAGGTTCCACCGACTGACATGCACTAGTTGCATAAGGTGGCTGGCGGGTGTCTGTCTCTCCCACTTTAGTCGGATCGGATTCGATGAACAGGGTCCTTATGAAGGGTAAATAGAAATTGGCAATTCACGTTGTGGTTTTGGCGTAGGTAAGAAACGTTCTTGCTAGCAACCTATAGTAGCCACGTAAAAACTTGCAACAACAATTAGAGGACGTCTAACTTGTTTTTGCAGCAAGTGTGTTGTGATGTGATATGGCCAAAGGATGTGATGAATGATATATGTGATGTATGAGATGATCATGTTCTTGTAATAGGAATCACGACTTGCATGTCGATGAGTATGACAATCGGCAGGAGCCATAGGAGTTGTCTTAATTTAGTTATGACCTGCGTGTCAACATAAACGTCATGTAATTACTTTACTTTATTGCTAACCGTTAGCTGTAGTAGTAGAAGTAATAGTTGTCGAGACAACTTCATGAAGACACGATGATGGAGATCATGGTGTCATGCCGGTGACGATGATGATCATGGAGCCCCGAAGATGGAGATCAAAAGGAGCAAAGTGATGATGGCCATATCATGTCACTATTTGATTGCATGTGATGTTTATCATGTTTTTACATCTTATTTGCTTAGAACGACGGTAGCTTAAATAAGATGACCCCTCGCAATAATTTCAAGAAAGTGTTCCCCCTAACTGTGCACCGTTGCGAAGGTTCGTCGTTTCGAAGCACCACGTGATGATCGGGTGTGATAGATTCTAACGTTCACATACAACGTGTGTAAGACAGATTTATACACGCGAAACACTTAGGTTGACTTGACGAGCCTAGCATGTACAGACATGGCCTCGGAACACAAGAGACCGAAAGGTCGAGCATGAGTCATATGGTAGATACGATCAACATGAAGATGTTCACCGATGATGACTAGTCCGTCTCACGTGATGATCGGACACGGCCTAGTTGACTCGGATCATGTAATCACTTAGATGACTAGAGGGATGTCTATCTGAGTGGGAGTTCATAAGATGAACTTAATTATCCTGAACATAGTCAAAAGGTCTTCGCAAATTATGTCGTAGCTCGCGCTTCAGTTCTACTATTTAGATATGTTCCTAGAGAAAATTTAGTTGAAAGTTGATAGTAGCAATTATGCAGACTAGGTCCGTAAACTGAGGATTGTCCTCATTGCTTCATAGAAGGCTTATGTCCTTAATGCACCGCTCAGTGTGCTGAACCTCGAATGTCGTTTGTGGATGTTGCGAACATCTGACATACACGTTTTGATAACTACGTGATAGTTCAGTTAAACGGTTTAGAGTTGAGGCACCGAAGACGTTTTGAAACGTCGCGAAACATATGAGATGTTTCGAGGGCTGAAATTGCGATTTCAGGCTCGTGCCCACGTCAAGAGGTATAAGACCTCCGACGATTTTCTTAGCCTGCAAACTAAGGGAGAAAAACTCAATTGTTGAGCTTGTGCTCAGATTGTCTGAGTACAACAATCATTTGAATCGAGTGGGAGTTGATCTTCAGATGAGATAGTGATGTTTCTCCGAAGTCATTACCACCAAGCTGCTAGAGCTTCGTGATGAACTATAATATATCAGGGACACATATGATGATCCTTGAGACATTCACGATGTTTGACACCACAAAAGTAGAAATCAAGAAGGAGCATCAATTGTTGATGGTTGGTGAAACCACTAGTTTCAAGAAGGGCAAGGGCCAGAAGGGATACTTCATGAAACGGCAAATCAGCTGCTGCTCTAGTGAAGAAACCCAAGGTTGAACCCAAACCTGAGACTAAGTGCTTCTGTAATAAGGGGAACAACCACTGGAGCAGAATTACCCTAGATACTTGGTAGATGAGAAGGCTGGCAAGGTCGATAGAAGTATATTGGATATACATTGTGTTAATGTGTACTTCACTAATACTCCTAGTAGAACCATGGTATTAGACACCGGTTCGGTTGCTAAGTGTTAGTAACTCAAAATAAAAGGTTGCGGAGTAAACGGAGACTAGCTAAAGGTGAGCTGGCGATATGTGTTGGAAGTTTTTTCCCAAGCTTGATGTGATCAAGCATCGCACGCTCCCTCTACCATCGAGATTGGTGTTTGCGTTGAGCATAGACATGATTGGATTATGTCTATTGCAATACGGTTATTCATTTAAGGAGAATAATGGTTACTCTGTTTATTTGAATAATACCTTCAATGGTCCTGCACCTAAAATGAATGGTTTATTGAATCTCGATCGTAGTGATACACATGTTCATGCCAAAAGATATAAGATAGTAATGATAGTACCACCTACTTGTGGCACTGCCACGTAAGTCATATCGGTATAAAATGCATGAAGAAGCTCCATGTTGATGGATCTTTGTGCTCACTCGTTTTGAAAGGTTTGAGACATGCAAACCATGTCTATTGGTGTATATGCATGAAGAAACTCCATGCAAATGGACCGTTTGGACTCACTTGATTATGAATCACTTGAGACATGCAAATCATACCACATGGGCAAGATGACTGAAAGCCTCATTTTCAGTAAAATGGAACTAGAAAGCAACTTGTTGGAAGTAATACATTTTGATGTGTGCAGTCCAATGAGTGCTGAGGCATGTAGTGGATATCGTTATGTTCTTACTTCACAGATGATTTGAGTAGATGTTGAGTATATTTACTTGATGAATCACGAGTCTGAATTATTGAAAGGTTCAAGTAATTTCAGGGTGAAGTTGAAAGATCGTCGTGACAAGAGGATAAAAATATCTATGATATGATCATAGAGATGAATATCTGAATTACGAGTTTGGCACAGAATTAAGACATTGTGCAAATTGTTTCACAACTAATACAGCCTGAAACACCATAGTATGATGGTGTGTCCGAACATCATAACTGCACCCTATTGGATATGATGCTTACCATGATGTCTCTTATCGAATTACCACGATAGTTTATGGGTTAGGCATTAGAGACAACCACATTCACTTTAAATAGGGCACCACGTAATTCCGATGAGATGACACCGTATGAACTATGGTTTAGAGAAACCTAAGCTGTCATTTCTTAAAAGTTTGGGGCTGCAACGCTTATTTGGAAAAGTTTCAGGCTGATAAGCTCGAACCCAAAGCGGATAAATGCATCTTCATAGAGTACCCAAAACAGTTGGGTATACCTCCTGTCTCAGATCCGAAAGCAATAGGGATTGTTTCTAGAATCAGGTCCTTTCTCGAGGAAAAGTTTCTCTCGAAAGAATTAAGTGGGAGATGGTGGAGACTTGATGAGGTTATTGAACCATAACTTCAACCAGTGTATAGCAGGGCATAGGGAGTTGTTCCTGTGGCACCTACACCAATTGAAGTGGAAGCTTATGATAGTGATCATGAAACTTCGGATCAAGTCACTACCAAACCTCGTAGGATGACAAGGATGCGTTCTACTTCAGAGTGGTACGTAATCCTGTCTTGGAAGTCATGTTGCTAGACAACAATGAACCTACGAGCTATGGAGAAGCGATGGTGGGCCCGGATTCTGAAAATTGGCTCGAGGCCATAAAATCCGAGAAAGGATCCATGTATGAAAACAAAGTGTAGACTTTGGAAGAACTACTTGATGGTCGTAAGGCTGTTAGGTACATGTGGATTTTAAGAAGAAGACGGATGTGGACGATATCATCGTCTATGAAGCTCGACTTGTGGCGAAGAGTTTTTCACAAGTTCAAGCAGTTGACTACGATGAGATTTTCTCACCTGTAGCGATGCTTACGTCCGTCGGAATCATGTTAGCATAAGCTGCATTTATGAAATATGGCAGATGAATGTCAAAACAAGTTTCCTTACCAGTTTTCGTAAGGAAAGGTTGTATGTGATACAATCAGAAAGTTTTTGTCGATCCTAAGGATGCTAAAAGGTATGCTTGCTCCAGCGATCCTTCATTGGACTAGAGCAATCATCTTGGAGTCGGAATATATACTTTGATGGAGTAATCAAAGTTTATGGGTTTATACAAAGTTTGTTAGAAACTTGTATTTACAATAAAGTGAGTGGGAGCACTACAACATTTCTGATAAGTATATGTGGATGACATATTGTTGATCCGAAATGATGTAGAATTTCTGGAAAGCATATAGGGTTATTTGAAAGGTGTTTTTTAATGGAAAACCTGGATTAAGCTACTTGAACATTGAGCATCAAGATCTATAAGGATAGATAAAAAACGCTTAATGGTACTTTCAAATGAGCACATACCATGACATGATCTTGAAGGTGTTCAAGATGGATCAGCCAAAGAAGGAGTTCTTGCCTGAGTTGTAAGGTATGAAGTTAAGACTTAAAGCTCGACCACGGTAGAAGAAAGAGGAAGTACGAAGGTCGTCCCCTATGCTTTTGTCATAGGCTCTATACGGTATGCCATGATGAGTACCGCACCTGATGTGTGCCTTGCCACATGTCTGGCAAGAGGGTACAAAGGTGATATAGGAGTAGATCACCAGATAGTGGTCAAAATTATCCTTAGAGGAATAAGGATATGTTTCTTGGTTATGGAGGTGATAAAGAGTTCGACGTAAAGAGTTACGTCGATGCAAGCTTAACACCTATCTGGATAGCTCTGAGTAGAGATACCGGATACGTATAATGGAGCAACAATTTAGAATAGTGCAGATCTATTCAAGACTGCCTAGCCTGGTGTTTCAAATATATCCATCAATGCAAAGCATCTAAACGACCCATCATCCTCCTCAAGCTTGATTTCACTAAGGCCTTTGATACCATCGAGCATGAGACCATCCTCCAAATCCTACGATGCAAGGGTTTTGATTCTCGTTGGACTGGCTGGGTCAATAGTATTCTGTCCATGGGTTCCTCTTCTGTCCTTTTAAATGGTGTGCCAGGTAAACACTTTGTATGCAGATCTGGGGTTCGTCAAGGAGATCCACTATCTCCGCTATTATTCGTCATTGCGGTGGATTTGCTCCAATCTGTAGTCAATGAGATGTGCTCAAGAGGAATTCTTTCTTTACCAATTCGAACAAACTCCCGGGACTATCCGATTGTTCAATACGCGGATGACACGCTTATTGTCTTACCTGCGATTGATGATCAGTTGATTGCTTTTAAGGAGATGCTCGTAACATTCGCAGCATCAACTGGTTTGCATGTCAACTTCAGTAAGTCATCCCTTATTCCTCTCAATATGACGGATGAAGAGGGCACTCGGGTGGCTAGCCTACTAGGTTGTGATGTAGGATCTATGCCCTTCACATACCTAGGTCTACCTATGGGCACCTCTCGGCCCACGATCTATGATTTGCTGCCACTTGTGGATCGTATTGAGCGAAGGCTGTCTGCTTCCTCATGTTTACTGAATCAAGGCAGTCGGCTCCAATTGCTCCAGTCAGTGCTTTGTTCGATGCCAATCTACTTCCTGTGCACACTATCCCTCCCTAAAGGGATCTTGCAACAGATTGAAAGAATTATGCGGCAGTGTCTATGGACAGGCAACACTGATAATCCGAGACAATCCTTAGCTGCTTGGGATCGAGTATGTAGACCTAAGAAGTGTGGTGGTCTGGGAGTTTTAAACTTGGGTCTCCAAAATGAAGCCTTGTTACTTAAGCACCTGTTCAAGTTCTTCAACAAAATGGACGTCCCTTGGGTCACATTAATTTGGGAAACTTATTATGCTGCTTCGCCACCGCAGGTTACTCAAAGTTGTGGCTCCTTTTGGTGGAGGGATGTCATGAAATTATACACCAACTTCTGCAAGTTAGCCATCCCTGAAGTGCATTCTGGCAACACGGTGACATTTTGGCTTGATCGATGGCAGTTGGGAAATAATGTGGTCCTTTTACGCACCCGTTTCCCCAGGCTCCATTCTTTTGTCATCAGTGACACGATCACGGTCAGGGAGTTTTTGGAGCTACCACAGATCTCCGACCACTTTCATTTGCCGCTATCGCAGGAAGCATATAATGAGTTACTTCAACTTCAAGATTTACTTGCCTTAGTTAACTTGAATGATGATGGCAAGGACATATGGAAGTGGCCGTCCAAAACTGGAGAGTTCAAATCAAAGATATATTATGAGTCTTGCTTCTCACATTTGGTGGTAGATCCCATATTCAAATGGATTTGGAAGTGTGCTTGCACATTAAAGTTTAAAGTTTTTGGATGGCTTCTTTTATTAGACCGTTTAAACACCAGGGACATGATGCAACGCAGGAGCTGGATCATTCATGATGGTACGTGTGTTCTTTGCCTCTCTGCCACACATGAGGATCGTGAACACCTTTTCTTTGCATGCAATTTCAGCCAGAGGGTTTGGAATTACCTTGGGATTTCCTGGAACGCTCAGCACAACCAGAGTACATATGACATGGCTCTTGCTGCTAGAAGGGACTTTGGTTATCCTTTCTTCACTGAGGTCGTTTTTATTGCTACTTGGAACATCTGGATTCAACGGAATGGAAAGATCTTTAGAAATGAGAGACCCACCTTCATTTCTTGGAGGAGGAACTTCATCCATGATATTTCCTTACTGGCTCATAGAATCAAATGTAAATATAGGGATAGTCTAACTTCCTGGATAGCCTCTCTATCGTAGGCCCATTGTAAGTAGTTTCTTTCCTAGCTCCTAGCTTCTCTGTAATTATGTAAACTTTTATTCTCCTAACTAATAAAACACTGTGAGGCTGTTGCCTTGTAGTACATAGTCTAGAATAGCTCCAAGTAGAACAGTTATTTGAAATGGCTCCAAATATAGCATAGTAGATGCATCTACAAGATGACATAGAGATTTGTGAAGTACATACGGATCTGAATGTGACAGACCCGTAGACTACAACCTCTCACAAGTAACATGATCAAACCCAGAACTCATTGAGTGTTAATCACATAGTGATGTGAACTAGATTATTGAACTCTAGTAAACTGTTTGGATGTTGGTCACATGGCGATGTGACTTGTGAGTGTTAATCACATGGCAATGTGAACTAGATTATTGACTCTAGTGCAAGTGGGAGACTGTTGGAAATATGCCCTAGAGGCAATAATAAGTTGGGTATTATTATATTTCCTTGTTCATGATAATCGTTTATTATCCATGCTAGAATTGTATTGATAGGAAACTCAGATACATGTGTGGATACATAGACAACATGTCCCTAGTAAGCCTCTAGTTGACTAGCTCGTCGATCAATAGATGGTTACGGTTTCCTGACCATGGACATTGGATGTCGTTGATAACGGGATCACATCATTAGGAGAATGATGTGATGGACAAGACCCAATCCTAAGCCTAGCACAAAGATCGTGTAGTTCGTATGCTAAATCTTTTCTAATGTCAAGTGTCATTTCCTTTGACCATGAGATTGTGCAACTCCCGGATACCGTAGGAGTGCTTGGGTGTGCCAAACGTCACAACGTAACTGGGTGGCTATAAAGGTACACTATAGGTATCTCCGAAAGTGTCTGTTGGGTTGGCACGAATCGAGACTGGGATTTGTCACTCCGTGTAAACGGAGAGGTATCTCTGGGCCCACTCGGTAGGACATCATCATAATGTGCACAATATGATCAAGGAGTTGATCACGGGATGATGTGTTACGGAACGAGTAAAGAGACTTGCCGATAACAAGATTGAACAAGGTATCGGGATACCGACGATCGAATCTCGGGCAAGTATCGTACCGCTAGACAAAGGGAATTGTATACGGGATTGATTAAGTCCTTGACATCATGGTTCATCCGATGAGATCATCGTGGAGCATGTGGGAGCCAGCATGGGTATCCAGATCCCGCTGTTGATTATTGACCGGAGAGTTGTCTCGGCCATGTCTGCATGACTCCCGAACCCGTAGGGTCTACACACTTAAGGTTCGATGACGCTAGGGTTATAGGGAAAGTATGTACGTGGTTACCGAATGTTGTTCGGAGTCCTAGATGAGATCCCGGACGTCACGAGGAGTTCCGGAATGGTCCGGAGGTAAAGATTGATATATAGGAAGTATGGTTTTGGCCACCGGAAGTGTTCCAGGCATCACCGGTAGTGTACCGGGACCACCGGAGGGGTCCGGGGGTCCACCAGGTGGGGCCACCAGCTCCGGAGGCCTACATGGGCCAATAGTGGGAAGGGACCAGCCCCTAGGTGGGCTGGGGCGCCTCCCACCAAGGCCCAAGGCGCCTCCAAGAGGGGAAGGGGGCAAACCCTAGGGCAGATGGGCCCTAAGGCCCACCCTAGGTGCGCCTCCCCCTCTCCCCCTTGTGGCCGCTACCCTAGATGGGATCTAGGGCTGCCGCACCCCTTGGGGTGGGAACCCTAGGGGGGCGCAGCCCTCCCTCTCCCCCTACATATAGTGGAGGCAAAGGGGCAGCCCAACACGCGATTCAATCTCCCTGTTGGCGCAGCCCTACCCCTCTCCCTCCTCATCTCTCGTAGTGCTTGGCGAAGCCCTGCTGGAGTCCCGCGCTCCTCCACCACCACCACGCCATCGTGCTGCTGCTGGATGGAGTCTTCCCTAACCTCTCCTTCTCCCCTTGCTGGATCAAGGCGTAGGAGACGTCACCGGGCTGTACGTGTGTTGAACACGGAGGTGCCGTCCGTTCGGCACTAGCATCATCGGTGATTTGGATCACGACGAGTACGACTCCATCAACCCCGTTCACTTGAACGCTTCCGCTTAGCGATCTACAAGGGTATGTAGATGCACTCTCCTTCCCTCGTTGCTAGACTTCTCCATAGATTGATCTTGGTGATGCGTAGAAAATTTTGAATTTCTGCTACGTTCCCCAACAATATTATCTGTTTTTGATGTTTATGGGCTTTATTTTACACTTTTATATCATTTTTCGGACTAACCTATTAACCCAGAACCCAGTGCCAGTTTTTGTTTTTCCCTTGTTTCAGTGTTTCATAGAAAAGGAATATCAAACGGAGTCCAAACGGAATGAAACATTCGGGAGCGTGATTTTTGGAACGAATGTGATCCAGGAGACTTGGAGTTGAAGTCAGGGAAGCTTCGAGGTGGCCACGAGGCAGGGAGGCGCGCCCCCACCCTCATGGCCCCCTCGTGGCTCCCCTTACCGACTTCTTTTACCTATCTATATCCATATAGCCTAAAAACATTGAAGAACATAATAGATCAGGAGTTCCGCCGCCAGAAGCCTTCGTAGCCACCGAAAACCAATCTAGACCCGTTCCGGCACCCTACCGGAGGGGGGGATCCCTCTCTGGTGGCCATCTTCATCATCCTGGCGCTCTGCATGAAGAGGAGGGAGTAGTCCACCCTCAAGGCTGAGGGTATGTACCGATGTCTACTACACAACCTTCTTCTTGTAGACGTTGTTGGGCCTCCAAGTGCAGAGGTTTGTAGGACAGTAGAAAATTTCCCTCAAGTGGATGACTTAAGGTTTATCAATCCGTGGGAGGCGTAGGATGAAGATGGTCTGTCTCAAGCAACCTTGCAACCGAATAACAAAGAGTCACTTGTGTCCCCAACACACCAATACAATGGTAAATTGTATAGGTGCACTAGTCCGGCGAAAAGATGGTGATACAAGTGCAATATGGATGGTAGATATAGGTTTTTGTAATCTGAAAATATAAAAACAACAAGGTAACTAATGATAAAAGTGAGCGAAAACGGTATTGCAATGCTAGTAAACAAGGCCTAGGGTTCATACTTTCACTAGTGCAAGTTCTCTCAACAATAATAACATAATTAGATCATATAACTATCCCTCAACATGCAACAAAGAGTCACTTCAAAGTCACTAATATGGGAGAACAAACGAAGAGATTATGGTAGGGTACGAAACCACCTCAAAGTTATTCTTTCGGATCGATCTATTCAAGAGTTCATACTAGAATAACACCTTAAGATACAAATCAACCAAAACCCTAATGTCACCTAGATACTCCAATGTCACCTCAAGTATCCATGGGTATGATTATATGATATGCATCACACAATCTCAGATTCATCTATTCAACCAACACATAGAAACTCAAAAAGTGCCCAAAAGTTTCTACCAGAGAGTCAAGATGAAAACGTGTGCCAACCCCTATGCATAGGTTCATGGGCGGAACCCGCAAGTTGATCACCAAAACATACATCAAGTGAATCAATAGAATACCCCATTGTCACCACGGGTATCCCATGCAAGACATACATCAAGTGTTCTCGAATCCTTAAAGACTCAATCCGATAAGATAACTTCAAAGGGAAAACTCAATCCATTACAAGAGAGTAGAGGGGGAGAAACATCATAAGATCAAACTATAGTAGCAAAGCTCGCGATACATCAAGATCGTATCACCTCAAGAACATGAGAGAGAGAGAGAGAGATCAAACACATAGCTACTGGTACATACCCTCAACCTCAAGGGGGACTACTCCCTCCTCATCATGGAGAGCGCCGGGATGATGAAGATGGCCACCGGTGATGGATCCCCCCTCCAGCAGGGTGCCGAACCAGGGTCCCGATTGGTTTTCTGTGGCTACAGAGGCTTCTGGCGGCGTAACTCCCGATCTATTCTTCTCCTCGATGGTTTTAGGGTATATGGAGATATATAGGCGAAAGAAGTCGGTCAGGAGAGCCACGAGGGGCCCACGAGGGTGGAGGGCGCGCCCCCTGCCTCGTGCTCTCCTCATTGATTCCCTGACATGTACTCCAAGTCTCCTGGATTGCTTCCGTTCCAAAAATAACTCTCCCGAAGGTTTCATTCAGTTTGGACTCCGTTTGATATTCCTTTTCTGTGAAACACTGAAACAAGGGAAAAACAGGAACTGGCACTAGGTTCTGGGTTAATAGGTTAGTCCCAAAAATAATATAAAAGTGTTTAATAAAGCCCATAAACGTCCAAAACAGATAATATAATAGCATGAATACTTCATAAATTATAGATACGTTGGAGACGTATCAGCTCTCCAAGCTTAATTCCTACTCGTCCTCGAGTAGGTAAATGATAAAAGAAAGAATTTATGAAGTGTGAATGCTAGTAGGTGCACAAGTTTGATCAATGATAATTTCAATCACCTTTTCTAGCATCATTATATATCATAATAGTAGCTCATCTCATAAAGCTTCTCATGATCAAGTAACAAGCTATTCACATGTTAAAGTATAGATCATAAACTTTCTTGAAAACTAACAAACCGTGTTATCAGTCATCAAACAATTACAATTCATCTTATTTTTAGGAAGGGTCTATGTCAAAGCTTTGATTTAGCAAACTCCACATACTCAACTATCATTTAGTCTTTCACAATTGCTAACACTCACGTGATATTTATGGTTTCAAAGTTTTAATCAGACACAAAGAAAGCTAGGGGCTTATAGATTTGCGTCCCAACCTTTTACCACAAGGGTAATGTCAACAATAATATATCATGATGCCTTAAATCCAATTGGATATATATATCAGAATCTTTCCAACACAATGTGCTTGCCAAAGGATAAAATGTAAAAAAGGAAAGGTGAAGATCACCATGACTCTTGCATAAGGTAAAACAAAAGATAGGCCCTTCGCAGAGGGAAGCAGAGGTTGCCATGCGCTTTTATAGTTGGATGCATAAAATCTTAATGCGAGGGAACGTTGCTTTATATTGCCACTTGTGATAGGGACCTTTATTATGAAATCCTTCGCTTTTATTGCTTCCACATCACAAGATCGTATAAAGCTTATTTTCTCCACACTAAAAGATCATACATATTTAGAGAGCAATTTTTATTGCATGCACCGATGACAACTTACTTGAAGGATCTTACTCAATCCATAGGTAGGTATGGTGGACTCTCATGGCAATACTAGTTTAATGGATGTTTGGAAGCACAAGTAGTATCTCTACTTGGTGCAAAGAATTTGGCTAGCATGAGGGGGAAATGCAAGCTCAACGTGTTGGGCGATCCATGGCAATATACTTTATTTCGAATATAAAAAAACATAACCCATTACGTTGTCTTCCTTGTCCAACATCAACATTTTAGCATGTAATATTTTAATGAGTGCTCACAATTACAAAAGATGTCCAAGATAGTATATTTATATGTGAAATATCTCTTCCTTCAATATTCTTTCATGAATTGTTCAAGTGACCAATACAATGTTTGCTAACCTTCAATAAATTACCACCTCTACTTCTTATATGTGAAGTCATTACTCCCCATGGGATAAGCATATGAAACATATATAATTTCAGATTTATGATATTCTCTCATTCAACTATTTACCCATAGGATATAAGTGAAGCACACGAGTAAATGACAAACTACTCCAAAAAGATATAAGTGAAGATCAATAAGTAGTTAAATAATTATTTAGCTATGTGAAGACTCTCCCATTTAATAATTTCAGATCTTGATACTTTATTCAAACAGCAATCAAAACAAAATAAAATGGCATCTAAGAATAGCAAACATCATGTGAAGAAGTAAAAAACTTAGGATCAACCGATACTAACCGATAGTTGTTGAAGAAGAAAGGTGGGATGCCAACCGGGGCATCCCCAAGCTTAGACGCTTGAGACTTCTTGAAATAATATCTTGGGATGCCTTGGGCATCCCCAAGCTTGATATTTTGTGTCTCCTTAATTCCTCTCATATCACGATCTCCCTAAATCTCAAAAGCTTCATCCACACAAAACTCAACAAGGACTCGTGAGATAAGTTAGTATAAACCAATGCAAAAACCTTATCATAATCTACTGTAGCAAATCACTAAAATTATTATTCAACATTTCATACTAAATGCCTCTGCGTATTTAATAGTCCTATCCTCAAATAGAATCATTAAACAAGCAAACATATGCAAACAATGCAAACATAACAGCAATCTGCCTAAACAGGACAGTCTGTGAAGAATGCAACAAGATCCATACTTCCCTAGCTCCAAAAATTATGAAAGAAAATTTCCACTGTAGTAAATTTATCAGAGATTATTATGCAAAAGGTTTCAACACTTTATCACATCCTGACTTTTCTAGAGAATTTTTGCAACAGCGGTAAACTTTCTGTTTTCAAACAGCAACATGAAGACTTGTAAAATAGGCATAGTAAAGGCTATCAATGCCACTTTTATTGAAATAAGAGATGCAAAACATTTTTGTAAATAACAGAAAGCAAATCCTAACAAAATAAATTGACGCTCCAAGCAAAACACATATCATGTGGTGAATAAAAATATAGCTCCAAGTAAAGTTACCGATGAACGAAGACGAAAGAGGGGGTGCCATCCGGGGCATACCCAAGCTTAGGCTCTTGGTTATCCTTGAATATTACCTTGGGGTGCCTTTTGAAATCCCCAAGCTTAGGCTCTTGCCACTCCTTATTCCATAGTCCATCGAATCTTTACCCCAAACATGAAAACTTCACAACACAAAACTTAACAGAAACCTCATAAGCTCCGTTAGTATAAGAAAGCAAATCACCATCATAAGGTACTGTAATGAACTCATTATTTATTTATATTGGTGTAATATCTACTGTATTCCAACTTCTCTATGGTTCATACCCTCTGATACTACTCATAGATTCATCAAAATAAGCAAACACCACATAGAAAACAGAATCTGTCAAAAACAGAACAGTCTGTAGTAATCTGTATCAAATGTATACTTATGGAACCCAAAAAATTCTAAAATAAATTTATTGACTTGAGGAATATATCTATTAATCATCTGAAAAAATAATCAACTAAATATCACTCTCCAGTAAAAAGTTGTAGATAATCTCGTGAGCGCTAAAGTTTCTGTTTTTTACAGCATGATCGCAAAGACTTTCCCCAAGTCTTCCCAAAGGTTCTACTTGGCACAAACACTAATTAAAAATATAAAACCACATCTAAACAGAGGCTAGATGAATTATTTATTACTAAACAGGAACAAAAAGCAAGAAATAAAAATAAAATTGGGTTGCCTCCCAACAAGCGCTAACGTTTAACGCCCCTAGCTAGGCATGATGATTTCAATGATGCTCACATAAGACATAAGAATTGAAACATAAAGAGAGCATCATGAAGAATATGACTAGCACATTTAAGTCTAACCCACTTCCTATGCATAGGGATTTTATGAGCAAACAACTTATGGGAACAATAATCAACTAGCATAGGAGGGCAAAACAAGCATAACTTCAAGATTTTAAGCACATAGAGAGGAAACTTGATATTATTGCAATTCCTACAAGCATATGTTCCTCCCTCATAATAATTTTCAGTAGAATCGTGAATGAATTCAACTATATAACCAGAACCTAAAGCATTCTTTTCATGATCTACAAGCATAGAAAATTTACTACTCTCCACATAAGCAAAATTCTTCTCATGAATGATAGTGGGAGCAAACTTAACAAAATAATTATCATGTGAGGCATAATCCAATTGAAAACTAAAATCATGATGACACGTTTCATGGTTATAATTATTCTTTATAGCATACATGTCATCACAATAATCATCATAGATAGCAACTTTATTCTCATAATCAATTGGAACCTCTTCTGAAATAGTGGATTCATCACTAAATAAAGTCATGACCTCTCCAAATCCACTTTCATAATTATAATCATCATAGATAGGAGGCATGCTATCATCATAATAAATTTGCTCATCAAAACTTGGGGGACAAAAAATATCATTTTCATCAAACGTAGCTTCCCCAAGCTTGTGGCTTTGCATATCATTAGCATCATGGATATTCAAGGAATTCATACTAACAACATTGCAATCATGCTCATCATTCAAATATTTAGTGCCAAACATTCTAATGCATTCTTCCTCTAGCAATTGAGCACAATTATCGGAATCCTTTCATGAAAGATATTAAACAGATGAAGCATATGAGGTACCCTTAATTCCATTTTTTGTAGTTTTCTTTTATAGACTAAACTAGTGATAAAACAAGAAACAAAAAGATTCGATTGCAAGATCTAAAGATATACCTTCAAGCACTCACATCCCCGGCAACGGCGCCAGAGAAGAGCTTGATGTCTACTACACAACCTTCTTCTTGTAGACATTGTTGGGCCTCCAAGTGCAGAGGTTTGTAGGACAGTAGCAAATTTCCCTCAAGTTCATGACCTAAGGTTTATCAATCCATGGGAGGCGTAGGATGAAGATGGTCTCTCTCAAGCAACCTTGCAACCAAATAACAAAGAGTCTCTTGTGTCCCCAACACACCCAAGACAATGGTAAGTTGTATAGGTGCACTAGTTCGGCGAAGAGATGGTGATACAAGTGCAATATGGATGGTAGATACATGTTTTTGTAATCTGAAAATACAAAACAGCAAGGTAACTAATGATAAAAGTGAGTGAAAACGGTATTACAATGCTACGAAACAAGGCCTAGGGTTCATACTTTCACCAGTGCAAGTTCTCTCAACAATAATAACATAATTAGATCATATAACTATCCTTCAACATGCAACAAAGAGTCACTCCAAAGTCACTAATATTGGAGAACAAACGAAGAGATTATGGTAGGGTACGAAACCACCTCAAACTTATTCTTTCGGATCGATCTATTCAAGAGTTCGTACTAGAATAACACCTTAAGATACAAATCAACCAAAACCCTAATGTCACCTAGATACTGCAATGTCACCTCAAGTATCCATGGGTATGATTATACGATATGCATCACACAATCTCAGATTCATCTATTCAACCAAAACATAGAACCTCAAAGAGTGCCCCAAAGTTTCTACCGGAGAGTCAAGACGAAAACGTGTGCCAATCCCTATGCATAGGTTCATGGGTGGAACCCGCAAGTTGATCACCAAAGCATAAATCAAATGAATCAATAGAATACCCCATTGTCACCACAGGTATCCCACACAAGACATACATCAAGTGTTCTCAAATCCTTAAAGACTCAATCCGATAATATAACTTCAAAGGGAAAACTCAATCCATTATATGAGAGTAGTGCTACCTCTTGAGCACTGCTTTGGATTTCCCCGAAGAGGAGAGGATGATGCAACAAAGTAGCATAAGTATTTCCCTCAGTTTTTGAGAACCAAGGTATCAATCCAGTAGGAGGCTACGCGCGAGTCCCTTGTACCTACACAAAAACAATAGCTCAACGCAACCAACGCGCTTAGGGGTTGTCAATCCCTTCACGGTCACTTACGAAAGTGAGATCTGATAGAGATGATAAATAATATTTTTGTACTTTTGGTATAGAGATGCAAAGTGAAAATTAAAAGGCAAAGTAAAAAAGCAAAGCAATAATAAAGTGATGGAGATTGATACGATGAGAATAGACCTGGGGGGCATAGGTTTCACTAGTGGCTTCTCTCAAGAGCATAAGTATTCTATGGTGGGTGAACAAATTACTGTTGAGCAATTGACAGAATTGAGCATAGTTATGAGAATATCTAGGTATGATCATGTATATAGGCATCACGTCCGAGACAAGTAGACTGACTCCTGCCTGCATCTACTACTATTACTCCACTCATCGACCGCTATCCAGCATGCATCTAGAGTATTAAGTTAAAAACAGAGTAACGCCTTAAGCAAGATGACATGATGTAGAGGGATAGTTTCATGCAATATGATAAAAACCCCATCTTGTTATCCTCGATGGCAACAATACAATACGTGCCTTGCTGCCCCTTCTGTCACTAGGAAAGGACAAGGCAAGATTGAACCCAAAGCTAAGCACTTCTCCCATGGCAAGAGAAACCAATCTAGTAGGACAAACCAAACTGATAATTCGAAGAGACTTGCAAAGATAACCAATCATACATAAAATAATTCAGAGAAGATTCAAATATTATTCATAGATAGACTTGATCATAAACCCACAATTCATCGGTCTCAACAAACACACCGCTAAAAGAAGATTACATCGAATAGATCTCCACAAGAGAGGGGGAGAACATTGTATTGAGATCCAAAAAGAGAGAAAAGCCATCTAGCTACTAACTATGGACCCGTAGGTCTGAGGTGAACTACTCACACTTCATCGAAGAGGCTTGGATGATGATGTAGAAGCCCTCTGTGATCGATTCCCCTTCCGGCGGAGCTCCGGAACAGGCCCCAAGATGGGATCTCATGGATATAGAAATTTGCGGCGGTGGAATTAGGTTTTTGGCTCCGTATCTGATCGTTTGGGGGTACATAGGTATATATAGGAGGAAGGAGTACGTCGGTGGAGCTTTGAGGGGCCCACGAGGCAGGGGGTGCGCCCTCCACCCTCGTGACCGCCTCGTGGCTTTCTTGACGGAGGGTCCAAGTCTCCTGGATCTTATCTGATGAGAAAATCACGTTCCCGAAGGTTTCATTCCATTTGGACTCCGTTTGATATTCTGTTTCTCCGAAACACTGAAATAGGCAAAAAACAGCAATTCTGGGCTGGGCCTTCGGTTAATAGGTTTCGTAATTTTGGCATACTAACTAAGCAATTATGTCTTCTCAAAATAACATGGCTAAAGAAAGTTATCCCTACAAAATCATATAGTCTTGCTATGCTCTATCTTCACCACACAAAATATTTAAATCATGCACAACCCCGATGACAAGCCAAGCAATTGTTTCGTACTTTTGGTGTTCTCAAACTTTTTCAATCTTCACGCAATACATGAGCGTGAGCCATGGACATAGCACTATAGGTGGAATAGAATGGTGGTTGTGGAGAAGACAAAAAGGAGAAGATAGTCTCACATCAACTAGGCGTATCAACGGGCTATGGAGATGCCCATCAATAGATATCAATGTGAGTGAGTAGGGATTGCCATGCAACGGATGCACTAGAGCTATAAGTATATGAAAGCTAAACAAAAGAAACTAAGTGGGTGTGCATCAAACTTGCCTGCTCACGAAGACCTAGGGCATTTTGAGGAAGCCCATCATTGGAATATACAAGCCAAGTTCTACAATGAAAAATTCCCATGAGTATATGAAAGTGACAAAATGAGAGACTCTCTATCATGAAGATCATGGTGCTACTTTGAAGCACAAGTGTGGTAAAAGGATAGTAACATTGTCCCTTGTCTCTTTTTCTCTTTTTTTGTTTGGGCCTTTTCTTTTTTTATGGACTCTTTTTTTTATTTTTATTTTTCGTCCGGAGTCTCATCCCGACTTGTGGGGGAATCATAGTCTCCATCATCCTTTCCTCACTTGGGACAATGCTCTAAAAATGATGATCATCACACTTTTTATTTTTCTTACAACTCAATACTTAGAACAAAATATGACTCTATGTGAATGCCTCCAGTGGTGTACCAGGATATGCAATGAATCAAGAGCGACATGTATAAAGGAATTATGAACGGTGGCTTTGCCACAAATACGATGTCAACTACATGATCATGCTAGCAATATGACAATGATGGAGCGTGTCATAATAAACGGAATGGTGGAAAGTTGCATGGCAATATATCTCAGAATGGCTATGGAAATGTCATGATAGGTAGGTATGGTGGCTATTTTTAGGAAGGTATATGGTGGGTGTATGATACCGGCGAAAGGTGCGCGGTATTAGAGAGGCTAGCAATGGTGGAAGGAAGGAAAGTGCGTATAATCCATGGACTCAACATTAGTCATAAAGAACTCATATACTTATTGCAAAAATCTAGAAGTTATCAAAGCAAAGTATTACGCGCATGCTCCTAGGGGGATAGATTGGTAGGAAAAGACCATCGCTCGTCCCCGACCGCCACTCATAAGGAAGACAATCAATAAATAAATCATGCTCCGACTTCATCACATAACGGTTCACCATACGTGCATGCTACGGGAATCACAAACTTTAACACAAGTATTTCTCAATTTCACAACTACTAAACTAGCATGACTCTAATATCACCATCTTCGTATCTCAAAACAATTATCAAGCATCAATCTTTTCTTAGTATTCAACGCACTCAAAAGAAAGTTCTACAAATCTTGAATACCAAGCATATTATTATTAAGAAAATTTCCATGCTATTAAAGACTGTCAAAATAATCTAAGTGAAGCATGAGAGATCAATAGTTTCTATAAAACAAATCCACCATCGTGCTCTAAAAGATATAAGTGAAGCACTAGAGCAAAACTATAAAGCTCAAAAGATATAAGTGAAGCACACAGAGCAAAACTATAAAGCTCAAAAGATATAAGTGAAGCACATAGAGTATTCTATCAAATTCCAAATTATGTATGGCTCTCTCAAAAGGTGCGTACAACAAGGATGATTGTGGCACACAGGCACCTGAGGAGAAGCCCGATAACACTTATTGGATTATTCACTTTGATGGGTCCAGATAGTTGGAAGGCTCGGGGGTTGGAGTTGTATTAACTTCCCCTCGGGGTGACAAATTTTGTTATGTGCTCCGGCTTATGTTTCCTTGCACTAACAATGCAGCTGAGTATGAGGCCCTGCTCCATGGTCTTCGGATGGCCAAAGAGATGAACTTGAGCCGGGTAAGATGCTTAGGAGACTCAGACCTTGTGGCTCAACAGGTGTCAGGCAAGTGGGACTCTAAAGATCCCCTCATGGCGGCTTACCGTCGTGAAGTCGATGCTGTGGCTGGATATTTCAAGGGTTACGTAGTGGAACACATTGATCGAAGGAAGAATGAGGCGGCGGATGCCTTAAGCCGGTTGGGGTCTCAGCGTAAGCCGGTGCCGCCTAACACCTTTCTTGATATTTTGCATAATCCTTCTGTTAAGTTACCTATAGAAGAAGATCTGGCAATACCAGACCCGGAGGCACAGCTGGTGGCGGCTCTCCATGTTAGCCCGGATTGGACAGTACCTTATTTGGCTTACATGACCCGGGGAGAGTTGCCAGAGGATGAGACCTTGGCAAGACAAATCGTCCGGAGGTCCAAGTCCATGACAATTGTCAATGGCGAGTTACATCATTATAGCGTCACTGGAGTGATTCAACGTTGCGTGTCACCTGCAGAGGGTCAGGAGATCCTTCATGAAATTCATGAAGGTGATTGTGGTCATCACGCCGGTTCAAAATCTCTTGTGGCCAAAGCCTTCCGTCATGGGTTCTATTGGCTGATGGCTCATGCTGATGCGGAAGACCTGGTCAGTAAATGTGATGGATGTCAGAAATTCTCACGACGAGCTCATGTGCCGGCTCAAGAGTTAAGGATGATTCCAATTACCTGGCCATTTGCAGTCTGGGGGCTTGATATGGTCGGGCCTTTCAAGAGATCTAAGGATAAAAAGACTCACCTCTTGGTGGCAGTTGACAAGTTCACAAAGTGGGTGGAGGCGGAGCCAGTCAGTAAGTGTGATGCAGCCACAACAGTCCAGTTTATGAAAAAGGTGATTTTTCGCTTTGGTTTTCCACACAGCATCATAACTGATAATGGTACTAACCTTTCCAAAGGAGCTATGGAAGAGTTCTGTCAACGAGAGCATATCCGGCTTGACGTTTCAGCTGTAGCTCACCCTCAATCAAATGGCCAAGCAGAACGAGCCAATCAAGAAATCTTGAAGGGTATCAAGCCCCGGCTCTTGGTCCCTTTACAGCGGACGCCGGGTTGTTGGGTGGAGGAGTTACCTTTTGTACTCTGGAGCATCAATACTACCCCTAACAGATCTACGGGTTACACGCCTTTCTTTATGGTGTATGGAGCAGAGCCGGTCCTGCCAAGTGACATCCGTCACGATTCACCCCGTGTGGCGGCTTATGTTGAGGAAGACAATGAAAAAGCTCGGCAAGATGCACTTGACCTGTTGGATGAAGAGCGATACTTGGCAATAGCCCGCTCGGCGATTTACCAGCAAGACCTGCGTCGCTACCACAGCCGCCAGGTTAAGTCCAGAACCTTTCAGGAAGGCGACTTAGTGCTCCGACTCATCCAGGATCAATCTAACATACACAAGCTATCCCCTCCTTGGGAAGGACCCTTTGTGGTCAGCAAGAATCTGAACAATGGATCATACTGCCTTATCGACGTTCGAGAGCACAAAGACTCACGTAAGTCGGAGGAGGAGACCCGTCGGCCGTGGAATATCGCCCATCTTCGGCCTTATTATACTTGAGCCGTCAGCTCTAATGTGTATATACTTATACTATGTATATTATATAAAGCAATAAAGCAGGACCTCTGTCTTTTTTTCCACTCCCAAAAAAAAGGTTTATGTGTTTTTCCTTGACAGGTGGTGGAGATAACCAAGGAGAAGCGGATCATATCTGAATCCGGCTTTCCTTTGGTCCAGCTTATGATCATATCTGAATCTAGCCGTTGATCACTTGGGGGCTTCCTGTTCAAACATAGGTCGTATTCGAACCAAAGAGAACATAGCTGTCGATACCCGCTTGATCGGCATACTGCCAAACCCACTTGGGGGCTTCTTGATCATATCTGAATCATAGCTTAACTCCTTTTGGGTCTGACGTGGATCGTATTCGAATCAGCGTCATTAAACAACTCTTATGGTCACTTGGGGGCTTCCTGTTCAAACATAGGTCGTATTCGAACCAAAGAGAACATAGCTGTCGATACCCACTTGATTGGCATCGCCACAGCCACTGGGGGCTAACAGATCATATCCGAATCTTAGCTCAACCCCTTTGGAACGGGTCACTGATCATATTCGAATTAGAAACCCTTGAATTTTGTTCATCATATTTTACAAGTGCCAACATTAGGTATCTTGTGACCCTCTTGAAGATACAATGGAATACATTACAATCTTCCAGAATTAATGTTAGTTACATCAGGTTGTTAAGAACCAGGTGAACTTATATGTGCCAATTTTCAGGAGTTAAGTTTACCCTCAGGGGTTGGTTTATATAATCCAGAAAAAACAGCTGTGAGCACTACAGGGCAATGCAAGGTATTTTTGCAAAGGACACAACAGATTCATACAAACTACAAAGAGAATAATGGTGGCGGCTTATGCAAGTATTTAGGGCCATAAGCATGCGCAAAGGCATAGCAAAACTCAAGGTATCTTTTACTTTGTTACAAGACTCCCCGAGTCTGAATGATGCATTGTTTTCTACGATGACATAAGCAGGTGGTGCCTGACAAGCTACTCTTGGTGTTGACTTGAAGCCCCCGGGTTATCCTTCTCCGTCTCTCCGCCGGCTGCTTTGTCCTGGAAGGATGATGAGGCCCAGTCAATGCCACTCAAGGCTTCAAACTCAGCTTCATCATCTATTAAACCGGTTGGGTCGACTTCAGGAGCGAAGGTATGCTTACGGGTTGGAGGGATCAAGCTGACATCGTCGTAATGCTGCATGGGGATTCTCCGGTTCTCCTTGTCATAACCCGGCTGACACTTGGTGAGGTCAGTATCGTTCCCAATAAGAGTAGCCACCGGACGTATATCCTTCACACATGCGGTGAAATCCTTATCATTAAACACGGTGCCATCTTCCTTTAAACTTGGATACCCAAGAGCAATGTCAGCGGGGTCTAGTTCTGGAAGCCACGCCTTGGCCCGGCTCAATGCGGCTATAGCTCCGGCTCTTGCAGATGCTCGTCTTAACTCTTGGATTCGCTGAGGTAGCACAGCAAGCTGCTTCAGCACATCTTGCAGGAGATAAGGAACATCGTTTGATAAAGCCACAACGGCCGGAGCACGTTGTGACCCGGTGTAGAGTTGTTCCACCAGAGTATAAACCGCCTTCAGCTTGATCACCATGTTCTGCTTAAGATTTGTGCTCCTGGGGCCTGCGTTATTAAGCATAAGGTGAGTCAGAGGAGACAACTGAAATGGTCATTCAAGGAGTTTTGCAGTGTTTAAGGTTTGGATAAGTCACTTACCAAAGATTGCTAAAACCATTCGAGATATCTGGCGCTTTAAGTCGGACAGTTCGACCGTTGCTTCCGCAAGCGATGCCTCTGCTGTCTCGGCCCGGGTCACCAGTGCGGCCTTTTCATCAGCCCAAGTTTTCTTCTCTGATTGAACATTTTGCTTCAACTTCTCTTGTTCAGAGACGCTGAATTCAAATTTGGAGTTGGCCTTTTCAATTTCACTTTCCTGGGTTGCCAGGCGATTCTTCAAATCAGCAATCTCCGATTCAAATTTACTTATGGTGGCCTGCATTGCACCAGATAGTAGTAAAAGTTACGGTAAGTACTATTAAGTCCCAAGCACTTTGCAAGCAAAGATACTTGACACTTGGGGGCTAATGTATACCGAAGCTTTCTAAATTATTAAGCCGGTCCTGAATATTAAGTCCCAAATACCTTGCAAGCAAAGATTTTTGGCACTTGGGGGCTAATGTATATCGCAAGTTAAAGGTATTGTGTTACATCCGGCTCAATTATTTTTTCTTTAAGCCGGGTAAGTAGCTCTAACAATTTTTCTAAGTCTATAGCATATTTATTCATAAGCAATAGACTTGGGGGCTGGTACAGTAAGTGTGATTGAAAGTAAGCTAGCATAAGTCATATCTCAGATTTTTGCTGTATCTGCTTCACCATGTCAATTTCCAGGTCACGGCTGCTTTGTACTTGATTGATATAGCCGGAGACAATCTCTCCAATACTCAAATGAGTATAGTCAGCGACATCCAGCTTGGCCTTCCGGCATTCCACCAATTCCTTTTTAGAACACTTGGCAAGTGCAGACGGCTGTGCCGGCTCAACAAATTGAGTCTTGAGAATTTCAACTTCCTGATCATTTGCCTTGGCGGGGCTAGGAGCCTCCGGGTTACCAGAATCGTTGAGGGTTTGTTCAGTAGGCGGGTCAAAGGAAGATATAGGAACATCATGAGACGGTTGAGGCGGCGACTCGTGAGCAGAGGCATCAGGAGTAGCTGTGCCCAACTCTAGTTCAGTCACAACCGGCTCTTGGGGTGGCTTATTCTTTTTTGCCCTTTTGCTGGGCTTTACTTGCACACTATGGAAAAGGTAGACAAGTTAAATACTGCAAATATGAGTAAAATAAAGCATATGGTACAACAAGTTTATATTACCCGGGAGCAGTTTTGAAGGCTGGCATGTTGGACTGCATAGACTCACTGGAGGAAGGTGAAATATCCTGATAGTTGGAGTCAGAATAATTGAGAGGCTAACAAATGAAGCCTGCCAAAGGAAAAAGAAGGTGTAAATCGGAGATAACCTCAGTCTGGCGTTTCCTGGTCACATCAGGTAAGCCGGAGGAGAGTTCCGCGTCTTTGCTGGTCCGGGTCTGCCTCCGGCTCTCATAATTCTGTCGCTTCAAAAGAAAGTCAGGATCTTGGTAAGCCAAAGGATGTGAAAATCTTACTTTCCGGGTTACTCTTCAAATTTTCTGACGCGGCTGAAGCTCGGAGTCGGAGGAGATTACAATTACCTCTTCCTCGACGGGTTGGCTGTTGCCCGTGTCTTCCTGAAAGAAGGTTAGCATCAGTAAGGTAGAAATAAAGGAGAAAGGGAATTTCAAAGGTTACCTCTTCCTCATTATCATCAGTATCATCAAGCTGAAACAGCTCAGAGGCGCTTGGCTTCCTTTTCCTTGAGGTGGTGGGCTTGGTGGTTTTCTTTTCGGCTCTCTTGGCCGCCCTGGCTTTCTTGGCCGCCTCATGATCATATTGCGTGTTCCAGAAGCTATCATTTGCCTGTAAAAGGTTATAGCTGGTTATGCGTAAGAATACAGCCTAAGATGATAAAACATAACCCGATGGCTGGAAACTTACTGCAGGGCCCGGGTTCTTCTGGCAAAAAGGTAGTAAGCCGAAGGCATTACTATTCACTGTGCCCTCTTTCAACAAGGACTAAGTTGTAGCTTCCACTACGTCATCTGGTAAGTCGTCAGGGTTATGACGTTGAGGGTCATTCTTCTCGCCTGAATAATTACACATTAAGCCGGGGCGGCGGCTTAACGGAATTATTCTCCAAGCAATCCAGACTCAGACCAAGTCAATGCCATCTAAGCCGTTCCCTAAAAGAGCTTTAATCCTCTTGATTTTGGGGGTGAGTGGCAGGCGTTCAATAGCTGTCAACTTATCCGGCAGCGGGCGAGTAGGTTCAAGGCGCAATGCGCGGAAGCCGGGCAGTGGATTTTCGCTAGTCGGAGAAGTATCTTGGCAGTAGAACCATGTATGGTTCCAGTCCTTTGGATGACTCGGCAATTCAGCATAAGGGAACAGGCAGTCTCTCCGCCTTTGAATTGATATGCCACCAAGCTCCAGACTGGGCCCGTTGGCCCGTTCATTCTGCCGGTTCAAATAGAACAATTCCCTGAACAGGAGTAGGCTGGGTTCTTCTCCAAGGTAAACCTCATAGAAAACTTGAAAGTTGCAGATATTTGACACGGAGTTGGGCCTGATGTCTTGAGGTCTTAAGTCAAAGAAGTGCAAAATGTCTCTAAAGAATTTTGAACCGGGAGGAGCAAATCCCCGGCTCATGTGATCGATAAAAATGATCACCTCCCCTTCCTTGGGTTGAGGTTTCTCTTCAGACGGGTCAGGAGCATGATAAGACATGACGTCCTTCTTGGGCAGATGGCCGGACTTCACAAACTCTGACAGTTTGCTCTCCGTAACAATGGATGGGACCCAATTGCAGGTAATCGGAGGTTTAACAGCTTTGGGTGCCATTGAGTAAATTGAAGCCTACAACAAGATAAAGGATTCCAGTTTATTATAACCCGAAGAATAAGTATTATTGGGTTGTCTGAGATGGCGGCTTAAGTAGGGGCCTAATGACATACAGGTGGTTGTGTGATAATGTTTAAACAGCTGCAAGTATTAAAGATGATGAAAATTGTCTTAAGTCACCAAAAGCAGGCAGTGCTGACAGTCAGTATTATCTTAAACCGGTCACATGAATTACTATGGCTGAAACAGAGTCGACAGATGCCGTTTTTTTGGCTAAGTGTGGAACAAACATGTTTCACAAGTTGCAGCTATTATTTTGGATCAAACGATCGTTCTGAAAAGAAAAATTTCTAGACCTAAAACCAGTGCAGAGAAGTTCATACACTCGAAAGAGGCCTTTAAACAAGGGAAATGAGATCTATTTCTATTCGAGATGGGTGCGGAACAGCCAGCGCAGTAGTTCTAATTGTCTAAAGATCAAAAAGGAGCACTAAAGAGGAAAACTATCAAGGGTTTGCAACGGGCGGCGATGAACACCGACGAACTCGGGAGGCCACATTGTAGATCTAAAAGCAGGGAAGGAAAAGGACTTACGGATGCAGAGTTGTTGCAGGGTTCCGTCGCGTTTCTCTGGTCAAGTCAGGTTGATGCAGCGGCCTGAGTTGGAGAAGACGAGGAAATCTGCGGCGGCGGCGGCAGAACTCGAGTGGCAGAGAAACAGTGCGAGGAGGAAGATGACCGAGGAAGGAGAATGGGAAAGACCTAGGTCGCACCTATTTATAAGGAAGGGCTAACTGAGACGGCGCGAGAAACGAGGGGACCGAACATCATTATCCAGCGACCCCGACGCCTCGTTTTTTGGAATGGTCAGTAAAGGCAAAGATCCATTGGAAGATATGATGGAGTAAAATATGAATATAATCGAAGATGATGTCACGATGGGTTAACGCGGATCCAGAAGATGACGTCATGGCGGGTTAAAACCTTTGCGCAGACAAGAAGACTGAAGGCTTGTTTCTTAAGGTATTTTAAGATTGACATGAACCGGTTCAAATCAATCTGGGGCCTAATGTTGGGGATATAACTATTTGTGTAAGCCGCCCAGGAGGGGTCGGGTTACGCAAAGAAGGACTCAGCAGAAGAAGCCCAAGATCAAGCATGAAGATGGCGGTTCAATAAAGGGTCTAAAGCCCACAGGTGACTTAAGGCCCATAGTGGTAAACCGCCATGATGGCATAACTTGTATCATAAGGTAGAATTAACTAGTCACCGAGCCGGAGACTGTCTATGAGCCGGCCGGGACTCTGTAGGCCGCAGGGCATCAACCCGTGTATATAAGGGGACGACCCGCCGGTGGCTTAGGGAAAAAAACAACTCATCGAGAGCCAGGCATAGCGTATCTCGCTCCCTGGTCATCGAAACCTCAAGCAATACCAACCCAACTAGACGTAGGCCTTCCTTCACCGTAAGGGGCTGAACTAGTATAAACCTCTCGTGTCCTTTGTCCCGATTAACCCCTTTAAGCTTCCTAGTTGCGATGGCTCCACGACTAAGTCCTTGCAAGAGGACATCTGCCGTGATAATTCCACGACATCTTCTGTGCAGCAATGAGGGTAACCCTCAAGTTATGGACCTAGTCCGTGTGATTGCTACCATCATCTTTCAACTTTGCTTTCTCAAGGAACGCATTAAAATTCAACGGAACAACAACATGGCCATCTATCTACAACCAAACATAAACAAGCAAGATACTATCAGGTACTAAGTTCATGATAAATTTAGGTTCAATTAATCATATTACTAAAGATCTCCCACTTAGATGGACATCCCTCTAATCCTCTAAGTGATTACGTGATCCAAATTAACTAAACCATGTCCGATCATCACGTGAGATGGAGTAGTTTCATTGGTGAACATCACTATGTTGATCATATCTACTATATGATTCACGCTCGACCTTTCGGTCTCCGTGTTCCAAGGCCATATCTGTATATGCTTGGCTCGTCAAGTATAACCTGAGTATTCCACGTGTGCAACTGTTTTGCACCTGTTGTATTTGAATGTAGAGCCTATCACACCCGATCATCACGTGGTGTCTCAGCACGAAGAACTTTCGCAACGGTGCATACTCAGGGAGAACACTTCTTGATAATTAGTGAGAGATCATCTTAAAATGCTAGCGTCAAACAAAGCAAGATAAGATGCATAAAAGATAAACATCACATGCAATCAATATAAGTGATATGATATGGCCATCATCATCTTGTGCTTGTGATCTCCATCTTCGAAGCACCGTCATGATCACCATCGTCACCGGCGCGACACCTTGATCACCATCGTAGCATCGTTGTCGTCTCGCCAATCTTATGCTTCCATGACTATCGCTACCGTTTAGTGATAAAGTAAAGCATTACAGCATAGTTGCATTGCATACAATAAAGCGACAACCATATGGCTCCTGCCAGTTGCCGATAACTTGGTTACAAAACATGATCATCTCATACAATAAAATTTAGCATCATGTCTTGACCATATCACATCACAACATGCCCTGCAAAAACAAGTTAGACGTCCTCTACTTTGTTGTTGCAAGTTTTACGTGGCTGCTACGGGCTTAAGCAAGAACCAATCTTACCTACGCATCAAAACCACAACGATAGTTTGTCAAGTTGGTGCTATTTTAACCTTCGCAAGGACCGGGCGTAGCCACACTCGGTTCAACTAAAGTTGGAGAAACTGACACCCGCTAGCCACTTTTGTGCAAAGCACGTCGGGAGAACTGGTCTCGCGTAAGCGTACACGTAATGTCGGTCCGGGCCGCTTCGTCCAACAATACCGCCGAACCAAAGTATGACATGCTGGTAAGCAATATGACTTATATCGCCCACAACTCACTTGTGTTCTACTCGTGCATATAACATCAACACATAAAACGTAGGCTCGGATACCACTGTTGGGGAACGTAGTAATTTCAAAAAATTTCCTACGCACACACAAGATCATGGTGATGCATAGCAATGAGAGGGGAGAGTGTGATCTACGTACCCTTGTAGACCGACAGCGGAAGCGTTATGACAATGCGGTTGATGTAGTCGTACGTCTTCACGGCCCGATCGATCAAGCACCGAAACTACGGCACCTCCGAGTTCTAGCACACGTTCAGCTCGATGACGATCCCCGGACTCTGATACAGCAAAGTGTCGGGGAAGAGTTCCGTCAGAACGACGGCGTGGTGACGATCTTGATGTTCAACTGTCGCAAGGCTTCACCTAAGCACCACTACAATATTATCGAGGAGTATCGTGGAAGGGGGCACCGCACACGGCTAAGAAAACGATCACGAGGATCAACTTGTGTGTCTAGGGGTGCCCCCTGCCCCTGTATATAAAGGAGCAAGGGGAGGAGGCCGGCCGGCCCCATGGCGCGCCAAGGAGGAGGAGTCCTCCTCCTAGTAGGAGTAGGACTCCCCTCTTTCCTACTCCTAGGACTCCCCTCTTTCCTACTCCTACTCCTACTAGGAGAGGGAAAGGAAGGGGGGAGAGAAGGAAAGGGGGGCGCCGCCCCCTCTCCTAGTCCAATTCAGACCAGGGGGGAGGAGGCGCGCGGCCCACCCTGGCTGCTCCTCTCTCTCTCCACTAAGGCCCATATGGCCCATTACTTCTCCCGGGGGGGGGGGGGTTCCGGTAACCCTCCGGCACTCCGGTTTTCTCCAAAATCACCCGGAACACTTCCGGTGTCCGAATATAGCCGTCCAATATATCAATCTTTATGTCTCAACCATTTCGAGACTCCTCGTCATGTCCGTGATCACATCCGGGACTTCGAACTAACTTCGGTACATCAAAACTCATAAACTCATAATAGAACTGTCATCGAAACCTTAAGCGTGCGGACCCTACGGGTTCGAGAACAATGTAGACATGACCGAGACATGTCTCCGGTCAATAACCAATGGCGGAACCTGGATGCTCATATTGGCTCCCACATATTCTACGAAGATCTTTATCGGTCAGACCGCATAACAACATACATTGTTCCCTTTGTCATCGGTATGTTACTTGCCCGAGATTCGATCATCGGTATCTCAATACCTAGTTCAATCTCGTTACCGGCAAGTCTCTTTACTCGTTTCGTAATACATCATCTCGCAACTAACTCATTAGTTGCAATGCTTGCAAGGCTTATGTGATGTGCATTACCAAGAGGGCCCAGAGATACCTCTCCGACAATCGGAGTGACAAATCCTAATATCAAAATACGTCAACCCAACATTTACCTTTGGAGACACCTATAGAGCTCCTTTATAATCACCCAGTTACGTTGTGACGTTTGGTAGCACACAAAGTGTTCCTCCGGCAAACGGGAGTTGCATAATCTCATAGTCATAGGAACATGTATAAGTCATGAAGAAAGCAATAGCAACATACTAAACGATCGGGTGCTAAGCTAATGGAATGGGTCATGTCAATCACATCATTCTCCTAATAATGTGATCCCGTTAATCAAATGACAACACATGTCTATGGTTAGGAAACATAATCATCTTTGAATAACAAGCTAGTCAAGTAGAGGCATACTATTGACGTTTTAGTTTGCCTATGTATTCACACAAGTATTATGTTTCCGGATAATACAATTCTAGCATGAATAATAAATATTTATCATGATATAAGGAAATAAAATAATAACATTATTATTGCCTCTAGGGCATATTTCCTTCAAATAGATTGGGAGTTCCGCCGCCAGAAGCCTCCGTACCACCGAAAACCAATCTAGGCCCGTTCTGGCACCCTACCGGAGGGGGGAATCCCTCTCCGGTGGCCATCTTCATCATCCCGACGCTCTCCATGATGAGGAGGGTGTAGTCCACCCTCGAGGATGAGGGTATGTACTAGTAGCTATGTGTTTGATCTTTCTCTCTCGTGTTCTTGAGGCGGTACGATTTTGATGTATCGCGAGCTTTGCTATTGTAGTTGGATCTTATGATGTTTCTCCCCCTCTCCTCTCTTGTAATGGATTGAGTTTTCCCTTTGAAGTTATCTTATTGGATTGAGTCTTTAAGGATTTGAGAACACTTGATGTATGTCTTGCATGTGCTTATCTGTGGTGACAATGGGATATCACGTGATCTACTTGATGTATGTTTTGGTGATCAACTTGCGGGTTCCGTGACCTTGGGAATCTATGCATAGGGGTTGGCCCACGTTTTCGTCTTGACTCTCCGGTAGAAACTTTGGGGCACTCTTTGAGGTTCTATGTGTTGGTTGAATAGATGAATCTGAGATTGTGTGATGCATATCGTATAATCATATCCACGGATACTTGAGGTGATATTGGAGTATCTAGATGACATTAGGGTTTTGGTGGATTTGTGTCTTAAGGTGTTATTCTAGTATGAACTCTAAGATAGATTGAACGGAAAGAATAGGTTCATGTTATTTTACTACGGACTCTTGAATAGATCGATCAGAAAGGATAACATTGAGGTGGTTTCGTACCCTACCATAATCTCTTCGTTTTGTTCTCCGCTATTAGTGACCTTGGAGTGACTCTTTGTTGCATGTTGATGGATAGTTATGTGATCCAGTTATGTTATTATTGTTGAGAGAACTTGCACTAGTGAAATTATGAACCCTAGGCCTTGTTTCCTAGCATTGTAATACCGTTTACGCTCACTTTTACCACTTGCTACCTTGCTGTTTTTATATTTTCAGATTACAATTACCTTTATCTACCATCTATATTGCACTTGTATCACCATCTCTTCGCCGAACTAGTGCACCTATACAATTTACCATTGTATTGGGTGTGTTGGGGACACAAGAGACTCTTTGTTATTTGGTTGCAGGGTTGCTTGAGAGAGACCATCTTCATCCTATGCCTCACACGGATTGATAAACCTTAGGTTATTCAATTGAGGGAAATTTTGCCACTGTCCTACAAACCTATGCACTTGAAGGCCCAACAACATCTACAAGAAAAAGGTTGCGTAGTAGACATCAAGCTTCTAGGTTGTCTATTTGACTAAACTAATATGTGTTATATCTCAACTAAAACATATCAGTGGATTCATATAGGGACGAGGTTTCCAAACATATATTCGCACTAAACAAGCCAGGTGCCGGACATGGAGTATGTGAACTTGAGCTCACATGCACTCTTTGCTACAGTAAAATCAAAAAAATATAAAAAAATAAAAAAGATATGATTTATTTGGCAACAAACATCGATGTGTGTTTTATATACGTGCCAATTTCCGTGATGAAATGACATTTGTGGAGGTCTCCACAAAAAAGACAAAATCATGATCCAAAAAAACTGTTTCAGGAAGCATTTTGAAGCATCAATTTTTTTTGCTAAGACCTGTATGAATGTCATTTTGTCACGAAAAATGTTGCACTCATGTGAAAAAGACATCAATGTTTGTTGCCAAAAAGATTCAGATTCTTTTGAACTTTTTATTTTATTTTACTGTAGCAAAGGGTGCATGTGAGCTCGAGCTCACGAGAGCACTTTCGCCAGGAGCCATCTTTTTCAAGGGCGTCGACAAGTCTGGCTTAGTTGGCGCAGAAGATGGGCTTCAATCGGGACCTTTTTCTCCCTTAGTCCACATCATCAATATTTGCTCAATCTTCTCAATAAACTGCAGGCCAGCATTGAGAGAGCCCAATGTTTTTTTTTATCCTCGTGGCCTCAGGAAATTGCACAAACCAGGGTCAAATTTGCACAGAACACCTACTTTTTGGGTTTGCTGCAGAGAACATCGTCTATTGGTGTAATCTGTTGCAGCCACATCTAATCCATAATTGATTATGTTCACATAGTCTCTAACATATGGGTCCTCCTTCTAAGTGTACACGTGGCAATAAAAACATGCCAAGTTAGTCGGCTTGAACTAAAAGAAATCTAGTAATGAGTCAGACTTTTTCATGATGAATACTTCGTTCATATATTATTTTCTGGGTTTTCTGATTTTCTTAAAGTATTGATTTTTGACCCAAAAAAAATTCTGCCAGCAAACTGCCAATATCTCCGAAACATGTCAAAATAAGCCAAAATGTTCTCAAATCAGTACTTGCTACATTTACGATTTACTGATTTCTTTTAAATGTTAAGTTTTAAACAAAAAATTGTAACAGACAACTAAAATTGTGAATATTAATATTTTTTATTGGCCGGCTAATGCCATAGGTTTTTCTTTGCCGTTTGTGCACCTACAAGCGTAGTCCACTCATGAGGAATCATGTTAATACTATAGTCAAATAGTGGATTAGAACTTACTGCAATTGGTTACACCAGTATGTTGTGTTATGCAACAAAATAGTAGGTGTTCTATACAAAATAAGCTCTAATAGAATATTTTTTTGTTAAACTTCGACTAACTGAATCAAAGTTTACGAAACTTGATTTGTAGAAAAAGCTAAATTCAAAGTAATATTATCGAACTGGAGTACACAATAATAGATTAGAGTTTCTTGCCATGTGGCAATATTTGATATCAAAGCTTCCGATCAATTCGAGGGTTTAACAGCGACGGCGGCGGCTCTAGGGCGTTGGTCCTTAGTGATACGTGCACGAAGACTTCCCCGCTGTCATTGATAAGGTCAAGCCGGCTCTGGTAGGATGGCGGCGATAGCGGCTCATTTTGACGACGGAAGTGGTCGTTCGGTGCTCTCAGAATCTCAATATAATTTTTATTATGTGTGACATGCTTTGTACTTCTGGTTGAACTTTGATAATAGGTTTGATCATTTTCACAAAAATAAATAAATAATGTGATTAACTCTTTACTTTTTTTTAAGAAAAACTCTTTACTAAATTTAGTGCCTAGAGAAATTGGGTAGTCGTCACACGCTGCAAGTCGATCGCAGAGGAACATATGTACTAATGTACACACAAGACTGCCCGATCATCAATGTCTGTCGATACAAATGAAGTCATATTCATCTACTATCCGTTCCAGGGCAGTTTAGGTTTACTGGCGGGCGGGATGCCTGCAGTTTCTACTTTCTAGGCGGCTGGCTTCTTTTTGTATGGCGCTCCTGTGTACAGTGATTCTAGAAAAGTAAACTGCATGCATGTCTCTTCCTGCTCTGTGCTGCCCGCTTCTCCTATGAATATGACTGACCCTCTTCACACCTATTCTTTGCCGAAAGGCATCTCGAATGATTAAGGTTCCACTCTGTCGAATGTGGAGGTACCTAGGTCTAGCTTTTGCACCGATGAGAAGAAACGCGGATCGGTACTGGAATGAGAACCAAGGGGATCGAGTTGTTTCTCTAGGGATGCTGACAAAGCAACCGAGCCGATCTGGTGCAGTAACAGTTTCCAAAAATGTTTTTTTAAAATGCGGTCTCTTATGGCCCGATTCATTAAAAAAGATAGAAGAGAATAGCACGATTAATTAACGGAAAACCAAGCGAAAACCGTTACAACACGCCCGCAAAAACAAGGCACACAGGGTGACCTGACAACCCACACAAGAACGCGCACACGCCGCCTGGGAGAAAAGGGTCGTCGAGGTTGCAACCTGGCGTCATCGTCATGACACCTTTGCGAGGGCGATTTTGACTCCACCATCGACGACCATCGAAGAAGCCCTCACCAGAAACAAGCGTCGAGGCCTGCGCCGGTCGATGCCAAACAGTCAGCCACACACGTCGGCGACCAGGCGGCTCCGACTCTGTCGACGAGAATTGCAGGAGAAGAGCGTTGGGCTTGCGCCAAACCAGCGCCAGAGCGGTGACCCCTCGAACACGCCGGAAGAGACCGACTACCAAGACCCATCAGCAAGCCAGCTCCGCTCGAAGCCACCATCGTTGCCACACAAGAAGCCGTGCAGAACAATCACATCGCCGGACGGACACCTGCCGACCACGATGTCGCGAGCGTCCAGCCCATGGAGTGTGCAAACGGGATCCAAAATTCTTCCAGGCGACGCCCCAAAGAGGGAAGCGACGATGCCGACGCCGTCGCCCGACCCAACTGGGTCTTAGGCTTTCGCCCGAAGAACTGGATCCAAGGGTGCGTGAAGAATGGACTCCACGACGGCGCCTCCAAGAAGGTGAAACAACGTCCACAGACCCCGACGCCATCGGCCGGCAAGAGCCGGCAAGCTTTCGCCCGAAGCAACACCCACACCCACACCCCCATGCATAGCACCTCCGCTGACCCGCTCACCTCCCACGAAGCCATCACGCCATAACTAAGCAGGAGCCACCACAATCCTCGCCGCCAGCCAGACACCGACGACCCGAACACGGCCGAAACAAGCCAGATCCAGCAACCCACTGCTGTTGCAGCGCTACAGAAGAGCCCCGAGCAGGGAGGGAGGGCCACCACCCCACCCCAACTCGCCGGACGAGCTACCAGATCGACAGCCGACCGGCCGAAGCCCCAGCCTGAACCGCCACGGCACCTAGCCGGAGAAGACGCTGCAGGAGGCCTCCAGGTTGCGCAACAGGGGAGCCGAGCATCCCTCCACCATCCGCGCCAGCCGCCACCCGCGGATCCTAGATCGGATCGGGACGGAACAGGCCCGACGACCGCGACCTCGCACACCGCGACGGTGCGCCCACCACCGCGACCAGACGCCACGCCACACGCCGAAGACCGCCTCCGCCGCGAGCAAGGACGCTGCCGCGGAGCCGAACGCCGGACAGCCGCCACCCGCACGCGAGATCCCCTCCTCCCGAGCAAGCAGCAGCCAGAGAGCACCCCCCTCGCCGCCGGCTCTGCGCAGCCTTTGCCTGCCGGAGGTCACCGGCGACGGCGAGGAGGAGAGGGGCTGGTGAGGGGAGGCTGCGGGAGGGGCGGGGGTCGCCGCCCGTGTCGCCCCGGGGAGGGAGCGGCGCGGCGGCAGGAATCTTCCCTTTTTAGAACATGAGAACATAGTTTCCAAAAATGTAACTTGAGATACATCTTGCCTCCTGGTACATTATATGTATATATGTATATGCACCTGTCTCACATAATTTTTCATATCAGAGTTCATTATTTCGATTCTAGTGCCCGCACGTACGATCTGGGAATCTAGGTATCGTTGCTGACAACGTCAGACTAAATGGATCCTGGAAGTTTCACAGTAGGGATGCGACTCGATCGGCCGGCCAGCCTTCCTCTGTTTCTGTGCCGCCCATGCAAGCTCATAACTAGATAAATCTGCCGTCCACTTGATGTGTGCTGCTGCAGATCTAACACGGCTAAGCTAACTAATTCTAAGGTCAACTCGATCGCATCCAGCAGTGCTGTGATCTGATGCTACTTAACTCGGCTGGGGCACCTGGCATTTTTGCCTGCTCAATTTGGAATCTGCCCAGGTCGAAATCTGCCAAGGTCTGCTTCTCCGGATCAACCCATGTGTCATTAATTGTCAATTCCATGCATGCATGCATGCATGGCCTTTGATCTAAGTAGGCGAAGATGCTGTGCGCGGAGAGCCGTGCACGTATTATGTGTAAAATGTCAACGAAATTTAGCAGAGAAACGCAGTGGATTGTATGTACTGCGGTTTTTTTACTTCTGAAGATTCGTTTCCCCTTTTTCATATCTGACAGGAAACAACAGGCGACGAGCTGACCTAAGATCGAATTAACAAATGCAGGTCGGTGCATGGCAGTGTGAGAAGCTTCTGCGACTCGGATCTAGTGAAATGTAGGCGCATTACCAAGGTTACCACCACTATAAATGGCTAGCGATGCTGCCCATTCTGCACAGACCCGTAAGCCAACAAAAACATCTCTCTTAGTCGTTGGTGTTTATGTCTAGCGTTTTCATCCTACCTACGATGAGACCGCTGCTCTCTTTAGTTCTTCCACTCCTGATTCTTGTCCTTGTTGCCCATGTATCCCAAGCCGACGACAAGGGGTCTCCGGTCGGGAATGGTGACAGTGGTGATCATGAATCAAAAGGTGTAGGCCCAATGAAAAATCCACATTGCTCCAAGCCTGGTCGAGGTCCAAATCCCAAGGACGATGATGATCCTACTAACAAGGGTCACAGACCACCAGAAAAGTGTGATGATGAAGAGACACCATCGCCTGATGGATCTGGGCCTTCACCAGATCAAGGTAATGGTTCACCTTCATCGCCACCATCCCCGTCTTATTCTCCAACAAGCCAAACTAATACTCAGCCGCCTCCGCCGCCGTCTCCACCACCTCTCCAACGCCATCGCCATCGCCCCCCCACACTAGGTCCAGCGACCCTGCCAACATCTTCATCTAGTCCTCCAACTACACCTCCGTCTTACCAACCTAGCGACCAATATCCTCCGACGCCATCATCATCGAGCCCCCCACCACTAGCTCCAGCCATCCCACCTACTGCTCCATCTACTACTCCTACTACATCCCACCCTACCAACCTAGAGATCAATCGTCTCCACCACCATCAGAGTCTAGCCCCCCAACAATAGCTCCATCAACCCCGCCAACACCTTTATCTAGTCCTCCTATTACACTTACACCCAATCAATCTAGCGATCAATCCCCTCCACCATCGTCATCTTCTAGCCCCCCACCACTAGCTCCATCCACTCCATCAACACCTTCATCTAGTCATCCGATTGCATCCCCACAATACCGACCTAGTGATCAATCCTCTCCAACGGCGTCATCACCTAGCCCCCTACCACTAGCTCCATCCACCCCATCAACATCTTCATCTAGTCCTCCGATTGCATCCCCACCATACCAACCTAGTGATCAGTCCTCTCCACCGCCGTCATCACCTAGCCCCCCACCACTAGTTCCAGCCACCCCACAAATACCTCCATCAGGTCCTCCTATTGCATCCCCACCATACCAACCTAGTGGTCAATCCCCTTCACCACCATCATCACCTAGCCCTCCCTACTAGCTCCAGCCACCCCACCAACACCTTCATCTAGTCCTTCTACTACACGTCCACCCTACCAACCTAGCGATAAATCATCTCCACCACAATCATCGTCTAGCCCCCACCACTAGCACCAACCACCCCACCTACATTTCCATCTAGTCCTCCTACTACACCTCCACCTTACCAACCTAATGATCAATCCGCTCCACCGCCATCATGAGCTAGCCCTCCACCAATAGCTCCAGTCACCCCGCCAACACCTTCATCTAGTCCCCCTATTACACCTTCAACCTATGAACCTAACGGTCAACCGCCACCCCTCCATTGAATACTCCATCCATCCCCCAAACCGCACCTTCAGTGGACCCGACTAATGACCAACCTCCTCCACCATCACCATCATCATCTAGCCCCCCAGCAACACCTTCATCTAGTCCCCCTGTTACACCTCCAACCTATGAACCAAACAAACAACTGCGACCACCAACATTGAATCCTCCATCCATTCCCGCGTCACCTCCATCTAGCCTACCTCCATCACCTCCGATGGACTCATCTAATGAGCAACCTCCTCCAGGATTGTCGCCGTCATATAGCCCCCCTTCATCTAGTTCCTCTATTACACCTCCAACCTATGACCCTAGTGGTCAACCTCCATTGAATCCTCCATCCCTTCCCTCATCACCTCCATCTAGCCTACATGCCGCACCTCCACCATCGTCCATGTCTAGTCCACCAACAACACCTCCAAGTTCTCAAGATAACAACCAATTGACACCGCCACCACAAACTAGTGCCCCTGCCACACCTCCGACTTATCAAGGTAATGGGCAACCACCAACTTCGGCACCGCTGCCACCTAGTCCGTCAGTAACACCATCACCATATGGCCCCCCTATTGGTACTGAAGGGTGGGTGAAAGTTCATAATTTTCATGATGCCCTGTATTGGAAAATCGGGTAATTTGCGGTTTTAAGACTAAAGTTGGTAAAAAAGAAGGATATTTCCCTTGTCGATTTGCTCTATGTGATCATGCAACCTGCTGGAATTGGCAACAACTACTTCTTGAGATAAAAGCCGCGGATGAATATAAGAAGGTCGACAAGTATCAAGTGCTCGAATGGGCTATGCCTGGGTCAATAGTTTAACCATGGAAAGTGCTATCATTTAAATTTTCAAGAAACTAAGCACATGGTGAAACTAAGAAACTAGCAGCTAGTTCCCGTGCATGGCATTTCTAGGGAGGAGAGAGGGGGGGGGGGATTGTGCTCAATGTGCGCACTGAGGGAATTGATATCCTACTTTTATGTTTATGATTTCAATTATAACTTTTGTTGTGTTCTTATTCAATATTGCCTCAAATTTACAAAACATGGTTGGGGATATAATCACATAACTAGAGGTATAAGCACACCTCGCTACACCACTTGTTTTATGGTTGCCTTGTAATTCACTTTAAAGTCTTTTGCTTATTTGTAGTTAGCTACCGATCACCTGGATGTCTATATACTTCCCCTTTCTCACCAATTTAAATACAAAAACATTCAATCTTGTAAAAATCCAAAATAATATTGCACAATCTCAAATATTAACATCACACTACTAGGGAAAAGCCTATACATAGAATCTTACCAGCAGCGCGTTTTAAAATAAGGCGCTGCTACTATATAGCAGTAGCGCGCTCTAGTAGAACTCGTTGCTGAAATAAAAGTAGCAGTAGCGCGCCTCCTATAAGCCGCGCTACTGCTATAATTGCCACGACCCCGCCGCAAAGCTAGTTCTAGCAGCAACGCGTTTATACGATGGGCGCTACTGCTACATATCATAGCAGTAGCGCATTACCGTAATACCCACTACTGGTAAGTTTACTACAAAAATTTAGTGCCACCTCGCTCCACGAAGAGGGTTTCTACCACCTTAAATATTACTTCTCATACTATCACAAGCACTTTGTCTTCATTGAACTCTATGTGTAGAATTTGTGGCCACAATATGAGTCTTCACCGGTTCCTAAACTGGTGAGGACTCATGTTGACAAATCGGATTGTACACAAAAAGATCATTGATGATCAATGTATTTTTGATGTTTATTTTTACATGCTGACACATAGCAGTAGTGCGTTCTGTGTGAAAGGCGCTACTGCTAGGAGCGCGCTACTGCTAAGCCATTCTATCTTCCACCCCTCACTCTCCTCTCTCAAGATCCACTCACACTCACACTCCTCGATCTCCCCCCTCACCCCCCCGCCGGCCGCCGTCGCCCCTGCCGGCCGCCGTCGCCTACCCCTCCTCCCTCTGCGCCGTCGTCACTGATAACCCACAAGTATAGGTGATCAATTGTAGCCTCTTTCAATAAGTAAGAGTGTCAAACTCAATGAGGAGCTAAAGGTAGAACAAATACTCCCTCAAGTTCTATCGACCACCGATACAACTCTACGCACGCTTAACGTTCGCCTTACCTAGAACAAGTATGAAACTAGAAGTACTTTGTAGGTGTTGTAGGCTAGGTTTGCAAGATAATAAAGAGCATGTAAATAAAAGTTAGGTGCTGTTTAGATAAAGACACAACTAAATTAGTTTTAGTAGAGATCTTTTTGTCACGAGAAAGTTATTTGTCCCTAGACAATCGATAACTAGACCGGCAATTTCATTTGAGGGTGAGGCATAAGCTAACATACTTTCTCTTCTTGGATCATATGCACCTATGATTGGAACTCTAGCAAGCATCCGTAACTACTAAAGATCATTAAGGTAAAACCCAACCATAGCATTATAAGGCACCAAGTCCTCTTTACTCCCATACGCAAACAACCTACTTACTTGGGTCTGTACTTCTGTCACTCACGCCACCCACCATAAGCAACTCATGAACATATTGCAAACCCTACAACGGGGATCCCTCACGCTTGCGCGACACGAAGAGCATCATAGGACTGCACCAATAATAAAACATGCAACTCAAACCAATCACGATCATCAATTAACCCATAGGACAAAACGGGTCTACTCAAACATCATAGGATAGCCATATATCATTGGGAAATAATATATAACATTGAGCACCATGTTTAAGTAGAGATTACAGCGGGTAAAAGAGGGATTACACCGCTGCATGATACGTCTCCAACGTATCTATATTTTTTGATTGTTCCATGCTATTATATTATCTATTTTGGATGTTAATGGGCTTTATTTTACACTTTTATATTATCTTTGGGACTAACCTACTAACCCAAGGCCCAGTGCAAATTGCTGTTTTTTGCCTATTTCAGTGTTTCACAGAAAAGGAATATCAAACGGAATCCAAATGGAATGAAACCTTCGGGAGAGTTATTTTTGGAACAAACGTGATCCAGAGTACTTGGAGTGGACTTCAAGAAATCAACGAGGAGGCCACGAGGCAGGGGGCGCGCCTACCCCCCTAGGTGCATCCTCCACCCTCGTGGGACCCTCGTGACTCCACCGACCTACTTCTTCCTCCTATATATATATCCATATACCCCGAAAACTTCCAGGAGCACTACGAAACCCTATTTCCACCGCCGCAACCTTCTGTACCCAAGAGATCCCATCTTGGGGCCTTTTTCGGAGCTCCGCCGGAGGGGGAATCGATCACAGAGGGCTTCTACATCAACACCATAGCCTCTCCGATGATGTGTGAGTAGTTTACTTCAGACCTTTGGGTCCATAGTTATTAGCTAGATGGCTTCTTCTCTCTCTTTGGATCTCAATACAAAGTTCTCCTCAATCTTCTTGGAGATCTATTCGATGTAACTCTTTTTGCAGTGTGTTTGTCAAGATCCGATGAATTGTGGATTTATGATCAAGTTTATCTATGAACAATATTTGATTCTTCTCTGAAATCTTCTATGTATGATTAAGTTATCTTTGCAAGTCTCTTTGAATTATCAGTTTGGTTTGGCCTACTAGATTGATCTTTCTTGCAATGGGAGAAGTGCTTAGCTTTGGGTTCAATCTTGCGGTGTCCTTTCCCAGTGACAACAGGGGCAACAAGGCACGTATTGTATTGTTGCCATTGAGGATAAAAAGATGGGGTTTATATCATATTGCTTGAGTTTATCCCTCTACATCATGTCATCTTGCCTAATGCGTTACTCTGTTCTTATGAACTTAATACTCTAGATGCATGCTGGATAGCGGTCGATGTGTGGAGTAATAGTAGTAGATGCAGAATCGTTTCGGTCTACTTGTCGCGGACGTGATGCCTATATACATGATCATGCCTAGATATTCTCATAATTATGCACTTTTCTATCAATTGCTCGGCAGTAATTTGTTCACCCACCGTAATACTTATGCTATCTTGAGAGAAGCCACTAGTGAAACCTATGGCCCCCGGGTCTATTCTCCATTATATTAATCTCCCGTCAACAAGTTATTTCTGCCACCGTTTATTTTGCAATATTTACTTTCAATCTATATCATAGAAATACCAAAAATATTTATCTTATTATTATTATCCCTATCAGATCTCATTCTCGTAAGTGACCGTGAAGGGATTGACAACCCCTTTATCGCGTTGGTTGCGAGGTTCTTATTTTTTGTGTAGGTACGAGGGACTTACGTGTAGTCTCCTACTGGATTGATACCTTGGTTCTCAAAAACTGAGGGAAATACTTACGCTACTTTTCTACATCACCCTTTCCTCTTCAAGGGAAAAAACCAACGCAGTGCTCAAGAGGTAGTGTAACATCCCAAATTTTCAATTTGGAATGTTATACACTAGATCATCATGCATATCATATTTTCTTGCATTTTGTCGATCCTAGAAATTTCACGCAACTCAAGGACCGTCGGAGAGAGTTGGAGATTTCGTTATTTTCATATTTGAGCTTTCTCAAATTTTGAAAAGAGGATCATTGGATTTGTCGGAGTTTATTTGCCTTTTATTTGGATAAGGAAAAATGCGTGTTTTCAAAATTTGCATTCTAGGTCCCGAGAAAAGTTCATTTTGTTCGACTCATTTTTAGGAGTCAGGGAAAATTTACTTTAGAAGTTTTGGAGTTCGTTTGGTTCTCTTTTCTTTTGTTTTTCTGCGCGCGTAACCGATTTAAAAAAAAATCCCGCAGCGCCTGGGCCAAGGCCAGGCTGCGCCGCGCCGCGCGGCAGCGCGCAGGAGGCTACCGCCGCCGCCCTAGGAGTCCTAGTAGGACTCTAGTCCTACTCCGTTTCCATCTTTCTTTTTTCCTTCTCTTATTTCTTGCCCCCTCCCCCAAGCAAACCCTCTCCCCTCACCTATATAAATACTCACCCCCCTCTAAACATCACATCAAGCCCAAGCCCCAAGCCGCGCCCCACCCCGCGCCGCGCCGCCCCTATAGCGCCGCCTCCGCGCCCTAGAGCCGCCGCCGCCCGCGCCCTGCGTCACCGCCGCCGCCGCCCGCGCCCTGCGTCACCGCCGCCGCCGCCCTTGCCCTAGCGCCGCCGCCGCCCTTGCTCGCCGCCGCCGGAGCCCCTCACCGGAGACCTGGCTGAGGTTGCCCCGCGTCTCTTTTTCTCCCCTTGGTTCAATTTTCTTCTAAATCGTTCCGGTTCTTTTTCTCCTCTTTCCGATTCTTTTCTTCTCTTCTGACCCGTTTTCTAGATCAGTTTTTCATTCGGTTTTCTTTTCCGAAACCCTAGATCGGATTTGTTTTCTTTTCCGGTTTAGTTGCCTCGAGACCGTTCGCCGGACCGTTCGTTCTAACGAACGTGATCACCGGATTCCTCTAGGTTAACGAACGTCCGTTCGTTTAACCGTTCTTCTTTTTCTTTTCGTCGGATTTATTCCGCGATCACGATCTCAGATCCGATCTTCGTTCTAGTCTATTTTCTCGCTCGTCTATCGGAATCAGGTGATTCAAGCACCTGGAGTTTCGTTTCGAAACCGCCGTTCCGACTAATGAACTTTAACTAAGTTTTTGCTACTGTAAAACTTGAACTAGTTTCAACTTGCTAGAACCGAGTTGTTTTCTTCCGCCGTTTGTTTTCGGTTTCTTTGTTCGGTTCTTTCTCTCTTTGCAACCGGAGTTCTTAAGCTGAACTATCTGGTTCGATCTTTTATTCGAGTTTTACCTGTGCATTAGATGAGTACTTATTGTATGCTTGTTGTTTGTCTGCGATAGATTACCCGGATTGCGCCGCCTGTTACTTCGAATCCCTAGGACTCGCGGATCATCAACAAGGCAAGTAACACTTTGATCATACCTTTTCTACAACCCAGTTTTATTGCATTAGATCCATCTCACACATTGCATTGATTAGGATCTAATTAAATTGTGGGATGGGAAGTAGATGAGGTAGTACCTATTACCTGTTTATTATGAAACCTTTGGGAGTTACTTCTACGTTTGCTTGTTATGCCATGCTATGCTAGTAGACGTGGATTGGGTGAGTGATATCCATGACAGATGTGAGATTGATAATTTTAATGGTTTATCTAAGGTGGCAACTTAAACACACATCTGGGTGGACTGAGGCACCTGATGTCTATCAGGACTTGCCTGTTTTCTTTGGACCGCCACCCAGGCTCAAAGGGATCATAAGATCTTTCATGCTAAATACTTACGTGTGCAGCCACAAGCCATTATGGGCTCTGGCATAGTTGACTAAGTCGTGCGAACTCTTACAGGGTAGACTAGCAGATGTAGGGGAAAGTAGGTGTACCGGTCTATCCATCGTAAGGTGCTAGCGCTTCTGAAAGACTGTGTCTTGGTCATCCGTTTCTCAAACACCAGTAGTGCGAGAAAACCAACGGCGGCGATCGAGTCTTGTGGGGAAAAGTGCGCAAACCTCTGCAGAGTGTAATAAACTAATCATGATTAGCCGTGTCCCCAGTTATGGACATCTTGAGTTTCTAGTACTTGAATATCATGTGAATCTCAACATGTTACTTCTAATTAATATTGTTGGGTTATTGATGACTACTTTTAATTGGGATTGAGAATGCTGTCAACCATTCTCAATGTTTAACAACCACCATGATAGTTAAATAAATTTATTCCTTTGCAGTAGGGAAAAACTGGCTTTACGCAAAACAGTAACCATAGAGCTTTCCACCAGCCAAATATGCATATAGTATAGCTGTTTCATTCCATTACTCTCTATGTGTTACATTGCCAGCATATTCCATGTGCTGACCCGTTTCGGGCTGCAACGTTAATGTTGCAGACTTTTTAGACGACGATTAAGGTGCTTTTAGGTCGTGGTTCTATACTTAGTGATGCCGTTGGAGTTGATGGACCCATTTATCTTCCAAGTCTTCCGCTGTTATCTTTATTAGATGGCCTTAAGCCATATTATTGTAATAAGTTCTCTTCGGAGACATCAATGTATTAAGTGTGTGATTGCCACTCTGCTATAAATCCTTCGATGTACTATGTGGTGTCAGCATTACTGATCCAGGGATGACACCGGAGCACAGTAGACTTGATCCATTCGGGTCTGGTCGCTACAGAGATGGTATCAGAGCACACGCTGACTGTAGGACACGACCACTAAGTTAAAGCCATAGATCACTATTCTCTCCTCATTTTCTAATTCCTCATCTTTTCTACTCTTTAGGATGAAGGACGCGAAGATTAAGTACGCTCAACCGGATGAAGGCACACCTTTTGGATTTCACTTGAAGGAAGTCACCAAGTACCTGAACATTGGATTACCAAGCTTCACGGGAACCTTCAACGCCACTCTGCCTGAAGAGGAGCGCTGGAAGATTCAAGCTCACGTTCCGGGAAGAACATTCACGCCAATCACGAAGCCCATAGATAGTGTTTTCAATGCACCAACCAGGAGTCTAGGAAGGAGCATGGCAACCCATATCACCATAGGACGCATTGGAGAAGTTTATCAAGAAGACCTCAAGGACACTATCTACCAGATTTGCGGACGCCGAGATGAACAATGGGAGTTAGTCACCACCAAGAAGGATAGATCCATTACAACTTTCATCCAGGAGTTAAACCAGCACATTCGACGCCACGAGAACCAGATGTGCAATGATATGATAGAGCTGAAGAATGCGAAGGCTAGGATCATCGAGTTAGAAGGAGAACTGAAGGCTACACGCAAGGACTACATGGACGAGATCGTAGCTCTAGCAAGACACAACGTCGATCTTAAGCAGGAGATTGAAGAACTCAAGAGGGAGTTAGCATCCAGGAAGGAAGACATGTACATCGCATGTCCGGACAACTACATCATCATCGACGACACCGATTCGGATCCAAGTGAACCCGAATTTGAAGACGAAGCTGGAGCGGACATCATGGAGTCTTCCACCGGTTCAAATTTGTAGATGACCACCAAATATTAGTAGTATTTTCCCCATGTATACACTATAGTTCGAGCACTTTTGCGATAGTTAGATCGATTCTAAGCCCTTGTTTGATTGAATGAAGTGATTTTGTGTGTATTTGCTCATGTGCATTGGGGTAGTGTTTTCTCTTTAGACCTCATTCTATTCTTATATCTCTTCTTTTCTAAACCCTCAGATGCCTCCGAGACATGACAATGGATTTCCACCAAGCTCACTCAATTGATCCAGCAGCAGAATCAGTTGATGCAGATGTTAGTTCAGAATCAGGAAAACAACAACAACAACCCACCACCACCACCACCTGTTGACCACTTAGCCCGTTTCCTTAGGCTGAATCCGCCGGTGTTTTCTAGTAGCACCGAGCCGATAGTAGCAGACGATTGGCTCCGCAAGATAGGAAGGGAGTTGACCACTACAGGATGCACGGATGGTGAGAAAGTGAAGTTTGCCGCACATCAGTTAGAAGGACCCGCGGCAGCATGGTGGGAGAATTTCACAGCCACCTTCCCAGTTGACACTGTCACATGGGATCAGTTCCAGCAAGCTTTCCGCACTGCACATGTTTCAGCAGGAGCCATGGCCATGAAGAAGCGTGAGTTTCGCAACTTACGCCAAGGAGGAAGGACAGTTGGCCAGTATGTTAACGACTTCAGCAAGTTAGCACATTATGCCCCAGATGACGTCGCTACAGACACAGCTAAGCAGGAGAAGTTTCTGGAAGGATTGAATGATGAGTTAAGCATGCAGTTGATGGTAGCAAGTTTCAACAACTACCAGGAGTTGGTAGATCATGCCATCATGATTGAAGGGAAGCAACAGCAGATTGAGAACCGCAAGAGGAAGTATGGACAGGGGAAGTATAACTCTGGAGCCCAGCAGAAGCCCCGTTTTACCCTAAATCGGGATTTCAGTTTCAGCATACCCATGGAGGAGGTAGTTCACACAACCACAATGGCCACAAGAATGGTAATGGGAATGGAGGAAGCAACGGCCAGAACCGTACCACCCCATCAACCCCATCCAAGAGAGATCTGAGTCAAGTCACCTGTTTCAAGTGTTCCAAGACCGGACATTATGCCAATGAATGTCCTGAAGGCCAGAATGGAAATGGCAATGGAAGCTCAGGGAAGAAACCGAACCCTTTCAATAGGGGACAGGTGAACCGCGTTAACGTGGAGGAGGTTGAAGATCAGCTGGATGCAGTAATCGGTAAGTTTTTGGTTAAGTCATTTACCGCACTCGTTCTTTTCGATACTGGTGCATCACATTCATACATATCAGGGGGATTTGTGAAAAAATATAGCCTGCCCACTAGGATTCTTAAAACACCTATGCTAGTAAGTTCGCCAGGAGCAGAATACATGGCCAGTCAAGGATGTTTTCAAGTGCCATTAAGCATAGGAAGGCATGTTTTCCCAACAGATTTAATTATTCTGGAATCCCAAGGTTTGGATGTAATTCTTGGTATGGATTGGCTGTCGATGTATGGAGGAAACATCGATTGTGCCAGTAAGACAATTTTGCTTACAACGCCAGAAGGAAGAAGGATCAAGTATGTATCCCGGCATGTGCCAAATAGGACACAAGTAAATTGCCTAACAGGAGTAGTGCAGGAGGAAGTACCAGTGGTAAAGGATTTTCCTGATGCATTTCCTGAAGAGTTGCCAGGCATGCCACCGGATAGAGACATTGAGTTTTTGATTGAGTTATTGCCAGGTACAGGCCCAATATCAAAGAGACCATACCGGATGCCAGCAAAGGATTTGGTAGAAATTAAGAATCAGATTAAGGAGTTATTGGAGAAAGGTTACATACGCCCAAGTTCTTCGCCTTGGAGATCACCCGTACTTCTAGTGGAGAAGAAGGATGGATCATTAAGGATGGTTGTTGATTACCGTGGATTGAATGAAGTAACCATCAAGAACAAGTACCCACTGCCAATGATAAATGATCTGTTTGATCGTTTGCAAGGAGCTAAAGTGTTTTCCAAGATCAATTTGCGATCAGGGTACCACCAGTTGAAGATTCGAGAGCAGGACATTCCTAAGACAGGATTCACCACGAGATATGGATTGTATGAGTATACCGTTATGTCATTTGGATTGACTAACGCACCTGCCTATTTTATGAACCTGATGAACAACGTGTTTATGGAGTTTCTGGATAAGTTCGTCGTAGTGTTCATTGATGATATCCTGGTTTATTCGAAGAATGAAGAAGAGCATAAGGAACATTTGCGTTTGGTTTTGGAGAAACTAAGGGAACATCAGTTATATGCCAAATTTAGCAAATGTGAGTTTTGGTTGAAGGAAGTAGGATTCCTCGGACACGTTATATCCGGAGAAGGGATAGAAGTTGACCCCGCAAAGGTTGAGACCGTAACCGAATGGGAAGCACCAACGACAGTTGGAGAGATCCGGAGTTTTCTTGGACTCGCAGGATACTACCGGAGATTCATTGAGAACTTTTCAAAGATTGCGAAGCCTATGACGGAGTTGTTGAAGAAGGATACCAAATTCAATTGGACTGAGGAGTGTGAGGCTAGTTTCCAAGAGTTGAAGAAATGTTTGGTTACCTCACCAGTATTGATTTTGCCAGATCAGACCAAGGATTATGAGGTGTATTGCGACGCTTCACGTCCAGGACTTGGAGCCGTGCTTATGCAGGAAGGGAGAGTTGTTTCATATGCTTCACGACAACTGAAGCCTCATGAATTGAATTATGCTACGCATGATTTGGAGTTAGCAGCCGTAGTGCATGCATTGAAGACATGGAGACATTTCCTCATTGGAAATCATTGTGAGGTGTACACGGATCACAAGAGTTTGAAGTACATTTTCACGTAGAAGGAGTTGAATCTCAGACAAAGGAGATGGTTGGAGCTCATCAAGGATTATGATATGAGATTGCATTACCATCCCGGTAAAGCTAATGTAGTAGCTGACGCATTGATCCCTAAGAGCCATGTCAATACGTTGATGACATGAGAAATACCCAAGGAGTTAGCAGAAAACCTTCGTGAACTAAGTTTAGAGATAGTTCCGAAAGGCTATGTGGCAACATTGGAGATTCAGTCAACATTGATGGATAAAATCAGAGAAGCTCAGAAATCTGACAAGGAGATTGCTGCTATAAAGGAGAAACTAAGCAAAGGAAAAGCAAAGGGATTTCGTGAGGATGAGCATTATACCCTATGGTTTAAGGACCGTGTTTATGTGCCAAATGACCCGGAGATCAGGAAGTTGATTCTACAAGAGGCACATGATTCACCATATTCGATTCACCCAGGAAATACCAAGATGTATTTGGATTTAAAGGAAACATTCTGGTGGACCGGAATGAAGAAGGATATTGCAGCATATGTAGCAGTTTGTGACGTATGTCATAGAGTAAAGGCCGAGCATCAGAAGCCAGCCGGATTGTTAAACCATTGCCGATACCCGAATGGAAGTGGGATAAGATAGGCATGCATTTTATCACAGGACTACCCAGGACGAAGGCAGGATATGACTCAATATGGGTAGTAGTTGATCGTTTGACGAAGGTAGCACATTTCATTCCAGTCAAGACCACTTACACTAGTGCTAAGTTGGCAAAGATATACATGACTAGGATCATTTGTTTGCATGGAGTTCCAAGGAGTATTGTATCAGACAGAGGAACCCAATTTACCTCAAAGTTTTGGAATCAGTTACATGAAACTTTGGGAACCAGGCTAGAGTTCAGCACCGCTTTTCATCCGCAGACAGATGGACAGACCGAGAGAGTCAATCAGATTTTGGAAGATATGCTGAGAGCTTGTGCACTAGATTATGGATCTAGTTGGGACGATAACTTGCCATATGTGGAGTTTTCTTATAACAACAGCTACCAAACCAGTTTGAAGATGGCACCTTTCGAAGCTTTGTACGGAAGAAGGTGCAGGACACCGTTGTCATGGGACGAAGTTGGAGACCGTCAGTTGTTTGGACCTAATTTGATTAAGGAGTCTGAACGGAATGTTAAGTTGATTCGCGATAGGCTCAAGGTAGCCCAGTCCAGGCAGAAGAGCTACGCAGATTCTAAACGCAAGGAGACAATTTACACAACCGGAGACAGAGTGTATCTCTGAGTATCCCCACTTTGAGGAGTTAAACGCTTTGGAGTTAAGGGAAAGTTAGCACCACGTTTCGTTGGACCATATAAGATCTTGCAACATATGGGAGAAGTCGCTTATAAGTTGGAATTACCAGAGGGACTGTCAGGAGTTCATGATGTATTCCATGTTTCTCAACTGAAGAAATGTCACGCCGAGATGGCGGAGGTACCGCTAAGAGATACAGTGCCGCTTGAAGCAATTCAGTTGCAGGACGACTTAACGTATGAAGAGAGACCAGTCAAGATTCTCGATTATGCCAGTAGAGTTACCCGCAGCAAGGTTATCAAGTTTTGCAAAGTTCAGTGGAACCACCACTCAGAGGATGAAGCCACCTGGGAGAGAGAAGAAGATTTGCTCAAGGACCACCCTCACCTATTTTCTAGCCAACCCGAATCTCGAGGGCGAGATTCATCTTAAGGGGGGTAGGTTTGTAACATCCCAAATTTTCAATTTGGAATGTTATACACTAGATCATCATGCATATCATATTTTCTTGCATTTTGTCAATCCTAGAAATTTCACGCAACTCAAGGACCCTCGGAGAGAGTTGGAGATTTCATTATTTTCATATTTGAGCTTTCTCAAATTTTGAAAAGAGGATCATTGGATTTGTCGGAGTTTATTTTCCTTTTATTTGGATAGGGAAAAATGCGTGTTTTCAAAATTTGCATTCTAGGTCCCGAGAAAAGTTCATTTTGTTCGACTCATTTTTAGGAGTCGGGGAAAATTTACTTTAGAAGTTTTGGAGTTCGTTTGGTTCTCTTTTCTTTTGTTTTTCTGTGCGCGTAACCGATTTAAAAAAATCCTGCAGCGCCTGGGCCAAGGCCCAAGCCGGCCGGCCAAGGCCAGGCCGCGCCGCGCCGCGCGCCAGCGCGTAGGAGGCCCCCGCCGCCGCCCTAGGAGTCCTAGTAGGACTCTAGTCCTACTCCGTTTCCATCTCTTCTTTTTCCTTCTCTTATTTCTTGCCCCCTCCCCCAAGCAAACCCTCTCCCCTCACCTATATAAATACTCACCCCCTCTAAACATCACATCAAGCCCAAGCCCCAATCCGCGCCCCACCCTGCGCCGCGCCGCCCCTATAGCGCCGCCGCCGCGCCCTAGAGCCGCCGCCGCCCGTGCCCTGCGTCACCGCCGCCGCCACCCTTGCCCTAGCGCCGCCGCCGCCCTTGCTCGCCGCCGCCGGAGCCCCTCGCCGGAGACCTCGACGAGGTTGCCCCGCGTCTCTTTTTCTCCCCTTGGTTCGATTTTCTTCTAAATCGTTCCAGTTCTTTTTCTCCTCTTTCCGATTCTTTTCTTCTCTTCCGATTCGTTTTCTAGATCGGTTTTTCGTTCGGTTTTGTTTTCCGAAACCCTAGATCGGATTTGTTTTCTTTTCCGGTTTAGTTGCCTCGAGACCGGTCACCGGACCGTTCGTTCTAACGAACGTGATCACTGGATTCCTCTAGGTTAACGAACGCCCGTTCGTTTAACCGTTCTTCTTTTTCTTTTCGTCGGATTTATTCCGCGATCGCGATCTCAGATCCGATCTTCGTTCTAGTCTATTTTCTCGCTCGTCTATCGGAATCAGGTGATTCAAGTGCCTGGAGTTTCGTTTCGAAACCGCCGTTCCGACTAATCAACTTTAACTAAGTTTTTGCTACTGTAACACTTGAACTAGTTTCAACTTGCTAGAACCGAGTTGTTTTCTTTCGCCGTTTGTTTTTGGTTTCTTTGTTCGGTTCTTTCTCTCTTTGCAACCGGAGTTCTTAAGTTGAACTATCTGGTTTGATCTTTTGTTTGAGTTTTACCAGTGCATTAGATGAGTACTTATTGTATGCTTGTTGTTTGTCTGCGATAGATTACCCGGATTGCGCCGCCTGTTACTTCGAATCCCTAGGACTCGCGGATCATCAGCAAGGCAAGTAACACTTTGATCATACCTTTTCTACAACCCAGTTTTATTGCATTAGATCCATCCTCACACATTGCATTGATTAGGATCTAATTAAATTGTGGGATGGGAAGTAGATGAGGTAGTACCTATTACCTGTTTATTATGAAACCTTTGAGAGTTACTTCTACGTTTGCTTGTTATGCCATGCTATGCTAGTAGACATGGATTGGGTGAGTGATATCCATGACAGATGTGAGATTGATAATTTTAATGGTTTATCTAGGGTGGCAACTTAAACACACATCTGGGTGGATTGAGGCACCAGATGTCTATCAGGACTTGCCTGTTTTCTTTGGACCGCCACCCAGGCTGAAAGGGATCATAAGATCTTTCATGCTAAATACTTACGTGTGCAGCCACAAGCCATTATGGGCTCTGGCATAGTTGACTAAGTCGTGCAAACTCTTACGGGGTAGACTAGCAGATGTAGGGGAAAGTAGGTGTACCGGTCTATCCATCATAAGGTGCTAACGCTTCTGAAAGACTGTGTCTCGGTCATCCGTTTCTCAAACACCAGTAGTGCCAGAAAACCAACGGAGGCGATCGAGTCTTGTGGGGAAAAGTGTGCAAACCTCTGCAGAGTGTAATAAACTAATCATGATTAGCCGTGTCCCCGGTTATGGACATCTTGAGTATCTAGTACTTGAATATCATGTGAATCTCAACATGTTACTTCTAATTAATATTGTTGGGTTATTGATGACTACTTTTAATTGGGATTGAGAATGCTGTCAACCATTCTCAATGTTTAACAACCACCATGATAGTTAAATAAATTTATTCCTTTGCAGTAGGGAAAAACTGGCTTTACGCAAAATAGTAACCATAGAGCTTTCCACCAGCCAAATATGCATATAGTATAGCTGTTTCATTCCATTACTCTCTATGTGTTACATTGCCAGCATATTCCATGTGCTGACCCATTTCGGGCTGCAACGTTAATGTTGCAGACTTTTCAGACGATGATTAAGGTGCTTTTAGGTCGTGGTTCTATACTCAGTGATGCCGTTGGAGTTGGTGGAGCCATTTATCTTCCAAGTCTTCTGCTGTTATCTTTATTAGATGGCCTTAAGCCATATTATTGTAATAAGTTCTCTTCGGAGACATCGATGTAATAAGTGTGTGATTGCCACTTTGCTATAAATCCTTTGATGTACTGTGTGGTGTCAGCATTACTGATCCAGGGATGACACCGGAGCACAGTAGACTTGATCCATTCGGGTCTGGTCGCTACAGGTAGCAAGAAGGATTTTTGGTGCCGTTGCCGGGGAGATCTATTCACAAGTCAAGACATACCAAGTACCCATCACAAACTCTTATCCTTCACATTACATTATTTGCCATGTGCCTCTCGTTTTCCTCTCCCCCACTTAACCCTTGTCGTTTTATTCACCCTTCTTCTGTTCATCTTTTCGTTTGCTTTGACGTCTTACTTGGCTCGTTTACTCGTTTGGTTGGAATAGTTGTTTATTTATTGCTAAACAGAGAACCTAAGATCTATGGATCCTCATCCGCTTGCTAATATTTTTAAGAGATCCAATTATGATGAACCAATTGCTAGTGAGTTTTGTGCACTAGATTTTATTTATGAAGTTTTGCTTAAAATTCGTGAATCTGAAAATTGTGCTGAAGTACTTTATGGAGTGATTCACGATGGATATTTGAATAAGAAGCATGATTGCAATGATGATAGTATATATTCTATTGATGTAAATTGTGCTAATAATATGCAAAACCCTAAGCTTGGGTATGCTAGTTTTGCTATGTCCTCTACTTGTTGCAATGATCATGATTGGGGTGGTTCTTCTTACAATATAGAAAATTTATTTAAGCCCCATGATGAATATGAGATTGATAATAGTGTTTGCAATATTATTGAAAGTGGGTTTGGAAGAGTGTCAAGTTTAGATCCCACATATTTGGAGAATGTTCAATCTTATGAAATTTTTGATAAAAGTGGGTTTGGAGAGGTCATGCCTTTAGTTAATATTAATCCCACTATTTTGGAAGAGTGTCAACTTTGCATGCATGTGGATCATGTTGAAAATATTTTATGTGATAGCTATTTTGTTGAATTTGCTTATGATCCCACATGTAATTATTATTAGAGAGGAAAATATGGTTGTAGAAATTTTCATGTTACTAAATTACCTATCGTTATGTTGAGATTGCTATTGTTTCTTTCTGCTTCCTTGCATATGCTAGTTTTTGCTTACCTTGATAATTTGTTTGCCTATAAGATGCCTATGCATAGGAAGTATGTTAGACTTAGATGTGTTTTTCACGTGTTTTATGATGCTCTCTTTGTGCTTCAATTCTTGTCTTTCATGTGGGCATCGTTGAAATCTTATGCCTAGCTAAAAGGTTTTAAAGAAAAGCGTTTATTGGGAGACAACCGAATATTTTTCCTTGCTGTTATTCAATAAATAATTCATATAGACTCTGTTTAGATGTGGTTTTATGCTTTTACTTAGTTTTTGTGCCAAGTAGAACCTTTGGGAAGACTTGGGGGAAAGTCTTTGCAATCTTGCTGTAAAAAACAGAAACTTTAGCGCTCATGAGATTTGCTGCCATTTTTTTTACTGGAGAGTGAGATTAGGTTGATTCTTTTTGAAGATAATTAATAGATAAATTCCTCACGTCCATCAATTTATTTTAGAATTTTTGGGGTTAGATAAGCATTCGAAACCTACAGATTACTACAGACTGTTCTGTTTTTGACAGATTCTGTTTTTCGTGTGTTGTTTGCTTATTTTGATGAATCTATGGCTAGTATCAGAGGTTATGAACCATATAGAAGTTGGAATACAGTAGGTTTAACACCAATATAAATAAATAATGAGTTCATTACAGTAGCTTAAGTGGTGGTTTGTTTTCTTATACTAACGGAGCTCATGAGATTTTCTGTTTAAGTTTTGTGTTGTGAAGTTTTCAAGTTTTGGGTAAAGATTTGATGGACTATGGAATAAGGAGTGGCAAGAGCCTAAGATTGGGGATGCCCAAGTCACCCCAAGGTAAAATTGAAGGAAAACCAAAAGCCTAAGCTTGGGGATGCCCCATAAGGCATCCCCTCTTTTGTCTTCTTCTATCAGTAACTTTACTTGAGGCTATATTTTTATTCAGCACATGATATGTGTTTTGCTTGGAGCGTCTTGTATGATTTAAGTCTTTGCTTTTTAGTTTACCATAATCATCCTTGCTGTACACACCTTTTGGGATATACACACATGAATTGGAATTTATTAGAATACTCTATGTGCTTCACTTATATCTTTTGAGCTAAGATAATTTTGCTCTAGTGCTTCACTTATATCTTTTAGAGCACGGTGGTGGTTTTATTTTATAGAAATTATTGATATCTCATGCTTCACTTATATTATTTTGAGATTCTTTTAGAACAGCATGGTAATTTGCTTTGGTTATAAAATTAGTCCTAATATGATAGGCATCCAAGATGGGTATAATAAAAATTATCATAAAAAAGTGCATTGAATACTATGAGAAGTTTGATATTTGATGATTGTTTTGAGATATGAAGATGGTGATATTAGAGTCATGCTAGTTGAGTAGTTGTGAATTTGAGAAATACTTGTTTTGAAGTTTGTGATTCCCGTAGCATGCACGTATGGTGAACCGTTATGTGATGAAGTTGGAGCATGATTTATTTATTGATTGTCTTCCTTATGAGTGGCGGTCGGGGACGAGCGATGGTCTTTTCCTACCAATCTATCCCCCTAGGAGCATGCGCGTAGTACTTTGTTTCGATAACTAATAAAGTTTTGCAATAAGTATGTGAGTTCTTTATGACTAATGTTGAGTCCATGGATTATACACACTCTCACCCATCCACCATTGCTAGCCTCTCTAGTACCCCGCAACTTCCGCCGGTACCTTAAACCCACCATATACCTTCCTCAAAACAGTCACCATACCTACCTATTATGGCATTTCCATATCCATTCCGAGATATATTGCCATGCAACTTTCCACCGTTCCGTTATTATGACACGCTTCATCATTGTCATATTGCTTCGCATGATCATGTAGTTGACATCATACTTGTGGCAAGGCCACCGTTCATAATTCTTTCATACACGTCCCTCATGAGTCATTGCATATCCCGGTACACAACCGGAGGCATTCACATAGAGTCATATTTTGTTCCAAGTATTGAGTTGTAAGTAAATAAAAGTGTGATGATCATCATTATTAGAGCATTGTCCCAAGTGAGGAAAGGATGATGGAGACTATGATTCCTGCACAAGTCGGGATGAGACTCCGGACGAAAAGAAAAAGAAAGAAAAGGAAAAGAGGCCGTAAAAAAGGCCCAAATATAAAAAGGGAAAAAAATGAAAAATGAGAGAAAAGAGAGAAGGGACAATGTTACTATCCTTTTTCCACACCTGTGCTTCAAAGTAGCACCATGATCTTCATGATAGAGAGTCTCCTATGTTGTCACTTTCATATACTAGTGGGAATTTTACATTATAGAACTTGGCTTGTATATTCCAATGATGGGCTTCCTCAAAATGCCCTAGGTCTTCGTGAGCAAGCAAGTTGGATGCACACCAACTTAGTTTCTTTTGTTGAGCTTCCATACACTTATAGCTGTAGTGCATCTGTTGCACGGCAATCCCTACTCACTCACATTGATATCTACTGATGGGCATCTCCATAGCCCATTGATACGCCTAGATGATGTGAGACTATCTTCTCCTTTTTGTCTTTTCCACAACCACCATTCTATGTCCATGGCTCACGCTCATGTATTGCGTGAATATTGAAAAGGTTTGAGAACATCAGGAGTATGAAACAATTGCTTGGCTTGTCATCGGGGTTGTGCATGATTTAAATATTTTTTGTGGTGAAGATAGAGCATAGCCAGACTATATGATTTTGTAGGGATAACTTTCTTTGGCCATGTTATTTTGATAAGACATGATTGCTTTGGTAGTATGCTTGAAGTATTACTATTTTTAGTATGCTTGTGTGGTGAAGAAAATTACATTGAGAAATATGCTAGGTAGCATTCCACATCAAAAAGGACGAGCAAGAATTAAGCTTGGGGATGCTTGATACGTCTCCAACGTATCTATAATTTTTGATTGTTCCATGCTATTATACTATCTATTTTGGATGTTAATGGGCTTTATTTTACACTTTTATATTATTTTTGGGACTAACCTACTAACCCAAGGCCCAGTGCAAATTGTTGTTTTTTTTTACCTATTTTAGTGTTTCGCAGTAAAGGAATATCAAACGGAATCCAAATGGAATGAAACCTTCAGGAGAGTTATTTTTAGAACAAACGTGACCCAGAGGACTTGTATTGGACGTCAAGAAATCAACGAGGAGGCCACGAGGAAGGGAGGCACGCCTACCCCCCTTGGCGCGCCCTCCACCCTCGTGGGCCCCTCATGGCTCCACCAACCAACTTCTTCCTCCTATATATATATATCCATATACCTTGAAAACATCCATTAGCACCACGAAACCCTATTTCCACCATCGCAACCTTCTATACCTAAGAGATCCCATCTTGGGGCCTTTTCCGGAGCTCCGCCGGAGGGGGAATCGATCACGGAGGGCTTCTACATCAACACCATAGCCTCTCCGATGATGTGTGAGTAGTTTACTTCAGACCTTCAGGTCCATAGTTATTAGGTAGATGGATTCTTCTCTCTCTTTGGATCTCAATACAAAGTTCTCCTCGATCTTCTTAGAGATCTATTCGATGTAAGTCTTTTTGTGGTGTGTTTGTCGAGATCCGATGAATTGTGGGTTTATGGTCAAGTTTATCTATGAACAATATTTGATTCTTCTATGAAATTTTTATGTATGATTAAGTTATCTTTGCAAGTCCCTTCGAATTATCAGTTTGGTTTGTCCTACTAGATTGATCTTTCTTGCAATGGGAGAAGTGCTTAGCTTTGGGTTCAATCTCGCGGTGTCCTTTCCCAGTGACAGCAGGGGCAGCAAGGCATGTATTGTATTGTTGCCATCGAGGATAAAAAGATGGGGTTTATATCATATTGCTTGAGTTTATCCCTCTACATCATGTCATCTTGCCTAATGCGTTACTTTGTTCTTATGAACTTAATACTCTAGATGCATGCTGGATAGCGGTCGATGTGTGGAGTAATAGTAGTAGATGCAGACTCGTTTCGGTCTACTTGTCTCGGATGTGATGTCTATATACATGATCATGCCTATATATTCTCATAATTATGCACTTTTCTATCAATTGCTCGACAGTAATGTGTTCACCCACCGTAATACTTATGCTATCTTGAGAGAAGCCACTAGTGAAACCTATGACCCCGGGTCTATTCTCCATTATATTAATCTCCCATCAACAAGTTATTTCTGCTACCGTTTATTTTGCAATCTTTACTTTCAATCTATATCATAAAAATACCAAATTTTTTTATCTTATTATTATTATCTCTATCAGATATCACTCTAGTAAGTGACCGTGAAGGGATTGACAACCCCTTTATCGTGTTTGTTGCGAGTTTCTTATTTGTTTGTGTAGGTACGAGGGACTTGCGTGTAGTCTCCTACTTGATTGATATCTTGGTTCTCAAAAATTGAGGGAAATACTTATGCTACTTTGCCGCATCACCCTTTCCTCTTCAAGGGAAAACCAATGTAGTGCTCAAGAGGTAGCACTACATAGTGGGGGAAGAGTTGGTGATGACGGCGGTGAAGTTGTTGGTGTACATCGTTGTCGCGATGATGGCCCCGATGGTGTTCCGGCGCCACCGGGAGAGAGGGAGAGAGAGACCCCCTTCTTCTTCTTCTTCTTCTTCTTCTTTCTTGACCTTCCTCCTAGATGGGAGAAGGGTTTCCCCACTGTTCCATGGCCTCCATGGCGGCGGAGGGGCGAGAGCCCCTACGAGATTGGATCTCTCTCTCTATTCCCTTCTATTTCCGCACTCCCTGATTCTTCCCTTTCGCCGTTTCTTAAATTCCTGGAGATTCATAACTCTGATTGGGCTGAAATTTTGACACAATTTTTATCCGAATATTGGCTTTCCTACGGCGAAAGGAGGGCACCAACCGCCTTACGGAGTGGACACGAGGGCCCAGGGCGCGCCCCTCACCCTCGTGGGCCCCTCAGGCATCGTCTCGCGTTGATTCCACTTCCCAAAATTCACATATATTCCAAAAAAATATCTGTAAGTTTTTATCCCGTTTGGACTCCGTTTGATATGGATTTTCTACAAAACAAAAAACAAGCAACAAACAGGAACTGGCACTGGGCACTGGAACAATACGGTAGTCCCAAAATAGTATAAAAAGTTGCGAAAAGTGTGTAAAAGTTGTAGAACATTGGCATGGAACAATGAAAAATTATAGATACAACGGAGATGTATCAGTCACCTCCTCCTCCTCCTCGCTGGACAGGGTACTGCCCTCCTCCTCTATCCTCCCTCCACTCCTCCGTTCACCGCCGGCCGGCCCCTCCTTGCTCCGCCTTCCTCCTCTGTCCTACTCTCTCCACCCTCCTCCGGTCGCCACTCCTTATCCCCCTCCCTCCTCCATCCACAACCCCTCCTCCCTGCTACATTTTGATTTAGTAGGCTAGTTCATATGCAACATTTGGATTTAGTTTATATGATTTAGTTGATTTAGTAGGCTAGTTGATTTAGAACATTTTGATTTAGTTGATTTAGTAGATTTAGAACATTTTGATTATTTGATTTAGTAGGCTAGTTGATTTAGTTGATTTAGTACGCTAGTTGATAGCTCTGAAGATTTGGCACGGCCTATCTAGATGCTTGGAAAAAATGCACCATTTTATTGTTATTTTTCTGTACATGGATAGCTAGATGCTTTTATTTTTTTGTAATAAGTTATTTTTTGGCAAAATGTAGGTGCCAATTTAGTTAAATTTGCCACTTGTTTTTTAATCAGTTATCTTAGGCAATAGGGGCCAAATTAGATGAAATGTCTTGGTAGGTGGTACTCCCTCCTTCCATCTATATAGGTCCTCATGCGTTTTTCGAGGCTAACTTTGACCAAATGTTAGAGCAACAATATATGACGTGCAACTTACACAAAGCATACCGTCAAATTCGTATGTGAAAGGTGATTTCAATGATATAATTTACACATTATGCATGTCATGCACTATTAATCTTGTCAATAGTCAAAGACAGTCTTGAAAAAGACATTAGACCCTATATAGATGGAAGGAGGGAGTACCCTGATTTGATAGATATTTGTGAAAAGTTTTTTCGATAATAGGTGCCAATGAAATGCTTTGGTAGGTGGTACCTTGTCATCTTACATGTTACTAGATCTTAGGATTATAACTGTCCATCAAATTGCTTTTCTCGGAAGAATCTCTTCATCTAGAGATATCGGTGATATAAACACAAGATTTTGCATTTGCCTGTGATGTCTACTACACAACCTTCTTCTTGTAGACGTTGTTGGGCCTCCAAGTGCAGAGGTTTGTAGGACAGTAGGAAATTTCCCTCAAGTGGATGACCTAAGGTTTATCAATCCATAGGAGGCATAGGATGAAGATGGTCTCTCTCAAACAACCCTGCAACCAAATAACAAAGAGTCTCTTGTGTCCCCAACACACCCAATACAATGGTAAATTGTATAGGTGCACTAGTTCGGCGAAGAGATGGTGATACAAGTGGTATATGGATAGTAGATAAAGGTTTTTGTAATCTAAAAATATAAAAACAAAAAGGTAACTAATGATAAAGGTGAGCATAAACGGTATTGCAATGCTAGGAAACAAGGCCTAGGGTTCATACTTTCACTAGTGCAAGTTCTCTCAACAATAATAACATAATTGGATAACATAACTATCCCTCAACATGCAACAAAGAGTCACTCCAAAGTCACTAATAGCGGAGAGCAAACGAAGAGATTATGGTAGGGTACGAAACCACCTCAAAGTTATTCTTTCCAATCAATCCGCTGGGCTATTCCTATAAGTGTCACAAACAGCCCTAGTGTTCGTACTAGAATAACACCTTAAGACACAAATCAACCAAAACCCTAATGTCACCTAGATACTCCAATGTCACCTCAAGTATCCGTGGGTATGATTATACGATATGCATCACACAATCTTAGATTCATCTATTCAACCAACACATAGAACCTCAAAGAGTGCCCCAAAGTTTCTACCGGAGAGTCAAGACGAAAACGTGTGCCAACCCCTATGCATAGATTCCCAAGGTCACAGAACCCGCAAGTTGATCACCAAAACATACATCAAGTGGATCATAGAATACCCCATTGTCACCACAGCTATCCCACGCAAGACATACAACAAGTGTTCTCAAATCCTTAAAGACTCAATCCGATAAAATAACTTCAAAGGGAAAACTCAATCCATTACAAGAGAGTAGAGGGGGAGAAACATCATAAGATCCAACTATAATAGCAAAGATCGCGATATATCAAGATCATATCACCTTAAGAACACGTGAGAGAGAGAGATCAAACACATAGCTACTGGTACATATCCTCAGCCCCGAGGGAGAACTACTCCCTCCCCATCATGGAGAGCACCGGGATGATGAAGATGGCCACCGGAGAGGGATTGCCCTCTCTTGCAGGGTGCCGGAACGGGTCTAGATCGGTTTTCGATGGCTACGGAGGCTTCTGGCAGCGGAACTCCCGATCTATTATGCTCCCCGAAGTTTTTAGGGTATATGGGTATATATGGGAGGAAGAAGTACGTCGGTGGACCTCCGGGCTGTCCACGAGGCAGGGGGTGCGCCCGGGGGGTGGGGGGTGGGTGCGCCCCCACCCTCGTGGGCAGCCCGGGACTCTCCTGGTCCAACTCCGATGCTTCATGGGCTTCTTCTGGTCCAAAAATAAGTTCCATGAAGTTTCAGGTCAATTGGACTCCGTTTGATTTCCCTTTTCCGCGATACTCTAAAACGAGGAAAAAACAGAAACTGGCACTAGGCTCTGGGTTAATAGGTTAGTCCCAAAAATCATATAAAATAGCATATAAATGCATATAAAACATCCAAGGTTGATAATATAATAGCATGGAACAATCGAAAATTATAGATAAGTTGGAGACGTATCAGCATCCCCAAGCTTAATTCCTGCTCGTCCTTGAGTAGGTAAATGATAAAAACATAATTTTTTGATGTGGAATGCTACCTAACATATTTATCCATGTAGTTCTCTTTATTGTGGCAAGAATATTCAGATCCATAAGATTCAATACAAAAGTTTAATAGTGACATAAAAATAATAATACTTCAAGCATACTAACCAAGTAATCATGTCTTCTAAAAATAACATGGCCAAATAAATCTATCCCTACAAAATCATATAGTCTGGGTATGCTCTATCTTCAGCACACTAAATATTTAAATCATGCACAACCCTGATGACAAGCCAAGCAATTGTTTCATACTTTTGATGTTCTCAAATTTTTTCAATCTTCACGCAATACATGAGCGTGAGCCATGGACATAGCACTATAGGTGGAATAGAATGGTGGTTGTGGAGAAGACAAAAAGGAGAAGATGGTCTCACATCAACTAGGCGTATCAACAGGCTATGGAGATGCCCATCAATAGATATCAATGTGAGTGAGTAGGGATTGCCATGCAACGGATGCACTAGAGCTATAAGTGTATGAAAGCTCAACAAAAGAAACTAGTGGGTGTGCATCCAACTTGCTTGCTCACGAAGACCTAGGGCATTTTGAGGAAGCCCATCATTGGAATATACAAGCCAAGTTCTATAATGAAAGATTCCCACTAGTATATGAAAGTGACAACATAGGAGACTCTCTATCATGAAGATCATGGTGCTACTTTGAAGCACAAGTGTGGTAAAAGGATAGTAGCATTTCCCTTCTCCCTTTTTCTCTCATTTTTTATTTTTTATTTTTATTTGGGCCTTTTTTATGGCCTCCTTTTTTTATTTGGGCTTCTTTGGCCTCTTTTTTTTCGTCCGGAGTCTCCTCCCGACTTGTGGGGGAATCATAGTCTCCATCATCCTTTCCTCACTGAGACAATGCTCTAATAATGTGATCATCACACTTTTATTTACTTACAACTCAACAATTACAACTCGATAATTAGAACAAGATATTACTCTATACGAATGCCTCCGGCGGTGTACCGGGATGTGCAATGACTCATGAGTGACATGTATGAAAGAATTATGAACGGTGGCTTTGCCACAAATACGATGTCAACTACATGATCATGCAAAGAAATATGACATTGATGAAGCGTGTCATAATAAACAGAACGGTGGAAAGTTGCATGGCAATATATCTCGGAATGGCTATGGAAATGCCATAATAGGTAGGTATGGTGGCTGTTTTGAGGAAGATATACGGTGGGTTTATGGTATCGGCGAAAGTTGCGCGGTACTAGATAGGCTAGCAATGGTGGAAGGGTGAGAGTGCGTATAATCCATGGACTCAACATTAGTCATAAAGGACTCACATACTTATTGCAAAAATTTAGTTATCAAAACAAAGTACTACGCGCATGCTCCTAGGGGGGTAGATTGGTAGGAAAATACCATCGCTCGTCCCCGACCGCCACTCATAAGGAAGACAATGAATAAATAAATCATGCTCCGACTTCATCACATAACAGTTGACCATACGTGCATGCTACGGGAATCACAAACTTCAACACAAGTATTTCTCGAATTCACAATTACTCAACTATCATGACTCTAATATCACCATCCTTATATCTCAAAACAATCATCAAGTATCAAACTTCTCATAGTATTCAATGCACTTTGTATGAAAGTTTTTATTATATCCTTCTTGGAGGCCCATTGTCGGTGTCAAAACTGGCGGATCTCGGGTAGGGGGTCCCGAACTGTGCGTCTAGGCCGGATGGTAACAGGAGGCAGGGAACACGATGTTTTACCCAGGTTCGGGCCCTCTCGATGGAGGTAAAACCCTATGTCCTGCTTGATTAATATTGATGATATGGGTAGTACAAGAGTAGATCTACCACGAGATCAAGGAGGCTAAACCCTAGAAGCTAGCCTATGGTATGATTGTTGTATATGGAGTTGATTGCCTACGGACTACAACCCTCCGGTTTATATAGACACCGGATAGGGTTAGGGTTACATAGAGTCGGTTACAATGGTAGGAGATCTTGAATATCCGCATCGCCAAGCTTGCCTTCCACGCCAAGGAAAGTCCCATCCGGACACGGGACGTAGTCTTCAATCTTGTATCTTCATAGTCCTGGAGTCCGGCTACCCGAACACCCCCTAATGTAGGACTCCCTCAGTAGCCCCTGAACCAGGCTTCAATGACGACGAGTCCGACGCGCAAATTGTCTTCGGCATTGCAAGGCGGGTTCCTCCTCCAAGTCCTTCATAGAAGATTGTAAACACCAAGAGTGGTGTACGGCTCTGCAAAATAAGCTTCCACATATTGCCATAGAGAGAATAATATTAACACAAATCAAATCTGCTGGCGTATTCCGCAGTGCGTCATCACACTACAGCCAAGTCCTTTACTCGAATCGTTTTCACTTTTCCACCTCAGCGTGTTTTGTGAGGCGGTTTCCTTGGCACGTCTTGTCGAAGCAGAGATCGTGTACCCCCCTTTTACGGGATTCTCATCAATACGGACGTGGGTAACCCAATCGTGCCCGTTAGCATGTTTTGTCGATTAAAGGCGAGTACCAAACGGTTACGGGGAGGGCTCCTGGTATTCAACCTCTTATAAAGAGACCAGGGCCTTACTCCTTTTCTCCAATCCCAAAACAGGTTCGCCCTTCGCCTCGAGTTCCAACACCCTAGGCTCCAGATTCTGGGCGCCTCAGACCTTCGACAATGTCCGGTTCCGACCTTCAAGGCCGATGGATGCCCTCCTCCGTCACGGAGGAGGACGTGCTAAAGTTGAGAGAGGCTAAGTTCTTGACCGCCGAAATTTCGCACAGGTTGCCTGCTCAAAGGCAGGCTATCCCCAGTCCCTAGCCCGGTGAGAGCGTAGTGTTCATGTCTCACTTCCTTCCGGGGTTAGGCTTCCCGATGGATCCCTTTGTGAGGGGACTGCTATTTTATTACGGGCTGGAATTCCATGACTTAGCTCCGGAGTCCATCCTCCATATATCCTCGTTTATCGTTGTATGTGAAGCGTTCCTCCGTGTTACCCCTCACTTCGGATTATGGCTCAAGACCTTCAAAGTGGAACCGAAGATGATCAAGGGACAACACGCAGAGTGCGGAGGTGCTGTTATAAGCAAAAATGCGGATGCTCCATGGCCTGAGGGCTCTTTTCAAGAGGAGCTAGGCTTGTGGCAGCGAGAGTGGTTTTATATCACCGCTCCCCGGAGCACCAAATGGGTGGCGCCTCCTGCCTTTCGCTCGGGTCCCCCACCACGGCTAGCGTCATGGGTCAACAGAGGGTTAGATTGGGGTTTGCCCAAAGGCATGCCGTTGTTACAGGGCCGAATTAAGGATCTCTTGGAAGGAGACCTCAGCCTGGTCAAGGTGACGCAGGTCATGCTGATTCGCCGAATATTGCCCGGCAAACGTCGCCCCCTTCGCCTGTGGGAATTTAATCCAGAGGGACCGCGAGCTCTCCAGAACTTCATGGGCGTAACGCCCGCGGAGATGTATAAACTGTTCTTCGGATCACAAGAGATGTGTCCGGATTTAACCAAGGACGCAGGCCTAAGCCGCAATCGCCCGGATACTCAAGTAAGCAACCTTGTGCCCGGACCTTCTATCCGTATAATTGTCATAAACTTGCCCCTAAAAGAGCTGTCCTTTTAAACAGGAGTGGATAGCGAAGGCAAAGCTGATCAGGTGTCCGGCTCCCCTTCCTGAAACCAGGCCGGATCCCGTGCTGGTCAGGATGCTGGAGATAATGCCTTTGGAGGGGGAGGACAAGGAAGCTATGGCCTCCTCGAAGGAGGCTGCTCCGAAGGGAGGAACCGACAATTCCTCTCCTAAGGGGAAGAAGAGAGCCGCCTCTGACGACCCGGAAACCATGGCCTCGAAGGGGGGGGGGGGGAGAAAATCCTCGTCAGAGGGTCCGACGCCGGGGAGTTCCTCAGCCGGACTACGCCCTCAAGGGGATCAGCCCTCCAGCGAGCCATAAGTGGAGAAAGATTTTCCTTTTGAGGGATGAGGGAAATCCTTGATTTATATCTAAGAAGATTAACCAAACCTTTACCTTGTAGCTCGGACCTCAGCCCTTCTCAGCAGAGCTCGTCTTCGGGGGATCTCCTTCCGAAGATGATGGAGAGCGGGACGCCTCCCCCTGCCGTGCCGCCTAGCGAGGCGGGTGAACCTGAGGTGTCGTCACGGAGGGTTTCTCCGAATCCGGCAGGGGCGGAAGGTAGCTATGGGGCCCCCCGAGGTTCTCCGCGTCCGGCCTTCGAAAGAGGTCACGGGACGGGCCCGACACCGTCTGGTGCTCGGCCGGAGGAGCTAAAGATTCTGCTGGGGCGAGCTTCTATCTCAGAGGAGCACCTTGCATTGATGGGCATGGTGATTGAAAGGATTTCATCCGCAGAGAGCGGATTGCATGAGGCCGTCAAAAGTTTACTGACGGGTTTCGAGGTACATTAGATAATGTATACTTTTGTCAGTTGCGCATGAATAAGATGCGCCCTGTGTAGATAGTAGCCCCTGAGACTCTGCGCGTCGTCAAGAAATGATGGCACGCGGAGGATCATAATCCCAGGTCTAAGATGTCGCCTTTGAATGTAGGCGGCAGGGTGTCCGGAATCGAGCCGAACTGACGATTTTGCCGGACTAAAGCGGCAACTGGACGTGGCAAATGCCGATATCACGCTTGTCAATAAGCGGCTTGATGAGGCTCAAGGTATGTAATTCCTCAGGCGGCATCAGGTAAGAACAGTTTTATGCCTGTGTCTTACGATGTGTGTGCTTGACACAGATGGTGCGGCCGCCGTGGAGAGTCTTAGGGCAGAACTTGCCCGAGCTAAAGAACAAGCCAGCGAAAGTGATGCGGCCACCAAGAAAGCCCTTGAAGAGCCGAGAGCCGAACATGCTGCTCATTGCCGAAGCAAGGAAGAGATGGCCGAAAAGTTAAAAAGCGCTACAGACCGTTGCAGACTTCTTGAAAAATAAGACCAGGCGAAACAGACGGACTTAGAGAAGGCTGCTGCCAATGCCAAGGACGCGCGCTCTGCTATGAGAGCTGTGAAGGAGGAGCTGCGTCAGGCCGAACAGATTGCGGCTGGAAAGCCCTTTATGCTGCGAAGGAAATTTTGCGATCCGAAGTTTGCTCCATTGGACCAGATGTGGAGTGTGGAGGATACCTATCTGTACTTGGCAGCGAGTGCTGCTAATGCGACCGAACACTTTCGAGATCAGAAAGATCGCGAAGTGGAAAAGCTTTTCTGGTCACAGTTTCACAATCCAGAGCATCCACTGGCAGTGGATGATCGTTTGGCTCAATGGGCCGAACTGAATAGGTTGTCCGGACTCGCCATGAAGAACGTCATGGGTCACCTATGGCCGGGGAGATCGGAGCCGAAGAGTTATTTCAGCTTAGTGCAGCAATTCCTTGGCGCGGTGCCGCGTATAAATGCAATGAAGAGGTCAGCATGCATAGAGGGCGCTAGGATGGCTCTTGCCCGTGTTAATACATACTGGGCAGAGATGGAGACCACCGTTGTTGCGTCCCGAGATTCGGAAAAAAGCCGAGTACCCTCCGAGCACTATTTTCAGGAAGTTCTTGAAGGCGCTCGTGTAATGGAGACACAGTGCTCGAAAGATGCTATGTTATGATAGCATATGTAATTATAAAGTAATATTTTGATAAACTGTAGTGGCCTTTTTTATACTTGTGCCTTCAAGTATTAGGAACACCTCTTGTGCGGCCGTTTTAAGATATATATATATATATATATATATATATATATATATATATATATATATATATATATATATATATATACACAAAATCTGAAAGATGGCAGTCGTTGGCTTCAGCCCCCACGCACATAGTGCGGGGGTGCTCGCAGAAGACGCATTTGCACACTTAACCCAATGTCTTGGTCCTACAAAGGAGGTGATAGCGCAGCGGGCCAGGCAACCGGACTATAATGCTTTAACACTTTCACTTAGCCATAGGAGTTTGACAATGAGACTATTTAGGTAGCCCCTTGGTGGCGACTGCGCTCGTCCGAGTTTGGGGCGCGTATGTGCCTGACCGGAAGCGGCCCTTTGTTAAAGCGGAGGAATCCGATAGATTCCGATAGGTCATCGAGTGGCTTACCAGTCTCACGCTACATCATGACAGTCAGTTTTCGGCTTTCTCTACTGAGGTGCTCGCCCGGCCGAACCGGGGCACAATTGCAGTAGTTCTCCTGGTGCTACCTTAGCCGATAGAGCGGAACGTAAGGTAGCCGAACTCAGGAGCCGGGCAACCCAACATTTGACCAAAGACATGATTCGGAGCTGATGCATATAATGCCAAAACTCACGACGCCGAACACTCCCTAAGGTGTTCGGTCTTTATGAGTGCGGGCGAAACAACACTCTTTATTAAAAAAGCCCCTAGTGTCCAGGTACGTGCAAAAATTCTGACGTGGCCACATGCCAAGACGCCAGCCTCCTCCTTGGTTATATCAGAAAAAACCAGGGGATGTGTAGGAACAAGAGAGAGTAAAAAAGGTTTACGCAAGGTCTTAATCTAAAAAGAATCCTTTAGGACAGGTCCCTACTGCACGTCTGCGCCTGTGTCTCCGTTGTGCCGTATCCTGGACGGGCGCCGCACGACGTTCATCTGTAAAAGAGAGGAACTGAGTTGAAAATGGGTCGTGCCGAAAAAGTTTAAAATAAACAAAGTATAAAGTAAAATATATAAGATTGAGCTTTATTGTCTCTTATTGTATATGCGTGGAGCCCCTAGTGCGGGGGTATATGGCCACTAAGCCTGCATCAATGATGATTTTGCACCGAACTCGTCTATCCGCGTTCGAGGTCTTGAATGACCTATTTCGAAGTTTTTTGGCCGGTGAGGCCATTTTGCTGTGGGGCTGTCAAAGCGGCCGCACAGTCCTCCGCTTGGGAAGGCGCACTTTAGTGCTTCCCCTTCAAAGAGATGATGCCTCGTGGACCGGGCATCTTAAGCGTGAGAGATGCATAATGCGGTATTGCGTTAAAGTGAGCGAAAGCTTCGCGTCCCAGTAGTGCTTGATAGCGACTTGAGAACGGGACGATATGGAAGGTCAGCTTTTCGCGGTGGAAGTTATCGGCAGAGCCGAATATAGCTTCGAGCCAGAGAAAATCCATACAATGGGTGTCCGGACCAGGTGTTACCCCTTGAAAGGAGGTTTTGCTGTGGCAGATTCTTGCTGGGTTTATCCCCATGTGATGGATTGTATCCTGATATATCAGGTTTAGTCCACTGCCGCCGTCCATAAGGACATTTGAAAACTGGAGTCCGCCAATTATTGGATCGAGTATCAAGGTAGTCCAGCCTGCATTCTTGATATTTCTAGAATAATCTAGCTGATCGAAGATGATTGGTTTTGACAACCAGTGGCGGGACCCGTTGGGGATAGGTCGTGTGGTGCGTACCTTTATGGGCGCTGCACGTTTTGTTATGTGAAGTAAGTTCACTGTTTTTACTTTTTGTGGGAAGTTCTTTTGTTTCCTGGTGCTCTGCTTTTGGGGTTCGTCCTCGTCTTCGCTTGGTGTGTCGAGCCCCTTGTGTTCGGCATTGAGTCTGCCGGATTGTTTGAAAACCCAACAATCTCTGTGGGTATGGTTGGCAGGCTTCCCGGGAGTACTTTGTATCCGACATATCCTGTCCAGGATTTTATTTAAGTTGGATGGATCATCCCTGTTATCCTGGAGGGGCGGTTTTGTTAGATTTTGTCGCGAGCCTTTGAATCCGGCATTGACTGCCGTGCTCTTCGGACTTTTTTCCTTAGTCCGGCGACGGTCCTTGTTGCGTCGCGGTTTTACGTTTCCATCCCTAGTTTCGGATGTACTTGGGTCACTGGGGCTGCACCTTGCCAACCAGCTGTCTTCTCCTGCACAAAAGCGGGTCATGAGGCTTGTTAGTGCGGCCATTGTTCTTGGCTTTTCTTGGCCGAGGTGTCTGGCGAGCCATTTGTCTCAGACGTTATGCCTGAAAGCTGCTAAGGCTTCGGCGTCCAGACAGTCGACTATCTGATTCTTTTTAGTGAGGAATCTATTCCAGAACTGCCGAGCTGATTCTCCAGGCTGTTGAGTTATGTGACTAAGATCGTCTGCATCCGGAGGGCGGACATAGGTCCCTTGAAAATTTGCTCGGAAAGCATCCTCGAGCTCTTCCCAACTTCCAATTGTGTTTTTAGGAAGGCTTTTGAGCCAATGCCGGGCTGGCCCTTTAAGCTTAAGGGGTAAATATTTTATGGCGTGGAGATCATCTCCTCTAGCCATGTGTATGTGGAGGATATAATCCTCGATCCAGACTCCAGGGTCTATTGTTCCATCATATGCCTCTATGTTTACGGGTTTGAATCCCTTTGGAAACTCATAGTCCAGGACCTCATCGGTGAAACATAGGGGGTGTGCGGCGCCCCTGTATTTGGGTGTGCCGGATTCTGATGATGGCTTCATAGCATTGCTTACGAGAGCTTGCTTTCTTGGCCCATAAATGGACCTGACTGGGCCATGGTGCGAATCCTTAAGTGGGTCGCATGCCGATTTAAGTGCGGTGCCGCTTGCCGCTTTATGGGGTCGTCTATCCGACCGTGTGGCTTTCTCATTTTTGAATGCGAGGGCTCTAGGGCCTCTTCATCGAATTCAGGCAATAGCTTTCTTTTTAGATAGCTTTTAGTGTGGCGACTGTCGTCGTATTTATTTGCGGTATTGATTACTTTGCGCCATCTAATCCGGAGTGCATCTCCTGCTGTTTTTAGCTTCCACTTCTGCTTTTTTAGGCTACGTGCAGTTGCAACGAGCCTCTCGTGGAGATTCTTCTGCTCCATAGGTTTATCCGGCGTGAGGTCGTCCGGAATGCCGTTTTCGCCGGAGGGGGGATGTTTGGTTTCTCTATCCGTGTTGCCCTGTTCGGACGGTTGCTCTAAGGCCTGCTTGTCGTCTACCGGCTCGTCCTACTCTATGGCTGGGTTTTTATCGAGGCGGGGCTTGGGTCGGCGTTTACGCCGACGCTTTGATTGCTTTTCGGGGGGTCGATCTCCTGTTCCATCTCCTTTTTCCTCGTTGTCGCTTCCTTTAGGGGTATCCACCATGTACACATCGTGAGATGAGGTGGCTGTCCAATGCCCTATGGGCGTTGGTTCATCGGTATCTCCTACATCGTCATCCATGCTGTCGATGTCTCCGGAGTCGAAGTTGAGCACGTCGTTTAAATTGTCGACAGTGGCTACCAAGTGGGTGGTGGGTGGGCTTTGAATTTCTTCATCATCCGTATCCCATCCTCGCTGACCGTAATCCGGCCAGGACTCTCCTGATAAAGAGAGAGACTTAAGAGAATTCAGGATGACACCAAAAGGCGAGTGCTGAAAGATGTCTACGGCGGTGAACTCCATTATCGGCGCCCAATCGGATTCGATTGGCAGGGGTGCGGGGGGTTCGGAGTTCGGAAAGGAGTCCGGATCCTCGGAGTCACGGATCATGCAGGGTGCGGGGCTAGCGTTCGGCTCGATCACCTTTGAGATCGAAGCCCCCGAGGTGATGTCCAACCGCTCATCCTCGATTGGCGCAATAGGCTCCGAGTTAGGGGTTGAAGCCGATGCATGTGCGGCCTCCAGGACACTGTTCGGAGGCAGAGCTATATCATGCCCCTCGAGATAGTGCGGCGCGCTTGGCCGTGGCTCGAACCCGTCGAAGATCAAGTCTCCGTAGATGTCAGCCGTGTAGTTTAAGCTTCCAAACTTGACTTGATGGCCAGGGGCATAGCTTTCGATCTGCTCCAGGTGGCCGAGTGAATTGGCCCGTAGAGCGAAGCCGCCGAAGATGAAGATCTATCTAGGGAGAAAAGTCTCACCCTGGACCGCATCATTGTTGATGATCAAAGGAGCCATCGGGCCTAAAGGTGATGACACAGAGGAACTCTCAATGAAAGCACCAATGTCGGTGTCAAAACCGGCGGATCTCGGGTAGGGGGTCCCGAACTGTGCGTCTAGGCCGGATGGTAACGGGAGGCAGGGAACACGATGTTTTACCCAGGTTCGGACCCTCTCGATGGAGGTAAAACCCTACGTCCTGCTTGATTAATATTGATGATATGGGTAGTACAAGAGTAGATCTACCACGAGATCAAGGAGGCTAAACCCTAGAAGCTAGCCTATGGTATGATTGTTGTATATGGAGTTGATTGCCTACGGACTACAACCCTCCGGTTTATATAGACACCGGATAGGGTTAGGGTTACATAGAGTCGGTTACAATGGTAGGAGATCTTGAATATCCGCATCACCAAGCTTGCCTTCCACGCCAAGGAAAGTCCCATCCGGACACGGGACGTAGTCTTCAATCTTGCATCTTCATAGTCCTGGAGTCCAGCTGAAGGTGTAGTCCGGCTACCCGAACACCCCCTAATCCAGGACTCCCTCACCCATCGTATTAGGACTGGTTTCATAACCAAAGAAAACTACCATGCTGTTCTAAAGACTCTCAAAATAATATAAGTGAAGCATGAGATTTCATCTATTTCTTCAAAATAAAACTACCACCATGCTCTAAAAGATATAAGTGAAGCACTAGAGCAAACAACAAACTACTCCGAAAGATATAAGTGAAGATCAATGAGTAGTTGAATAATTATGCAACTATGTGAAGAATCTCCCATTTTAAGAATTTCAGATATTGATACTTTATTCAAACAGCAAGCAAAACAAAGTAAAATGACATGACACTCCAAGTAAAACACATATCATGTGGTGAATAAAAATATAGCTCCAAGTAAAGTTACCGATGAACGAAGACGAAAGAGGGGATGCCTTCCGGGGCATCCCCAAGCTTAGGTTTTTGGTTGTCCTTGAATATTACCTTGGGGTGCCTTCGGCATCCCCAAGCTTAGGCTCTTGTCACTCCTTATTTCATAGTCCATCGAATCTTTACCCAAAACTTGAAAACTTCACAACACAAAACTTAACAGAAAACGCGTAAGCTCCGTTAGTATAAGAAAGCAAATCACCATCATAAGGTACTGTAATGAACTCATTATTTATTTATATTGGTGCAATATCTACTGTGTTCCAACTTCTCTATTGTTCATACCCTCCGATACTACTCATAGATTCATCAGAATAAGCAAACAACACATAAAAAACAGAATCTGTCAGAAACAGAATAGTCTGTAGTAATCTGTACCAAACTTATACTTATGGGACCCCAAAAATTCTAAAATAAATTTCTGGACGTGAGGAATTTATATATTAATCATCTTCAAAAATAATTAACTATATATCACTCTCCAATAGAAAATTGCAGCAATTCTCGTGAGCGCTAAAGTTTCTGTTTTTTACAGCACGATCAACAAGACTTTCCCCAAGTCTTCCCAACGGTTCTACTTGGCACAAACACTAATTAAAACATAAAAAATCAATCATAACAGAGGCTAGATAAATTATTTATTACTAAACAGGATCAAAAATCAAGTAACAAAAATAAAGTTGTGTTGCCTCCCAGCAAGCGCTATCGTTTAACGCCCCTAGCTAGGCACGATGATTTCAATGATGCTCACATAAAGGATACGAATTGAAACATAAAGAGAGCATCATGAAGAATATAAATTAGCACATTTAAGTCTAACCATCTTCCTATGAATAGGGATTTTGTGAGCAAACAACTTATGGGAACAAGAATCAACTAGCATAGGAAGGCAAAACAAGCATAACTTCAAACTTTTAAGCACATAGAGGGGAAACTTGATATTATTGCAATTCCTACAAGCATATGTTCCTCCCTCATAATAATTTTCAGTATCATCATGAATGAATTCAACAATATAACCAGAACCTAAAGTATTCTTTTCATGATCTACAAGCATAGAAATTTTATTACTCTCCACATAAGCAAAATTCTTCTCATTCGGAATAGTGGGAGTATCATAAGAGACTCGAATACTATAAATTGTTTCCACATTAAAAGAGTAATGTTCAGAAAAATGGTAATCATAATCAGGAAAAGTTTTATAAATATAATCATCACTACTTTTTATAGCATATCTATCATCACAATAATTATCATAAGTAGCAACTTTGTTCTCATCATAATGAATTGAAACCTCTTCCGAAATAGTGGATACATCACTAAATAATGTCATGACCTCTCCAAATCCAATTTCATAAATATTATAAGATTCAACATCCTCCAAAATAGTGGGATCATTACTTCCTAAAGTTGACACTCTTCCAAACCCACTTTCATCAACATAATCATCATAAGTAGAAGGCATGCTATCATCATAACAACTTTGCATATCAAAACTTTGGAGGCTAAAAATATCATCTTCATTAAAGGTAGCATCCCCAAGCTTGGGACAAACATTAATTGCAGCAAATATATCCTCAAAAACACCATCTTCTTCAAACATAGCATCCCCAAGCTCGGGCCTTTTCATATCGTAAGCATAATCACTCTCATCATTAATAGTATAGATAGCACCAATAGTATATCAATTATCATATTCTTCCAAGCAAGTGCCAAAAAGATTTTTAAGATCATAAGAAGTATCATTATCTTCCACAATTATATTTTCATGAGGCACAATAATAATAGGAGCAACATTATTTGGGAGATATATCTTTTTACCTCACTTCCTTTTTCTTTTCTTCTTCTTCACCACATCATGTGTGGGTTCAATCCTCTTTTTGGAGCTCCTTATTAATGAGATTGGTTGAATAGGAGGCTCCTCCTCGTTACCTGATTCATCATAAGAAATAATAGGAGGGTATTGGGAAGTCTCTTCCCTTTCATTAGTATTCTCTTCATCTTCTATTTGTTTTCTTTTCTTTACGTAATTGGCAATATAAGGATTTTCAATGCAATTCACCGCGCAATACATACAAATTTCCTCTAGATCAAAATGAAGAACTCTATCAAGGGAAAATTCTGGAATATCCTTAGTTATACGTTTCATTTCTTCATAACCCAAGAGCAAACTAAGTTCATTATGATGTGCAAGGGAAATAAAGTCATCACAATTTTTGGACACGATACGATCATGAAACAATTTGCGTTGGGTACTGAAATGATGATGTTCATTGCAAAGTTCACAAGTACGGCTAAGAAAATTTAAATTTTCATCACAAACATCTAGCCTTTCTTGCAACCATTTAGTTTCTAAATGCTTATGCCTCTTGCAATATCTATCTTCCCTATTTGGTGTGTACTTGCAAACCCAATTCACTCCACAAAAATTGACATGTTTATAGGAGACATTTTCATCATAACTAGTGCAATCATCATTAGTACTATGGATATTCAAGGAGTTCATACTAACAACATTGCAATCATGCTCCTCATTCAAAGATTTAGTGCCAAACATTTTAATGCATTCTTCTTCTAACACTTTGGCACAATTTTCCTTTCCATCATACTCACGAAAGATATTGAAAAGATGAAGCGTATGAGGCAAAGTTAATTCCATTTTTTGTAATTTTCTTTTATAAACTAAACTAGTGATAAAACAAGAAACTAAAAGATTTTATTGCAAGATCTAAAGATATACCTTCAAGCACTAACCTCCCCGGCAACGGCGCCAGAAAAGAGCTTGATGTCTACTACACAACCTTCTTCTTGTAGACGTTGTTGGGCCTCCAAGTGCAGAGGTTTGTAGGACAGTAGCAAATTTCCCTCAAGTGGATGACCTAAGGTTTATCAATCCGTAGGAGGCGTAGGATGAAGATGGTCTCTCTCAAACAACCCTGCAACCAAATAACAAAGAGTCTCTTGTGTCCCCAACACACCCAATACAATGGTAAATTGTATAGGTGCACTAGTTCGGCGAAGAGATGGTGATACAAGTGGTATATGGATAGTAGATAAAGGTTTTTGTAATCTAAAATATAAAAACAGCAAGGTAACTAATGATAAAAGTGAGCGTAAACGGTATTGCACTGCTAGGAAACAAGGCCTAGGGTTCATACTTTCACTAGTGCAAGTTCTCTCAACAATAATAACATAATTGGATCACATAACTATCCCTCAATGTCGGTGTCAAAACCGGCGGATCTCGGGTAGGGGGTCCCGAACTGTGCGTCTAGGCCGGATGGTAACAGGAGGCAAGGAACACGATGTTTTACCCAGGTTCAGGCCCTCTTGATGGAGGTAAAACCCTACGTCCTGCTTGATTAATATTGATGATATGGGTAGTACAAGAGTAGATCTACCACGAGATCAAGGAGGCTAAACCCTAGAAGCTAGCCTACAGTATGATTGTTGTATATGGAGTTGTCCTACGGACTAAAACCCTCCGGTTTATATAGACACCGGAGAGGGTTAGGGTTACACAAAGTCGGTTACAATGGTAGGAGATCTTGAATATCCGCATCGCCGAGCTTGCCTTCCATGCCAAGGAAAGTCCCATCCGGACATGGGACGAAGTCTTCAATCTTGTATCTTCATAGTCCTAGAGTCCGGCTGAAGGTATAGTACGGCTACCCGAACACCCCCTAATCCAGGACTCCCCCAGTAGCCCCTGAACCAGGCTTCAATGACGACGAGTCCGGCGCGTAGATTGTCTTCGGCATTGCAAGGCGGGTTCCTCCTCCAAATTCTTCATAAAAGTTTGTAAACACCAAAAGTAGTGTCCGGCTCTGCAAAATAAGTTTCCATGCATTGCCACGGAGAGAATAATATTAACACAAATCTAATCTGCTGATGTATTCCACAGCGTGACATCACACTACGGCCAAGCCTCTATTCGAATCGTTTTCACTTTTCCACCTCAGCGTGTTCTGCGAGGCGGTTTCCTTGGCACGTCTTGTCAAAGCAGAGATCGTGTCCCCCATTTACGGGATTATCATCAATACGGACGTGGGTAACCCAACTGCGCCATTTATCACGGCACTGGGCAAGCGAGTTTTACTAGGCTGGTGGGGACGCAACATCGCATCCGCCCATATAAGGGGATAAGGATCCACCTTTTTACCTACGCCTTCTTCCTCCTTTGCCCATCCATCTTCTGCGCACCCGAGCTCCAGCGCCCAAGCCCGCACTTCCTACCTCAACCTTCTCCAACAATGTCCGGAGCGGGAGGCAAGTGGATGGTCTCCTCCATTACGGAGAGCCATGTCAAAAAGCTAAGGTAGGCCGGATACCTGTCCAAAGACATCGCGCACCGGCTTCCTGGGGAGGGGCAACTTCTCCCCACCCCAAGGCCCCATGAGAGGGTAGTTTTTCTTCCCCACTTCCTCCGCGGACTGGGTTTTCCTCTCCACCCATTCGTCCACGGGCTCATGTTCTACTATGGCCTAGATTTCCATGACTTGGCCCCGAACTTCATCCTCAATATCTCGGCGTTTATCGTCGTGTGCGTGGCTTTCCTCTGCATCCGCACCCATTTCGGCCTCTGGCTAAAGACCTTCAGCGTCAAGCCAAAGGTGGTGCACGGCAACCAGGCGGAGTGCGGAGGTGCCATGGCGGGCAAAATAGCCAACGTCCTATGGCTCAAGGGCTCCTTTGTGGAGACCTTGAAGGGGTGGCAGTCAGGGTGGTTTTACATCACCGAGCCACGCGATCCGAAGTGGATCGCAGCCCCTGAATTTCGATCCGGACCCCCTACGCGGCTCACGTCCTGGAAGGAGACGGGCTTGTCGTGGGGCGACAAAGAAGAGGTGACCGGGCTGCAAAAATGCATCCAGTCCCTGGTGAACAAGCAGCTCAGGCTTGCCAACGTAGTCCAGGTCATGCTCGTCCGCCGTATCCTTCCGTGTCAAGAACAGGACTTCAATCTGTGGGATTTCAACCCGGCGCGACACCGAACTCTGAGCAGGCTCTTCAACACAACGTATGAAGATGCCTGGAAGGGGCTAACCAAAGGCGCCAAGGCTCCCGCATCCGCCTCCGAGGACCGCGGATTTAGCTCGCAGCGTCCTGCTGGCGAGGTAATATATTTTCATCTTTTACAGGATGTTATGTTTCTTCATAGTTTGACTCTATGCGGGATCTAAACTCCCTCTCCTTTGACAGGATTGGCAGGCGCAGTTCAGACTGATTAACTGTCCGGCTCCCTTGCCTGAAGACCCAGCCCCTGCTCTCCTAGTGAAGCTGCTGGTTCCGGCACCTTATGTGGTGCCGGAGAAGAAGGCCAAGAAGAAGAAGGCCACGGGGACTCGAAAGAGTTCCCGACATATGGTGGTGTCGGACTCGTCATCCGACGAGTCCGAGACGCACTCCTCCCATGAAGATGAGGAGGAGGAAGAAGAGACCTCTCCCCCTCCAGCGGGGGGAGGAAAGAAGAGGAAGGCCGCCCCAGTAGGGGAGGCCGAAGGGTCCAAGAAGAGGAAAACCCCTTCACCGGACTACGCTCCCGACGCCGACAAGGACAAAGAGGAGTGGCCGGACAGGACCAAGCGTCCGGCGAAATAGTAAGTGTTCGAATACCAAAATAACTCATGATATTCCTTTTGTTGCGCAGCTTTCCCTAATGTCGAATATCATCATGCAGCCCACCCAAGGACGGGCTTGACGAGTCGTCGAGCGGCTCCCTGGATTCCTCGGACGTGAATTCAGTTCCGCCCGCTGCCTCCCCCTGCGCTGCGGATGGTGCCGAAGTGGCGTCGCGACAAGCTCTGGGGCAAGAGGAGGTGGTCCAGGAGGAACCACGAGGTGACCTCCCGGACTCCAGGAGTAAAGGGGACAAGACCCCCCCAGGGCTCCAAGTCCGGCTTTAAGCTGGACACCGCGCTGGAATCATCAACGGTTCCGGACCGCGACAGGCGAACTCCTGCCAAGAGGAGCAAGCCTATTGAGCTGGCGTCCTCCGTCCAACCGGAGGCGCCGGTCAATCTGCTGGATTTGCTTAAGGGCGCCTCCATCAACGAGGAGCACCGTACCATCATGAGTACGGTGGTCTAGAAGGTTCGGTCCGCCAAAAGCGGACTGAATGAAGCTTGTGCCAGCCTTCTAACAGGCTTCGGGGTAAGTAAAAAATATATAAAAATATCACCACATAGACAGTAGCCCCTGATGCTCTGTTTGGCATTCGGAAAGAAAAGCCGAATAGAGGATCTATTATATATCGCAGGAGTCTAACTAAAAAGGAGTCAATATACGTATGCAGGGTTCGCTGCTGGCCACCGCCGCATTGATTGTGGAGGTGGGTGCCCTGAAGCAGGGCCTCGGGCGGACCGAGCAAGAGCTCGGCCTTGCCAAACGGCAGCTCGAGGAGAAAGAAGGTAAGAGATACCTTATAGAAAAAATGCCTATAAGAAGACGCAATTGCAAAAAATGATAGGAGTACCCTGCTTATTGTAGGGGCCACAACTGAGGTGGCGACCCTCAAGCAGGCGCTGTCCAAGGCCGAGAAGAAAGCGGCCACGGAGCTTACCGAGTGGGAGAAATGTGAGGCGCAGGTCGGCGGGGTGCAGCAAGAGCTTCAGGCTCTCATGAAAAAACATGAGAGTTTGGAGCTCAACTCGAAGACGCAAGCGTCCGAGCTTGCTGCGGCCCTTAAAACCGCCGAATCTGCCAAGGCCGAAGCCCAGAAGGCCCTCCAGGAATTGGATGCGGTGAAAAAGATAGCGGCGGTTAAGGCATTCTCTATGCAAATCAGACATATAAAAGTCAGCTACTTGTTACTTACCCGAATCCGGAGCTCTCCAGGGGCATTCGCAGATCTTCCCCGCAGCGTATCTGATGCCACCGCATTCTACCGAGCCGAGGAAGGTAGCTCGACGGAGAAGGTGTTCTGGTCTCAGTACGCTGAGGCGGACACCCTGTGCCCTTGAGCGACCAGCTGAAGCAGCTGGTCGAGCTCCACAAGGCGGCCGAACAAGCCCTGAAGGGCTTCATAGTTCGGCTGTGGCCTGGAGAGGCCCTGCCTGGGAGCTACTTCGGACTGGTGCGGCGGCTGGTGGAGGCTTGTCCAAGGCTCGAGGTCATCAAGCGCTCTGTCTGCATCGAAGGTGCCCGTAGGGCCCTTGCCCGTGCAAAGGTGCACTGGGGTAAGCTGGACGGTGAGAAGCTTGTGAGGGACGGGCCGCCGCCGGGGAAGGAGCATCGCAAGCCTGAGAACTATTACAAGGATGTTCTGGCTGGTGCCCGCCTTATGGCGGATGAATGTACCAAAGATGTAATTTTTGAATGAACTCACTCGTGTTATCCTGTGCGCTGAAAACTTGTTCATATGCGCTAAGCAATGCTTGTTTAATTTAAAATATTACTTTCTGTGCGGCCGTTTATCAGAAAATTGAGAGATGGCCACTCGTTGGCTTCTGCCCCCATGCCACTAGTGCTGGGGTGTTCGGGATAAACCTGAGCGCTCTTTTTCCCATGATTGGGTCTGTCGAGGGAGGCGCTCAGCACAACGAACAAGGCAATCGGACTATAATGCTTGAACACTCTCACTTAGCCATAGAACTCTATAATTTTAAATTTCAGCGAAGCCCCTAGTATTCGAAAGACCGAGTTCGGGGCGCTATCCACGCCTTGGCCGGACAAAGCCGGTTCCTCGCTCGAAGCGGCGTAAGTCTTTAAGGACTCGAAAAACCTCTCGAACAGCGACCGGTCTCTCGCCTCATCACGACAGTCAGTTTTAGCTTTCTCTACTGAGGTGCTCAGCCCAGCTTAACTGGGGCACAATCGCAGTAGTTCTCCTAGTGCCACCTTAGCCGATATAGCGGAATGTAAGGCACCAAAACATAGGAGCTGGGCAAACCCAACTATTGACCCAAATCATGATTCGGAGCCGATGCATATAGTGCTATAAGTTCGGGGTGCCGCACTTGTGAAAGTGTATGGTCTTCTCATGCCATATTGATGGGTACTGAAGCCCCTGGCGTATTTTTGCCCTACCACAGTGTACGGATGCAACATGTTATAAACATATATATAAAAAGAGGATAATGTAAGAAATAGACAAAAAGCTATGCATTGTTTATAGAAAGGCTACTATGAAAGCGAAACGATACAAATAGTGCGATAAGCAAAAGAAATTGGACTATTTAACATGTCCTGGCCAGGGGCAAGCCGCGGAATTGTATTAAAAAACAGGTATACTGCTCGCGATAGAGACCACCTGGGAGTTCCATAATGCGGCGTGGCTTGTTTGCTTTCCTGGATCTTGCATCGTTTGTGCGGCAATTGAATTGCCGAATGGGTCATCCAAAGTATGGAGTCCTGAGAGTAAGAGAAAAAAGAAATAGGAGGAATCCGGCAGCCCCTGGTGCGGTTTAGGCCGTATTTCGGGCGTGCCGTGATAGTGCCCCTTCCCCTGTGCCCATGGTATTTCAAGAGCGTAGTTATGTACGCGAAGCACTGGTTTCAATATATCGCGAGGGCTAGGGTTGGGGCCGCATTGCTACAATAGCTCAGAACGTGCCAGGCGGTCTTGTTGTTGGGTACTCCGGGCGCGCTTGGCAGTGTCCGGCCTTTTGAAGGCTGAACTGGAGAACTGCCTAGAGAGGCTGCTTTGTATTTCTGTTGCGAGCGCTACTGTGTGCTCCTCCGTTCGGAGGGAGCATTCAGTGTTCCCATTGACCGTGATTACTCCTCTAGGGCCAGGCATCTTGAGCTTGAGGTATGCATAGTGCGGTACCGCGTTGAATTTTGCGAATGCGGTTCGCCCGAGCAGTGCGTGATAGCCACTACGGAACTGGACTATGTCGAAGATTAACTCCTCACTTTGGAAGTTATCCGGAGATCCGAAGACCACTTCTAGGGTGACTGAGCTTGTACAGTTGGCTTCTACACCTAGTATGACGCCTTTAAAGGTCGTTTTGGTGGGTTTGATCCTCGAGGGATCTATGCCCATTTTTCGCACTGTATCCTAGTAAAGCAGGTTCAGGCTGCTGCTGCCGTCCATGAGGACACTTGTGAGATGAAATCCGTCAATGATTGGGTCTAGAACCAATGCGGCGAAGCCGCTGAGACGGATGCTAGTGGGGTGGTCCCTTCGATCAAAGGTGATCGGGCAGGAGGACCATGTGTTGAACTTTGGGGCGACTGGCTCCATCGCATATACGTCCCGTAACGCACGCTTCCGCTCCCTCTTGGGGATGTGGGTTGCGTATATCATGTTCACCATCCGCACTTGCGGGGGAAATCCCTTCTATCCACCGTTGTTCGGCGACCTGGGCTCCTCCTCGTTGTCGCTATGCATCCCCTTGTCTTTGTTTTCGGCTCTTAACTTGCCTGCCTGCTTGAACACCCAACAGTCCCTGTTGGTGTGATTGGCTGGCTTTTCGGGGGTGCCATGTATCTGGCACAAGCGGTCGAGTATTCGGTCCAAACTGGACAGGCCCTGAGTATTTCTTTTGAATGGCTTTTTCCGTTGACCGGATTTGTAGCCTCGGAATCCGGCATTAACTGCCGTATCCTCGTTGCTGTCGCTGTTAACGCGACGCTTTTGTTTGTTCCGACGTGACCTGTCGCTTTTGTCCTTGGTATTCGAATTACCAAGGTTCTTGGTTAAATTGTTGCTGCGAGCTAGCCAGCTGTCTTCTCCCGTCCAAAAGCGGGTCATGAGTGTCGTGAGGGCTGCCATAGATTTCGGCTTTTCCTGTCCCAGGTGTCGGGCAAGCCACTCATCACGGATATTATGCTTGAAGGCCGCTAAGGCCTCTACGTCCGGACAGTCGACTATCTGGTTTTTCTTTGTTAGGAACCGTGTCCAGAATTGCCTGGCCGATTCCTCTGGCTACTGAATTATGTGGCTTAGGTCATCGGCGTCCAGTGGTCGCACATAAGTGCCCTGGAAGTTGTCAAGGAATGCGGCTTACAGGTCCTCCCAAGAACCAATTGAGTCTGCTGGCCAGCTGTTAAGCCAATGCCGGGCCGGTCCCTTAAGTTTGAGTGGGAGGTATTTGATGGCGTGTAGATCATCACCGCGGGCCATGTGGATATGAAGGAGATAATCCTCGATCCATACCGCAGGATCTGTTGTGCCATCGTACGATTCGATGTTTACGGGTTTGAAGCCCTCATGGATTTTATGATCCATTACTTCATCTGTGAAGCATAGTGGGTGCACGGCGCCTCTGTATTGGGCTATATCACGACGCAGCTTGAGGGAGTTTTGTCTGTTGAGTTCGGCCCGGCCTGATTTATTGCATCCGGAGTGACGATCGCCGTCACGTGCCGCGGGGCGCCTGCGTGATCTGTAGATCGATCTTGTTTGCCTGCCTTGTCCTCCAGTATGTCGCACAGGTCGGGCGCATTTTCCCGTGCCTTAGTATGCTTGATGCGGCGTCGGGGCATGGCTTAAGTGGAGGGCCAAGAGGCCTCTTTGTCGCGGCCACGAGGTGGCCGGTCGGCCATGTCATGCGCTGGTGATGTAGGTGCTTCCTCCTCTAGTCAGGGTAGCAGCATGCGCTTTGGGTAACTCTTGGAGGGGCGTTCGAGTTCATACTCTTCGGCCGCAAGGACTTCAGTCCAACTGTCCGCTAGCAAATCCTGGTCAGCTCTAAGCTGTTGTTGCTTTTTCTTGAGGCTGCTTGCCGTGGCCATAAGCCTGCGTTTAAAACGCTCTTGTTCAGCGGGATCCTCTGGCGCGGCGAACTCGTCGTCGTCGAGGCTTGCCTCGTCTTCGGAGGGAGGCGTATAATTATCGTCCTCAACCTCTTGGTCTGCCGCCCTCTCATGAGGGCTGGCTTCTCTGTCCTCCTCTGCTGAATCTTGTTGGAGGGGGTGTTCTTCGGCGCTATCCGCAGTAGTATTATCTCACATGCCGAAATCACTGTTTTTGCTATGGCAGGATTTAGAGCGGCGCCGCTGACGCCGACGCTTGGGCTGTTTCTTAGAGGTATCGTCCCCTGCTGTTCCGTCGCCATCTACATCCTTTGGAGTGTCCACCATATATATGTCATATGACGAGGTGGCCTTCCAGCGCCCTACAGGTGCTGGTTCTTGCTCGTCTCCTGCATCGTCGTCCATGCCGTTGATGTCTTCGGAGTCGAAGTCAAGCATGTCGGTTAAGTCGTCGACAGTGGCTATGAAGTGGGTGGTGGGTGGGTTTTGAATTTCCTCATCGTCCGTATCCCAACCTTGCTGACCGTAGTCCGGCCAGTGCTCTCCTGATAAAGAGAGAGACTTTAGAGAATTCAGGACGTCGCCGAAGGGCGAGTGCTGAAAGATGTCCGTGGCAGTGAACTCCATTATTGGCGCCCAATCGGATTCGATCGGCGGGGGCGCGGAGGGCTCGAAGTTCGGAGAGGAATCCAGCTCCTCAGAGTCACGGGCCATGCGGAGTGCGGGGCTGCAGTTCGGCTCGATTGCCTCTGAGATCGCATCCCCTAAGGCAGCGTCCAACCACTGATCCTCGATCGGCGTTGTGGGCTCCGAATCAATGGTCGGAACCGATGCGTGTGCAGCCTCCAAGGCGCTATTCGGCGGCAGAGCTATATCGTGCCCATCGAGACAGTGCGGCGCGCTTGGCTGTGGCTCGAATCCGTCGAAGATCAAGTCCCCGCGGATGTCAGCCGTGTAGTTTAGGCTTCCAAACCTGACCTGATGGCCAGGGGCATAGCTTTCGATCTGCTCAAGGTGGCCAAGTGAATTGGCCCGCAGTGCGAAGGCGCCGAAGACGAAGATCTATCTGGGGAGAAAAGTCTCACCCTGGACTGCATCGTTGTCTATGATCGAAGGAGCCATCGGGCCTAAAAGCGACGACACAGAGGAACTCTCAATGAAAGCACCAATGTCAGTGTCAAAACCGGCGGATCTTGGGTAGGGGGTCCCGAACTGTGCGTCTAGGCCGGATGGTAACAGGAGGCAAGGAACACGATGTTTTACCCAGGTTCGGGCCCTCTTGATGGAGGTAAAACCCTATGTCCTGCTTGATTAATATTGATGATATGGGTAGTACAAGAGTAGATCTACCACGAGATCAAGGAGGCTAAACCCTAGAAGCTAGCCTACGGTATGATTGTTGTATATGGAGTTGTCCTACAGACTAAAACCCTCCGGTTTATATAGACACCGGAGAGGGTTAGGGTTACACAAAGTCGGTTACAATGGTAGGAGATCTTGAATATCCGCATCGCCAAGCTTGCCTTCCACGCCAAGGAAAGTCCCATCCGGACACGGGACGAAGTCTTCAATCTTGTATCTTCATAGTCCTGGAGTCCGGCTGAAGGTATAGTCCGGCTACCCGAACACCCCCTAATCCAGGACTCCCTCACTCAACATGCAAACAAAGAGATTATGGTAGGGTACGAAACCACCTCAAAGTTATTCTTTCCAATCAATCCGCTGGGCTATTCCTATAAGTGTCACAAACAGCCCTAGAGTTTGTACTAGAATAACATCTTAAGACACAAATCAACAAAAACCCTAATGCCACCTAGATACTCCAATGTCACCTCAAGTATCTGTGGGTATGTTTATACAATATGCATCACACAATCTCAGATTCATCTATTCAACCAACACATAGAACCTCAAAGAGTGCCCCAGGCAGTACAAGAGTGATCTAGGAGTAGATCACTGGACTACGGTCAAAATTATCCTTAGTGGAATAAGGATATGTTTCTCGATTATGGAGGTGACAAAAAGGGTTCGTCGTAAAGGATTACGTCGATGAAAATTTTGACACTGATCCAGATGACTCTAAATCTCAATCTGGATACATATTGAAAGTGTGAGCAATTAGCTAGAGTAGCTCCGTGCAGAGCATTGTTGATATAGAAATTTGCAAAATAATTACGGATCTGAATGTGTCACACTCGTTGACTAAACTTATTTCACAAGCAAAACATGATCACACCTTAGTACTCTTTGGGTGTTAATCACATAGCGATGTGAACTAGATTATTGACTCTAGTAAACCCTTTGGGTGTTGGTCACATGTCGATGTGAACTATGGGTGTTAATCACATGGTGATGTGAACTATTGGTATTAAATCACATGGCGATGTGAACTAGATTATTGACTCTAGTGCAAGTGGGAGACTGAAGCAAATATGCCCTAGAGGCAATAATAAAGTTATTATTTATTTCCTTATATCATGATAAATGTTTATTATTCATGCTAGAATTGTATTAACCAGAAACATAATACATGTGTGAATACATAGACAAACAGAGTGTCACTAGTATGCCTCTACTTGACAAGCTCGTTAATCAAAGATGGTTATGTTTCCTAACCATAGACATGAGTTGTCATTTGATTAATGGGATCACATCATTAGGAGAATGATGTGATTGACTTGACCCATTCCGTTAGCTTAGCACTTGACCGTTTAGTTTGTTGCTATTGCTTTCTTCATGACTTATACTTGTTCCTATGACTATGAGATTATGCAACTCCCTTTTACCGGAGGAACATTTTGTGTGCCACCAAACGTCACAACGTAACAGAATGATTATAAAGGTGCTCTACAGGTGTCTCCGAAGGTACTTATTGGGTTGACGTATTTCGAGATTAGGATTTGTCACTCCAATTGTCGGAGAGGTATCTCTGGGCCCACTCGGTAATGCACATCACTATAAGCCTTGCAAGCATTGCAATTAATGAGTTAGTTGCAGGATGATGTATTACAGAATGAGTAAAGAGACTTGTGGGTAACGATATTGAACTAGGTATTGAGATACCGACGATCGAATCTCGGGCAAGTAACATACCGATGACAAAGGGAACAACGTATGTTGTTATGCGGTTTGACCGATAAAGATCTTCGTAGAATATGTAGGAGCCAATATGAGCATCCAGGTTCCGCTATTGGTTGTTGACCGGAGACGTGTCTCGGTCATGTCTACATAGTTCTTGTACCCGTAGGGTACACACGCTTAAAGTTCGATGACGGTTATATTATGAGTTTATGTGTTTTGATGTACCGAAGGTAGTTTGGAGTCCCGGATGAGATCGGGGACATGACGAGGAGTCTCGAAATGGTCGAGACGTAAAGATCGATATATTGCACGACTATATTCGGACATCGGAAAGGTTCCGAGTGATTCGGGTATTTATCGGAGTACGGGGGAGTTACGGGAATTCGCCGGGGAGTGTATGGGCCTTATTGTGATGTTTATCTTTTATACATCTTACTTTGCTTAGTTATGACGGTAGCATTATAAGATGATCTCTCACTAAATTCCAAGATAAAAGTGTTCTCCCTGAGTATGCACTGTTGCCAAAGTTCGTCGTGCCCAGACACCACGTGATGACCGGGTGTGATAAGCTCTACGTCCATCTACAACGGGTGCAAGCCAGTTTTGCACACGGAGAAATACTCAGGTTAAACTTGACGAGCCTAGCATATGTAGATATGGCCTCGGAACACTTGAGACCGAAAGGTCGAGCATGAATCATATAGTAGATATGATCAACATAATGATGTTCACCATTGAAAACTACTCCATTTCACGTGATGATCGGTTATGGTTTAGTTGATATGGATCACGTGATCACTTAGATGATTAGAGGGATGTCTATCTAAGTGGGAGTTCTTAAGTAATATGATTAATTGAACTTTAATTTATCATGAACTTAGTCTTGATAGTATTTGCATATCTATGTTGTAGATCAATAGCTCGCATTATTGCTTCCCTATGTTTTATATGTGTTCCTAGAGAAAACTAAGTTGAAAGATGATAGTAGCAACGATGCGGACTGGGTCCATGATCTGAGGTTTATCCTCATTGCTGCATAGAAGAATTATGTGTTTGATGCACCGCTAGGTGACTGACCTATTGCAGGAGTAGATGCAGACATTATGAACGTTTGGCTAGCTCAATATGATGACTACTTGATAGTTTAGTGCACCATGCTTAACAACTTATAATCGGGATTTCAAAGACGTTTTGAACGTCATGGACCATATGAGATGTTCCAAGAGTTGAAAATTAATATTTCAAGCAAATACCCGAGTTGAGAGATATGAAGTCTCCAACAAGTTCTATAGCTAAAAGATGGAGGACAATAGCTCAAGCAGTGAGCATGTGCTCAGATTGTCTAGGTACTACAATCGCTTGAATCAAGTGGGAGTTAATCTTCCAGATAAAATAGTGATTCACAGAATTCTCTAGTCACCATCACCAAGTTAGTAGAACTTCATGATGAACTATAGTATGCAAGGGATGACGTAAATGATTCCCGAGCTTTCCATGATGATGAAATCGATGAAGGTAGAAATCAAGAAAGAGCATCAAGTGTTGATGATTAACAAGACCACTAGTTTCAAGAAAAGGGCAAAGGGAAAGAAAGGGAACTTCAAGAAGAACCGCAAGCAAGTTGCTTCTCAAGTGAAGAAGCCCGAGTCTGGACCTAAGCCTGAGACTAAGTGCTTCTACTGCAAAGGTACTGGTCATTCGAAGCAGAAATGCCATGAATATTTAGTGGATAAGAAGGATGGCAAAATGAACAAGGGTATATTTGATATACAAGTTATTGATGTGTACCTTACTAGTATTTATAGTAGCCCCTGGGTATTTGATACTTGTTCGGTTGCTAAAAAATAGTAACTCGAAACAGGAGTTACAGAATAAATAAAGACTAGTTAAGGGTGAAGTAACGATGTGTGTTGGAAGTGGTTCCAAGGTTGATATGATCATCATCATACACTCCCTATACTTTCGGGATTAGTGTTAAACCTAAATAAATGTTATTTGGCATTTGCATTGAGCATGAATATGATTTAATCATGTTTATTGCAATACAGTTATTCATTTAAAATCAGAGAATAATTGTTGTTCTGTTTACATGAATAAAACCTTCTATGGTCATACACCCAATGAAAATGGTTCGTTGGATCTCGATCGTAGTGATACACATATTCATAATATTGAAGCCCAAAGATGCAAAGTTAATAATGATAGTGCAACTTATTTGTGGCACTGCCGTTTAGGTCATATTGGTGTAAAGCGCATGAAGAAACTCCATGCTGATGGGCTTTTGGAATCACTTGATAATGAATCATTTTGATGCTTGTGAACCATGCCTCATGGGCAAGATGACTAAGACTCCGTTCTCCGGAAAAATGGAGCAAGCAACTGACTTATTGGAAATAATACATACTGATGTATGCAGTCCGATGAGTGTTGAGGCTCGCGGCGGGTATCGTTATTTTCTGACCTTCACAGATGATTTGAGCAGATATGGGCATATCTACTTGATGAAACACCAGTCTGAAACATCTGAAAAGTTCAAAGAACTTCAGAGTGAAGTGGAAAATCATCGTGACAAGAAAATAACATTTTCTACGATCTAATCGCAGAAAACAATGTGGAATAGTTTCACAAAATCGTGCCACCTGGAACACCATAGCATAATGGTGTGTCTGAACGTCATAACCATACTTTATTTGATATAGTGCAATCTATGATGTCTCTTACCGATTTACCACTATCGTTTTTGGGGTTATGCATTAGAGACAGCTACATTCACGTTAAATAGGGCACCATCTAAATCCGTTGAGACGACACCGTATGAACTATGGTTTGGCAAGAAACCTAAGCTGTCGTTTCTTAAAGTTTGAGGTTGCAATGCTTATGTGAAAAAGTTTCAACCTGATAAGCTCAAACCCAAATCGGAGAAGTGCTTCTTCATAGGATACCCAAAAGAAAACGTTGGGTACACTTCTATCACAGATCCGAAGGCAAGATATTCATTGCTGAGAATGGATCCTTTCTAGAGAAGGAGTTTCTCTCGAAAGAAGTGAGTGGGAGGAAAGTAGAACTTGATGAGGTAATTGTACCTGCTCCCTTATTGGAAAGTAGTTCATCACAGAAATCTGTTCCTGTGACTACTACACCAATTAGTGAGGAATCTAATGATGATGATCATGTAACTTCAGATCAAGTTACTACTAAACCTCGTAGGTAAACCAGAGTGAGATCCGGACCAGAGTGGTATGGTAATCCTGTTCTGGAGGTCATGTTACTTGACCATGACGAACCTACGAACTATGAGGAAGCGATGATGAGCCCAGATTCCACGAAATGGCTTGAGACCATGAAATCTGAGATGAGATCCATGTATAAGAACAAAGTATGGACTTTGATTGACTTGCCCAAAGATCGGCGAGCCATTGAGATTAAATGGATCTTCAAGAGGAAGACAGACACTGATAGTAGTGTTACTATCTACAAAGCTAGAATTGTCGCAAAAAGTTTTCGACAAGTTCAAGGTGTTGACTATGATGAGAGTTTGTCACTCGTATCTATGCTTAAGTCTGTCCGAATCATGTTAGCAATTGCCACATTTTATGAAATCTGGCAAATGGATAAACAAAACTACATTCCTTAATGGATTTATTAAAGAAGAGTTGTATATGATGCAACAAGAAAGTTTTGTCAATCCTAAAGGTGCAAACAAAATATGCATGCTCCAGCGATCCGTCTATGGACTGGTCCAAGCATCTCGGAGTTGGAATATACGCTTTGATAAGTTGATCAAAGCATATAGTTTTATACAGACTTGCGGTGAAGCCTATATTTACAAGAAAGTGAGTGGGACTACTACATCATTTCTGATAATTATATGTGAATGACATATTGTTGATCGGAGATAATGTAGAATTATTCTGCAAAGCATAAAGGAGTGTTTGAAAGGAGTTTTTCAAAGAAAGACCTCAGTGAAACTGCTTACATATTGAGCATCAAGATCTATAGAGATAGATCAAGACGCTTGATAAGTTTTTCAATGAGTACATACCTTGACAAGATTCTGAAGTAGTTCAAAATGGAACAGTCAAAGAAAGAGTTATTGCCTGCGTTACAAGGGGTGAAACTGAGTAAGACTCAAAGCCCGACCATGGCAGAAAATAGAAAGAGAATGAAAGTCATTCCCTATGCCTTGGCCATAGGTTCTATAAAATATGCCATGCTGTGTACCAGATCTATTGCATACCCTACACTGTTTTTGGCAAGGGAGTACAATAGTGATCTAGGAGTAGATCACTGGACTGCGGTCAAAATTATCCTTAGTGGAATAAGGATATGTTTCTCGATTATGGAGGTGACAAAAAGGGTTCGTCGTAAAGGGTTACGTCGATGAAAATTTTGACACTGATCCAGATGACTCTAAATCTCAATATGGATACATATTGAAAGTGGGAGCAATTAGCTAGAGTAGCTCCGTGCAGAGCATTGTTGACATAGAAATTTGCAAAATAATTACGGATCTGAATGTGTCAGACCCGTTGACTAAACTTCTCTCACAAGCAAAACATGATCACACTTTAGTACTCTTTGGGTGTTAATCACATAGTGATGTGAACTAGATTATTGACTCTAGTAAACCCTTTGGGTGTTGGTCACATGTCGATGTGAACTATGGGTGTTAATCACATGGTGATGTCAACTATTGGTATTAAATCACATGGCGATGTGAACTAGATTATTGACTCTAGTGCAAGTGGGAGACTGAAGGAAATTTGCCCTAGAGGCAATACTAAAGTTATTATTTATTTCCTTATATCATGATAAATGTTTATTATTCATGCCAGAATTGTATTAACCGGAAACATAATACATGTGTGAATACATAGACAAACAGAGTGTCACTAGTATGCCTCTACTTGACTAGCTCGTTGATCAAAGATGGATATGTTTCCTAACCATAAACATGAGTTGTCATTTGATTAACGGGGTCACATCACTAGGAGAATGATGTGATTGACTTGACCCATTCCGTTAGCTTAGCACTTGATCATTTAGTTTGTTGCTATTGCTTTCTTCATGACTTATACATGTTCCTATGACTATGAGATTATGCAACTCCCGTTTACTGGAGGAACACTTTGTGTGCCACCAAACATCACAACGTAATTGGGTGATTATAAAGGTGCTCTACAGGTGTCTCCGAAGGTACTTGTTGGGTTGGCGTATTTCAAGATCAGGATTTGTCACTCTGATTGTCGGATAGGTATCTCTGGGCCCACTCGGTAATGCACATCACTATAAGCCTTGCAAGCATTGCAACTAATGAGTTAGTTACAGGATGATGTATTACCGAACGAGTAAAGAGACTTGCCGGTAACGAGATTGAACTAGGTATTGAGATACCGACGATCGAATCTCGGGCAAGTAACATACCGATGACAAAGGGAACAACGTATGTTGTTATGCGGTTTGACCGATAAAGATCTTCGTAGAATATGTAGGAGCCAATATGTGCATCCTGGTTCCGCTATTGGTTATTGACCGGAGACGTGTCTCGGTCATGTCTACATAGTTCTCGAACCCGTAGGTTCCGCACGCTTAAAGTTCGATGACGGTTATATTATGAGTTTATGTGTTTTGATGTACCGAAGGTAGTTCGGAGTCCCGGATGAGATCGGGGACATGACGAGGAGTCTCGAAATGGTCGAGACGTAAAGATCGATATATTGGACGACTATATTCGGACATCGGAAAGGTTTCGAGTGATTCGGGTATTTATCGGAGTACCGGGGAGTTACGGGAATTCGCCGGGGAGTGTATGGGCCTTATTGGACTTTAGGGGAAAGAGAGAGAGGCAGGCCGTGCGCCCCCCAAGGCCTAGTCCGAATTGGACTAGGGGGGACGGTTGCGCCCCCTCCTTCCTTCTCTTCTCTTTTCCCTTTCCTTCTCTCCTACTCCTACTACTTGGAAGGGCTCCTCGTTCTACTAGGAAAGGGGGAATCCTACTCCCGGTGGGAGTAGGACTCCCTAGGGCACGCCATAGAGAGGGCTGGCCCCTCCCCTCCCCCACTCCTTTATATACGTGGCCAGGGGGCACCCCATAGACACAACAATTGATCGTTTGATCTTTTAGCCGTGTGCGGTGCCCCCCTCCACCATAGTCCACCTCGATAATACTGTAGCGGTGCTTAGGCGAAGCCCTGCGTCGGTAGAACATCAACATCGTCACCACGCCGTCGTGCTGACGAAACTCTCCCTCAACACTCGGCTGGATCGGAGTTCGAGGGACGTCATCGGGCTGAACGTGTGCTGAACTCGGAGGTGCCGTGCGTTCGGTACTTGATCGGTCGGATCGTGAATACATACGACTACATCAACCGCGTTGTGCTAACGCTTCCGCTTACGGTCTACGGGGTACTTGGACAACACTCTCCCCTCTCGTTGCTATGCATCACCATGATCTTGCGTGTGCATAGGATTTTTTTTGAAATTACTACGTTCCCCAACAAGTTCATACTAGAATAACACCTTAAGGCACAAATCAACCAAAACCCTAATGTCACCTAGATACTCCAATGTCACCTCAAGTATCCGTGGGTATGATTATACGATATGCATCACACAATCTCAGATTCATCTATTCAACCAACACATAGAACCTCAAAGAGTGCCCCAAAGTTTCTACCGGAGAGTCAAGACGAAAATGTGTGCCAACCCCTATGCATAGATTCCCAAGGTCACGGAACCCGCAAGTTGATCACCAAAACATACATCAAGTGGATCATAGAATACCCCATTGTCACCAAAGGTATCCCACGCAAGACATACATCAAGTGTTCCCAAATCCTTAAAGACTCAATCCGATAAAATAACTTCAAAGGGAAAACTCAATCCATTACAAGAGAGTAGAGGGGGAGAAACATCATAAGATCCAACTATAATAGCAAAGCTTGCGATACATCAAGATCGTATCTCCTCAAGAACACGAGAGAGAGAGATCAAACACATAGCTACTGGTACATACCCTCAGCCCTGAGGGAGAACTACTCCCTCCTCGTCATGGAGAGCACCGGGATGATGAAGATGGCCACCGGAGAGGGATTACCCCCTCCGGCAGGTTGCCGGAACTTGTCTAGATTGGTTTTCGGTGGCTACGGAGGCTTCTGGCGGCGGAACTCCCGATCTATTCCGCTCCGCCAAGTTTTTAGGGTATATGGGTATATATGGGAGGAAGAAGTACGCTGGTGGACCTCCGGGCTGTCCACGAGGCAGGGGGCGCGCCCAGCGGGGTTGGCGCCCCCCACCCTCGTGGGCAGCCCGGGACTCTCCTGGTCCAACTCCGATACTCCGTGGGCTTCTTCTGGTCCAAAAATAAGTTCCGTGAAGTTTCATGTCAATTGGACTCCATTTGATTTTCCTTTTCTGCGATACTCTAAAACCAGGAAAAAAACAGAAGCTGGCACTAGGCTCTGGGTTAATAGGTTAGTCCCAAAAATCATATAAAATAGCATATAAATGCATATAAAACATCCAAGGTTGATAATATAATAGCATGGAACAATCAAAAATTATAGATACGTTGGAGACGTATCAGCCTCCTAGTTGTTGGTTCTATTCTAGAAGGTGTTAATTAGTAAGCTATGAAAATATAACTAAAGAAGAACCAAAAATATCACATGCTACTATTTTTCTTTCCTGTGAAGTGGATCATTAATCCTTTGCTCATATTGCTTTAGGAAAATGGCTCCACCACCACCACCACCACCATGTCGACTGTGCAAGTCAAGGTGCGCCAGCAGCCTTGCAACTGGCAAGATGTTCGGCATCTACTTCCAGCCGAGTTTTCATCATGCGGCGGTAAGAAATTATATGAAATGTAACAACTATTTTATTTTTAGTGTTGGCATTAATGCATTGTGTCATTTTGCTTTTTTACACAGATCGTCCCATGCAATGTGAGGTTGAAATTCAACAAGCTGACAGGAGACACTGTGACATTTGAGGCTCCTGGGGGCCGTGCACTATGGAGGTCGAGAAAGGACGCAATATTTCGCAGATTGGAGGAGATGGATGGGCCCGTTTCCTCGCCCGCATGCATCTTACTAGTGGTGAGTTGATCAGCTTCTCCTTCAGAGCAGAAAGACCCAAGCTAGTTGTCATTTATATCAACTTGGTGGAAGATGATGAAGATGACGAAGATGATGAGGACCCACTCGATGAAGATGATGAGGACTCACTTCATGAAGCCATCGTATCTCAAAGAATGAGGCTGAGCGAGGAGGAGGTGTGCAACCTATGGGACATAATTTTGCCACGTGATGACTTTGTCGGGGTGCCTTTCGTGATCCGCCTGACAAGTACCATGGTCGATCGGCATGATATGATATGTTATACCTACAAATGCAAATTATCTGATGATATGCTTAGTGTAGAGTCCAATGATATGTTGTGTGGAATCTAGTCGATGATATGCTTTAGTGTAGAGTCTGATCACATGCTTATTAGTGTAGAATCCAAGGAACTATTAATAGTGTAGATAATACACATATACTTATTAGTAGAATTCAAGTTTAGTACAAATGTGTAGTACTGTGTCTTTTGATAGTGTAGAAATCTATACTTAATAGAAATATATTTGCAAGAGTATGTGCGAGGCTAATTATTAATTGATATGTTTTTCTTATTCAGAAATTGCCAAAGAGCCTATCTGTGAGTTGTGGTATCAAACCTGATGAAGAAGGCTCAGCTGGACTATGCCTTACCGCAAGGGGCTCCGTCACCACCTGTACTTACCGCATGGACACGGATGGTCACACACACTTAAGCTCGGTTAGGTGGAAGAGATTCCTCGTTGGCAAGAATCTTCATGTTGGACAGGCCATCCTAATTACCATCAAGAACACCCACGCCCGGGCTTGAGGATGATGATCGTCGTCGATATTATCTAGAACTGCATATGTGTGTGTGGCTGTATGACTATATATAGCTAGTATAACCGCTATATATGTGTGGCTGTAAGACTACCTAGTACTGCTCGAGGATGCATGTTCACCACATATGAAATTGTTATCTAGTAGTACCTAGTACCTATAATGCTTTATGAAATTGATATCTAGTAGTACCTAGTATCTGGAAATTGCAGTTTATTGAAACTGAAAGTGGTAGGAAGCGGGGAGGGGGGGGATGATGAAAGATATAGCAGTAGCACGGGGCTAGCAAAGCGCTACAGCTAATTAATAGTAGCGCGTTTCGGATAAGCGCTGCTGATATAGTCAATAGTAGTAGCGCGGGTACAGACAGTGCTACTACTAACAGTTAGCTGTAGCGTTGTAGCAGTAGCGCGGCTACCTGCGCTACTACTAGGGTTTTCCCTAGTAGTGTCACATAGCATATCTATCACAAAAAGTTGAAGCATGTAACAAGAAAATCTTCACAACCACCAAAAAGATTCACTACATGTATAGCTAGGGTAATATGAGATGCAATGGAGGAAAAGGTAAGCACACCTTTCAAGAGAGACTGAAAAAGTTGAATCAACACGGGAACATGAATAAATTAAGATGCAGTTTACGCATGAACCAGGCATATGCAAGTGTGCAAAGACGTTGAATTGCCATAATTTGTTAATGACCCACAAGTCCAAGTGCACTAAGCATCAAAAATGCCGCATTTGGTTACAACAAGTGAACATAAACAATTATTGACAGGTTATAACCAAGTATTGAAACGAGCAAGACCAAGTATATGCAATAAAAATAGTACTACCAAGAGGTTGTATTTCCATGAATTTAAGTGCAAGTAAATGACCAAGTAGCATTGAAACTTGCACTCAGTTACATCAGCCTAACCATCCTAGACATAAGTTTAGGAGAAAAAGGAAGATGTGATGAAGAAATCGGCATCACATGAAAATGATGGAAGACTGCTAGTCTCGCTAATTTGACGTATGTGATGACTAGAAAAAATCTAGTCCATCGCATCTCTAGTATAGATGGCCTTAATATAAAATACACATAAAAACCCCTACATAATTAAAAAGCAATTACTTTAGGTGTAACAAGAAATTTTTCATTGCAGCTAATGTTGATATTAAGTACTAAAAACATCTTATAGGAAAATGAGACATAGAATTCACAATGGCATGCTTTCTCATCAACCAAAACAAAACAATGGCAAATAACTTAGGACATCGCTAGCCAATTCCTTAAAAGGTTATAGAGTAGAAATTCGGTTTTACTCCTCTAACTGGCATCTAGCCAAACTCGTAAACTGTATATAGGAGTAACATTTACTCCTCTACCCCGGGGGCGTCTATTTTTACTCAGCCGCCTACCGCTCAAGCAAAAAAAACTTCTTCCCCCTTGGCCACTCCCACCCCACGCCGCGCCGCATCTACTCTGGCTCCTCCCTTCCCGCCTCCGCCGGCCACCACCTGCCACCGCCAACGCTCCATAGGACCCGTCGCGTTCCACACGCACCCGGATTTGGGCATGTCTCACCGGCGTCGGTGCCTAGATCGGCAGATCTATGAGCCTCGCCATCGGTGTCGGATTTGACGCATCTGGCCATCGATGCCGCCGCATTTTGGATGGATTTGACGGATACCAAATCGTGCAGCCCCCACAATTACTCTGCACCGCATCTCGATATGGCCTCCTCCTCTAGGCACTTGGATTTCACTCATTGACGGACCACTGGCACATCCACACACAGAGGCCATCTACCGGGCTCGGCACTACCCCAGCAGCTCGTCATCTCCCTATTGTCAGTCATCAAGTGTGACCACTGCCCATGGCTAGTTTGCGCCGAGTTCTGAGCACACCGAAACATCTTGGATGCGTGTTCTTCGAGTGCAAAAAGGTGAAGAAATATGTCCTAGAGGCAATAATAAAGTTTTTATTTATATTTCCTTATATCATGATAAATGTTTATTATTCATGCTAGAATTGTATTAACCGGAAACTTAGTACATGTGTGAATACATAGACAAACCGAGTGTCACTAGTATGCCTCTATTTGACTAGCTCATTAATCAAAGATGGTTAAGTTTCCTAACCATAGACATGAGTTGTCATTTGATTAACAGGATCACATCATTAGAGAATGATGTGATTGACTTGACCCTTCCATTAGCTTAGCACTTTTATCGTTTAGTTTATTGCTATTGCTTTCTCCATAACTTATACATATTCCTATAACTATGAGATTATGCAACTCCCAAATACCGGAGGAACACTTAGTGTGCTATCAAACATCACAACGTAACTGGGTGATTATAAAGATGCTCTACAGCTGTCTCCGATGGTGTTTGTTGAGTTGGCATAGATCGAGATTAGGATTTGTCACTCTGATTGTCGGAGAGGTATCTCTGGGCCCTCTCAATAATGCACATCACTATAAGCCTTTCAAGCAATCTAACTAATGAGTTAGTTGCGGGATGTTGCATTATGGAATGAGTAAAGATACTTGCCGGTAACGAGATTGAACTAGGTATGGAGATACCGACGATCGAATCTCGGGCAAGTAACATACCGATGACAAAGGGAACAAAGTATGTTGTTATGCGGTTTGACCGATAAAGATCTTCATAGAATATGTAGGAGCCAATATGAGCATCCAGGTTCCACTATTGGTTATTGATCGGAGAAGTGTCTCGGTCATGTCTACATAGTTCTCGAACCCGTAGGGTCCGCACGCTTAACGTTTGATGATGATCGGTATTATGAGTTTATATGTTTTGATGTACCGAAGGTAGTTCGGAGTCTCGGATGTGATCATGGACATGACGAGGAGTCTCGAAATGGTCGATAGATAAAGATTGATATATTGGATGACTATATTCGGACACCGGAAATGTTCCGGAGAAGTTTCGGATAAAACCGGAGTGCTGGAGGGTTACTGGAACCCCCCGGAGGAACTAAATGGGCCTCATGGGCCTTAGTGGAGAGAGAGGGGCGTTTAGGGCAGGCCGCGCGCCCCTCCCCCTTGGGTCCGAATTGGACTAGGGAAGGGGGGCGGCGCCCCCTTTCCTTCTCCCTCTCCTTCCTTTCCCCTCTCTTCCTTGTTGGAAACCTACTAGGAATAGGATTCCTATTCCTAGTAGGAATCCTACATAGGGCGCGCCCCTAGAGGGCTGGCCGGCCTCCCCCTTGCTCCTTTATATACGGGGGTAGGGGCACCCTAGAACACACAAGTTGACAGTTGTCTTAGCCGTGTGCGGTGCCCCCTCCACCATATTCCACCTCAGTAATATCGCCGTAGTGCTTAGGCGAAGCCCTGCGCCGGTAACTTCATCATCACCGTCATCACACCATCGTGCTGACGAAACTCCCCCTCGGCCTCAACTGGATCAAGAGTACGAGGGACGAAATCGAGTTGAACGTGTGATGAACACAGAGGTGCCGTACGTTCGGTGCTAGGATCAGTCGGATCATGAAGACATACAACTACATAAACCGCGTTGTCATAAAGCTTCCGTTTTCGGTCTACGAGGGTACGTAGACATACTCTTCCCCTCTCGTTGCTATGCAACACCTATATGGATCTTGCGTGTGCGTAGGAATTTTTTTTAAATTACTGTGTTCCCCAACAGTGGCATCCGAGCCAGGTCCATGCGTAGATGTTATATGCACGAGTAGAACACAAATGAGTTGTGGGCGTGAGTATATACACATTGCTTGCCATCACTAGTTGATTCTTGATTCATCGGTATTGTTGGATGAAGCGGCTCAGACCGACATTACGTGTACACTTACGCGAGACTGGTTCTACCGACGTGCTTCGCACACAGGTGGCTAGTGGGTGTCTGTTTCTCCAAGTTTAGTTGAATCGGTTTCAATGAACATGGTTCTTTCTAAATATCAAAAAGCAATCACTATACTACGTTGTGGTTTTGATGCGTAGGTAAGAACGGTTCTTGCTAGAAGCCCGTAGCAGCCACGTAAAACTTGCAAAAACAAGGTAGAGGACATCTAACTTGTTTTTGCAGGGCATGTTGTGATGTGATATGGTCAAGACGTGATTATATATATTGTTGTATGAGATGATCATGTTTTGTAACACAGTTATTGGCAACTGGTAGGAGCCATATCGTTGTCGCTTTATTGTATGAAATGAAATCGCCATGTAATCGCTTTACTTTATCACTAAGTGGTAGCAATAGTCGTAGAAGCAATAGTTGGCGAGACGACAACGATGCTTCGATGGAGATCAGGGTGTGAAGCCGATGACGATGGTAATCATGACAATGCTTTGGAGATGGAGATCAAAGGCACAAGATGATGATGGCCATATCACATCACTTATATTTGATTGCATGTGATGTTTATCCTTTATGCATCTTATTTTGCTTAGTTCGGTGGTAGCATTATAAGATGATCTCTCACTAAATTTCAAGGTACAACTGTTGTCCCTGAGTATGCACCGTTGCTACAGTCCGTTGTGCCGAGACACCACGTGATGATTGCTACCTCTTGAGCTTGCGTTGGTTTTTCCCTTGAAGAGGAAAGGGTGATGCAGCAAAGTAGTGTAAGTATTTCCCTTAGTTTTGAGAACCAAGGTATCAATCCAATAGGAGGTAACACACAAGTCACCTAGTACATGCACAAACAAATAAGAACTTCACAACCAACGTGATAAAGGGGTTGTCAATCCCTTCACGGTCACTTACGGAAGTGAAATCTGATAGAGATAATAAGATAAATATTTTTGGTATTTTTTATGGTATAGATTGGAAAATAAAGATTGCAAAGTAAACAACTATGGAAATAGGAAATAGATAGTAAAACAATATGATGGACGAAAGACCCGGGGGGCATAGGTTTCACTAGAGGCTTCTCTCAAGATAGCATATTCTACGGTGGGTGAAAAAATTACTGTCGAGCAATTGATAGAAAAGCGAATAATTATGAGAATATCTAGGCATGATTATGCATATAGGCATCACGTCCGCGACAAGTAGACCGAAACAATTCTGCATCTACTACTATTACTCCACACATCGACCTCTATCCAGCATGCATCTAGAGTATTAAGTTCATAAGAACAGAGAGTAACGCATTAAGCAAGATGCAGTGATGTAGAAGGATAAACTCAAGGAATATGATATAAACCCCATCTTTTTATCCTCGATGGCAACAATACAATACGTGCCTTGCTGCACCTGCTGTCACTGGGAAAGGACACCGCAAGATTGAACCCAAAGCTAAGCACTTCTCCCATTGCAAGAAAGATCAATCTAGTAGGCCAAACCAAACTGATAATTCGAAGAGACTTGCAAAGATATTAAATCATGCATAAGATATTTCAGAGGAGAATCAAATATTGTTCATAGATAATCTTGATCATAAACTCACAATGTTGGGGAACATAGCAATAATTCAAAATTTTCCTACGTGTCACCAAGATCAATCTATGGATTCATCTAGCAATGATGGAGGAGTGGATCTACATACCCTTGTAGATCGCGCGCGGAAGCATTCAAGAGAACGGGGTTGATGGAGTCGTACTCGTCGTGATCCAAATCACCGATGATCCTAGCGCCAAGGGAGAGGGGGGGGGCGCAGCCTAGGCCCTTCCTCCAAGGAAGGGTGCGGCTAGGGAGGAGTCCCTCCTCCCCAAGGCACCTAGGAGGTGCCTTCCCCTTTTAGGACTCTTCCTTTCATTATCTCTTGGCACATCGTCCTCTTGGGGCTGGTGCCCTTGGCCGATATAGGCCAAGGCGCACACCCCTATAGCCCATGTGCCCCCCCGGGGCAGGTGGCCCCACCCGGTGGACCCCCGGGACTCTTCCGGTGGTCCCGGTACAATACCGATGACCCCGAAACTTGTCCCGATGGCCGAAATAGCACTTCCTATATATAATTCTTTACCCCCGGACCATTCCGGAACTCCTCGTGACGTCCGAGATCTCATCCGGGACTCCGAACAACATTCGGGTTACCGCATACTAATATCTCTATAACCCTAGCGTCACCGAACCTTAAGTGTGTAGACCCTACGGGTTCGGGAAGCATGCAGACATGAGCGAGACGTTCTCCGGTCAATAACCAATAGCGGGATCTGGATACCCATGTTGGTTCCCACATGTTTCATGATGATCTCATCGGATGAACCACGATGTCGAGGATTCGATCAATCCCGTATACAATTCCCTTTGTCCATCGGTACGATACTTGCCCGAGATTCGATCGTCGGTATCCCGATACCTTGTTCAATCTCGTTACCGGCAAGTCTCTTTACTCGTTCCGTAACACATCATCCCATGATCAACTCCTTGATCACATTGTGCACATTATGAAGATGTCCTACTGAGTGGGCCCAGAGATACCTCTCCGTCACACGGAGTGACAAATCCCAGTCTCGATTCGTGCCAACCCAACAGACACTTTCGGAGATACCCGTAGTGCACCTTTATAGCCACCCAGTTACGTTGTGATGTTTGGCACACCCAAACTATTCCTACGGTATCCGGGAGTTGCACAATCTCATGGTCTAAGGAAATGATACTTGACATTAGAAAAGCTTTAGCGAACGAACTACATGATCTTTGTGCTGGGCTTAGGATTGGGTCTTGTCCATCACATCATTCTCCTAATGATGTGATCCCGTTATCAACGACATCCAATGTCCATGGTCAGGAAACCATAACCATCTATTGATCAACGAGCTAGTCAACTAGAGGCTTACTAGGGACATGGTGTTGTCTATGTATCCACCCATGTATCTGAGTTTCCTATCAATACAATTCTAGCATGGATAATAAACGATTATCATGAACAAGGAAATATAATAATAATCAATTTATTATTGCCTCTAGGGCATATTTCCAACAGTCTCCCACTTGCACTAGAGTTAATAATCCAGTTCACATCGATATGTGATTAACACTCAAGGTCACATCCCCATGTGACTAACACCCAAAGAGTTTACTAGAGTCAATAATCTAGTTCACATTACCATGTGATTAACACTCAATGAGTTCTGGGTTTGATCATGTTATGCTTGTGAGAGATGTTATAGTCAACGGGTCTGAATCTTTCAGATCCGTGTGTGCTTTACAAATCTCTATGTCATCTCCTAGATGCAGCTACCACGTTCTATTTGGAACTATTCCAAATAACTGTTCTACTATACGAATCCAGTTTACTACTCAGAATAATCTGGATTAGTGTCAAAGTTAGCATCGGTGTAACCCTTTACGACGAACTCTTTTACCACCTCCATAATCGAGAAAATTCCTTAGTCCACTAGTTACTAAGGATAACTTTGACCGCTGTCCTGTGATCCATTCTTGGATCACTCTTGTACCCCTTGACTGACTCATGGCAAGGCACACTTCAGGTGCGGTACACAACATAGCATACTGTAGAGCCTATGTCTTAAGCATAGGGGACGACCTTCGTCCTTTCTCTCTATTCTGCCGTGGTCGAGCTTTAAGTCTTAACTTCATACCTTACAACTCAGGCAAGAACTCCTTCTTTGACTGATCCATCTTGAACACCTTTCAAGATCATGTCAAGGTATGTGCTCATTTGAAAGTACCATTAAGCGTTTTCATCTATCCTTATAGATCTTGATGCTCAATGTTCAAGTAGCTTAATCCAGGCTTTCCATTGAAAAAAAACACTTTCCGAATAACCCTATATGCGTTCTAGAAATTCTACGTCATTTCTGATCAACAATATGTCAACAACATATATTCATCAGAAATTCTATAGTGCTCCCACTCACTTCTTTGGAAATACAAGTTTCTCATAAACTTTGTATACACCCAAAATCTTTGATCATCATCAAAGTGTATATTCCAACACCGAGATGCTTACTCCAGTCCTTAGAAGGATTGCTGGAGCTTTGCATACTTATTAGCATCTTTCAGGATTGACAAAACCTTTTGGTTATATCACATACAACCTTTCCTCAAGAAAAACGTCGAGGAAACAATGTTTTGATATCCTATCTGCAAGATTCCATAAATAATGCAGTAATCACTAATATAATTCCAACAGACTCTTAGCTTCGCTACGGGTGAGAGAGTCTCATCGTAGTCAACTCCTTGAACTTGTCGGAAAACATCTTAACGACAAGTCGAGCTTTCTTAATGGTGATACTTACCATCAATGTCCGTCTTCCTTTTAAAATCCATATGTACCTAACAGCCTTACGACCATCAAGTAGTTCTCCCAAAGTCTACACTTTGTTTTCATATATGGATCCTCTCTCGGATTATATGGCCTCGAGCCATTTATCAGAATCCGGGCCCACCATCGCTTCTCCATAGCTTGTAGGTTCATTGTTGTCTAGCAACATGACTTCCAAGACAGGATTACGTACCACTCTGAAGTAGTACGCATCCTTGTCATCCTACGAGGTTTGATAGTGACTTGATCTGAAGTTTCATGATCACTATCATAAGCTTCCACTTCAATTGGTGTAGGTGCCACAGGAACAACTTCCTGTGCCCTGCCACACACTAGTTGAAGAGACGGTTTAATAACCTCATCAAGTCTCCACCATCCTCCCACTCAATTCTTTCGAGAGAAAATTTTCCTCGAGAAAGGACCCGATTCTAGAAACAATCCCTTATTGCTTTCGGATCTAAGACAGGAGGTATACCCAACTGTTTTGGGTGTCCTATGAAGATGCATTTATTCGCTTTGGGTTCGAGCTTATCAGCCTGAAACTTTTTCACATAAGCATCGCAGCCCCAAACTTTTAAGAAATGACAGTTTAGGTTTCTTTAAACCATAGTTCACACGATGTCATCTCATCAAAATTACGTGGTGCCCTAAAGTGAATGTGGTTTTCTCTAATGCCTAACCCATAAACTATTGTGGTAATTCGATAAGAGACATCATGGTATGCATCATATCCAATAGGGTGCAGTTATGATGTTCAGACACACCATCACACTATGGTGTTCCAGGCTGTATTAGTTGTGAAACAATTTCCATAATGTCTTAATTCTGTGCCAAACTCGTAATTAAGATATTCATCTTTATGATCATATCATAGATCTTTTATCCTCTTGTCACGACGATCTTTCAACTTCACCCTGAAATTACTTGAACCTTTCAATAATTCAGACTCGTGATTCATCAAGTAAATATACTCAACATCTACTCAAATCATTTGTGAAGTAAGAACATAACGATATCCACTACACGCCTCAGCACTCATTGGACTGCACACATCAAAATGTATTACTTCCAACAAGTTGCTTTTTAGTTCCATTTTACTGAAACCGAGGCTTTTAGTCATCTTGCCCATGTGGTATGATTTGCATGTCTCAAGTGATTCAAAATCAAGTGAGTCCATATGGTCCATTTGCATGGAGTTTCTTCATGCATATACACCAATAGACATGGTTCGCATGTCTCAAACTTTTCAAAAAACGAGTGAGCCCAAAGATCCATAAACATGGAGCTTCTTCATGCGTTTCATACCGATATGACTTACGTGGCAGTGCCACAAGTAGGTGGTACTATCATTACTATCTTTTGGCATGAACATGTGTATCACTACGATCGAGATTCAATAAACCATTCATTTTAGGTGTAAGACCATTGAAGGTATTATTCAAATAAATAGAGTAACCATTATTCTCCTTAAATGAACAACCGTATCGCGATAGACATAATCCAATCGTGTCTATGCTCAACGCAAACACCAAATACCAATCTCGATGGTAGAGGGAGCGTACGATATTTGATCATATCAACATTGGAAACACTTCCAACACATATCGTCAGCTCACCTTTAGCTAGTCTCCATTTATTCCGTAGCTTTTATTTTGAGTTACTAACACTTAGCAACCGAACCGGTATCTAACACCCTGGTGCTACTAGGAGTACTAGTAAAGTACACATTAACACAATGTATATCCAATATACTTCTATCGACCTTGCCAGCCTTCTCATCTACCAAGTATATATCTAGGGTAATTCTGCTCCTAGTGGCTGTTCCCCTTATTACAGAAGCACTTAGTCTCGGGTTCGGGTTGAACCTTGGGTTTCTTCACTAGAGCAGCAGCTGAATTGCCGTTTCATGAAGTATCCCTTCTTGCCCTTGCCCTTCTTGAAACTAGTGGTTTCACCAACCATCAACAATTGATGCTCCTTGATTTCTACTTTTGTGGTGTCAAACATCGCGAATCTCTCAAGGATCATCATATATGTCACTGATATATTATAGTTCATCACGAAGCTCTAGCAGCTTGGTGGTAATGACTTCGGAGAAACATCACTATCTCATCTGGAAGATCAACTCCCACTCGATTCAAATGATAGTTGTACTCAGACAATCTGAGCACAAGCTCAACAATTGAGCTTTTCTCCCTTACTTTGCAGGCTAAGAAAATCGTCGGGGGTCTTATACCTCTTGACGTGGGCATGAGCCTGAAATCCCAATTTCAGCTCTCGAAACATCTCATATGTTTCGCGACATTTCAAAACGTCTTTGGTGCCTCAACTCTAAACCGTTTAACTGAACTATCACGTAGTTATCAAATCGTGTATGTCAGATGTTCGCAACATCCACAGACGACGTTCGAGGTTCAGCACACTGAGCGGTGCATTAAGGACATAAGCCTTCTATGAAGCAATGAGGACAATCCTCAGTTTACGGACCTAGTCCGCATAGTTGCTACTATCAACTTTCAACTAAATTTTCTCTAGGAACATATCTAAACAGTAGAACTAAAGCGTGAGCTACGACATAATTTGCAAAGACCTTTTGACTATGTTCAGGATAATTAAGTTCATCTTATGAACTCCCACTCATATAGACATTCCTCTAGTCATCTAAGTGATTACATGATCCGAGTCAACTAGGTCGTGTCCGATCATCACGTGAGACGGACTAGTCAACATCGGTGAACATCTTCATGTTGATCGTATCTGCCATACGACTCATGCTCGACCTTTCGGTCTTCTGTGTTCCGAGGCCATGTCTGTACATGCTAGGCTCGTCAAGTCAACCTAAGTGTTTTGCATGTGTTCCGAGGCCATGTCTGTACATGCTAGGCTCGTCAACATCCATTGTATTCGAACGTAAGAATCTATCACACCGGATCATGACGTGGTGCTTCGAAACAATGAACCTTCTGCAACGGTGCACAGTTAGGGAGAACACTTTCTTGAAATTTTAATGAGGGATCATCTTATTTACTACCGTTGTTCTAAGCAAATAAGATGCATAAACATGATAAACATCACATGCAATCAACTAGTGACATGATATGGCCATCATCACTTTGCTCCTTTTGATCTCCATCTTCGGGGCTCCATGATCATCATCGTCACCGGCATGACACCATGATCTCCATCATCATGATCTCCATCATCGTGTCTTCATGAAGTTGTCTCGCCAACTATTACTTCTACTACTACAGCTAACGGTTAGCAATAAAGTAAAGTAATTACATGACGTTTATGTTGACACACAGGTCATAAATAAATTAAGACAACTCCTATGGCTCCTGCCGGTTGTCATACTCATCGACATGCAAGTCGTGATTCCTATTACAAGAACATGATCATCTCATACATCACATATATCATTCATCACATCCTTTGGCCATATCACATCACATAGCATACCCTGCAAAAACAAGTTAGACGTCCTCTAATTGTTGTTTGCATGTTTTATGTGGCTGCTATGGGTTTCTAGCAAGAACGTTTCTTACCTACGCAAAAACCACAACGTGATATGCCAATTGCTATTTACCCTTCATAAGGACCCTTTTCATCGAATCCGATCCGACTAAAGTGGGAGAGACAGACACCCGCCAGCCACCTTATGCAACTAGTGCATGTTTGTCGGTGGAACCGGTCTCACGTAAGCGTATGTGTAAGGTTGGTCCGGGCCGCTTCATCCCACAATGCCGCCGAATCAAGATTGGACTAGTAATGGTAAGCATATTGAACAAAATCAACGCCCACAACTACTTTGTGTTCTACTCGTGCATAGAATCTACGCAATAGACCTAGCTCTGATACCACTGTTGGGGAACGTAGCAATAATTCAAAATTTTCCTACGTGTCACCAAGATCAATCTATAGAGTCATCTAGCAACGAGGGAGGAGTGGATCTACATACCCTTGTAGATCGCGCGCGGAAGCGTTCAAGAGAACGGGGTTGATGGAGTCGTACTCGTCCTGATCCAAATCACCGATGATCCTAGCGCCGAACGGACGGCACCTCCGCGTTCAACACACGTACGGAGCAGCGACGTCTCCTCCTTCTTGATCCAGCAAGGGGGAAGGAGAGGTTGATGGAGATCCAGCAGCACGACGGCGTGGTGGTGGAAGTAGCGGGATTCCAACAGGGCTTCGCCAAGCGCTGCGGGAGGAGGGAGATGTGTCACGGGAGGGAGAGGGAGGCGCCAGGGCTTTTATGCGGCTGCCCTCCCATCCCCCCACTATATATAGGGCCAAGGGAGAGGGGGGCGCAGCCTTGGCCCTTCCTCCAAGGAAGGGTGCGGCTAGGGAGGAGTCCCTCCTCCCCAAGGCACCTAGGAGGTGCCTTCCCCTTTTAGGACTCTTCCTTTCCTTATCTCTTTGTGCATGGGCCTCTTGGGGCTGGTGCCCTTGGCCCATATAGGCCAAGGCGCACACCCCTACAGCCCATGTTCCCCCCCGGGGCAGGTGGCCCCACCCAGTGGACCCCCGGGACTCTTCCGGTGGTCCCGGTACAATACCGATGACCCCGAAACTTGTCCCGATGGCCGAAATAGCACTTCCTATATATAATTCTTTACCTCCGGACCGTTCCGGAACTCCTCATGATGTCCGGGATCTCATCCAGGACTCCGAATAACATTCGGGTTACCGCATACTAATATCTCTATAACCCCAGCGTCACCGAACCTTAAGTGTGTAGACCCTACGGGTTCGGGAAGCATGGAGACATGACCGAGACGTTCTCCGGTCAATAACCAATAGCGGGATCTGGATACCCATGTTGGTTCCCACATGTTCCACGATGATCTCATCGGATGAACCACGTTGTCGAGGATTCGATCAATCCCGTATACAATTCCCTTTGTCCATGGGTACAATACTTGCCCGAGATTCGATCGTCGGTATCCCGATACCTTGTTCAATCTCGTTACCGGCAAGTCTCTCTACTCGTTCCATAACACATCATCCCATGATCAACTCCTTGATCACATTGTGCACATTATGATGATGTCCTACCGAGTGGGCCCAGAGATACCTCTCCGTCACATGGAGTGACAAATCCCAGTCTCGATTCGTGCCAACCCAACAGACACTTTCGGAGATGTAGTGCACCTTTATAGCCACCGAGTTACGTTGTGACGTTTGGCACACCCAAAGTATTCCTACAGTATCCGGGAGTTGCACAATCTCATGGTCTAAGGAAATGATACTTGACATTAGAAAAGCTTTAGCGAACGAACTACACGATCTTTGTGCTTGGCTTAGGATTGGGTCTTGTCCATCACATCATTCTCCTAATGATGTGATCCCGTTATCAACGACATCCAATGTCCATGGTCAGGAAACCGTAACCATCTATTGATCAACGAGCTAGTCAACTAGAGGCTTACTAGGGACATGGTGTTGTCTATGTATCCACCCATGTATCTGAGTTTCCTATCAATACAATTCTAGCATGGATAATAAACGATTATCATGAACAAGGAAATATAATAATAATCAATTTATTATTGCCTCTAGGGCATATTTCCAACACACAATTCATCGGATCTCGACAAACACACCGCAAAAAGAGTTACATCAAATAGCTCTCCAAGAGAATCAAGGAGAACCTTGTATTGAGATTCAAAGAGAGAGAAGAAGCCATCTAGCTAATAACTATGGACCCGAAGGTCTGTGGTAAACTACTCAGACATCATCGGAGAGGCTATGATGTTGATGTAGAAGCCCTCCGTGATCGATTCCCCCTTCGGCGGAGCGCCGGAAAAGGCCCCAAGATGGGATCTCATGGGTATAGAAGGTTGCGGCGGTGGAAATAGGGTTTCGTGGTGCTCCTGGATGTTTTCGGGGTATGTGGGTATATATTGGAGGAAGAAGTATGTCGGTGGAGCTATGAGGGGCCCACGAGGGTGGGGGCGCGCCTACCCCCCTAGGCGCGCCCTCCTGCCTCATGGCTCCCTCGTTTCTTTCTTGACGTAGAATCCAAGTCTCCTGGATCACGTTTGTTCCAAAATAACTCTCCCAAAGGTTTCATTCCATTTGGATTACGTTTGATATTCCTTTTCTGTGAAACACTAAAATAGGCAAAACAACAACAATTTGCACTGGGCCTTTGGTTAGTAGGTTAGTCCCAAAAATAATAAAAAAGGTATATTAAAGCCCATTAAACATCCAAAACAGATAATATAATAGCATGGACCAATAAAAATTATAGATACGTTGGAGACGTATCAAGCATCCCCAAGCTTAATTCCTGCTCCACTAGTAGAAAAGGGTCAAATGTGAAGCACATTAGTGCCGGTTTGAATTTGAGCCGGCACTAATGTGTCCATTAGTGCCGGTTCCAATAGCTAGGCGGGCAGACATCATTAGTACCGGTTCATGGGCAACCTTTAGTACCGGTTCATGCCATGAACCGGTGTTAATGAGGCTGTGTCGGGCTGTGGTTAGGCTGGGGCTCCCACGAACACCTTTAGTACCGGTTCATGGGATGAACCGGTACTAGAGTTTCTTAGTAAGCTGATTTTTAGTCCCACCTCGCCAAGAGAGAGGTAGTAGGAGCGGTTTATAAGCCGTGTAGAGATGATGAAGGATAGGTGCAATGCTCACCAACACGTTGCTTAGCTTCAAGCCTTTCGGAATAGCATAGATTCACGGAGCTATGTGCAGTGCGGTCTACACTTTTCTGAAAGGCTTGAAGCTAATTAACTAGCATTGCACCTCTTTTTTATTTTTAATAACTTATTTGAAATCTTGACTTCTTGTGTTCAGTATGCAGCATTCAAAGCGATGTCATCAATTTCCAACACGTTCGGACATCATTTGCTGTTTTTCAGTCATTTACCGATTTTTTAGAGAGCTAAATGACCATGAAATTTAAAATCACTACAAAATGAACTCTAAAATGTTGATACTTGGCATGGTATCATCATTTCACCCGCATAGCCTCTGCGAAAGAGTAGAGAGGGTCATGGCAAAAACTGGACGCACTTCGTGTACAAACCGGACAATCTCTTTCGGAGTACCAGGGTTTCGGACGAGAACTCATCTGTTACACGGGCACTTCAATGTTTTTTAAACTTATTTGAAATCCCGACTTCTTGTGTTCAGTATGCAGCATTCAAAGCGACGTCATCAATTTCCAACACGTTCTCACATCATTTGCTGTTTTTCAGTCATTTACCGATTTGTTTAGAGAGCTAAATGACCGTGAAATTCAAATATCACTACAAAATGAACTCTGAAAATGTTGAAACTTGGCATGGTATCATTATATCACCCGCATAGCATGTGTGAAAGAGTAGAGAGGGTCACGGCAAAAACTGGACGCATTTCATGTACAAATGACCATGAAATTTAAAATCACTACAAAATGAACTCTAAAATGTTGATACTTGGCATGGTATCATTATTTCACCCGCATAGCATGTGCGAAAGAGTAGAGAGGGTCACGGCAAAAACTGGACGCACTTCATGTACAAACTGGACAATCTCTTTCGGAGTATCAGGGTTTCGGACGAGAACTCATCTGTTACACGGGCACTTCAATGTTTTTTGAACTTATTTGGAATCCTAACTTCTTGTGTTTAGTATGCAGCATTCAAAGCGACGTCATCAATTTCCAACACGTTCTGACATCATTTGCTGTTTTTCAATCATTTACTAATTTGTTTAGAGAGCTAAATGACCATGAAATTGAAAATCACTACAAAACAAACTCTGAAAATGTTGAAACTTGCCATGGTATCATCATTTCACCTGCATAGCATGTGCGAAAGAGTAGAGAGGGTCACGGCAAAAACTGGATGAACTTCGTGTACAAACTGGACAATCTCTTTTGGAGTATCGGGGTTTCGGACGAGAACTCATCTGTTACACGGGCACTTTAATGTTTTTAAAACTTATTTGAAATCTCAACTTCTTTTGCGTTCAGTATGCAACATTCAAAGAGACTTCATCAATTTCCAACATGTTCTGACATCATTTGCTGTTTTTCAGTCATTTACTGATTTGTTTAGAGAGCTAAATGACCGTGAAATTGAAAATCACTACAAAATGAACTCTGAAAATGTTGAAACTTGCCATGGTATCGTCATTTCACCTGCATAGCATGTGCGAAAGAGTAGAGAGGGTCATGGCAAAAACTGGATGAACTTCGTGTACATACTGGACAATCTCTTTTGGAGTATCGGGGTTTCGGACGAGAACTCATCTGTTACACGGGCACTTCAATTTTTTTAAAACTTATTCGAAATCTCGACTTCTTTTGCGTTCAGTATGCAACATTCAAAGAGACGTCATCAATTCCCAACACGTTCTGACATCATTTGTTGTTCTTCAGTCATTTACCGATTTGTTTAGAGCGCTAAATGACCGTGAAATTGAAAATCACTACAAAATGAACTCTGAAAATGTTGAAACTTGGCATGGTATCATCATTTCACCCGCATAGCATGTGTGAAAGAGTAGAGAGGGTCACGGCAAAAATTGGTCGCATTTCGTGTACAAATTGGACAATCTCTTTCGGAGCATCAGGGTTTTGGACGAGAACTCATCTGTTACACGGGCACTTCAATGTTTTTTAAACTTATTTCAAATCCCGACTTCTTTTGCATTTAGTATGCAGCATTCAAAGCGACATCATCAATTTCCAACACGTTCTGACATCATTTGTTGTTTTCAGTCATTTACCGATTTGTTTAGAGAGCTAAATGACCGTGAAATTGAAAATCACGACAAAATGAACTCTGGAAATGTTGAAACTTGGCATGGTAACATCATTTCACCCGCATAGCATGTGCGAAAGAGTAGAGAGGGTCACGGCAAAAATTGGACGCACTTCGTGTACAAACTGGACAATCTCTTTCGGAGTATCGGGGTTTCGGACGAGAACTCATCTGTTACATGGGCACTTCAATGTTTTTAAAACTTATTTGAAATCTCGACTTCTTTTGCATTCAGTGTGCAACATTCAAAGCGACGTCATCAATTTCCAACACGTTTTGACATCATTTTCTGTTTTTCAGTCATTTACTGATTTGTTTAAAGAGCTAAATGACCGTGAAATTGAAAATCACTACAAAATGAACTCTAAAAATGTTGAAACTTGGCATGGTATCATCATTTCACCCGCATAGCATGTGCGAAAGAGTAGAGAGGGTCACGGCAAAAATTGGACGCACTTCGTGTACAAACTGGACAATCTCTTTCGGAGTATCAGGGTTTCGGACGAGAACTCATCTGTTACACGGGGACTTCAATGTTTTTTAAACTAATTTGAAATCCCGACCTCTTTTGCATTTAGTATGCAGCATTCAATGCGACGTCATCAATTTCCAACACGTTCTGACATCATTTGTTGTTTTTAAGTCATTTACCGATTTGTTTAGAGAGCTAAATGACCGTGAAATTGAAAATCACTACAAAATGAACTCTGAAAATGTTGAAACTTGGCATGGTATCATCATTTCACCCGCATAGCATGTGCGAAAGAGTAGAGAGGGTCACAGCAAAAACTGGATGCACTTCGTGTACAAACTGGACAATCTCTTTCGGAGTATCAGGGTTTCGGACGAGAACTCATCTGTTACACGGGCACTTCAATGTTTTTTAAACTTATTTGAAATCCTGACTTCTTTTGCATTCAGTATGCAACATTCAAAGCGACGTCATCAATTTCCAACACGTTCTGACATCATTTGCTGTTTTTTAGTCATTTACTGATTTGTTTAAAGAGCTAAATGACCGTGAAATTGAAAATCACTACAAAACGAACTCTGAAAATGTTGAAACTTGGCATGGTATCATCATTTCACCCGCATAGCATGTGCGAAAGAGTAGAGAGGGTCATGGCAAAAACTGGACGCACTTCGTGTACAAACTGGACAATCTCTTTCGGAGTATCGGGGTTTCGTACGAGAACTCATCTGTTACATGGGCACTTCAATGTTTTTAAAACTTTTTTGAAATCTCGACTTCTTTTGCGTTCAGTGTGCAACATTCAAAGCGACATCATCAATTTCCAACATGTTCTGACATCATTTGCTGTTTTTCAGTCATTTACTGATTTGTTTAAAGAGCTAAATGACCGTGAAATTGAAAATCACTACAAAATGAACTCTAAAATTTTTGAAACTTGGCATGGTATCATCATTTCACCCGCATAGCATGTGCGAAAGAGTAGAGAGCGTCACGGCAAAAACTGGATGAACTTCGTGTACAAACTGGACAATCTCTTTCGGAGTACCGGGGTTTCGGACGACAACTCATCTGTTAAACGGGCACTTCAATGTTTCTAAAACTTATTTGAAATCTCGACTTGTTTTGTGTTCAGTATGCAGCATTCAAAGAGACGTCATCAATTTCCAACACGTTCTGACATCATTTGCTGTTTTTCAGTCATTTACCGATATGTTTAGAGAGCTAAATGACTGTGAAATTGAAAATCACTACAAAATGAACTCTGAAAATGTTGAAACTTGGCATGGTATCGTTATATCACCCGCATAGCATGTGTGAAAGAGTAGAGAGGGTCACGGCAAAAACTGGACGCATTTCATGTACAAATTGGACAATCTCTTTCGGAGTATCAGGGTTTCGGACGAGAACTCATCTGTTACACGGGCACTTCAATGTTTTTTAAACTTATTTGAAATCCTGACTTCTTTTGTATTCAGTATGCAACATTCAAAGCGACGTCATCAATTTTCCAACACGTTCTGACATCATTTGTTGTTTTTCAGTCATTTACCGATTTGTTTAGAGAGCTAAATGACCGTGAAATTAAAAATCACTACAAAATGAACTCTGGAAATGTTGAAACTTGGCATGGTATCATCATTTAACTCGCATAGCATGTGCGAAAGAGTAGAGAGGGTCACGGCAAGAATTGGACGCACTTCATGTACAAACTGGACAATCTCTTTCGGAGTATCATGGTTTCGGTAGAGAACTCATCTGTTACACGGGCACTTCAATGTTTTTTAAACTTATTTGAAATCCCGAATTCTTTTGTGTTCAGTATGCAGCATTGAAAGCGACATCATCAATTTCCAACACGTTCTGACATCATTTGCTATTTTTCAGTCATTTACTGATTTGTTTAGAGAGCTAAATGACTGTGAAATTGAAAATCACTACAAAACGAACTCTGAAAATGTTGAAACTTGGCATGATATCATCATTTTACGCGCATAGCATGTGCGAAAGAGTAGAGAGGGTCACGGCAAAAACTAGTCGCACTTCGTGTACAAACTGGACAATCTCTTTCGGAGTATCGGGGTTTCAGACGAGAACTCACCTCTTACACGGGCACTTCAATGTTTTTTAAACTTATTTGAAATCCCGAATTCTTTTGTGTTCAGCATGCAACATTAAAAGCAACGTCATCGATTTCCAACACGTTCTGACATCATTTGCTGTTTTTCAGTCATTTACCGATTTGTTTAGAGAGCTAAATGACCGTGAAATTGAAAATCACTACAAAACAAACTCTGAAAATGTCGAAACTTGGCATGGTATCATCATTTCACGCGCATAGCATGTGCGAAAGAGTAGAGAGGGTCACGGCAAAAACTGGACGCACTTCGTGTACAAACTGGACAATCTCCTTCGGAGTATCGGGGTTTCGGACGAGAACTCATCTGTTACATGGCCACTTCTATCTTTTTAAAACTTATTTGAAATCTCGACTTCTTTTGCGTTCAGTATGCAACATTCAAAGCGACGTCATCAATTTCCAACACGTTCTGACGTCATTTGTTGTTTTTCAGTCATTTACCGATTTGTTTAGAGAGCTAAATGACCGTGAAATTCAAAATCACTACAAAATGAACTCTGAAAATGTTGAAACTTGGCATGGTATCATCATTTCACCCTTATAGCATGTGTGAAAGAGTAGAGAGGGTCACGGCAAAAACTGGATGCACTTCGTGTACAAACTGGTCAATCTCTATGGGAGTATCAGGGTTTCGGACGAGAACTCATCTGTTACACGGGCACTTTGATGTTTTTTAAACTTATTTGGAATCCTGACTTCTTGTGTTCACTATGTAGCATTCAAAGCGACGTCATCAATTTCCAACACGTTCTGACATCATTTGCTGTTTTCAGTCATTTACTGATTTGTTTAGAGAGCTAAATGACCGTGAAATTGAAAATCACTACAAAACGAACTCTGAAAATGTTGAAACTTGGCATGGTATCATCATTTCACCCACATAGCATGTGCGAAAGAGTAGAGAGGGTCACGGCATAAACTGGATGAACTTCGTGTCATAACTGGACAATCTCTTTCAGAGTATCGGGGTTTCGGACGAGAACTCATCTGTTACACGGGCACTTCAATGTTTCTAAAACTTATTTGAAATCTCAACTTGTTTTGTGTTCAGTATGCAGCATTCAAAGAGAGGTCATCAATTTCCAACACGTTCTGACATCATTTGCTGTTTTTCAGTCATTTACTGATTTGTTTAGAGAGCTCAATGACCGTGAAATTGAAAATCACTACAAAACGAACTCTGAAAATGTTGAAACTTGGCATGGTATCATCATTTCACGCGCATAGCATGTGCGAAAGAGTAGAGAGGGTCACGGTAAAAACTGGACGCACTTCGTGTACAAACTAGACAATCTCTTTCGGAGTATCGGGGTTTCGGACGAGAACTCATCTGTTACACAGGCACTTCAATGTTTTTAAAACTTATTTGAAATCTCGACTTCTTTTGCGTTCAGTATGCAACATTCAAAGAGACGTCATCAATTCCCAACACGTTCTGACATCATTTGTTGTTCTTCAGTCATTTACCGATTTGTTTAGAGCGCTAAATGACCGTGAAATTGAAAATCACTACAAAATGAACTCTGAAAATGTTGAAACTTGGCATGGTATCATCATTTCACCCGCATAGCATGTGTGAAAGAGTAGAGAGGGTCACGGCAAAAATTGGTCGCATTTCGTGTACAAATTGGACAATCTCTTTCGGAGCATCAGGGTTTTGGACGAGAACTCATCTGTTACACGGACACTTCAATGTTTTTTAAACTTATTTGAAATCCCGACTTCTTTTGCATTTAGTATGCAGCATTCAAAGCGACGTCATCAATTTCCAACACGTTCTGACATCATTTGTTGTTTTCAGTCATTTACCGATTTGTTTAGAGAGCTAAATGACCGTGAAATTGAAAATCACGACAAAATGAACTCTGGAAATGTTGAAACTTGGCATGGTATCATCATTTCACGCGCATAGCATGTGCGAAAGAGTAGAGAGGGTCACGGTAAAAACTGGACGCACTTCGTGTACAAACTGGACAATCTCTTTCGGAGTATCGGGGTTTCGGACGAGAACTCATCTGTTACACAGGCACTTCAATGTTTTTAAAACTTATTTGAAATCTCGACTTCTTTTGCGTTCAGAATGCAACATTCAGAGAGACGTCATCAATTCCCAACACGTTCTGACATCATTTGTTGTTCTTCAGTCATTTACCGATTTGTTTAGAGCGCTAAATGACCGTGAAATTGAAAATCACTACAAAATGAACTCTGAAAATGTTGAAACTTGGCATGGTGTCATCATTTCACCCGCATAGCATGTGTGAAAGAGTAGAGAGGGTCACGGCAAAAATTGGTCGCATTTCGTGTACAAATTGGACAATCTCTTTCGGAGCATCAGGGTTTTGGACGAGAACTCATCTGTTACACGGGCACTTCAATGTTTTTTAAACTTATTCAAATCCCGACTTCTTTTGCATTTAGTATGCAGCATTCAAAGCGACGTCATCAATTTCCAACACGTTCTGACATCATTTGTTGTTTTCAGTCATTTACCGATTTGTTTAGAGAGCTAAATGACCGTGAAATTGAAAATCATGACAAAATGAACTCTGGAAATGTTGAAACTTGGCATGGTATCATCATTTCACCCGCATAGCATGTGCGAAAGAGTAGAGAGGGTCACGGCAAAAACTGGACGCATTTCATGTACAAATTGGACAATCTCTTTCGGAGTATCAGGGTTTCGGACGAGAACTCATCTGTTACACGGGCACTTCAATGTTTTTTAAACTTATTTGAAATCCCGACTTCTTTTGTATTCAGTATGCAACATTCAAAGCAACGTCATCAATTTTCCAACACGTTCTGACATCATTTGTTGTTTTTCAGTCATTTACCGATTTGTTTAGAGAGCTAAATGACCGTGAAATTAAAAATCACTACAAAATGAACTCTGGAAATGTTGAAACTTGGCATGGTATCATCATTTAACCCGCATAGCATGTGCGAAAGAGTAGAGAGGGTCATGGCAAGAATTGGACGCACTTCATGTACAAACTGGACAATCTCTTTCGGAGTATCATGGTTTCGGAAGAGAACTCATCTGTTACACGGGCACTTCAATGTTTTTTAAACTTATTTGAAATCCTGAATTCTTTTGTGTTCAGTATGCAGCATTCAAAGGGACGTCATCAATTTCCAACACGTTCTGACATCATTTGCTATTTTCAGTCATTTACTGATTTGTTTAGAGAGCTAAATGACCGTGAAATTGAAAATCACTACAAAACGAACTCTGAAAGTGTTGAAACTTGGCATGATATCATCATTTTACGCGCATAACATGTGCGAAAGAGTAGAGAGGGTCACGGCAAAAACTAGACGCACTTCGTGTACAAACTGGACAATCTCTTTCGGAGTATCGGGGTTTCAGACGAGAACTCACCTCTTACACGGGCACTTCAATGTTTTTTAAAATTATTTGAAATCCCGAATTCTTTTGTGTTCAGCATGCAACATTAAAAGCGACGTCATCGATTTCCAACACGTTCTGACATCATTTGCTGTTTTTCGGTCATTTACCGATTTGTTTAGAGAGCTAAATGACCGTGAAATTGAAAATCACTACAAAAAAAACTCTGAAAATGTCGAAACTTGGCATGGTATCATCATTTGACGCGCATAGCATGTGCGAAAGAGTAGAGAGGGTCACGGAAAAAACTGGACGCACTTCGTGTACAAACTGGACAATCTCCTTCGGAGTATCGGGGTTTCGGACGAGAACTCATCTGTTACATGGGCACTTCTATGTTTTTAAAACTTATTTGAAATCTCGACTTCTTTTGCGTTCAGTATGTAACATTCAAAGCGACGTCATCAATTTCCAACACGTTCTGACGTCATTTGTTGTTTTTCAGTCATTTACCGATTTGTTTAGAGAGCTAAATGACCGTGAAATTCAAAATCACTACAAAATGAACTCTAAAAATGTTGAAACTTGGCATGGTATCATCATTTCACCCTTATAGCATGTGTGAAAGAGTAGAGAGGGTCACGGCAAAAACTGGACGCACTTCGTGTACAAACTGGACAATCTCTATGGGAGTATCAGGGTTTCGGACGAGAACTCATCTGTTACACGGGCACTTTGATGTTTTTTAAACTTATTTGGAATCCTGACTTCTTGTGTTCACTATGTAGCATTCAAAGCGACGTCATCAATTTCCAACACGTTCTGACATCATTTGCTGTTTTCAGTCATTTACTGATTTGTTTAGAGAGCTAAATGACCGTGAAATTGAAAATCACTACAAAACGAACTCTGAAAATGTTGAAACTTGGCATGGTATCATCATTTCACCCACATAGCATGTGCGAAAGAGTAGAGAGGGTCACGGCATAAACTGGATGAACTTCGTGTAATAACTGGACAATCTCTTTCAGAGTATCGGGGTTTCGGACGAGAACTCATCTGTTACACGGGCACTTCAATGTTTCTAAAACTTATTTGAAATCTCAACTTGTTTTGTGTTCAGTATGCAGCATTCAAAGAGAGGTCATCAATTTCCAACACGTTCTGACATCATTTGCTGTTTTTCAGTCATTTACTGATTTGTTTAGAGAGCTCAATGACCGTGAAATTGAAAATCACTACAAAATGAACTCTGAAAATGTTGAAACTTGGCATGGTATCATCATTTCACGCGCATAGCATGTGCGAAAGAGTAGAGAGGGTCACGGTAAAAACTGGACGCACTTCGTGTACAAACTAGACAATCTCTTTCGGAGTATCGGGGTTTCGGACGAGAACTCATCTGTTACACAGGCACTTCAATGTTTTTAAAACTTATTTGAAATCTCGACTTCTTTTGCGTTCAGTATGCAACATTCAAAGAGACGTCAATTCCCAACACGTTCTGACATCATTTGTTGTTCTTCAGTCATTTACCGATTTGTTTAGAGCGCTAAATGACCGTGAAATTGAAAATCACTACAAAATGAACTCTGAAAATGTTGAAACTTGGCATGGTATCATCATTTCACCCGCATAGCATGTGTGAAAGAGTAGAGAGGGTCACGGCAAAAATTGGTCGCATTTCGTGTACAAATTGGACAATCTCTTTCGGAGCATCAGGGTTTTGGACGAGAACTCATCTGTTACACGGACACTTCAATGTTTTTTAAACTTATTTGAAATCCCGACTTCTTTTGCATTTAGTATGCAGCATTCAAAGCGACGTCATCAATTTCCAACACGTTCTGACATCATTTGTTGTTTTCAGTCATTTACCGATTTGTTTAGAGAGCTAAATGACCGTGAAATTGAAAATCACGACAAAATGAACTCTGGAAATGTTGAAACTTGGCATGGTATCATCATTTCACGCGCATAGCATGTGCGAAAGAGTAGAGAGGGTCACGGTAAAAACTGGACGCACTTCGTGTACAAACTGGACAATCTCTTTCGGAGTATCGGGGTTTCAGACGAGAACTCATCTGTTACACAGGCACTTCAATGTTTTTAAAACTTATTTGAAATCTCGACTTCTTTTGCGTTCAGAATGCAACATTCAGAGAGACGTCATCAATTCCCAACACGTTCTGACATCATTTGTTGTTCTTCAGTCATTTACCGATTTGTTTAGAGCGCTAAATGACCGTGAAATTGAAAATCACTACAAAATGAACTCCGAAAATGTTGAAACTTGGCATGGTGTCATCATTTCACCCGCATAGCATGTGTGAAAGAGTAGAGAGGGTCACGGCAAAAATTGGTCGCATTTCGTGTACAAATTGGACAATCTCTTTCGGAGCATCAGGGTTTTGGACGAGAACTCATCTGTTACACGGGCACTTCAATGTTTTTTAAACTTATTCAAATCCCGACTTCTTTTGCATTTAGTATGCAGCATTCAAAGCGACGTCATCAATTTCCAACACGTTCTGACATCATTTGTTGTTTTCAGTCATTTACCGATTTGTTTAGAGAGCTAAATGACCGTGAAATTGAAAATCACGACAAAATGAACTCTGGAAATGTTGAAACTTGGCATGGTATCATCATTTCACCCGCATAGCATGTGCGAAAGAGTAGAGAGGGTCACGGCAAAAACTGGACACACTTCGTGTACAAACTGGACAATCTCTTTCGGAGTATCGGGGTTTCGGACGAGAACTCATCTGTTACATGGGCACTTCAATGTTTTTAAAACTTATTTGAATCTCGACTTCTTTTGCGTTCAGTATGCAACATTCAAAGCGACGTCATCATTTTCCAACACGTTCTGACATCATTTTCTGTTTTTCAGTCATTTACTGATTTGTTAAAAGAGCTAAATGACCGTGAAATTGAAAATCACTACAAAATGAACTCTAAAAATGTTGAAACTTGGCATGGTATCATCATTTCACCCGCATAGCATGTGCGAAAGAGTAGAGAGGGTCACGGCAAAAATTGGATGCACTTCGTGTACAAACTGGACAATCTCTTTCGGAGTATCAGGGTTTCGGACGAGAACTCATCTGTTACACGGGAACTTCAATGTTTTTTAAACTTATTTGAAATCCCGACTTCTTTTGCATTTAGTATGCAGCATTCAATGCGACGTCATCAATTTCCAACACGTTCTGACATCATTTGTTGTTTTTCAGTCATTTACCGATTTGTTTAGAGAGCTAAATGACCGTGAAATTGAAAATCACTACAAAATGAACTCTGAAAATGTTGAAACTTGGCATGGTATCATCATTTCACCCGCATAGCATGTGCGAAAGAGTAGAGAGGGTCACAGCAAAAACTGGATGCACTTCGTGTACAAACTGGACAATCTCTTTCGGACTATCAGGGTTTCGGACGAGAACTCATCTGTTACACGGGCACTTCAATGTTTTTTAAACTTATTTGAAATCCCGACTTCTTTTGCGTTCAGTATGCAACATTCAAAGCGACGTCATCAATTTCCAACACGTTCTGACATCATTTGCTGTTTTTCAGTCATTTACTGATTTGTTTAGAGAGCTAAATGACCGTGAAATTGAAAATCACTACAAAACAAACTCTGAAAATGTTGAAACTTGGCATGGTATCATCATTTCACCCGCATAGCTTGAGCGAAAGAGTAGAGAGGGTCATGGCAAAAACTGGACGCACCTCGTGTACAAACTGGACAATCTCTTTCGGAGTATCGGGGTTTCAGACGAGAACTCATCTGTTACATGGGCACTTCAATGTTTTTAAAACTTATTTGAAATCTCGACTTCTTTTGCGTTCAATGTGCAACATTCAAAGCGACGTCATCAATTTCCAACATGTTCTGACATCATTTGCTGTTTTTCAGTCATTTACTGATTTGTTTAAAGAGCTAAATGACCGTGAAATTGAAAATCACTACAAAATGAACTCTAAATTTTTTGAAACTTGGCATGGTATCATCATTTCACCCGCATAGCATGTGCGAAAGAGTAGATAGGGTCACAGCAAATATTGGACGCACTTCGTGTACAAACTGGACAATCTCTTTCGGAGTATCAGGGTTTCGGACGAGAACTCATCTGTTACACGGGAACATCAATGTTTTTTAAACTTATTTGAAATCCCGACTTCTTTTTCATTTAGTATGCAGCATTCATTGCGACATCATCAATTTCCAACACGTTCTGACATCATTTGTTGTTTTTCAGTCATTTACCGATTTGTTTAGAGAGCTAAATGACCGTGAAATTGAAAATCACTACAAAATGAACTCTGAAAATGTTGAACTTGGCATGGTATCATCATTTCTCCCGCATAGCATGTGCGAAAGAGTAGAGAGGGTCACAGCAAAAACTGGATGCACTTCATGTACAAACTGGACAATCTCTTTCGGAGTATCAGGGTTTCGGACGAGAACTCATCTGTTACACAGGCACTTCAATGTTTTTTAAACTTATTTGGAATCCCGACTTCTTGTGTTCAGTATGCAGCATTCAAAGCGACGTCATCAATTTCCAACACATTCTGACATCATTTGCTGTTTCTCAGTCATTTACTGATATGTTTAGAGAGCTAAATGACCGTGAAATTGAAAATCACTACAAAATGAACTCTGAAAATGTTGAAACTTGGCATGGTATCATCATTTCACCCGCATAGCATGTGCGAAAGAGTAGAGAGCGTCACGGCAAAAACTGGACGCACTTCGTGTACAAACTGGACAATCTCTTTCGGAGTATCGGGGTTTCGGACGAGAACTCATCTGTTACATGGCACTTCAATGTTTTTAAAACTTATTTGAATCTTGACTTCTTTTGCGTTCAGTATGCAACATTCAAAGCGACATCATCAATTTCCAACACGTTCTGACATCATTTTCTGTTTTTCAGTCATTTACTGATTTGTTTAAAGAGCTAAATGACCATGAAATTGAAAATCACTACAAAAAGAACTCTAAAAATGTTGAAACTTGGCATGGTATCATCATTTCACCCGCATAGCATGTGCAAAAGAGTAGAGAGGGTCACGGCAAAAATTGGACGCACTTCGTGTACAAACTGGACAATCTCTTTCGGAGTATCGAGGTTTCGGACGAGAACTCATCTGTTACATGGGCACTTCAATGTTTTTAAAACTTATTTGAATCTTGACTTCTTTTGCGTTCAGTATGCAACATTCAAAGCGACGTCATCAATTTCCAACACGTTCTGACATCATTTTCTGTTTTTCAGTCATTTACTGATTTGTTTAAAGAGCTAAATGACCGTGAAATTGAAAATCACTACAAAAAGAACTCTAAAAATGTTGAAACTTGGCATGGTATCATCATTTCACCCGCATAGCATGTGCGAAAGAGTAGAGAGGGTCACGGCAAAAATTGGACGCACTTCGTGTACAAACGGGACAATCTCTTTCGGAGTGTCAGGGTTTCGGACGAGAACTCATCTGTTACACGGGAACTTCAATGTTTTTTAAACTTATTTGAAATCCCGACTTGTTTTGCATTTAGTATGCAGCATTCAATGCGACGTCATCAATTTCCAACACGTTCTGACATCATTTGTTGTTTTTCAGTCATTTACCGATTTGTTTAGAGAGCTAAATGACCGTGAAATTGAAAATCACTACAAAATGAACTCTGAAAATGTTGAAACTTGGCATGGTATCATCATTTCACCCGCATAGCATGTGCGAAAGAGTAGAGAGGGTCACAGCAAAAACTGGATGCACTTCGTGTACAAACTGGACAATCTCTTTCGGAGTATCAGGGTTTCGGACGAGAACTCATCTGTTACACGGGCACTTCAATGTTTTTTAAACTTATTTGAAATCCTAACTTCTTTTGCGTTCAGTATGCAACATTCAAAGCGACGTCATCAATTTCCAACACGTTCTGACATCATTTGCTGTTTTTCAGTCATTTACTGATTTGTTTAGAGAGCTAAATGACCGTGAAATTGAAAATCACTACAAAACGAACTCTGAAAATGTTGAAACTTGGCATGGTATCATCATTTCACCCGCATAGCATGTGCGAAAGAGTAGAGAGGGTCATGGCAAAAACTGGACGCACTTCGTGTACAAACTGGACAATCTCTTTCGGAGTATCGGGGTTTCGGACGAGAACTCATCTGTTACATGGGCACTTCAATGTTTTTAAAACTTATTTGAAATCTCGACTTCTTTTGCGTTCAGTGTGCAACATTCAAAGCGACGTCATCAATTTCCAACATGTTCTGACATCATTTGCTGTTTTTCAGTCATTTACTGATTTGTTTAAAGAGCTAAATGACCGTGAAATTGAAAATCACTACAAAATGAACTCTAAAATTTTTGAAACTTGGCATGGTATCATCATTTCACCCGCATAGCATGTGCGAAAGAGTAGATAGGGTCACGACAAAAATTGGACGCACTTCGTGTACAAACTGGACAATCTCTTTCGGAGTATCAGGGTTTCGGACGAGAACTCATCTGTTACACGGGAACATCAATGTTTTTTAAACTTATTTGAAATCCCGACTTCTTTTTCATTTAGTATGCAGCATTCAATGCGACATCATCAATTTCCAACACGTTCTGACATCATTTGTTGTTTTTCAGTCATTTACCGATTTGTTTAGAGAGCTAAATGACCGTGAAATTGAAAATCACTACAAAATGAACTCTGAAAATGTTGAAACTTGGCATGGTATCATCATTTCTCCCGCATAGCATGTGCGAAAGAATAGAGAGGGTCACAGCAAAAACTAGATGCACTTCATGTACAAACTGGACAATCTCTTTCGGAGTATCAGGGTTTCGGACGAGAACTCATCTGTTACACAGGCACTTCAATGTTTTTTAAACTTATTTGGAATCCCGACTTCTTGTGTTCAGTATGCAGCATTCAAAGCGACGTCATCAATTTCCAACACATTCTGACATCATTTGCTGTTTCTCAGTCATTTACTGATATGTTTAGAGAGCTAAATGACCGTGAAATTGAAAATCACTACAAAATGAACTCTAAAAATGTTGAAACTTGGCATGGTATCAACATTTCACCCGCATAGCTTGTGCGAAAGAGTAGAGAGCGTCACGGCAAAAACTGGATGAACTTCGTGTACAAACTGGACAATCTCTTTCGGAGTATCGGGGTTTCGGACGACAACTCATCTGTTACACGGGCACTTCAATGTTTCTAAAACTTATTTGAAATCTCGACTTGTTTTGTGTTCAGTATGCAACATTCAAAGAGGCGTCATCAATTTCCAACACGCTCTGACATCATTTTCTGTTTTTCAGTCATTTACCGATATGTTTAGAGAGCTAAATGACTATGAAATTGAAAATCACTACAAAATGAACTCTGAAAATGTTGAAACTTGGCATGGTATCATCATATCACCCGCATAGCATGTGTGAAAGAGTAGAGAGGGTCACGGCAAAAACTGGACGCACTTCATGTACAAACTGGACAATCTCTATGGGAGTATCAGGGTTTCGGACGAGAACTCATCTGTTACACGGGCACTTTGATGTTTTTTAAACTTATTTGGAATCCTGACTTCTTGTGTTCACTATGTAGCATTCAAAGCGACGTCATCAATTTCCAACACGTTCTGACATCATTTGCTGTTTTCAGTCATTTACTGATTTGTTTAGAGAGCTAAATAACCGTGAAATTTAAAATAACTACAAAACGAACTCTGAAAATGTTGAAACTTGGCATGGTATCATCATTTCACCCACATAGCATGTGCGAAAGAGTAGAGAGGGTCACGGCATAAACTGGATGAACTTCGTGTAATAACTGGACAATCTCCTTCGGAGTATCGGGGTTTCGGACGAGAACTCATCTGTTACACGGGCACTTCAATGTTTCTAAAACTTATTTGAAATCTCAACTTGTTTTGTGTTCAGTATGCAGCATTCAAAGAGCTGTCATCAATTTCCAACACGTTCTGACATCATTTGCTATTTTTCAGTCATTTATTGATTTGTTTAGAGAGCTAAATGACCGTGAAATTGAAAATCACTACAAAACGAACTCTGAAAATGTTGAAACTTGGCATGGTATCATCATTTCACACACATAGCATGTGCGAAAGAGTAGAGAGGGTCACGGTAAAAACTGGACGCACTTCGTGTACAAACTGGACAATCTCTTTCGGAGTATCGGGGTTTCGGACGAGAACTCATCTGTTACATGGGCACTTCAATGTTTTTAAAACTTATTTGAAATCTCAACTTCTTTTGCGTTCAGTATGCAACATTCAAAGCGATGTCATCCATTTCCAACATGTTCTGACATCATTTGTTGTTTTTCAGTCATTTACCGATTTGTTTAGAGAGCTAAATGACCGTGAAATTGAAAATCACTACAAAATGAACTCTGAAAATGTTGAAACTTGGCATGGTATCATCATTTCACCCGCATAGCATGTGTGAAAGAGTAGAGAGGGTCACGGCAAAAACTGGACGCACTTCGTGTACAAACTGGACAATCTCTATCAGAGTATCAGGGTTTCGGATGAGAACTCATCTGTTACACGGGCACTTCAATGTTTCTTAAACTTATTTGGAATACCGACTTCTTGTGTTCACTATGTAGCATTCAAAGCGACGTCATCAATTTCCAACACGTTCTGACATCATTTGCTGTTTTCAGTCATTTACTGATTTGTTTAGAGAGCTAAATGACCATGAAATTGAAAATCACTACAAAACAAACTCTGAAAATGTTGAAACTTGGCATGGTATCATCATTTCACCCGCATAGCATGTGCTAAAGAGTAGAGAGGGTCACGGCAAAAACTGGATGAACTTCATGTACAAACTGGACATTCTCTTTCGGAGTATCGGGGTTTCGGAGAAGAACTCATCTGTTACACGGGCACTTCAATGTTTTTAAAACTTATTTGAAATCTCGACTTCTTTTGCGTTCAATATGCAGCATTCAAAGAGACGTCATCAATTTCCTACACGTTCTAACATCATTTGTTGTTTTTCAGTCATTTACCGATTTGTTTAGAGAGCTAAATGACCGTGAAATTGAAAATTACTACAAAATGAACTCTGAAAATGTTGAAACTCGGCATGGTATCATCATTTCACCCGCATAGCATGTGTGAAAGAGTAGAGAGGGTCACGGCAAAAATTGGATGCATTTCGTGTACAAATTGGACAATCCCTTTCGGAGTATCAGGGTTTCGGACGAGAACTCATCTGTTACACAGGCACTTCAATGTTTTTTAAACTTATTTGAAATCCCGACTTCTTTTGCATTCAGTAAGCAGCATTCAAAGTGACGTCATCAATTTCCAACACATTCTCACATCATTTGTTGTTTTTCAGTCATTTACCGATTTGTTTAGAGAGCTAAATGACCATGAAATTGAAAATCACTACAAAATGAACTCTGGAAATGTTGAAACTTCGCATGGTATCATCATTTCACCCGCATAGCATGTGGGAAAGAGTGGAGAGGGTCACTGCAAAAACTGGACGCACTTCATGTACAAACTGGACAATCTCTTTCGGAGTATCAGGGTTTCGGACGAGAACTCATCTGTTACACGGGCACTTCAATGTTTTCTAAACTTATTTGAAATCCCAACTTCTTTTGCGTTTAGTATGCAGCATTCAAAGCGACGTCATCAATTTCCAACACGTTCTGACATCATTTGCTGTTTTTCAGTCATTTACTAATTTGTTTAGAGAGCCAAATGAACGTGAAATTAAAAATCACTACAAAACGAACTCTGAAAATGTTGAAACTTGGCATGGCATCATCATTTCACACGCATAGCATGTGCGAAAGAGTAGAGAGAGTCACGGCAAAAACTGGACGCACTTCGTGTACAAACTGGAGAATCTCTTTCGGAGTATCGGGGTTTCGGACGAGAACTCATCTGTTACATGGGCACTTCAATGTTTTTAAAACTTATTTGAAATGTCGACTTCTTTTGCGTTCAGTATGCAACATTCAAAGCGACGTCATCAATTTCCAACACGTTCTGACATCAATTGTTGTTTTTCAGTCATTTACCGATTTGTTTAGAGAGCTAAATGACCGTGAAATTGAAAATCACTAGAAAATGAACTCTAAAAATGTTGAAACTTGGCATGGTATCATCATTTCATCCGCATAGCATGTGTGAAAGAGTAGAGAGGTTCACGGCCAAAACTGGATGCACTTCGTGTACAAACTGGACAATCTCTTTCTGAGTATCAGGGTTTCGGACGAGAACTCATCTGTTACATGGGCACTTCGATGTTTTTTAAACTTATTTGGAATCCTGACTTCTTGTGTTCACCATGTAGCATTCAAAGCTACGTCATCAATTTCCAACATGTTCTGACATCATTTGCTGTTTTCAGTCATTTACTGATTTGTTTAGAGAGCTAAATGACCGTGAAATTGAAAATCACTACAAAACGAACTCTGAAAATGTAGAAACCTGGCATGGTATCATAAATTCACCCGCATAGCATGTGTGAAAGAGTAGAGAGGGTCACGGCAAAAACTGGATGAACTTCGTGTACAAACTGGACAATCTCTTTTGGAGTATCGGGGTTTCAGACGAGAACTCATCTGTTACACAGGCACTTCAATGTTTTTAAAACTTATTTGAAATCTCGACTTCTTTTGCTTTCAACATACAGCATTCAAAGAGAAGTCATCAATTTCCTACACGTTCTGACATCATTTGCTATTTTTCAGTCATTTACCGATTTGTTTAGAGAGCTAAATGACCGTGAAATTGAAAATTACTACAAAATGAACTCTGAAAATGTTAAAACTTGGCATGGTATCATCATTTCACCCGCATAGCATGTGTGAAAGAGTAGAGAGGGTCAAGGCAAAAATTGGATGCATTTCGTGTACAAATTGGACAATCTCTTTCGGAATATCAGGGTTTCGGACGAGAACTCATCTGTTACACAGGCACTTCAATGTTTTTTAAACTTATTTGAAATCCCGACTTCTTTTGCATTCAGTATGCAGCATTCAAAGCGACGTCATCAATTTCCAACACGTTCTGACACCATTTGTTGTTTTTCAGTCATTTACCGATTTGTTTAGAGAGCTAAATGACCGTGAAATTTAAAATAACTACAAAATGAACTCTGCAAATGTTGAAACTTGGCATGGTATCATCATTTCACCCGCATAGCATGTGCGAAAGAGTAGAGAGGGTCACGGCAAAAACTGGACGCACTTCATGTACAAACTGGACAATCTCTTTCGGAGTATCAGGGTTTCGGACGAGAACTCATCTGTTACACGGGCACTTCAATGTTTTTTAAACTTATTTGAAATCCCGACTTCTTTTGCGTTCAGCATGCAGCGTTCAAAGCGACGTCATCAATTTCCAACACGTTCTTACATCATTTGCTGTTTTTCAGTCATTTACTAATTTGTTTAGAGAGCTAAATGACCGTGAAATTAAAAATCACTACAAAACGAACTCTGAAAATGTTGAAACTTGGCATGGCATCATTATTTCACCCGCATAGCATGTGTGAAAGAGTAGAGACGGTCACGGCAAAAACTGGACGCACTTCGTGTACAAACTGGAGAATCTCTTTCGGAGTATCGGGGTTTCGGACGAGAACTCATCTGTTACATGGGCACTTCAATGTTTTTAAAACTTATTTGAAATCTCGACTTCTTTTGCATTCAGTATGCAACATTCAAAGCGACGTCATCAATTTTCAACACGTTCTGACATCAATTGTTGTTTTTGAGTCATTTACCGATTTGTTTAGAGAGCTAAATGACCGTGAAATTGAAAATCACTAGAAAATTAACTCTAAAAATGTTGAAACTTGGCATGGTATCATCATTTCACCCACATAGCATGTGTGAAAGAGTAGAGAGGGTCACGGCAAAAACTGCACGCACTTCGTGTACAAACTGGACAATCTCTTTCTGAGTATCAGGGTTTCGGACGAGAACTCATCTGTTACACAGGCACTTCGATGTTTTTTAAACTTATTTGGAATCCCAACTTCTTGTGTTCACTATGTAGCATTCAAAGCGACCTCATCAATTTCCAACACGTTCTGACATCATTTGCTATTTTTAGTCATTTACTGATTTGTTTAGAGAGCTAAATGACCGTGAAATTGAAAATCACTACAAAACGAACTCTGAAAATGTTGAAACCTGGCATGGTATCATCATTTCACCCGCATAACATGTGTGAAAGAGTAGAGAGGGTCACGGCAAAAACTGGATGAACTTCGTGTACAAACTGGACAATCTCTTTCGGAGTATCGGGGTTTCAGACGAGAACTCATCTGTTACACGGGCACTTCAACGTTTTTAAAACTTATTTGAAATCTCGACTTCTTTTGCTTTCAACATGCAGCATTCAAAGAGAAGTCATCAATTTCCTACACGTTCTGACATCATTTGCTATTTTTCAGTCATTTACCGATTTGTTTAGAGAGCTAAATGACCGTGAAATTGAAAATTACTACAAAATGAACTCTGAAAATGTTGAAACTTGGCATGGTATCATCATTTCACCCGCATAGCATGTGTGAAAGAGTAGAGAGGGTCACGGCAAAAATTGGATGCATTTCGTGTACAAATTGGACAATCTCTTTCGGAATATCAGGGTTTCGGATGAGAACTCATCTGTTACACGGGCACTTATATGTTTTTTAAACTTATTTGAAATCCCGAGTTCTTTTGCATTCAGTATGCAGCATTCAAAGCGATGTCATCAATTTCCAACACGTTCTGACATCATTTGTTGTTTTTCAGTCATTCACCGATTTGTTTAGAGAGCTAAATGACCGTGAAATCGAAAATCACTACAAAATGAACTCTAGAAATGTTGAAACTTGGCATCGTATCATCATTTCACCTGCATAGCATGTGCGAAAGAGTAGAGAGGGTCACGGGAAAAACTGGACGCACTTCATGTACAAACTGGACAATCTCTTTCGGAGTATCAGGGTTTCGGACGAGAACTCATCTGTTACACGGGCACTTCAATGTTTTTTAAACTTATTTGAAATCTCGACTTCTTTTGCGTTCAGTATGCAACATTCAAAGCGGCGTCATCAATTTCCAACACGTTCTGACATCATTTGTTGTTTTTCAGTCATTTACCGATTTGTTTAGAGAGCTAAATGACCATGAAATTGAAAATCACTACAAAATGAACTCTGAAAATGTTGAAACTTGGCATGGTATCATCATTTCACCCGCATAGCATGTGCGAAAGAGTAGAGAGGGTCACGGCAAAAATTGGATGCACTTCGTGTACAAACTGGACAATCTCTTTCGGAGTATCAGGGTTTCGGACGAGAACTTATCTGTTACACGGGCACTTCAATGTTTTTTAAACTTATCTGAAATCCCGACTTCTTTTGCATTCAGTATGCAGCATTCAAAGGGACGCCATCAATTTCCAACACGTTCTGACATCATTTGTTGTTTTTCAGTCATTTACCGATTTGTTTAGAGAGCTAAATGACTGTGAAATTGAAAATCACTACAAAATGAACTCTGAAAATGTTGAAACTTGGCATGGTATCATAATTTCACCCGCATAGCATGTGCGAAAGAGTAGAGAGGGTCACGGCAAAAACTGGACGCACTTCGTGTACAAACTGGACAATCTCTTCCGGAGTATCAGGGTTTCGGACGAGAACTCATCTGTTACACGGGCACTTCAATGTTTTTAAAACTTATTTGAAGTCCCCGACTTCTTTTGCGTTTAGTATGCAGCATTCAAAGCGACGTCATCAATTTCCAACACGTTCTGATATCATTTGCTATTTTTCAGTCATTTACCGATTTGTTTAGAGAGCTAAATGACCGTGAAATTGAAAATCACTACAAAATGAACTCTGAAAATGTTGAAACTTTCCATGGTATCATTATTTCTCCCGCATAGCATGTGCGAAAGAGTAGACAGGGTCACAAAGAAACTAAATACATAAAAGAAAAAAACTATGTAAAAAATTACTCAAAAATAAATAGAAGAAAATAAATAATGCAAAAAAGAAAAAAAACTATATAAAAATTACTCAAAAATAAATAGAAGAAAATAAATAATGCAGAAAAAACTAGAAAAAAATTGTTGGCGCGCTACCCAGTGGGCCTGCCAGACCTAGGGTGTGCAAATTCAAGCCTAGAAGGTCCGGCAGGCTCACAGGGCAGCGCGCCATAGTTAGACCCAGAAGCCTGCTATATAGAGGAGTTCGAAGGAGCAGCCACAGCTGGGTTTATAAACCAGTGCGGCTGCCCTTCACTGGGCGAGGTGGGACTAAAATTGTGCATCGCGGGTGGCAGCGCATCCCCTTTAATACCGGTTCGTGGCCCGGACCGGTACGAATGGGGGGCCTTTAGTACCGGTTTGAGGCACAAACTGGTACTAAAGGGGCCCGCTTCCCGCTGCTTGACCTGGCCAAAACTGGCCTTTAGTACCGGTTGGTGGCTCCAACCGGTACTAAAGGTCCCTCCTATATATATGGCACTTACGAAAAATTCAGTTTTCATCCGCTGCCTGTCTTGTATCCAATGAAATCGCCCGATATCGTCGTCGCCGCCGCCGCGCCGTCGCCCATCGCGCGCCGCCCTCGCCGCCCCCGCCGCCCGTCGCCGCCGTCCGCGCCGCGCGCCGTAGCCCCCGCCGCCCGTCGTCGCGTCGCCGTCTTGCGCCGCCGCCCATAGGCCGTCGGCCAACGCTCGTACACACAGACACACACACACATACACACACACATACACACACACCCACAAACACACATATTTTTTTACTTATTTTCTGTTTTCTGTTGTTTAGATTAATGTTAGATGAATTACGTAGATAATAATGTTAGAATGTTAATTAATGTTAGATGAATTAGATAGAACTAGTTTATTTTTAGTAAGATAATTTAGGTATATGAAATTATTTGAACTAGTTGAATTAATATAACTAGTTTATTTTTAGTAAATGCTTAGCTGAACTAGTTTAATTAATAGAACTAGTTTATTTTTAGTAAGAAAATTTAGGTATATGAGATTTGATGATCTAATTAAAATATTACTATATATAGCTACTTTATATATTTTAGTAACAAAATTAATAGAATTAATTTATTTTTAGTAAATTCTTAGTTGAATTATTTGAATTAATAGAACTAGTTTATTTTTAGTAAGAAAATTTAGGTATATGAGATTTTATGATCTAATCAAAATATTACTATATATAGCTACTTTATATATTTTAGTAAGAAAAATAATAGAACTGGCTTATTTTTAGTAAATTCTTAGTTGAATTAGTTGAATTAATAGAACTAGTTTATTTTTAGTAAGAAAATTTAGGTATATGAGATTTGATGATCTAATCAAAATATTACTATATAGAACTACCTACTTTATTATATAGAGATTTGATCATCTAATTAACATTTTACTATATATAACTAGCTACCTTGTTTTTAGTAAGAAAATTAATAGAACTAGTTTAGTTGAATTAGTTGAATTAATTAGTTGAGCTAGTTAGTTGAATCAGTTGAGCTACTTTATTTAGGTATATTTTTCGTAACCTTGAATTAGTTGAATTAATAGAACTAATAAGTGTTTAATGTTTCACCTATGAACATAGGAATGTCGTCTGACGTTGAACACAATTTCATTATGTGCGAATATTGCAAAGACCAGCGCGGCCTGTGCTGCAGAAATTTTCTAGTTGATGATAGGCGCTTCAGCATCAAGCTGGATGAGAACTTCGAAGTGGATACAGTAAGTCACAACGACAAGTCTTTTTTCGTAATTAAGCATGACTTATGCTTCATTTGCTTCAACTTTTAATTTTATTTTTTCACTATTCTACTAGCGTATCCCCTGCCATGCAATAATTTTTGTCTTGGATAAGATAGGTTTCAGTCCTAACGAAATTATGGAGGTAAAAAGAGTTTACTTGAAGACCGAGCACGGTTATACCTTCAACGTCAAATTATACAATGCAAACACATACACCTATTTTGGATGCAAAACTTGGCAAGCACTATGCAAGGCTTATGCATTTGAGCCTGATATGGTTATCACCTTTGATATTCGTCCGGAAGATGATATTGAAGGTAATAGAGACATCTGGGTCAATGTGCACACGCCTCCAGTTCTACCATTATGTGAGTTTCTCAACCATATTTATGTCTTCGATATTGTTTATTCAAAAATAGTTGACAAGTAATTTTTATTGACAGCTTATTTCCAATCAAGCAAACATGTCCAGCGCTTGGTAGACAGGACCGTCCACTGTCCCGGGGCTGAACTAAACTGTGAGGAGACAAGTTATTATGTTTCATGGCATGAGGATCTTGCTGCTGTCAAGACAATTTTTTTCCTGCACTTAGAAATGTTAGTACTCAAAATGTGCGACCAATAGTTTTCGTACTGAACTACAGTCACATATATTTAGGAAAGGTGGTAAGATTTCTACTATTTCTCCTCAGTGCATCTTTTGCATACATTATTTTTTTAAGCTAAACTTCATTGCATAGTATGTTACTATACGATGTTCTTCAACAAGGACTCCTGATGAATGTTGTGCCTGATTGGATCGAGACTAAAGGTACCATGAATATTGTTAGCTTACGGCCAAGATATCCTACAATGCACTTTAGTGCATTCTGGATTTCTAATATTAAGGAATGCTTAACAGTAAAAGACTGGTGTCGGTGTCAAAATCGGCGGGTCTCGGGTAGGGGGTCCCGAACTGTGCGTCTAAGGTGGATGGTAACAGGAGGCAGGGAACACGATGTTTTACCCAGGTTCGGGCCCTCTTGATGGAGGTAAAAACCTACGTCCTGCTTGATTGTTCTTGATAATATGAGTAGTACAGGAGTAGATCCACCACGAGACCAGAGAGGCTAAACCCTAGAAGCTAGCCTATGGTATGATTGTATATTGTCCTACGGACTAAAGCCCTCTGGTTTATATAGACACCGGAGGGGGCTAGGGTTACACAAGGTCGGTTACAAAGGAGGAGATATACATATCCGTATTGCCTAGCTTGCCTTCCACGCCAAGGAGAGTCCCATCCGGACACGGGACGAAGTCTTCAATCTTATATCTTCATAGTCCAACAGTCTTGCCAAAAGATATAGTCCGGCTGTCCGGATACCCCCTAATCCAGGACTCCCTTAGTAGCCCCTGAACCAGGCTTCAATGACGATGAGTCCGATGCGCAGATTGTCTTCGGCATTGCAAGGCAGGTTCCTCCTCAAACTCCGAGTACCTATTAAATAGTGTCCGGCTTCTCGTAAATGTCGCGCTTCTTGGCATCCGCGTCCAATAATGGCCATCTTCCACGTGTCAAGCGAATGTGAGGAGCCAGGGTGTTTTTACATTTACCACCCCATCTATATGAATAAACTGCCTATTAAAGAGACGAGGATCCTTAGATCCAAACCACACCATCCTCCCTCAGCGAGCATTCATCGGAGCGCGCCAAAAAAATCCATCCCAACATGGCCGACCGGCTTAGCTCCTCCTCTCGCTCCCACAGCCGCAAGCCTGGAGATTGGGAGAGGTGTTCCGTCCCACACAGCCAATTAGTGAAGCTACAGACCCAGGGATTCCTCCCTCCAGCGCCGGTTCGAGCCGGGCTCGCCATCTATAATGGGGAGCAAGCGGAGAGCTTTCCCAACTCCTCTAAGGGAGAGCGGGTATGCCTTGTCCCCTATTTATTAAGGGGACTCAGATTTCCTATCCATCCGTTTCTCTGAGGGCTCCTAGAGTTCTACGGCCTCAAGTTGCACAACCTCACCCGTGCCTCCATAATGCACATCGCTGGTTACGTAGCCCTTTGCGAGCTGTTTCTGGGCTCCGAAGCTCATTTCGCGCTGTGGAAGAAGTTGTTCTGCCATGTGCCCCGTACACAGAGGGGATCAATATATCAAGTGGGCGAAGCTGAAGTATGGCGCATCGCCGGGACCGGATACCTATCCGGTTCCCCGAAGAAGATGTCCGAGGACTGGCCTTCGAAGTGGTTTTATATGGAGGATGTTCCTCTCCCGGATCCCATCCGGATTGGTCTTCCTGAGTTTGACAACGCCCCTTTGAAGAAACGCCTAAGCTGGTGCCCACGGAGCCCACAGGATCAAGATGATAGAGACGTATTTTACCTGATGGGCTGGATAAAGTTGGTGGCCAAATCAGGACTGACCACAACCGAGGTTATGGCAATATGCATTATGCGGGGGGCGCAGCCACTTCAATATCGAGGCTACCCCATGTGGCTCTTCAACGGGGAAGATGATGCTACTCTCTGGGGGCGCAAGGGACCGGACTCAGTTGCCGCTCTAGCAAAAGTTCTATCTGATCTGTATAATGGGGAAGAAGAGGAGTTCCTCCGCATCAAGCCGCGGGACGGATTCTCCATGAACAACCCTCGATGCTGGGTGAGCTTCCGCTCTTTTTACTTCCATCCTACCCTTGTTTTCGTGATAAATATTTACCTTGCCGTTTCATCGCAGGAACTGCATAAGGCGGTAGGGGAGATCAATAGCCCACCTCCACAACTGGAGGATCCCGAACGGGTCCTCGACCCCAGCCTCAAAGAGGACCCAGACATATTCGTGGAGCTGATTGATAGGGTTTTCTATCAGTTAAGTTGTGATGACGCCATGGTGGCCATTATAGCCGACTACCCTGGGCTACTCCCAGCCTCGCAGGTAAACGAGACCGGAGTCCCAATCTTTGAAAAGGATTTCCTTTTATGCACTTCACCTACCATATACAAACGGTGTTTTATAGGGAAGGCCCTCGGGACGCCATGCCGAGCCCGCGGCGACTCACCAACAAGGGGTTTCAAAGCCGGACAGGCTAAAAAGGAAGGCGGTCCGGACGGAGACGCCGGCGCAGAGGTATGGTGCAACACTTCACTCTGTGGTTGTCGTTTTTAAAAACATAATAACCCCCGTGTTTCCTAGAAGGAATAACTCTCGTCGGACAATATCCGGAGAGGTTGGCGATCACGCCTCTACCAGTCGGGCTCCAGGGCCGGACACAGAGGCGGAAGCTAACACAAGGCACACGCCGGATGCTCCTTCTACAGAGGATGCGGATAAGATATTCGCTATGAATTCTAAAGTGGAGAGCGCCATGAATCACAGGCGTCGCCGGACCATACTCCGTGACGCTTGTTTCTCCCAAGAGGCGTTTGATGCATTCAACTGAGGAGATGCATACATCCATACTGCTCAAAATGGTCTAGCCAGAGCCACGGACCAGTATGTAAAGGATGTACGGGTAAGAAAATTTGATGAGTATATATATCAGTAGCCCCTGAGACTTGAAACAGTTGGCACAACTAATTTAAGGATCATTTATTGTGTAGGTTCTTACAGAGAAGAATACTCAACTGCCACAGGAGCCGGAGGAATGCAAGGCCCAACTTCGGGCCGCCGTTGCCGCATTGAAGGAACCTAAAAAGTCCCCAGCTGGTAACATTTGTTTCAAAGAATGATGGGTACCATATAGTGTGCGGCATGGCTGCAGATCTAACAATAGATATTGTAGATGACTCCGGAGAGAATCCGGCGGACCAGCATGTCGTACGACAGCTAAAGGCTGGCGAACGTGTGCTGACTAAGGTCATGCTAGAGAAAAACAAGCTCCAAGACGCCAATACCAAGCTGGGCGTGGAATTGAAAGATGTTCGAGCCCAGCTTGCGGACTCCGTGAAGGAGAATAAGCGGCTTTAACGCGGCATTTTCAGTAAGTGCTTGAACGAACCCTTAAAAGAGTACGGCGGAGAAGCCGGCTGACAGAGTTATGTCTGCAGGTATGCTGACGGGTCGTCCCGCGGAGGAGATGCCCGGGTATGGGGGTGATCTTCTACCCGAGCTCTCACAACTACATGAACAAGTTCGGCAGGTGATGCAAAGTATTGCCCAGGCCTTGTGGCCATCCATCTCCCTGCCAGCAGGCATTGGAGAGCTTGCGGAGAAGCTCAAGGGAGCACGGCGCGCTTCCGAATATGGAAGATATCGGCCTGCTACCAAGGTGCCAGGGACGCCTGGGCCATGGTGAAGACGCGGTATACCAAGGCTGACCCAAACCACATGGCCGAGGTCGGACCTGTGGGGCCCGATGGGAAAGAGATCCCCGTTAGCTTAGTATATGGGCAAGTAGAATTGGCCACAAAGTATTCCCAATAGGATTGTAGGCTAGACAGCCTGTTGGATGGGATAGAAGAGGAATTTAGTCAGTCTACATGACTATGTAATTAAATTGACATGTATAATGCCTTCTAGCCGGATTATAAATCATTTGTGATGGCGGACCTTTTCGCTTCAACCTCGGGACCCGATAGTCCGGAGTGTATCCGAATACCCGCTCAGTTATATAAGAACCGGGGTATGCATGGAAACCAGGCGTAGGGGTCATTAGTGCTCGAATAGACAAGTACCCAACTAGTTATGTTATATTACATAGATAGTAAGAAACATCTTCCAGGGAGAATAGTTCCATTAAGGGTTCCTTTCCCTGGGTACGCATGCCCTAAAGTGCATGTCCGGACTGCGACAGGAGACGCAGGCAAAAACATCTGGGGGCATATATGGAAAATAAAAAAGTCATCTTTTGTTCATCGTCCGAATATTCCCTTAAGAACGCTATATTTCGGCTTCACCCAGTCTGAGGTACACATCCGGCTGACCCATGCAGTAACAATCGCAGAGGTGCTCCCCTTATGCCCTAGCCGAATTAACGGGAACATAGGGCATAAATACAAGAGCCAGGCAACCCAGCTTGGCCAGAACTTAAGTCATATCGATGCATATAATGGCGAAGAAAAGGTACATGCAGAAGGATAACACATGTGCGGGGCATGAAGCCTAGATAAATAATTAAGCTTCTGTGTAAGAAGCCCCCAGGTATAACGAGCGCGGTTAGCGCGTCAATAGTGTGCAACCAAGGCACAAGTTGGCCCTTGAAGGCCTTGAGAAAGAATAAAAGAAAGAAAGAGAGAAAAAACAGATAATGTATGTGCAAAAAATGGACAGAGGAAGGACACGAACATAGAGTCCGGCGCTAGGCGTAGAATCTTTGGAGCTTGGCTGCGTTCCATGGGTTCAGCTCAAGTCGATTATTCGATGCATCCCGCAGACGGTACGCTCCACCAGTGAGAACTTGGTCAATAATGAAGGGACCTTCCCATTTGGGCTCGAGCTTGGTCTTTTTCTTCTCCGGCAGGCGTAGAACTAGCTCGCCAACGTTATAAGTTTTGGACCGTACTTCTCTGCTTTGGTATCTTCGAGCATGTTGCTGATAGAATGCGGAACGGGCTTTTGCCACACCGCGCTCCTCCTCTAGGGTGTCCAGACTATCCTGCCGATCGAGCTCGGCTTCTCTTTCTTCGTACATGCGCACTCGAGGTTAGTCATGAATTATGTCGCAGGGCAGAACCGCCTCTGCGCCGTACACCATAAAAAAGGGTGTGTATCCGGTAGTACGATTCGGCGTGGTCCGCAGCCCCCAGAGTATGGAGTCAAGCTCCTCTACCCAGTGCGTGTTAGATTCCGTTAAGGACAACACTAATCTGGATTTGATGCCGCTCATGATAAGACCATTTGCTCGCTCAACTTGGCCGTTAGTTTATGTGTGATGGACAGAAGCATAATCGAGCTTGATGCCCATGTTGATATGCCAGAGTTTTACCTCGTCAGCCGAGAAGTTCGTGCCGTTGACAGTGATGATGCTATGGGGGACGCCATAACGGTGTACAACCCCGGATATGAAGTCTATCACCGTTCCGGATTTGGCGTTTAAACAGGTTTGGCTTCTATCCATTTGGTGAATTTATCCACCATGAGTAGTAGGTATTTTTTCTTGTGGGTTCCCCCTTTAATGGGTCCAACCATGTCAAGCCCCCAGACCGTGAAGGGCCAGGTAATGGGGATTGTTTGCAAAAAGCTGGCAACCGACGCAGCATTGGACCAAGTCCTGTGCGTCTACCCGGGCCGTCGACCAATAAAAACCTATACGGAAGGCCTTGCTTACAAGGGCCCGGGCTGCGGCATGGTGGCCGCGAGTCCGACGTGAATTTCTGCCAAAAGCTTCCGCCCCTCCTCTTCGGAGATGCACCTTTGAAGGACTCCGGTAGTGCTTTTCTTGTAAAGCTCTCCCTCGTGGACCCTGTAGGCTTTAGATCACCACACTATGCAACGTGCCTCATTTTGGTCCATGGGGAGTTCCTGCCTAGTTAGGTAGGCCAGGAATGGTTCTGTCCACGGGGCGATGATGGCCATTATTACGTGGGCTGAAGGTGTTATTTCGGTGGCAGAGCCTCCGATTATGTCAGAGTGTGCTGTATCGGGCATTTTGGCTGGGTCCGGACTATTGTTACCGGTGTCCCCTTCCCATTCCACGGATGGCTTAAACAACCTCTCCAAAAAGATGTTGGGGGGACCGCATCGCGTTTTGCGCCGATGCGGGCGAGGATATCCGCCGCCTGATTGTTTTCCCGAGCCACATTGGTGAAATTCAGGCCCCTCGAACCAAGCTGACATCTTTTGGACAGCGTTGCGATAGGCCGCCATTTTCGGATCCTTGGCGTCGAAGTCTCCATTTATTTGGGATATTGCGAGGTTCGAATCCCCATGCACCTCCAGGCGTTGAATGCCCATGGAAACTGCCATCCGAAGACCATGTAACAGGGCTTCATATTCGGCTGCGTTGTTGTAGTCTGTATACAATATCAGGAGTATGTATTGAACTGTATCTCTGGTAGGGGACGTCAGGGCGACGCCAGCCCCCAGACCAGCCAGCATTTTGGAGCCATCGAAGTGCTTGATCCAATTGGAGTATGCGCCGTACTCTTTAGGGAGTTCGGCTTTTGTCCATTCGGCGACCAAGTCGGCCAATACTTGCAATTTAATGGCTCGCCGGGGTGTGTATGTTATGTCGAACGGGAGGAGCTCAATGGCCCATTTGGCAATCCGGCCAGTGGCGTCACGGTTGTTTATAATGTCATTGAGTGGCACCTCCGAGGCTACTATAATTGAACACTCTTGAAAGTAGTGTCGCAGCTTCCGGGATGCCATGAATACTGCATAGGCTATCTTTTGATAAAGTCGGTGTGATTTGCATGGAGTGAGTACAGTGGATACATAATATACTAGCCTTTGAAGGGGGAATTTATGTCCGTCCGTTTCTTGTTCGACGACGAGCACTACGCTTACCACCTGATGAGTTGCCACAATGTACAACAACATTGGTTCGCCGATGTTTGGCACGGACAGGATTGGGTTGGTTGCCAGTATGGCTTTTATTTCTTCCAATCCAGCTGTGGCAGCGTCTGTCCACTAGAAGTGTTTGGTACGCCGAAGGAGGCGATAAAGGGGTAATGCCTTTTCTCCTAAGTGGGAGATAAAGTGGCTTAGAGCCGCCACACATCCGGTTAATTTCTGGATTTGTGTGAGGTCCATTGGGATAGCCTACTGTGACAGAGCTTGGATTTTGGCCGGATTTGCTTCAATTCCTCTACTAGAGACAATGAAGCCCAGGAGCTTTCCGGCTAGTACACCGAAGACGCATTTTTCCGGATTGAGCTTGATGTCGTATGTTCGGAGGTTGTCGAATGTGAGCCTCAAGTCGTCTATTAGGGAGTCGACGTGTTTGGTTTTGACGACCACATCATGTACGTATGCCTCTACTATTTTTCCGATATGTTTCTCCAGACATGTCTAAATCATGCGCTGCATGTTGGGCCGGCGTTTTTTAGCCCAAAAGGCATTATGCTGAAACAGAAGGGGCCGTATGGTGTGATAAATGCCGTTGCGGCTTGGTCGGACTCCGCCATCTTGATTTGGTGGTAGCCGGAGTATGCGTCAAGGACACAATGAATCGTGTCCTGCGGTAGCGTCGATAATTTGATCGATGCGGGGGAGGGGGAAGGGATCCTTTGGGCAAGCCTTGTTGAGGTCCTTGAAATCGACACATAGGCGCCAGGATTTGTCCTTCTTTGGTACCATCACCAGGTTTGCTAGCCAGTCCGGGTGTTTTATTTCTCTAATGAATCCGGCCTCCAATAACTTGGCTAGTTCCTCTCCCATAGCTTGTCTCTTAGGTTCAGAGAAACGCCAAAGAGTCTGCTTGACCGGCTTGAATCCCTTTAGAATATTAAGGCTGTGCTCGGCCAGCCTGCGTGGGATTCCCGGCATATCTGAGGGATGCCAGGCGAATATGTCCCAATTCTCGCGCAGGAACTCTCGTAGTTCGGCATCCACGGCGGGGTTTAACTGTGCCCCGATGGAGGCTGTTTTTGTAGAGTCCATTGGGTGGACTTGGAATTTGACTATTTCATCCGTTGGTTTAAAAGAGGTGGACTTGGATCTCTTGTCAAGTATAACATCGTCCCTGTCCACTGTGGAGCGTAGCGCAGTTAATTCCTCGGCCACGAAGGCTTCGGATAGTGCCTCGAGGGCCAATGCGTCTGTTTTGTTTTCGGCGCGGAGTGCTCTGTCCGGATCACTAGCGAGAGTGATGATTCCATTGGGCCCGGGCATTTTGAGCTTCATGTACCCGTAATGGGGTATCGCTTGGAAGATCGTGAACGCCTCCTGCCCTAAAAGGGCGTGGTATCCGCTACTGAACGGGGCCACTTGGAACGTAATTTCTTCAGACCTATAGTTCTCCGGCGTGCCGAATACCACATCTAGTGTGATTTTCCCAGCGCAGCGTGCTCCCCGACTGGGGATGATTCCTCTGAAGGTTGTGCTGCTTCGCTCAATGCGGTTCCAGTCTATTTCCATTTTTTGAAGAGTTTCCTCATAGATGAGGTTTAATCCACTGCCGCCGTCCATGAGTACTTTGGTGAGTCGAAAGCCGTTCACAATTGGACTGAGGACCAGTGCGACTGGCGCTCGGGCTATTCGGATTCTGGGTTCGTCACTGGCATTGAAGGTAATAGCCGTGTCACTCCATGGATTTACTGCTGCCACATGGCAGATTTCGGCCAGGTTGCGGAGTGTTCGCTTGCGCCTATTATTTGATGCGAAGGTCTCGAAGACTGTAAATACCGTATTGTTATCCCTAGGATGGTGCTCTGTGGTATCTGGGATGAGAAGATCCTCACCACTTTTGGCCACCTGCCGGAGTACCCAACATGCTCTAAGCACTACAAAAAAAAGACACATCCGTGACATTTTGGGCCGAACAAAAAAAAATTATGTCATACATATGACACTTCTATGACGATAATTGTGACAAAACCCGGTATCATCATAGATGTGGTGGGCTCCTACTTCTATGACAAAAAATCATGACAGAAAATGGGCTTTTCGTCCTGGGCGGGCCGGAGACGCAACTGCATAACATTCTTTGGGCCGTCCATGACGGAAAAAACAGTGGTAGAAGCGAGGGTGAGGAAAATTTCGGGGAGTTCCCGGTTACGGTGGGAGGTCGGGGGCCGAGCGATGCGCGCTTCTCTCGTACACATACACACGTGTGTGTGCGAGGCGTTGGCTCTAACTGAACCCGAGCGAGGCGCTGGGCTCTAACTGAACCCGAGCGATTGCACTACAGGCTATGCGTTATTGAACCCGAGCGATCGATCGATGGCTGTTAACTAAACCCGATCGAGCGATTCCTTCGCTACTGCTGCCAACTGAAGCCGGTCGATTGGATGAATAGTGAGTGTTGCGGGGGGTGGGGGGGGGGGTTGGATGAACAGTGAGCGGTGGCGTTGCCTCTGGATGAACAGGACCCTGTGGTGTGGTGGAGGGCTGGATGAACAGTAGATGGTGGAGGGGTGCCCGTGGAGGGGTGGATGAATAGGACCCCGTGGTGTGGAGGGCTGGATGAACAGTAGATGATGGAGGGGTGCCCGTGGAGGGGTGGTTGAACAGGACCCCGTGGTGTGGAGGGCTGGATGAACAGTAGACAGTGGAGGGGTGGTTGAACAGTAGCCGGTGGAGTAGCGCGCGGTGGAGGCTGGATGAACAGGAGCCCGTGGAGGCTGGATGAATAGGAGCCCGTGGAGGCTGGAGGAGGTCGACGGTGGAGATGAACAGTATCCCGTGGAGTGCCGTTTTGCGGTACGCCACACCCCTCCCGATGAACAGGACCCCTGTTTCGACCGTAGCGCTCCATCACAAGTCTGTTTCGTCCGTTTTGCGGTACGCCACACCCCTTCCCATCAACAGGACCCCCATTTCGACCATAGGAGGTCTGTTTCCTCCGTTTTGCGGTACGCCACACCCCTCCTGATGAACAAGATCCCGTGTCGAACGTGGCCGGTCGAACACAAGGCCGTTTCCTCCGTTCTGCGGGACGCCATGCCTCATTTCCATCGCCTATTCCGTCCAAGTCCTCCCGATGAACACGACGCATTCCGTTGCCTCTCCATGAACACGATGCATTCCGTTGCCTCCCCATGAACAGGACGCATTCTGTTGCCTCCTCATGAAGATGACGCATTCCGTAGCCTCCCCATGAACACGACGACGACGCTGTTTCTCCGTTCCGACCCAGCCATGTACACGAGACCTGGCCGTACGTATGCACGAGTAAGCGTTCGAGACCCCGCCCGTATGTACACATATGTGGACGTATTTTCTTTCTTGCACCCTGGCCGCTGTACGTACGTGTACATGCTACGTGCGCGCCTCTACTACGACACGTGCGCACCTCTACATCGACCAGTATATATGTACTTACACGTTCGCGACCAGAATGACAACGCTACGTATGCTTCGGCCAGGTGGGTCCCGACTGTCAGGCACTTCCTTGCATGAGAAGATGTAGCTGGTGGGTCCCAGCAGTCAGGGCGGCAAAATACGGTGGCCCATCCGGTGGGTCCCCATTGTCAGGTCGAGGAATAATTATTTTGCACGTAATAAGGAGGCACTTCCTTGCTGCGGCGTGGACCTAGCTGTCAGCCTCTCCACGTAGAGTCCACGTCCAATAGAAGCCGTTCCTTGACCACGTTGACCACGCCACACCGAGAGCACCAGGGCGGTGGATGACGGCGAGGCCTAGGAAGGGGATGAGGCGGAGCCGGGGAAGACGCGACAGTGGATGCCCACGCATAGAGGAGTACGAGGGTTCACTCGTTCGCTGCGGTGTGAGGCTGTCGTCGCCGCAGAATAACAGGGGGTGTGGGTGAGTAGAGGGATGGCCTAGCTAGCAGTGGGAGTAGTAGGGGGCGGTGAGGCCTCCGCCACATCGCAGCCGGCCACAGGAGGCAGGAGCGTGAGGCACGACCGGTGCTGGTTTGGGCGGCTGGAGCAAGAAGACCAGATGTTGAAGAAGCACTACGACCGTTGGATGGACATCATGCGGTCACTGGAGCTAGAATCGTGCATATTGACTAAGTTGACAAAGCCCTCCGTCCCCGTCAACTTAGTAGGCCCACAAGTCAGCCTCCCACCAAGGTGGGTCCCAGCTAGCAGGGGGGCGTTCATTTTTTCAGCGTAATAAGGAGGCACTTCCTTGTGTGCGAAGATATAGCTGGTGGGTCGGAGCTGTCAGCGGCGGTAACGTTTTTTTCGCAAAATACAGAGGCCCTTTTGGTGGGTCCCTGATGTCAGGTGGATGAATCATTATTTTGCGTGTAATAAGGAGGCATTTCCTTGCGTGCGGCCGTGGACCCAGCTGTCGGCCTCTCCATGTAGAGTCCACTTCAGATGCATGTTGGCCGTTGACCATGTTGACCAGGCCGCGCCGAGAGCACCAGGGCGGTGGACGACGGCGAGGCCTAGGAAGGGAATGACGCAGAGGCAGGGAAGACTCGGCAGTTGTTTCCCACGCGGAGGGGAGTATGACTGTACAAGGGTTTACTGCTTCGTCTGCCGTCGCCGGAGAATAACAGCAGGTGTGGGTGAGTAGAGGGATAGCTAGGCCAGCGATGGGAGTACGGTGGGGCGATGAGGCCTGCGCGGCAGCACAGCCGGCCGTGGGGAGGAGGGAGCTGGCAGTCCCGCCGGCACTTCTTTGAGCGGCTGGAGCAGGAAGAGCAGAGATTGAAGAAGCACAACGGCCGTTCGATGGACATCCAACAGTCACTGCTTGTGCGTCAACCTTTTTTTAGGAAAGCCTCAAATCTCTGGAAAACAGCATACAACCCATCTGCCATTATTTCTAATAATTTACAGCGCATTTGCTAATTCTTAAGGTTTTTTTGGAGCCCATATTCTTTTTGTTAGCATTACAGCCCATATTGTGGCCACGGTTAAAAAATTATTGAAATTTTGCATATTTTGGTGCCGTCCGAACTGTTTTTAATCCCAAAATTTCGACTCACATTCAAAATAATTTTAAAAATAAATGTATATCAATATAAAATCCAACAAATTCTCCATGCATAAAAATTAATGTAATTAAAAATCTCGAAATGAAAAAAAAGATATTTTAAACTAATTGTCGGTTTGATGTGTTTTAAAAATGTACAACCCATTTCTCATTACTGATGGGCCATTTTCTCGGCCAGCCGAATGAAGCTCTCCTCGTCTTGAAAGATTTGCGGCCTAACAGGCCTGACAAAGCGACTTACTTGGCAAATCACAAAAAAACTGGGCTGTGGCCGTGGACCCAGCTGTCAGCCTCTCCATGTACAGTACTCTCTCGATGGAAGTCGGTCGTTGACCACATTGACCACGCCGCGCCGAGAGCACCAAGGCGGTGGACGACGACAAGGCCTAGGAAGGGGACGACACGGAGCCGGGGAAGACGCGGCAGTGGATTCCCATGCGGAGAGGAGTACGAGGGTTCACTAGTTCGGCTACGGCGTGAGGCTGCCGTCGCCAAGAATAACAGGGGTGTGGGTGAGTAGAGGGATAGCATGGGCCAACGGTGGGAGTAGTAGGGGGCGGTGAGGCCTTCGCGGCATCACAGTCGGCCACGAGAGGCAGGAGCACGCAGCCTGACCAACGCAGCTTTGGGCGGCTGGAGCAAGAAGACCAGAGGTTGAAGAAGCACTACGTTGGATGGACATCGTACGCTCACTGGAGCTAGAATCGTTCATATTGACTAAGTTGACAAAGCCCTCCATCCTCGTCAACTTAGTAGGCCCACAAGTCAGCCTCCCACCATGGTGGGTCCCAGCTAGCAGGGGGAGTATTCATTTTTCTATACGTAATAAGGAGGCACTTCCGGTGGGTCCAAGCTGACAGCGGGGGGGGGGGGGCATTTTTTCGCGAAATACGGTGGTCCGTCCGATGGGTCCCAGCAGTCAGGGGCAATCATTTTTTTCGCGAAATATGGTGGCCCGTCCGGTGGGTCCCTGCTGTCAGGGGCGAAACGTTTTTTCCGCAAAATACTGGTGGCCCGTCCGGTGGGTCCCTCCTGTCAGGTGGAGGAATAATTATTTTGCGCGTAATAAGGAGGCACTTCCTTGTGGCTGTCGTGGACCTAGCTGCCAGCCTCTCCACGTACAGTAATATTCCGATGGAAGTCGGTCGTTGACCACATTGACCACGCCGCGCCGAGAGGACCACAACAGTGGACGACGGCGAGGCCTAGGAAGGGGACGACGCGGAGCCGGGGAAGACGCGACAGTGGATGCCCGCACGGAGAGGAGTATGAGGATTCACTGGTTCGGCTGCGGTGTGAGGCTGCCGTCACCGCAGAATAACACGGGGAGTGGGTGAGTGGAGGGATGGCCTGGCCAGCAGTGGGAGTAGTATGGGGACGGTGAGGCCTCCGCGGCAGCACAGCCGGCCACGGGAGGCAGGAGCATGTGGCACGACCGGCGCTGCTTTGGGCGGTTGGGGCAAGAAGACCATAGGTTGAAGAAGCACTACTGCCGTAGGATGGACATCGTTGACCATGCCGCGCCTAGAGCACCAGGGCGGTGGACGACAGCAAGGCCTACGAAGGGAACGACACAGAGCCGGGGAAGACACGGCAGTGGCTGCCCACGCGGTGGAGAGTACGAGGGTTGACTGGTTCGGCTACCGTCGCTGGAAAGTAACAAGAGGTGTGGGTGAGTAGAGGGATAGACAAGCCAGGGATGCGAGTATGATGGGGCCGTGAGGCCTTCCCGACAGCACTGCCGGCCACGGGAGGCGGGAGCAGGCTATTCCGACGGCACTGGTTTGGGTGGCTGGGGCAGGAAGATCAGAGACTGAAGAAGCACGATTGCCGTTAGATTGACATCTAATGGTCTGACGCTGGTAGAGTCGATTGTTGACTAAGTTTCTTTTTTGAGAAACCTTGTGTACGCATGAACTTAGTAGGCCCACAAGTCAGCCTCCAAATCTGTGGCAGACAACATAAAGCCCATTTGCTATTTTTTATAATTTGCAGCCCATTTGCTAATTCTTAAGTAATTTATTACAGCCCATTTTCTGCCCAGGACCACGGTCAAAAAGTCCAACCTTATTTTGCATATTTTGGTGGAGTCCAAACTGTTGTAATCCCGAAATGATAATTTTTTTAAGAACTTATTGATTTCCAAAAAAAATAGTTTTGTTTTTGTAAGCAAATAAGACACGGGACAATTTAGTTGGTTTAAGGGAAAACCAGTGGTAAAAAAATCAGCGTTGGGTGGGCAAAAACAACAAAAATAAGGATGTAAATATGAAAAGGGAATTTTATGTGTTTTCAATATAATGATACGTGTATATGAACTAGTAAAACTATAGGTAGAGATTAGAAAACGGATGTAGGACATGCGTTTCAAGAGGAAAATAGAACTGGGCTGTGTGTTTGATTCAGTAAAAAAACTGCCTGCGGATGTTGTAAGACAAAATATAACTAACGCTGGCGGGCCAGAGGCCAGTAGATACCTGCTGGATCTTTGTGCCCCGTTGTCGTCATGGGCTGGGCCTGTTAAAAACAAAACAACCCTGGGCAATCTACAGCCCAGTTGAAACTTGCTCGACCTGAAAAAACAATATACGTGCTCAATAAACGAGAGAATTCTGCAAGTACAGACTGATAATTGGGATGCAGCACGGATTTTTTATCGTGATAATAAGTGCATGCACTTGTTTCGAAAAAATTGGAGAACTGGGAATTCGAACGGCAGGTGCTTATGCTACCCATCAAATAAAAATCAGGTGCCTGAAAATTCATTTGGAAACAAATGATTTAGCTTTATATCCACGTCGACCCTCGGCATGATGGTTGGAAGCAAATGCAAGTTCATACCAGAAGATCGTTAACAACAATACCAACTTGCGGATGACAAGGTAGTACAACTACCAATACCAAACTAACTTATAATCTTTTTACTCCTGGCGCTTGTGTTTGTCTGGTAGAAAATCTTGCAGAGGAGCAGCTCCCGCTCCTTCTTTTGCTCCAGGTCCCCGAGGTGGTACTGGTGCATCACCAAGTTTGTCCTCTGCTGGTCGAAGTTCTTATTAGTGTGCAGCACCAGAACCTTTTTGTTGCCCATTTACTGGCCGTTGACCATCACTAGCAAGGTATTGCCGGTCTTGTGCCACATCGCGTGCATGCTGCACTCCGACTGTATCTTGCGACGCGTCCACGCGCCCCTTTTGAACGCCCTGGAATTGCGCTGGAAGAAATGCTTCCTTAGGCCACTCAGTGTGATACCTGCAGTATTGTGGAATACAGGTTTTAGTGTACCTAGTTGGCATTTTCATAACATCTTTGGCATGTTGCGGTCACTTGTTTCAGTTTTTATTAACTGTCAAATTGAAATTGCTTCACCAGGTCTGCATCGAAAAAGAAAAATAGAGCTATAAACAAAGGAATATTGTCGGATTTCGGTTTCCGGCAGACCCTTAAGGTTCGAACACTTGGGTGCGCGCGGAAATCTCACCTTCAACCTCTCCATCTCGATGGGATCTAAACTACTAAAAGAGCTGCACGAAAGACACAAGATTTATACTGGTTCGGGCCACCGATGAGGTGTAATACCCTACTCCAGTGTGTGGTGGATGGATTGCCTCCTGGGGCTGGTGTGGATGAACAATACAAGGAAGAACAGCCTCGCGAGGGTCTGTTCTTGGCTGTGGTGATGAACTGCTATGAAGAGTTCAGTCACCTTTCTCTCTCTTTCTCTCTCAGATCCCGGACCGAACAACCAGGAATCGAACCCCTTGCTATGTGGGTGGCTAGTCCTATTTATAGAGGCCCTGGTCCTCTCCCCAAATATTGAGCAGGAAGGGATCCAACAATGGCGGGCTAATTTGAAGGGGGACAGCGAGTACATCTATCCTGACAAAAGCAGTCTTCGCCTGCCAAAGGCTCTGGTGATGACGCTGCGCTGGGCTCCATGGTGACCTCCATCTCGTAGTCCTCCTGGTCTTGGTCTCGTTGCACCGAAGTGGCAACCTTTGCCTGATGCCTCGGTACTCTGCGGATACGCTTGCCCCCTTTGCACCAAAGAGGAAAGAGGGACGCTGCGCGCGTTGGCACCCGCCTGGTGCCCCATGTCGTCATGGCTTGTGTCATGGGCACCTCGCGAGGTACCCCGCCTTGAACTCTCCGCCTCCTTGCGAGCCAGCCTAATGAGGCTGTGCCTGAGGATGCGCCGTGTCGTCCGCCTCACGAGGCTTGTCCCCTCGCGAGGGTCTTGAGCCTCGTGTTGATGAAGATGGGCCGCGCTGGGCCCCCACTTGAGCCACACCGCAGGCCGCAGGTAGGCAAGTCTGGGGACCCCCGTTCCTAGAACACCGACAGTAGCCCTCGGGCCCAAGGCGCGCATGGACTTGGCTGTGCCGAGAGGCGAAAGGGCAAGGGCGAAGCGCCGCGGGCCCTAATAGCCCGCGGCCTTGGACGCCGCGTGGCGGTTGATTGGACGTGGGCGGCACCGTTCCCCCACGCTTCTTTATTGTGCGCCCTGCTAGGCGGACTGGTAGTTGTACACAGCCGTCCCCTTTCCTGTTGCTCGGGTGTCCTCTGTTCTTCCTTCTTTCGAGCACCTCCCCCTGCCTTCAATCCAATCTCGAATCCCCCCTCCTTCCCATCACCATGGCTCCGACGGGGAAGGAGAGAGCAGAGAAACCCATGACTTCGTCTTGTGCGCCGCCAATGGTGGCCCCCCTCGTCGGCCGGTCGACTGTGCTCAACCAAGAGTGCCTGGGCAGGGACAGCTTGGCCCTGGCCATCGTCTTCAACGAGTGCGGAAGGACGACTGCCTGGCCCGCGTCCCACTTCTCCATTGACAGGACAACCACTGAGGTCCCATGTTTTACCGATGCCTTGTGGGCGGGTCTGGTTCCCCCTTTCTCCGATTTCTTCAATACCGTGCTTTCACATTATCAGATCCACTTAATGCATCTAAGTCCTGAGTCCATCACCCTCCTTTCGGTCTTTGCCTTCGTTTGCGAAGCCATGGTGGGCATCCCTCCTTCGGTCGCCCTGCTGCGCCACTTCTTCTCGCTGCGTCTTGTCGATCCTTCCCAGCGCTGGGCATGCGCGAGCTTTGCTGCCGAGCCTGTGTCCGAGGCGTCTGGAATTGACATCCAACTCCCCCAGCCCACGGCCGGGTTTCGCGAGCGGTGGTTGTATGTGGACGTAGGGGTGCCCAGCCCCCTGCTATCGGAGCCGACCTCGCCTGCCGTCCCCAATTCGGGTTGGGGCCAGGAGACGCTGAAGAGCCCTCGGCTTGTCTTCGTCTGGCCCCGCTTCGCGCTCCTGAGGAAACTCGGCGTGACAGCGCCCAAAGTGGTGAAGGAGTTTCTATTGTGCCGTGTCGCTCCCCTGCAGTGGCACTCTCGCTGAATGTGGGCCTTCCGGGGGCGCGAGGACAACATGAGGCTCCAGGAAGAAGACCTGGCTCCCGCGGCGCTGAAGTCAACGCTCCTGACTTTGGTCGGGGACCCCAATCCTGGCGACATCCGGCAAGGCGGGGCCTTGCTATATCTCTGTCAGAGCAAGGCTGACTTCGTGAAGCAGATGCCCGCCTTCGATGAGTGGGGGCTGCGCCCTGCCGGTCTCCAAGGGCCTCGCGAGAACCCTGTAGTGGTGACTCCCCTCCCAATCGGCCAAGGCGACTCCTCCTCAAGCGGCGGAGAAGGGAGGCAGGAGGCGCTTGAGGCCGAGGAGGCTCCGGAGGAGGGGGCAGCGTTGTGCGCCGCTCGTGAGGGGACGGCTTCGGAGGAGGGTGCGGCGCCCGATGCCGCTCGTGAGGAGACAGCTCCTGAGGCCCGTACTGCTGCGGCTGAAGGTGGTAGGCAGCCGCTCCCAGCGCTCGGGGCTGGGGCCTTGGAGGCCCTGGTCCCGGCTTCTGACGAGGTGATTGGTGGCACGCGCCAGGCGGGCGCTCCCAACGCGGGCCGTCCTGGTGCCTCATCCTTGCGGCAGGTTGATCCTTGCGCTCTTCTCTTGGGCCGCTTCCGCATGGACTTCGAGGCCCTCTGGAGGAAGAGGGAGGCTCTGGGTGTTGACTCCCCTTGTCGCGTGCTGAAGCGCAGGAAGTACTTCGCCACTGACGAGTAAGTCTTTTTCCTCTCTGACTCCCGATTATCTTGTTGCTTTCGCTGATTCTTGCTCCGCAGGCCCCTTCCAACTGAGATCGCAGGAGTCGCCGAGGCACCACCTCCCTCTTCGCCTCCTCTGCCATCCTCAAGTGCTCCGAGCAGCTCTGCCCTCGTGGTGAGGGCGTCTGATGGGGCGGATCATCCCGTGGTGCGCCGCGGCCCTTCATTCCCCGCGCTTCTCCTTCGCGGGCCTTCTTAGGGGATAGCCAGTCTATCGGGTACCTCCCGTCTGGCCTTGGACTGCGACTGGTTGAGGCGCCACCTACGCCCCTCATCTGGAGGCGGGCTGGCCCTTGGTCGGGCTTCTGATGTGGTGCGTGCGGCCGTTGCGAGGTCGCCAGCCCCCAGCCCCCTGCCTGGAGGGGGAACGATGACCTGCAGCCCCCGACGCCTGCTTGGGGCAGATGATGATGTGGAAGATGTGCTCGAGCGCGCTCGGGAGCGCCGCTCTCGCCGCCAAGGGTTCCTTCGACGAGCGGCCGACGCGGTGGACCTGCTTGGGGAAGAGCTTGCCGCTGAAGATGCTCGCCTGGAGGCCGAGGGCCTGCACCTAGCTGCAGGGAGGCGCGAGCTGGAGGCCTCCGTCGCCCTTGTGCGCTGCCAACGCGACCTTGATGATGAAGAAGCGAAGGCGTCGCTGGAGGCCTCCCGAGTGGCCCGCTCCCATGCCATCGAGGAGGCCCGGAGAGCTGACGAGTGGCGAGAGGCGGTGGAGGAGCGAGCTCACGAGCTCCTGGCCCGATGCCACTCATTGGAGGAGCAAGCGGAGCTGCGCGAGGCAGCCCTCGCGTCGATGGAGGTGGCCTCCAGTGACCCAGCTGAGCTTCAGAAGTGCGAGGAAGCGTTGGTGCTGGAGGCCGCCGAACGCTCCTGTGAGTACGAGAGGCTGGAGACGAGGGAGCGCCTAGTGACGCAGGCGGAGAACGACGTCGCTGCGTGGGAAGCGCGTGTCCTGGAGGAGGTTTGTCGTCGGGTGGCGATGGCGCGCCAAGGCCTCAAGCGTGAGTTCGAGGGGAAGCTGGGGATGATCCGGGTCGAAGCCGAAGGCAGAGCCGCAGCCCTGAGGACCCAATGGGACGAGGCGATGCGGCTGGCCGATGCCTCCCGGGCTGCCCTTGAGGCAGCGCAGAAAGAGCTGGCCGCCTCTCAAGCCGAGGTGCTCCGCCTTCGCCAACAGATGGAAGAGGCCGAGGCCGTCGAGCGCCAGAACGCCAATGAAATACACCAGCGGCGGCTCCTGGAGCACGCGCATGGCCCAATGTTCACCATGCTCAAGGAGAGGGCCAACTTGGCCTTGGGGAACATCTGCGAGGCGTCCGTCGGTGAGCCACACACGATCAACTACGCCGGTAACCAGCAGTTCCTCACCGCCGTGGTGGCGCAGTTGGAGGCGCGGTCGGTTAGGGCCGATAGGTTGGTGGAGGAGAGGAGCCGCGCCCTGCTGAAGTGCGCCTTCTCCCATGTCTTCAGCCATCTTCAGAACATGAATCCCCGCTTCGACTTCGACGCCGTCATCGCCCCAGTCCCCCAGGACGTCCGGGACGACTTGTCGCACTGGGTGGAGGATAACATGGACACCCTCATCAGGGCCTTCACTTCGGACGACAGCGACATGGTCGTGGGTGCTGACAAGGACGGCGCGGCGAGCGGCCCTGACGCCGCCGGCAGCGACGCAGGCATCGATGGCGAGCTCGGCGACTCCGGCGAGGGCTCAGGAGGTGATTCCGGGGACGCATTGGGGGATTGGTCCGACTGAGAGCGTATCGCTCCTGTCTTTTTCACTCTGCATGAATAGAACTCAGGCTTTTGATCTGGTGGTGTGTGAGAGCATTTTGGGAGGGGAAGCCCCTCATGTAAAAACCCTGTGTCTATCATATCAGTAGTAACCAAATTGCGCTCGCGCCTGACGGTGGGCTGGTTTACCTTTGTCCCACGCTGGTTCCGAGGCGGCCTGCAGGAGGGCGCGACGCCTTGGGCGCTTTCTAGCTGGGTCCTCAGGATGTGAGGTTGTCGCTGATGAGAAACTCCTCATGCGTTGGCCTTCTCCACGGGCCCTGGGCCTTCTCCCGAACGCGATGACTTCACAAGCACTCGCCTTGCTTCGCAGGCTCTGGGCCTTTCCCTCGAGCGCGAGAGCTTCACAGGAACTCGCCTTGCTTCACAGGCTCTGGGCCTTTTCCTCGAGCGCGAGAGCTTCACAGGCACTCGCCTTGCTTCACAGGCTCTGGGCCTTTTCCTCGAGCGCGAGAGCTTCACAGGCACTCGCCTTGCTTCACAGGCTCTGGGCCTTTTCCTCGAGCGCGAGAGCTTCACAGGCACTCCCCTTGCTTCACAGGATCTGGGCCTTTTCCTCGAGCGCGAGAGCTTCATAGGCACTCGCCTTGCTTCACAGGCTCTGGGCCTTTTCCTCGAGCGCGAGAGCTTCACAGGCACTCGCCTTGCTTCACAGGCTCTCGACCTTTTCCTCAAGCGCGAGAGCTTCACAGGCACTCGCCTTGCTTCACAGGCTCTGGGCCTTTTCCGGATAGGACAACCTCCGTGGGCACCCGAAAATCCTCCCGAGAGGGAGCAACAGCGGCAGCCTGGGCTGCGCACTAGCCTGGCCTGACCCGGCTCGCGAGGGGCTCGCGAGGGGAGGCAGCTGTGACGAAGCGGCAACCAGAACGCGAGAACAACTCGAGCGAGAACAAGCACCCCTCCCCCAAACACACGCAAATCTCAAATTCGAATCCAACTTAAATCCAGTGAGAGAAAAGCTACATCCAAAGGGAAGGGCAACAAAAGGCAGACAAAAGGCCGCGTCCGGGACCTAATCTACTCTTGGACGTCTTCTCACCAGCGCGGAGCTAAGTGCTGTCCACTGGGCGTGGGAGGGAGCCCCAGGGCCGGAGGCCGGCACCCCTGAGACTCCGGGGCGTGTACAGCCCCACTCATTATTACGTGAGAGTGTCACGGGGCGGCGAGCTTCACAGGCACTGGGCCTTCTTCACAGGTACCGGCCTTGCTTCATATCGCCAGACGAGGGCCCCGCCTTGCGCCACACTCTAGTGCCATCAGCAACGACCGGAACCCAGGACGCCGCCCGATGGGGTAGAGCGGTCGCCCGCGGTTCCCCCGACGACCACGGGTCCTCTGCCAAGGGCAGGCCCTGAGGCACCTCCCCGACAGAGGGCCTACTTCCTGAGAACGCCTTGCTCCGAACGCCGCGGTGGTGATGTCGGATCCCGGCCCCTCCCCTGCAGCCCCCTGCACCCTCCTCCCGAGGGGTGAGGGACTGTAGGAGCGGGGCAGCCGCTCGCCGTGGTGACCTGCACCTCCTGCGATCCATGGTTAGCATATACCTGCCCCTGAAGAGTTAGCGGCGCCCGGTGATCGCTGCCTCCAGCGTGGCCAGCGGGCTCATCCTGGAGCGCCTGGAAGGGCTCAGCCTCCATCACCTCGTCCCCCCAGCTGGGGCCGAGGAGTGAGCCCTGCCCGTCCTCATGAGGGTGTCCTTTGTCCATCATGAGGGGCACGTACTCTTCCGTCGCCGTCATCCCGTACTCCATGCCGTGGCGCCCCGCATGCCATGCGGCCCCACCTGTCATGCCTGCCACTGGGTGGCAATGCGGCCGCCCTCCGGGGCCGCGGGTCGCATCGAGTCCTTCTCCTTCGCGGGCCGGGGGCGGGGGCAACACCGCCACCGGTCCAGTGATGATAGCTTCGCTGGCGTCGGAGTAGCCTTGAAGCCCGCGGGCGCACGCGGAGCCCCCGTGCGGGTCGCTCTAGGCTTGAGATGGGAGCTGGGTGGAGAAGGGGTGAGCCCCCGAGGCAATGAAGCCCAGGAGCTCCGCCACTCGCTCTAGCAGCACGTCGTGGCCGCCCTCCAGCAACCTGCACCGCAGCAGCTCTCGGGCCACCGTGAGCGCGGCCCTCGAATTCGCCTGCTCCCAGCGGGTGTATGGCGTCATTGTCGCAGCGTGATTGGAGGCCCTTGCTGCCGACCGAGCCTGCCGCGGCGCAAGAGTTGCCAAAGTCTGTCCACGTCGCCCGCGGACCGCAGCGCCCTGTGGACCGCGAGCTGCCTGGAGCGCGGGGTTGCCCGAGGCGAGCGGTTCCGCGCGTTTGGGCCATGCAGCCCACGGGTCGGGGTTGACCTCCTGGTCGCCGGGCATGGCGATGAAGACGCGACGGGGCACGGAGTGGTGGAGGACGAATTCCGGCGCACCCCTACCTAGCGCGCCAAATGTCGGATTTCGGGTTCCAGCAGACCCTTAAGGTTCGAACACTGGGGTGCGCGCGGAAATCTCGCCTTCAACCTCTCCGTCTTGATGCGATCTAAACTACTAAAAGAGCTACACGAAAGACACAAGATTTATACTGGTTCGGGCCACCGATGTGGTGTAATACCCTACTCCAGTGTGTGGTGGATGGATTGCCTCCTGGGGCTGGTGTGGATGAACAATACAAGGAAGAACAACCTCGCGAGGGTCTGTTCTTGGCTGTGGTGATGAACTGCTATGAAGAGTTCAGTCACCTTTCTCTCTCTTTCTCTCTCAGATCCCGGACCGAACAACCAGGAATTGAACCCCTTGCTATGTGGGTGGCTAGTCCTATTTATAGAGGCCCTGGTCCTCTCCCCAAATATTGAGCGGGAAGGGATCCAACAATGGCGGGCTAATTTGAAGGGGGACAGTGAGTACATCTATCCTGACAAAAGCAGTCTTCGCCTGCCAAAGGCTCTGGTGATGACGCCACGCTGGGCTCCATGGTGACCTCCGTCTCGTAGTCCTCCTGGTCTTGGTCTCGTTGCACCGAAGTGGCAACCTTTGCCTGATGCCTCGGTACTCCGCGGATACGCTTGCCCCCTTTGCACCAAAGAGGAAAGAGGGATGCTGCGCGCGCTGGCACCCGCCTGGTGCCCCGTGTCGTCATGGCTTGCGTCATGGGCACCTCGCGAGGTACCCTGCCTTGAACTCTCCACCTCCTCGCCAGCCAGCCTGACGAGGCTGTGCCTGAGGATGCGCCGTGTCGTCCGCCTCACGAGGCTTGGCCCCTCGCGAGGGTCTTGAGCCTCGTGTTGATGAAGATGGGCCGCGCTGGGCCCCCACTTGAGCCACGCCGCAGGCCGCAGGTAGGCAAGTCTGGGGATCCCCGTTCCCAGAACGCCGACAAATATGTTTGTGCAAGTAGATGGCCGATCGGTGTCTTACCTGAAAGTTTCTCAGGTTGGGTGTAACATCTGTCATGCTCGCTGTCGATGGTTGGTATGAACAAATTGATGAGAGACTGAAATCTCGCGCTGTCAGCACTCACTTTGGCCTCAAGGTGCTCGATCAGCTCCTGATCCATGGGATCGAACTTGACGCCAGCCGGCAGCACGGGCCAATCCTTCTTCGACTTGCATTGGTAATTCTAGTTATATGGTACTCAATGTATGATCAATTGGCTGCTTTAAATGAATGATGAAAGATTTCGACAGATAAGTGGTACTCCAAATCTGAAGTCCAGAATACCCGAACACGCCACCGGGATTCTTGTGTCACCTCACGCGCAGCGTGTTGTCACGTCAATTCAATGTGTGGACATGATGAATAATTTGACCGACGTATACTAGTACTGCTACTGTACTACTCACTAGTCGTATTTAGTCTCACAATTTATACATAGGTTTAATTAGCAAGTATGCACTTGAAGCCTAAATGACATATATATATATATATATATATATATATATATATATATATATATATATATGGCTTCTACACAGCATGTCCATCATCATTATCAGTACATCCTACGCAGGTGAGTTAGGATGCACTTGATCCCGGGAAGGTATCTATCCTTCAAACCAGAGGAGTGCTTCAAACTAACAATAGTACATAATACCCAACAAAAGAGGGTCATGCTACAACAGCAGAATACGTGGCCCAGTCTAGATATCAGTACGAATCATGTTGTGCATATTTGCTGTTGGCATGAACCACATTGCCGCATGTCGGGTTTGCAAAAGCCATCCATCGCATGGAAGCTTGATGCCTTTCACACACTGAAGATTATCCGGCAACAAGCTGTCTTGACGAATCTCTGGATATGGTGATTCATGAAACCCATGGTATGATGTGTAAACACAGCCCCCCTCACGAATGGAAGTTGCATAGCACAGTAATCATCGCCAGTGATATGATCGATGATTGGTTGGATGATCGGATAATTGAGCCCGAGGAACAAGGAGTGGTTTCCGAGGCTGTAAACCCGCCTCCAGTTGAATACGTTTGGCCCAACGGAGCTGGGATCTTTCTCGAACACGAAGCATCCATAGCCATCAATGTCACGAACGCCCCACGCATTGTACTGCATGTGGTTTGATGTAATGGTTTGGTCAATTTGGTACGTGCGAATGAGCATCAAATGACCGCCGTCAGCTGAACGAGCGATAAACCACCACCCAGCGGCTGGTATGATTCTAGGTCCTGGAATCATGAAGGCCAGCGCATTTGCGTCTGCGGCAACAATTCAAATTGGAGACCAAAAGGACAAAAATAAACAATCATGTTCAGAGTATGTGTGGAATTAAGATTATTATAAAAGTGACACATATCATAGATAGAAAATTGAAATGCCGTGGTCGTAATCATACCCCAAGTTAAAAAAATAAGCCAATGGCTTTCATATTCTAGCAATATGTCATGGTTCAAAAATCATGTAACAATGAGAGGAAAACAGCTATGACAGCGCCTACTCATATTCTACCATAGCACTTACTACTACTGTTCTCATATCAACTCTAAGCAATAACATGCATTGTTATAAAAATCTTGTAAACGAGAGTAACATATAGCAATCATGATGTTATGCTCATAATATGTATTCTAACAATCATTAGATGCCAATTTTTCTCATATCAACTCTAACAATAACATGTGTGGTCATAAAAATCTAGGAAATGAGAGGAACATATAGCAATGATGTGGTTATAGACATGCTATGCATTCTAAATTTGTAAGAAATGAACAGGCAGTCGTATTCATAAGGTAAAGATGAGATGAGATAGAACAATTACACGATGATAGATTCCACCAATATAGGTAGCCAATCTGTGCGTCGACCGCGTAAACGATGCCAACATGCACTATAGCATCAAACAGAAATGTTTCCTCAACGGGATTGATGATGAGCCATAACCATGTATGGCGACCGGATTCCAGATAGACTAATCCCTTGTTGAACAAGGCAATGAGATTGTAATCCATGTGGGCACTTTGCAGATTACAACTTTCTGCAAACAAAGGTCAAGCCAAAAGCTTGACGCGTCTCGTGTGTAGTAGGAAGGAGTGTCCGGCGGGCCCCGAGGCTGGATGGCAGCGATATCCAACGATGGAAGGGTGATCTCTCACTGGGTGTAGATATCCATGAGACGCCACAGACTACCGGTGTGGTGGATGAGGACGATCCAGTTGGCCTTCATGCCCGCCCAGTAGTGGCCGCACATGAAGGATAGGTGGACGGGTAGTGGTAGCATGTCGAGGGGCACCATAGCAACCTCCGTAGGATCATGAAGTCGGTGTCTGGGCCACCTGCAAGGATCGGGCATCAGTAAGCAGGGTGTCTTGAAAAGAGCCGGCCGGTTGCAGACGAGTAGACGGTACAAAGACACCGAGCATGCGGCCAGACGGACGGTGCTGAGTAGGTCCATACGACTACAGATCTGCTCCAAGAGAACATCGGGGAGGGAATTCCAATCGCGGCTCTGCGTGTTAGTCGGTTCTGCCATTGGGGTTTTTAGTGCCTGTGAGCCAGCGGAGAAGTGGATTCGGGCGGGCGAGCGAAGAAGCTTGTCCTCGTGTGGCCGAGCAATGAGCGGGGGGATATGGTACGCGCGAGCTACCAAGGAAGATGGCGCAAGTGGGCGAGCAGTGAGCGGGGGTAAATGGTGTGCGGCCGATGATGGGGAAGAGAGAAGGAAGAAGAAGAGAGGAGGAAGAAGAGTGGAAGACGGGGAAGAAAGTGCATTCAATCTCAATTCTACTAGTACTACTACCAGGATATACCATCCTTCGGAGTGTAAATAGTTACACCGATGACATGTGGGTCTACCACAACAGGGCCCATATGTCAGTTAATGGAGGACAGAGGTGCGTAGGTGTATTTGCGGAAGCGTGCTCTACTGGCAAACATGATGGCAGTACTGGGTAAGGCTGATTTAGTAACACCAACACGCTGGTTCAGCTTATTAATTACGTGTCCCATCTGCTGCAGCGTGTATTGTCACTTCACTGCGAAGACTAGTTGAATAGTTCTCTCCGACCGAGATGGGGAATAAATGGATCGCGAGGACTTCCTTTCTACAATATCCCTATGCCTCTACGCTCACTTCACTCATTTTGCTCCGTACCTAGTCACTTGTTGAAATCTGTAGAAAGACAAATACTCCGTATTTGGGAACAGAGGGAGGCTTTTACTCCGTACTATTTGGGAACAGAGGGAGTATCACCATATGGAGGGAACAGAGGGAGTAAGCACCATGCATGCATGCATGCAACATGCAACACTCACACGTACACATGGACGCATGCAACACTCACGCACCCATGCGGCACACAGCACACGACGCAACACACACGCTCACGCTCAAGTGCTCAACCTACTCCCTACGTCCGTGAAAGACTGTACATTTAGAGATTTACACATTAACCAGGGCATAATTAATGCCCAAAAGTAGCAGACTTATGTGTGCATGCGACCATTGGGATAAGAAGATTAAATGAAGGTCGTTGCATGCTGTAATTAAGGATAGACATGTAGCCTATACCTACAGCACAAGTTGGTGCATTAGTTAATCAATATCGATTTAGATTAAAGGCTAAATGCATTGGAAGTGTAGATGTGCATCATGTAGTACACTCTTTGTTGGAAGACCGACGGAGGACACGTGCACGCACTCACATACACAGCCAGGGCGGTTCGCGCGCAAGGGTTGGACTCGTGTCGCTCCTGCATAAAGTTTTGTTAACTGATTTCTTTGCTCTGCCAACTGACAGGTGGGACCCAGAAACCAGGTGAAAATTTAACCAGTCAACAAAGTGCCACGTCGACTATGTGGGCGGTCGGTAGGGTGCAATACAGTGCTCTACGATGAGCTAGTGATCGCATAATTGCCGCAAAACTATATATAGTGACCGTAAAGAGTGTACTGTTACATACGTTGACCGCCATTGTATTTTTATCGTTTCAAATTAAGCCATATTAATCGGAAAGGACGCAGTATGGACTACTACTAGTAGTACTAGTACTGCTTTGATGTGTCCCATCAACTCGCCGAATGAGGAGAAGCTTGCTTACTATGCCTCTCGCTCGCCAACGCGCGCGGTGGTTTGCAGGACGAGGAGAGGGTTTTGACTACAACGCCCTCTCCCTCTCCCTCGCCCTCGCCCTCGCGGTGGACGTCCAGTAGTTCAATCGGTGTCAGATTGCCAGAAGCATATTGTACTATAGTATCATCATTGTTGGACCTTCCGAAGAGGCAAAGAGCCAAGTGCAAGGTTCACACGAGTACGAACTGTTGAACCTCCCGAAGAGGCAAAGAGCCAAGCGCAAGGTTTTATAGGATTTGTTGTCCTAGTAGGAGTGTACTAGTACAACTATAGTGAACGATGCTATTGTATGATGCCTCCACGTCACGTATATCCAAAGCTGTGCCACCTTTTTTTCTCAAAGAGCGTGTTGGAGCCCGTGCAACAACCACACAAGTTGCACGTACACATAACACATTTACTAGTAATAAATTCTAAAGGACAAATGCCAGTATGCCACACAAGTTCATCTCCAACTCATGTGATAAATTTGTGCACGACTAGTCTACATATATTCACAGTGCTACCGTTCACAATTACCGTACTCCACTTACACGTTATAGATGGGCTACATGTCCTCCTCCAGGTTCCAGTCCCAGGTGTTCTTCATGGATGGCACAATCCGTAGTGGTGGGCAACGGGAATCATTGTCGCAGCTTTCTAGTCCGGTTCCACATGATGGAGACTCATCCAAGCTAAAGCGACATAAATCAGGGATAGCATGCCCCAGCATGTCGTTCATCCGGCGGTGCGCACTGAAGACACAACCATGCTTCATGAATGGCAGGCCTTCCGTGTCGTGCACAGAAGGTGGCATCCGCTTCGCAATGGGGTAGTTGTCCGCGATGAAAAGCGAGTACTCTCCGAGAGTGTTCCTCGGCACCCACGTAGCATCACGGGGGTCGAACTCGGCGTCGTTCATCTGGTACACGCGACATCCCAGATATGGACACATGGTGACGTACATAGTCAAGGTCCATGCATAATAATGTTGTGCTCAAATGTGGCAGTCAGTAATACTGTGCAGCAAATAGTACTACTCCGGTATAGAGGATGTAAAATAACCGGCTTATTATATATATCCACTCTTGGCTACATGGATGAGATAGTAAGACATGGAAAAACAAAAATGGTGGCAGCTAGTGGGTTCAAGTCTTCAAGGGCCTAGCTAGCTATACGCGTCCTCCAAGGTAAAAATTACTCCTACTAGTACTACAAAGTATACTACTAGTACAACAATGAAAGAGAAGGCGAGAGGGTTAAAAAATGGAATACCTGGGTAGATGGTGACGGTCCGATCGTGGTAGATTATGTGACCATGTTGCATATCAGTGGTACCATGGGTAACGACTGCTAAGATAGTTGATCCCAATATGACAAAGTCAGCTACAAGGTTCCAGGTTAGACCAAATCGCAGATGCAAATGATGGTTTGTGCATTCCGTTTGTAATCTCGCGTACCGTAGGATGTCAACAAGATGAAACAAGTCCTGTGGCTTGTCACCGCGAAGATGCGGCCTAGATGGCGCACGGCATCTTCGAACGTGTAGGGGTACAAATCTGCCGCCGCCAACATGCGCCAGCCTATGCCGTTACTGCCTTTGAAAGTGCAACTATCCCTAGGTGGTTTTGGTAATTCATAACAACATATAGCTCATTGAGCTAATGCTATTCCAAGATGATCATTTCAGGAAAGCTCAGTGATTGGCATGGCATGGATGGTGAAAGTGGAACCCTCAAAATGCTAAGCACAAAGGATTGGCTCTAGCTCATATGCTCAAGACTCTTCATTTTACATTTTAGTGGTCCAAGATCACATTGAGTCCATAGGAAAAGCCAATACTATCAAGGAGGGATGAGGTGTTGCTTAATGAGCCTCTTGCTTCATGTGCTTAATGATATGCTCCAAAATCCTCAACTACTTTCCCATATCCACATTTGACCTAAACCCAAAGCCAAACTCGGCCCTACCGATTCTTTCAACCCGGAGCCACCGAGTTTCACTTGTCATAGCCATTGCCAAACCCTAAGGAAATCGGTTCTACCAATAGGGATTTCGGTCTCACCGAGATGGGATTGCAATCTCTTTGTTTCCTTTTCGTAACTTTTCAGTCTCACTGAAAGAGCGGATCGGTCCCACTGAGATTGCAATGTAAACTCACTGTTTCCTTTTCGTAACATTTCGGTCTCACCGAGAAGAGTGAATCGGTCCCACCGAGTTTGCCTAACCAACCCTCTGGTTAGCTTATTACCAAATCGGTCTCACCGAGTTTGTGTAATCGGTCTCACCGAGATTACGTTATGCCCTAACCCTAACCATATCGGTCCTACCAAGTTGCATGTCAGTCCCATCGAAAATCTCTAACGGTCACTAGGTTTACTATTTCGGTCCGACCGAGTTTGTTGATTCGGTCCCACCGAGATTGGTAAATTGTGTGTAACGGTTTGATTTTGTGTGGAGGCTATATATACCCCTCCACCTCCTCTTCACTCATGGAGAGAGCCATCAGAACACATCTACACTTCCAACTCATATGTTCTGAGAGAGAACCACCTACTCATGTGTTGAGGCCAAGATATTCCATTCCTACCACATGAATCTTGATCTCTAGCCTTCCCCAAGTTGCTTTCCACTCAAATCTTCTTTCCACCAAATCCAAGTCCTGTGAGAGAGAATTGAGTGTTGGGGAGACTATCATTTGAAGCACAAGAGCAAGGAGTTCATCATCAACACACCATTTGTTACTTCTTGGAGAGTGGTGTCTCCTAGATTGGCTAGGTGTCACTTGGGAGCCTCCGACAAGATTGTGGAGTTGAACCAAGGAGTTTGTAAGGGCAAGGAGATCGCCTACTTCGTGAAGATCTACCGCTAGTGAGGCAAGTCCTTCGTGGGCGATGGCCATGGTGGGATAGACAAGGTTGCTTCTTCGTGGACCCTTCATGGGTGGAGCCCTCCATGGACTCGCGCTACCGTTACCCTTCGTGGGTTGAAGTCTGCATCAACGTGGATGTAGGATAGCACCACCTATCCGAACCACGGGAAAAACATCCGTGTCTCCAATTGCGTTTGAATTCTCCAAACCCTTCCCTTTACATTCTTGCAAGTTGCATGCTTTACTTTCCGTTGCCAATATACTCTTTGCATGCTTGCTTGAATTGTGTGATGATTGCTTGACTTGTCCTAAAATAGCTAAAATCTGACAAGAACTAAAATTGGGAAAAGGTTAAATTTTTATTTGGTCAAGTAGTCTAATCACCCCCCTCTAGACATACTTTCGATCCTACAAGTGGTATCAGAGCTTTGGTCTCTATTTGCTTTGGTTTCCATAGCTTTTGGTGGTCATAGCCTTGGTTTCAAAACCTAGGAGAGTATGGCGTCTAGCAAGGGAAATTATCACCGTAGAGGTCCTTACTTTGATGGTACTAATTTTGCTAGTTGGAAGCATAAAATGAAAATGCATATTCTTGGACATAACCCCACCGTTTGGGCTATTGTATGTGTTGGTTTGCAAGGTGACTTCTTTGATGTGGGAGAACCAAACCGTGAAGCTACCGCGGATGAGTTGAAGATGTTGCAATACAATGCTCAAGCTTGTGATATTCTCTTCAACGGATTGTGCCCTGGAGAATTCAACAAAATCAGCCGTCTTGAGAATGCAAAGGAAATTTGGGACACTTTGATTGATATGCACGAAGGTACCGACTCCGTCAAGGAATCCAAATTGGATGTGCTTCAAAGTCAACTTGACAAGTTCAAAATGAAGGATGGTGAAGGTGTCGCTGAAATGTACTCTAGGCTTGCTCTCATCACAAATGAGATTGCCGGCTTAGGAAGTGAAGAGATGACCGATAGATTCATCATCAAGAAGATTCTAAGAGCCTTGGATGGAAAATATGATACCGTGTGCACATTGATCCAAATGATGCCCAATTACAAAGATCTCAAGCCAACGGAGGTAATTGGAAGAATTGCTGCTCATGAGATGTCACTTAAGGATAAAGAGGAACTTCACAACAAATCAAGTGGTGCCTACAAAGCCTCATGTGAAGCCCCTACATCATCAAGTGAGAAACAAAACTTCAATGAAGAATTGAGCTTAATGGTGAAAAACTTCAACAAGTTCTACAAGAGTAGAAGCAAAGATAGAAGCTCCAAGTCAAGGTCCTACAATGACAAAAGATCTTCTAGTCGAGAGCGAAACTGCTACAATTGTGGAAGACCCGGACACTATTCCAATGAGTGTACGGCTCCCTACAAGAGAAGAGAAGACTCTCCAAAAAGAAGAAGCAAAAGAGAAGAATCACCACCAAGAGAGAGAAGGAGTAGAGATGATCGTTATGAACAAAGACACTCACGGAGAAGCAAGGATTCGGAAAGGAAGGAAAAATCATCAAGGAGCTACACAAAATGAAGACATCAGGCTCATGTTGGTGAATGGGTATCTGGCTCTGACTCCGACAACCACTCCGAGAGAATTTATCACTCCGATTCCGAATATACTCAAGATGAAGGTGTTGCCGGTCTAGCACTTGTGTCAACCAACTCCTACGATATATTTGACTCACCAAATGAAGGAATTGGAAGATGCTTCATGGCCAAAGGTCCTAAGGTAACACACCCCGAGTATGTTGATTTTAATAGTGATGAAGATGACTTGTTAGGTGATGATGATTTACTTGTTGTCAACTCTAGTGATGAATACTATGATGAAATGTCAATTAATCATGCTAATCAAGATAAAACGAATGACAATGATAAGGAGAAGATTGAGGCTCTAACTAAAGAACTAAGCACTCTTAAGTTAGCTCATGAAACTATCTTCGAAGATCATAGAGAACTTTTAAGAGCTCATGAGAAGTTACGCTTTGAAAAGCTCTATCTTGAGCAAGAGCATGAGTTTTTAAAGGCAATCAATGATGATCTCCGCAAGAAAAGTTCTTCTTACATTGCCAAGCATTTACTCTTATCCACTTACATGCCTCAAGTCAAGTCTAGTAACAAGAACAAGAAAGATTCTTCCTCTAGTAGTAACAATGATCATGCTAAATCCAATATTGTTGCTTCTAGTAGTTCTCTTGATTCCACTAATGATTATCTTAGCCAAGTTACACTTGAGCAAGAAAATAGCTTATTGAAGGGAATTATAGAGAAAGGAGCGTACAAAAGCCTTGCCGGGAGTAAGCAATTCGAGGAAATTGTGCGCAAGCAAGGAAGGCACCGGAAGAATCAAGGTGTTGGTTTTGAACGAAAGTTCAATGCCAATGGAGTTGAGTGGGAAGAAGATCAATACCCAAGGACAAAGTTTGTTCCTCAACAAGAGAAGTATGATCCTACTTCCTTTAAGGGGACACAAGCTCAAGATGATCTTCCACCACAAGACTACAAGCAAAAAGGCAAGGACAAGCTTCAAGAGGAAATTGATGCATTTGAAGAAGCTCCTAAGACCTTAGTCAAGTGGATTCCCAAGACCACTTCAAGTTCCACTTCATCAAGTACGACTACAACTCCAAGGATTCCCATCAAGATGGTGTGGATCCAAAAGAAGAAGGACTAGAGAGTTCTTGAGGGTGACTCCGCCAACATACTTCACTCTTATCATTTTGGCAAGAACAAGTGCAATCAACTTCCACATCTTGCACTAGTTCAAGGAGTCACAAACCCTCTTGTTGGTAATACAAGGGACAAGGTAACCTAAAAGTTTTCATGGACATCATCTTGTGTGTGCATCACTCTATGTCTATGGATATCCTTGTTTGTTCCTTGTGGAACTAACCCATTTAGGTATTGAAAGTGCAATTCACTCAAATGGATAGCTCCAAGTGATCTACATCAACATTGAGCATCCACATCTTCAACATCTACATGAAGTCATCATCGACAAAACCCAAGGTTAGTTCATCCCTCTTAGGGGGGATATCACATCTAGGGGGAGCTTTACTCTAAGACTTGAGCTAAAGAAACTCTAAAGATGTGAACACAACAATTGTTTATGTAAAAGTGGTAACCCCACTTGAGCTTAAACGATGAGTATGACCTATGATCAAGTGTTCTCACTTGACTCCTAAGTCAATATACTCATATATAGATGACCTAGTCATCGCCAATTGCTTGATAGATGCTAGAATTGGTTGTGCATGCTTTGTCACATATTTCAATTGCCATTTTATTGTGTGAGCATGTTGGTTGCATATTTTACTCATCCGAGGACATCCACTTGTTGTTTTGATTGTTTGGTTTTATTTCCTTTTGCCAAGTGGATGGACAAGAATGCTTAAGAACCTCCTCTAGCTATCTATGCTTTTCTCGTCTCAAACTCTATTCATGCTACATCACAAAATTTGATCAAGTCAGATTCGAACCACTCTGTGTGAGGAGCACTCGGAGTCCCCGATTCATCATAGACTTAAACTTCCAAAACCTCTTTGTGATTCTCGGTCTGACCGATATCCTACTTTCGGTCCTACCGAGATCATTAAGTTGATCTGAATTTTCGATCTCAGTGCAACCGATTTGAACCATTCGGTCACACCGAGTTGCAATAACTATATACAGTCTTGCATCTCGGTGCCACCGAGTTGTTCCACTCGGTCACACCGACAGGGTCGGGCTATATATAGGCACGGGCAAAAATTTGGAAATTTCTCCGAACCCCTTCGCCCGCGCGATAGCTCGCTCTGCCAACGTGGTCTCCTGATCGTCTCCTCGCCGCCAGCCGCCTCCAGTCGCTGGTCTCCATCGCCATCAACGGAATTCAACCCCGCCATTGCTGCTGTAGCGAGTCTCCACCGAACTAGGGTATGGACTCGATCTTTGTGCTATCCCCAATCTGATTCCTAGCACATTGTGATCTTATTGTTTCTAGCCACGATTGAAACACTCCTATCCAGTCAATGCGTTCGTAGAATAGGATTGATTCAAAAACTTTAGTGTTAGGTTTCCGCCGAAACAATCTCGGACCCACCGAGTTGAAAAACTCGATCCCACCGATTTGGCTCATGCCATTGCACAAGTGAGACTCGGTTTGACCGAGAATTACTAATCAGTGTGACCGATTTTGGAACTTTGTGAAACCCTAGCAGTCTCGGTGCCACCAAACTGTGACTCGGTCTGATCGAGTTCACTAGTTTAGGTTCCAAAACTGCTTCGGTATCACCGAGTTTAAAAATCGGTAGATCCGAAATGATTTCTATGGGAAACTAAAACTAAGATTTTGAATCATTCTTTTGCAAAAATATCTGCATTTTGTGATCTCATCCACTCTACCTCATCTATAAACTGTTCACAGGGTCAGCAGTCAGCTTGTTCATCATGTCAGATCAGAATGATAGCCAAAACCTGTCAGAGCAGCAAGTGCACATGAGTGAGGGCACTAGTCCCTCCAGTTCCTCAGATGAAGGCAGCAGGAGCACTCCCAGTAACTTGCCAAAAGCTGCCATCAGACAAAGGAAGAAAAGAACCTCAGAATCAGAGGATGAGGACTATGTGGCAGAAGAAGAAGCCACTTCCAAGAAAGTGATTAAGAAGGAATATAGCACTGTTGCTGCCACCAAGCCAGGCATGAAGCAAAAGGTTCCTGCAAAGAGAATTCCAATGTCTAAGGCCAAAGCATCTACTCAAGTCCCTTTGGGATATGAACCAAAAGAGGCTGCCGCAGAAGGGAAGAAGAGGAAGGAGAGGATCAAAAAGACCACTGCTAGAGTGCTTGGGAGATCCTCAATCATGAGAGATTCTGAAGAGGAAGAGGAAGAAGAGGTTGTTGTACCAGCACCCAAGGCACAAAAGCTGATGCGTGATGCTATAAGATCAGGGGCTACTGCATCCAAGCCCAAGGAAGCACCCAAGGCTGCATCAAAGGCCAAGACAGCTCCAAAGAGGAACACAAGGAGCATACCAACTGCTGAAAAGAACAAGGCCCCAGTGCCTGACACTGCAGAAGAAGAGGAAGGCCAAGTTCTCAGGAAGCTAAAGCCCAAGATCCCAGACTACAATGATGCTCATCCTGTGGCTGAGGACATGAAGATCAGAAGAGACTCGGGGCTGAGAAAGTGGAGAGCAGAAGATCCATATGCTACAAGAAGAAGAACTGTTGTTGTCTATAGGTTCAACACTAAGGAACAACAAGACTTCTATGAGACAGTCTTGTTGGATAAGAAGCCCATTGTTTGTGACATGAAATGGGTAGATTGGCAGTTCATCAAGGACAATGAAGAGCACTATCCTGGAGTGCAAGACATCTTCAAGGCTTGTAGAGTAGAAGACTTTGTTGGGAAGAAGCTCACAAAGTGGAATGAAGAGCTGATCATGCAGTTCTACTCCACAGCACACTTCTATCCAGATGGAAGGATTGTGTGGATGTCTGAAGGTACGAGGTACCAATCAACAGTTGCTGAGTGGGCACAGCTCATCAATGCCCCAGAGGAGCATGAGGATGACTTAGACATATATGCCAAGAAGAAGATGGACCACAACTCTATGTCCAACATGTACAAGGAAATTCCAAACAAGGCACTTGATACTTTCAAGTTTGGGTCTGATGAAGCCATGTACCTACGGTAGGGACACGGACCCGTCCTAAAGAGCCCTGCCATAGGACATCCCTAGAAGAAGTCACCTTACAATCAACTCAAAGATATCCCACTCGACGGGTTGAAGACACTCGACCAAGAAGTTGTCACTCGACCAAGAAGCCAACCACTCGACTGCCAGAAGACCTAAAGTCACTCCGCAGGCAAACGGTCGGCTATTAAATAGTCTTTATGATTATTATGACACTTTATTAGGGATGTTATCAGTAACGCCCCACCTTAAATGTACCTTAAACCCTGCATTACTGAGGGCAGGAGAGGGCTGGCGAACTCTATATAAGCCACCCCCCTCCTCAGTATCAAGGGTTCGCACCCCTGTCATTTTACCCACGCATAATCCAGTCGACCGTCTTCGGGCACCGAGACGTAGGGCTGTTACTTCCTTCGAGAAGGGCCTGAACTCGTAAACCTTGCGTGCTTACAACTTCCCAATATCTATGGTCTAGCCTCCTCATACACACCCCCCTACCTCACTGTCAGACTTAGAACCACGACAGTTGGCACCCACCGTGGGGCATTAGTCTTAGCGCCTAATTGGAGAAGTTGCGATTTTTCCGATCCACTTGATCATGTTTTCCTGCGGAGCTTTGGCAGAGGGTCGCGAGATCTGTCTCGGCACACTCACTTTCATCGCCGACGACTCCGCCTGGCTCCAGGAGGCGCCGCTCGACGTTGACGTGCTCCCCGTCCGCGGTGCGACGCACTTCCACGCGTGCGTCCGTGATGTCCTCCTACGGCAGCCGTTGACCCCATATCGGCCGACTCCCGTGTCATCTCCCCGTCCAGTCTCCCACCAGCGCAAGCGCTCGGGTCGGTCGAGACTCCAGCGGTGGATGAAGCACGCCGCGGCCCGCCAGTCGGCGGCCCCACAAGTCGCGGCAATCGAGCCCGACGAATCCCTCTGCGGCCTGTTCGATCTGTCGACTGGCTCTGTGGAGACCGCATCCGAGTGCGATAGCAGCGACCCTTTGGCGGAGGTTCTGGCGGTCGAGGGGACACGCAGTCCTCCTGGATTCCATCGCGCTGACAGTGGTGCAGATAGAGGCGATCCGTCGCATCCCCATGACGAATACCTCCCCGAACCTCTTACGTCATTGCAGCGGGAGGAGCTTCGTCGCCGGAACATGGACGCGCTCTACACTCCTATTGTTGGAGAGACCCCCGAGGCCCGGGCCTTGGAGGACGCGCGCTTGGCTAATCTGGCCGAGCGCACTCGACTGGAGAATCTACAGCGAGCTCTTGACGAGCGAGCGCGTCAGCGGGCTCCCGAGTCCAGTCGACGACAGCAAGCTCCCGAATCCAGTCGACGTCAGCTCTTCCCACCACCGCAGTTATACCGAACTCCGGTTCAGAATCTAGCTGCCGCGGCCCGCATAGCAGAGTCAATCTAGCCCTCTCAGTCAGAAGCTGGCAGAGGATTGTTGCAGATCAGAGCATTGCTCCGAGCGGCGGGAAATCAGAATTCCGCCGTCTCTCAGTCGCGAGACAGGATCCACAGTCGGTCCGTTGCAACGGAAACCGTCCAGTCGGCTCACAGCCCGAGATCGCCCCCGGGGCGTGAGGGACGTGGAGACCGGCATGATCAGTACAGGAGGAATGAACAATATGATCACCGACCCGACCGTGATGATAGACGTCGAGTGCCGTCCCCTCCCCCGAGGAGTGGATCATATGCACCTCGACATCGAGATGACAGGCGCCCCCATAACGTTGGGCAGAGGATCCCAGTCGACCCCAGAGACCCAGGCTTTGACGCGAGATCCATCCTCGTTCAAGGTCTGGTGGACAGGAACATGGCTCATCGAGAGGGCCACAACAGAGATACGCCCACCGGCAGCAGAGCACATGCCTCGGGGCCTGAATGTTTCAGTCGAGCCATCAGGGCCGCGGTGATCCCTCCCAACTTCAGGCTGGCGACTGGAGTCAGCAAGTTCACCGGTGAATCCAAGCCCGACACGTGGCTCGACGATTACCAAGTGGCTGTGCAGATTGGCGGCGGCAATGATGAGGTGGCCATGAAGCATTTACCTCTCATGTTGGAAGGATCAGCTAGGGCGTGGCTGAATCAGTTGGCGCCCAGTAGCATTTACACTTGGGAGGATCTCTCCCGAGTATTTATCACAACCTTCGAAGGGACGTGCAAGCGCCCTGCAGGCCTTGCGTGCAGAAGCCAAATGAAACTCTGAGAGAATACACCCAGAGGTGGATCACACTGCACCACTCGGTCAAAAACGTGCCAGACCATCAAGCAGTTTGCGCTTTCAAGGAAGGCGTCAAATACAGGGAGTTGAATCTGAAGTTTGGTCGAACCGGAGAGATGTCCCTGAATCGGATGATGGAGATCGCCACCAAGTAAGCTAATGGAGAAGACGAGGACCGACTCCGAAGTGGCAAACTCAAATCAGTCGCCCAAGAAACCGGAGGAAACTCCAGTCGGAAGCAGAAGCGGAAGGCCGAGCCAGCCGCCCCTGGGGAGGCCCTGGCTGTGGCCCAGGGAAACTTCAAGGGAAAACCCAAGGGCACATGGAAGCCCAAGAAGGTTAAGGATCAGGATGGGAATGATGTTTTGGACCTGCCATGTCACATCCACACCAATAAAGATGAAGAGGGAAATTTTATTTTCCCGAAGCATACCACTCGACAGTGTCGGCTTCTGATTCAGCAGTTCCAGGGCAAGCAGCCCAAGGATAAGGAAAAAGAACCAGACAGAGTTGAGGACAAGGAGGATAGTGACGATGGGTACCCCCAAGTCAATTCCACCTTGATGATTTTTGCTGATGTCGAAAGCAAAAGTCGACTGAAAGTCATTAACCGTGAGGTGAACATGGTTGCTCCGGCGACACCTAGTTACCCCAAATGGTCTCAGACCACCATCACATTCGACCAATCTAATCACCCGACTCATATTGCCACCCCAGGGAGGCAAGCTTTGGTGGTCGACCCGGTCGTCGAAGGTACTCGACTGACCAAAGTCCTGATGGATGGCGGCAGTGGCCTGAACATACTGTATGCTGAAACTTTGAAAGGAATGGGCCGGCATTCCGATGTCCAGACTCAGCACCAGCAACATGAGCTTCCACGGAGTCATTCCTGGAAAGAAAGCCGAATCACTCGGCCAGATTGCCCTCAATGTGGTTTTTGGTGATTCAAAGAATTACCGCAAGGAAAAGTTGACATTCGAAGTTGTGGATTTCTAGAGTGCTTATCACGCCATTTTGGGCAGGCCAGCTTACGCACGCTTCATGGCTCGACCATGTTACGTGTATCTTAAATTAAAGATGCCTGGCCCCAAAGGTGTGATCACTGTTACGGGCAACCGGAAGAAAGCAGAAGAATGTTTTCAGAAGGGATCAAAGATCGCCGACGTTCAAATGGCAGTGGACAAGCTGAAAGAGTACCAAAAGGCTGCCGACCCGAGTGAATTGCTGCGGGCTAAGAAGCCTGCCTCCGAGTGAGCTTTTCAGTCGGCTGGCGAAACAAAGACAGTCCACATTCACCCGACCGATCCCGACGCTGCTCCGACTCACATCTCGACGACGCTCGACTCCAAATAGGAAGAAGCGCTCATCCAGCTCCTCCGTGAGAACTGGGACATCTTCGCATGGAAACCCTCTGACATGCCTGGAGTTCCCAGGGGGCTGGCTGAGCACCATCTGCGAGTCGACCCAAAGTTCAAGCCCGTGAAGGAACATCTTCGACGGTCCACCATTGGCGAGGAAGTGGCTCGGATCTTAGCAGCTGAGTTCATCCGAGAGATTTACCACTCCGAGTGGCTCGCCAATGTCGTCATGGTCCCCAAGAAGGACAAGTCACTCCGTATGTGCATTGATTTCAAACATATCAATCGGGCCTGCCCGAAAGATCATTTTCCCCTCCCTCGCATCGACCAAATTGTCGACTCAACTGCGGGATGCGAGAGATTGTCTTTTCTAGATGCCTACTCCGGGTACCATCAGATCCGTCTGTATGGGCCCGACGAAATCAAAACAGCTTTCATCACTCCATTCGGATGCTTCTGTTACGTCACCATGCCATTCGGCCTCAAGAACGCCGGAGCCACATTCATGAGAATGATTCAGAAGTGTTTACTCACTCAAATCAGTCGGAATGTGGAGGCGTACATGGATGTTATCGTGGTCAAGTCCCGGAAAGGTTCCGACCTGCGGGCTGACCTTGCTGAAACCTTTGCCAACCTCAGGAGGTACGGTATCAAGCTCAATCCGTCAAAGTGCACTTTCGGAGTTCCAGGTGGAAAGCTACTCGGTTTTCTCGTTTCCGAACGGGGAATCGACGCCAATCCTGAAAAAATTGGCACCATACTCCGGATGAAGCGTCCTGTACGTGTGCATGATGTCCAAAAGCTTACAGGCTGCTTGGCCGCCTTAAGTCGATTCATTTCTCGACTCGGTGAAAAAGCGTTGCCTCTTTACTGTCGGGTGGTAGGATCGACATATGCCAACGGGTGGCTTATCATTGCGGGGCCAAAAGAACGTCGCCGGTGCCTGGAAACGGGATGAGGCGTAGACATGCACGCCGGCGAATCTTACCCAGCTTCAGGGCTCTCCGGGGAGATAACACCCCTACTGCTGCTCTGCGGGGTCTCCGCATGGTTACTAAGTTCACAGGTGGCTACAATGCTCCTTGAGCTGTTTGGGGTGGAAGGAGGAAGAAGGACTTAGCACGGCCTGCCTCTTCTCCTCGTAAGTGTCTATGTCTAGAACAAGAGTTCAACCCTTTGCATGGGTGCACCGGGGGGTTTATATAGGCCTACCCCCCGGGGGTACAATGGTAATCCGACTGGGCGCGAGGCCCAGCTGTCTATGACTATGCTCGGCGGCTTCTCCACCGGCTTCTGGGGCCTGCCGGCTGGTGGGTCCCGCCGACTGCCGGCTCCTGGGACGACAGGACGGCCCCACCGGCCAGGGCCTTGTCGGCGGCCGGTTACTGTTGCTCCGTGTTTGTTGGCGCAGGCTTGGTCGGGGTAAGCGTGGCTACAGTAACGCCGCCCTGGCGGGCGATTACTATAGCCCCGCCGCACCTTGTCTTCTTAATGGGCGACTCCTTCAGGGAAGGCGGCAGGCCGGCTGCGCGAAGCCGGCCCTCTGTCTTGCCGGCTTGAGAGGAGGCGTGGCCGCCTTCGGCATCTCTCTGCCCGAAGGGGCCCACCGCCTCGGGGGCCACACTGGCGGCCCGTCGTGGACGGCGTCAGAGCCGCCGAGACTACAGTGCCGCGCCGGGCGGGCCGCAGTTGCCCGCACGATGCGCTGTACCAGGCATGCTCCGGGTTTTGGGGGTGGCAGGCTCCACTATAGCCACGCCCCGCTTCATCATCGCAGAGTGGACGCGTACATCGCGGGTACGGCATTGACTGCTTTATCGGAGCCGGCCCTGCGATAGCCGGCCGTGCCATAGCCGGCCTTGCCGCAGCCGGCCATGTCGTAGCCAGCCCTCCATAGTTTTCTTTGCGGGGGTAGAAAGAGCGGGCTGCCCCCCAAGCCGGCTAGGAAGTTAGCCGGCTAGGGGGGAGCCGGCCTAAGTCTTGAGTCTTCTTATGAGCCGGACGGGCTCATAATTTTTTCTGAGGGGCCAGGGGAAGCCGGCTGGGCTACCCGTGGCTATTTACCCCGACAGTAGTCCCCGAAGGCGGGCGAGCTTCACGGCGGATGGAAGGACGGGAAGCTAGGCCGGCTTCATACCGTGAGGAGCCGACTGCGTCGTTGCAGCCGGCTTTAGAACGCTTTTCTTTATTAGGGCGACCGTGGTTGACCCGCGGGCCGGCCGCGGGCCTCACGACGAGCCACGTGGCGGGGAAATCCTGCCGTCGCACGCGCGCGACGGGACGCCGCCGCAGGCCCGGGCCCGCCACTCCCTGGCCTCGGCCCGGGCGCAGATCTTCTGTGGCCCGAGGGGGCTGCTCGCCTCCCCGCGGCCGTTACCCCGCGTCATCAAGGCGCGTAATTAACGCGAGCGTGGGGGAGATGGGCACGATTGATCCCCACGATCCCCCACGCTGCGCCTCCTCGTCTCCGGCGCACGCGCCTACAAGTAGGAGGGGAGGGGGAGAGGCACGGGCCTGTTCGCTCCCCCGCTCCCCATCCCCCCTGCTCTTCTTCTTCCCGCTCTTCTTCTTGCTCGACGCAGCTTCGCGCCGTAGCCCTCCCACGTCGCCATGTCGCTGGCCTTGTCGAGCTCGTGGGACGGGTCCAACGTCCACGACGAGCACATCGAGTTCCTCCGCCAGACCCGGCGTCTGCCTGCAGCCGACCTCGTGCAGGTGCACCTGGCGCCCGCGAAGGAGGTCTCGCCGGCGCCGGAGGAAGGCGAGCGCGTCGTCTTCCGCACGCACTTCCTCCGCGGCTTCGGCTTCCCGGCGAGCAGTTTCATGCGATCATTTCTCGAGTTCTACAATCTCCAACCGCACCACGTCACGCCCAACGCGGTGCTCCAACTCTCGGCCTTCGTCACGCTCTGCGAAGGGTACTTGGGGGTGCTGCCGATGCTGGAGCTCTGGGCGGAACTGTTCCAGAACAAGCTCGGCACCGTCTCCGCCGGCGTGCCGGCTCCCTGCGGCGCATTCATCGCGATGAAGAGGGCCTGCGACGACAACCCCTTCCCCCACATTCCTCTGATCCAGTCGGTCAAGCTGTGGCAGAAGTCTTACTTCTACGTCAAGAACGTCGCCGGCACGGCGACTACGTCAATCTGCCGGCTTACGTAGCCGGCCCGCCGACTGGGAAGCGGCGGACCTGGGGCTACCGGTCGAAGTCCCTGTCTCCAGCGGGGAACGCTTCCATCTCCCGGCTTCGGGTGATGATCCAGTCGGAGGGTCTGCTTGCGTCCGACTTGGTAACCGCCTTTGTCGAGCACCGGATCTTGCCTCTCCAAAGCCAGCCGCACATAATGTGCCAGATGAGCGGCCGGTTCGATCCCTGCCGGCTGAGTACCTTGGAGATGCCGCACGCCGAGGTGGCTCTGATGGCAAACTACGTCGCCAACTTGAAGCTCACGGACGAGTGGCAATTCGGCAAGGCGCCGTACTCCCGCGCCCAGTCTCCGCCTGTGGTAAGCTTTTCCTCTCGTCGTCTGCCGGCTTGGGATAGCCGGCCTCTGACCAGGCGACCATTTTTCTCTTTTCCTTTATCAGAATCCTCTCCTCCCGCTGCCAGCCGGGGCAGCTGGAGTCGACCGGGAGTACGCCCCGGACCGCACGGTGGATGACCCCGACGACCCGGATCTCTCCGCCGTCGCCATGGAGGACGCCGCCATGGGGGGTGCCGCCGAGCTCGGCGGCACCGGGCTCTCGGCCAGCTTCGACGACTGGCCGGACGACTTCGAAGCCGGAGAACTCCCTCGCCGCCAGTCGGCAACCGACTGCCGCGACACGAGCTCGTCCGCCGCGCCGACTGCCGGCGGCGGGAAGGGAAAACGCCGCGCCGCGCTCCCGCTCTTCGGAAGCCGGCCGAAGAAACCGAAGGCCTCCGCCGCGGCCACGAAGCGCGAGGAGGCGGCGGCGAAGGCGGCCCGCTTTCGGAAGGCGGTGAAGAAGCCCCCGTCAGTTTCCGCGTAAGTCTAGTAGCCGCCTGCATGCTTGTTATTCTGAAGTTTTCTTTCCTTGAATGTTTTCTGATTTCCTGAGCAGGGCGCCGCTCTCCCTCGAGAGAGGCCCAGCCGGCTCCGTGGTCGGGCCGAGCGCCGGCTCTTCAGGGTCCCGCCGAGTGGAACCCCGCGCCGAACTTGACGTAGCCACGCAGCGCAACGCACGCGAGGCGCGCCGGGAGAGGGAGGCGGCCGAGCGGGCGACGGCGGAGCGAGAGGCCGCCCAAACGGCGCCAGGGCGAGCGAGCGCGGCGGCCGAGGCTCCATCGGAGCGGGCGACCGTGGAGGCGGAGGTGGAAAGCGCGCGCAGCCAGACTCCGCTGCTCGCCATCCCCCTCCAGACCTTGGATCCGGACGTCCCTCTGCCCACGGTGGAGGAGATTATCCCCGAGCAGCCGCCGGTGCAGAGGGGCGAGGTCGTCGAGGGATCCGCTGAGAGGACGTCGCCAGCAGCGCCAGCCGGAGCAGGTGAAGGCGGCCGATCGTCGGCGGTGCCGGAGGAGCCGGCCCGGGCTACACCCGAGGCCGGAGCCGGCCTTGAGATCGAACCGGCGGCGGGCTGGCCCGCCGGAGGGGGCACGGCCCCGCCGGCCACGCGCCGAGCCGCGGGAGCCGAGCGGACGGTAGACGCCCTGGAGGCGGCCAGCTCTGCCACGTCCGGGTGGACTCCCAGCGAAGGGAGCGGCGAGCTGAACATCGCGGCCCAAGAGGTTCGGAGCCGGTTGCAGGCACAGGCCGGCCTCCTGAGGCAATTCACTCAGGAGTTTCTGTCGACGCGGTCTGCAATCCGGGTAAGTCTTCACTCCTTGACTGCTCTGGTCCTTTGAATTTTTTCCATGGGGGCACGCTAGCGCACCCACTGGGTGTAGTCCCCGAGATCCGGGCCGACTGCAGCGCAGTCGGGTCGGATCTTACTAGACGACTATGTTGACTGTTTTTTCTGATCTTCAGGATTATCACAACTCTCGTGCGGCCGCCTTCAACTACCAGGCTCGGGAGCTAAGCCGGAGGACCGAAGACCTCGCCAGCAGCCGGCGTAAGTGTCTTGTCATTGTTAACTTCTCGTGGGGGCGCGACAGCGCACCCACTGGGTGTAGTCCCCGAGATCCGGGCCGACTGCAGCGCAGTCGGGTCGGATCTTTCTTGACGACTTTCCCTTTGCTGATTTTTCTCTTTATTTCTTGCTCGTGCAGAGGCCAACGCTGACTTGCGGAGGGAACTCGGCGTGGTGCAGGCCGCTCTTCGCGCCAAGGACGCCGAGTACGCTGATCTGGCTCAAGAGCGCGACCGCCTGGCAACGAAACTGGCCGACCAGGAGAAGAGAAACAAGGCGGCCCTGCAAAAGGCGCAGGACGACGAGGCTAACCTGAGGGCGGAGTTCGGGGCCAGGGATGCGAGCTGGGCCGAGACGCGCCGGGCACTGGAAGAAGGCTTCGGCCGGGTCGAGAATCTTATTGACGGTAGGCTGTCTTCCTTGCTCTTCTTCCAATCGCCGGCCACCTATGGTTTTGTTTTGACTTGTGTTTGCTATCTTGCGCAGAGTACTTCCCCGGCCAGTCTATCCTTGCCGCCCAAGCCATCGAAGCCTACCGCGAGGAGCGCCGTCAAGCCGGGGTCGTGATTCCGCCGGATGCGAACCGGACATTGTCGGAGCAGCTTATCGCCGTCCAGGCGCGGCTGCAGCCGGCCCACCGGTTGCTCCGCCGACTCCAACACGTCGGGGCGACGATGCTGGCCGCGCTCTGGCCCGGCCAGGCAATTCCCCGGACCCCAAGCCGGACGGCCGACTGGCTCGAGGTCGCAGTCGGCCGCTTCGAGGCCTGGAAGGCGTCCGCGGCCCGTCTTGGAGCCGGGCGCGCGCTGGAGTTCGTCCGCGCGTGGTACCCGGGGCTAAGCCTGGACCAGCTGCGGACGTGGTGGTCGGAAGCCGACGCCGAGCTGGAGGAGGTGCGGCCGGCGATCACGCAGCGCGCCTCGACGATCGCCGAGTGCACCGACACCAGCGTCTTCGCGCCGGAGCTTAACGACGATGGCGCCGCCCAGCCGGAGGAATGGTTCGGGCTGATACCGGCGGACGGCGAGGACTCGGCGGAAGAGATCGCCTCTAGCGACGAGGGCGAAGACGACGAGGAAGAGGACAGCGAAGACGCCGAGCCGACTGGTGGGGCGGCCGACCGTCCCCCAGCCGACCGTGCCTCTAGCAACGAGCCACGCAGGAGCGCGCCCTCTGCCGGATGCGACGATCAAGCCGAGGTTCGTCAGTCGGCCGCTCCTTCAGCCGGCGCGACTACCTCCGCCACCTAATCCAGCTCGTCTGCGGCCCCGCCGGCTTGAACTGCCTTTCATTTCGTCCCTGTCGTTCTTTTTGGACAAGTTTAAGTTTCTGCAATTCCACCCACTGGGGGTGTATCGAACAATGCTGAATGTCGACCTCTCTGGATGCTTTTTGTGTAATATATTAATATGTGCATGTGTTGGCGTTCATCCGAGTGTACTTTTTGTCCTTAGGCTCTTTCCTTTGCCGCCTTCCCTCTTTGGGAAGGCAAGTACTTGAGTTTTCTTGGATTTGAAGTAGACTGAATGTAAGCCGGCCGGCCGGCTACTCTGGTAGTCGGTCGGCGGGAGGCAGCGAGCCGGCTTTTGTTATATATGTGAGCCTGTTTGGTCCCTAGCCGTTTTTCATGTGCGCACCCTTTCCGGCTGGTGGCTCTTGCCAGTCGGGCAGTCGGTTCTTCGAGCTGCGATTTCGGCAAGAGCCAAACCTGGGTGTCGACACATTACTTGTCTAACTGCGGGTAAGGTTCTTGATATAACTCTAGTCGGCCAGTCCCCGGGCCGACTCGTCGGACCCGGTACCGGACAAAATAAATGAGAAGATAATATCATACGCATGATAACTTTCATTCATAAAACAACGGGGGGCAGTCCCCGAGTCTTTCTCGGGGAGCCTACTGTATCATACTAAATACAAAAGTGGGTATGACACATACTGCGCTTTAACTGTAAAACTTTCGAAGGAGATTTGCGTTCCACGGTCGCTCCGACTCCTTGCCGGAGTCGTCTCTCTTGCGTGCCTTTGGCTTCTGCGCGTCGATGAGGTAGTAGGCGTCGTTGCCCAAGGCTCTGCTGATGATGAAGGGGCCTTCCCAGGGGGCTGCGAGCTTGTGCTGGCCGGCTGTCCGCTGGATCAGCCAGAGCACAAGGTCGCCCTCCTGGAAGGATCTTGGGCGGACCCTCCGGCTATGGTAGCGGCACAGACCCTGCTGGTAGATAGCGGACCGGCTGAGGGCTAACAGCCGGGCCTCTTCCAGCAGGTCGACGCCGTCTTCTTGTGCTTCTTTGGCTTCCACTTCCGTGTACATGGTTACCCGAGGCGAGTCGAACTCGATGTCTGTTGGGATGACCGCCTCGGCACCATATACAAGGAAGAAGGGAGTGAAGCCGGTTGATCTGTTGGGAGTAGTGCGCAGACTCCATAGGACAGCCGGCAGCTCATCGAGCCAGCAGTCGGCTGAACGCTCCAGGGGTACGACCAGTCGAGGCTTGATGCCGGACAGAATGAGGCCATTTGCCCGCTCCACTTGGCCGTTTGACTATGGGTGGGCGACTGACGCAAGGTCCAGCCGGATACCTTGCGCAGCGCAGAACCATGCCAGGGCACCTTTGGCAAAGTTCGTGCCGTTGTCGGTGATGATGCTGTGCGGTACGCCGTACCGGGTTGTTATATCTGCAATGAACGTCACTGCAGTCGGCCCATTCAGCTTCTTGATCGGCTTCGCCTCGATCCACTTGGTGAATTTGTCAACGGCGACGAGCAAATGTGTCATGCCGCCGCGCGCCGTCTTGAATGGGCCCACCATATCCAACCCCTAGACGGCAAAGGGCCAGGTGATGGGAATGGTCTTGAGTGCCGAAGCCGGCATGTGTTGCTGCGAGCTGAAAAGCTGGCAGCCTTTGCAGTGTTTGACTAGCTCTTTGGCGTCGTCCAAAGCAGTCGGCCAGAAGAAACCGTGGCGGAAGGCTTTGGTGACCAGTGACCTTGATGCGGCGTGATGGCCGCATTCTCCTTGGTGTATATCCCTGAGGATTGCGATGCCCTTCTCCTGCTCGACGCATCGCTGCAAGACTCCGGTGGCACTGCGCTTGACAAGCTCTTTGTTGACGATTGTGTATGCTCCAGCCCGGCGCTGGACTTGTCTGGCTTCGTTTTTGTCAGCCGGCAGGTCATGGTTCACCAGAAAGTTGCGGATGGCTTGGGCCCATGATGGGGCGGCGACCTCCTCAGCCACCAATGTGGCCAGAGCCACCAGGGTGGGTGGGTTGGGCAGTGCAGCGCTGGAGTCGGCAGCCGCTTCCTGTGCTGAAGAAGTCCCCGGGCCGGCTACAGCAGCCCCCGGGCCGGCTGCTGCAGTCCCTGAGCCGAATATTGAAGTCCCCGGGCCGGCTGCTTGATTCCTCGAGCCGGACCCGGCCCCGTCGGGGTTAGGCGGCACGAAAATGGAGTCGGACTCCGGAGACGGCTTGATTGAAGGCTTGAGGAGGCGCTGCAGGGCGACGCCGGCTGGTATTGCTTGCCGCGTGGAACCTATTCGGGCCAGGGCATCAGCTGGCTCGTTGTCGGCCCGCGGCACGTGAAGAAACTCACATCCGTCGAAGTATCCGCTGATTTGCTGTACTAGGAAATGGTAGCTCGCCATGTTCGTGTCCTTGGCATCCCAATCGCCAGAAGACTGCTGCACCACCAAATCCGAGTCGCCATAGCACAGGATCCGGCGAATACCAAGCTCCTTGGCCAGCCGGAGCCCGTGTATGAGTGCCTCGTACTCGGCGACGTTGTTGGAGGCGGCGAAGTGGATCTGCAGCGTGTATTTGAGCTTGTCGCCCTTTGGAGAAGTAAGGACGACGCCGGCTCCCAAGCCGGTGCGCATCTTTGATCCGTCAAAGTGCATGCGCCAAAGGGTGGATTCGGGCGCCGGCGGTAAGTATTGGGTCTTGGCCCAGTCGACGAGGAAGTCGGCCAACGCTTGCGTCTTGATGGCGGTGCGGGGTTGGTAGAAGATGGTGTAGGGGGCCAGCTCGACGGCCCATTTGGCCACCCGGCCGGATGCATCCCGGCTGCCTATGATGTCGGCAAGCGGGGCAGTGCATACGACCGTGATGGGATGCTCTTGAAAGTACGGCTTCAGCTTCTTGGCGGCGAAGTACACGCCATAGCACATCTTCTGATAGTGCGGGTAATTTTGTTTCGAGGTGGACAGCACCACGCTCAGGTAATAAACCGGTCTCTGGACCGGCTGGGCTCGGCCTTCTTCGGGGCGTTCGACCACAATGACGGTGCTGACCACCCGGCTAGTGGTGGCAATATATAGGAGCATGGGCTCCTTCTCAGTCGGTGCCGCCAAGACAGGCGGCGTGGACAGCATTTTCTTCAGCTCGTGGAAAGCTTGGTCGGCCTGGTCGTTCCACTCAAAGTGAGTGCTCTTCTTCATGAGGCGGTAGAGGGGGAGAGCCTTTTCTCCGAGCTGGCTGATGAAGCGGTTAAGAGAGGCCAGGCACCCGGTGAACTTCTGAATCTCTCTGAGCTTGGTTGGGACCGCCATCCTCTCGATGGCTTTGATCTTCACAGGGTTGCACTCTATGCCGCGCTCAGAGACCAGGAAGCCTAGGAGGTGGCTGGCTGGCACTCCGAACACGCATTTCTCTGGGTTGAGCTTGATTCGGAACCGGCGCAGGTTCTTGAATGTCTCCTTCAAGTCTTCCAGCAGAGTGCCACGCTTCTCCGTCTTCACCACAACATCATCCACGTAAACGTGGGCATTCTTGCCGAGCTGCGTGAGGAGGCACTTCTGCATGCAACGCTGAAACGTGGCGCCGGCATTCCTCAAGCCGAACGTCATGGTCAGGTAGCAGAAGGCCCCAAACGGCGTGATGAAGGCGGTTTTCAGTTGGTCATCCGGGTTCAGCTTGATCTGGTGGTATCCCGAGTAGGCATCCAAAAAGCTCAACAGCTCGCATCCGGCTGTGGAGTCTATTACTTGATCGATCCTGGGCAGAGCGAAGGGATCTTTCGGGCAGGCTTTGTTGAGGCTCGTGTAATCTATACACATGCGCCACTTGTTATTCTTCTTCAGCACGAGAACCGGGTTCGCGAGCCATTCAGGGAAGAAAACTTCCATGATGAAGCCGGCTACAAGGAGCCGGGCTATCTCCTCCCCTACGATCCTTCTCTTCTCTTCTGACAGTCGGCGGAGGGGCTGCTTGACTGGTTTAGCATCCTCCCGCACGTGCAATTTGTGCTCGGCGAAATCCTTCGGAACACCCGGCATGTCCTTGGGGGACCATGCAAAGATATCCCGATTCTCACGGAGGAAATCGGCGAGCTCGCCTTCCTATTTGCTATCTAGGCTCGCCCCAATGACGGCGAACCTCTCGGGGTGCTCGGGGTCGAGCCGTATCTTCTTGGTCTCCTTGGCCGGCTGGAAAGATCCTTGGGCATCATACTCCTTGGAGTCGGCGGGTTGGCTTAGCTGCTTGCTGGCCAGGGCCACGACCCGGTCCAGCGTCTTCCTCTCGGCCGCGATCACGAGGGATTCGGCCAGCCGGCTGCTGGCCGCGGCGTAGTCGGCGGACTTCTTGTAGTCGCCGGCGATGGTGTTGACACCCTTAGAGCTCGGTATCTTCATCTTGAGGTAAGCATAGTGGGGGACCGCCATGAACTTGGCCAAGGCGGGTCGGCCAAGCAAGGCATGATAAGGGCTATCCAGGTCCACCACCTCGAACCAGATTGCTTCCCGGCGGAAATGATCCTTGCCCCCAAAGAGTACATCGATCTTGAGCTTGCCGATGGGGGCGCAGGACAGTCCGGGTACGATGCCGGGGAACACCGTCCGAGTCGGCGCAAGTTGCTTGGCCTTGACGCCCAGCTTCTCCATGGTGTCGCGGTACAGGATGTTGATGCTGCTTCCGCCGTCGATCAGCACGCGGGAGAAGCGTGCGGCGCGCGTATCCGTAGCGAGGGTGGCCTCCAGGACCAATGCGTAGGAGCCGGGGCAGGGCATCACCTTTGGGTGGTCGGCCCGGCTCCAGCTGATGGGTTTCTCCGACCAGTGCATGTGGCCAGCTGGGCTGGTAGCGGCCATGTTGACCTCCTGTTGCTCTCGGCGCTTGCCGCGCCGGTCTTCGGGCTAGCTCGTGAAGATGACATAAGACGCTTGCTCGTCGGGGAACTCGTCCTGCACGGCGTCGACCGCGGGCCGGGCGGCTTTGGGCGGCAGAGCCGGCGGCGGCGGGCCGGCAGGCGGAGTCGGCGTGAGCCCTTCGCCCTTCGAGATTCGGGCGAGCCAGTTGCATTTGCGGGTCGTGTGGTTGGACGGCTTCGCGCCGCTATGGAATTTGCACGGGGCATCAAGGGTTTGCTCGTAGGAGAAGGCCGGCTGCCAAGCCGGCCGACCGCCCTTAGGCTTCTTGGGCGTGGGCCGCCCTTCAGGCGGCGGTCTTCGACCGTGGCCACCTGCCGACTGGCGGAGGCGGCGCAGGGCCCTTGCGTTTTTGATCGTTCTGGTGTTGGCGTCGGCCGCCGTCTCCAGCCGGCGCTTTGGGCGCCGGATTGAGTACCTTTCCGGATGCGTCCACCCGGAGCTCGGTCTTCATCGAGGAGTCGGCGGTGGCGTACTTGTCGGCGATGTTTAGGAGCTCGTCGAGGGTAGTCGACTCATCGCAGAGAAGCTTGTGCTTGAGGAGGGTGCCCTCTCGGCACCCGGCGGTGAAGTATTCGATGGCTTGCACCTCGTGCACCCCCTCACAGGAGTTGCGGAGCTCGGCCCAACGCGTCAGGTAGTCGCTAGTGGACTCGGCTGGGCCCTGTACACACAGGGAGAGCTGTCTGGGCTTGGGAGCCCGCTTGTAGGTGCTGGTGAAGTTGCGAACGAAGGCCTCAGTGAAGTCCACCCAGCTGTTGATGCTGAGCGGCTTAAGGCTGTTAAGCCAAGTCCGCGCCGTGCCCTGCAGCATGAGGGGCACGTACTTTACGGCAACGCGCCGGTTGCCATTGGCGATGCTGACGGCTGTGGAGTAGTCGGTCAGCCAGTCTTCCGGCTTCACCGAGCCGTTGTACTTAGGCGTGTCTCTTGGGAGCGAGAACCCTTTGGGGAAGGGCTCGTCGCGGATGCGGGGGCCGAAGCAAGGCGGGCCGACATCGTCTTCTTCTTCTAGCGCCAGAGATCGGGCCAGGCGGTCGATCCGGTGGCGGGCGTCGTTTTCGCCGATTCCCTCCCGGCGACCAAGCCGGCCGCTGAGAGTCGGGTGAGCCACGGGAGGCGGGGTAGGATATCTTTCTCCGCGAGTTCGAGGCGGAGGCGGGGTCCCCCGCCATTCCATGGCTCGGGGGCGGCTGTCCGCGTCTCGCTCGATGGAGACTTGGGTCCGGCTTCGGCTGGAAGCCGGCTCTTTCTCGCGCCGCGCGCGGGTGTAGCTGGTAGTCGGCGACCGGGAGGTCGCGCCGTGCTCGCGGCGCGGGGGAGGGCTTCCCGCGCAGGCGTCGGCCTCGTGCCATCGTGCGGCCGCGTCGATTAGCTGCTGGATGCGCCGCGTCATATGGGGGAGATCTTCGGCTTCCAAGCCGTCTAGCTCGTCTACGGCCGCCTGGGCGGCGCGCAGGTTCTCGAGCAGGGTGGCGTAGACCGGGCGATCCACGCCGAGCGTGTCGGCGATGACGGCGCCGCGTTGCCTGACAGCGCCGGCCCGGCTAGGGCCAGCCGGAGCCGGCGTGCCGAAGGCGGCGCGATCAGCTTCGCGCTGGTAGGCCTCAGTGAGGCGTCTTACGGAGGCCAGCCGCCGGCCCTCCGCGAGGAGGGCGAGGCGGCGTGCCTCCAGAACTTCGCCGCTAGCGTCAGCCGGAAGGGGGACGGACAAGTCTTGGGCTGCCGCGCGCGGGGAGTCACGGGCGCCCTCGTCGGTCGGGCCGTCAAGGCCGATAACCATCACCTCGGGGGCGTCGGAATCGCAATCGCCGGCGGGAGGGAGCGGATCGTTGTAGACCGTGACATTGGTGGAGAAGGTGTCGTAGGATGCCGCGTCGGAGTCGACGGGCATCGGGTCGGTGGAGCCAACCGACTCCAAGTCCGCAGCGGGCTCGCTGGAGACGTGGAGCTGGCTGAGGAGGTTGGCGAGGCGATCTGTGCCCGCATCAGAGGCGAGCTCGTCGGAGATGCGAGCCTTGTCGAAGAGGCTGGCGAGGCTGCTAGCCGCGCAGGCGTCAGCGACGCCATGCAGCGCGTCGCGGCAAGCGCCATCGGGCGAGCCAGGCTGGCTGCGCCCGCGAGGAAGGAAAAGGGTTCCCATCCAGAACAGGTCTCCGGACGACGGTGCACCTGGCCCCACGGTGGGCGCCACATGTCGGGTGGTAGGATCAACATATGCCAACGGGTGGCTTATCATTGCGGGGGCCAAAAGAACGTCGCCGGTGCCTGGAAACGGGATGAGGCGTAGACATGCACGCCGGCGAATCTTACCCAGCTTCAGGGCTCTCCGGGGAGATAACACCCCTACTGCTGCTCTGCGGGGTCTCCGCATGGTTACTAAGTTCACAGGTGGCTACAATGCTCCTTGAGCTGTTTGGGGTGGAAGGAGGAAGAAGGACTTAGCACGGCCTGCCTCTTCTCCTCGTAAGTGTCTATGTCTAGAACAAGAGTTCAACACTTTGCATGGGTGCACCGGGGGGTTTATATAGGCCTACCCCCCGGGGGTACAATGGTAATCCGACTGGGCGCGAGGCCCAGCTGTCTGTGACTATGCTCGCCGGCTTCTCCGCCGGCTTCTGGGGCCCGCCGGCTGGTGGGTCCCGCCGACTGCCGGCTCCTGGGACGACAGGCCGGCCCCACCGGCCAGGGCCTTGTCGGCGGCCGGTTACTGTTGCTCCGTGTTTGTTGGCGCAGGCTTGGTCGGGGTAAGCGTGGCTACAGTAACGCCGCCCCGGCGGGCGATTACTGTAGCCCCGCTGCACCTTGTCTTCTTAATGGGCGTCTCCTTCGGGGAAGGCGGCAGGCCGGCTGCGCGAAGCCGGCCCTCTGTCTTGCCGGCTTGAGAGGAGGCGTGGCCGCCTTCGGCATCTCTCTGCCCGAAGGGGCCCACCGCCTCGGGGGCCACACTGGCGGCCCGTCGTGGACGGCGTCAAAGCCGCCGAGACTACAGTGCCGCGCCGGGCGGGCCGCAGTTGCCCGCACGACGCGCTGTACCAGGCGTGCTCAAGGTTTTGGGGGTGGCAGGCTCCACTGTAGCCACGCCCCGCTTCATCATCGCAGAGTGGACGCGTACATCACGGGTACGGCGTTGACTGCTTTATCGGAGCCGACCCTGCGACAGCCGGCCCTGCCATAGCCGGCCTTACCGCAGCCGGCCATGTCGTAGCCGGCCCTCCATAGTTTTCTTTGCGGGGGTAGAAAGAGCGGGCCGCCCCCCAAGCTGGCTAGGAAGTTAGCCGGCTAGGGGGGAGCCGGCCTAAGTCTTGAGTCTTCTTATGAGCCTGACGGGCTCATAATTTTTTCTGAGGGGCCAGGGGAAGCCGGCTGGGCTACCCGTGGCTATTTACCCGGACATTTACCGACTGATGAAGAAGTCTGACAAGTTCGAGTGGACTCCAGTAGCTGATGCAGCGTTTGCAGAGCTCAAAGCTCTGCTCTCCACCCAGCCGGTGCTAGCTGCCCCAATCAGCAAAGAGCCTTTGTTGCTTTACATTGCAGCCACAGGACAAGTTGTCAGTACAGTACTTACGGTCAAGCGGGAAGAGGAAGGGAAGGCCTTCAAAGTTCAACGCCCTGTATATTATGTGTTTGAAGTTTTGACCCCTTCAAAACAAAGATACCCCCACTACCAGAAGCTTGTATATGGGATTTATATGACCATGAAGAAAGTTGCACATTATTTCTCTGACCACTCCATTACAGTTGTCAGCGACGCCCCATTATCAAAGATATTGCATAACAGAGACGCAACTAGTCGAGTGGCCAAGTGGGCGATTGAACTCCTTCCTTTAGATATCAAGTTTGAAGCAAAGAAGGCCATCAAGTCCCAAGCAATCGCGGATTTCATCGCCGGGTGGATTGAACAGCAACTTCTGACTCACGTTCACTCGGAGCACTGGACCATGTTCTTCGATGGATCCAAGATGCTGAATGGATCGGGCGCGGGAGTAGTTTTGGTCTCCCCCCGAGGGGATAAGCTCAGATATGTTCTCCAAATTCACTTCGATTCCTCCAATAACGAAGCAGAGTATGAGGCACTTTTGTATGGGTTGCGCATGGCCATTTCACTCGGCGTCCGTCGCCTCATGGTCTACGACGACTCAGATTTGGTGGTTAATCAAGTGATGAAGGAGTAGCACGTCAGGAGTCCAGCAATGACTGGGTATTGCAATGCAGTACGAAAGCTAGAAAAGAAGTTCGAGGGGTTAGAGCTCCACCACATCCCCCGACTGAAAAATCAGGCAGCTGACGACTTGGCAAAGATAGGCTCCAAGAGAGAAGCCATTCCAAGCAACGTGTTCTTGGAACACATTCACTCACCATCAGTCCAAGAGGATCCTTTCACAGAAGAAGCCCCGCAGCCGAAAAGTGCCACAGATCCAACTGAAGTTGAAGTGCCTGCAGTGGTCGACCTAATCATGGAAGTCCTGGCAATCACCCCTGACTGGACAATACCATACATCGCATATATCCTAAGGAAAGAACTTCCGGAGGACGAGGAGGAGGCTCGACAGATCGTCCGCCGATCTAAGGCCTTCACAGTCATAAGGGGACAGCTGTACAGAGAGAGTGTGACCGGAGTCGGCCAGAAATGCATAACGCCAGAAGAAGGTCAGATAATCCTTAATGATATCCACTCGGGGACCTGCGGTCACCATGCGTCCTCTCGGACTATTGTGGCTAAAGCATACCGAGCTGGATTTTACTGGCCAAGAGCAAATGAGATGGCAAAAGAGATAGTCGACAAGTGTGAAGGGTGCCAGTTCTACTCCAACATGTCACACAAGCCCGCATCAGCCCTGAAAACCATTCCGCTCGTCTAGCCCTTTGCCGTCCGGGGATTGGACATGGTTGGTCCCCTAAGAACGGGCAGGAGTGGATTCACTCATGTACTTGTGGCAGTCGACAAATTTACCAAATGGATCGAAGCTAAGCCCATCAAGAACCTCGATGCAGGCACCGCTATCAGTTTCATCAGAGGGTTAACATTCAGATATGGAGTCCCGCATAGCATCATCACTGATAACGGGTCAAACTTTGATTCGGACGAGTTCAGAGCATTTTTCGCTTCTCAAGGCACACGAGTCGACTACGCTTCAGTCGCTCATCCCTAGTCGAATGGACAGGCTGAGAGAGAAAATGGTCTGATTCTCAAAGGACTAAAACCTCGGATGATGCGCGATCTCAAGCACGCGGCAGGCGCTTGGGTCGATGAGCTTCCGTCAGTTCTGTGGGGATTAAGGACCACCCCTAACCGGTCGACAGGAAGGACTCCATTCTTTCTGGTTTATGGAGCCGAAGCTGTCCTGCCGAGTGATCTTCTTCATAATGCACCCCGAGTCGAACTTTACACCGAAGATGAAGCAGAGCAGGCCCGGCAAGACGCAGTCAACCTGTTAGAAGAAGAAAGGGAGATGGCCATGATTAGATCGACCATTTATCAGCAAGACTTGCGCCGTTTTCACGCCCGAAATGTGAAAAGTCGAGCCTTCCAAGAAGGGGATCTGGTCCTCCGAGTGGATCAACAGAAGCCACACAAACTTGCTGCTACTTGGGAAGGCCCCTTCATAGTCACCATAGTCCTCCACAATGGAGCATACCACCTCTACAACGTCGATCGCCAGATTGACGAGCCACGAGCTTGGAACGCGGAACTGCTCTGCCCCTTTTACACCTGAGTTCCCCTTGTAATAAGAAGAATAATTTCTACAGTTCATTTTTATCAAAGACAAGAGTGTTCCAATAATAGCTGTCACTTTGTTTGCATACAAAACCCCCGGCGGGTGACTTGGCTGCGAATCCGTTTCGCCTAAGTTTGAAAAAAATCCTACCTAGTGGAGAGCAACCCTCCCACTCGGGGGCTTAGCTGCAGTCCAGTACTCGCCTAAGTTCTCCCACTCAGAGACTGAGCTGCAGTCAAGCACTCGCCTAAGTTTCAAAAATCCCACCGAGTGGAGAGCAATCCTCCCACTCGGGGGCTTAGCTGCAGTCCAGTACTCGCCTAAGTTCTCCCACTCGGAAACTTAGCTGCAGTCAAGCGCTCGCCTAAGTTTCAAAAATCCTACCGAGTGGAGAGCAATCCTCCCACTCGGGGGCTTAGCTGCAGTCCAGTACTCGCCTAAGTTCTCCCACTCGGAAACTTAGCTGCAGTCAAGCGCTCGCCTAAGTTTCAAAAATCCTACCGAGTGGAGAGCAATCCTCCCACTCGGGGGCTTAGCTGCAGTCCAGTACTCGCCTAAGTTCTCCCACTCGGAAACTTAGCTGCAGTCAAGTGCTCGCCTAAGTTTCAAAAATCCTACCGAGTGGAGAGCAATCCTCCCACTCGGGGGCTTAGCTGCAGTCCAGTACTCACCTAAGTTCTCCCACTCAGAAACTTAGCTGCAGTCAAGCGCTCGCCCAAGTTTCAAAAAATCCTACCGAGTGGAGAGCGATCCTCCCACTCGGGGACTGAGCTGCAGTCCAGTACCCGTCTGAATACAAGACCAAAAGTCCTACACGACAGATCAAAACCACGAAGACATTCAGCAAGAAATTAAGTTCGGATAAAGCTTAAAAGGCCCCAGGCCCCGAATCAAAGTACTCGAGCCCTTGGCTCGGCGGAGTTTAAACGATTACAAATCCACTCGGCATTCCAAGGAAAATTTAAGGAAAGGCATAAAAGTTTTTTCATTCCTCAGGAGGAGGACTGGCAGGGGCGACGAACTCATCCAGGTCGATTCCGTCCGCAATACGGGTGGCAGCAGCAATGAAGGTCTCCATGAAGTCTTGAAAGCTGTGCCTCTTGGTATTGGCGACTTGGATGGCGGCCAACTTTTCTTCTCGCGCCTCCTTGCAATGGACGCGGACTAAAGATAGAGCCACATCAGCGCCACACCGGGCAGAAGACTTCTTCCACTCTTGCACTCAATCAGGGATTCTATCAAGTCGAGCCATCAGAGACTCGAGATCATTCTGGAGCGTAGACTCTGGCCAAAGTGTCGAGTCGATCCGCGACATGGCAACCTTCAGCCGAGCCAAGTAATCCACGGCGCCGTCGATTCGAGATTCGAGTCGGAGCAGATTCATAGCAGCATCATCTTTCACCGGAGAATTGATTGGGTCCAAACCCGTTTCAATCCGCCCGGTCTCCTCTTTGAAGTTCTGACAAAATTCTGCATACAAGAACCAAAGATAAGCCAACGATCACAAACTGAGTCGACACAAAAGAAAACCAGTCGGAATTGAACGCGCACCTTCGAGCTTGATGTACAACGTCTTGGCGAGACTCCTCAGGTAGCTCTCCAGGTCGTCCCTCCTGCGAGCGACGCCTTCCATCTGCTCGCCCAGAGTGAGGTGCTTCTTCTTCCAATGCGAGCACTCCCTGTTGGCTTCATTCAGAGCGGCCTTCAGCTTGGTGTTCTCATCTTCTATCTGGCTGACCGAAGCCAGCTTCTGTTCAGCCAGTGCGATCTTGTCATCAGCGTCCTTGTGGGAAGCAGCCAAGTCCCGATCCTTCTTTGCGAGGGCCTTGCTCAGTTCTCCTGCAAAAGAAACGATGATTGGTTCAGAAACAGCAGAAAGATACCAAGACCTAAAACAAAACCAGTCGACAAGGTCGTCTTACCAGCAACGCCATCTCTGACCTTCTGCAGCTCAGTCTTGGCCAGTTCCAGATCGAGAGTCAGTTGAATCCGCTGCTTCTCCAACTCAGCATAGCGAGACGCAAGTTCACAGGATTTCTGCAAAAGGAAAATTCAGTCGACAGACATACAGGATAAGTTGCTTCCGAGTAACTAAGGGAAAAAGGTGACGTTTCTAAGACTACAGCCGAATCAAAAACATTCGACAGTAGTCTCGGGGACTACACCCAGTGGGTGCACTCAGCGTGCCCCCACTGGTCTTAAAAAAAATTCGAGTGTCCGCAGTCGACCGGACACAGATCCATTCGACATGACTCAACCAGATCAAGAAAGGAATACAGATTCAGAAACGCAATATAAAGACTACAGTCAACTGCCAGCAGTCCACCGTAGTCTCGGGGACTACACCCAGTGGGTGCACTCAGCGTGCCCCCACTAGTCCAAGAAAGAGAAAACACACCCAGTGGGTGTACAGATACAAAGATCTTCAAAAAAAAGAGAGGGAGAAAGACTCTTCAAATAATCAAGTATCAAGTCGACTGACCTGGACATTGCTCTGAAGCACCTGTCAGGACCCCGATTCTAAGCCACATCGATCTAGCCGGTAACACCTCATATCACTTTGCGGCCTCACGCACGGTATCCCACGGGTGTCGCCTTACCATGGCCCGGAACTGTTTGCGCCTTTTGGCTCACGTATATGACAATGTCGCTAGCATCCATATGACCGAGAACCCGGGCCAACATGGCTAGTCGTGAACCCAAAGCGGCACAGACCTATGGAGACAGGCATACATGAATCACATCGAACATGTCGGTCATCAACGAGTGATTCCAGGCTGTAGCACTGGGCTAACAGGACTCCGGGGATCCCGGGCTGTAGCAGGCTAGACAGGACTCCGGAGATCACCGCGTGACATTTCCCCGAAGGGACAGACATAGGGACGAAGTGAAACACATGCCGGCCAGTCAAGTGTCCTGAACAATAGTGCTGGGCTAGCAGGACTCCGGTGAACCGGGCTGTAGCAGACTACTATGGCTTGAGGAACACTAGACTACATTTCCCCATAAGAAAGGCTGCGAAGGACAAACAACTAGATTGTCGGATCCCACTCATACCAAGCATTTCAATCATACACACAATATGCCCGATATGAGTACATACAACATGGCATCACAACAAAACTCTACAACTCAAGTACTTTATTTAAAGGCTCCAGGGAGCCATACATAACATATTCATACAGATAGGGGTCACATGACCCGACACTCAAGTCATACAGTCATACAAGCACATGCGGAAGCAACTAGTCTGAGTACAGACTCTAGAAAGAAAGAAGGCTTCTCGAAGCCTGTCTATCTACATAGGCCCTCCATGGCCTGGATCACCACCTGGGTGGCTAGTCACTCGTCGACATCAAGGTCTACGTAAAACCCATCGAAGGGGGCAGTGTTGTCGTCTAAAAACAATAAATAAGCAAACATGAGTACAAAGGTACTCAGCAAGTCTTACATCAGAACCTACTATACATGCTCATTCTGAAGAAGGTGGTGGGGTTTATGCAGCAAGCCAGCTTTGACTCTTGGCTAAGCTATCCTACGGAACCTTTTAGTAAAATAGTTTTCGCACACGAGTCCACTACTCACCCACACAATACTCCACCGTGGATCCTCCCTCGTATCCTGCGAGAGGGCCATCCTCGGTACTCACACTTATCTTGAGTCTTTTAGTAGTATCCATTAACTTGTCTATGAACTGTATAGGCAACCAAGTAGTCCTTTACCGCGGACGCGGCTATTCGAATAGTTTTATACCCTGCAGGGGTGTACTTCGTCATACACGCTTTCACCGCTTACCGCCGTCTACACGACATGTACTCGGCAACCTTCAAGCAGAAGCCCAGCGAGGGTGTCGGCCACGGCCTGCCTAAACACCTAAGCGCCTAGTCCAGGTTATCACCTATCCAGGTTCCATCCGCAGGGAGTCCGGCCGAGGTTTCCACATACGGCCCCGAACGATGTGAACAGGGTTCCCACGACACCAAACGGGTGACTCGGTACACCGTGCCATGGTGTATCTACCGCAACATAGCCCACCCCTAGGGTCAGCGCTACGCACGGCCGCCAACACATATCCTACAAACACCAGAAACTATTTGCAACTCCTGGACAGAGTACTAGGGTGGCTAAGAAGCCGAGAGGGTCAATTAAGGATCCCAATGCACGGTAGTAGCTGAATCTTAAATCACACATACAGATCTCAGTTCTTAGGGGCGGCCTCAATGAAACAACCCACCATGTACTCCTACATGGCCTCTCATCGATACCTTTACCAAAACATGTTCAACACATCCCACATATTAGTGACACAAGCATTTCACTCTAGCCCATCACCCAGATGAACCAGACCTAACACAATTCTAAGCATAGCAGGCATAGCAAGGTAGGAATCACAAAACATGGCTCATTCAACTCCTACACATGCTAGTGGGTTTCATCTAGTTACTATGGCAATGACAGGTCATGCAGAGGATAAGGGTTCAACTACCGTAGCACACAGCAGTTTGAATCGTGTTGTCTTAATGAAGTAAACAAGAGCAGGAGTGAGAACATGGGTTGTATCAAAATGATCAATGGTTGCTTGCCTGATGGAGTGGTAATGGGATACTACCCTTCAGTTGGATACTCGTGAATATCCTCGGAGGCAGAACCTGCCACGAAGAACACAACCGAGCACAATCAACACATGACGATATGCAACAATATGATGCATGCTATGACATGGCAATATGGATGTGTTTTGGCCTAATGCAAGCTAAAACAGAAAGGGGTGAACTCATTTGAATCGAAGATTCAAATATTAGCTCATTAATTATTTCATTTATAGGGTATTTTCTTATTCTGCTTAAACAGTAGGGTAAACTTGTTTTGTCATGCATGAAACCATTACAGATGGATAGATTGAATTTTTCTGATAATTTTTCATATATAATTTGTCTCATTTGGAGTTATGGTTGAATTTCTATGAATTTTTGAAGTTTAGGCAATTTTCTTAAATAAATAAATCATTTCTAATTTATTTAAAATCCCAGAAAAGCTTTACTGCGTCAGCATGATGTCACTATGACGTAATCAGGTCAACGGGGTCGGTCCAGGTCAAACCTGACCAGTGGGGCCCACTGGTCAGTGACCCAGGGCTGGTTTCTGTGGCTGACGTGTGGGACCAGGTCAACAGTGACGTGGCCAGGTCAAACTGACTTGTGGGCCCTTGTGGTTAGTTAAAACTAAACAGAAACTAATCCAGGTTAATTAGAGAGGGGGGGCCCATCCGTCAGTGAGCTAGGGGTTAGTTTAGTGGGGTCATTAGTGGTTAATGACAGTGCCACGTTGGCTTCGCCGGAGTCTCGCCGGCGGTGACCTCGAACCGCGGCCGAGTTCGCTCGGAACTCGCCAGAGGCGACGGATCGACGCGCCAGGGGCACCAGAGGATAGCCCGTGCCCGTGCGCATCTAGGGAGACCAACGGGAGGTGCGGGGGTGGCCGGAGTTTGCCGGAGTGGAACCCATGGCGGCTGCCGGAGTTCGGGCAACGACGGTTTAGGGGTTGTGGTGTGCTAGGGAGGAGTTGGTGCGTGCGTTCGGCTCCTGGGAGCTTCCTGAGCATGGTGAGGCGCTCGAACACGTGCTTGCACGGCCGTAGCCACGACGGCGACATGGCCGGCGGCGAGGAACGCTCGGGATCGAAGGGGGCGGTGGCTACGCGGCGTAATCGAGCACAGGAAGTAGAGGGCTAGGTAGAGGAGCTCACGGCGGATCCAGAGAGCTGGTCGGCGACCTTGGGGAAGCGCGGACGTCGGCGAATCGAAGACGAGGTCACCGGCGGCCGAAGGTTGAAGAAGAGCTCGAAGGCGACGCTGCAGGGCTTCCGGCGGGGCGTGGTTCGGTGAGGGGGTCGAGGACGACGTCGCGGAACTCGTGGGCACAACCGAGGGGCGAGGGGGTAGCTGTGGCTGTGGTGGTTCTCGTCGGCGGCGGCGGCCGCGTTCGGTGGTGCGAGGGAGATAGACAGGGGAGGGGATGAGCACGGGGGGAGCAATGAGAGGGCCTGGGGGTGCGTGGCCGTCTCCGTGGCGCTGGAAGAGAGTCCAGGGGGAAGCAGGAGGTGGCCAGGCAGGGTGGAGGTGGCGCGCGCGCGTGCCGGCGAGCGTCGGGCACACGCCCCTGTCCTTCTGTCCGAGGAGGGAGACGACAGGAGGAAGCGGTGGTGGGCTGGGCCGCCAGCTGGAGATGGGCCAGGTAGGACCAGGTAAGTGGCCCAGTGGCCTTCCCCTCTTTTGTTTAATTCTGTTTTCTATTTCTGTTATTTTGTTTTGATTTAGTTTAAATACTAAATCATTTTATAAAATCCTGAAAATATTCATGGACACTTGCTGAATTATTTTAGTGGCCCAAAAAATAGTTCCAACATTATTTGAGCATTTGAATTATTTAATAGCATTTAAATGCCTAAATTCAAATATTTATGAATTAAATCAGTGACCTTCTGTTGACCTAGAAAAATGTGCACCTATTTTCCCAAAGGTTCTAACCCAAGGCAAAGAGGGTGAGCATTTTAGAAGGGCATTTCAGGTTCATTGAATTTATTTTTAGTAAACCCTAGTTGATTTCAGGGGGGGTGCTGGGGGTTCTGCTTTCCCCATTTCAAGTTTCTGATGAAAGTAAACATGATGCACACTCTAATGCATGGTCTAGCTAGGGTGTGACAACTCACCCCCACTCAATAGAATCTCGTCCCGAGATTTAGGATCATCTGGGAAGAAGGTGGGGTACTCGAGTCGAAGACGATCCTCCCTTTCCCTAGTGGCTTCTTCCTCAGAGTGGTGTGACCATTGAACCTTGAGAAACCTGATATTATGACGTCGAGTTGTACGCTCGGCTTGATCAAGGATACGAACGGGGTATTCCTGATAAGAAAGGTTATCTTGTAAATCAAGCGTTTCGTGGTCCACTCCACGGATAGGATCCGCGAAGCAACGCCTGAGTTGCGAAACGTGGAAGACATCGTGAACTTTGGAAAGATGCGGAGGTAGTTCCAATTGGTAGGCAACTTCTCCTCGTTTGGCAAGAATGCGAAAGGGTCCAATGTAACGAGGAGCCAATTTGCCTTTGATACCGAAACGATGGGTTCCCTTTAACGGGGTAACCCGAAGGTAAGCCTTCTCGTCAACTTCAAATGTCATAGGCTTATGTTTACGATCATATTGACTCTTTTGGTGAGATTGGGCTGTTTTCAATTTCTCACGAATAACGCGAACCTGCTCTTCTGCTTCCTGAATCATATCCGGGCCAAAGAGTTGTCTTTCCCCGGTTTCTGACCAGTTAAGAGGCGTTCGACATTTTCGTCCATAGAGAACTTTGAAGGGAGCTTTGCCCAAACTAGCTTGATAACTATTGTTATAAGCAAACTCCGTGAATGGAAGGCATTTCTCCCAACTCATTCCGAACAACAGAAGCTCGGAGCATATCTTCCAGAATTTGATTGACTCGCTCTATTTGACCACTTGATTGAGGATGGAAGGCGGTACTAAAGGACAGATGAGTTCCCATAGCATTTTGGAAACTTTCCCAAAATCGAGAGGTGAAGAGACTTCCATGGTCTGAGTTAATTTCCAATGGGACACCATGAAGAGACACTATTCGGGAGATGTATAAGTCAGCTAGTTGGCTAGCGGTGATACTCTCACGAACAGGTAGAAAATGGGCTACTTTGGAAAGTCGGTCAATCACAACGAAGATGGCATTATTTCCTCTCTTGGTCCTGGGAAACCCAGTGATGAAATCCATACTGATTTTGTCCCATTTCCATTCAGGAATAGCCAAAGGTTGAAGGGTGCCAGCAGGCCGTTGATGCTCTGCTTTAACACGACGACAAACGTCGCAATTAGCAATGTATTGAGCGATTTCTCTCTTCATCCTAGTCCACCAAAACCTCTAGCGTAGGTCTTGATACATCTTAGTACTAGCGGGATGAATGGTGTGGGGGGATTCATGAGCTTCCTTAAGGATCATCTGGCGTAGATGTTGTTTCTTGGGAACCACCAGACGGTTCTCGAAGAAGACATCACCTTGTTCATCCATGGAAAAACATTTAGCAACTCCGCTAGCAATGTTTTCCTTAATCCGAGATATGCCCTTATCATACCGCTGAGCGGTTATGATTTGATCCATAAGGGTAGGTTTCGCCACCAGGGTGGAGATGAACCCTTGAGGAATAATGTGAAGATTTAGCTTACGAAATTCCTCATGGAGAAGTGGTTGACTTTGTTGTAACATCAGATTGTTACAATAGGACTTACGACTTAGTGCATCAACCATGACATTGGCTTTGCCAGGGGTGTAAGTTATTCCTAAGTCGTAATCTGAGATCAAATCGACCCAACGTCTTTGCCTGAGATTCAAATCTGGTTGGGTGAAGATATATTTCAAACTTTGGTGATCGGTGAAGATCTCGCAACGATTACCGAGAAGGTAATGTCGCCAGGTTTTGAGTGCATGGACTACAGCTGCAAGCTCTAGATCATGTGTGGGATAATTTTCCTCATGTGGGTGTAATTGCCGTGAAGCATAGGCAATTACCTGACGATCTTGCATGAGTATGCAACCTAGTCCTTGTCGCGAGGCGTCGCAATAGATAATAAAGTCCTTGGAGAAATCTGGTGGTACCAGTACGGGAGCAGATGTCAGGCGTCTTTTCAGTTCCTGAAAACTGAACTCGCACTATGGAGTCCACTCGAACTTTTTATCTTTCTTGAGGAGTTCAGTTAGAGGTTTAGCAACCTTGGAGAAATTCTCAACCAAGCGGTGGCAATACCTCGCTAGGCCAAGGAAACTCCGAACTTGCTTGACCGTTTCAGGTGGAGTCCAATCAAGGACGGCTTGAACTCGCTCGGGATTGACAGCAATACCCTTACCAGAGATTACATGGCCTAGATAGGTCACTTCTGACAACCAAAATTCACACTTGGAGAATTTGGCATAAAGGCGATGCTCTCGAAGTTTCATCAATACCAGCCTTAGATGTTCGGCATGTTCCTCTTCATTCTTGGAGTAGATGAGTATGTCATCGAGGTATACTACGACGAATTTGTCCAAGTACTCCATGAAAACCGTGTTCATTAACCGGGAGAAGGTGGCCGGGGCATTGGTTAAACCGAAGGACATGACGGTGTACTCGTATTGGCCATAACGAGTAACAAAGGCCGTTTTGGGAATGTCCCCGTTTCTGATTTTGATTTGATGGTAGCCCAACCTCAAATCCATCTTGGAGAAGACTGAGGATCCAGCGAGCTGATCATACAGGTCGTTGATCCTGGGAAGCGGGTATTTGTTCTTGATGGTGACCAGATTGACAGGTCGGTAATCCACAACCATTCGATCCGTTCCATCCTTCTTCTTGACGAAGAGGACGGGGCAAGCCCAAGGAGAGGAGCTAGGACGGATGAACCCCTTGTTCAAGGACTCATCGAGTTGGTTCTTAAGCTCGGCTAGTTCTAAGGGTGCCATCTTGTAGGGTCTTCTAGCAATTGGAACGGTTCCTGGAACAAGGTCTATCACAAACTCGACATCCCTGTCAGGTGGAACACCTGGCAGTTCTTCTAGAAAGATATCCGGAAAGTCTCGGGCTACCGGAACGTCCTCAAGGTCTGGAAGAGGGTTGGCATTTAGGGAGTAAAGTTGGCGTTTGGCCACTCGAGTTAAGACATTAACTGTCTTGCCCGAGGGGTGAGTAAGTTGAACGGTTCTAGTGGCACAATCGATCTTGGCATAATGAGATGACATCCAGTCCATACCCAAGATGATGTTTATGTCGGAGGACTTGAGAGCTATTAAAGATGCAAGGAAGACAAGTCTATCGACAAGAATTTTGTTCCCATGGCTTACCCTAGAAGTTTGCCATTTGGAACCCGGAGTTTGAATTACCATGGAACTGGGCATGTCACAGAATGTCATATTATGCAACCGACCATAATTCTCGGATATGAATGAATGAGATGCTCCAGTATCAAAAAGAACAGATGCCCGATGGCAGTTAACAAGGAGCGTACCAAGGACGACGTTGGGATCCTCATGAGCCTCTTCGGCTGAAACATAATTGACATGGCCACGTGCAGTGGTGGCCGGCTTGGCATAGAAAGTCTTTCCCACGGGCTTACCACGGCCAACGGACTTTCCAGCTTGATTGGGGTTGTTCTGGGGACACTCTCGACTATAGTGACCCGGCTCTCCACACTTGAAGCATGTTACCACAGTGGGGCGTGGAGCAGCATTAGCAGCGGGGCCACCATAGGGCTTGGGCAGTGCGAATTGCTGGTTGGGACGAGGCGCCTCAAAGGATGGCCTCGGGGTGAATCTGGGTGGCAGTGCTGTGCTTGGAATCCACACCCGGCGCTTCTGAGCTCCAGAGCCGGATGAAGACCCAAAATCACGGGAGTGCTTGCGTGAAGCGTCATAATCAGTCTGGCCTGTCTCAGCACTGATAGCTTTATTGACCAACTTCTGAAAAGATGTGCACTCATGGAGACGGAGATCGCGGCGAAGCTCAGGGCTAAGTCCCTTGTGGACCCTTGCCTGCTTCTTGGCGTCAGTAGAAACTTCTTCAGGAGCATAGCGTGCCAGGTTCCCAAATTCTCGGCTATATGCATCCACAGTCAGCCTTCCTTGGGTGAAGTTGCAGAACTCCTCCCTCTCGCGATCCATGAGACCTTCCGGAATGTGATGCTCATGGAAAGCCTCGCTGAACTCAGCCCAGGTAGTGATTTGACCGACCGGGCGCATAGCTTCGTAGTTTTCCCACCAATGACTAGAGGGGCCCTCGAGATGATAGGCAGCATAGGTAACCTTGTCGGCTTCCGCTACATTGGCAGAACGTAGCTTGTGGGTGATGCTGCGAAGCCAATCATCCGCGTCGAGGGGTTCGACGGAATGGTTAAACTTCAGTGGGTACAGCTTGATAAAGTCATTGATTGACACCAGGTAATTTCGTGGATGGCGTGCAGTGTTCTGCTCAATCCGCTCCAGCAGGCGGTTGGTCTCACGCTTGTTTCTTTCCGCCTCCAGCATCACTTCGGCCAGAGAAGGCGGGTGAGGCAGATTTTCACCTCTAGCTGCACTGGCTTCCCCCCGCTCCGGGACAGCAGGGTTGCCGCGGGTGTTGACCATCCTTGGAGGAAACAAGACAACGATTTAGACAAGGATGGCTCAAACTTAACAAGGAAGTGCAGAATGTAAAGGATAACACGGAATGCAGATATGCTCATTCGTATGCCATGGTAATATAAAACTGCCATATATACACCAACGGTCATACTCGTCATACATAGTTTAGTACAAGCCCATGCTACAGTACAACTATGAAGGTAGACGTTACATCTCATCGGAGGCATTCCGAGTCCCTATACATTATTTGTCTACACCTCCGGAATCTATTACACGCCAAGTCGTATTCCACAAGTCACGCAGGACAGTGGGGATACAACTACTACAATACTAGTGGTACTACTACTAACTCAGACAGCTCCGTAGTAGTCCTCATAGAAGTCACCTCCATAGCCTGGAAGTTCAACATGATCATCCGGAAACAGACGGTCCTGAGGAGCCTATGGACCATAGGGGCTAGGATGAGGTCTTGGACCAACAAACGGTGGCCTGCGGGGACCACGGGGTGGGGTGATGCCTCCCACATCACGCCAATCCACCATGTCTGGCAGAGCTGATCTCACGGGATACAGATCACTGGTATCCATACATCCAGCTTGCACCGTAGGTGCAAACCGAGTCAATGTGGCCCAATGATCAGCACGAGTATTAAAAAGCTCCAGCCTCAAGGCCCGATTCTCTCGGTCCTTATCTTCGAGCATCTCAGCGGTGGTACGAGTTAATGAGTCCTCCTGAGTGGAGCCAGCATAGATAGCCTGAAGATACCCTTGCGCTCCCGGAAGTGAAGCTGGCATGTAACGGAAGTCAGTGTTCCGAAGCAGGCCAGTCCGGACTCGCAAGATGGTCATCATGGAGTAGGCAGCATCCTGTACAGCCATCTCAACGGTAACCCCGAGTCCATAGGAACAGTGAAGGGGCTCGGTAGACCCAGGATAGGAAGGAAATATTCTGACGGTGCAGAAATACTGGCTTTGATTAAAGTCGCGGAACTGCTCTTCAACAGTATATTCGGGATACCAACGGTATCCTGTCTCGATCATGACCCGGACTAACATAGTAGTATGACCGGGCACGTCGAGGCACCTGGTCAGGCGAACCACTTGATTTTGAGGACGGTTGGCCATCTGAAAGCACAACCGCAAAACAAAGACATCAGAATTCCTAGGGAAAATTGGACAGCATAACGGCTGTAAATGCTCAGAAAAAGATTTGAGACATCCACAACAGTTCACAATACCGCTCAACAGCATCATATCAAGGTTCTGGTTCAAATAGCAACATACTAAAATAGTAGAAACTGGACTGGAACTCGTAGCAATAATCCTATAAACTACTACGGATTAGCAACACGTGAACCTGATAGAAGAAGAGAGCCTAGTCCTTAACCCACGTTGAATGAGAAGAGAATGACTCAGATCAGAGGCATAGGGTAAAGGAGTAAAAGAACCTTACGTTCCCTCCCACAATCAATTCCCTTACATATAACTAAAGCATTTCTAGACTCGACATCGACCAGTTTGGCTCAACGAACCTACAAGTAGTCCGGCTCTGATGCCAACGCTGTCAGGACCCCGATTCTAAGCCACATCGATCTAGCCGGTAACACCTCATATCACTTTGCGGCCTCACGCACGGTATCCCACGGGTGTCGCCTTACCATGGCCCGGAACCGTTTGCGCCTTTTGGCTCACGTATATGACAATGTCGCTAGCATCCATATGACCGAGAACCCGGGCCGACATGGCTAGTCGTGAACCCAAAGCGGCACAGACCTGTGGAGACAGGCATACATGAATCACATCGAACATGTCGGTCATCAACGAGTGATTCCGGGCTGTAGCACTGGGCTAACAGGACTCCGGGGATCCCGGGCTGTAGCAGGCTAGACAGGACTCCGGAGATCACCGCGTGACATTTCCCCGAAGGGACAGACATAGGGACGAAGTGAAACACATGCCGGCCAGTCAAGTGTCCTGAACAGTAGTGCTGGGCTAGCAGGACTCCGGTGAACCGGGCTGTAGCGGACTACTATGGCTCGAGGAACACTAGACTACATTTCCCCATAAGAAAGGCTGCGAAGGACAAACAACTAGATTGTCGGATCCCACTCATACCAAGCATTTCAATCATACACACAATATGCCCGATATGAGTACATACAACATGGCATCACAACAAAACTCTACAACTCAAGTACTTTATTTAAAGGCTCCAGGGAGCCATACATAACATATTCATACAGATAGGGGTCACATGACCCGACACTCAAGTCATACAGTCATACAAGCACACGCGGAAGCAACTAGTCTAAGTATAGACTCTAGAAAGAAAGAAGGCTTCGCGAAGCCTGTCTATCTACATAGGCCCTCCATGGCCTGGATCACCACCTGGGTGGCTAGTCACTCGTCGACGTCAAGGTCTACGTAAAACCCATCGGAGGGGGCAGTGTTGTCGTCTGAAAACAATAAATAAGCAAACATGAGTACAAAGGTACTCAGCAAGTCTTACATCAGAACCTACTATACATGCTCATTCTCAAGAAGGTGGTGGGGTTTATGCAGCAAGCCAGCTTTGACTCTTGGCTAAGCTATCCTACGGAACCTTTTAGTAAACTAGTTTTCGCACACGAGTCCACTACTCACCCACACAATACTCCACCGTGGATCCTCCCTCGTATCCTGCGAGAGGGCCATCCTCGGTACTCACACTTATCTTGAGTCTTTTAGTAGTATCCATTAACTTGTCTATGAACTGTATAGGCAACCAAGTAGTCCTTTACCGCGGACACGGCTATTCGAATAGTTTTATACCCTGCAGGGGTGTACTTCGTCATACACGCTTTCACCGCTTACCGCCGTCTACACGACATGTACTCGGCAACCTTCAAGCGGAAGCCCAGCGAGGGTGTCAGCCACGGCCTGCCTAAACACCTAAGCCCCTAGTCCAGGTTATCGCCTATCCAGGTTCCATCCGCAGGGAGTCCGGCCGAGGTTTCCACATACGGCCCCGAACGATGTGAACAGGGTTCCCGAGACACCAAACGGGTGACTCGGTACACCGTGCCACGGTGTATCTACCGCAACATAGCCCACCCCTAGGGTCAGCGCTACGCACGGCCGCCAACACATATCCTACAAACACCAGAAACTATTTGCAACTCTTGGACAGAGTACTAGGGTGGCTAAGAAGCCGAGAGGGTCAATTAAGGATCCCAATGCACGGTAGTAGCTGAATCTTAAATCACACATACAGATCTCAGTTCTTAGGGGCGGCCTCAATGAAACAACCCACCATGTACTCCTACATGGCCTCTCATTGATACCTTTACCAAAACATGTTCAACACATCCCACATATTACTGACACAAGCATTTCACTCTAGCCCATCACCCAGATGAACCAGACCTGACACAACTCTAAGCATAGCAGGCATAGCAAGGTAGGAATCACAAAACATGGCTCATTCAACTCCTACACATGCTAGTGGGTTTCATCTAGTTACTGTGGCAATGACAGGTCATGCAGAGGATAAGGGTTCAACTACCGTAGCACACAGCAGTTTGAATCGTGTTGTCTTAATGCAGTAAACAAGAGCAGGAGCGAGAACATGGGTTGTATCGGAATGATCAATGGTTGCTTGCCTGATGGAGTGGTAACGGGATACTGCCCTTCAGTTGGGTACTCGTGAATATCCTCGGAGGCAGAACCTACCACGAAGAACACAACCGAGCACAATCAACACATGACGATATGCAACAATATGATGCATGCTATGACATGGCAATATGGATGTGTTTTGGCCTAATGCAAGCTAAAACAGAAAGGGGTGAACTCATTTGAATCCAAGATTCAAATATTAGCTCATTAATTATTTCATTTATAGGGTATTTTCTTATTCTGCTTAAACAGTAGGTTAAACTTGTTTTGTCATGCATTGAACCATTACAGATGGATAGATTGAATTTTTCTGATAATTTTTCATATATAATTTGTCTCATTTGGAGTTATGGTTGAATTTCTATGAATTTTTGAAGTTTAGGCAATTTTCTGAAATAAATAAATCATTTCTGATTTATTTAAAATCCCAGAAAAGCTTTACTACGTCAGCATGATATCACTATGACGTAATCAGGTCAACAGGGTCGGTCTAGGTCAAACCTGACCAGTGGGGCCCACTGGTCAGTGAATCAGGGCTGGTTTCTGTGGCTGACGTGTGGGACCAGGTCAACGGTGACGTGGCCAGGTCAAACTAACTTGTGGGCCCTTGTGGTTAGTTAAAACTAAACAGAAACTAATCCAGGTTAATTAGAGAGGGGGGGCCCATCCGTCAGTTAGCTAGGGGTTAGTTTAGTGGGGTCATTAGTGGTTAATGACAGTGCCACGTTGGCTTCGCCGGAGTCTCGCCGGCGGTGACCTCGAACCGCGGCGGAGTTCGCTCGGAACTCGCCAGAGGCGATGGATCGACGCGCCAGGGGCACCAGAGGATAGCCCGTGCCCGTGCGCATCTAGGGAGACCAACGGGAGGTGCGGGGGTGGCCGGAGCTCGCCGGAGTGGAACCCGTGGCGGCTGCCGGAGTTCGGGCAACGACGGTTTAGGGGTTGTGGTGTGCTAGGGGAGGAGTTGGTGCGTGCGTTCGGCTCCTAGGAGCTTCCTGAGCACGGTGAGGCGCTCGAACACGTGCTTGCACGGCCGTAGCCACGATGGCGACATGGCCGGCGGCGAGGAGCGCTCGGGCTCGAAGGGGGCGGTGGCTACGCGGCGTAATCGAGCATAGGAAGTAGAGGGCTAGGTAGAGGAGCTCACGGCGGATCCAGAGAGCTGGTCGGCGACCTTGGGGAAGCGCGGACGGCGACGAATCGAAGACAAGGTCACCGGTGGCCAAAGGTTGAAGAAGATCTCGAAGGCGACGCTGCAGGGCTTCCGGCGGGGCGTGGTTCGGTGAGGGGGTCGAGGACGACGTCGCGGAACTCGTGGGCACAACCGAGGGGCGAGGGGGTAGCTGTGGCCGTGGTGGTTCTCGTCGGCGGCGGCGGCCGCGTTCGGTGGTGCGAGGGAGATAGACAGGGGAGGGTGTTGGGGAACGTAGTAATTTCGAAAATTTTCCTACGCACACGCAAGATCATGGTGATGCATAGCAACGAGGGGGAGAGTGTTGTCTACGTACCAACGCAGACCGACTGCGGAAGCGATCACGCAATGTAGAGGAAGTAGTCGTACGTCTTCTTCCCGATACAACCGATCCAAGCACCGTTACTCCGGCACCTCCAAGTTCTTAGCACACGTTCAGCTCGATGATGATCCCCGGGCTCCGATCCAGCAAAGCTTCGGGGAGGAGTTCCGTCAGCACGACGGCGTGGTGACGATCTTGATGTACTACCGACGCAGGGCTTCGCCTAAGCACTGTAACAGTATGATCAAGGTGGAATTTGGTGGCAAGGGGCACCGCACACGGCTAAGGAATGATCTCAAGGATCAACTTGTGTGTCTTGGGGTGTCCCCTGCCCCCGTATATAAAGGATGAAGGGGGGAGGCTGGCCGGCCAAAGGAGGGAGGCGCAGGAGGAGTCCTACTCCTACCGGGAGTAGGACTCCCCCCCCAATCCTATTCCTAATAGGATTCCTAAAAGGGGAGAGGGAGAGAGAGGTGGCCGGCCCCTCTCCTAGTCCTAATAGGACTAGGGAGAGGGGGGAGGCGCAGCCCTATGTGGGCAGCCCTCTCACCTTTCCACTAAGGCCCATGTTGGCCCATTTGGCTCCCGGGGGGTTCCGGTAACCCTCCCGGTAATCCGGTAAAATCCCGATTTCACCCGGAACACTTCCGATGTCCAAACATAGGCTTCCAATATATCAATCTTTACGTCTCGACCATTTCGAGACTCCTCGTCATGTCCGTGATCACATCCGGGACTCCGAACAACCTTTGGTACATCAAAATGCATAAACTCATAATAACTGTCATCGTAACGTTAAGCGTGCGGACCCTACGGTTCGAGAACAATGTAGACATGACCGAGACACGTCTCCGGTCAATAACCAATAGCGGGACCTGGATGCCCATATTGGCTCCTACATATTCTACGAAGATCTTTATCGGTCAGACCGCATAACAACATACGTTGTTCCCTTTGTCATCGGTATGTTACTTGCCCGAGATTCGATCGTCGGTATCCAATACCTAGTTCAATCTCGTTACCGGCAAGTCTCTTTACTCGTTCCGTAATACATCATCTCACAACTAACATATTAGTTGCAGTGCTTGCAAGGCTTATGTGATGTGCATTACCGAGAGGGCCCAGAGATACCTCTCCAACATTCGGAGTGACAAATCCTAATCTCGAAATACGCCAACCCAACATCTACCTTTGGAGACACCTGTAGTAATCCTTTATAATCACCCAGTTACGTTGTGACGTTTGGTAGCACCCAAAGTGTTCCTCCGGTAAACGGGAGTTGCATAATCTCATAGTCATAGGAACATGTATAAGTCATGAAGAATAGCAACAGCAACATACTAAACGATCGGGTGCTAAGCTAATGAAATGGGTCATGTCAATCAGATCATTCAACTAATGATGTGACCTCGTTAATCAAATAACAACTCTTTGTTCATGGTTAGGAAACATAACCATCTTTGATTAACGAGCTAGTCAAGTAGAGGCATACTAGTGACACTCTGTTTGTCTATGTATTCACACATGTATTATGTTTCCGGTTAATACAATTCTAGCATGAATAATAAACATTTATCATGATATAAGGAAATAAATAATAACTATATTATTGCCTCTAGGGCATATTTCCTTCAGTCTCCCACTTGCACTAGAGTCAATAATCTAGTTCACATCGCCATGTGATTTAGCAGCAATAGTTCACATCACCATGTGATTAACACCCATAGTTCACATCGTCATGTGACCAACACTCAAAGGGTTTACTAGAGTCAGTAATCTAGTTCACATATCTATGCGATTAACACCCGAAGAGTACTAAGGTGTGATCATGTTTTGCTTGTGAGATAATTTTAGTCAACGGGTCTGTCACATTCAGATCCGTAAGTATTTTGCAAGTTCTATGTCTACAATGCTCTACACAGAGCTACTCTAGCTAATTGCTCCCACTTTCAATATGTATCCAGATTGAGATTTTAGATTCATCTGGATCAGTGTCAAAAACTTGCATCGACATAACCCTTTACGACGAACCTTTTTGTCACGTCCATAATCGAGAAACATATCCTTATTTCACTAAGGATAATTCTGACCGCTGTCCAGTGATCTACTCCTAGATCACTATTGTACTCCCTTGCCAAATCAATGCAGGGTATACAATAGATCTGGTATACAGCATGACATACTTTATAGAACCTATGGTCAAGGCATAGGGAATGACTTTCATTCTCTTTCTATCTTCTGCCGTGGTCGGGCTTTGAGTCTTACTCAACTTCACACCTTGTAATACAGGCAAGAACTCTTTCTTTGACTGCTCCATTTTGAACTACTTCAAAATCTCATCAAGGTATGTACTCATTGAAAAAACTTATCAAGCGTCTTGATCTATCTCTATAGATCTTGAAGCTCAATATGTAAGCAGCTTCACCGAAGTCTTTCTTTGAAAAACTCCTTTCAAACACTCCTTTATGCTTTACAGAATAATTCTACATTATTTCCGATCAACAATATGTCATTCACATATACTTATCAGAAATGCTGTAGTGCTCCCACTCACTTTCTTGTAAATACAGGCTTCACCGCAAGCCTGTATAAAACTATATGCTTTGATCAACTCATCAAAGCGTATATTCCAACTCCGAGATGCTTGCACCAGTCCATAAATGGATCGCTGGAGCTTGCACACTTTGTTAGCTCCCTTTGGATCGACAAAACCTTCCGGTTGCATCATATACAACTCTTCTTTAATAAATCTATTAAGGAATGCAGTTTTGTTTATCCATTTGCCAGATTTCACAAAATGCGGCAATTACTAACATGATTCGGACAGACTTAAGCATAGATACGAGTGAGAGAATATCATCGTAGTCAACACCTTGAACTTGTCGAAAACCTTTTGTGACAATTCTAGCTTTGTAGATAATAACATTACTATCAGCGTCCGTCTTCCTCTTGAAGATCCATTTATTCTCAATTGCTTGCCGATCATCGGGCAAGTCAACCAAAGTCCAAACTTTGTTCTCATACATGGATCATATCTTAGATTTCATGGCCTCAAACCATTTTGCTGAATCTGGGCTCATCATCGCTTCCTCATAGTTTATAGGTTCGTCATGGTCAAGTAACATGACCTCCAGAACAGGATTACCGTACCACTCTGGTGCGGATCTCACTCTGGTTTACCTACGAGATTCGGTAGTAACTTGATTCGAAGTTTCATGATCATTATCATTAGCTTCCTCACTAATTGGTGTAGGAGTCACAAGAACAGATTTCTGTGATGAACTACTTTCCAATAAAGGAGAAGGTACAATTACCTTATCAAGTTCTACTTTCCTCCCACTCACTTCTTTCGAGAGAAACTCCTTCTCTAGAAAGTATCCATTATAAGCAATGAATGTCTTGCCTTAGGATCTGTGATAGAAGGTGTACCCAACAGTCTCCTTTTGGGTATCCTACGAAGACATATTTCTCCGATTTGGTTTTGAGCTTATCAGGATGAAACTTTTTCACATAAGCATCACAACCCCAAACTTTAAGAAACGACTACTTTGGTTTCTTGCTAAACCATAGTTCAGATTGTGTCGTCTCAACGGACTTAGATGGTGCCCCTTTTTAACGTGAATGTAGCTGTCTCTAATGCATAACCCCAAAACGATAGTGGTAGATCGGTAAGAGACATCATAGATTTGCACTATATCTAATAAAGTACGGCTATGACGTTCGGACACACCATTATGCAGTGGTGTTCCGGGTGGCACGAATTTGTGAAACTATTCCACATTGTTTTAATTGAGGACCAAACTCGTAACTCAAATACTCTTCTCTACGATCAGATCATAGAAACTTTATTTTCTTGTTACGATGATTTTTCACTTCACTCTGAAATTCTTTGAACTTTTCAAATGTTTCAGACTTATGTTTCATCAAGTAGATATACTCATATCTGCTCAAGTCATCTGTGAAGATCAGAAAATAATGATACCTGTCGCGAGCCTCAATATTCATCGGACCACATACATCAGTATGTATGATTTCCAACAAATCTGTTGCTCGCTCCATTGTTCCGAAGAACAGAGTCTTAGTCATCTTGCCCATGAGACATGGTTCTCAAGCATCAACTGATTCATAATCTAGTGATTCCAAAAGCCCATCAGCATGGAGTTTCTTCATGCGCTTTACACCAATATGACCTAAACGGCAGTGCTACAAATAAGTTGCACTTTCATTATTAACTTTGCATCTTTTGGTTTCAATATTATGAATATGTGTATCACTAAGATCGAGATCCAATGAACTATTTTCATTGGGTGTGTAACCATATAAGGTTTTATTCATGTAAACAGAACAACAATTTATTCTTTTACTTAAATGAATAACCGTATTACAATAAACATGATCAAATCATATTCATGCTCAACGCAAACACCAAATAACACTTATTTAGGTTCAACACTAATCCCGAAAGTATAGGGAGTGTGCGATGATGATCATATCAATCTTGGAACCACTTCCAACACACATCGTCACTTCACCCTTAACTAGTCTCTGTTCATTCTGCAACTCCCGTTTCGAGTTACTACTCTTAGCAACTGAACTAGCATCAAATACAGAGGGGTTGCTATAAACACTAGTAAAGTACACATCAATAACATGTATATCAAATATACTTATGTTCACTTTGCCATCCTACTTATCCGCCAATCACTTGGGGTAGTTCCGCTTCCAGTGACCAGTCCCTTTGCAGTAGAAGTACTTAGTCTCAGGCTTAGGATCAGACTTGGGCTTCTTCACTTGATCAGCAACTTGCTTGCCATTCTTCTTGAAGTTCCCCTTCTTCCCTTTGCCCTTTTCTTGAAACTAGTGGTCTTGTCAACCATCAACACTTGATGTTTTTCTTGATTTCTACCTTCGTTGATTTCAGCATCACGAAGAGCTTGGGAGTTGTTTCCGTTATCCCTTGCATATTATAGTTCATCACGAAGTTCTACTAACTTGGTGATGGTGACTAGAGAATTCTGTCAATCACTATCTTATCTGGAAGATTAACTCCCACTTGATTCAAGCGATTGTAGTACCCAGACAATCTGAGCACATGCTCACTAGTTGAGCGATTCTCCTCCATCTTTTAGCTATAGAACTTGTTGGAGACTTCATATCTCTCAACTCGAGTATTTGCTTGAAATATTAACTTCAACTCCTGGAACATCTCATATGGTCCATGACGTTCAAAACGTCTTTGAAGTCCCGATTCTAAGCCATTAAGCATGGTGCACTAAACTATCAAGTAGTCATCATATTGAGCTAGCCAAACGTTCATAACGTCTGCATCTGCTCCTGCAATAGGTCTATCACCTAGCGGTGCATCAAGGACATAATTCTTCTGTGCAGCAATGAGGATAAACCTCAGATCACGGATCCAATCCGCATCATTGCTACTAACATCTTTCAACACAATTTTCTCTAGGAACATATCAAAATAAACACAGGGAAGCAACAATGCGAGCTATTGATCTACAACATGATTTGCAAAATACTACCAGGACTAAGTTCATGATAAATTTAAGTTCAATTTAATCATATTACTTAAGAACTCCCACTTAGATAGACATCCCTCTAATCCTCTAAGTGATCACGTGATCCAAATCAACTAAACCATAACCGATCATCACGTGAGATGGAGTAGTTTTCAATGGTGAACATCATTATGTTGATCATATCTACTATATGATTCACGCTCGACCTTTCGGTCTCCGTGTTCCGAGGCCATATCTGTATATGCTTGGCTCGTCAAGTATAACCTGAGTATTCCGCGTGTGCAACTGTTTTGCACCCGTTGTATTTCAACGTAGAACCTATCACACCCGATCATCACGTGGTGTCTCAGCACGAAGAACTTTTGCAACGGTGCATACTCAGGGAGAACACTTCTTGATAATGTAGTGAGAGATCATCTTATAATGCTACCGTCAATCAAAGCAAGATAAGATGCATAAAAGGATAAACATCACATGCAATCAATATAAGTGATATGATATGGCCATCATCATCTTGTTCTTGTGATCTCCATCTCCGAAGCACCGTCATGATCACCATCGTCACCGGCGCGACACCTTGATCTCCATCATAGCATCGTTGTCCTCTCGCCAATCTTATGCTTCCACGACTATCACTACCGCTTAGCAATAAAGTAAAGCATTACATCGCGATTGCATTGCATAAAATAAAGCGACAACCATATGGCTCCTGCCAGTTGCCGATAACTTGGTTACAAAACATGATCATCTCATACAATAAAATCAGCATCATGCCTTGACCATATCACATCACAACATGCCCTGCAAAAACAAGTTAGGCGTCCTCTACTTTGTTGTTGCAAGTTTTACGTGGCTGCTACGGGCTTAAGCAAGAACTCATCTCACCTACGCATCAAAACCACAACGATAGTTTGTCAAATAGACTCCGTTTTAACCTTCTCAAGGACCGGGCGTAGCCACACTCGGTTCAACTAAAGTTGGAGAGACAGTCTTCCACAAGCCATCTATGTGCAAAGCACGTCGAGGGAACCGGTCTCGCGTAAGAGTACGCGTAAGGTTGGTCCGGATCGTCTCATCCAACAATACCGCCGAACCAAAGTATGACATGCTGGTAGGCAGTATGACTTGTATCGCCCACAACTCACTTGTGTTCTACTCGTGCAAATAACATCAAACCATAAAAACCTAGGCTCGGATGCCACTGTTGGGGAACGTAGTAATTTCGAAAATTTTCCTACGCACACGCAAGATCATGGTGATGCATAGCAACGAGGGGGAGAGTGTTGTCTACGTACCAACGCAGACCGACTGCGGAAGCGATCACGCAACGTAGAGGAACTAGTCGTACGTCTTCTTCCCGATCCAACCGATCCAAGCACCATTACTCCGGCACCTCCGAGTTCTTCGCACACGTTCAGCTCGATGACGATCCCCGGGCTCCGATCCAGCAAAGCTTCGGGGAGGAGTTCCGTCAGCACGACGGCGTGGTGATGATCTTAATGTACTACCGACGTAGGGCTTCGCCTAAGCACTGTAACGGTATGATCGAGGTGGAATTTGGTGGCAGGGGGCACCACACACGGCTAAGGAACGATCTCAAGGACCAACTTGTGTGTCTTGGGGTGTCCCCTGCCCCCGTATATAAAGGATGAAGGGGGGGAGGCTGGCCGGCCAAAGGAGGGAGGCGCAGGAGGAGTCCTACTCCTACCGGGAGTAGGACTCCCCCCCAATCCTATTCCTAATAGGATTCCTAAAGGGGGAGAGGGAGAGAGAGGTGGCCGGCCCCTCTCCTAGTCCTAATAGGACTAGGGAGAGGGGGGAGGCGCAGCCCTATGTGGGCAGCCCTATCACCTTTCCACTAAGGCCCATGTTGGCCCATTTGGCTCCCGGGGGGTTCCGGTAACCCTCCCGGTAATCCGGTAAAAATCCCGATTTCACCCGGAACACTTCTGATGTCCAAACATAGGCTTCCAATATATCAATCTTTACGTCTCGACCATTTCGAGACTCCTCGTCATGTCCGTGATCACATCCGGGACTCCGAACAACCTTCGGTACATCAAAATGCATAAACTCATAATAACTGTCATCATAACGTTAAGCGTGCGGACCCTACGGTTCGAGAACAATGTAGACATGACCAAGACACGTCTCCGGTCAATAACCAATAGCGGGACCTGGATGCCCATATTGGCTCCTACATATTCTACGAAGATCTTTATCGGTCAGACCGCATAACAACATATGTTGTTCCCTTTGTCATCGGTATGTTACTTGCCCGAGATGCGATCGTCGGTATCCAATACCTAGTTCAATCTCATTACCGGCAAGTCTCTTTACTCGTTCCGTAATACATCATCTCACAACTAACATATTAGTTGCAGTGCTTGCAAGGCTTATGTGATGTGCATTACCGAGAGGGCCCAGAGATACCTCTCCAACATTCGGAGTGACAAATCCTAATCTCGAAATACGCCAACCCAACATCTACCTTTGGAGACACATGTAGTAATCCTTTATAATCACCCAGTTACGTTGTGACGTTTGGTAGCACCCAAAGTGTTCCTCCGGTAAACGGGAGTTGCATAATCTCATAGTCATAGGAACATGTATAAGTCATGAAGAATAGCAACAGCAACATACTAAACGATCGGGTGCTAAGCTAATGAAATGGGTCATGTCACTCAGATCATTCAACTAATTATGTGACCTCGTTAATCAAATAACAACTCTTTGTTCATGGTTAGGAAACATAACCATCTTTGATTAACGAGCTAGTCAAGTAGAGGCATACTAGTGACACTCTGTTTGTCTATGTATTCACACATGTATTATGTTTTCGGTTAATACAATTCTAGCATGAATAATAAACATTTATCATGATATAAGGAAATAAATAATAACTTTATTATTGCCTCTAGGGCATATTTCCTTCAGAGGGGATGAGCACGGGGGCGGGGGGGAATGAGAGGGCCTGGGGGTGCGTGGCCGTCTCCGTGGCGCTGGAAGAGAGTCCGGGGGGAAGCAGGAGGTGGCCAGGCAGGGTGGAGGTGGCGCGCGCGCGTGCCGGCGAGCGTCGAGCACACGCCCCTGTACTTCTGTCCGAGGAGGGAGACGATAGGAGGCAGTGGTGGTGGGCTAGGCCGCCAGCTGGAGACGGGCCAGGTAGGACCAGGTAAGTGGCCCAGTGGCCTTCCCCTCTTTTGTTTAATTCTGTTTTCTATTTCTGTTATTTTGTTTTGATTTAGTTTAAATACTAAATCATTTTATAAAATCCTGAAAATATTCATGGACACTTGCTGAATTATTTCAGTGGCCCAAAAAGTAGTTCCAACATTATTTGAGCATTTGGATTATTTAATAGCACTTAAATGCTCAAATTCAAATATTTATGAATTAAATCAGTGACCTTCTGTTGACCTAGAAAAATGTGCACCTATTTTCCCAAAGGTTCTAACCCAAGGCAAAGAGGGTGAGCATTTTAGAAGGGCATTTCAGGTTCATTGAATTTATTTTTAGTAAACCCTAGTTGATTTCAGGGGGGGTGCTGGGGGTTCTGCTTTCCCCATTTCAAGTTTCTGATGAAAGTAAACATGATGCACACTCTAATGCATGGTCTAGCTAGGGTGTGACAGCGCCGAACTTGCGTCGTAAGCTGCCTGGCTGGCCTCCCGAGCCTTCTTCACATGTTCCATCTTGACCCCCGCCTGGCGTATAGCCTCCTTCGCAGCGGCCACTTCATCTTCAGGGACAGGGTATGCGACAAAAAGCAAAGTTGGATTGGCAGTCGACGCCGAGGGCTGCGCACTCGACAGGGGATTGGCAAAGGTCACAGAAGCCCGAGGGGCATCGCCACCATCCCGAGCCACGGTCTCAGGCGCCGGAGTAAGCTGGGGAGTCCTGTCAGCCGACGGCCTCTTAGTCCTCCCTATCCTCAGCGGTTCGTTGTTGTCGTCATCCGGGAGGTCGATAACATGAGGAGGGGCTGCAGGAAGGACTTTCAATCGACCAGAATTGCAAGAAACGGCCAGTCGACTCAAAAAACAGAACGTCAATAATCGTACCAGGGTTGGAGGTAACAGCGTCCCCCATCTCTTGGTCGTCGTCTTTGGCAGAGATCTCGGAGGTAGCAGCGCTGCAAATTTCGAAGAATCAGCCAGTTAAGCTTAACGAGTCGACCGAGGATCCGTCCTCCATCGACGAAGGAAAACAAGCTTTATTACCCGGAAATAACAGGGACAGTTATCCTCATCTTGGGCAGAGTCTTGGGCGGCTTGGATAGCGTCGTGCGTGGCTGCTTGGGGACCTTCCAGTCGGTGTTGGTGAAGAAGTCCGGGGCGTTTCGACGATGGCCCGACGGAGGCAGTCGCCTGGCCACGTCCCTGCGCCGGGTCGTGTGCGAGCTTGGATCGCCTTTCCGGGCGGGGGGGTTCGGTCTCCTCCTCCTCCTCTTCGCTGGAGAAGACATCATCGCCTCCCTCTCCTTCACCATCCGACTCCCACTCGCCCTGGTCGTCCCCGCTCTTGCTTCCGCTCCCTTCTCCTTGCTCAGTCGACCCCTGTGCCCCATTGGGCGTCGAGTACATCTCAGTGGTCGCCTGAAAGACAGCAGACAAAACGAAAAGTCAGTCGACCTGCTCGAAAGAAGACCAATGCAAAAAACGAAGATTTCGGTTGGAACATAAAAACGCACATGGTCGACCTCATACGAGCTGTCGAGTGGAATGACCCTCCTAGCTCCTCGGGGGTTGTCCTTGTTCCCTGTGATGCTTGACAGCCACCCCTCCAACATCTCGTCGGTGACCTCCTTCGGGTGGATCCGAGTGGTGCCCTCGAGGCCAGAGTACAGCCACATCGGGTGGTCCCGAGCCTGGAGCGGTTGGATTCGCCTCTTGAGGAAGACTTCCAGCAGATCCATCCCCGTCACGCCCTCACGGACAAGTTCAACCACTCGACCCGCCAGCATCTTGACCTGGGCCTTTTCTTCGGGCGTCACCTTCAGAGAAGCAGACTTTTCGGCTCGGTCAAGGGTGAAAGGTGGGAGCCCAGAAGACTGCCCTGGAGTCACCTGATCCTGGCAGTAGAACCAAGTCGCCTGCCAGCCTCGAACTGACTCCGGGAAAGTAATGGAGGGGAAACAGCTCTTCCCCCTCGTCTGGATCGCCAAGCCCCCACACAGCTGGATCACTTGTGTCCTCTCGTCACTCGACTTGGCCTTCTTAACTGACTGAGAGCAACAGGTAAAGATGTGCTTGAAAAGCCCCCAGTGTGGGCGGCAACCCAGGAACGCCTCACACATAGAAATAAAAGCGGTGAGATAGACTATGGAGTTCGGGGTAAAGTGATGGAGCTGCGCTCCGAAGAAGTTCAAGAAGTTGCGGAAGAAAGAATGGGGCGGCAGAGAAAACCCTCGGTCGATGTGAGTGGCCAGGAGCACGCACTCACCGTCGCGAGGTTGGGGTTCGATCTCTCCCCCCGGAAGACGCGCAGCCTTGTGGGGAATGGCCCCCTCTCGAACAGGTCGTCAAGATCCTCCTGACTGAGCACGGATGGCATCCAGTCGCCCTAGATCCAACCTTTGGGCAGGGCCGTCCGAGAGGAAGATCCGAGATGAACACGCGCACTGTTGGACGACTCCGAGCCAGCAACTTATAAGGGGCCGCTTCCGAGTGGCTGACAGGTAGGCCCAAGCTATCCAGTCAAATCCCGTGGCAGGCGTGCGCGCAATACGTGGCGAAAAAGGCGGCACGGAGATCGAGGAGCCTTTGCATTGTCGCTCCTGATTACTGCGGCCGCCCCCGTTCCGCGCGCTTCCCAAAAAATCCGAATCCCGTGATCTCCGCTGGCTGCAGAACAACTTGACAAAACAGAAATCCCACGCGCACCGGCGCTCGATGCCTCGCAGGTAAAGAAATCCATTCAACGAAAGGCCTGGAACGGATCAAGGCGACTGAAAGAGGTTAATGACGTCATCCGTGACGGTCGACCCAGAACGAAGCACCCATATAACCCGAAGAATCAGTCGGAAAGGTCCCTAACCCCTTTTCTCACTCTAGCCTCGATCCGTTCGGGGGCTAGTGATGAAGCCATGTACCTACAGTAGGGACACGGACCCGTCCTAAAGAGCCCTGCCATAGGACATCCCTAGAAGAAGTCACCTTACAATCAACTCGAAGATATCCCACTCGACGGGTTGAAGACACTCGACCAAGAAGCTGTCACTCGACCAAGAAGCCAACCACTCGACTGCCAGAAGACCTAAAGTCACTCCGCAGGCAAACGGTCGGCTATTAAGTAGTCTTTATGATTATTATGACACTTTATTAGGGACGTTATCAGTAACGCCCCACCTTAAATGTACCTTAAACCCTGCATTACTGAGGGCAGGAGAGGGCTGGCGAACTCTATATAAGCCATCCCCCTCCTCAGTATCAAGGGTTCGCACCCCTGTCATTTTACCCACGCATAATCCAGTCGACTGTCTCCGGGCACCGAGACGTAGGGCTGTTACTTCCTCCGAGAAGGGCCTAAACTCGTAAACCTTGCGTGCTTACAACTTCCCAATAGCTAAGGTCTAGCCTCCTCATACACACCCCCCTACCTCACTGTCAGACTTAGAACCATGACAGGGTCTGTACATTATCTTCTGTCAGGGTTGCCAACTATCAATTGGATTTTTTAGGGACACTCTGTTGCCCAAGTCAGGTGATCAGAAGATGATCAGAGGCCATGCAATCAACTTGCTTCAAATCTTTGATGTGCCACAGAAATTCAAAGTCATGAGCCTCATGGTAGAGACCATCAAAAGAACTGCAACAGATCAGAAGAGGAGCTGTGGTTATGCCCCTCAGATCCAGGAGCTAATTAACTCCAAGATGGGCACAGGCATATACCTATTGGACAAGGAACATTTGCCTATTCATCCATATTTTGAAGATAATGAAGTTGTGATGAACAAGGATGATCCATCATCAGTTCATGCTCAAGCACAGAAGGAGAAGGCAAGGAAGGAGAAAGCTGCCAAGATGCCAACTCAAGACGAGGCATCTGAGTATTTCCTGAAAAACAAGCAAGAGCAGCTTAGTTACTTGATTGCTTCCACACTGAGGATTGAGAAAGGACTGGCCACCCTCACTCAAAATCAGGTGAGCTTAGAGAGGATCATAGAACAAAAGTTCTACGACATGGATGTCAAAGTAACAGAGATTCAGTCTGTAGTGGAGCAACTTCAAGATGACATGCAGGAGAGGAGAGGGAAGACTACAATTGATGCATTTGCCAGAGTGCCACGAGCTCAGAGGTCGACTGCAGTGCCAGTTCCTGACACCAGAGCCACCACCTCAGCTCCAGCCACAGCACCAGCCCAACCAGCTCCAGCATCTACTTCAGCTCCAGCTCCAACCACGTCTACAGAAGCCTTCGTCCTTGGAGTGATCCAGACTCCACCACCACCAGAAGTTCAAGCCTGAGAGTCGATCTAGCACTATGCATTTTCTAGGAACTTTTTGGTAACTTGTTGCCAAAGGGGGAGAATTATAGATCATAGGCTTTGAGAGAGAGTGTTGCCTATATTCTCTCTTGCTTTATTTGGTGTTTTTTTCAAACTTTGTTTGCTTTTGGTTGAGATACTTTGATATGCTTGTGAGACATTGATGATCAAGTGTTTGATCATAAGCTACACTTATGCATGCTTGATATATCTTATCTATCTTATGTGATCATTCACTTTCTTTGGTGATGAGTGCATGTATTTCATTCTTATCTTTTTGAGCGCTCCACCAAGATGTATGTGACATGGAAGAGTAACCCATGACTCTAACTCTTTGTGCATTTGCAGTCCAAAGCAAATTTTAAATATGCACAAATTTAGGGGGAGCTCTTACTTATCACATACTTCTCAAAGCGATGATATATTTCATTCTTATTATTATTTGTCGAAGCTTTGATCTATATGTTGTCATCAATTACCAAAAAGGGGGAGATTGAAAGTGCAACTGTCCCTAGGTGATTTTGGTAATTCATAACAACATATAGCTCATTGAGCTAATGCTATTCCAAGATGATCATTTCAGGAAAGCTCAATGATTGGCATGGCATGGATGGTGAAAGTGGAACCCTCAAAATGCTAAGGACAAAGGATTGGCTCTAGCTCATATGCTCAAGACTCTTCATTTTACATTTTAGTGGTCCAAGATCACATTGAGTCCATAGGAAAAGCCAATACTATCAAGGAAGGATGAGGTGTTGCTTAATGAGCCTCTTGCTTCATGTGCTTAATGATATGCTCCAAAATCCTCAGCTACTTTCCCATATCCACATTTGACCTAAACCCAAAGCCAAACTCGGCCCTACCGATTCTTTCAACCCGGCGCCACCGAGTTTCACTTGTCATAGCCATTGTGAAACCATAAGCAAATCGGTTCTACCGATAGGGATCTCAGTCTCACCGAGATGGGATTGCAATCTCTCTGTTTCCTTTTCGTAACTTTTCGGTCTCACCGAAAGAGCGGATCGGTCCCACTGAGATTGCAATGTAAACTCATTATTTCCTTTTCGTAACATTTCGGTCTCACCGAGAAGAGCGAATCGGTCCCACCGAGTTTGCCTGACCAACCCTCTGGTTAGCTTATTACCAAATCGGTCTCACCGAGTTTGTGTAATCGGTCTCACCGAGATTACGTTATACCCTAACCCTAACCATATCGGTCCTACCGAGTTGCATGTCAGTCCCACCGAAAATCTCTAATGGTCACTAGGTTTACTATTTCGGTCCGACCGAGTTTGTTGATTCGGGCCCACCGAGATTGGTAAATTGTGTGTAACGGTTGGATTTTGTGTGGAGGCTATATATACCCCTCCACCTCCTCTTCACTCGTGGAGAGAGCCATCAGAACACATCTACACTTCCAACTCATATGTTCTAAGAGAGAACTACCTACTCATGTGTTGAGGCCAAGATATTCCATTCCTACCACATGAATCTTGATCTCTAGCCTTCCCCAAGTTGCTTTCCACTCAAATCTTCTTTCCACCAAATCCAAATCTTGTGAGAGAGAATTGAGTGTTGGGGAGACTATCATTTGAAGCACAAGAGCAAGGAGTTCATCATCAACACACCATTTGTTACTTCTTGGAGAGTGGTGTCTCCTAGATTGGCTAGGTGTCACTTGGGAGCCTCCGACAAGATTGTGGAGTTGAACCAAGGAGTTTGTAAGGGAAAGGAGATCGCCTACTTCGTGAAGATCTACCGCTAGTGAGGCAAGTCCTTCGTGGGCGATGGCCATGGTGGGATAGACAAGGTTGCTTCTTCGTGGACCCTTCGTGGGTGGAGCCCTCCATGGACTCGCGCAACCGTTACCCTTCGTGGGTTGAAGTCTCCATCAACATGGATGTAGGATAGCACCACCTATCCGAACCACGGGAAAAACATCTGTGTCTCCAATTGCGTTTGAATTCTTCAAACCCTTTCCTTTACATTCTTGCAAGTTGCATGCTTTACTTTCCGCTGCCAATATACTCTTTGCATGCTTGCTTGAATTGTGTGATGATTGCTTGACTTGTCCTAAAATAGCTAAAATCTGACAAGAACTAAAATTGGGAAAAGGTTAAGTTTTTATTTGGTCAAGTAGTCTAATCACCCCCCTCTAGACATACTTTCGATCCTACAGCCTCCTGCATTGATGGCAATCCTTATGTCGAACACCGCGATGAGATAGTAATCGTAGTAGCCACGTCGCTTTGTCGGCAGGTCCGCAATTGCTATCTTCTTCAATCTCATGTAGGCATCATCATACATATTCTTGCCCAGCCAGTCCGGAAGGCCGATCCCAATGGTGGAGAAGGGGTCTACCAGAACGGCCGCACTGCTGTGGATGTTGTGCAAAATCATGGTGGTATCCGGCTGGAGGTATGCAAGCCAATCTTCGTTGGCACCGACCCAGACCTATATATAAGCCGGTGGGCAGCGGAGAAATTACAGGATGGAAATGGAATAACTAAGTACTACATGATCAAACTCCATTACTGACCTGCTCATCGGACAAAATCCGACTACCTCTCAACGTCGTCAACTCTAGCGGAGTCAACGTGCAACCATGGCCAGGGAGCGGTGAACTGTTCGAAGAATTGTCCCATAGGAGAACCTTCTCCTGGAGAACGCATGGAAGACCAACAAGCGTGGCCTTTTCCCAAGCCTGTTTAAGCAGCGTCTTGAAAAAGTTGGTGCAGGAAGCACCGAGTGTTGTGGCGGTGAGGACGTCGGAACGGCGTGCGATTTCTCCCAGAGAATCGCCGTCCAAGGTCTCCCAGCCCCGACGGGGAGGAGAACCGCCTGGCGAATCAATGGGAGCAGTGACGAACTTCCTTCTCTTCGGGGGGAGGGGAACTGGCAAGGAGGAGAAAAGAGCGTAGTAACCGCAGGGCCTCGTCCCTTCCAACTGTAGATCGTTCCTCAACGAAGGGGTGAGGCTATTATTTACTACTCTAAATAATAGCACTAGTAAGAAATTTTTGGCACTAGGTAGTAGTTTTTGGTACCATGGAGTACTAGTACTAGCATTATGGAACGTTATGGGATTGCATTATACTGTATATAATAGCACTGGTAAGAAATTTTTGGCACTAGGTAGTAGTTTTTGGCGTGGATTAAGAAATTTTGGGTATGTTTTTGCCATTTTTTGTACACGCCAACTAGTGTCAAAAAACGTCGTACATTATGTGACGGAGGAGTACGTACTCGTACTGTAGCAGTACTAGTACTACTTTTCTCAACTAGTAGTGCGATGTACTGTACTTATAGTCTAGTCTTGTATAGTGCACCAGTTTTGAACTCTTGAATCTCAGGGCCAAGGAGCTACAGTTGGAAATGGAGGGTACTACTGTTCTCTAGAACCATCGCTGTACTATCAATGCAGGGTAAGTACACCTGCGTAGTGGCCTAGTGGGTACTCTCGGTGCTCTATTCAGCCGCTCCTCTCACGTAGCTGGCCTACTCAGCCGCTCCTCTCATGCACACACTAGCAGCCTGTTTATCAGCGACGGTTACTGTGGGGGCAGAACATTTGAGTTATTTGATACAGCGAGACTAGGCTTTTCGCTTCCATTTGTGGAGGTGTAATGGATCTCATCGAACTTTGTTAGTAGTTCCTTCTTTATAAATGAGATGAAGCAAAGCTTTTGCCTCCATTTCAAAAAAAAACACGGCAAGAGGTATTTGTTTTATAGTAGAGCCGGTAATGGAGTGAAGTCCATGCATGCAACACCACAAGCTACATAGTAGTAGTAGAGCACTTTACGTACAGAGCCATATTGCACAGTTCCCAATGCCCCGCCAGGCTTTTCTGGCTCCTCGGGCTTAATTGGGAGGCGCTAGTTTAAATATGCTACTAGCTGGAAGCTGCAAGCGAGGTGCGGCTAGGGCGAGCACGCGAGCCACGGGATGCTGGGAAGGAAAACCCCTTCATGTGGCTAGGCTGTCCAGTGCACCCAGATTGTGGGGCCGCACGTCCGTTTGACTTCAAAACTCAAACTACCCGTGGAAAATATTGGCTCGCAGTGAAGTGTAGTAGTACTATTTTAAAAAAAAGGCCGCCGTGCGTTCGGCCGGGATCGAACCCACAAAACGAGGTATACACTCCCGCGACCACTAGTAGTACTCGTTGGAGTACAACGCAACCTAGAATCGCCTTTTGTCGCTAGTAGTACATACATTGTTCCTTACAAGAAACCCCTAAGAGCATGGTTAATAGTATATCCAGCTGCTGGCTATAAGCCAGTGCCATGTCATCTACAGCCCATCTTATAGCCAACATGTAGTAGTAGTTTATTTCTTATAGCCCGCTGACTCACCTCTATTGTACTTGCTCTAATAATGCAAGAAACCACTAAAATATCAAGAAACTACTACCACTTGCATACGTGGCAGACTTAAGATTAGACTACCTTATCAACCATTGTACATGCTCTTACCAACAAAAATCTTGGAGTGACCTCCTACCTCCGGCCCGTCCACCTAGTCATCCTCAGCCATGGGACGCAGCTACCGCCCCCGGCAGAAGACGAGGTCAAAACCGCCGGCGGTGCGGAGCCCATGTTGCGGCAGCCCGGATGCCAGCTCCGTCCGGCGCTCACGGCCGCTAGCTAGCCAAGATAGCTTCATCCAGCTGCTTGTCTGCAAGGTTTACTAGCTAAATTTGCAAGGCAGTGCGGCGGCTTGCTCGCGCGCGCCGCGCTAAGGCCAGCCATCTGGCTCGAGCGAAGGCCAGCACGACGGCTTGCTCGCTCGTGAGTCACGCTCGGGCCAGCCTGCCAACCCGTGCGGAGGCCAGTGCGGCATCCGACCCGTCCGGCAGAGCGGCGGCCAACTCGCTCATCACCGGTGCCACCGACGAACACACATTAGTATTTTTTTGAAGTAATCTTCAGGAAAAATAATGATTTGAGGGGGAATAACAGGATAGAAGGTTAGATGTGGGTCCCTCGTGTCAACGGTCAAACAAAATGTGTTGGTTTAAGCTGCCTCGTCAGCACGGACATGTGGGCCAACCCTGTCATAAATGGGTTTAAACGAACCTAATTGGTAGGAGTACTAGGTAGTTTTTGGCGTGGATTAAGAAATTTTGGGTATATTTTTGCTATTTTTTGTACAATAGATTCCTCCTAGGGCTGGTTGAAAGTGGTAGTTTTTTGTTAAATACTCTACATATTGTAAGTAGGAGTGAAAGTTAACCTTTGGAAGCCAATAAGCAAGGCTAGTTACATAGTGCATATGTGTACATGATTGAAAGTAAATATCAACCATGAGTGACTAATATTTTGATGGAAACTCAAAACTATGGAATACTAGGAAAAGAAATGCATGGTTGGAAATACTAGCAATGTTCATGTCCGTTGCAACGAATCATAATTAGAATAATACTTATTCACAAACTTGGTACAAAACACTCTAATTTTGATATACATATGTCACTAGAGATATATTATGTTTCAATTAGAATATATTCCTTGGGCTATTTTGGTGAGGTCAGGGAGGGATGTGGTTGGTTTTAAGATACTAATTATGGATTTTTCTGCAAATTGGTAGACAAGTGGGATGTTGGTGAGAAAAGGCAACAACTTACCTCACAATCATTAGATGTGGATCTAATGGTCAGAAACGACGGATGGCAGACACACGAGCATCACCAACTTAGCCTTGTGTAGGAGTACTAACAAGATCCGTGCATTGCACGGAACATCAAGATGCATTTTTTTTATAAAACACTTGTTGTGATTGACCCTTGCGGGAGTAATCCCATGTGTAAAAACTAATGATATCTCGAGAAATATGAGATAAGGTGAAGAGGAGTGGGGTTTGGTGCTGGTTGGTGGTCAAACTGAACGGAGGCATGGGGATTGACGACGCCGACAGTGGCCACCAGGCCAGTTTGTTCCAGAGGCTTCCTTTCTTAATTGCTCAACAATGAGGTTTGTTGGAGATAAGGATGAACGAGGGAAGGCCTTGTCTGCAAATGTGGAGAGGGGTGCGGGTATCTTTTAGTTTAATTTCCATCCGTCAGATATAGATCGGACGGTCTATATTGCAAGATGGCACACGTACCATCATCACCAACTCGGTTTTTTATAAGAGAAGAAATATAAGTATGGAGATACAAACGTATTATCGATACTTGCTTCCGTAAACTAGCATCTACATTCTATTCAATGCCTCGGCATGTGGGGCCTTAGCACAATGACTTCTCGACTGTGTAAAACGAAGATTTTCCCGTCGCCGACAAGGAGTGGGTGAGGGCGGCGCTCTTTTTGGCTTGCTCTAGTCCTAGTAGTCATACTAGGTGGTCTAAGCACGTGTAGATTTATTCTTTTTCACGTCTCGTGTTCGCCATACTGCCACGACTGTTCATGAATAGACGGTAAGTTATTCACGGGGAAACCCTTGTTGAGTGTGTTTGCGAGAGAGAGAGAGAGAGAGAGAGAGAGAGAGAGAGAGCGTGTGTGATATGTTAGAGACTAAGGCATTGATAACAGATTCTTTGTGTCTATGTGGTTGGAGGATAGAGAGAGACATGTACATGGGGCTTTGTGTTTTGTAACATGGAGACACATATACATAATTAGAGAGTGAGTGTGTGAGATACACATGCGGACATGAGGAGAGATGAGGATCCAGGTAAATGGGTGTTTGTGCGTGTCTATGTGTGTTTGTGCACGCGTTTGTGTGTGAGAGGGAGAGAGTGTATGTGGAGTAAAGAGACCACTGATGATGTAAACCAAGTATAAGGGAAGGGGGAATGGTGTGACTTGTGTAGTAGCGAGATAGCACGGGTGCGGGGGGACTGGAGCAGACTATTTGGAAGAGACATCGAGTGTGTGTGTGGGAGAGGGGTGTGAGAGCGAGAGAGAGATAGAGCTAGGGACGGAGAGAGAGAGAGGAAGAGAGGGGGCGAGAGGGGTCGTTTGTGTCCATAAATGGTGTATAGATAGGGAGACAATGTTGATGTTGTCTGAAATTGGCCTATGAACGGAGACACAAGGGAAGCGAGTCATCGTGTGTGTGATAGGGACTTCATGAGAGATCTAGAATAGATGGTGTAGAGAACAATGTGCGAAATCGAGAACGATTATACATTAGGGAGCTATGCAAAGAGTCACGACATATATGTATAAAGGGAAGGAGCTGGGGTGGGTCCGCATGTGGGAGAGATAGAAAGAGGAGAGTGGTGCACAAGGAGACAAAGTGTGCTTGTTTGCAGTGGGGGTGGTGTGTGAGGTGAGTGCGCGAGAACCACATAACTAGGGAGATAGATGTTTGGGGGCGACGTTTTGTGTGTATGGGAAACATACACTCTACATAGTGCGTGTGCTTGGGTAAGAGAGATAGCGGGAGACCTAGAGAGTGAGGGAAGAGATGTGTGCATGCCCGAGGGACAAAGTGATAGAGACCTATGTTGGGGTCTGGACTTTACAAGAGAGAGGGGTGTTAATGTGCTCGTGTGTTGGTGTTTGGGGGAGAGAACGACTTCTCTGTGTGTGTGTGTGTGTCTGTGTGGTGGTGGTGGTGGGGGTGACTTCAGATAAAGAGTGAGGTGTCTATATTTGAGGGACTTTAGCGTAATTGAGATATTGTGCACTCATGGTTGATCAATTTGTTTCACAGTTTGTACTTTGAGATAACGATACTTTTGAACATGCGTGATATACCTTGATGTACCAGAATTACAAACCTAAGATTGGAATTTTGGAATTCGACTCCATCATTAGCTTTTGTAATTCATTTAAACGGAGGTACATTTTTAAGCTGGAATTTCGTGATTTCAAATTCATATATCAAACCTAGAGATATACACATACGGGCATGTTCAAACTTTATAATCATCCACTTTATTCATACACATACACATTTTTGCTTTTGTCATCATATTTAGGATAAACACATTTGGAATTTCATTTGAATTGGACCGTATGATGGTATTTGCATGTAGTAGCTCAATGATCCATATTTGAATTGAATGGACAATCTAAGTTTCGAGTTGGAGACATTGATTTTCAAAACTTGCACTTTTTTGCGTGCAAAACAAACAAATTGCCGGCCATGATATCATAGTCGGCCGTACGAGAGCAGAATACTTATAATTTTAGGCGCCAAAAGCTTTCAAACTTCCCGCTCACATCAAAATATCATGCGCCTAAAAGTTTAGCCCTGCGATATTCCTATTTTACCCCTGCCACATGAACAGAAAAGGGCTACTTTGGTAACTCCATTGTTTCCCCCTCTTTGCCACCAACATTCTTCCCCAGAGCCCCTCCCCTTCCCCTCCCCGACCCCCCCCCCCCAACCACGGCAAGCCACCGAATCTGGTCCTCCGCCGCAGCGGTGGACCTCACACCCCGCCGGATCTACCTTCAGCACCTTGGAACCCCCAACTGCCAACTCACCACTTCACCGGAGCCGCTTCAGCGACTGGCTTGTCCACCGCTCCAGATCTCCTTGACCGCCATCATGGTCCACTGCACCGGATCTGCTTAACTGGCACCCTCGTCCACCACAGCGTAGGCCCTTCACTGACTCCCTCGTCCGCCCCTTCGCTGGCCCTTCATACAAGCCCTCGTCCGCCGCAACAGATCCGCCTCACTGAAAGCACTGTACAACACGCCCACCGACGCCTTCGTCCACTGCACCGGACTGTTGGAAATATGCCCTAGAGGCAATAATAAATTAGTTATTATTATATTATATTTAACTGTTCATGATAATCGTTTATTATCCATGCTAGAATTGTATTGATAGGAAACTCAGATACATGTGTGGATACATAGACAACACCATGTCCCTAGTAAGCCTCTAGTTGACTAGCTCGTTGATCAATAGATGGTTACGGTTTCCTGACCAAGGACATTGGATGTCGTTGGTAACGGGATCACATCATTAGGAGAAAGATGTGATGGACAAGACCCAATCCTAAGCCTAGCACAAAGATCGTGTAGTTCGTATGCTAAAGCTTTTCTAATGTCAAGTATCATTTCCTTAGACCATGTGTCGGTGTCAAAACCGGCCGATCTCGAGTAGGGGGTCCCGAACTGTGCGTCTAGGCCAGATGGTAACAGGAGGCAAGGGACACGAAGTTTTACCCAGGTTCGGGCCCTCTTGATGGAGGTAAAACCCTACGTCCTGCTTGATTAATATTGAAGATATGGGTGTTACAAGAGTAGATCTACCATGAGATCGGAGAGGCTAAACCCTAGAAGCTAGCCTATGGTATGATTGTATGTTGTGATTGTTGTCCTACGGACTGAAGCCCTCCGGTTTATATAGACACCGGAGAGGGTTAGGGTTACACAAGGTCGGTTACAAAAGAGGAGATATCCATATATGTATTGCCTAGCTTGCCTTCCACGCCAAGTAGAGTCCCATCCGGACACGAGACGAAGTCTTCAATCTTGTATCTTCATAGTCTAACAGTCCGGCCAATGGAGATAGTCCGGCTGTCCAGAGACCCCCTAATCCAGGACTCCCTCGGTAGCCCCCGAACCAGGCTTCAATGACGATGAGTCCGGCGCGCAGTTGTCTTCGGCATTGCAAGGCGGGTTCCTTCTCCGAATACATAACAGAAGAATTTGAATACGAGGATAGTGTCCGACCCTGCAAAATAAGTTCCACACTTCGCCGTAGAGAATAATGCTTTCGCAGATCTAATCTGCTAGCTTGCTTTGGCAACATGACATTACGTTATGGCCCGGTGATTATTTGAACCGTTTCTTTTAACCAGCCCCGCACATAACGCGAGGCAGTTTTTCGACACGTCTTGTCAAAGCAGCGATCGTGTCCCCCTATTACGGGATTCTCATCAATACGGGCGTGGGTAACCCAACCGCGCCATCAATTGCGGCGCTTGGGGGATAAGCGAGTTTTACTAGGCAAGTGGGGACGTTTAATTTTGTCCGCCCATATAAAGGGATAAGGATTCACCTTTCTATCCATGCCTTTTTCGTCCTCTGTTCATCCGCTCTCGCATACTCGAGCTACCGGACAGAGTTTCTAGAGATTGAAGTCCTGAAAGAAAAAGAAAAATAACCAAACGGGAAGCCCCTGGTGCGGTTTAGGCCGCGTTTTGGGACGTGCCGTAGCTGTGCCTCCCCCTCCTCATCTATGCCCATGGTATTTTTAATGCATAATGATGTACGCGCAGCACGAACAATGTCGTTGGGCTGGGATTGGGGTGGCCGTCGTATTGCTACGCGAGCTCAGATCGTGCCATGCGGTCTATTTGCTGATTGCCCCGAGCGCGCTTGAAGGTGTCTGGGCTTTGAAATGCCGAACTGGTAGATTGCCTTGAGAGGCTGCTTTGCGCTTCTGCTGCGAGGGCCGCGGTGTGCTCCTCTATTCGGAGAGAGTGCTCTGTGTTTCCATTGACTGTAATAACTCCACGAGGTCCTGACATCTTGACCTTGAGGTATGCATAATGTGGTACCGCATTGAATCTAGCGAATGCGGTTCATCCGAGCAGTGCGTGATAACCACTGCGGAACGGGACTATATCGAAGATTAACTCTTCGCTTCGGAAGTTATCCGGGGATCCGAAGACCACTTCCAGTGTAATTGAGCCTGTGCAGTGGGCCTCTACGCCTGGAATGACGCCTTTAAAGGTCGTCTTTGTGGGTTTGATCCTTGAGGGGTCTATACCCATTTTGCGCACTGTGTCCTGATAAAGCAGGTTCAGGCTGCTGCCGCCGTCCATGAGGACTCGAGTGAGGTGAAATCCGTCGATGATTGGGTCTAGGACCAGTGCGGTGAATCCGCCGTGACGGATACTAGTGGGGTGGCGCACGCTTCCGCTCCCTCTTGGGGATGTGGGTTGCGTATATCATGTTCACCGTACGTACTTGCGGGGGAAACCTCTTCTGTCCTCCGATGTGCGGCTGTCGGGGTTCTTCCTCGTCATCGCTATGTGGCCCCTTGTCCTTGTTTTCGGCGATTAAATTGCCGGCCTACTTGAACACCCAACAATCCCTGTTGGTGTGATTTGCTGGCTTGTCTGGGGTGCCGTGTATTTGACACGAGCGATCGAGTATACGGTCCAAACTAGATGGACCCGGTGTACTTTGTTTGAATGGCTTTTTCCGCTCACCGGGTTTAGATCCTTTGAATCCGGCATTGACTGCCGTATCCTTAGTAGTTTCGCCGTTAATGCGGCGCTTATGCTTGTTGCGAGGTGACCTGCTGTTGTCGTCCTTGGTATCTGAGTTACCATGGTTCTTTGATATGTTGTTACTGTGAGCCAACCAACTGTCTTCTCCGGCACAAAAGCAGGTCATGAGCGTCGTGAGGGCTGCCACAGATTTCGGCTTTTCTTGACCAAGGTGCCGGGCTAGCCACTCGTCTCGGATGTTGTGCTTGAAAGCCGCTAAGGCCTCCGCATCCAGACAGTTGACGATTTGGTTTTTCTTTGTAAGGAACCGAGTCCATAATTGCCTGGCTGACTCTTCTGGCTGCTGAATTATGTGGCTCAAGTCATCGGCGTCTGGTGGTCGCACATAAGTGCCCTAAAAGTTGCCGAGGAATGTGGCTTCCAGATCTTCCCAACAGCTAATGGAGTCCACTGGCAAGCTATTAAGCCAATGCCGTGCTGGTCCTTTGAGTTATAGTGGGAGGTACTTGATGGCATGTTAGTCATCACCGCGGGCCATGTGGATGTGGAGGAGGAAGTCCTTGATCCATACCGCGGGATCTGTTGTGCCGTTGTATGATTCAATGTTTACACGTTTGAAACCTTCTGGGAATTGTTGTTCCATTACTTTGTCTGTGAAGCATAAGGGGTGTGCGGCGCCTCTGTATTGGGCTAAATCGCGACGCACCTCATATGGGTCCTGCCCGCTGTGTTCGGCCCGGCCGGATTTGCTTTTACTGTATCCGGCGTGACGTTTACCGTCTCGTAGAGTGGTGCGCCCTCGTGATCCGTAGATCGATCTTGAGTGCTTTGCTTTGCCCTCCAATATGTCTCGCAGGTCTGGCGTATCTCCCCATGCCTTTTTATTTGGATGGCGTTGGGGTGGAGGCTGAGCTTTCGGCAGGAATGCCTCTCTATCGCGGCCACGAGGTGGCCGGTCAGTCGTATCATACGCTTCTTACTCTAGTCGGGGTAGAAACCTACGCCTTGGGGAACTCTTGGAGGGACGCTCAAGTTTATATTCCTCGGCTGCGAGGACTTCAATCCATTTGTCAGCTAGCAGATCTTGATCAGCTTGAAGCTGCTGCTGCTTTTTCTTCAGGCTATTTGCCGTGGCCATAAGCCTGCGCTTGAAGCGCTCTTGTTCGACGGGATCCTCTGGTACGGTGAATTCATCGTCTCCGAGGCTTGCCTCGTCTTCGGAGGGGGTATGTAATTGTCATCCTCCTCCTCTCCGCCAGCCGCTCTCTCAGGAGAGCTGGCACCTTCATCCTCCTGATCTAACTCTTGCTGTAGGGGGTTTTCGTTGTCTTCGGCGCTATCCGGAGTGTTATTATCTCCTGCGCCAGTATCACCACTTTTGCTTTGGCGGGACTTAGAGCAGCGCTGGTGACGTTGGCGCTTGGATTGCTTCTTGGAGGGGTCATCCTCCGCTATCTCGTCGACGTTGCCTTCATTGGGCGTATCCACCATGTATATGTCATACGACGAGGTGGCTTTCTAGTGCCCTATAGGTGCTGGTTCATGTTCGTCTCCTTCATCGTCGTCCATACCGTCGATGTCTTCGGAGTCGAAGTCGAGCATGTCGGTTAAATCATCGACAGTGGCTACAAAGTGGGTGGTGGGTGGGCGTCGAATTTCTTCGTCGTCCGCATCCTAGTCTTGTTGGCCATAATCCGGCCAGGGCTCTCCTGACAAAGACAGAGACCTTAGTGAATTCAGAATGTCGCCGAAGGGCGAGTGCTGAAAGATATCCGCGGCGGTGAATTCCATGATCGGCGCCCACTCGGATTTGATTGGTGGGGGTGCGAATGGTTCGGGGTCCGGAAGAGAGTCCGGCACCTTGGAGTCACGGGTTGCGCAGAGGATTATGCTGGTGTTTGGCTCGATCGCCATCGAGAGTGCAGCCCCTGAGGCGGTGTCTAGCCACTCGTCCTCGATTGGCGCAGTTGGCTCTGAGCTAAGGGTCGGAGCTGGTGTGGGCACGACCTCTGGAGTATCGTCCGGTGGCAGAGCTAGGTCATGCCCATCGAGACAGTGCGGCGCGCCCGGCTGTGGCTCGAATCCGTCGAAGATCAAGTCTCTGCGGATGTCGGCCGTGTAGTTCAAACTTCCAAATCTGACCTGATGGCCAGGGGCGTAGCTTTCAATCTGCTCCAGATGGCCAAGCGAATTAGCCCGCAGTGCAAAGCCGCCAAATACAAAGATCTGTCCGGGGAGAAAAGTCTCACCCTGGACCGCATCGCTACCGATGATTGTAGGAGCCATCAAGCCTAATGGCGACGACACAAAGGAACTCTCAATGAAAGCACCAATGTCGGTGTCAAAACCGGCGGATCTCGGGTAGGGGGTCCCGAACTATGCGTCTAGGCCGGATGGTAACAGGAGGCAAGGGACATGAAGTTTTACCCAGGTTTGGGCCCTCTTGATGGAGGTAAAACCCTACGTCCTGCTTGATTAATATTGAAGATATGGGTGTTACAAGAGTAGATCTACCACGAGATCAGAGAGGCTAAACCCTAGAAGCTAGCCTATGGTATGATTGTATGTTGTGATTGTTGTCCTGCGGACTAAAGCCCTCTGGTTTATATAGACACCGGAGAGGGTTAGGGTTACACAAGGTCGGTTAAAAAAGAGGAGATATCCATATACGTATTGCCTAGCTTGCCTTCCACGCCAAGTAGAGTCCCATCCGGACACGAGACGAAGTCTTCAATCTTGTATCTCCATAGTCTAACAGTCCGGCCAATGGAGATAGTCCGGCTGTCCGGAGACCCCCTAATCCAGAATACCTCACCATGAGATTGTACAACTCCCGGATACCGTAGGAGTGCTTTGGGTGTGCCAAACGTCACAACGTAACTGGGTGGCTATAAAGGTGCACTACGGGTATCTCCGAAAGTGTCTGTTGGCTTGGCACGAATCGAGACTGGGATTTGTCACTCCGTGTAACGGAGAGGTATCTTTGGGCCCACTCGGTAGGACATCATCATAATGTTCACAATGTGACCAAGGAGTTGATCATGGGATGATGTGTTATGGAACGAGTAAAGAGACTTGCCGGTAACGAGATTGAACAAGGTATGGGGATACCGACGATCAAATCTCGGGCAAGTATCGTACCGATAGACAAAGGGAATTGTATAGGGGATTGATTGAATCCTTGACATCGTGGTTCATCCGATGAGATCATCATGGAGCATGTGGGAGCCAACATGGGTATCCAGATCCCGCTGTTGGTTATTGACCGGAGAGTTGTCTCGGCAATGTCTGCATGACTCCCTAGCCCGTAGATAAATGTGGTTACCGAACAGCTTCCAGACGTTGGTTATAGGGAATAGATGAACGTGGTTACCGAATGTTGTTCGGAGTTCCGGATAAGATCCCGGACATCACGAGGAGTTCCGGAATGGTCCGGAGGTAAAGATTTATATATGGGAAGTCATCATATGGTCACCGGAACAATTCAGGGGGTTACCGGTATTGTACCGGGACCACCGAAGGGGTTCCGGGGGTCCACCGTGAGGGTCCACCTGCCCCGGAGGGCCCTATGGGCTGTGTGTGGAGAGTAAATAGCCCCTTAGTGGGCTAGGCGCCTCCCCCCCTAGGGCACATGCGCCTAGGGTTTGGGGGAACCCTAAAGGGGGGGCGCCCCCTTGCCTTGGGGGCAAGGCAACCCCCCTGGCCGCCGCCCCCTCCTCAGATTGGATCCGAGGGGGCCGGACCCCCTCTCCCTTGCCCCTATATATATGTGGGGGTGGGAGGGCAACCTCACCCAAGTTTTGGCGTAGCCCTCCCCCTCTCCCAAGTCCTCCTCCTCTCCCGCGGTGCTTGGCGAAGCCCTGCAGGATTGCCACGCTCCTCCTTCACCACCACGCCGTCATGCTGCTGCTAGATGGAGTCTTCCCCAACCTCTCCTTCTCCCCTTGCTGGATCAAGGCGTGGGAGACGTCACCGGGCTGCACGTGTGTTGAACGCGGAGGCTCCGTTGTTCGGCGCTTAGATCAGAATCAACCGCGATCTGAATCGCTGCGAGTACGACTCCTTCATCCGCGTTCTTGCAACGCTTCTGCTTAGCGATCTATAAGGGTATGTAGATGCACTCTCTTTCCCCTTGTTGCTAGATTACTCCATAGATTTATCATGGTGATGCGTAGAAAATTTTAAATTTCTGCTACGATCCCCAACAGTGGCATCACGAGCTAGGTCTATGCGTAGTTTCTATGCACGAGTAGAACACAAGTTGTTGTGGGCGTCGATTTTGTCAATTTACTTGCCGTTACTAGTCCTATCTTGATTCGGTGGCATCGTGGGATGAAGCGGCCCAGACCGACCTTACACATACTCTTACGTGAGACAGGTTCCACCGACTGACATGCACTAGTTGCATAAGGTGGCTAGCGGGTGTCTGTCTCTCCCACTTTAGTTGGATCGGATTCGATGAAAAGGGTCCTTATGAAGGGTAAATAGAAATTGGCATATCATGTTGTGGTTTTGGCGTAGGTAAGAAACGTTCTTGCTAAGAAACCTATAGCAGCCACGTAAAATTTGCAACAACAATTAGAGGACGTCTAACTTGTTTTTGCAGCATATGCCGTGTGATGTGATATGGCCAAAAGGATGTGATGAATGATATATGTGATGTATGAGATTGATCACGTTCTTGTAATAGGAATCACAACTTGCATGTCGATGAGTATGACAACCGGCAGGAGCCATGGGAGTTGTCTTAATTTATTTATGACCTGCATGTCAACATAAATGTCATGTAATTACTTTACTTTATTGCTAAAGCGTTAGCCATAGTAGTAGAAGTAATAGATGATGAGACAACTTCAAGAAGACACGATGATGGAGATCATGGTGTCATGCCGGTGACGATGATGATCATGGCGCCCCGAAGATGGAGATCAAAAGGAGCAAAATGATGTTGGCCATATCATGTCACTATTTGATTGCATGTGATGTTTATCATGTTTTACATCTTATTTGCTTAGAACGACGATAGCTTAAATAAGATGATCCCTCGCAATAATTTCAGGAAAGTGTCCCCCCTAACTGTGCACCGTTGCGAAGGTTCGTTGTTTCAAAGCACAACGTGATGATCGGGTGTGATAGATTCTAACGTTCGAATACAACGGGTGTAAGCTAGATTTACACACGCAATACACTTAGGTTGACTTGACGATCCTACCATGTACAGACATGGCCTCGGAACACGAAGACCGAAAGATCGAACATGAGTCGTATAGAAGATACGATCAACATGAAGATGTTCACCGATGATGACTAGTCCGTCTCACGTGATGATCGGACACTGCCTAGTTGACTCGGCTCATGTATCACTTAGATGACTAGAGGGATGTCTATCTGAGTGGGAGTTCATTAAATAATTTGATTAGATGAACTTAATTATCATGAACATAGTCTAAATTGTCTTTGCAAATATGCTATAGATAAATAGCTCACGTTGTAGCTCCCTGTTTCAATACGTTCCTAGAGAAAGACTAAGTTGAAAGATATTGTAAGCAATGATGCGGACCGGGTCCGTAGTCCGAGGAGTGTCCTCACTGCTACACAGAAGGCTTGCGTCTTTGATGCACCGCTCGATGTACAAACCCCTACAACGTCATCTGTGGATGTTGTGAACACCTGACAGACACATCCTGATGACTACTTGACAGTTTAGTGCACCATACTTTACGGCTTAGAATCGGGATTCCAATGACGTTTTGAACGCCATAAGATATATGAGATGTTCCAAGAGCTAAAATTGGGATTTCAGGCTCATGCCCGTGTTGAGAGGTATGAGACCTCTGACAAGTTCTTTTGCGAACAAGATGGAGGAGAATAGCTCAGCTAGTGAGCATGTGCTCAGAATGTCTGGGTGCTACAATCACTTAAATCAAGTGGGAGTTAAACTTCCAGATAAGATAATGATTGATAGAGTTCTCTAGTCACTATCACTAAGCTACTAGATCTTCATGATGAACTGTGACATGCAAGGGATGGAGTTGATCCCGGAGCTGTTCGCGGTGCTTAATACCGCAAAAGGTAGAAATCAAGAAGGAGCATCAAGTGTTGATGGTTTAACAAGACCACTAGTTTCAAGAAGGGCAAGGGCTAGAAGGGAAACTTCATGAATGGCAAACCAGTTACCGATCAAGTGAAGGAATCCAAGGTTGAACCCAAACCCGAGACTAAGTGCTTCTATTGTAAGGGGAACGGTCACTGGTAGCGGAACTACCCCAAATACATGGTAGATAAGAAGGCTAGCAACTTCAAAAAAGTATATATATGTTATTAATGTGTACCTCACTAGTACTCCTGGTAGCACCTGGGTATTGGATACCGGTTCAGTTACTATTATTGGTGACTTGAAGCAAAAGCTACGAACTAAACGGAGACTGGCTAAGGGCGAGGTGACGATGTGTGTTGGAAGTGTTTCCAAAGTTGATGAGATCACCATCGCACGCTCCATCTGCCTTCGGGATTAGTATTGAACCTAGATAAATGTTATCAGGTGTCTACATTGAGCATGAATATGATTAGATCATGTTCATTGCAAAACGGTTATTCATTTAAGTTAGAGAATAATTGTTATTCTGTTTACATGAATAATACCTTTCATGGTCATGAACCCTATGTGAATGCTTCATTGAATCTCGGTCATGGTAATACACATGTTCACGCCAAAAGATGTAGAGTTAATAATGATAGTACCACTTTCTTGTGGCATTGCCGCTTAGGTCATATTGGCATAAGATGCATGAAGAAACTCCATGTCGATGGAGGTTTGGAGTCACTTGATTTTGAATCGCTTGACACATGCTAGCCATGCCTCATGGGCAGGATGTCTAAGACCCCGTTTTCAGGTAAAATAAAACGGGCAAGTGACTTGTTGGAAATCATACATGCTGATGCGTGTGATCCAATGATAATTGAAGCGTGCGGTGGATATCGCTATTTTCTCATCTTCACTGACGATTTGAGTAGATATAGGTATATTTACTTAATGAAGCACAAGTCTGAAACGTTTGAAAAGTTCAAGCGATTTCAGAGTGAAGTTAAGAACCATCATAACAAGAAGACCAAATTCCTACGATCTGATCGATGAGAATTTCTGAGTTATGAGTTTGGCAATCACTTAAGACATTGTGGAATTGTTTCACAGTTGAAGCCACCTGGAACACCACTGGGTTGTGGTGTGTCCGGACGTCGTAATCGAACCTTAGGAGATATGGTGCGATCTATGATGTCTCTTACCGACCTACCGTTTCATTGTGAGGATATGCGTTAGAGACAACTGCATTCACTTTAGATAGGACACCATCTAAGTTAGTTGAGACGACGTCGTGTGAACATTGCTTTGGCAAGAAACCAAAGTTGTTGTTTCTTAATGTTTGGGGCCGCGATGCTTAAGGCTTCAGCCAGAGAAGCTCGAACCCAAAGCGGACAAACACATCTTCATAGGATACCCAAAGGTGATAGTTGGGTACACCTTCTATCTCAGATCCGAGGGCAAATTGTTTGTCGCTAAGAACGGGTCCTTTCTCGAGAAGGAGTTTCTCTCGAAAGAATTGTGTGGGAGGAAGATAGAACTTGCTGAGGTTGTCGAACCTTTATTTCAACCAGAGAGTGATGCAACACAAAAAGATGTTTTCTGTGGCGCCTATGTCGTTTGAAGAGGAAGTTAATGATAGTGATCATGAAGCTTCGAATCAAGTTGCTATTGAACCTCGTAGGTTGACAAGGATATGAACTACTCCTGAGTGGTACGGTGATCCTGTCTTAGATATCATGTTGTTAGACAACAATGAACCTACGAGCTATGGAGAAGCGATGGTGGGCCCGTATTCCGACAAATGGTTAGAAGCCATGAAATCCGAGATAGGATCCATGTATCAGAACAAAGTATGGACTTTGGTGGACTTTCCCGATGATCGGCAAGCCATTGAGAATAAATGGATCTTTAAGAAGAAGACGGACGTGGGCGGTAATGTTACCGTCTATGAAGCTCGACTTGTGGGAAAGAATCTTTTCACAAGTTCAAGGAGTTTACTACGATGAGAATTTCTCACCCGTAGCGATGCTTAAGTCCGTCGGAATCATGTTAGCATTAGCTGTATTTTTTGATTATGAAATCTGACAGATGGAAGTCAAAAACAAGTTTTCTTACCAGTTTTTCGTAAGAAAGAGTTGTATGTGATACAATCAAAGTTTTTCTCGATCCTAAGGATGCTAAAAGGTATGCTAGCTCCAGCGATCCGTCTATGGACTAGAGCGAGCATCTCGGAGTCAGAATATATGCTTTGATGGAGTGATAAAAGCTTTTAGGTTTATACAATGTTTGTTAGAAACTTGTATTTACAAGAAAGTGAGTGGGAGCACTACAACATTTCTAATAAGTATATGTGGATGACATATTGTTGATCCGAAATAATGTAGAATTTCTAGAAAGCATAAACGGTTGTTTGAAGAGTGTTTTTCAAAGGAAGACCTGGATAAAGCTGCTTACATATTGGGCATCAAGATCTATAGAGATAGATCAAGACGCCTGATGATACTTTCAAAGAACGCACACCTTGACATGATTTTGAAGGAGTTCAAAATAGATCAGTCAAAGAAGGGGTTCTTACCTGAGTTGTAAGGTGTGAAGTTGAGTAAGACTCAAAGATTGACCACGGCAGAAGAAAGAGGAAGGACGAAGGTCAACCCCTATGCTTTTGTCATAGGCTCTATACGGTATGCCATGCTGACTACTGCACCAGATGTGTGCCTTGCCACATGTATGGCAAGAGGGTACAAAGGTCATCTAGGAGTGGATCACCAGATAGCAGTCAAAATTATCCTTAGAGAAATAAGGAAATGTTTCTCGGTTATGGAGGTGATAAAGAGTTCGACGTAAAGAGTTACATCGATGCAAGCTTAACACCTATCCGGATAGCTCTGAGTAGAGATATCGGGTATGTATAATGGAGCAACAATTTGGAATAGCTCCAAGTGGAACATGGTAGCAGCATCTACGATATGACATAAAGTTTTGCGCAATACATAGGGATCTGAATATTGCAGACCCGTTGACTAGAACCTCCCTCACAAGCATAACATGATCAAACCCAGAACTCATTGAGTGTTAATCACATAGTGATGTGAACTAGATTATTGAGTCTAGTAAACTCTTTGGATGTTGGTCACATGGCGATGTGACCTGTGAGTGTTAATCACATGGCAATGTGAACTAGATTATTGACTCTAGTGCAAGTGGGAGACTGTTGGAAATATGCCCTAGAGGCAATAATAAATTAGTTATTATTATATTATATTTCATTGTTCATGATAATCGTTTATTATCCATGCTAGAATTGTATTGATAGGAAACTCAGATACATGTGTGGATACATGGAAAACACCATGTCCCTAGTAAGCCTCTAGTTGACTAGCTCGTTGATCAATAGATGGTTACGGTTTCCTGACCATGGACATTGGATGTCGTTGATAACGGGATCACATCATTAGGAGAATGATGTGATGGACAAGACCCAATCCTAAGCCTAGCACAAAGATCGTGTAGTTCATATGCTAAAGCTTTTCTAATATCAAGTATCATTTCCTTAGACCATGAGATTGCGCAACTCCCGCATACCGTAGGAGTGCTTTCACTACAAGAAACCTGTTAATCCATGACGGATTTTCGGTGACAATTTCAAAATCTTCATGAACGGCCTGGTACAGCAACACAAGCCCGCCAGAAGCCCTAAACATTTCCCCGTATAAAGCCTAACCCTAAGACACACCCATCCCTTATCTCTTTTCTCCGTCCGTCGCCACCACACATCTCATCTCCTCGTCCCCGTCCTCCACCACCATGCATCTCCTCGTCCCCGTCCTCCGCCTCCACGCCTCCCATCTTCTCCACCCCGTCCTTCGCCTCCACTTCCCCACCTCCAACCGATAAGGGCAGCCAAGATCCATGGTGATGGCGGCTGAAGCGGCCTGATGGAAGTGGAAGCCAACCATAGATGATACGGTGAGCAGCTGCTGCTCGCAAGCAACGACCAGGGCCATGGATCTACTGCAAGGGCCTTCTACTCCGTCTCCCAGGCCGCGCAGCTGCCTCGCCATCTGGAGATTTGGATCAGCCAGCGCGGGACGAGGAGAGGACAATGACTGTGACCTGTAGGAGGCACAAGCTCGACCTTGCTAGGGACGATGCCGCCCCGCATAAGGTCCCTCCCTACCCCATCGTGTCCTTTCTCCTCCATTCATTCTTTCTCTGTCCCATCCCCAATCGAGTTTTTTTTTGCTTCAATTCAGATCAGCAGGAGCTCTCCGTCTCTCCAGTTCCATGGACGGTGACGACCGGCACCCCACACTCGAGCTCAACAGCAAGATCGTCCGCCCCGACCACCATGATTCCCCACAGAACAAGGTCGACTCTCTCGCTTTGTTTTTCTTTCCTTTCCAAGTGATTACTGCTCTACACTAGCACAGTTCTCCAAGGGGTCTCACATTTTCTTGTACTGAACCATGATGCACAAAACGTGGGTACTTTGTTTTCGCACATGCAAGTTACAGCCAACTAGCATTGCGAGCAGTAGCAATGTAGAATTTCTGAGATTTGCTAGTTAGTTAAAGCTGCTAGTTCAATAAGTAAACGCCCATGAGATGCTCCTGTTGATTCCTTGCTACTCTGTGCATGCAGCAAGGATGTTATTACCAGTGGGGCAGGTGATGATGCTATCTGCCATTTTGCCGAGGAGAAGAGTACCATGGAATCTTATCCTTCCACTGAACATTCAAATTCTGGCAACTCTTGATTTATCTCCATGGGATCTACTTAGTTGACCACTTTGTCCAATTAATATTTGTGGCAGATAGTGGGGTGCGATGTTCCAACACGGTTTGTTCATTTTCTTTGTAAATGCAGTGACCACCCTTCGAGAATTTTGGAAACACAAAGTAGACCCCTCATTGTACAATAACATTGTATTTCACAATATTCTTATATTTAGGTCGTTAATACACTCCTCACATTTTCCCCATGACATGGATATGTTCAAAAGAGTAAAATGACCCCAGCAATGTAAAGTGGATTAAAATGGGCAAAATACTCACGATTCATATACTTTGCATGACTAGTCCAATGTCTGGCAGCAAGTGTTGTGTTATGCAAATTTCTAGTAAATGATGCAATAAACAATTTCCTCAAGTTTTATTGCTAAGCTTTTCGGTAAACTGTCAACATTGCCTTAGAATATTTTTTTTGTTAATCTTCTGTGTTTGAAGTAACTAGAATCGGGGCAATGAAAGTGCTAGTGCTTTGAAGTTATGTTCTTCTACAGGTCTGCACATATATTTCTGCAAGTCATTTCATTGCTTAAAACTTTGAAGGAATGCTAAATTTATTACTTGATGGCTTATACCTGCAGTTAGTGTTATATTTCTACATGCACATTACTTCTAGATGCTTGGAGGCATGAAGTCATGCTCGAAATTCCATAGTGCCTTAACCATCAATGGCAACATAATTATCAAATAAAGTTCAAAGATAAACTTACAAAACACATCAAGTCTTTGATGTTTTTGAGCTAGTCCCGTCGCTAGTTTTTTCACTCAAAATATGGGGCACGTACACACCTTATTTAGGAAGCGGGCTGCAAATCCGGTCAAGTGCTGTGTTTGGTTTCCATGGATGTTCTCAAAACGTGGGAAAGTGTCCAGTTCAAAGCATTGATGCATGCATCTAGTGTCTGTTATCTATAATTTTTTATTTGATTAACAATTCCATATCCTTCTCCTAAACGTACATGTCTCTATTTTTACCAAATTAAACAATTGAAAATTGTGTATCTTTCTCTTGAACATACAGGTACATGCCATCTTTTGTTGTCAAGTATCATTACACATGATAATTGAATGAATCTTGTGCATTGTATTATGTATTGTACCCCATTGTCAGACAAGTGTTTTTCTATTTCTTGTTTGCATGATATGCAGAGTACTTAACATTTCATATTTTACCCATAATTTGGTTGTCTTAATTAATACAGATCTACATGAAACTTATATGAAGCAGATACTATGTTATTCAGTTTTTACATTTGTTACAATTCTCTTCTATCTATTTATATCTAACATACCGAATGGTCTTGTAAATATGCTAGGTATGATTGCATAGTGGGCTACTTGGTGCTGCCAATAACAAACAGCATGACATATGCATAGTGTCCATCAGGAGGGCCGACGACAAGTTGAATAATAACTTCAGTAGTTTAATTGTTCTCTTTGTGTGAGCTGGATTGTACTATTTCCTAACTTTGTTGAGTGATATTTTGTCAACCTATATTGTAAAATTACCATTTCTTGAAGGATCTTGTAAACTTCTATATTGTAAATACCTGTGGATGATTGCATATTGATTCATATATGTATGTATGAAACTTTGGAAATGCTTTGTCTTGGGCCATAGTTTACATTATGATTAGTGGAACGCATTATGCTTAAGAATGTACTTGGTGAAAATTGGGCCGAATGAAATAGGCTAATGGCAGAACTAAATTTATATTGCCCCTAAATCCATGACGATTTCTGTCACAGAAAAAAGTGTCCACGTAGGCAGCCACGTCATCGCAGTTGGTCAATTGAAAATCCTACGTGGCGTTAGTCCATGACGGATTGTTCCGTCACAATGGTTTGGGCCTTGGGCGGGCCTGGGGCAAATCCATGACGGTGAAAATCCGTCATGGGCAGCATGATGTCAAATTATGACGCGATATACATGACGGACATTAACTCCGTCATGGGTGGGCACCCACGATGGTTTTCTCCTGTTCCATGACGGACTGTTACCGTCACGAATTAACAAATTTCCTGTAGTGTTTGGGTGTGCCAAATGTCACAATGTAACTGGGTGGCTATAAAGGTGCACTATGGGTATCTCCGAAAGTGTCTGTTGGGTTGGCACAAATTGTGACTGGGATTTGTCACTCCGTGTAACGGAGAAGTATCTCTGGGCCCACTCGGTAGGACATCATCATAATGTGCACAATGTGACCAAGGAGTTGATCACGGGATGATGTGTTATGGAACGAGTAAAGAGACTTGCCGGTAACGATATTGAACAAGGTACGGGGATACGGACGATCGAATCTCGGGCAAGTATCGCACCGATAGACAAAGGGAATTATATACGGGATTGATTGAATCCTTGACATCGTGGTTCATCCGATGAGCTCATCGTGGATCATGTGGGAGCCAACATGGGTATCTAGATCCCGCTGTTGGTTATTGACCGGAGAGTTGTCTCGGCCATGTCTGCATGACTCCCGAGCTCGTAGGGTCTACACACTTAAGGTTCGATGACGCTAGGGTTATAGGGAATAGATGTACGTGGTTACCAAATGTTGTTCGGAGTCCCGGATGAGATCCCGGATGTCACGAGGAGTTCCGGAATGGTCCGGAGGTAAAGATTTATATATGGGAAGTCATCATACGGACACCGAAACAATTCGGGGGGTTACCGGTATTGTACCGGGACCACCGAAGGGGTTCCGAGGGTCCACCGGGAGGGTCCACCTGCCCCGGAGGGCCCTATGGGCTGTGTGTGGAGAGGGAACAGCCCCTTAGTGGGCTGGGCACCTCCCCCCTAGGGCCCATACGCCTAGGGTTGGCCGGCCCCCCTCTCCCTTGCCCCTATATATATGTGAGGGGTGGGAGGGCAACCGCACCCAAGTTCTGGCGTAGCCCTCCCCCTCTCCCAAGTCCTCCTCCTCTCCCGCGGTGCTTGGCGAAGCCCTGCAGGATTGCCACGCTCCTCCTTCACCACCACGCCGTCGTGCTGCTGCTCGATGGAGTCTTCCCCAACCTCTTATTCTCCCCTTGCTGGATCAAGGCGTAGGAGACGTCACCGGGCTGCACGTGTGTTGAACACGGAGGCGCCATTGTTCGGCGCTTAGATTGGAATCAACCGCGATCTGTATCGCTACGAGTATGACTCCTTCATCCGCGTTCTTGCAACGCTTCCGCTTAGCGATCTACAAGGGTATGTAGATGCACTCACTTTCCCCTCGTTGCTAGATTACTCCATTGATTGATCTTGGTGATGCATAGAAAATTTTAAATTTCTGCTACGATCCCCAACACGGACCTGCTCCACGGACACCATATTCAACTCCACCGGCCCTGCTTTACCGACGCCGCAGCCTCATCAGGTTATTTTGATTTGTACTCCTTCGGTTTTTCTCTTTATCGTGCAACTGTTCACATACCACAGATGAGCTTTCTTGTGTGTCGATAGGCGCCGCAACCGTAGCACCGGAGCCGCTTCAGTGATGGCGACAGCCGGCCCAAACTCAACCGCAACACGAGCACCATCGACGATCCTTAGCTATCAAGTATGACAACGATACCCATACACCACTGAGAATCACGTACTATTATCCAACGGCCGGCGCCTACGTTCACTTTCCTAGCATAAGCACCGCACCTTTGAATTTCTTCAGGGCATCATTCAGTTTTTCATGAGACGCGTTATTCTGCTTGCACCTGTAGTGCCATACTTCTGGCAGTGAACATGTTACATGTGCTAAATTACATACCAGTGCACATATAGTTAATATGCTTTAGTTTTGTTCTGATGCCACCTGTTGGTTCCATCAGACTGCTTAATGTTCTCTATGCTTAATTACACATCAACAAATTAGCATGTGGTTCCGCTGCTTTTTGTTCGTTTTACCCTACATTTTCTGATGCTAGCTATTACATCACTACTCCGAGCCTCTGTTCATTACTTGTTTGTGTGTTCTTGATCTTCCCAAGTGGCATGACTAATTTGATGCTTCTATTAATTATGGAGCTGCCAACCCCATCAAGCTAAATATTTGTTCTTTTGGAGCTGGCACCTCAAACAAGCATAAAAATAGAGGGAAGCAGATATACTCCCTCCGATTCTATTTACTCTGCGCATAACTCTTGACCCGCATACCAAGGAGGGCACTTGTTTAATATTTCTGGACTAATTTGCCAATTAATTAGGGAAGAGGCGGATGGGGCGGGGCACAAAAGGAAACCAGCGCTAGGAATCGGCAACACGCAGATTAATACGAGAAAACTAAGAAAAAGTTGTATGCAAAGTAAGAAGAATCGGAGGGAGTATTGTCGTGTATGCACACACCCTTCTTTCATTAGTTTAGATGAACCATTGATGATCAATTCGGATCAGTGCATGCGATTAAAATTAAATTTACCTAAATAGATGGTGCAGAATAAACTACGACAACTAGATTTGCAACCACGGGATGCTGACGATATCTTCAAAGAACATTGCAACAGCAGCTAGGCTTCACAGCAACATATGGTAAGCCAATGTGTTTTAGTACATGTGAAATGTAATGCGAGTGGGCTGCTTTCTTGGCTTGTGCCCTCAATGTGTAATCCTACCGAATTACAAATAGTTTAGTTGTCTGCGTTGCTGTATTGCTTGATTCGAATGCTTATTTGTTGTTACGCTATACCCGAGTTGGCCAATATGTCAACAGTGCCTGTTGTACTATCGTAAAGAAATGCATGCCTATTTCATTTGAGTCCTTAACTTTTCCTCTCAACTTCATCACAAGATTGTCTTCGTAGTTTATATGAGGCCACACTGTTAAGTGCTTTCTCAGATTATTTCAACTGCTTAGATGCCTTGGCAACTTAAATATAGCGGTTGTACACTCCCTTTCAACTAGGGATGTCAACTGGGTCCGCTTTCATCCCGATTAAAGTCCACTAGTGGTATGATAGTTCAAAAGAGTTTTTGTTTTTTTGAGGAAAATGAACTAGGGAGGTAGCAAAAACTAACTAGGTGGGACGGGCGGATTTCGTTTTTTTGCCACTTACATCCCTAGTGTCATCTTACCATTTTAATTTCTTTTCGGCTGATGCTGCTTCGGACCATTTAAATATAGTATGCCATGCTCGGCAATAATTCGTCCGTCGTTTATTATGTAAGCTTACTGCCTAGATCATACGATAACTATCTCTTACTGATGTCCAGCGGAAACCTTTCAGGATGCCGTTCACACTAGGACACAATGTACAGCCCCAAAATCTATTTGTGGAAGCAGTGCGCCATCCATGTTACCAGATGGTAGCAGTTCAGAGGCAACACCGCCGGAGAGCAGTCTGAGCACAGATATTATAGTGCTTGAGGCTCTACTAGAGGCAGAAAGAGATGGTGTGGCTGCCATGAATGAGGTAATATTTATCTTGAGGCTGGAAATTATGGAATTAGCGGCACGCATTATGCAAGCAACCCAAGAATTGGAGGAAGTAAGAATGTTGCATTTGAAGACGGAGGAGGTCTTTCTGTTTCTGCTATCTGAAGCCCAAGATAATCACGGTTCTTCTTTAGATACCAGTTGAAATTTTCATTAGATTATTGTACTTGCATGTTGTGTCATGTCTCTGAATGGATTATGTTGCAAGACCCCCTATGTTGTCCATGTGTTGTAATGATCCGAATTTTTTAGGTGAGGTAATCCTCAGTACTTGTATGATTGACATAAGGTGAACTGTTTGTCGTGTGAGCATATTGTATTGGATGAAATAACTGTTTGACTCAGAGTGTATCCAACCTACTGAATTCGAAGATCACGGCATTTCTAAATGGGACAATTACATTTGAGCCCCTAGTTGTGTCACACCCGTGTGTTTTGCCCCTAAATTCAAAAAACCCTCGTTTCTGCCCGAGCTCGTTTGCTCTTCTTATGTTTTTGCCCTTTGACCATTTGACCGTAACTTTGAAAACTTCATAACGAATTCATACTAACTCAGAAAAATGCATATAAGATATCAAAATGTCCGGAAAAACATCACCTATATGTGCATGTCATTTGCATTCATGACAAAAAGGGCATTCATGACAAAAGACATCATATGAGCTCAAACTAAGATAGGGACTTTTCAGTACTTTTGTCATGAATGCAAATGGCATGCACATATAGCTGATGTTTTTCCGATCATTTTGATATCTTATTTGCATTTTTTTCAGTTAGTACTAATTCGTTATGAAGTTTCCAAAGTTGTAGTCAAACGGTCAAAGGGAAAAAACATAAGAGGAGTAAACGAGCTTGGATAGAAATGAGGGTTTTTTGAATTTAGGGGCAAAACACACAGGTGTGACACAACTAGGGGCTCAAATGTAATTGTCCCTTTCTAAATCATAATCATATATAAAGGTGGAATAAATCTTTGTTGTGGTTTTGAAGAAATAAATAACAAAATGTATAATTATCTGTGGATATTCGTAATCGAATACAAATTGGATTTGAATTTAGTTTGCCAGGTCCCAGGGCAAACGTGAATGCTAATTCTCCCAAGTTTTGAACGAAGCGGCTAAACACCCACTATAATTTGTGGGCTGCTCGAAGCAAGTGTTTGCGAGATGGAAATTACTGTCTACCCCTGAAACTTGACATCCTTATCGACAGGATTTACACTGCTATCGATAGGGGTAGACTAGTAACTTCAATCAGACGTGACACGACGGCCTCTGAGCCCATTCAGACACGGTGGGCGCCAAACATGGGCGGCAAAACACATTTGATTCAAGCTTGTCAGAAAGACATGTGTCTCTTCCTCCATTTCCCCATTCATACACGGTGGACGGCAAAACAAACTCTCCTCGTCCGAAATCGATGTAGGCTTATATTTTAAATAGGGGCAGATGTGTAACTTCCATCAGACGTGACACAACCGCCCTACCTGTCAGCCCCGTTCATACACCATGGGCGCCAACCGTGGGCGGTAAAACACCCTCTCCTCGCCCGAAATCGATGTAGGCTAATATTTTAAATAGGGGCAGATGTGTAACTTCCATCAGACGTGACACAACCGCCCTACCTCTCAGCCCCGTTCATACACCGCGGGCGGCAAAACACCCTCTCCTTGCCCAAAATAGTTGCTGGCAAATATTTGGGAGATGCGAGATTACCGTCCTATCCCCAACCGACGCGATGTCCGAAATTTTAAACGGGGGATAAGTTCGTAACTTTCCCCCATTTCAGAGAAGCGTGTCCCAAAGTATGAGATCCCCCCTCCCCTCCATTTCCCCGTTCATACACCGTCGGCGGCACGACAACCTCTGCACTGCGGCCAGCCTCCTCCGTCCGCCACCCCATCCTCCACCTTGCCGGAGCCGCTACCCCTACCCCGTCGTCCACTGCAAGAGATGGGCGTCTCTCATCCACGGCGCTGGACCAGGATCCTTTCATCGCCTCCTCTCGCTTCATCGGCGCCATCGTCCACCTTGTCGTTGCCGCTGCTATGACCGCCTCGTCCACAGCAACAGGATATATCCCCAGACCTGGCCGTCTGCCGTCTAAAGTCTTCTTACCTGCCGCCGACAGCCATCGCACCCGCAGCACCCTCAACGTATCATCATAGGCCTACACGGCGTCGCAAGAGAGGTGGTACTCTTCCATATGTGCTTAAGTTATTGATCTCACCCGAAGAATAGATCGTAATTTGTTTACTATACTTTTCTTGTCTATACCAAATCGTAGTGGCTAGTTGAAAACAAACATTGGTTGCGAAGTAGCTTTGTCCGGTTTGCACCTTCAGATCCGCCATGGCACGGGCAGTATACTCATAAAGCTTACGGTTTCCCGCCTTTATATTCACTACCATCATCGTAGGTGCTTCATGTCGTGCTAGCGCTGCTCCTCAAGACCTCAACTCAAAGCTTACATGTTGAAATACGAATCTGATATGATGCTCATATCACTAAAACAGAGAACGTTTAATTGGTCACCTAATGTTCCTATATTCATTTCCAAAAGCATGTGCGCCACCCACTGGTCCAGCTAGTTCCACTTTCCTGATTTTTCTCTTGATGCTTAGGTTTTTCCCCTTTTATCTACTCTACTATGATCTGCGTAGGTGCTTTCTGTCGTACTAGCATTACTCCACCATTCAAGCTAAACAACACAACACTCAGAATTCGAAAACTTAGTTGTTCAAATATGATTGTGATATGATACTGATATTAGTTAACCGACACATTTAATTGGTTAGCTAAAGGTCCCACTTGAGTTTCCAAATGCATGTCGCGAGACAACATAATTGCATTTCTTTGTCACTTGTTGACCGTACTTTCTTGTCCATACCAAATCTTAGTTGTTATTTCAAAGCAAACATCGGTTGCTAACTACCCTTTACGCGATTTGCGGCTTCAGATCTGCCATCCCACTGCCACGGTCAACACTGTACTTATCATGCTTATGTTTTCCCCATTTTATGATGACCACAATCAGCCTACGTGGTCCGTGTCGTAATAGCACTGCTCCACCCATCGAGCTAAACAAGCTTAGTTGTACAAATTCATATCTGATATTATTGCTGATATTAGTAAAACTGAGAGATGTTTAATTGGTTAGCTAAATGTTCCTACTTTAGTTTCGAAATGCATGTGAGCCACATATGGAGAGACCGGAAAGAATAGTATTTCTCTGTGCGCTCTGGTTCATCATGGGTGACCAACCGACATTGTATTAGAAGACTTGTAATATCTTCAATCTGCTTGCTCTTCTGCTCTTCTTTAAGATGATACTCTTCTCTTGCGGTCGACTGGTCAGGTCGAGTTGTTCTCCCTTAGTATATTTTGAATCTGTCAGGTCAGGTCGACTTGTTCTTCTTTACTATATGTTGAAGCTATCATCTGCGAAGTGTCATCACTTCTGGAGCTCTCATATTTTGAGTAGTAGGCCACATTATATTAATGCACACAACAAATTACAGCATGCATGGCATCTTTTAAAAGAATTGCAGAGATAGCACAAAGGGGTTTACAGGGAGGCAGTATTGGATTAGAATCACTTCTGCATTACAAAGAAAATCTCACTTGTTTTCATGTTTTAATGCATGTCAGATATTGAACATTATCAAAATGAATATGAGAATGGGCGCACGAGAGGAATATTGCGGAATGATCCACTGCCTAACAAACTTGGCATGGTGGAGGATGGCCTATCTTATTCACCCATCAAGTTGCTTGCTCTAACTTTGCAAAGTTGTATTGGTCGCACATATTTTGCTTCTGACCTCTTGCATTACTTCTACTTTGTTACACCATCTGCTTAGTTTAAGCATCATATATGAGTATATGTCATACCTATCCATTTTCTGTACCTATTCAATGTGTCGTCACACTATGTTTTTCCAGTCAAATGTTGTTCTTTCGTAATAGGTGTCCAAAAGGAAGAGGGTGAGTGTAGGTCATCAAGGAGTACAAACTAGGTATTTGGAAAAGGTTGTGATACATGTTAAATCAGATAGATCAGCAGCCACAGAAAACACAAGCCCAACTGTACCACACTTTACCCCTACTCCAGTGGCCAAACCCCTGTGAGAACTACTAGGAGCCTGATACGTCTCCAACGTATCTATAATTTTTTATTGCTCCATGCTATACTATTTACTGTTTTGAATGTTTATGGGCTTTATTATACACTTTTATATCATTTTTGGGACTAACCTATTAACCCAGAGCCCAGTGCCAGTTTCTGTTTTTACCCTGTTTTAGGGTTTCGAAGAAAAGGAAAATCAAACGGAGTCCAATTGACCTGAAACTTCACGGAACTCATTTTTGGAAGGAAAGAAGCCCAGAAGACTTGGAGTGCACGTCGGGGGATCTGCGAGGAGGTCACGAGGCAGGGGGCGCCCACCCCCCTGGGCGCGCCCTCCACCCTCGTGAGCCCCTCGTGGCGCCCTGACGTACTTCTTCCGCCATATATCTCCATATACCCTAAAACATCCGTGAAGACAATAGATCGGGAGTTCCGCCGCCAGAAGCCTCCGTAGCCATCGAAAACCAATCTAGACCCATTCTGACGCCCTGCCGGAGGGGGCAATCCCTCTCCGGTGGCCATCTTCATCATCCCGGTGCTCTCCACGACGAGAAGGGAGTAGTTCTCCCTTGGGGCTAAGGGTATGTACCAGTAGCTATGTGTTTGATCTCTCTCTCGTGTTCTTGAGATGATACGATCTTGATGTATCGCGAGCTTTGCTATTATATTTGGATCCTATGATGTTTTCTCCCCCCTCTACTCTCTTGTAATGAATTGAGTTTCCCCTTTGAAGTTATCTTATCGGATTGAGTCTTTAAATATTTGAGAACACTTGATGTATGTCTTGCCATAGATATCTGTGGTGACAATGGGATATCACGTGATTCACTTGATGTATGTTTTGGTGACCAACTTGCGGGTTCCGCCCATGAACCTATGCATAGGGGTTGGCACACGTTTTCGTCGTGATTCTCCGGTAGAACTTTGGGGCACTCTTTGAAGTCCTTTGTGTTGGTTGAATAGATGAATCTAAGATTGTGTGATGCATATCGTATAATCATGCCCACGGATACTTGAGGTGACATTGGAGTATCTAGGTGACATTAGGGTTTTGGTTGATTTGTATCTTAAGGTGTTATTCTAGTATGAACTCTAGGGCTGTTTGTGACACTTATAGGAATAGCCCAACGGATTGATTGGAAAGAATAACTTTGAGGTGGTTTCGTACCCTACCATAATCTCTTCGTTCGTTCTCCGCTATTAGTGACTTTGGAGTGACTCTTTGTTGCATGTTGAGGGATAGTTTTATGATCCAATTATGTTAGTATTGTTGAGAGGACTTACACTAGTGAAAGTATGAACCCTAGGCCTTATTTCCTATCATTGCAATACCGTTTACGCTCACTTTTATCATTCGTTACCTTGCTGTTTTTATAATTTCAGATTACAAATACCTTTATCTACTATCCATATACCACTTGTATCACCATCTCTTCGCCGAACTAGTGCACCTATACAATTTACCATGGTATTGGGTGTGTTGGGGACACAAGAGACTCTTTGTTATTTGGTTGCAGGGTTGCTTGAGAGAGACCATCTTCATCCTACGCCTCCTACAGATTGATAAACCTTAGGTCATCCACTTGAGGGAAATTTGCTACTGTCCTACAAACCTCTGCACTTGGAGGCCCAACAGCGTCTACAAGAAGAAGGTTGTGTAGTAGACATCAAGCTCTTTTCTGGCGCCGTTGCCGGGGAGGTGAGTGCTTGAAGGTATATCTTTGGATCTTTCAATCGAGTCTTTTAGTTTCTTGTTTTATCACTAGTTTAGTTTATAAAAGAAAACTATAAAAAATGGAATTGAGTTTGTCTCATACGCTTCACCTTTTTAATGTCTTTCGTGAGTATGATGGAAAGGATAATTGTGCTCAAGTGCTAGAAGAAGAAATCTATAAAATGTTTGGCACTAAGTATTTGAATGATGAGCATGATTGCAATGTTGTTAGTATGAATTCCTTGAATATCCATGATGCTAATGATATGCAAAGCCACAAGCTTGGGGAAGCTATGTTGGATGAAGATGATTTTTTTGCCCCCGAAGTTTTGATGAGCAAATTTATTATGATGAAAGCATGCCTCCTATCTATGATGATTATTGTGATGACACGTATGCTTTAAAGAATAATGATAACCATGAAACTTGTCATCTTGATCTTAATTTTCAATCACATGATAGTTATTTTGTTGAGTTTGCTCCCACTATTATTCATGAGAAGAATTTTGCTTGTGTGGAGAGTAGTAAATTTTCTATGCTTGTAGATCATGAAAAGAATGCTTTAGGTGCTGGTTATATTGTTCAATTCATTCATGATGCTACAGAAAATTATTATGAGGGAGGAACATATGCTTGTAGGAATTGCAATAATATCAAGTTTCCTCTCTATGTGCTTAAAATTTTGAAGTTATGCCTGTTTTACCTTCCTATGCAAGTTGATTATTGTTCCCATAAGTTGTTTGCTCACAAAATCCCTATGCATAGGAAGTGGGTTAGACTTAAATGGGCTAGTCATATTATTCATGATGCTCTCTTTATGTTTCAATTCTTATCTTTTATGTGAGCATCATTGAAATCATCATGCCTAGCTAGGGGCGTTAAACGATAGCGCTTGTTGGGAGGCAACCCAACTTTATTTTTGTTCCTTACTTTTTGATACTTGTTAGTAATAAATAATTCATCTAGCCTCTGTTTAGATGTAGTTTTATGTTTTAAATTAGTGTTTGTGCCAAGTAGAACCGTTGGGAAGACTTGGGGAAAGTCTTGTTGATCATGCTGTAAAAAACAGAAACTTGAGCGCTAATGAGAATTTCTGCCATTTTTTATTGGAGAGTGCTATTTAGTTAATTATTTCTTAAGATGATTAATATGTAAATTATTCAGGTCCAGCAATTTATTTGAGAATTTTATGAGTTCCATAAGTATACGTTTGATCCAGATTACTACAGACTGTTCTGTTCATGACAGATTCGGTTTTTCGTGTGTTGTTTGCTTATTTTGATGAATCTATGGCTAGTAAAATAGTTTATAAACCATAGAGAAGTTGGAATACAGTAGGTATAACACCAATATAAATAAAGAATGATTTCATTACAGTACATTTAAGTGGTGATTTATTTTCTTATACTAATGAAGCTTACGAGTTTTCTGTTAAGTTTTGTGTTGTGAAGTTTTCAAGTTTTGGGTAAGGATTCGATGGACTATGGAATAAGGAGTGGAAAGAGCCTAAGCTTGGGGATGCCCAAGGCAACCCAAGTTAATATTCAAGGTTACCCAAGAGCCTAAGCTTGCGGATGCCCCGGAAGGCATCCCCTCTTTCGTCCTCGTTCATCGGTAACTTTACTTGGAGCTATATTTTTATTTACCACATGATATGTGTTTTGCTTGGAGCATCAATTTATTTTGTTAGGATTTGCTTGCTGTTATTTAGAACAATGTTTTGCATCTTTTAGTTCAATAAAAGTGGCATTGATAGCCTTTACTATGCCTATTTTAGAAGTCCACATGTTGCTGTTTGAAAACAGAAAGTTTACCGCTGTTGCAATAATTCCCTAGAAAAGTCAGAATGTGATAAAATGTTGAAACATTTTGCATATTAAGCTATGACAAATTTACTACAGTGGTAATTTTCTTTCATAATTTTTGGGGCTAGGGAAGTATGGATGTTGCTGCATTCTTTACAGACTGTCCTGTTTAGGCAGATTGCTGTTATGTTTGCATTGTTTGCATATGTTTGCTTCTTTAATGATTCTATTTGAGGATAGGACTATTAAATATGCAGAGGAATTTAGTATGCAATGTTGAATAATAATTTTAGTGATTTGCTACAGTAGAGTATGATAAGGTTTTTGCAATGGTTTATACTAACTTATCTCACGAGTCATTGTTGAGTTTTGTGTGGATGAAGCTTTTGAGATTTAGGGAGCCCGTGATATGAGAGGAATTAAGGAGACACAAAAGCTCAAGCTTGGGGATGCCCAAGGCACCCCAAGATAATATTTCAAGAAGTCTCAAGCGTCTAAGCTTGGGGATGCCCCGGTTGGCATCCCACCTTTCTTCTTCAACAACTATCAATTTGTAGCGACCCGACCCGAATGGGTCAAGTCTCTGTGCTTAAGTGTCATCCCTGGATCGGTATGCTGACACACACAGTACTCGAGGATTTATAACAAAGGTAAATCACATGTAAAAGTAACGTAAATACTATTACCTCAATCCATATAGCGGAAGCAACAAGGTTGTGGATTCCCATCAACACCAACGGCAAAGTTGAGTGTAGAAATAGTAACCCTAACGTATCACTTACTCGTCGTAAGAAATCCTGCAACATGAGACGTTGCAGCCACAAAGGGTCAGTACATTGAATGTACTGGCAAATTCACACCATAGAGAATGATGAATAGAGGCTATCACTACATGCATATTTGGCTGGTGGAAAAGCTCTATGGTTATAGTTTTGCGTAAAGCCAATTTTTCCCTACTGCAAAGGAATAAATTTAATTACTATCATGGTGGTTGTTAAACATTGAGAATGGTTGACAGCATTCTCAATCCCAATTAAGTAACATCATTAAAACCCAACATAAATTAATTAAAGTAACGTGATGAGATCAACATGATAATCCAAGAACTAGATACTCAAGATTGTCCATAACCGGGGACACGGCTAACCATGATTAGTTTATTACACTCTGCAGAGGTTTGCGCACTTTTCCCCACAAGACTCGATCGCCTCCGTTGGATTTCTCGCACTACATGGTGTTTGAGAAACGGATGACCGAGACATAGTCTTTCAGAAGCGTTTGCACCTTACGATGGGTAGACCGTACCACCTACAACCCCTACATCTGCTAGTCTACCACTGTAAGAGTTCACACGACTTAATCAACTATGCTAGAGCCCATAATAGCTTGTGGCTGCACACGGAAGTTTCTAGCATGAATAATCTTATGATCCCTTTGAGCCTGCATGGCGGTCCAAAAGAAAAACAGGCAAGTCCTGATAGAAACCAGGTGCCTCAGTCCACCCAGACGTGTATTTAAGTTGCCACCTTAAATAAACCATTAAAATTTATCAAACTCACATCTGTCATGGATATCACTCACCCAATCCACGTCTACTAGCATAGCATAGCATAATAAGCAAACGTAGAAGTAACTCCCAAAGGTTTCATAATAAACAGGTAATAGGTACTACCTCATCTACTTCCCATCCCACAATTTAATTAGATCCTAATCATGCAATGTGTGAAGCTTGATCTAATGCAATAAAACTGGGTTGTAGAAAAGGTATGATCAAAGTGTGAACTTGCCTGCAATGTTGATGACGATGATTCGCACTCAAAATCTTGATAGCTCTACTCGTCACACTCCGGTCAATCTATCGTAAGCAAGCAATAGTAACCAGACATAAGCAATCACTCAAAAGACCAGAAAGATCGAAGAAAACGATTCGGAAAACATCAAAACCAAGCAAATAACTCTTGCAACATAAAACAATTTCTAACAGTACCAAAATTATATGAATTTGGCCTTATCAGAAAATTTAGGTCAAGAGCTTCGATTTGCAAAAAGAATCAACTAAATCGGAGTTACGAAACTCAAGTTATGATCAAACGAAGTTTGAATTCAAATCTGATCTAATTCAAATTTTTAAAATTTTCAAAAACATGTTTGAGTTGGATTAATGGATAGAGGGGATTATAACGAAGACATGGGCGTTGGTTTCGTTGGATTTGGGCAAACGAGTAAAAAGTTATGGCTATTTGAAAAATCAAGGCCAAGCTGTTTTACGGAAGAAAAAATAGCTACGGGCTAGGGTCTAATGTATAAATACATAGACTAATTGATAATCTAATTATTTTATCATATTAGTCTAAAAATAATAAACTACGGAGGTATAAGAAGAAAAAAACAAAGAAAGATACCATTATAAGGCAGAGAAAAGACGACTTTGGAGAGAAGAAATAATTTCCAGAAGTCGCGCCGGAGAAGAGAAATATATTTTTCTTAAATGAATCTAGTCAAACCAAAATATTGATTTAACCCGAATCGGATGATTTTTGGAGGCTCTATGGCTCTATATTTATTGGTGGAAAATAGGCTTAGGGGTCAAAGGCTAGGCAACGTGGGACTAAACGTAGACGAAAATATACGAAACGGAGAAGAAAAGAGTTGATGGGCCTAAGGCCTTCGGTCGCGCGCACGCTGCATTTTTTTTCGGCCGCGTGGTACAGTTTTTTTTTACAGAATACGATAAACTGAAAAACGAAAATAAAAATAAAACTTTATATAGGCATATTATATATCAAAATTTTTAGAAAAAGATTTTCTACGACATGAACATTTTTCCAGCATTAAATAAAATACACACAAATTCTAATAATTCAAAGAATGCTACTGGTCTATTAAAATCCAACAAAAATCATTTTAAAAATACCAAAATGATTTCAAATTAATTTTTCTCCAATTTTATATTGTAGGGAATCATGTTACCCTAATTTCCATATATTTTATTTTTGGAGAAAAATAATTTGAATAAAACTCAAATAACTCCAAATTGAAAATAAATTCAAAAGGGCTTTGAATTTGATTCTTCGAAACTCCCAACTCATATTTCATATGTTTTGAAGAAGTCATTTTATCTTCTCTCATGAAAATCATTGAGTTGCATAAAGTTTCAGAAGTGGAAATATTTTCCAAATGAAATTCAAATATTTTCGACACCCCCTTGTCATTTAAATAAATGGAAGAAGTCATGTCATCTTCTCTCCAGGGTTTTGTGATGGAAAGTATTTGAACTCGCAGAGAGCATAAAAATGAAAGTTTGGGAAAGTCCTTTTATTCCCTCTCATTTAACTTTCAAAAAAGTTTCAAATTTCACTCAATTTCACACAATCAATCAAACAATCAATCAAATCTATCTATTTATTATAACATTCCAAAATTTAGAATTTTGGGATGTTACAAACCTACCACCCTTAAAATGAATCTCATCCTCGAGATTCGGAGAGGCTAGAAAGAAATAGGTTGGGCTTGGGGTCTCCTCAAAATTTCATCAATCGTTTCCGGGAGTCTGGGGTGCTACCACCCTTAGAAGCATCGTTGCAGTTCCATCAAAACTCATATACGCCATCCTTATTCTTGACAGTGCCGTCTTCTCAGATCTTCCGTATAATTCCTTCTCTGGCTCTTTCGGTAGTGGCATAACCTTTTCCTCAATTCTTCTGTCCTTTCCTCTTAGTAAGGTTATTCCGAGATTGGGTCTTCTTTAGCTGACGGGTCTGGCGCCAAAACTAAACGACTATCGATATCTCATGGTGGTCAACAATTTATGGTTTCTCCTGCAGGAAATGGGTCTGGGTTGAACCTCACCGTATAACCTACGGTTGGCAACAACTGCCGTGTACAAGGGAAAAATACTTATACCATTCTAAGTTTAAACAGGGTTTTGATCGTCGTCTCTTTACTATAGGTAACTCACTCAGAGTTACCATCCCACATAGCAAGGCGAACAATAAGAGTAAGTCAGTATGGTGATCAATCCATCCCGCACCCAAATCATTACCTTGTATATGGTTTAGCGAATCTCGCATTCTAACACTCGGTCATCCTCACAAGCATTGCAGAATTTCTCTTGTCGACGAACCAAGTTCGGATAAATCCATTGATTCTGCAAACCCAACAAACATCTATCGTTCCTTCACAACTCTCAGGTTTTGCGTTACTCCTATAAAATTGTCTTATTGATAAAATCGTAACTTCGTCCAGGGTTTTTCCTTCAGCAAGAGTGTGCTTGCTTCTTGGCAGGTCCTGGGGCCTGTGGGTTATGGCCCATCTCATCACTTGTAAACCTTTAACTTATCCTCTGGGCAACTTATCTCTATTCCAACATCCAACTTCCAGCTTCCTAGCATACTTAAAATCCATCCAATTGCATTGTCTTCCTTCCTTCTATTGGCACCAATCTAAGACATGATTACTCAGACTCACCATGGAATTTTCATTGATCCATATTTCCAGCATCATACCTCCTTTATATCCAATAGTAATTTATCTCTTCATCCCCGTGGGATATCCCACATACCGAGATAAAAACTTATACTTATGAAGTCCATATTCACTTCGTGGAACATCATTATCCTTTCCAGGGTCAAGCGTTCTTACAAGGGAATATTGGCCCTCTCTGCATGGCACTTCTTCAACTGGGAAACGTGAAACACATCATGAACTCCGAATAGTCCTTCGGGTGACTCCAACTTGTTGGCCACTTCTCCCATATGCTCCAAAACTCGGTATGGTCCTACAATTCTCGGGGCTAACTTTCGCTTAACTCCAAATCGTTTAACTCCTCGCAGAGGGGACACATGAAGACATGCTTGACTCCAATTTCATATACTACCCCTTGAGTTTTTGAGTCTGCATAACTCTTCTGCCTGGACTGAGCTACCTTCAGTCTATCTCAAATAAACATAACATTCTCTTCTGACTCCTTGACCACATTTGGTCAAAACAGTTGACGGTCTCCAACTTCATCCCACATACTCTTGGGGTTTCACACATATCGAGACAAAACTCGTATTCATTTTGTCCGAAATCCACTCAGTGGAGTATCCTTATCTTTTCTAGGGGTCAACGGTTCTTACAGGGTACTACCACCCTTAAAATGCACAAATCTTCCATAGACCATATTTCTCATATCCTCAGAATGGCCAAAATTCTTCTTCATAGAGTAACAACTCATAAAATCCATACCAGTACCAACGATGCTAACTTTATTTCACTCTCAATTGATTACAATCTCTCGCTTTTCCATTACATGTCTCACTCAACACCTCAATATAAAAGCAAATGTTCTCACTACTATTACTCCATTTCTTTTGTTGCAAACTCACTATCTAGCACAAGTTTCCTTCTCCTTGGGGCATTCTCTGGCAAAGTGCCCTGCTCCATTACAACTAAAACATATTACTTCTGACAAGTATCGAGATTTCCTTTTTGGGCAACTATTGAGGTAGTGCCCTGACTCCTTGCACCTGTAACAGATGATATGACTCAGGTTCCTCCTGGGCTCCAATTGGTTTCTCTTCCTGGACTTTTCCATTCCAATCAGGGCTTCTATTTCCTGTGGGTCATATTCTACTTCCTCTGTCGGGAATTCTACTAGATCCCCATTCAAACAATTTTGGGAGATGTGTCCTTCTTCTCCACATGAATAGCATGACTTGGTGCAGGGTTTAATTGGATCTTCTTTTGGGTGTGTCCTCCACCTCTTCCTTCATCACAGGTTCTTCTAAACTTTCCATAAGGGCTCCTTTCATTGCTTCATCCTTCTGCTGGATGGTTCTTTGTTCCAAGGGGTAAATGTGACACTGAGTAGGGTAGTGGGTAGTCCCTTCACACAAGAAACAAGTGATCTGCCTAGTTGGGCATTCTTCCGCTGGGTGACTTCCTTCACAGTTAGGGCATTCATCCTTGTGTTCTTTATGGTTGTGTCCTATTTCTCCACAAAGCATGCATGCACAAGTTTTCTTCATATCCTTTCCATAAGGCTTCAACTTCTGGGACACAAACTGAGACTTTAGCAAAGTCAACTTAAATTCTTTCCAAGTGGTTACTCCTTGCCATTCATTGATGGTTTGGTACATCCTCCACCAAATAGCAGCACCTCTTTCAAAGCATTGAAGAGCATGCTGGGCCATATCCTTTCCGACTATAGGGTTTTTCTCCATATGATCCTCCATGTTCTGTATCCATCGGTCTGTCTCCAACTGACTCATCGGTCCAGAAAATACAAGCTCATCTCCATTCACCATCTATTGGGTCCATGGGTTATGGGGTGAGATAAGAGAGAGGGAGATGGATACACACAATGCAAACAAAAGTTTTGAAAAGACAGATTTTATTGTGGCTGTCGAAAAACATCAAACAAATGATAGCTCACAATAATCGCATCTAACGTAGGTATATAACAGGGGTTTGGTCTTCTAAAGGTCAATAAATCATCAACTCTTCAAACTCTTCAAGCCTTGTTCATGCCTCCAATGGCTTCTTCCGATCATGCTTGTCTTTCTCCAGTTCTTTTGCCAGATCAACTCTGTTGACGCGAAGTCTCTCGTGATGTCCTTTAATATTCTGGAGTTGCGTTCCAAACTTCTAGTTTCATCAAACTCGACCTGAACCATGATCATGCTGTCCTTTAGTTCTCAACGAATCTCCAGCATCTCGAGGTTGTAGCTCCTCCAGCTTGGCTACTTTCAGCCTTTGGTTCCTGAGTTCTTCACGAAATGCTTCCTGGTCTAATACGGCTTCATGGAGCTCCACCTTAAACTTCTTGATGTAACACTCCAGATCCAGGTGATACACTAGCTAAGTTTAAAACTTCATCTTACTAATAGGTGCTCCATCAGCCTTCTTCCATCAAATCCATTCTGAAGAAAGCATCCTTAACTCAGCATGGTGACAATAGCATCAGCGGGCGATGACATCACGGATAACCGTGTTTCTGCTCTTGTCATTTCTATGAGCTATCTCTCCATAGTTGATATCTCCTGCCTTAGGGTTTTCTTGACAAATCCTTGAGTTCTTAACTCTACATGCTCCGGTCTTTCTCCGATACACCTTGATCTCGGGTATTGACAACTTCCATAGTCTGCCAAGTTCCATAAGGGTGGCCTTCCTAGGTCATACAAATCTGGGAATTCTTCAGAGCCTTCAAATTCTACTTGTCTTCGGTCTTCAACCGTTGTAGATTCCATTATTCAGATGCACGAAAAATACTCTTCATTCTGAAGTGGTCTTAGTTGTTTGATATCTAGTACTTCTTGGAGTGGTCTCATCAGTCGAATCTTCGTGTGGTCAAAAGGGGAAAGGGGTATGGTCTCACTAAAGGGAATTTTTGAATAAGTTCAGAAGAGAAAAGATGTAAAAGATCTTTTGAAAGGGAAAGTTGTAGAGAAAAATCTTTGCTATGGGCTTGCCAGTTTCTAGGGTCACGTCCTACAGTCAACATGTGCTCTGATACCATCTTGTAGCGACCCGACCCGAATGGGTCAAGTCTCTGTGCTTAAGTGTCATCCCTGGATCGGTATGCTGACACACACAGTACTCGAGGATTTATAACAGAGGTAAATCACATGTAAAAGTAACGTAAATACTATTACCTCAATCCATATAGCGGAAGCAACAAGGTTGTGGATTCCCATCAACACCAACGGCAAAGTTGAGTGTAGAAATAGTAACCCTAATGTATCACTTACTCGTCGTAAGAAATCCTGCAACATGAGACGTTGCAGCCACAAAGGGTCAGTACATTGAATGTACTGGCAAATTCACACCATAGAGAATGATGAATAGAGGCTATCACTACATGCATATTTGGCTGGTGGAAAATCTCTATGGTTCTAGTTTTGCGTAAAGACAATTTTTCCCTACTGCAAAGGAATAAATTTAATTACTATCATGGTGGTTGTTAAACATTGAGAATGGTTGACAGCATTCTCAATCCCAATTAAGTAACATCATTAAAACCCAACATAAATTAATTAAAGTAACGTGATGAGATCAACATGATAATCCAAGAACTAGATACTCAAGATTGTCCATAACCGGGGACACGGCTAACCATGATTAGTTTATTACACTCTGCAGAGGTTTGCGAACTTTTCCCCACAAGATTCGATCGCCTCCGTTGGATTTCTCGCACTACATGGTGTTTGAGAAATGGATGACCGAGACATAGTCTTTCAGAAGCGTTTGCACCTTACGATGGGTAGACCGTACCACCTACAACCCCTACATCTGCTAGTCTACCACTGTAAGAGTTCACACGACTTAATCAACTATGCTAGAGCCCATAATAGCTTGTGGCTACACACGAAAGTTTCTAGCATGAATAATCTTATGATCCCTTTGAGCCTGGGTGGCGGTCCAAAAGAAAAACAGGCAAGTCCTGATAGAAACCAGGTGCCTTAATCCACCCAGATGTGTATTTAAGTTGCCACCTTAAATAAACCATTAAAATTTATCAAACTCACATCTATCATGGATATCACTCACCCAATCCACGTCTACTAGCATAGCATAGCATAATAAGCAAACGTAGAAGCAACTCCCAAAGGTTTCATAATAAACAGGTAATAGGTACTACCTCATCTACTTCCCATCCCACAATTTAATTAGATCCTAATCATGCAATGTGTGAAGCTTGATCTAATGCAATAAAACTGGGTTGTACAAAAGGTATGATCAAAGTGTGAACTTGCCTGCAATGTTGATGACGATGATTCGCACTCAAAATCTTGATAGCTCTACTCGTCAAACTCCGGTCAATCTATCATAAGCAAGCAATAGTAACCAGACATCAGCAATCACTCAAAAGACCAGAAAGATCGAAGAAAACGATTCGGAAAACATCAAAACCAAGCAAATAACTCTTGCAACATAAAACAATTTCTAACAGTACCAAAATTATATGAATTTGGCCTTATCAGAAAATTTAGGTCAAGAGCTTCGATTTGCAAAAAGAATCAACTAAATCGGAGTTACGAAACTCAATTTATGATCAAACGAAGTTTGAATTCAAATCTGATCTAATTCAAATTTTTAAAATTTTCAAAAACATGTTTGAGTTGGATTAATGGATAGAGGGGATCATAACGAAGACGTGGGCGTTGGTTTCGTTGGATTTGGGCAAACGAGTAAAAAGTTATGGCTATTTGAAAAATCAGGGCCAAGCTGTTTTACGGAAGAAAAAATAGCTACGGGCTAGGGTCTAATGTATAAATACATAGACTAATTGATAATCTAATTATTTTATCATATTAGTCTAAAAATAATAAACTACGGAGGTATAAGAAGAAAAAAACAAAGAAAGATACCTTTAGAAGGCAGAGAAAAGACGACTTTGGAGAGAAGAAATAATTTCCAGAAGTCGCGCCGGAGAAGAGAAATATATTTTTCTTAAATGAATCTAGTCAAACCAAAATATTGATTTAACCCGAATCGGATGATTTTTGGAGGCTCTATGGCTCTATATTTATTGGTGGAAAAGAGGCTTAGGGGTCAAAGGCTAGGCAATGTGGGACTAAACGTAGATGAAAATATATGAAACGGAGAAGAAAAGAGGCGATGGGCCTAAAGGCCTTCGGCCGCGCGCACGCTGCATTTTTTTTTCGGCCGCGCGGTACAGTTTTTTTTACAGAATTCGATAAACTGAAAAATGAAAGTAAAAATAAAACTTTATATAGGCATATTATATATCAAAACTTTCAGAAAAAGATTTTCTACGACATGAACATTTTTCCAGCATTAAATAAAATGCACACAAATTCTAATAATTCAAAGAGTGCTACTGGTCTATTAAAATCCAACAAAAATCATTTTAAAAATACCAAAATGATTTCAAATTAATTTTTCTCCAATTTTCTATTGTAGGGAATCATGTTACCCTAATTTCCATATATTTTATTTTTGGAGAAAAATAATTTGAATAAAACTCAAATAACTCCAAATTGAAAATAAATTCAAAAGGGCTTTGAATTTGATTCTTCGAAACTCCCAACTCATATTTCATATGTTTTGAAGAAGTCATTTTATCTTCTCTCATGAAAATCATTGAGTTGCATAAAGTTTCATAAGTGGAAATATTTTCCAAATGAAATTCAAATATTTTCAACACCCCCTTGTCATTTAAATAAATGGAAGAAGTCATGTCATCTTCTCTCCAGGGTTTTGTGATGGAAAGTATTTGAACTCGCAGAGAGCATAAAAATGAAAGTTTGGGAAAGTCCTTTTATTCCCTCTCATTTAACTTTCAAAAAAGTTTCAAATTTCACTCAATTTCACACAATCAATCAAACAATCAATCAAATCTATCTATTTATTATAACATTTCAAAATTTAGAATTTTGAGATGTTACACAATTAGTATCGGTTGATCCTAAGTTTTTGCTTCTTCACATGATGTTTGCTATTCTTAGATGTCATTTTATTTTGCTTTGCTTGCTGTTTGAATAAAATAACAAGATCTGGAATTATTAAATGTTAGCGAGTCTTCACATAGTTGCATAATTATTCGACTACTCATTGATCTTCACTTATATCTCTCGGAGTAGTTTGTCATTTGCTCTAGTGCTTCACTTATATATTTTAGAGCACGGTGGTAGATTTGTTTTATAGAAACAATTGATCTCTCATGCTTCACTTAGATTATTTTGAGAGTCTTAAATAGCATGGTAATTTGCTTAAGTAATCCTAATATGCTCGGTATACAAAAAGAATAATAAAATTATCTTATGAGTGTGTTGAATACTATGAGAAGTTTGATACTTGATAATTGTTTTGAGATATGGAGATGGTGATATTAGAGTCATGCTAGTTGAGTAGTTGTGAATTTGAGAAATACTTGTGTTGAAGTTTGTGATTCCGTAGCATGCACGTATGGTGAACCGTTATGTGATAAAGTCGGAGCATGATGTATTTATTGATTGTCCTCCTTATGAGTGGCGGTCGGGGACGAACGATGGTCTTTTCCTACCAATCTATCCCCCTAGGAGCAGGCGCGTAATACTTTGCTTTGATAACTTGTAGATTTTTGCAATAAGTATATGAGTTCTTTATGACTAATGTTGAATCCATGGATTATACGCACTCTCACCCTTCCACCATTGCTAGCCTCTCTAGTACCGCGCAACTTTCGCCGGTACCATAAACCCACCATTTACCTTCCTCAAAACAGCCACCATACCTACCTATTATGACATTTCCATAGCCATTCCAAGATATATTGCCATGCAACTTTTCACCGTTCTGTTTATTATGACACGCTCCATCATTGTCATATTGCTTTGCATGATCATGTAGTTGACATCGTATTTGTGGCAAAGCCACCGTTCATAATTCTTTCATACATGTCACTCATGAGTCATTGCACATCCAGGTACACCGCCGGAGGCATTCATATAGAGTCACATCTTGTTCTAAGTATCGAGTTGTAGTTCTTGAGTTGTAAGTAAATAAAAGTGTGATGATCATCATTACTAGAGCATTGTCCCAGTAAGGAAAGGATGATGGAGACTATGATTCCCCCACAAGTCGGGATGAGACTCTGGACGAAAATAAAAAAATATAAAAGAGGCCAAAGAAGCCCAAAAAAATAGAAAAAATAGGCCATAAAAAAAGAGAAGGCCCAAATAAAAAAATAAAAAATGACAGAAAAAGAGAGAAGGGGCAATGCTACTATCCTTTTACCACACTTGTGCTTCAAAGTAGCACCATGATCTTCATGATAGAGAGTCTCCTATGTTGTCACTTTCATATACTAATGGGAATCTTTCATTATAAAACTTGGCTTGTATATTCCAATGATGGGCTTCCTCAAAATGCCCTAGGTCTTCATGAGCAAGCAAGTTAGATGCAGACCCACTAGTTTCTTTTGTTGAGCTTTCATATACTTATAGCTCTAGTGCATCCGTTGCATGGCAATCCCTACTCACTCACATTGATATCTATCGATGGGCATCTCCATAGCCCGTTGATATGCCTAGTCGATGTGAGACTATCTTCTCCTTTTTGTCTTCTCCACAACCACCATTCTATTCCACCTATAGTGCTATATCCATGGCTCACGCTCATATATTGCGTGAAGATTGAAAAAGTTTGAGAACATCAAAAGTATGAAACAATTGCTTGGCTTGTCATCAGGGTTGTTTATGATTTAAATACTTTGTGTGGTGAAGATGGAGCATAGCCAGACTATATGATTTTGTAGGGGTAGCTTTCTTTAGCCATGTTATTTTGAGAAGACATAATTGCTTAGTTAGTATGCTTGAAGTATTATTGTTTCTATGTCAATATTAAACTTTTGTCTTGAATCTTATGGAGCTGAATATTCATGCCACAATTAAGAAGAATTGCATTGAAATTATGCCAACTAGCATTCCACATCAAAAATTATTTCTTCTATCATTTACCTACTCGAGGACGAGCAGGAATTAAGCTTGGGGATGTTGATACGTCTCCAACGTATCTACAATTTTTTATTGCTCCATGCTATACTATTTACTGTTTTGAATGTTTATGGTCTTTATTATACACTTTTATATCATTTTTGGGACTAACCTATTAACCCAGAGCCCAGTGCCAGTTTCTGTTTTTACCCTGTTTTAGGGTTTCGAAGAAAAGGAAAATCAAACGGAGTCCAATTGACGTGAAACTTCACGGAACTCATTTTTGGAAGGAAAGAAGCCGAGAAGACTTGGAGTGCACGTCGGGGGATCTACGAGGAGGTCACGAGGCAGGGGGGCGCACCCACCCCCCCTGGGCGCGCCCTCCACCCTCGTGAGCCCCTCGTGGCCCCCCTGACGTACTTCTTCCGCCTATATATCTCCATATACCCTAAAAACATCCGTGAACACAACAGATCGGGAGTTCCGCCGCCAGAAGCCTCCGTAGCCACCGAAAACCAATCTAGACCCATTCCGGCGCCCTGCCAGAGGGGGCAATCCCTCTCCGGTGGCCATCTTCATCATCCCGGTGCTCTCCATGACGAGGAGGGAGTAGTTCTCCCTCGGGGCTGAGAGTATGTACCAATAGCTATGTGTTTGATCTCTCTCTCATGTTCTTGAGATGATACGATCTTGATGTATCGCGAGCTTTGCTATTATATTTGGATCCTATGATGTTTTCTCCCCCCTCTACTCTCTTGTAATGAATTGAGTTTCCCCTTTGAAGTTATCTTATCGGATTGAGTCTTTAAAGATTTGAGAACACTTGATGTATGTCTTGCCGTAGATATCTGTGGTGACAATGGGATATCACGTGATTCACTTGATGTATGTTTTGGTGACCAACTTGCGGGTTCCGCCCATGAACCTATGCATAGGGGTTGGCACACGTTTTCGTTGTGATTCTCCAGTAGAACTTTGGGGCACTCTTTGAGGTCCTTTGTGTTGGTTGAATAGATGAATCTGAGATTGTGTGATGCATATCGTATAATCATGCCCACGGATACTTGAGGTGACATTGGAGTATCTAGGTGACATTAGGGTTTTGGTTGATTTGTATCTTAAGGTGTTATTCTAGTACGAACTCTAGGGCTGTTTGTGACACTTATAGGAATAGCCCAACGGATTGATTGGAAAGAATAACTTTGAGGTGGTTTTGTGCCCTACCATAATCTCTTCGTTCATTCTCCGCTATTAGTGACTTTGGAGTGACTCTTTGTTGCATGTTGAGGGATAGTTTTATGATCCAATTATGTTAGTATTGTTGAGAGGACTTACACTAGTGAAAGTATGAACCCTAGGCCTTATTTCCTATCATTGCAATACCGTTTACGCTCACTTTTATCATTCATTACCTTGCTGTTTTTATAATTTCAGATTACAAATACCTTTATCTACTATCCATATACCACTTGTATCACCATCTCTTCGCCGAACTAGTGCACCTATACAATTTACCATTATATTGGGTGTGTTGGGGACACAGGAGACTCTTTGTTATTTGGTTGCAGGGTTGCTTGAGAGAGACCATGTTCATCCTACGCCTCCTACGGATTGATAAACCTTAGGTCATCCACTTGAGGGAAATTTGCTACTGTCCTACAAACCTCTGCACTTGGAGGCCCAACAACATCTACAAGAAGAAGGTTGTGTAGTAGACATCAGAGCCCAGTGTCAGGTACTGTCTATGATATCAATTCAAAATTTGAACTCCTAAATTTCTGCTTGTGCCTTACCTTCTCTCTTGTATGAAAACTAATTTCAGATGAATCTCCTTGCTCAAAGGATCATACGATCTCAAAACAATAATGTGCTCTGCATTGCTCTTGTCAGTACCTCTCTCCCTTTTGCCTTGTAATGTTGTACTTAATTAATTGCTATTTGATTATGTATCATCAGTTGCACCTGAGCTTCATTATCCTCTGTTTCTTCCAATATTATTTGATCTATATTTACTCTTTGCAAAATGTAGAATAATGGCAATGCTTATAAAGAATTTTCTTTGGGGAATTTATTGAATTATCCTTCCATCAACATGGAGAAGGGCTTTGTCTAGCCCGTGTTAACATGTAATGTAAGTTCATCCTTCTCAAGCCTTCAAACTTTGTTCTAGTATAGATTTGGATAGGCATCATTTCCTCCACTGTTGTTTGCTTTGCTGTTTACATCTGATTGGATGTTTGCAACAACTACCAGTTTCAAATTGTAGTTGTAAAAACATGTTCCTTATGCAGAACATATCCATTTATTTGCTTATATAATTGTGAAACCTTTACGTGTCTCCTTGTTTCTCTTCTAGACTCGTATCTCTTACGCCAGGCAGAACTTTAGGGAAGATAGTGAGCCAAACCATCTTGAGGAAAGTGAGATGACCCCAAGGTCCTGTCTTGATGAAGACAGTGAGTTGAAGCTACTCACCAGCAGGTGTGAGACAACCTCTGTGCAGTCGCTGCCTCAATCAGTTTGACTTCTTCAGTCTCAACTTAAAGCGGAAAGGCTTGCTTCAGCTCAGCTCCGACTTGAAGTCAAAGATGCAATGAAGATGTCAGAGGACTATCGTGCGCACCATCATGCCTTAAATCTAGTGTTGATGCATCTATCATTGACACAACTGAGGTCTACTCAGCTTCTTCAGTTGTTTGGGGGCCCGACCTGGCCAGGCCTAGTGCCTTCTGAAGTGCTCTCAGTTTTGTATATTCTTTTGTCGGCGCGTTTATTTGCACTGGTGGCGACCTTTGATGCCCAGTGGATGTAATATGTGTGATAGCCGTAATAGCCTAGCGTAAGTTGCTTGCTTATTTATTTCCTTGTTGCCTTGTTTATTTGTTTGCTTCTAGTCATTGCAGTTCCTTTTCCACGGTTTGCTAGTGGCTGCAATAACCTATTTTTTAAAACTAGGCCACAATAACCATGGGCTAATATTTACTGTAATGACACTGGGCCTCCTACGGGCCGTAGAAACAGTGGGCCTTCTACGGGCCGTATCATCAATGGGCCTTATACGGGCAATATGATCGATGGCCAAACATGGGCCAATAACATGCCGCATTATGGTCGTAAACGGGCTAGAGTTGGAATCATCCATTCATGGGCCGACCATAACGGGCCATGGTTAATAGGCCGTATTTGATGACGCTAAGAAAACGGCCCAACGTGTTAACGGACCACAAACGGGCCAACTATAACCATGGGCTGAATTTGGCCCACAAGCAGAAAATGACAGTAACGGGTTGTAAGTAAATGAATGCTGGAAATGAGCCCAAGAATAAATGGGCTCTGAGAAGGCCGAAAGATAACATGGGTGGAAACGGCCAAACAGAATAACGGGCCGTTAATGGGTATAAAGTGATACACTGTTCATTACGGGCCAGTTTCACCACGGGCCATTAATGGGTGTAAAGTGATACACTGTTCATTACGGGCCAGTTTCACCATGGGCCGAAAGATGCCATGGGCCATACATGGGCCAGAAGTGAAAACAGGTTGGAATCATATTGGGTGGCCCAAATGATGCTATTGGGCTTAATTCGGATAGGGCATAAGGGGCCTTGGATTAGAGGGTCGTAAATGGGCTATATGCGAACATGCCGTTAACAGGCTTTACATGGGCCGGCCCGCCACCTTTTGACCAAGTCAAATGGGCCGGCCTTTTCACAGGAATGGGCCTTTGTTGGGCCGTGCCACGTGTTGACGTATCATAGGCGCCTATCTGACCCACTAACGAGCTGACACGTGTTTCGTCCGGCCAATAAGAATTTTACACGTGGAAATTTCCCATTGGTCGGGGCTGTTAACGGGTTATCGGATCCAAAACCCGACCCGATAGCTTAACGACGTTCCGTTACGGTGGATGCCACATGTCGGTCACCCTTGACGAAAGCACTTTTGTGACGCGCGATTTATCGTCATGGAAGTGGACACTTCCATGATGATAATTTTGGTAATGTCATGGAACACTTCTACGACAGCACAGGTATGACTATCTTGATTCTGTCATAAATTTGTCATGGATGTACATGCATGACAAAAACGCGACCTACTGTGACAAACACGTATCATCACGGAAGTGTATTTTTTTGTAGTGAAGGTTGTGTGTTGATATGGTATCCGTTGTACTATGAATTTTGCTGGGTCCGTTGAGCCATCCCTCCAATACTGTTCCACGCCCAGTAGAGGGTTTTTTCTTCTTTGTCATTAACTTGGGTGTCTTATGATAGTGCACCCTTTTGCTTCGGACTGGGTGTGTATTCGGAGCTGGATTATCCCAAAATTTCGTTTCGTTTTTCCAGGCGCTTTCCATCGCATAGTACTTTCGTACAATGGACGCCAAGTCAGCAAAGCGTGATATGTCACGGCGACTTATGGCGTTAAGGATTCCCTTGTCCGTGCAATTATTGCAGAAAAATGAGACTGTGTCTTCCTCGCGACAATCCTTAACATTGTTCATCACAAGGAGGAATCTGGCCCAATAATGTTGTACTGCTTCCTGGGGCTCTTGCCTGATGTGGGAGAGATCGTCTATGCTTGGGTGGGTGGGTGGATTTGAGTCTGAACCCTTACCCGATCTGAGACCTAGGGGCCGAGGAGTTTCCAATCTTGGAAGTTCGGGTTCCGGGATGTTGCCCGATAAGTCTGGCCCGCTGCATGACTCTAGGTTCAGAGCTTGGGTGATGTCCTCCCGTAAACGGGTATCCGGATCGGAGAGCTCAGGAATCTGGACATAGTTAGTCCTCAAGATAGAGGAAGAATTGCCGCATTGTTCCTCCACCACCGCAATATGATGGGTGACTGGTGGAGAGTTAATCTCCCTTAGATTGGGTTTAAGCCCAATCAGATCATAGTCTATAGCGACTCCCAAGGCGGCGATGCGATCCAAGAGCTCGTTTAGGGAGGAGAGCTCCATTGGATCCATCTGCTCGGCGAATTCCGAGCTGACGTGGAGGCAGTTTTCGATGACCTGAGAAGTCATCGTCGGTGCAGCAGCCGAACGTGCAGTCATGATGAAACTGCCTAGCCAGAGAGTTTGGCTGACAGACAGGGCTCCCCCGGCGGTAATGTTGTTTCTAACAACGAGACGAGGCATCCTTCCTTACGGCGACGACACAATGGAACTCTCAATGAAAGCACCAATGTCGGTGTCAAAACCGGCAGATCTCGGGTAGGGGGTCCTGAACTGTGCGTCTAAGGCGGATGGTAACAGGAGGCAGGGAACACGATGTTTTACCCAGGTTTGGGCCCTCTTGATGGAGGTAAAACCCTATGTCCTGCTTGATTGTTCTTGATAATATGAGTAGTACAACAGTAGATCTACCACAAGATCAGAGAGGCTAAACCCTAGAAGCTAGCCTATGGTATGATTGTATATTGTCCGACGGACTAAAGCCCTCCGGTTTATATAGACATCGGAGGGGGCTAGGGTTACACAAGGTCGGTTACAAAGGAGGAGATATACATATCCGTATTGCTAGCTTGCCTTCCACGCCAAGGAGAGTCCCATCCGGACACGGGGCTAGGGTTACACAAGGTCGGTTACAAAGGAGGAGATATACATATTCGTATTGCTAGCTTGCCTTCCACGCCAAGGAGGGTCCCATCCGGACACGGGACGAAGTCTTCAATCTTGTATCTTCATAGTCCAACACTCCGGTCAAAAGATATAGTACGGCTGTCCGGATACCCCCTCATCCAGGACTCCCTCAACTGGAGCAAAATTGTGAATGATCGCAGAGAAGTGCTAGGGGGCAGCAATCAGAAGCGCAACCCACGATTAGGAGACAGGTTCATTTGCATGCTCCAATATGATGAATCAGGAAAGCTATACATGTTCTATGCTATTTTACCTGAGAGAGAGCAGCGGGAGTGATTAGATTGTTCATGCTCTTAGTAATTGTCTTCTCATGTCCGTGTTCTTCATCCTGAACTTAATCTCAAAGAGTGATTTGCTTTTGTGGTGTTATGAACACTTATAATATCATTACCATGTTGAAATCGATGATATCTTTGCTTTTGGTACAAGTGAATATGTCTTCTTTCAGCTAGTGTTGGTGGTGATTAGATAGCGGTAATGACTATATGATGATTAAGTAGTGGTAACGAGACGACTATATATGATGATTTTTAGCTACCTATGAAAACTGTTGTAAGAGTTTTATATTAATATGATGATGATGATGATGATGAGTTATTATATCATTTATGAAAGAAACCGTAGATTAGTTTCAACTGGATGGATTATAGCTAAGTGATCAAGTATATGCCATATCCATATTACCTCGATCACTTAATTAGGTGATCAAGTAAATATGGATATGGCATATACTTGATGACTTAGCTAGGATCCACATGCATCCAGTCAAACTAATCTGCGGTACTTTCGCCTAATGATTTAACAACTCATTATAATGTAAAACAATCACTAAATTAAATTGAAAACACAAAATTAAAGTAAAAATAAAAAATAAAACCAAAACACACCCAAACATTTAGTACCGGTTGGTGTTACCAACCGGTACTAATGTCCTATGTGCACCCGGGCCTGGCTCGTGCCACGTGGTGGCACTTTAGCGCCGGTTCGTGATGAACCAGTACTAAAGGGGGGACATTTAGTCCCCACTCTTTAGTGCCAGTTGTGGAACCAGCGCTAAAGCCTGGTTCTGCACTAGTGCTCGTCCTCGAGTAGGTAAATGATAAAAACAGAATTTTTGATGTGGAATGCTACCTAGCATAATTCTCAATGTAATTTTCTTTATTGTGGCATGAATGTTCAAATCCGAAGGATTCAAGACAAAATTTTAATATTGACATAAAAATAATAATACTTCAAGCATACTAACAAAGCAATCATGTCTTCTCAAAATAACATGGCTAAAGAAAGTTATCCCTACAAAATCATATAGTCTGGCTATGCTCTATCCTCACCACACAAAATATTTAAATCATGCACAACCCTGATGACAAGCCAAGCAATTGTTTCATAATATTGAAGTTCTCAAACTTTTTCAATCTTCATGCAATACATGAGCGTGAGCCATGGACATAACACTATAGGTGGAATAGAATGGTGGTTGTGGAGAAGACAAAAAGGAGAAGATAGTCTCACATCAAATAGGCATATCAACGGGCTATGGAGATGCCCATCAATAGATATCAATGTGAGTGAGTAGGGATTGCCATGCAACGGATGCACTAGAGCTATAAGTGTATGAAAGCTTAACAAAAGAAACTAAGTGGGTGTGCATCCAACTTGCTTTCTCACGAAGACCTGGGGCATTTTGAGGAAGCCCATCATTGGAATATACTAGCCAAGTTCTATAATGTAAAGTTCCCATTAGTATATGAAAGTGACAAAATAGGAGACTCTCTATCATGAAGATCATGGTGCTACTTTGAAACACAAGTGTGGTAAAAGGATAGTAACATTGTCCCTTCTCTCATTTTTTTATTTGGGCCTTTTCTCTTTTTTTCTTTTTCTTTTTTTATTTTTCGTCCAGAGTCTCATCCCGACTTGTGGGGGAGTCATAGTCTCCATCATCCTTTCCTCACATGGGACAATGCTCTAATAATGATGATCATCACACTTTATTTACTTACAACTCAAAAATTACAACTCGATTCTTAGAATAAAATATGACTCTATGTGAATGCCTCCGGCGGTGTACCGGGATGTGCAATGACTCATGAGTGACATGTATGAAAGAATTATGAACGGTGGCTTTGCCACAAATAAGATGTCAACTACATGATCATGCAAAGCAATATGACAATGATGAAGCATGTCATAATAAACGGAACGGTGGAAAGTTGCATGGCAATATATCTCGGAATGGCTATGGAAATGCCATAATAGGTAGGTATGGTGGCTGTTTTGAGGAAGGTATATGGTGGGTTTATGGTACCGGTGAAATTTGCGCGATACTAAAGAGGCTAGCAATGGTGGAAGGGTGAGAGCGCGTATAATCCATGGACTCAACATTAGTCATAAATAACTCACATACTTATTTCAAAAATCTATTAGTTATCGAAACAAAGTACTACGTGCATGCTCCTAGGGGGATAGATTGGTAGGAAAATACCATCACTCGTCCCCGACCGCCACTCATAAGGAAGACAATCAATAAATAAATCATGCTCTGACTTCATCACATAACGGTTCACTATACGTGCATGCTACGGGAACCACAAACTTTAGAACAAGTATTTATCAAATTCACAACTACTCAATGAGCATGAGTCTAATATCACCATCTTCATATCTCAAAACAATCATCAAGTATCAAACTTCTCATAGTATTCAATACACTTATTATGAAAGTTTTTATTATACCCATCTTGGATGCCTATCATATTAGGACTAATTTTATAGCCAAAGCAAATTACCATGCTGTTCTAAAAGACTCTCAAAATAATATAAGTTAAGCATGAGAGATCAATAATTTCTATAAAATAAAACCACCACCGTGCTCTAAAAGATATAAGTGAAGCACTAGAGCAAAACTATCTAGCTCAAAAGATATAAGTGAAGCACATAGAGTATTCTAATAAATTCCAATTCATGTGTGTTCTCAAAAAAGGTGTGTACAGCAAGGATGATTGCGGTAAACTAAAAAGCAAAGACTCAAATCATACAAGACGCTCCAAGCAAAACACATATCATGTGGTGAATAAAAATATAGCCTCAAGTAAAGTTACCGATAGAAGAAGACGAAAGAGGGGATGCCTTACGGGGCATACCCAAGATTAGGATTTTGGTTGTCCTTGTATTTTACCTTGGGGTGCCTTGGGAATCCCCAATCTTGGGCTCTTTCCACTCCTTATTCCAAAATCCATCAAATCTTTACCCAAAACTTGAAAACTTCACAACACAAAACTCAACAGAAAATCTCATGAGCTCCGTTAGTATAAGAAAACAAACCACCACTTCAAGGTACTGTAATTAACTCATTATTTATTTATATTGGTGTTAAACCTACTGTATTAAAACTTCTCTATGGCTCATACCCCCCCCCCCATACTAGCCATAGATTCATCAAAATAAGCAAAGAACACATGAAAAACAGAATCTGTCAAAAACAGAACAGTCTGTAGTAATCTGCAGGTTTCGCATACTTATGTAACTCCAATAATTCTGAAATAAATTGGTGTGCGTGAGGAATTTGTCTATTAATCATCTGAAAAAAGAATCAACCTAATCGTACTCTCCAGTAAACAATGGCGGATAATCTCGTGAGCGCTAAAGTTTTTGTTTTTTACAGCAAGATCGCAAAGACTTCCCCCAAGTCTTCCCAAAGGTTCTACTTGGCACAAACACTAACTAAAACATAAAAAACACAATCATGACAGAATCTAGATGAATTATTTATTACTAAACAGGAACAAAAAACAAGAAACAAAAACAATTGGGTTGCCTCACAACAAGCGCTATTGTTTAACGCCCCTAGCTAGGCATTGATAATTTCAATGATGCTCACATGAAAGACAAGAATTGAAGCACAAAGAGAACATCATGAAACACGTGACAAACACATCTAAGTCTAACATAGTTCCTGTGTAGGCACCTTATAGGCAAACAAATTATTATAGCAAGCAAAAACTAGGATATGCAAGGAAGCGAAAAGAAACAATAGCAATCTCAACATAATGAGAGGTGATTTAGTAACATGAAAATTTCTACAATCATATTGTCCTCTCTCATAATATTTACATGTGGTTTAATAAGAAAATTTAACAAAATATCTATCACATAAAATATTTTCAACACGATCCACATGCATGCAAAGTTGACACTCTCCAAACCAACTTTTATTAAAAACTTCATAAGATTGAACATTATCCAAATATGTGGGATCTAAAGTTGACACTCTTCCAAACCCACTTTCAATATTATTGCAAACATTATTATCAATCTCATATTCATCATAGGGCTTAAATAAATTTTCAAGATCATAAGAAGAATCACCCCAATCATGATCATTGCAACAAGTAGAGGACATAGCAAAACTAGCATCACCAAGCTTCGGGTTTTGCATATTATTAGCACAATTTACATCAATAGAATTTATAATAATATCATTTCAATGATGCTTTTCATTCAAGGAGCTATCGTGAATCACTTCATAAGTTTCTTCTTTCAACACTTCATCACAATTTTTAGATTCACGAATTTCAAGCAAAATCTCATAAAGATAATCTAGTGCACAAAACTCACTAGCAATTGGTTCATCATAACTGGATCTTTTAAAAAGATTAGAAAGAGGATGAGGATCCATAACACTAGATTTTTAGCAAGCAAAGATGCAAGCAAATATAAGGCACATGGTAACACGAGCAAACAGAAGGACGAACGGAAGAGGGCGAATAAAATGACAAAGGTGAAGTGGGGGAGAGGAAAACGAGAGGCAGATGGCAAATAATGTAATGCGAGGGATAAGAGTTTGTGATGGGTACTTGGTATGTCTTGACTTGTGTACAAACGTCCCTAGCAACGGCGCCAGAAATCCTTCTTGCTACCTCTTGAGCTTGCGTTGGTTTTTCCCTTGAAGAGGAAAGGGTGATGCAGCAAAGTAGCGTAAGTATTTCCCTCGGTTTTGAGAACCAAGGTATCAATCCAGCAGGAGGTATGTAGGATCGAAAGTATGTCTAGAGGGGGGGTGATTAGACTAGTTGACCAAATAAAAATCTAGCCTTTTCCCAATTTTAGTTCTTGGCAGATTTTAGCTATCTTAGCACAAGTCAAGCAATCTCCACACAATTCCAGCAAGCATGCAAAAGAGTATATGAGCAGTGGAAAGTAAAGCATGCAACTTGCAAGAATGTAAAGGGAAGCGTTTGGAGGATTCAAACGCAATTGGAGACACGGATGTTTTTGTCGTGGTTCCGATAGGTGGTGCTATCGTACATCCACGTTGATGGAGACTTCAACCCATCGAGGGTAACGGTTGCGCGAGTCCACGGAGGGCTCCACCCACGAAGGGTCCATGAAGAAGTAACCATGTCTATTCCATCACGGCCGTCGCCCACGAAGGACTTGCCTCACTAGCGGTAGATCTTCACGACGTAGGCGATCTCCTTGCCCTTACAAACTCCTTGGTTCAACTCCACAATCTTGTCGGAGGCTCCCAAGTGACACCTAGCCAATCTAGGAGACACCACTCACCAAGAAGTAACAAATGGTGTGTTGATGATGAACTCCTTGCTCTTGTGCTTCAAATGATAGTCTCCCCAACACTCAACTCTCTCTCACGGGATTTGGATTTGGTGGAAAGAAGATTTGAGTGGAAAGTAACTTGGGAAGGCTAGAAATCAAGATTAATATGGTTGGAATGGAATATCTTGACCTCAACACAAGTGTAGGTGGTTCTCTCTCAGAAAATGTGTATTGGAATTGTAGGTATGTTCTGATGGCTCTCTCCACAAATGAAGAGTGGGTGGAGGGGTATATATAGCCTCCACACAAAATCTAACCGTTACACATAATTGGCCAAACTCAGTGGGACCGAATGGTTAAACTCGGTCGGACCGATTCAGCAAACCTAGTGACCGTTAGGATTTTCGGTGGGACTGAGATGCAACTCGGTAGGACCGATATGGTTAGGGTTAGGGCATAACGTAATCTCGGTGTGACCGATTACACAAACTCGATGGGACCGATTTTGGTAATAAGCTAACCATAGAGTTGGTCAGATAAACTCGGTGGGACCGATTCGCTCATCTCGGTGAGACCGAAATGTTACAAAAGGGAAACAGAGAGTTTACATTGCAATCTCGGTGGGACCGATCGCTCATCTCGGTAAGACCGAAACGTTACAAAGGGAAACAGAGAGATTACAATCCCATCTCGGTGAGACCGAGATCCCTATCGGTGAGACCGATTTGCCTAGGGTTTGTGGCAGTGGCTATGACATTTGAAACTCGATGGCGCCGGATAGAAAGAATCGGTGGGGCCGAGTTTGACTTTTGGTTTAGGTCATATGTGGATGTGGGAAGGTAGTTGAGGGTTTTGGAGCATATCACTAAGCATTTTGAGAAAGCAAGCCATTAAGTAACACCTCATCCCTCCTTGATAGTATTGGCTTTTCCTATAGACTCAATGTGATCTTGGATCACTAAAATATAAAATGTAGAGTCTTGAACTTCAAGCTTGAGCCAAACTTTTTGTCCTTAGAATTTTGAGGGATCCACTTTCCTCATCCATGCCATGCCATTCATTGAGCTTTTCCTAAAATATTAATCTTGGAATAATGTTAGCTCAATGAGCTGTATGTTGTTAGGAATTACCAAAACCACCCAGGGATAGTTGCACTTTCAATCTCCCCCTTTTTGGCAATTGATGACAACATATAGATCAAAGCTTCGACAAATGATAATAAGAGTGAAAGATATTGTCGCTTTGAGAAGTATGTGAAAAGCAAGAGTTCCCCCTAAATTTGTGCATATCTTAAGATTTGCTTTGGACTGCAAATGCACAATGAGTTAGGATCATAGGTTACTCTTCCATGTCACATACATCTTGGTGGAGCGCTCAAAATAATAAGAATTAAATACATGCACTCATCATCAAGAAAAGTGAATGATCATATAAGGATAAGTAAGATAATATCATCTAACAAGCATAAGTGTAGCTTATGATCAACCACATGATCATCAATGTCTCACAGATAATAGCATAGTATCTCAGGCAATCAAAAGACAGACAAAGTTCAACCACCAAAGCAAGAGGGAATAAAAAACAACGCTCTCTCTCGAAGCCTATGATCTATACATTTTTCTCCCCCTTTGGCAACAAGTTACCAAAAAGTTCATAGAAAATGCATAGCACTAGAACGTCTCTCAAGCTTGGTCTTCAGGTGGTGGTGTCCGGAGAACGCCAAGGACGAAGGCTTCAGTTGATGTGGATGGAGCTGATGGAGTAGGTGCTGGAGCTGGTGGCATTGAAGCTGTAGCTGGTGTAGATGAAGTGGCTCTGGTGTCTGTTACTGGCACTACAGTTGATCTCTGAGCTCGAGGCACTCTGGCAAATGCATCAGTGGTTGTCTTGCCCTTCCTCTCCTACATATCATCTTGAAGTTGCTCCACAACAGACTGAATCTCAGTTACCTTCACATCCAAGTCATAGAATTTTTGCTCCACGATTCTTTCCAAGCTCTCCTGGTTTTGAGTTAGGGTGGCCAGTCCCTTCTCAATCCTTAGAGTGGATGCAATCAGGTAGCCAAGCTGATCTTGCTTGCTTTTCAAAAAGTACTCAGATGCCTCCTCTTGAGTTGGCATCTTGGCAGCCTTCTCTTTCTTTGCTTTCTCCTTCTTCTCTTGAGCTTGTACTGATGATGGTTCATTCTCATTCATCACAACTTGATTGTCCGCAAAGTTAGGATAGATAGGCAAGTGTTCCTTATCCAACAAGTATGTGCCTGTGCCCATCTTTGAGTTTATCAACTCCTAGATCTGTGGGGCATATCCACAACTTCTTTTCTGGTTAGCTGCAGTCCTCTTGATAGTCTCAACTATAAGGCTCATGACCTTGAACTTCTGTGGCACATCAAATATATGTACAAGTTAATTGCATGGCCTCTGATCATTCTGTGATCACCATACTTGGGAAAGAGAGTGTGCCTAAGGATCCAATTGATTGTAGGCAGCAATAACAGCAAGTGTTTTACTGACCCAAACTGGTGAGTCTCAAGACCATCTTCAGGAATCTCCTTGTACATGTTTGCCATAGAGTTGTGATCCATCTTCTTCTTGGCATAGACATCCAAGTCATCTTCTTCTTCCTTAGGAGCATTGATCAGATTTACCCATTCCTCAATAGTTGAGTGGTAACTTGTACCTTCAGACATCCATACTATCCTGCCATCTGGATAGAAGTGTGCTGTGGAGTAGAATTGCATTATGAGCTCCTCATTCCACTTTGTGAGCTTTTGCCCAACAAAGTCTGTAACTCCACAAGCACTGAAGCTGTCAAACACACTAGGATAGTGTTCCTCATTTTCCTTGATATACTTCCAGTCGACCCACCTCATTTCACACACTATAGGCTTCTTGTCCAACAACACTGTCTCATAGAAGTCCTGCTGTTCCTTTGTGTGGAACCTGTAATCAACAACAGTCCTTCTCCTGGTAGCATATGGATCTGTCTCTCTCCATAGCCTCAACCCTGAGTCTCTCCTGATCTTTATGTTCTCAGCCACAGGATGAGCATCATTGTGGTCTGGAATCTTGGGTTTGAGCTTTCTCAGGACTTGTCCTTCATCATCTTCATCAGCAGCAACTTCAGGCACTGGGGCCTTATTCTTCTCAGCAGCTGGTATACTCCTGGTATTCCTCTTAGGTGCACTCTTGGGCTTGGAGGCTGCTTTGGGTGCTTCTTTAGGCTTTGATGAAGCAACCCCTGTCCTGATAGCATCACCCATAAGCTTCTGGGCCTTAGGTGATGGTGCAGCAACCTCTTCTTCCTCTTCCTCTTCAGAATCTCTCATGATTGAGGATCTCCCAAGCACTCTAGCAGTGGTATTTTTGATTCTCTCCTTCCTCTTCTTCCCTTCTGCAGCAGCCTCTTTGGGTTCAGATCCCAAAGGGACTTGAGTAGATGCTCTGGCCTTAGACATTGGAATTCTCTTTGCAGGAACCTTTTGCTTCATGCCTGGCTTGGTGGCAGCAGCAGTGCTATATTCCTTCTTAACCACTTTCTTCTTGGAAGTGGCCTCATTCTCAACTGCCACATAGTCTTCATCCTCAGACTCTGAAGTTTTCTTCTTCCTTGTTCTGGTGGCAGCTTTGGGCAAGTTGCTGGGAGTGCTCCTGCTACCATCATCTGAACTGCTAGAGGGACTAGTGCCCTCACTCAGGTGAACCTGCTCCTCTGACCTGTTCTGGCTGTCACTCTGATCAGACATATTGCAAACACTGATAGCAGACCATGTGAATAGATATATATGAGATAGAGTGGATGAGCATCACAAAATGCAGAGGTTTTTGCAAGAGAATGAGTCAAAAACTTAGTTTTAGTTTTCCACAGAAAGCATTTCGGATCAACCGATTTGTAAACTCGGTGATACCGAAGCAGCTGTTGGAACCTAAACTAGTGAACTCGGTCAGACCGAGTCACAGTTCGGTGGCACCGAGACTGCTAGGGTTTCACAAAGTCCTGAACTCGGTCACACCAATTTGCAATTCTCGGTCTGACCGAAAATTACATGTGCAATGGCCTGAGCCGAATCGGTGGTACCGAGTTCCACAACTCGCTGGGTCCGACATGGTTTTGGCGGAAACCTAACCCTAAATTTTCAATTCAACTCTAATCTACGAAGTGTTTTGACTGGATAAGATCGATTCAATCATGGTAAGAATCATAATGAACACAATGTGCTAGGAATCGGACGGGGATAGCACTGTGATCGAGTCCATACCCTAGTTCGGCGATGAACTCGCTACGGCGGCAACGGCGGGGAAGAATTCTGTTGACGGCGGCAGAGACCAGTGACAGGAGGCGGCTGGCGACGAGGAGGACGATCCGGAGACCCAGGAGGCAGAGCGAGCTATGCGCGGGCGAAGGGGTTTCGGAGAAATTTCCAAAATTTTGCCCGTGAGTATATATAGCCCAACCCTGTCGGTGTGACCGAGTGGAACAACTCGGTGGCACCGAGATTCATAACTGCAAGCAGTTACTAAAACTCGGTGTGACTGAAATGTTCAAATCGGTTGCACCGAGATTGAAAACCTAGATTGACTTAGTGATCTCAGTATGACCGAAATGGATGAATCGTTCAGACCAAAACGCACAAAGAAGTTTTAGAAGTTTAAGTCTATGACGAATCGGGGACTCCGAGTGCTCCTCACACAGAGTGGTTCGAATCTGACTTGATCAAATTTTGTGATGTAGCATGAATAGAGTTTGAGACGAGAAAAGCATAGATAGCTAGAGAGGGTTCTTAGGCATTCTTGTCCATCCACTTGGCAAAAGAAAAGAGAACCAATCAATCAAAACAACAAGTGGATGTCCTCGAATGAGTAAAACATGCAATCAACATGCTCACACAATAAAATGGCAATTGAAATATGTGGCAAAGCATGCACAACCAATTCTAGCATCTATCAAACAATTGGCGATGACTAGGTCATCTATATATGAGTATATTGACTTAGGAGTCAAATGAGAACATTTGATCATAGGTCATACTCATCGTTTAAGCACAAGTGGGGTTACCACTTTTACATAAAGCATTTGTTGTGTTCACACCATTAGAGTTGCTTTAGCTCAATTCTTAGAGTAAAGCTCCCCCTAGATGTGAGATCCCCCCTAAGAGGGATGAACTAACCTTGGGTTTTGTCGATGATGACTTCATGTAGATGTTGAAGATGTGGATGCTCAATGTTGATGTAGATCATTTGAAGCTATCCATTGGAGTGACTTGCATTTTCAATACCTACACGGGTTAGTCCCACAAGGAACAAACAAGGATATCCATAGACATAGAGTGATGCAAACACAAGATGATGTCTATGAAAGCTTTTGGGTTACCTTGTCCCTTTTCTTACCAACAAGAGGGTTTGTGACTCCTTGAACTAGTGCAAGATGTGGAAGTTGATTGCACTTGTTCTTGCCAAGATGATAAGAGTGAAGTATGTTGGCGGAGTCACCCTCAAGAACTCTCTAGTTCTTCTTCTTCGGGATCCACACCATCTTGATGGGAATCCTCAGTGTTGTAGTTGTACTTGATGAAGTGGAACTTGAAGTAGTCTTGGGAACCCACTTGACCAAGCCCTTAGGAGCTTCTTCAAATGCATCAATTTCCTCTTGAAGCTTGTCCTTGCCTTTTTGCTTGTGGTCTTGTGGTGGAAGATCATCTTGAGCTTGTGTCCCTTTGAGAGAAGTAGGATCATACTTCTCTTGTTGAGGAACAAACTTCGTCTTGGGGTATTGATCTTCTTCCCACTCAACTCCATTGGCATTGAACTTTTGTTCGAAACCAACACCTTGATTCTTCCGGTGCCTTCCTTGCTTGCGTACAATTTCCTCGAATTGCTTACTTCCGGCGAGGCTCATGTAAACACCTTTCTCTATAATTCCCTTCAATAAGCTATTTTCTTGCTCAAGTGTAACTTGGCTAAGAGAATCATTAGTGGAATCAAGAGAACTACTAGAAGAAACAATATTGGATTTAGCATGATTATTGTTACTACTAGAGGAAGAAACTTTCTTGTTCTTGTTACTAGACTTGACTTGAGGCATGTAACTGGATAAGAGTAAACGCTTGGCAATGTAAGAAGAACTTTTCTTATGAAGATCATCATTGATTGCTTTTAAGAACTCATGCTCTTGCTCAAGGTTGAGCTTTTCAAAGCGCAATTTCTCATGAGTCCTTAAAAGTTCTCGATGATCTCCTAAGATAGTTTCATGAGCTAACTTAAGAGTGTTTAGTTCTTTAGTTAGAGACTCAATCTTCTCCTTATCATTGTCATTCGTTTTATCTTGATTAGCATGATTAATTGACGTTTCATCATAGTATTCATCACTACAGTTGTCAACAAGTAAATCATCATCACCTAACAAGTCATCTTCATCACTATTGAAATCAACATACTCGGGGTGTGATACCTTTGGGCCTTTAGCCATGAAGCTGTTGGGTAACATAGTAATTTCAATAAATTTCCTACACACACGCAAGATCATGGTGATGCATAGCAACGAGAGGGGAGAGTGTGATCTACGTACCCTTGTAGATCGACAACGGAAGCGTTTGGTTGATGTAGTCGTATGTCTCCACGGCCCGACCGATCAAGCACCGAAACTACGGCACCTCCAAGTTCTAGCACACGTTCAGCTCGATGACGATCCCCGGACTCCGATCCAGCAAAGTGTTGGGGAAGAGTTCCGTCAGCACGACGGCGTGGTGACGATCTTGATGTACTACTGTCGCAGGGCTTCGCCTAAGCACCGCTACAATATTATCGAGGACTATGGTGGCAGGGGGCGCCGCACACGGCTAAGAATATGATCACGTGGATCAACTTGTGTTTCTCTGGGGTGCGCCTGCCTCCGTATATAAAGGCTCAAGGGGCGGGGGTGCGGCTGGCCAAGAGGTGGCACTCCAGGAGGAGTCCTACTCCCTCCGGGAGTAGGATTCCCCCCCCCCCCCCAATCCTAGTTGGAATAGGATTCACGGAGGGGGGAAAAGAGAAAGGAGGGCCGGCCCCCTCTCCTTGTCCTATTCAGACCAAGGGAGGGGAGGGGCGTGCGGCCCATCTTAGGCTGCCTCTTCTCTTTTCCACTAAGGCCCATATAGCTCCCGGGGAGTTCCGGTAACCTCCCGGTACTCCGGTAAAATCTCGATTTCACCCGAAACACTTCCGATATCCAAACATAGGCTTCCAATATATCAATCTTTATGTCTCGACCATTTCGAGACTCCTCGTCATGTCCGTGATCACATCCGGGACTCCGAACAACCTTCGGTACATCAAAATGTATAAACTCATAATATAACTGTCATCGAAACCTTAAGCGTGCGGACCCTACGGGTTCGAGAACAATGTAGACATGACCGAGACATGTCTCCGGTCAATAACCAATAGTGGGACCTGGATGCCCATATTGGCTCCTACATATTCTATGAAGATTTTTATCGGTCAGACCGCATAACAACATACATTGTTCCCTTTGTCATCAGTATGTTACTTGCCCGAGATTCGATCGTCGGTCTCCAATACCTAGTTCAATCTCGTTACTGGCAAGTCTCTTTACTCGTTCCGTAATACATCATCCCGCAACTACCTCATTAGTTGCAATGCTTGCAAGGCTTAAGTGATGTGCATTACCAAGAAGGCCCAGAGATACCTTTCCGACGATCGGAGTGACAAATCCTAATCTCTAAATACGTCAACCCAACATGTACCTTTGGAGACACCTGTAGAGCACCTTTATAATCACCCAGTTATGTTGTGACGTTTGGTAGCACACAAAGTGTTCCTCCGGCACACGGGAGTTACATAATCTCATAGTCATAGGAACATGTATAAGTCATGAAGAAAGCAATAGCAACATACTAAACGATCGGGTGCTAAGCTAATGGAATGGGTCATGTCAATCAGATCATTCAACTAATGATGTGATCCCGTTAATCAAATGACAACTATTTGTCCATGGTTAGGAAACATAACCATCTTTGATTAACGAGCTAGTCAAGTAGAGGCATACTAGTGACACTCTATTTGTGTATGTATTCACACATGTATTATGTTTCCGGTTAATACAATTCTAGCATGAATAATAAACCTTTATCATGATATAAGGAAATAAATAATAACTTTATTGTTGCCTCTAGGGCATATTTCCTTCAGAAGCATGTTCCAACTCCTTCATTTGGTGAGTCAAATATGTCGTAGGAGTTGGTTGTCACAAGTGCTAGACCGGCAACACCTTCATCTTGAGTATATTCGGAGTCGGAGTGATAGCTTCTCTCGGAGTGGTGGTCGGATTCGGAGCCGGATACCCATTCACCTACATGAGCTTGATGTCTTCGTTTTGTGTAGCTCCTTGATGACTTGTCCTTTCTTTCCGAATCCTTGCTTCTCCGTGAGGGTCTTCGTTCATAACGAACATCTCTACTCCTTCTTTCTCTAGATGGTGATTCTTCTCTTCTACTTCTTCTCTTGGGAGAATCTTCTCTTCTCATGTAGAGGGCCGTACACTCATTGGAATAGTGTCTGGGCCTTCCACAATTGTAGCAATTTCGCTCTCGACTAGACGATCTTTTGTCATTGTAGGACCTTGACTTGGAGCTTCTCTCTTTGCTTCTACTCTTGTAGAACTTGTTGAAGTTCTTCACCATTAAGCTCAATTCTTCATTGAAGGTTTGTTTCTCACTCGATGATGTGGGCGCTTCACATGAGGCTTTGTAAGCACCACTTGATTTGTTGTGAAGTTCCTCTTTATCCTTGAGTGACATCTCATGAGCAACAATTCTTCCGATGACTTCCGTTGTCTTGAGATCTTTGTAATTGGGCATCATTTGGATCAATGTGCACACGGTATCATATTTTCCATCCAAGGCTCTTAGGATCTTCTTGATGATGAATCTATCGGTCATCTCTTCACTCCCTAAGCCGGCAATCTCATTTGTGATAAGAGCAAGCCTATAGTACATTTCAGTGACACCTTCACCATCCTTCATTTTGAACTTGTCAAGTTGACTTTGAAGCACATCCAATTTGGATTCCTTGACGGAGTCAGTACCTTCGTGCATATCAATCAAAGTATCCCAAATTTCCTTTGCATTCTCAATACGGCTGATTTTGTTGAATTCTTCGGGGCACAATCCGTTGAAGAGGATATCACAAGCTTGAGCGTTGTATTGCAGCATCTTCAACTCTTCCGCGGTAGCTTCACGGTTCGGTTCTTTCCCATCAAAGAATTCACCTTGCAAGCCAATACACACAATAGCCCAAACGTCGGGGTTATGTCCAAGAATATGCATTTTCATCTTATGCTTCCAACTAGCAAAATTAGTGCCATCAAAGTAAGGACCTCTATGATGATAATTTCCCTAGCTAGACGCCATACTCTCCTAGGTTGTGAAACCAAGGCTATGACCACCAAAAGCTATGGAAATCAAAGCAAATGGAGACCAAAGCTCTGATACCACTTGTAGGATCGAAAGTATGTCTAGATGGGAGTGATTAGACTACTTGACCAAATAAAAATCTAGCCTTTTCCCAATTTTAGTTATTGGCAGATTTTAGCTATCTTAGCACAAGTCAAGCAATCTCCACACAATTCAAGCAAGCATGCAAAAGAGTATATGAGCAGCGGAAAGTAAAGCATGCAACTTGCAAGAATGTAAAGGGAAGGGTTTGGAGGATTCAAACGCAATTGGAGAGACGGATGTTTTTGTCGTGGTTCCGATAGGTGGTGCTATCTTACATCCACGTTGATGGAGACTTCAACCCACGGAGGGTAATGGTTGCGCGAGTCCATGGAGGGCTCCACCCACGAAGGGTCCACGAAGAAGCAACCTTGTCTATTCCATCACGGTCGTCGCCCACGAAGGACTTGCCTCACTAGCGGTAGATCTTCACGAAGTAGGCAATCTCCTTGCCCTTACAAACTCCTTGGTTAAACTCCACAATCTTGTCGGAGGCTCCCAAGTGACACCTAGCCAATCTAGTAGACACCACTCTCCAAGAAGTAACAAATGGTGTGTTGATGATGAACTCCTTGCTCTTGTGCTTCAAATGATAGTCTCCCCAACACTCAACTCTCTCTCTCATAGGATTTGGATTTGGTGGAAAGAAGATTTGAGTGGAAAGTAACTTGGGGAAGGCTAGAGATCAAGATTCATATGGTTAGAATGGAATATCTTGACCTCAACACAAGTGTAGGTGGTTCTCTCTCAGAAAATGTGTATTGGAAGTGTAGGTATGTTCTGATGGCTCTCTCCATGAATGAAGAGTGGGTGGAGGGGTATATATAGCCTCCACACAAAATCTAACCGTTACACACAATTTGCCAAACTCTGTGGGACCGAATGGTTAAACTCGGTCGGACCGATTCAGCAAACCTAGTGACCATTAGGATTTTTGGTGGGACTAAGATGCAACTCGGTAGGACCGATATGGTTAGGGTTAGGGCATAACGTAATCTTGGTGTGACCGATTACACAAACTCGGTGGGACCGATTTTGGTAATAAGCTAACCAGAGAGTTGGTCAGGTAAACTCGGTGGGACCGATTCGCTCATCTCGGCGAGACCGAAATGTTACAAAAGGGAAACAGAGAGTTTACATTGCAATCTCGGTGGGACCGATCGCTCATCTCGGTAAGACCGAAACGTTACGAAGGGAAACAGAGAGATTACAATCCCATCTCGGTGAGACCAAGATCCCTACCGGTGAGACCGATTTGCCTAGGGTTTGTGGCAGTGGCTATGACATTTGGAACTCGGTGGCGCCGGATAGAAAGAATCGGTCTGGGCCGAGTTTGACTTTTGGTTTAGGTCATATGTGGATGTGGGAAGGTAGTTGAGGGTTTTGGAGCATATCACTAAGCATTTTGAGCAAGCAAGCCATTAAGCAACACATCATCCCTCCTTGATAGTATTGGCTTTTCCTTTAGACTCAATGTGATCTTGGATCACTAAAATATAAAATGTAGAGTCTTGAGCTTCAAGCTTGAGCCAAACTTTTTGTCCTTAGAATTTTGAGGGATCCACTTTCCTCATCCATGCCATGCCATTCATTGAGCATTTCCTCAAATATTAATCTTGGAATAATGTTAGCTCAATGAGCTATATGTTGTTAGGAATTACCAAAACCACCCAGGGATAGTTGCACTTTCAAGGTAACATGCAAGTCACCTAGTACCTACACAAACAAACAATAACTTCGCAACCAACGCGATAAAGGGGTTGTCAATCCCTTCACGGTCACTTACAGAAGTGAGATCTGATAGAGATAATAAGATAAATATTTTTGGTATTTTTATGGTATAGATTGGAAAATAAAGATTGCAAAGTAAACAACTATGGAAATAGCAAATAGATAGTAAAACAATATGATGGAAGATAGACCCGGGGGGCATAGGTTTCACTAGAGGCTTCTCTCAAGATAGCATATACTACGGTGGGTGAACAAATTATTGTCGAGTAATTGATAGAAAAGCAAATAATTATGAGAATATCTAGGCATGATCATGTATATAGGCAACAGTCCGCGACAAGTAGACCAAAACGATTCTGCATCTAATACTACTACTCCACACATCGACCGCTATCCAACATGCATCTAGAGTATTAAGTTCATAAGAACAGAGTAACGCATTAAGCAAGATGACATGATGTAGAGGGATAAACTCAAGCAATATGATATAAACCCCATCCTTTTATCCTCGATGGCAACAATACAATACGTGCCTTTTTGCCCCTGCTGTCACTGGGAAAGGACACCGCAAGATTGAACCGAAAGCTAAGCACTACTCCCATTGCAAGAAAGATCAATCTAGTAGGCCAAACCAAACTGATAATTTGAAGAGACTTACAAAGATATTAAATCATGCATAAGAGATTTCAGAGGAGAATCAAATATTGTTCAAAGATAATCTTGATCATAAACTCACAATTCATCGGATCTCAATAAACACACCGCAAAAAGAGTTACATCGAATAGATCTCCAAGAGAATCGCGGATAACTTTGTATTGAGATCCAAAGAGAGAGAAGAAGCCATCTAGCTAATAACTATGGACCCGAAGGTCTGTGGTAAACTACCCACACATCATCGGAGAGGCTATGGTGTTGATGTAGAAGCCCTCCGTGATCGATTCACCCTTCGGCGAAGCATCGGAAAAGGCCCCAAGATGGGATCTCATGGGTATAGAAGGTTGCGGTGGTGGAAATAGGGTTTCGTGATGCTCCTGGATGTTTTCAGGATATATGGGTATATATAGGAGGAAGAAGTACGTCGGTGGAGCTATGAGGGACCCACGAGGGTGCGGGCGTGCCTACCCTCCTGGGCACACCCTCCTGCCTCGTGGCTCCCTCGTTTCTTTCTTGACGTAGACTCCAAGTCTCCTGGATCACGTTTTTTCCAAAAAATAACTCTCCCGAAGGTTTCATTCTATTTGGATTTCGTTTGATATTCCTTTTCTGTGAAACACTAAAATAGGCAAAAAACATCAATTTGCACTGGGCCTTTGGTTAGTAGGTTAGTCCCAAAAATAATAATAAAAGGTATATTAAAGCCCATTAAACATCCAAAACAGATAATATAATAGCATGGAACAATAAAAAATTATAGATACATTGGAGACGTATCAACAATCGGATGTGATAAGCTCTATGTTCAGATACAACGGGTGCAAGCCAGTTTTGCACACGCGGAATACTCGGGTTAAACTTGACAAGCCTAGCATGTGCAGATATGGCCTTCGAACACTGAGACCGAAAGGTCGAGCGTGAATCATATAGTAGATATGATCAACATAGTGATGTTCACCATTGAAAACTACTCCATCTCACGTGATGATCGGACATGGTTTAGTTGATATGGATCACGTGATCACTTAGATGATTAGAGGGATGTCTATCAAAGTGGGAGTTCTTAAGTAATATGATTAATTGAACTTTAATTTATCATGAACTTAGTACATGATAGTATTTTGCATGTCTATGTTGTTGTAGATAGATGGCCCGTGCTGTTGTTCCATTGAATTTTAATGCGTTCCAAGAGAAAGCTAAGTTTAAAGATGATGGTAGCAACTACATGGACTGTGTCCGTAACTTGAGGATTATGCTCATTGCTCCACAGAAGAATTACGTCCTAGAAGCACCGCTGGGTGACAAACCTGCTGCAGATGCTGCTGAGGACGTTAAGAATGTCTGGCAAAGAAAAGCTAATGACTACTCGATAGTTCAGTGTGCCATGCTTTACGGCTTAGAACCGGGACTTCAATGACGTTTTGAACGTCATGGAGCATATGAGATGTTCCAGGAGTTGAAGTTAATATTTCAAGCAAATTCCCAGATTGAGAGATATGAAGTCTCCAATAAGTTCTACAGCTACAAAATGGAGGAGAATAGTTCTGTCAGTGAATATATACTCAGAATGTCTGGGTACCACAACCACTTGACTCAGCTGGGAGTTAATCTTCCTGATGATAGTGTCATTTGACACAGTTCTTCAATCACTGCCACCAAGCTACAAGAGCTTTGTGATGAACTATAATATGCAAGGGATGGATAAGACAATTCCCGAGCTCTTCGCAATGCTAAAGGCTGCGAAGGTAGAAATCTAGAACGAGGAACAAGTGTTGATTGTCAACAAGACCACCAGTTTCAAGAAGAAGGGAAAAGGGAAGAAGGGGAACTTCAAGAAGAACAACAATCAAGTTGTTGCTCAAGTGAAGAAGCCCAAGTCTGGACCTAAGCCTGAGACTGAGTGCTTCTACTTCAAAAGGACTGGTCAATGGAAGCGGAATTGTCCCAAGTATTTGGCGGATAAGAAGGATGGCAAAGTGAAAGGTATATTTGATATACATGTTATTGATGTGTACCTTACTAGTTCTCGTAGTAGCGCCTGGGTATTTGATACTGGTTCTGTTGCTAATATTTGTAACTCGAAACAAGGGCTACGAATTAAGCGAAGATTGCCTAAGGACGAGGTGACGACGCGCGTGGGCAATGGTACCAAAGTCGATGTGATCGCCGTCGGCACGCTACCTCTACATCTACCTTCGGGATTAGTTTTAGACCTGAATAATTGTTATTTGGTGCCAGCGTTAAGCATGAACATTATATCTGGATCTTGTTTGATGTGAGACGGTTATTCATTTAAATCAGAGAATAATGGTTTTTCTATTTATATGAGTAATATCTTTTATGGTCATGCACCCTTGATGAGTGGTCTATTTTTTCCTAAATCTTGATAGTAGTGGTACAATTTATTTGTGGCACTGTCATTTAGGTCATATTGGTGTAAAGCGCATGAAGAAACTCCATGCTGATGGGCTTTTGGAATCACTTGATTATGAATCACTTGATGCTTGCGAACCATGCCTCATGAGCAAGATGACTAAGACTGCGTTCTCTGGAACAATGGAGCGAGCAACAGACTTATTGGAAATAATACATACTAATGTATGCGGTGCAATGAGTGTTGATGCTCGCGGCAGGTATCATTATTTTCTGACCTTCACAAATGATTTGAGCAGATATGGGTATATCTACTTGATGAAACATAAGTCTGAAATATTTTAAAAGTTCAAATGATTTCATAGTGAAGTGGAAAATCATTGTAACAAGAAAATAACGTTTCTACGATCTGATCATGGGGGAGAATATTGGAGTTGCGAGTTTGGTCTTCATTTGAAACAATGCAGAATAGTTTCGCAACTCACGCCACCCGGAACACCACAACATAATGGTGTGTTCGAACGTCGTAACCACACTTTATTAGATATTGTGCGATCTATGATGTATCTTACTGATTTATCGCTATCATTTTGGGGTCATGCATTAGAGACGACTGCATTCACGTTAAATAGGGCACCATCGAAATCCGTTGAGATGACACCATATGAAGTGTGGTTTGGCGAGAAACCCAAGTTGTCGTTTCTTAAAGTTTGGGGCTGCGATGCTTTGAAAAAGCTTCGACCTGATAAGCTCGAACCTAAATCGGAGAAATGTGTCTTCATAGGATACCGAAAGGAGACTGTTGGGTACTGATAACCCACAAGTATAGGGGATCACAACAGTTTTCGAGGGTAGAGTATTCAACCCAAATTTATTGATTCGACACAAGGGGAGCCAAAGAATATTCTCAAGTATTAGCAGCTGAGTTGTCAATTCAACCACACCTGGAAACTTAATACCTGCATCAAAGTGTTTACTAGCAAGGTAATATGATAGTAGTGGTAACGGTAGCAAAAGGTAACAGTAGTAAAAGTAATGTTTTTGGTATTTTGTAGTGATGATAGCAATAGCAACGGAAAAGTAAATAAGTGAAGAACAATATATGGAAAGCTCGTAGGCAATGGATCAGTGATGGAGAATTATGCCGGATGCGGTTCATCATGTAACAGTCATAACCTAGGGTGACACAGAAATAGCTCCAGTTCATCAATGTAATGTAGGCATGTATTCCGAATATAGTCATACGTGCTTATGGAAAAGAACTTGCGTGAAATCTTTTGTCCTACCCTCCCGTGGCAGCGGGGTCCTTACAGAAACTAAGAGATATTAAGGCCTCCTTTTAATAGAGAACTGGAACAAAGCATTACCACATAGTGAATACATGAACTCCTCAAACTACAGTCATCACCGGTAAGTATCCCGTTTATTGTCACTTCGGGGTTAACGGATCATAACACATAATAGCTGACTATAGACTTGCAAGATAGGATCAAGAACTCTCATATATTGATGAAAACATAATAGGTTCAGATCTGAAATCATGGCACTCGGGCCCTAGTGACAAGCATTAAGCATAGCAAAGTCATAGAAACATCAATCTCAGAACATAGTGGATACAAGGGATCAAACCCTAATAAAACTAACTCGATTACATGATAAATCTCATCCAACCCATCACCGTCCAGCAAGCCTACGATGGAATTACTCACGCACGGCAGTGAGCATCATGAAATTGGTGATGGAGGATGGTTGATGATGACGATGGCGATGGATTCCCCTCTCCGGAGCCCCGAACGGACTCCAGATCAGCCCTCCCGAGAGGTTTTAGGGCTTGGCGGCGGCTCCGTATCGTAAAACGTGATGATTTCTTCTCTCTGATTTTTTTCTCCCCGAAACACAATATATAGAGTTGTAGTTGGAGTCGGAGAGGCACCAGGGGGCCCATGAGGTAGGGTGGCTCGTCCTAGGAGGGCAGGCGCGCCCCCCCCCCCCAACCTCATGGACAGGTGTTGGGCCCCCTGGCCTTCATCTTTGGCAGTTATTTTTTATATTTTCCAAAAAGTGGCTCCGTGAAGTTTCAGGTCATTCCGAGAACGTTTGTTTCTGCACATAAATAACACCATGGTAATTCTGCTGAAAACAGCGTCAGTCCGGGTTAGTTCCATTCAAATCATGCAAGTTAGAGTCCAAAACAAGGACAAAAGTGTTTGGAAAAGTAGATATGACGGAGACGTATCAACTCCCCCAAGCTTAAACCCTTGCTTGTCCTCAAGCAATTCAGTTGATAAACTGAAAGTGATAAAGAAAAACTTTTACAAACTCTGTTTGCTTTTGTTGTTGTAAATATGTAAAGCTAGCATTCTAGTTTTCAGCAAAGATTATAACTAACCACATTCACAATAACACATAGGTCTCAAGTTTACTCATATAAATAGCATAATCAACTAGCGAGCAATAATAATAAATCTCGGATGACAACACTTTCTCAAAACAATCATAATATGATATAACAAGATGGTATCTCGCTAGCCCTTTCTGAGACCGCAAAACATAAATGCAAAGCACCTTTAAAGATCAAGGACTGACTAGACAGTGTAATTCATGGTAAAAGAGATCCAGTCAAGTCATACTCAACGTAAACTAACAATAATGAATGCAAATGACAGCGGTGCTCTCCAACTGGTGCTTTTTAATAAGAGGAGGATGAATCAGCATAAAAGTAAATAGATAGGCCCTTCGCAGAGGGAAGCAGGGATTTGTAGAGGTGCCAGAGCTCGGTTTTTAAATAGAGGTGAATAATATTTTGAGCGGTATACTTTCATTATCAACATAACAACCAAGAGATGGCAATATCTTCCATGCTACACACATTATAGGCGGTTCCCAAACAAAATGGTAAAGTTTATACTCCCCCTTCCACCAACAAGCATCAATCCATGGCTTGCTCGAAACAGCGAGTGCCTCCAACTAACAAGAGTCCCAGGGGGAGTTTTGTTCGCAATTATTTTGATTTAGTTTGCATAAAGCATGGGACTGGGCATCCCAGTGACCAGCCATTTATCTCGTGAGTGGGGAGCAGAGTCCACTCCTCTTGAGAATAACCCGCCTAACATGGAAGATACGGACAGCCCCAGTTGATACATGAGCTATTCGAGCATACAAAACATGATATTTATTTGAAGGTTTAGAGTTTGGCACATACAAATTTACTTGGAACGGTAGGTAGATACCGCATGTAGGAAGGTATAGTGGACTCATGTGGAATAACTTTGGGGTTTATGGGATTGGATGTACAAGCAGTATTCCCGCTTAGTACAGGTGAAGGCTAGCAAAAGACTGGGAAGCGACCAGCTAGAGAGCAACAACAGTCATGAACATGCATTAAAATTAATCAACACCGAATGCAAGCATGAGTAGGATATAATCCACCATGAACATAAATATCGTGAAGGCTATGTTGATTTTGTTTCAACTACATGCGTGAACATGCACCAAGTCAAGTCACTTAAATCATTCAGAGGAGGATACCACCCTATCATACCACAGCATAACCATTTTAATAGCATGTTGGCACGCAAGGTAAACCATTATAACTCATAGCTAATCAAGCATGGCACAAGAAACTATGATCTCTAGTTGTCATTGCAAACATGTTTATCCATAATAGGCTATATCAGGAATGATGAACTAATCATATTTACAAAAAAAGAGGTCGAGTTCATACCAGTTTTTCTTATCTTAGTCAGTCCATCATAAAACATCATAATTGCCTTTCACTTGCACGATCGAATGATGTGAATAATAATAATAATAATAATAATAATAATAATAATAATAATAATAATAATAATAATAATAGTGCACGTGCATTGGACTAAGCTGGAATCTGCAAGCATTCAATAAATAGGAGAAGACAAGGCAATATGGGCTCTTTTGTCAGATCAACAATAATGCATATAAGAGCTACTTCAACAATTTAATTATAGTCTTCTCCTATCGACCCCCAAAGAAAAGAAAAGAAATAAAACTATTTACACGGGAAAGCTCCCAACAAGCGAAAGGAGAATAGGAAATCTTTTTCGGTTTTCTTTTTAATTACTGCTACAAGCATGGAAAGTGAATTAATTAAAATCTACAACTAAATTTTTTGGTTTTTCTTAAGGTTTATTAAACACACAAGAAGAAAGCATAAAAAGGAAAATAAACTAGCATGGATGATACAATGAAAAAGTTTGAGCACCGACATCTAGCAATGAGTGTGTGAACATAAATGTAATGTCGGTGGGAAATACGTACTCCCCCAAGCTTAGGCTTTTGGCCTAAGTTGGTCTATGGCCACGGTTGGCCTGGCTGATATCCATAATAATAGTTGGGGTCATACTGTGATGAAGAAGGCTCCGATTGCCACTGGTGGCAATCATCTCCGGATCCCATAGGTAATTAGACTATCGCGGAGGATCAACTTGTGGTTCCGCCTCTGGCTCTGTGGCTGATGTAGGGTTCCGTTAGGCGTGAATGTCCTTCAGCGAGATGAGGTACTTGCCTGAAGATAAATTAAACAAGGAAGGAGCAGGCAAGGTGATAGTCTCAGGGTGATGTTTATCAAAGAATAGTTTATATCTCAGCTCCCCTTCTCTATTCTTTGTAACAAAGTCATGTGCAACCATACTCTTATAATCTAAATAAACACGAGGCAGCAATTTTTCTTCTTTTTCATAGTGCCTAATAGGTATATTATAATGTGCAGCAAGGTGTGAAGCATAAATACCACCAAAGATGGGTCCTTTGGTACGGTTAAGACTTAACTGTTTAGCAATAATACCGCCCATACTAACAGAGTTGTCAGCATATAAACCATGGAACAGAATAAAAATATTAGGGACACTAAGGTTTCCATAGTTTCCGCGACCAATTAAGCAACGACTAGCAAATATTGCAAAGTAGCGTAAAACAGGAAAATGTATGCTAGTGATTCGTGCATCAGAAACCTTCCTAGTTTCCCCTACAGTGATAGTATCAATAAAACCTTCCACATCCTTTCGATGTAGTTCCTCTAAACTACCCTCAAAAGGGATCAAACAAACCTGACAAAAATCATAAAGTGACATCTTCTTAACCACATCATATAAATGAAACTCTACTGAAGGGGGTGATTCCCTAGGATAATAGTAGAAGTTTTGCACAAAAGTATTGGTGAGTAAGAGATAATGTTCGCGTTGGTCGTGGAGGAAGTCGGTGAGGCCTGCATTCTTTGCCAATTCATAAAAATCCTCATAAATCCCGGTTGCTCTCAAGAATTCATCGGAGAGCCATTCACACGGTCTAACCTCCGTGATGCGAGGCATATCATATTTAGGCTTATGTGCCTCTTAATTTTGCTTTTCCCTTGAGCTTCGGCTCGATGAGCCCCTCAAAAATCTCTTTATCATTTTATGAATTTTTTTGAAATTTTTAGTAACTTCCCTCCCGTGATAGCGGGGTACTTACAGAAACTAAGGGATATTAAGGCCTCCTTTTAATAGAGAACCGGAACAAAGCATTAACACATAGTGAATACATGAACTCCTCAAACTACGGTCATCACCGGTAGGTATCCCGATTATTGTCACTTCGGGGTTAACGGATCATAACACATAATAGGTGACTATAGACTTGCAAGATAGGATCAAGAACTCTCATATATTGATGAAAACATAATTGGTTCAGATCTGAAATCATGGCACTCGCGCCCTAGTGACAAGCATTAAACATAGCAAAGTCATAGCAACATCAATCGCAGAACATAGTGGATACTAGGGATCAAACCCTAACAAAACTAACTCGATTAAATGATAAATCTCATCCAACCCATCACCATCCTGCAAGCCTACGATGGAATTACTCACGCACGGCGGTGAGCATCATGAAATTGGTGATGGAGGATGGTTGATGATGACGATGGCGACGGATTCCCCTCTTCGGAGCCCCGAACGGACTCCAGATCAGCCCTCCCGAGAAGTTTTAGGGCTTGGCGGCGGCTCCGTATTGTAAAACGCGATGATTTCTTCTCTCTGATTTTTTTCTCCCCGAAACACAATATATAGAGTTGGAGTTGGAGTCGGAGAGGCACCAGGAGGCCCACGAGGTAGGGGGGCGCCCTAGGAGGGCAGGCGTGCCCCCACCCTCGTGGACAGGTGGTGGGCCCCTGGCCTTCATCTTTGGCAGGTATTTTTTATATTTTCCAAAAAGTGGCTCCGTGAAGTTTCAGGTCATTCCGAGAACGTTTGTTTCTGCACATAAATAACACCATGGTAATTCTGCTAAAAATAGCGTTAGTCCGAGTTAGTTCCATTCAAATCATGCAAGTTAGAGTCCAAAACAAGGGCAAAAGTGTTTGGAAAAGTAGATACGACGGATACGTATCAGGTACACCTTCTATCACAGATCCGAAGGCAAGATATTCGTTGCTAATAATGGATCCTTTCTAGAGAATGAGTTTCTCTCGAAAGAAGTGAGTGGGAGGAAAGTAGAACTTGATGAGGTAACTGTACCTGCTCCCTTATTGGAAAGTAGTTAATCACAGAAATCAGTTCCAGTGATTCCTACACCAGTAAGTGACGAAGCTAATGATGATGATCATGAAACTTCTGTTCAAGTTACCACCGAACCTCGTAGGTCAACCAGAGTAAGATCCGCACCAGAGTGGTACAGTAATCCTGTTCTGGAAGTCATGTTAATTCACCATGATGAAACTACAAACTATGAGGAAGCGATGATGAGCCCAGATTCCGCAAAATGGCTTGAGGCCATGAAATCTGATATGGGATCCATCTATGAGAACAAAGTGTGGACTTTGGTTGACTTGCCCGATGATCAGCAAGCCATAGAGAATAAATGGATCTTCAAGAAGAAGACTAACGTTGCCGGTAATGTTATTGTCTACAAAGCTCGACTTGTTGCGAAAGGTTTTCGGCAAGTTCAAGGAGTTGACTATGATGAGACCTTCTCACCCGTAGTGATTCTTAAGTCTGTCCGAATCATGTTAGTGATTGCCGCATTTTATGATTATGAAATTTGGCAAATGGATGTCAAAACTACATTCCTTAATGGATATCTTAAAGAAGAGTTGAATATGATGCAACCAGAAGGTTTTGTCGATCCAAAAGGTGCTAACAAAGTGTGTAAGCTCCAGCGATCCATTTATGGACGGGTGCATGCATCTCGGAGTTGGAATATACGCTTTGATAGTGTGATCAAAGCATATGGTTTTATACAGACTTTTGGAGAAGCATGTATTTACAAGAAAGTGAGTGGCAGCTCTGTAGCATTTCTGATATTATATGTGGATGACATATTGTTAATCGGAAATGATACTGATTTTCTGAATAGCATAAAAGGATACTTGAATAAGAATTTTTCAATGAAAGACCTCGGTGAAGTTGCTTATATATTGGGCATCAAGATCTATAGAAATAGATCAAGACGCTTAATTGGACTTTCACAAAGCACATACCTTGATAAAGTTTTGAACAAGTTCAAAATGGATCAAGCAAAGAAAGGGTTCTTGCTTGTGTTACAAGGTGTGAAGTTGAGTCAGACTCAATGCCCGACCACTGCAGAAGATAGAGAGAAAATGAAATTCATTCCCTATGCTTCATCCATAGGTTCTATTATGTATGCAATGCTGTGTACTAGACCTGATGTGTACCTTGCTATTAGTTTAGCAGGGAGGTACCAAAGTAATCCAGGAGTGGATCACTGGACAGCGGTCAAGAACATCCTGAAATACCTGAAAAGGACTAAGGATATGTTTCTCGTTTATGGAGGTGACAAAGAGCTCGTTGTAAACGGTTACGTCGATGCAAGCTTTGACACTGATCCGGATGACTCTAAGTCACAAACCGGATACGTATTTTTATTGAATGGTGGAGCTGTCAGTTGGTGAAGTTCCAAGCAGAGCGTCATGGCGGGATCTACGTGTGAAGCGGAGTACATAGCTGCTTCGGAAGCAGCAAATGAAGGAGTCTGGATGAAGGAGTTCATATCTGATCTAGGTGTCATACCTAGTGCATCGGGTCCAATGAAAATCTTTTATGACAATACTGGTGCAATTTCCTTAGCAAAGGAATCCAGATTTCACAAGGGAACCAAGCACATCAAGGGACGCTTCAATTCCATCCGCGATCAAGTCAAGGAGGGAGACATAGAGATTTGCAAGATACATACGGATCTTAATGTTACACACCCGTTGACTAAGCCTCTCTCACGAGCAAAACATGATCAACACCAAGACTCCATGGGTGTTAGAATCAATACTTTGTAATATAGATTATTGACTCTAGTGCAAGTGGGAGACTAAAGGAAATATGCCCTAGAGGCAATAATAAAGTAGTTATTTATATTTCCTTATATCATGATGAATGTTTATTATTCATGCTAGAATTGTATTAACCGAAAACTTAGTACATGTGTGAATACATAGACAAACTGAGTGTCACTAGTATGCCTCTACTTGACTAGCTCGTTAATCAAAGATGGTTAAGTGTCCTAACCATAGACATGCGTGTCATTTGATAAATGGGATCACATCATTAGATAATGATGTGATGGACTAGACCCATCCGTTAGCTTAGCACTATGATCGTTTAGTTTATTGCTATTTCTTTCTCCATAACTTATACATGTACCTATGACTATGAGATTATGCAACTCCCGAATACCGGAGGAACACTTAGTGTGCTATCAAACGTCACAACGTAACTGGGTGACTATAAAGATGCTCTACAGGTGTCTCCGCTGGTGTTTGTTGAGTTGGCATAGATCAAGATTAGGATTTGTCACTCCGAGTATCGGAGAGGTATCTCTGGGCCCTCTCGATAATGCACATCACTATAAGTGTCGGTGTCAAAACCGGCGGATCTCGGGTAGGGGGTCCCGAACTGTGCATCTAGGCCGGATGGTAACAGGAGACATGGAACACGATGTTTTACCCAGGTTCGGGCCCTCTTGATGGAGGTAAAACCCTAAGTCCTGCTTGATTAATATTGATGATATGGGTAGTACAAGAGTAGATCTACCACGAGATCAAGGAGGCTAAACCCTAGAAGCTAGCCTATGGTATGATTGTTGTCTATGGAGTTGATGAAGTTGTCCTACGGACTAAAACCCTCCGGTTTATATAGACACCGGATAGGGTTAGGGTTACATAGAGTCGGTTATAATGGTAGGAGATCTTGAATATCCGCACCGCCAAGCTTGCCTTCCACGCCAAGGAAAGTCCCATCCGGACACGGGACGTAGTCTTCAATCTTGTATCTTCATAGTCCAGGAGTCCGGCTGAAGGTATAGTCCGGCTACCCGAACACCCCCTAATCCAGGACTCCCTCAGTAGCCCCTGAACCAGGCTTCAATGACGACGAGTCCGGCGCGCAAATTGTCTTCGGCATTGCAAGGCGGGTTCCTCCTCCAAGTCCTTCATAGAAGATTGTAACACCAAGAGTAGTGTACGGCTCTGCAAAATAAGTTTCCACATATTGCCATAGAGAGAATAACATTAACACAAATCAAATCTGCTAACGTATTCCGCAGTGCACCATCACACGACGGCCAAGTCCTTTACGAATCGTTTTTACTTTTTCACCTCAGCGTGTTTCGCGAGGCGGTTTCCTTGGCACGTCTTGTCAAAGCAGAGATCGTGTACCCCCCCTTTTACGGGATTCTCATCAATACGGACATGGGTAATCCAACCGCGCCACTTATCACGGCGCTTGGGAGGCAAGTGAGTTTTACTAGGTAGGTGGGGACGCACAACCGCATCCGCCCATATAAGGGGATAAGGATCCACCTTTTTACCTACGCCTTCTTCCTCCTGTGCCTATCCATCTCATGCACACTCGAGCTCCAGCGCCCAAGCCCGCACTTCCCACATCAACCTCCTCCGGCAATGTCCGGAGCGGGAGGCAAGTGGATGGTCTCCACCGTTACGGAGGGCCAAGTTAAAAAGCTAAGGAAGGCCGGATACTTGTCCAAGGACATCATGCACCGGCTTCCCGAGGAGGGCCAGCTTCTCCCCACCCCAAGGCCCCATGAGAGGGTAGTATTCCTTCCCCAGTTCCTCCGCGGACTGGGCTTTCCACTCCACCCATTTGTCCGGGGGCTCATGTTCTACTACGGCCTGGATTTCCACGATCTGGCCCCGAACTTCATCCTCAACATCTCAGTGTTTATCATCGTGTGCGAGGCTTTTCTCCGCGTCCGCACCCATTTTGGCCTCTGGCTCAAGACCTTCAACGTCAAGCCCAAGGTGGTGCGCGGCAGCCAAGCGGAGTGCAGAGGCGCCATGGCGGGCAAGATGGCCAACGTCCTATGGTTCGAGAGCTCTTTTGTGGAGACCCTAAAGGGATGGCAAGCCAGGTGGTTTTATATCACCGAGCCGCGCGATCCGAAATGGATCGCAGCCTCCGAGTTCCGATCCGGACCCCCCACACAGCTCATGTCCTGGAAAGAGACGAGCCTGTCATGGGGTAACGAAAAAGAGGTGACCGGATTGCAAACATGCATCCAGTCCCTGGTGAACAAGCCAGTCCGGCTTGTTAATGTAATCCAGGTTATGCTCGTCCGCCGAATCCTCCTGTGCCAATAACGGGATTTTAATCTGTGGGAGTTCAACCCGGCGCAGCATCAAACCCTCAACAGGCTCTTCGACACGACGTCCGAAGACGCTTGGAGGATGCTATTCAAGGGCGCCGAGGCTCCTGCATCCGCTTCCGAGCACCGCGGATATAGCTCGCAACGTCATGCTAACAAGGTAAGGTATCTACACCTTTTACAGGATGTTAAGCTTTTTCCATAGTTTGACTCTATGCGGGATCTAAACTCCCTTACCTTTGACAGGCTTGGCGGGCGATATCCGGACCGATTAACTGTCCGGCTCCGCTGCCCGAAGACCCAGCCCCAGCTCTCCTAATGAAGCTGCTGGTCCCGGCGCCTTATGTGGTGCCGGAGAAGAAGGCCAAGAAGAAGAAGACCACGGGGACTCGAAAGAGTGCCCGTAATATGGTGGTGTCGGACTCGTCATCTGACGAGTCCGAGACACACTCCTCCCGTGAGAACGAGGAGGAGGAAGAAGAAACCTCTCCCCCTCCAGCGGGGGAAGGAAAGAAAAGGAAGGCCGCCCCAACGGGGGAGGCCGAAGGGTCCAAGAAGAGGAAGACCCCTCCGCCGGACTACCTCCCCGACGCCGAAGAGGACGAAGAGGATTGGCCATACAGGGCCAAGCGTCCAGCGAAATCGTAAGTTCGGATATCAGAGTAACTCATGACATTCCTTTTTTGCACAACTTTCACTAATGTCGAATAATTATGCAGCCGCCTCGGACCGGACTCGACGAGTCGTCGAGCGGCTCCTTGAATTCATCGGACGTGAACTCAGTTCCACCCGCTGTCTCCCCCCGCACCGCGGACGACGCTGAAGTGGCGTCGCGACGAGCTCCGGAGCAGGAGGAGGTGGTCCCGGAGGAGCCGCAAGGCAACCTCCCGGACTCCAGGAGTGAAGGGGACAAGGCCCCCCAGGGCTCCAAGTCCGGCTTTGAGCCGGACACCGCACCGGAATCTACAACAGTTTCGGACTGCGATAGGCGAACTCCTTCCAAGAGGAGTAAGCCTTCTGAGCCGGCAGCCTCCGTCCAACCGGAGGAGCCGGACAATCTGCTGGAGGTGCTTGACGGCGCCTCCATCGACGAGGAGCACCGTACTATTATGAGTATGGTGATCTAGAAGGTTCAGTCCGCCAAGAGTGGACTGAGTGAAGCTTGCGCTAGCCTTCTAACAGGCTTCGAGGTAAGTAAAAATATAACCACATAGACAGTAGCCCCTGATGCTCTGTTTGGCGTTCGGAAAGAAAAGCCGAATAGAGGATCTATTAAATTTCACAGGAGTCTAACAACAAAGAGTCAATATGCGTATGCAGCCTTCGCTGCTAGCCACCGCCGCACTGACTGCGAAGGTGGGTGCCCTAAAACAGGGCCTCAAGCGGACCGAGCAAGAGCTCGGCCTTGCCAAATGGCAGCTCGAGGAGAAAGAAGGTAAGAAATACCTTACAGAAAAAGTGCCTATAGAAAGGCTTGATTGCAAAAAATAACAGGATTGTACTGCTTATTGTAGGGGCCACGACTGAGGTGGCGACCCTCATGCAGGCGCTATCCGAGGCCGAAAAGAAAACGGCCGCGGAGTGCTCCGAGCGAGAGAAACTTGAGGGCCAGGTTGGCGAGGTGCAGCAGGAGCTTCAGGCTCTCATGAAAAAACATGAGAGTTTGGAGCTTGAGTCCAAGACGCAAGCATCCGAGCTCACGGCGGCCCTTGAGACTGCCAAGTCCGCCAAGGTCGAAGCCCAAAAGGCCCTCCAAGAGTTGGAGGATATGAAAAAGATAGCGAAGGGTAAGGCATTCTTTATGCAAAGCAAAAGTATAAAAGTAAAGTACTTGTTACTTACCCGAATCCGGAGCTCTCCAGGGGCATTCGCAGATCTTCCCCGCAGCGTATCCGACGCCGCCGCATTCTACCGAGCCGAAGAGAGCAGCTCAACGGAGAAGGTGTTCTGGTCTCAGTATACTGAGGCCGGACACCCTGTGCCCTTGAGCGACCAGCTGAAACAGCTGGTCGAGCTCCACAAGGCGGCCGAACAGGCCATGAAGGGCTTCATAGTTCGGTTGTGGCCTGGAGAGGCTCTGCCTGGGAGCTACTTCGGGCTGGTGCGGTGACTGGTGGAGGCCTGTCCAAGGCTCGAGGTTATCAAGCGCTCCGTCTGCATCGAAGGTGCCCATAGGGCCCTTGCCCGTGCAAAGGTGCACTAGGGTAAGCTGGACGGTGAGAAGCTTGTGAGGGACGGGCCGCCGCCGGGGAAGGAGCATCGCAAGCCCGAGAACTACTATAAGGATGTTCTTGCGGGTGCCCGCTTTGTGGCGGATGAATGTACCAAGGATGTAATTTTTGAATGAACTCGCTTGTGTTTATCCTGTGCGCTGAAAACTTGTTCATATGCGCTAAGCAATGCTTATTGAATTTAAAATATTACTTTATGTGCGGCCGTTTATCAAAAATTGAGAGATGGCCAGTCGTCGGCTTCTGCCCCCATGCCACTAGTGCTGGGGTGTTCGGGATAAACCTGAGCGCTCTTTTTCCCATAGTTGGGTCCTTCGAGGGAGGCGCTCAGCACAACGAACCAGGCAATCGGACTATAATGCTTGAACACTCTCACTTAGCCATAGAACTCTATAATTTTAAATTTCAGCGAAGCCCCTAGTTCGGAAGACCGAGTTCGGGGCGCTATCCACGCCTTGGCCGGACGGAGCCAGCTCCTCGCTCGAAGCGGCATAAGCCTTTAGGGACTCGAAAAACCTCTCGAACAGCGACCAGTCTCTCGCCACATCATGACAGTCAGTTTTAGCTTTCTCCACTGAGGTGCTTAGCCCAGCTCAACCGGGGCACAATCGCAGTGGTTCTCCTAGTGCTACCTTAGCCGATATAGCGGAACGTAAGGCACCAAAACATAGGAGCCGCCAAACCCAACTATTGACCCAAATCATGATTCGGAGCCAATGCATATAGTGCTATAAGTTCGGGGTGCCGCACTTGTGAATGTGTACGGACTTCTCACGTCATATTAATGGGTACTAAAGCCCCTGGCGTATTTTGCCGTACCATAGTGTACGGGTGCAACATGTCATAAACATATATATGTAAAGATGATAATGCAAAAAATAGACAGGAAGCTATGCATTGTTTATAGAGAGGCTATTTATCAAAGCCGAACGATACAAATAGTGCGGTAAGCAAAAGATATTGGACTATTTGGTATGTCCCAACCAGGGGCAAGCCACGGAATTGTATTTAAAACAGGTATACCGCTCGTAACAGAGACCACCTGGGAGTTCCATAATGCGGCATGGCTTGTCTGCCTCCCTGGATCTTGCATCGTTTGTGCGGTAGTCGAATTGCCGAACAGGTCGTCCGAAGTATGGAGTCCTGAAAGTAAGAAAAAATTAAAAAAAAAGAATCCGTCAGCCCCTTGTACGTTCCGTATTTTGGGCATGCCGTTATTGTGCCCCTTCCCCTGTGCCCATGGTATTTCAAGGGCGTAGTTATGTACGCGAGGTACTAGTTTTTCTATGTCGCGAGAGCTGGGGTTGGGGCCGCATTGCTAGGCTTGCTCATAGTGTGCCAGGCGGTTCTGTTGTGGGTTACTCCGGGCGCGCTTGGCAGTGTCTGGCTTTTTAATGGCCGGACTAGAGAATTGCCTGAGGAGGCTACTTTGCACTTCCGCTGCGAGAGCCGCTGTGCGCTCCTCCGTACGGAGGGAGCGTTCGGTGTTTCTGTTGACCGTGATTACTCCTCGAGGGCCTGGCATCTTGAGCTTGAGATATGCGTAGTGCGGCACCGCATTGAACTTTGCAAATGCGGTTCGTCCGAGCAGGGCGTGATAGCCACTGCGAAACGGGACTATATCGAAGATTAACTCTTTGCTTCGGAAGTTGTCCGGGGATCCGAAGACCACGTCAAGTGTTACTGAGCCTGTACAGTTGGCTTCTACACCTGGTATAACGCCTTTAAAGTTCGTTTTTGTGGGCTTAATCCTTGAGGGATCTATGCCCATTTTCCGCACTGTATCCTGATAAAGCAGGTTCAGGCTGCTGCCGCCGTCCATGAGGACTCTTGTGAGATGAAATCCGTTGATGATTGGGTCGAAAACCAATGTGGCGAAGCCGCCATGACGAATGCTAGTGGTATGGTCCCTTCGATCAAAAGTGATCGGGCAGGAGGACCATGGGTTGAACTTCGGGGCGACTGGCTCCATCGCGTATACGTCCCGTAGCGCACGCTTCCGCTCCCTCTTGGGAATGTGGGTTGCTGTAGGATCGAAAGTATGTCTAGAGGGGGGTGATTAGACTACTTGACCAAATAAAAACTTAACCTTTTCCCAATTTTAGTTCTTGGCAGATTTTAGCTATTTTAGGACAAGTCAAGCAATCATCACACAATTCAAGCAAGCATGCAAAGAGTATATTGGCAGCGGAAAGTAAAGCATGCAACTTACAAGAATGTAAAGGGAAGGGTTTGGAGAATTCAAACGCAATTGGAGACACAGATGTTTTTCCCGTGGTTCGGATAGGTGGTGCTATCCTACATCCACGTTGATGGAGACTTCAACCCACGAAGGGTAACGGTCGCGCGAGTCCACGGAGGGTTCCACCCACGAAGGGTCCATGAAGAAGCAACCTTGTCTATCCCACCGTGGCCATCGCCCACGAAGGACTTGCCTCACTAGCGGTAGATCTTCATGAAGTAGGCGATCTCCTTGCCCTTACAAACTCCTTGGTTCAACTCCACAATCTTGTCGGAGGCTCCCAAGTGACACCTAGCCAATCTAGGAGACACCACTCTCCAAGAAGTAACAAATGGTGTGTTGATGATGAAATCCTTGCTCTTGTGCTTCAAATGATAGTCTCCCCAACACTCAACTCTCTCTCATAGGATTTGGATCTGGTGGAAAGAAGATTTGAGTGGAAAGAAACTTGGGGAAGGCTAGAGATCAAGATTCATATGGTAGGAATGGAATATCTTGGTCTCAACACATGAGTAGGTGGTTCTCTCTCAGAACATATGAGTTGGAAGTGTAGATGTGTTCTGATGGCTCTATCCTCGAGTGAAGAGGAGGTGGAGGGGTATATATAGCCTCCACACAAAATCCAACCGTTACACACAATTTACCAATCTCGGTGGGACCGAATCAACAAACTCGGTCGGACCGAAAAGTAAACCTAGTGACCGTTAGAGATTTTCGGTGGGACTGACATGCAACTCGGTAGGACCGATTTTGTTAGGGTTAGGGCATAACGTAATCTCGGTGAGACCGATTACACAAACTCGGTGAGACCGATTTTGGTAATAATCTAACCAGAGAGTTGGTCAGGTAAACTCGGTGGGACCGATTTGCTCTTTCGGTGAGACCGAAAAGTTACAAAAAGGAAACGCTGAATTTACATTGCAATCTCGGTGGGACCGATCCGCTCTTTCGGTGAGACCGAAAAGTTACGAAAGGGAAACAGAGAGTTTGCAATCCCATCTCAGTGAGACCGAGATCCCTATCGGTAGAACCGAATTGCTAGGGTTTGGCAGTGGCTTATGACAAGTGAAACTCGGTGGCGCCGGATAGGAAGAATCGGTAGGACCGAGTTTGGCTTAGGTTTTAGGTCATATGTGGATATGGGAAAGTAGTTGAGGGTTTTGGAGCATATCACTAAGCACATGAAGCAAGAGGCTCATTAAGCAACACCTCATCCCTCCCTGATAGTATTGGCTTTTCCTAAAGACTCAATGTGATCTTGGATCACTAAAATATAAAATGAAGAGTCTTGAGCTTTTGAGCTTGAGCCAATCCTTTGTCCTTAGCATTTTGAGGGTTCCACTTTCACCATCCATGCCATGCCAATCATTGAGCTTTCCTGAAATAATCATCTTGGAACAGCATTAGCTCAATGAGCTATATGTTGTTATGAATTACCAAAACCACCTAGGGATAGTTGCACTTTCAATCTCCCCCTTTTTGGTAATTGATGACAACATATAGATCAAATCTTCAACAAATGATAATAAGCATGAAAAATATTGTCGCTTTGAGAAGTATGTGATAAGTAAGAGCTCCCCCTAAATTTGTGCATATTTAAGATTTTCTTTGGACTACAAATGCACAAAGAGTTAGAGTCATGGGTTACTCTTCGATGTCACATACATCTTTGTGGAGCGCTTAAAATGATAAGAATGAAATACATGCACTCATCACCAAGAAAAGTGAATGATCACATAAGATAGATAAGATAATAGCATTCACCAAGCATTAAGTGTAGCTTATGATCAAACACATGATCATCAATGTCTCACAGATAACGGCATAGTATCTCAAGCACTCAAAAGCAAACAAAGTTCAAAAAACCACCAAATAAAGTAAGAGAGAATAAAAGCAACACTCTCTCTCTCGAAGCCTATGATCTATACATTTTTCTCCCCCTTTGGCAACAAGTTACCAAAAAGTTCCTAGAAAATGCATAGTGCTAGATCGACTCTCAGGCTTGATCTTCTGGTGGTGGTGGAGTCCGGAGCACTCCAAGGACGAAGCCTTCTGTAGACGTGGTTGGAGTTGAGGCTGAAGTAGATGCTGGAGCTGGTGGAACTGAAGCTGTAGCTAGTGCAGAAGTGGTGGCTCTGGTGTCAGCAATTGGCACTGCATGTGATCTCTGAGCTCTTGGCACTCTGGCAAATGCATCAGTTGTAGTGTTGCCTCTCCTCTCCTGCATGTCATCCTGAAGTTGTTCCACTGCAGACTGAATCTCTGTTACTTTGACATCCAAGTCATAGAACTTTTGTTCCATGATCCTCTCTAAGCTCTGTTGATTCTGAGTGAGGGTGGCCAGTCCTTGCTCAATCCTCAGTGTGGATGCAATCAAGTAACCAAGCTGCTCTTGTTTGGTTTTCAAGAAATACTCAGATGTCTCTTCTTGAGTTGGCATCTTGGCAGCTTTCTCCTTCATTGCCTTCTCCTTCTTGGCTTGTGCATGGGCTGAAGATGGTTCATCTTTGGTCATCACAACTTGGTTGTCCTCGAAATCTGGATAGATAGGCAAATGTTCCTTGTCCAACAAGTATGTGTATGTGCCTATTCTTAAGTTAATCAACATCTGGATCTGAGGGGCATATCCATAGCTCCTCTTCTGATCTGCTGCAGTCCTCTTGATAGTCTCTACCATGAGGCTCATGACCTTGAATTTCTGAGGCACATCAAAGATATGTAGCAAGTTAATGGCATGACCTCTGATCATCATGTGATCTCCAGACTTGGGCAACAGAGTGTGCCTAAGGATCCAGTTGATGGTTGGCAGCCCTGACAGAAGATAATGCACAGACCCAAACTTGAAAGTATCAAGTGCTTCATTTGGGATCTCCTTGTACATGTTGGACATAGAGTTGTGGTCCATCTTCTTCTTGGCATATACATCCAAGTCATCTTCATGCTCCTCTGGGGCATTGATCAACTTTGCCCATTCCTCAACAGTAGATTGGTACCTCGTACCTTCAGACATCCAAACAATCCTCCCATCTGGATAAAAATGTGCTGTGGAGTAGAACTGCATGATAAGCTCCTCATTCCACTTTGTGAGCTTCTGCCCAACAAAGTCTACTACTCCATATGCCTTGAAGCTATCCTGCACTCCAGGGTAGTGCTCTTCATTCTCCTTGATATATTCCCAGTTGACCCATCTCATATCACATACAATTGGCTTCTTGTCTAATAAGACTGTCTCATAGAAGTCCTGCTGTTCCTTAGTGTGGAACCTGTAGTCAACAGCAGTTCTTCTCCTTGAAGCATATGGATCTGCTTCTCTCCACTTCCTCAGCCCTGAGTCTCTTCTGAGCTTCATGTCCTCAGCCACAAGATGAGCATCATTGTGGTCTGGGATCTTGGGCTTGAGCTTTCTCAGAACATGCTCTTCATCATCTTCTTCAGCAGCTTCAGGCACTGGGGCCTTGTTCTTCTCAGTTGCAGGTATGCTCCTCGTATTTCTCTTTAGCGCAGACTTGGGCTTGGAGGCAGCTTTGGGTGCTTCTTTGGGCTTGGATGCAGCAGCCCCTGTCCTGATAGCATCACCCATAAGCTTAGGTGCCTTAGGTGCTGGTGCAGCAACCTCTTCTTCTTCCTCTTCTTCCATGATGGAAGCCTTTCCAAGCACTCTGGCTACGGTCTTCTTGACCCTTTCCTTCCTTTTCTTTCCTTCAGCAGCAACTGGCTCTATGGTTGCAGGCTTTTCAGGAATCTGAGTTGAAGCTCTGGCCTTTGGCATAGGCTGCCTGCCTGCTGGCCTTTTGACCTTTAAGCCTGGCTTGGTGCTCTATCTTGAGCCATGCTCCTTTTTGACTGCAACTCTCTTTGATGTGGCTTCCTCTTCCTCTGCCACATAATCTTCATCCTTTGATTTTGAGGTTCTCTTCTTTCTTTGTCTTGTGGCAGCTTTTGGCAGGTTGCTAGGGGTGCTCCTGCTGCCATCATCTGAAGAACTGGAGGGACTAGTGCCCTCACTCATTTGCACTGGCTGTTCTGACAAATTCTGGCTATCACTTTGGTCTGACATGATGAACAAGCTGACTGCTGACCCTGTGAACAGTTTATAGATGAGGTAGAGTGGATGAGCATCACAAAATGCAGAGGTTTTTGCAAAAGAATGATTCAAAAACTTAGTTTTAGTTTTCCACAGAACGCATTTCAGATCTACCGATTTTTAAACTCGGTGATACCGAAGCAGTTTTTGGAACCTAAACTAGTGAACTCGGTCAGACCAAGTCACAGTTCGGTGACACCGAGACTGCTAGGGTTTCACAAAGTTCCAAAATCGGTCACACCGATTAGTAATACTCGGTCAGACCGAGTCTTACTTGTGCAATGGCATGAGCCAAATCGGTGGGACCGAGTTTTTCAACTCGGTGGGTCCGAGATGGTTTCGGCGAAAACCTAACCCTAAAATTTTCGAATCAAACCTAATCTACGAGTTCATTGACTGGATAGAAGTTTATCAAACGTGGCAAGAATCAGTATGATCACAATGTGCTAGGAATCGGATTGGGGAATAGCACAAAGATCGAGTCCATACCCTAGTTCGGCGGAGACTCGCTACGGCGGCAACGGCGGGGTTGAATTCCGTTGACGGCGATGGAGACCAGCGACTGGAGGCGGCTGGCGGCGAGGAGACGATCCGGAGACCACGTTGGCAGAGCGAGCTATCGCGCGGGCGAAGGGGTTCGGAGAAATTTCCAAATTTTTGCCCGTGACTATATATAGCCCAACCCTGTCGGTGTGACTGAGTGGAACAACTCGGTGGCACCGAGATGCAAAACTGTATACAGTTGTTGCAACTCGGTGTGACCAAATGATTCAAATCGGTTGCACCGAGATCGAAAATTCAGATCAACTCAATGATCTCGGTAGGACCGAAAGTAGGATATCGGTCAGACCGAGAATCACAAAGAGGTTTTGGAAGTTTAAGTCTATGACGAATCGGGGACTCCGAGTGCTCCTCACACAGAGTGGTTCGAATCTGACTTGATCAAATTTTGTGATGTAGCATGAATAGAGTTTGAGACGATAAAAGCATAGATAGCTAGAGGAGGTTCTTAGGCATTCTTGTCCATCCACTTGGCAAAAGGAAATAAAACCAAACAGTCAAAACAACAAGTGGATGTCCTCGAATGAGTAAAATATGCAACCAACATGCCCACAAAATAAGATGGCAATTGAAATATGTGACAAAGCATGCACAACCAATTCTAGCATCTATCAAGCAATTTGCGATGACTAGGTCATCTATATATGAGTATATTGACTTAGGAGTCAAGTGAGAACACTTGATCATAGGTCATACTCATCGTTTAAGCTCAAGTGGGGTTACCACTTTTACATAAAGCATTGTTGTGTTCACATCTTTAGAGTTGCTTTAGCTCAAGTCTTAGAGTAAAGCTCCCCCTAGATGTGATATCCCCCCTAAGAGGGATGAACTAACCTTGGGTTTTGTCGATGATGACTTCATGTAGATGTTGAAGATGTGGATGCTCAATGTTGATTTAGATCACTTGGAGCTATCCATTTGAGTGAATTTCACTTTCAATACCTACATGGGTTAGTCCCACAAGGAACAAACAAGGATATCCATAGACATAGAGTGATGCACACACAAGATGATGTCCATGAAAACTTTTAGGTTACCTTGTCCCTTATCTTACCAACAAGAGGGTTTATGACTCCTTGAACTAGTGCAAGATGTGGAAGTTGATTGCACTTGTTCTTGCCAAAATGATAAGAGTGAAGTATGTTGGCGGAGTCACCCTCAAGAACTCTCTAGTTCTTCTTCTTTTGGATCCACACCATCTTGATGGGAATCCTTGGAGTTGTAGTCATACTTGATGAAGTGGAACTTGAAGTGGTCTTGGGAATCCACTTGGCTAAGGTCTTAGGAGCTTCTTCAAATGCATCAATTTCCTCTTGAAGCTTGACCCTGCCTTTTTGCTTGTAGTCTTGTGGTGGAGGATCATCTTGAGCTTGTGTCCCCTTGAAGGAAGTATCGTACTTCTCTTGTTGAGGAACAAACTTTGTCTTGGGGTATTGATCTTCTTCCCACTCAACTCCATTGGCATTGAACTTTCGTTCAAAACCAACACCTTGATTCTTCCAGTGCATTCCTTGCTTGCGCACAATTTCCTCGAATTGCTTACTCCCGACAAGGCTTTTGTACACTCCTTTCTCTATAATTCCCTTCAATAAGCTATTTTCTTGCTCAAGTGTAACTTGGCTAAGAGAATCATTAGTGGAATCAAGAGAACTACTAGAAGCAACAATATTGGATTTAGCATGATCATTGTTACTACTAGAGGAAGAATCTTTCTTGTTCTTGTTACTAGACTTGACTTGAGGCATGTAAGTGGATAAGAGTAAACGCTTGGCAATGTAAGAAGAACTTTTCTTGCGGAGATCATCATTGATTGCCTTTAAAAACTCATGCTCTTGCTCAAGATTGAGCTTTTCAAAGCGTAACTTCTCATGAGCTCTTAAAAGTTCTCGATGATCTTCGAAGATAGTTTCATGAGCTAACTTAAGAGTGTTTAGTTCTTTAGTTAGAGCCTCAATCTTCTCCTTATCATTGTCATTCGTTTTATCTTGATTAGCATGATTAATTGATGTTTCATCATAGTATTCATCACTAGAGTTGTCAACAAGTAAATCATCATCACCTAACAAGTCATCTTCATCACTATTAAAATCAACATACTCGGGGTGTGTTACCTTAGGACCTTTGGCCATGAAGCATCTTCCAATTCCTTCATTTGGTGAGTCAAATATGTCGTGGTAGTTGGTTGACACAAGTGCTAGACCGGCAACACCTTCATCTTGAGTATATTCGGAATCGGAGTGATAACTTCTCTCGGAGTGGCTGTCGGAGTCGGAGCAGGATACCCATTCACCAACATGAGCTTGATGTCTTCGTTTTGTGTAGCTCCTTGATGATTTTTCCTTCCTTTACGAATCCTTGCTTCTCCGTGAGTATCTTCGTTCATAACGATCATCTCTACTCCTTCTCTCTCTTGGTGGTGATTCTTCTCTTTTGCTTCTTCTTTTTGGAGAGTCTTCTCTTCTCTTGTAGGGAGCCATACACTCATTGGAATAGTGTCCAGGTCTTCCACAATTGTAGCAATTTCGCTCTCGACTAGAAGATCTTTTGTCATTGTAGGACCTTGACTTGGAGCTTCTATCTTTGCGTCTACTCTTGTAGAACTTGTTGAAGTTCTTCACCATTAAGCTCAATTCTTCATTGAAGTTTTGTATCTCACTTGATGATGTAGGGGCTTCACATGAGGCTTTGTAGGCACCACTAGATTTGTTGTGAAGTTCGTCTTTATCCTTAAGTGACATCTCATGAGCAACAATTCTTCCAATTACCTCCGTTGGCTTGAGATCTTTGTAATTGGGCATCATTTGGATCAATGTGCACACGGTATCATATTTTCCATCCAAGGCTCTTAGAATCTTTTTGATGATGAATCTATCGGTCATCTCTTCACTTCCTAAGCCGGCAATCTCATTTGTGATGAGAGCAAGCCTAGAGTACATTTCAGCGACACCTTCACCATCCTTCATTTTGAACTTGTCAAGTTGACTTTGAAGCACATCCAATTTGGATTCCTTGACGGAGTCGGTAGCTTCGTGCATATCAATCAAAGTGTCCCAAATTTCCTTTGCATTCTCAAGACGGCTGATTTTGTTGAATTCTTCGGGGCACAATCCGTTGAAGAGAATATCACAAGCTTGAGCATTGTATTGCAACATCTTCAACTCATCTGCGGTAGCTTCACGGTTTGGTTCTCTCCCATCAAAGAAGTCACCTTGCAAACCAACACACACAATAGCCCAAACGGCGGGGTTATGTCCAAGAATATGCATTGTCATTTTATGCTTCCAACTAGCAAAATTAGTACCATCAAAGTAAGGACCTCTATGGTGATAATTTCCCTCGCTAGACGCCATACTCTCCTAGGTTGTGAAACCAAGGCTATGACCACCAACAGCTATGGAATTCAAAGCAAATGGAGACCAAGGCTCTGATACCACTTGTAGGATCGAAAGTATGTCTAGAGGGGGGTGATTAGACTACTTGACCAAATAAAAACTTAACCTTTTCCCAATTTTAGTTCTTGGCAGATTTTAGCTATTTTAGGACAAGTCAAGCAATCATCACACAATTCAAGCAAGCATGCAAAGAGTATATTGGCAGCGGAAAGTAAAGCATGCAACTTGCAAGAATGTAAAGGGAAGGGTTTGGAGAATTCAATCGCAATTGGAGACACGGATGTTTTTCCCGTGGTTCGGATAGGTGGTGCTATCCTACATCCACGTTGATGGAGACTTCAACCCACGAAGGGTAACGGTCGCGCGAGTCCATGGTGGGCTCCACCCACGAAGGGTCCATGAAGAAGCAACCTTGTCTATCCCACCATGGCCATCGCCCACGAAGGACTTGCCTCACTAGCGGTAGATCTTCACGAAGTAGGCGATCTCCTTGCCCTTACAAACTCCTTGGTTCAACTCCACAATCTTGTAGGAGGCTCCCAAGTGACACCTAGCCAATCTAGGAGACACCACTCTCCAAGAAGTAACAAATGGTGTGTTGATGATGAAATCCTTGCTCTTGTGCTTCAAATGATAGTCTCCCCAACACTCAACTCTCTCTCATAGGATTTGGATCTGGTGGAAAGAAGATTTGAGTGGAAAGCAACTTGGGGAAGGCTAGAGATCAAGATTCATATGGTAGGAATGGAATATCTTGGTCTCAACACATGAGTAGGTGGTTCTCTCTTAGAACATATGAGTTGGAAGTGTAGATGTGTTCTGATGGCTCTCTCCTCGAGTGAAGAGGAGGTGGAGGGGTATATATAACCTCCACACAAAATCCAACCGTTACACACAATTTACCAATCTCGGTGGGACCGAATCAACAAACTCGGTCGGACCGAAAAGTAAACCTAGTGACCGTTAGAGATTTTCGGTGGGACTGACATGCAACTCGGTAGGACCGATTTTGTTAGGGTTAGGGCATAACGTAATCTCGGTGAGACCGATTACACAAACTCGGTGAGACCGATTTTGGTAATAATCTAACCAGAGAGTTGGTCAGGTAAACTCGGTGGGACCGATTTGCTCTTTCGGTGAGACCGAAAAGTTACAAAAAGGAAACACTGAATTTACATTGCAATCTCGGTGGGACCGATCCGCTCTTTCGGTGAGACCGAAAAGTTAAGAAAGGGAAACAGAGAGTTTGCAATCCCATCTCGGTGAGATCGAGATCCCTATCGGTAGAACCGAATTGCTAGGGTTTGGCGGTGGCTTATGACAAGTGAAACTTGGTGGCGCCGGATAGGAAGAATCGGTAGGACCGAGTTTGGCTTAGGGTTTAGGTCATATGTGGATATGGGAAAGTAGTTGAGGGTTTTGGAGCATATCACTAAGCACATGAAGCCAGAGGCTCATTAAGCAACACCTCATCCCTCCTTGATAGTATTGGCTTTTCCTAAAGACTCAATGTGATCTTGGATCACTAAAATATAAAATGAAGAGTCTTGAGCTTTTGAGCTTGAGCCAATCCTTTGTCCTTAGCATTTTGAGGGTTCCACTTTCACCATCCATGCCATGCCAATCATTGAGCTTTCCTGAAATAATCATCTTGGAATAGCATTAGCTCAATGAGCTATATGTTGTTATGAATTACCAAAACCACCTAGGGATAGTTGCACTTTTAGTTGCGTATATCATGTTCACCGTCCGCACTTGTGGGGGAAAACCCTTCTGTCCATTGTTGTTCGGCGGCTTGGGCTCCTCCTCGTCGTCGCTGTGCAGCCCCTTGTCTTTGTTTTCGACTCTTAACTTGCCTGCCTGCTTGAACACCCAACAATCTCTGTTAGTGTGATTGGCTGGCCTTTCGGGGGTGCCATGTATCTGGCACAATCGGTCGAGTATTCGGTCCAAACTGGACGGGCCCGGAGTATTCTTTTTGAATGGCTTTTTCCGCTGACCGGATTTATAGCCTTTGAATCCGGCATTGACTGTCGTGTCTTCATTGATGTCTCTGCTAATGCGGTGTTTTTGCTTATTCCGACGTGTCCTGCCACTTTTGTCCTTGGTATCTGAATTACCAGGGTTCTTTGATAAGTTGTTACTGCGAGCTAGCCAGCTGTCTTCTCCCGCACAAAAGTGGGTCATGAGTGTCGTGAGGGCTGCCATAGATTTCGGCTTTTCCTGTCCCAGGTGCCGGGCAAGCCACTTGTCGCGGATGTTATGCTTGAAGGCTGCTAGGGCCTCTGCATCCGGACAGTCGACTATCTGGTTTTTCTTTGTTAGGAACCGTGTCCAGAATTGTCTGGCCGATTCCTCTGGATGCTGAATTATGTGGCTTAAGTCGTCGGCATCCGGTGGTCGCACGTAAGTGCCCTGGAAGTTGTCAAGGAATGCGGCTTCCAGGTCCTCCCAAGAACCGATTGAGTCTGCTGGCAACCTGTTAAGCCAATGCCGGCCGGTCCTTTAAGTTTGAGCGGGAGGTATTTGATGGCGTGTAGATCATCGCCATGTGCCATGTGGATGTGAAGAAGATAATCCTCGATCCATACCGCCAGATCTGTTGTGCCATCGTATGATTCGATGTTTACGGGTTTCAAACCCTCTGGGATTTTATGCTCCATTACTTCATTCGTGAAGCATAGCGGGTGTGCGGCGCCTCTATACTGGGCTATATCACGACGTAGCTCGGAAGCGCTGTGTCTGTTGTGTTCGGCCCGGCCGGATTTGTTGTATCCGGAGTGAGGATCATCGTCACGTGCCGTAGGGCGCCTGCGCGATCCGTAGATCGATCTTGTTTGTCTTGCCTTGTCCTCCAGTACGTCTCGCAAGTCTGGCGCATTTTCCCGTGCCTTGGTTGAGTGGCGTCGGGGCATGGCTTGGGTGGAGGGTCGAGAGACCTCTCTGTCGCGGCCGCGAGGTGGTCGGTCTGCCATGTCATGCGCTGGTGATGTAGGTGCTTCCTCCTCTGATCGGGGTAGCGGCCTACGCTTTGGGTAACTCTTGGAGGGGCGTTCGAGTTCGTACTCTTCGGCCGCAAGGACTTCAGTCCATCTGTCAGCTAGCAAATCTTGGGCAGCTCTAAGCTGCTACTGCTTTTTCTTGAGGCTGCTTGCCGTGGCTAAAAGCCTGTGTCTAAAACGCTCTTGTTCGGCGGGGTCTGATGGTATGACGAATTCGTCATCATCGAGGCTTGCCTCGTCTTTGGAGGGAGGCATATAGTTATCATCCTCAACCTCTTGGTCTGCCGCTCTCTCATGAGGGCTGGCTTCTCCATCTTCCTGTGCCGAATCTTGCTGAGGTGGGTGTTCTTCGGCGCTGTCCGGGGAGTATTATCTCCCATGTCGGAATCACCGTTTTTGCTTTGGAGGGATTTAGAGCGGCGCCACTGACGCCGGCGCTTTGGCTGTTTCTTGGGGTGTCCTCCCCCACTGTTCCATCGCCATCTCCATCTTTCGGAGTATTCACCATATATATGTCATATGACGAGGTGGCCTTCCAGCGCCCTACAGGTGTTGGTTCCTGTTCGTCTCCTACATCGTCATCCATACCATCGATATCTTCGGAGCTGAAGTCAAGCATGTCGGTTAAATCGTCGACAGTGGCTACAAAGTGGGTGGTGGGTGGGCTTTGAATTTCTTCGTCGTCCGTATCCCATCCTCGCTGACCGTAATCCGGCCAGGGCTCTCCTGATAAAGAGAGAGACTTAAGAGAATTCAGGATGACGCCAAAAGGCGAGTATTGAAAGATGTCTGCGGCGGTGAACTCCATTATCGACGCCCAATCGGATTCGATTGGCAGGGGCGCGGGGGGTTCGGAGTCCGGGGAGGAGTCCGGATCCTCGACGTCACGGATCATGCAGAGTGAGGGGCTAGCCTTCGGCTCGATCGCCTTTAAGATTGCAGCCCCCGAGGTGGCGTCCAACCGCTCGTCCTCCATTGGCGCAATAGGCTCCGGGTTAGAGGTCGGAACCGATGTGTGTGCGGCCTCCAGGACACTACCCGGAGGCAGAGCTAGACCATGCCCCTCGAGGTAGTGCGGCGCGCTTGGCCGTGGCTCGAACCCATTGAAGATCAAGTCTCCGCGGATGTCATCCGTGTAGTTTAAGCTTCCAAACCTGACTTGATGGCCAGGGGCGTAGCTTTCGATCTGCTCCAAGTGGCCAAGAGAATTGGCCCGCAGAGCGAAGCCGCCGAAGACGAAGATCTGTCCGGGGAGAAAAGTCTCGCCCTGGACCGCATCGTTGTTGATGATAAAAGGAGCCATCGGGCCTAAAGGCGACGACACAGAGGAACTCTCAATGAAAGCACCAATGTTGGTGTCAAAACCGGCGGATCTCGGGTAGGGGGTCCCGAACTGTGCGTCTAGGCCGGATGGTAACAGGAGACATGGAACACGATGTTTTACCCAGGTTCGGGCCCTCTTGATGGAGGTAAAACCCTACGTCCTGCTTGATTAATATTGATGATATGGGTAGTACAAGAGTAGATCTACCACGAGATCAAGGAGGCTAAACCCTAGAAGCTAGCCTATGGTATGATTGTTGTCTATGGAGTTGATGAAGTTGTCCTACGGACTAAAACCCTCCAGTTTATATAGACACCGGATAGGGTTAGGGTTACATAGAGTCGGTTACAATGGTAGGAGATCTTGAATATCCGCACCGCCAAGCTTGCCTTCCACGCCAGGGAAAGTCCCATCCGGACACGGGACGTAGTCTTCCATCTTGTATCTTCATAGTCCAGGAGTCCGGCTGAAGGTATAGTCCGGCTACCCGAACACCCCCTAATCTAGGACTCCCTCAATAAGCCTTGCAAGAAATATGACTAATGAGTTAGTTGCGGAATGATGTATTACAGAACGAGTAAAGAGACTTGCCGGTAATGAGATTGAACTAGGTATTGAGATACCGACGATCGAATCTCGGGCAAGTAACATACCGATGACAAAGGAACAATGTATGTTGTTATGCGGTTTGACCGATAAAGATCTTCGTAGAATATGTAGGAGCCGATATGAGCATCCAGATTCCGCTATAGGTTATTGACCAGAGAAGTGTCTTGGTAATGTCTACATAGTTCTCGAACCTGTAGGGTCCGCACGCTTAACGTTCGATGACGATCGGTATTATGAGTTTATCTGTTTTGATGTACCAAAGGTAGTTCAGAGTCCTGGATGTGATCACGAACATGATGAAGAGTCTCAAAATGGTCGAGACATAAAGATTGATATATTGGATGACTATATTCGGACACCGAAAATGTTCCGGAGAAGTTTCGGATAAAACCGGAGTGCCGGAGGGTAACCAAAACCCCCCGGAGGAACTAATGGGCCTCATGGGCCTTAGTGGAGAGAGAGAGAGGGCGGCTAGGGCAGGCCGCGCGCCCCGTCCCCTTGGGTCCGAATTGGACTAGGGAAGGGGGGCGGCGCCCCCCTTTCCTGTTAGGGAACGTAGTAATTTCAAAAAAATCCTACGCACACGCAAGATCATGGTGATGCATAGCAACGAGAGAGGAGAGTGTTGTCTACGTACCCTCGTAGACCGAAAGCGGAATCGTTAGCACAACGCAGTTGATGTAGTCGTACGTCTTCACGGCCCGACCGATCAGGCACCGAAACTACGGCACCTCCGAGTTCTAGCACACGTTCAGCTTGATGACGATCCCCGGACTCCGATCCAGCAAAGTGTCGGGGAAGAGTTCCGTCAGCACGGCGGCGTGGTGATGATCTTGATGTTCTACTGTCGCAGGGCTTCGCCTAAGCACCGCTACAATATTATCGAGGATTATGGTGGAGGAGGGCACCGCACACGGCTAACAGATCTCAAGGATCAATTGTTGTGTCTATGGGGTGCCCCCTGGCCACGTATATAAAGGAGTGGAGGAGGGAGGAGAGGGCCGGCCCCTATGGCATGCCCTGGAGGAGTCCTACTCCCACCGGGAGTAGGATTCCCCACTTTCCAAGTAGTAGGAGTAGGAGTCAAGGCAAGGGAAGAGAGAAGAGAAGGAAGGAGGGGGGCGCAACCCCTCCCCCTAGTCCAATTCGGACTAGGCCTTGGGGGGCGCCCAACCTCTCCTCTCTCTTTCCCCTAAAGCCCAATAAGGCCCATATACTCCCCGGCGAATTCCCGTAACTCTCCGGTACTCCGAAAAATACCCGAATCACTCGGAACCTTTCCGATGTCCGAATATAGTCATCCAATATATCGATCTTTACGTCTCGACCATTTCGAGACTCCTCGTCATGTCCCCGATCTCATCCGGGACTCCGAACTCCTTCGGTACATCAAAACTCATAAACTCATAATATAACTGTCATCGAAACCTTAAGCATGCGGACCCTACGGGTTCGAGAACAATGTAGACATGACCGAGACACGTCTCCAGTCAATAACCAATAGCGGAACCTGGATGCTCATATTGGCTCCCACATATTCTACGAAGGTCTTTATCGGTCAGACCGCATAACAACATACGTTGTTCCCTTTTTCATCGGTATGTTACTTGCCCGAGATTCGATCGTCGGTATCTCAATACCTAGTTCAATCTCGTTACCGGCAAGTCTCTTTACTCGTTCCGTAATACATCATCCTGCAACTAACTCATTAGTTGCAATGCTTGCAAGGCTTAAGTGATGTGCATTACCGAGAGGGCCCAGAGATACCTCTCCGACAATCGGAGTGACAAATCCTAATCTCGAAATACGCCAACCCAATAAGTACCTTCGGAGACACCTGTAGAGCACCTTTATAATCACCCAGTTACGTTGTGACATTTGGTAGCACACAAAGTGTTCCTCCGGTAAACGGGAGTTGCATAATCTCATAGTCATAGGAACATGTATAAGTCATGAAGAAAGCAATAGCAACAAACTAAACGATCAAGTGCTATGCTAATGGAATGGGTCAAGTCAATCACATCATTCTCCTAATGATGTGATCCCGTTAATCAAATGACAACTCATGTCTATGGTTAGGAAACATAACCATCTTTGATCAACGAGCTAGTCAAGTAGAGGCATACTAGTGACACTCTGTTTGTCTATGTATTCACACATGGATTATGTTTCCGGTTAATACAATTCTAGCATGAATAATAAACATTTATCATGATATAAGGAAATAAATAATAACTTTATTATTGCCTCTAGGGCATATTTCCTTCATTTCCTTCTCCCTCTCTCCCTCTCCTACCTTCCCCCTCTCTTCCTTGTTGGAAACCTACTAGGAATAGGATTCCTATTCCTAGTAGGAATCCTACTTGGGGTGCGCCCCTATAGGGTCGGCCGGCCTCCCCCTTGCTCCTTTATATACGGGGGCAGGGGGCACCCTAGAACACACAAGTTGACAGTTGTCTTAGCCGTGTGCGGTGCCCCCTCCACCATATTCCACCTCGGTCATATCATCGTAGTGCTTAGGCAAAGCCTTGTGCTGGCAACTTCATCATCACCGTCATCACGCCGTCGTGCTGAAGAAACTCTCCCTCGGCCTCAACTGGATCAAGAGTACGAGGGACGTCATCGAGCTGAACGTGGGCTGAACACGGAGGTGCCGTACGTTCGATGTCGAGATCGGTCGAATCGTGAAGACGTACGACTACATCAACCGCGTTGTTATAACACTTCCGCTTTTGGTCTACGAGGGTACGTAGACATACTCTTCCCCTCTTGTTTCTATGCATCACCTAGATGGATCTTGCGTGTGCATAGGATTTTAAAAAAAACTTACTACATTCCCCAACAAAATGATGGGGTGAGTACTTGTTTGTACGAATGTTTTCAGATTCATCGGAATTTGTAGCTTATTGTTTGCTCAAAATTGTGTGTAGGATGGACGCAAGTTTTGGTATTGGGAAGAAGAGAACATCAATCTATTGAAAACGAGAAAGTTGTTGGATGTTTGTGCACTCCTTTCTATAGTAGGGACTAGAGATGGAACAAGAGACTACGTAATGCTTGAGAAGCCAGTTGAGAATATCAACAATGCTAAAAATGAAGACATAGAGAAAATATTAATCCAACTACTGGGAGTGTTATGGAGGTTGGATTTCTTTTAAAACTGTAATTTTTCTTGTGATTTTCTTTGGATCGGTTCTCTCAGTGAAGAATTGCTGAATTATGTACTCCGGTGTATAAAGATGTCGTTCAATAAAATAAAAAATAGTTCAATTTATTTCGGTGGCTGGAAATTAAATGAATTTGATGAAAAAATATATTTACTCCACTAAATTTAGGAGTTTGGCTAGGTGCAGCCAAAACTGAGTGGAGTAAATTTACTTCACTAAAGTTTACTCGGCGGTTTACTCCACTATTTCTTAGGAGATCGGCTAGAGATGCCCTTAGTCAGGTTCAACTAACAAAGGACACCCCAACACCTGCCACACAATCATAAAAAGAAAAGAAGCAAGCCCACCATATTTAGCAAAAAGAATGTATACATGCTGTTATCTTGAGAAATACACGTGAAAGCAATTATCAGCTTAAGTGGTCACTGTTCAATATATCTTGTTAAATTTTTTGACACTTCGAGACAACTTGGAAGAACAAAATGATCTAGAGGAACACAATATAACATATATAATCATTTTGACGTTGTCGTACTTGTATTAGTAGAAAATAATTCCACTCTTCTTCTAGGTTTCATCTTAAAAAACAAGTAGGAATGACAACCGAATTCTAACATGGGAGGTGAACCCTAGTCATTATCAAACACATCCCTCCTCCACCTCCTCCCTTCGCCGTCAGCAACAGGAAATCTCCCCCTCGTGCTCCTTACGAACTGGCGGCGGTGTGCCCCCTCCCTTGCACGACACTGTGGTAGTGGATTTGGTAGCATGCGGCTAGTGTGCGAAAGCTAGGCTCGGCGCGGAGGGTTGTGGTGGAAACCAGGACTGGAGCCCCGGATGGGTGGTATATTATGGTATAATGTGCATTGACTTCAGGAAGTTGAATAAATAGACGCGGAAGGACCATTACCCACTACCCTTCAACAACCAATTACTTGAAAGGTTGGCCACTCACACTCACTTTTGTTACTGAGGGAGTCCTGGATTAGGGGGTCCTCGGACAGCCGGACTATATCCCTTGGCCGGACTGTTGGACTATGAAGATACGAGATTGAAGACTTCGTCCCGTGTCCAGGTAGGACTCTCCTTTGCGTGGAAGGCAAGCTTGGCAATTCGGATATGTAGATCTCCTCCCTTGTAACCGACTCTGTGTAACCCTAGCCCCCTCCGTTGTCTATATAAACCGGAGGGTTTAGTCTGTAGGACAACAACAATCATACCATAGGCTAGCTTCTAGGGTTTAGCCTCTTTGATCTCGTGGTAGATCAACTCTTGTAATACCCATACCATCAAGATCAATCAAGCAGGAAGTAGGGTATTACCTCCATCGAGAGGGCCAGAACCTAGGTAAACATTGTGTCCCCCGCCTCCTGTTACCACCTTAGACGCATAGTTCGGGACCCCCTACTCGAGATCCGCCGGTTTTGACACCGACATTGGTGCTTCCATTGAGAGTTCCACTGTGTCGTCACCATAAGGCTTGATGGCTCCTTCGATCATCGGCAACGATGTGATCCAGGGTGAGGTTTTTCTCCCCGGACAGATCTTCGTATTTGGTGGCTTCGCACTGCGGGCCAACTCGCTTGGCCATCTGAAGCAGATCGAGAGCTACGCCCCTGGCCATCAGGTCAGGTTTGGAAGATTGAACTATACTGCTGACATCCGCGGAGACTTGATCTTCGACGGATTCGAGCCCGCGTCAGGTGCGCCGCACAGTCACGACGGGCATGACTTAGCTCTGCCGCCGGACAGTGTTCGGGAGATCACACCTGAGGCGACTCCGGCCCTTGATCCGGAGCAGATCGCGTCGTTCGAGGACGGGTGGATGGACCTCGCCCCAGAGGCCGCACACTCAGCGGCGATAGAGCTGAATACTGGCTTCACCTCCTACGCGACATGTGTTGCCGGACCCTTGGATTCGTCCCTGGCCACGATCTCCGAACCGCCTGCGTCCATGCCTATCGAATCCGATTGGGCACCGATCATGGAGTTTACCTCTATGGATATCTTTCAGCACTCGCCCTTGGGCGACGTGCTAAACTCATTATGATCTCTCTCTCCTTGTCAGGAGACCCTCGGCCGAACTATGTCCGGCTCGAGTAGGAAGCGGACGGCGAAGAAATTTGTTCCCCACCCACCACCCACTTAGTAGCCACTGTCGACGACTTAACCGACATGCTCGATTTCGACTCTGAAGACATCGACGGTATGGACGACGATGCGGGAGACGAACAGGAACCACCGCCCACAGGGCGCTGGACTGCCACCTCATCGTATGATATATATACATGGTGGACACCCCCAAAGAAAGCGATGGCAATAAGGCAACAGAGGATAATCCCCCGAGAAACAATCCAAGAACCGGCGTCATCAGGGACGCTCTAAGCCCTGTCATAGAAAAAATAGCTATACCGGCACAGAAGACAATAACACTGCAAATAGTGCCGAAGACGAAGACAATCCCCTCCAGCCAGGCTCTAAGCAGGAGGATGGGCAAGCCAGCCCTAAGGAATAGGCAGCAGACGGAGAATCAGAGGATGACAATTACATGCCTCTCAACAAAGACGAGGTGAGCCTCGGTGACGAAGAATTTATCGTGCCTGAGGATCCCCTCGAACAGGAGCGCTTCAAGCGCCGGCTTATTGCCACAACAAAAAGGCTGAAGAAAAGGCAACAACAGCTTCAAGCTGAGCAAGATCTGCTAGCGGATAGATGGACTAAGGTCCTGGCAGACGAGGAACACGAACTCGAGCACCCAATCAAAAGTTTCCCAAAGCGCAGGTAGCTACCCCAACTTGAAGAGGAAGCATTAAAGCCTCCGCTTCCAGCGTATGATGCGGCAGACCGGCCACCTCATGGCCGGGACAAAGTCGCATATAAGCCCGAAGTCCAGCCCGCACCCCGTCGCCAGTCGAACAAAAACAGCAAGGCCCGGGGTAACACGTAGGACCTGCAAGACGTATTGGAAAACAAAGCAGGACACAAAAGATCGATCTTTGGATCACGAGGGCATGCCCCAACACATGATGACGACCATCATGCCGGATATACCAAAAGCAAATCCGGCCGGGCCGAACACAACAGACAAGACTCGTACAACTACGTCATGACATAGCCCGGCACAGAGGCGCGGCACACCCCCTATGCTTCACTGATGAAGTAATGGATCATGAATTCCCAGAAGGGTTTAAACCCGTGAACATTGAATCATACGATGGTACTAATGACCCCGTGGTATGGATAGAGGATTTCTTCCTCCACATTCACATGGCCTGCGGGGATGATCTACACGCCATCAAGTACCTCCCGTTAAAACTCAAAGGACCAGCTCGGCATTGGCTAAATAGCTTGCCAGCAAACTCCATCGGAAGTTGGGAGCACCTGGAAAACGCATTCCTGGACAACTTCTAGGGCACTTATGTGCGACCACCGGATGCTGATGATTTAAGTCACATAACACAACAGCCCGGAGAGTCAGCCAGGAAATTTTGGACTCGGTTCCTAACCAAAAAGAACCAAATTGTGGACTGTCCGGATGCTGAAGCCCTAGCGTCCCTTAAACACAACATCCGTGACGAGTGGCTCGCCCGGCATCTCGGCCAAGAGAAGCCAAAGTCCATGGCAGCCCTCACGACACTCATGACCCGCTTCTGCGTGGGCGAGGATAGCTGGTTGGCTCGTAGCAACAACACAGCAAGAAACCTTGGCACATCGGAGGCCAGAGACAGCAACGGCAAGCCACGTCGCAACAGATACACGCGCCGCAACGACGGCAATAACGCCGAAGACACGGCAGTCAATGCAGGATTCAGTGGCTCTAAATCTGGTCAGCGGAAAAAGTTGTTCAAAAGAAACAATCCGGGCCCGTTCAGTTTGGACCGCATACTCGACCGCTCGTGTCAAATTCATGGCACCCCCGATAAGCTAGCCAACCACACCAACAGAGAATGCTGGGTGTTCAAACAGGCCGGCAAGTTGAATGCCGAAAGCAAGGAAAAGGGGCTGCATAGCGACGACGAGGAGGAGCCCCAGCCGCCGAACACAGGAGGACAGAAGAAATTTCCTCCCCAAGTGAAAACGGTGAACATGATATACGCAACCCATATCCCCAAGCGGGAACGGAAGCGTGCACTCAGGGACGTCTACGCGATGGAGCCAGTCGCCCCAAAGTTCAACCCATGGTCTTCTTGTCCGATCACTTTTGATCGCAGGGACCACCCCACTAGTATCTGTCATGGCGGTTCTTCCGCATTGGTCCTTGATCCTATCATTGACGGATTCCACCTCACTCGAGTCCTTATGTGAAGGAAATATGCCCTAGAGGCAATAATAAAGTTATTATTTATTTCCTTATATCATGATAAATGTTTATTATTCATGCTAGAATTGTATTAACCGGAAACATAATACATGTGTGAATACATAGACAAACAGAGTGTCACTAGTATGCCTCTACTTGACTAGCTCATTAATCAAAGATGGTTATGTTTCCTAACCATGGACAAAAGAGTTGTTATTTGATTAACGAGGTCACATCATTAGTTGAATGATCTGATTGACATGACCCATTCCATTAGCTTAGCACACGATCGTTTAGTATGTTGCTATTGCTTTCTTCATGACTTATACATGTTCCTATGACTATGAGATTATGCAACTCCCGTTTGCCGGAGGAACACTTTGGGTGCTACCAAACGTCACAACGTAACTGGGTGACTATAAAGGACTACTACAGGTGTCTCCAAAGGTAGATGTTGGGTTGGCGTATTTCGAGAATAGGATTTGTCACTCCGATTGTCGGAGAGGTATCTCTGGGCCCTCTCGGTAATGCTCATCACATAAGCCTTGCAAGCACTGCAACTAATATGTTAGTTGTGAGATGATGTATTATGGAATGAGTAAAGAGACTTGCCGGTAACGAGATTGAACTAGGTATTGGATACCGACGATCGAATCTCGGGCAAGTAACATACCGATGACAAAGGGAACAACGTATGTTGTTATGCGGTCTGACCGATAAAGATCTTCGTAGAATATGTAGGAGCCAATATGGGCATCCAGGTCCCGCTATTGGTTATTGACCGGAGACGTGTCTCGGTCATGTCTACATTGTTCTCGAACCGTAGGGTCCGCACGCTTAAGGTTTCGATGACAGTTATATTATGAGTTTATGAGTTTTGATGTACCGAAGGAGTTCGGAGTCCCGGATGAGATCGGGGACATGACGAGGAGTCTCGAAATGGTCGAGACGTAAAGATCGATATATTGGACGACTATATTCGGACATCGGAAAGGTTCCGAGTGATTCGGGTATTTTTCGGAGTACCGGGTAGTTACGGGAGAAGTAATGGGCCTTGATGGGCTTTAGTGGGAAGAGGAAAAAGGCTGCTGCGCCCCCCCTCCCCTTTGGTCCGAATTGGACTAGGGAAAAGGGGGCCGGCCACCTCTCCTTCTCCTCCACTTCCTTCTCCCTTCCTCCCCTCTTGATGGACTCCTACTAGGACTTGGAGTCCTAGTAGGACTCCCATCCTGGCCGCACCAATAGCCTTGGCCGGCCTCCCCCTCCTCCATCCTTTATATACTGAGGCAGGGGGCACCCCATAGACACACAAGTTGATCCACGTGATTGTTCCTTAGCCGTGTGCGGTGCCCCCTGCCACCATATTCCACCTCGGTCATATTGTAGCGGTGCTTAGGCGAAGCCCTGCGACAGTAGAACATCAAGATCGTCACCACGCCGTCGTGCTGACGGAACTCCTCCCCGAAGCTTTGTTGGATCGGAGCCCGGGGAGTGTCATCGAGCTGTACGTGTGCCAAGAACTCGGAGGTGCCGGAGTAACGGTGCTTGGATCGGTCGGATTGGGAAGAAGACGTACGACTACTTCCTCTATGTTGTGTCAACGCTTCCGTTGCGATCTACAAGGGTACGTAGATCATACTCTCCCCTCGTTGCTATGCATCACCATGATCTTGCGTGTGCGTAGGAATTTTTTTGAAATTACTACGTTCCCCAACAGTGGCATCCGAGCCTAGGTTTTTATGTTTTGATGTTATTTGCACGAGTAGAACACAAGTGAGTTGTGGGCGATACAAGTCATACTGCCTACCAGCATGTCATACTTTGGTTCGGCGGTATTGTTGGACGAGACGACCCGGACCAACCTTACATGTATGCTTACGCGAGACCGGTTCCCTCGACGTGCTTTGCACATACATGGCTTGCGGGCGACTGTCTCTCCAACTTTAGTTGAACCAAGTGTGGCTACGCCTAGTCCTTGAGAAGGTTAAAACGGAGTCTATTTGACAAACTATCGTTGTGGTTTTGATGCGTAGGTGAGATGAGTTCTTGCTTAAGCCCGTAGCAGCCACGTAAAACTTGCAACAACAAAGTAGAGGACGTCTAACTTGTTTTTGCAGGGCATGTTGTGATGTAATATGGTCAAGGCATGATGCTAAATTTTATTGTATGAGATGATCATGTTTTGTAACCAAGTTATCGGCAACTGGCAGGAGCCATATGGTTGTCGCTTTATTGTATGCAATGCAATCGCGATGTAATGCTTTACTTTATTACTAAGCGGTAGTGATAGTCGTGGAAGCATAAGATTGGCGAGACGACAACGATGCTACGATGGAGATCAAGGTGTCGCGCCGGTGACGATGGTGATCATGACGGTGCTTCAAAGATGGAGATCACAAGCACAAGATGATGATGGCCATATCATATCACTTATATTGATTGCATGAGATGTTTATCCTTTTATGCATCTTATCTTGCGTTGATTGACGGTAGCATTATAAGATGATCTCTCACTAAATTATCAAGAAGTGTTCTCCCTGAGTATGCACCGTTGCAAAAGTTCTTCGTGCTGAGACACCACGTGATGATCGGGTGTGATAGGCTCTACGTTCAAATACAACGGGTGCAAAACAGTTGCACACGCGGAATACTCAGGTTATACTTGACAAGCCAAGCATATACAGATATGGCCTCGGAACACGGAGACCGAAAGGTCGAGCGTGAATCATATAGTAGATATGATCAACATAACGATGTTCACCATTGAAAACTACTCCATCTCACGTGATGATCGGTTATGGTTTAGTTGATTTGGATCACGTGATCACTTAGAGGATTAGAGGGATATCTATCTAAGTGGGAGTTCTTAAGTAATATGATTAATTGAACTTAAATTTATCATGAACTTAGTCCTGGTAGTATTTTGCAAATTATGTTGTAGATCAATAGCTCGCGTTGTTGCTTCCCTGTGTTTATTTTGATATGTTCCTAGAGAAAATTGTGTTGAAAGATGTTAGTAGCAATGATGCGGATTGGATCCGTGATATGAGGTTTATCCTCATTGCTGCATAGAAGAATTATGTCCTTGATGCACCGCTAGGTGACAGACCTATTGCAGGAGCAGATGCAGGCGTTATGAACGTTTGGCTAGCTCAATATGATGACTACTTGATAGTTTAGTGCACCATGCTTAGTGGCTTAGAATCGGGACTTCAAAGACGTTTTGAACGTCATGGACCATATGAGATGTTCCAGGAGTTGAAGTTAATATTTCAAGCAAATACCCGAGTTGAGAGATATGAAGTCTCCAACAAGTTCTATAGCTAAAAGATGGAGGAGAATCGCTCAACTAGTGAGCATGTGCTCAGATTGTCTGGGTACTACAATCGCTTGAATCAAGTGGGAGTTAATCTTCCAGATAAGATAGTGATTGACAGAATTCTCTGGTCACCATCACCAAGTTAGTAGAACTTCGTGATGAACTATAATATGCAAGGGATAACGGAAACAACTCCCAAGCTCTTCGTGATGCTAAAATCAACGAAGGTAGAAATCAAGAAAACATCAAGTGTTGATGGTTGACAAGATCACTAGTTTCAAGAAAAGGGCAAAGGGAAGAAGGGGAACTTCAAGAAGAACGGCAAGCAAGTTGCTGCTCAAGTGAAGAAGTCCAAGTCTGATTCTAAGCCTGAGACTAAGTGCTTCTACTGCAAAGGGACTGGTCACTGGAAGCGGAACTGCCCCAAGTGATTGGCGGATAAGAAGGATGGCAAAGTGAACATAAGTATATTTGATATACATGTTATTGATGTGTACTTTACTAGTGTTTATAGCAAACCCTTAGTATTTGATACTAGTTCAGTTGCTAAGTTTAGTAACTCGAAATGGGAGTTGCAGAATAAACAGAGACTAGTTAAGGGTGAAGTGACGATGTGTGTTGGAAGTGGTTCCAAGATTGATATGATCATCATCGCACACTCCCTATACTTTCGGGATTAGTGTTGAACCTAAATAAGTGTTATTTGGTGTTTGCGTTGAGCATGAATATGATTTGATCATGTTTATTGTAATACGGTTATTCATTTAAGTAAAAGAATAAATTGTTGTTCTGTCTACATGAATAAAACCATATATGGTTACACACCCAATGAAAATAGTTCATTGGATCTCGATCTTAATAATACACATATTCATAATATTGAAACCAAAAGATGCAAAGTTAATAATGATAGTGCAACTTATTTGTAGCACTGCCGTTTAGGTCATATTGGTGTAAAGCGCATGAAGAAACTCCATGCTGATGGGCTTTCGGAATCACTTGATTATGAATCACTTGATGCTTGCGAACCATGCCTTTTGGGCAAGATGACTAAAACGCCGTTCTTCGGAACAATGGAGCGAGCAACAGATTTGTTTGAAATCATACATACTGATGTATGTGGTCTGATGAATATTGAGGCTCACGACAGGTATCATTATTTTCTGATCTTCACAGATGATTTGAGCAGATATGAGTATATCTTCTTGATGAAACATAAGTCTGAAACATTTGAAAAGTTCAAAGACTTTTCAGAGTGAAGTGAAAAATCATCGTGACAAGAAAATAAAAATTTCTATGATATGATCGCAGAGGTAAAATATTTGAGTTACGAGTTTGGTCTTCAGTTAAAACAATGTGAAATAGTTTCACTACTCACGCCACCTGGAACACCACAGCATAATGGTGTGTCCGAATGTCATAACCGTACTTTATTGGATATAGTGCAATCTATGATGTATCTTACCGATCTACCACTATCGTTTTGGGGTTATGCATTAGAGACAGCTGCATTCACGTTAAATAGGGCACCATCAAAATCCGTTGAAACAACGCCTTATGAACTGTGGTTTGGCAAGAAACCAAAGTTGTCGTCTCTTAAAGTTTGGGGTTGCGATGCTTATATGAAAAGGTTTCATCCTGATAAGCTCAAAACTCAAATCGGAGAAGTGCATCTTCATAGGATATCCAAAGGAAACTATTGGATACACCTTCTATCACAGATCCGAAGGCAAGACTTTTGTTGCTAAATTCGGAAACTTTCTGGAGAAGGAGTTTCTCTCGAAAGACGTGAGTGGGAGGAAAGTAGAACTTGATGAGATAACTGTACATGCTCCCTTATTGAAAAGTAGTACATCACAGAAAAATGTTTCTGTGACACCTACACCAGTTAGTGAGGAAGCTAATGATGATGATCATGAAACTTCAGAATAAGACACTACTGAACCTCGTAGATCAACCAGAGTAAGATCCGCGCCAGAGTGGTACGGTAATCCTGTTCTGGAAGTCATGCTACTAGATCATGATGATCCTACGAACTATGAAGAAGCGATGGTGAGCCCAGATTCCGCAAAGTGGCTTGAAGCCATGAAATCTGAGATATGATCCATGTATGAGAACAAAGTATGGACTTTGGTTGACTTGCCCGATGATCAGCAAGCCATAGAAAATAGATGGATCTTCAAGAGGAAGACGGACGCTGATAGTAGAATTACTATCTACAAAGCTAGAATTGTCGCAAAAGGTTTTCGACAAGTTCAAGGTGTTGACTACGATGAGATTTTCTCACTCATATCTATGCTTAAGTCTGTCCGAATCATGTTAGCAATTGCCGCATTTTATGAAATCTGGCAAATGGATAAACAAAACTGCATTCCTTAATGGATTTGCTAAAGAAGAGTTGTATACGATGCAACTAGAAGGTTTTGTCGATCCTAAAGGTGTTAACTAAATATGCAAGCTCCAGCGATCTATCTGTGGACTGGTGCAAACATCTCGGAGTTGGAATATACGCTTTGATGAGTTGATCAAAGCATATAGTTTTATACAGACTTGCAGTGAAGCCTGTATTTACAAGAAAGTGAGTGGGAGCACTACAGCATTTCTGATAAGTATATGTGAATGACATATTGTTGATCGGAAATAATGTAGAATTATTCTGTAAAGCATAAAAGGAGTGTTTGAAAGGAGTTTTTCAAAGAAAGACTTCGGTAAAGCTGCTTACATATTGAGCTTCAAGATCTATAGAGATAGATCAAGACGCTTGATAAGTTTTTCAATAAGTACATACCTTGACAAGATTTTGAAGTAGTTCAAAATGGAACAGTCAAAGAAAAAGTTTCTTGCCTGTGTTACAAGGTGTGAAGTTGAGTAAAGACTCAAAGCCCGACCACGGCAGAAGATAGAAAGAGAATGAAAGTCATTCCCTATGCCTCATTCATAGGTTCTATAAAGTATGCCATGTTGTGTACCAGATCTATTGTATACCCTGCACTGATTTGGCAAGGGAGTACAATAGTGATCTAGGAGTAGATCACTGGACAGCGGTCAGAATTATCCTTAGTGAAATAAGGATATGTTTCTCGATTATGGACGTGACAAAAAGGTTCGTCGTAAAGGGTTACGTCGATGCAAGTTTTTGACACTAATCCAGATGAATCTAAAATCTCAATCTGGATACATATTGAAAGTGGGAGCAATTAGCTAGAGTAGCTCCATGCAGAGCATTATAGACAAAGAATTTTGCAAAATACTTACGGATCTGAATGTGACAGACCCGTTGACTAAAATTATCTCACAAGCAAAACATCATCACACCTTAGTACTCTTTGGGTGTTAATCACATAGAGATGTGAACTAGATTACTGACTCTAGTAAACCCTTTGAGTGTTGGTCACATGACGATGTGAACTATGGGTGTTAATCACATGGTGATGTGAACTGTTGCTGCTAAATCACATGGCGATGTGAACTAGATTATTGACTCTAGTGCAAGTGGGAGACTGAAGGAAATATGCCCTAGAGGCAATAATAAAGTTATTATTTATTTCCTTATATCATGATAAATGTTTATTATTCATGCTAGAATTGTATTAACCGGAAACATAATACATGTGTGAATACATAGACAAACAGAGTGTCACTAGTATGCCTCTACTTGACTAGCTCATTAATCAAAGATGGTTATGTTTCCTAACCATGGACAAAAGAGTTGTTGTTTGATTAATGAGGTCACATCATTAGTTGAATGATCTGATTGACATGACCCATTCCATTAGCTTAGCACACGATCGTTTAGTATGTTGCTATTGCTTTCTTCATGACTTATACATGTTCCTATGACTATGAGATTATGCAACTCCCGTTTGCCGGAGGAACACTTTGGGTGCTACCAAACGTCACAACGTAACTGGGTGATTATAAAGGAGTACTACAGGTGTCTCCAAAGGTAGATGTTGGGTTGGCGTATTTCGAGAATAGGATTTGTCACTCCGATTGTCGGAGAGGTATCTCTGGGCCCTCTCGGTAATGCTCATCACATAAGCCTTGCAAGCACTGCAACTAATATGTTAGTTGTGAGATGATGTATTATGGAACGAGTAAAGAGACTTGCCGGTAACGAGATTGAACTAGGTATTGGATACCGACGATCGAATCTCGGGCAAGTAACATACCGATGACAAAGGGAACAACGTATGTTGTTATGCGGTCTGACCGATAAAGATCTTCGTAGAATATGTAGGAGCTAATATGGGCATCCAGGTCCCGCTATTGGTTATTGACCGGAGACGTGTCTCGGTCATGTCTACATTGTTCTCGAACCGTAGGGTCCGCACGCTTAAGGTTTCGATGACAGTTATATTATGAGTTTATGAGTTTTGATGTACCGAAGGAGTTCGGAGTCCCGGATGAGATCGGGGACATGACGAGGAGTCTCGAAATGGTCGAGACGTAAAGATCGATATATTGGACGACTATATTCGGACATCGGAAAGGTTCCGAGTGATTCGGGTATTTTTCGGAGTACCGGGTAGTTACGGGAGAAGTAATGGGCCTTGATGGGCTTTAGTGGGAAGAGGAAAAAGGCTGCTGCGCCCCCCCTCCCCTTTGGTCCGAATTGGACTAGGGAAAAGGGGGCCGGCCACCTCTCCTTCTCCTCCACTTCCTTCTCCCTTCCTCCCCTCTTGATGGACTCCTACTAGGACTTGGAGTCCTAGTAGGACTCCCATCCTGGCCGCACCAATAGCCTTGGCCGGCCTCCCCCTCCTCCATCCTTTATATACTGAGGCAGGGGGCACCCCATAGACACACAAGTTGATCCACGTGATCGTTCCTTAGCCGTGTGCGGTGCCCCCTGCCACCATATTCCACCTCGGTCATATTGTAGCGGTGCTTAGGCGAAGCCCTGCGACAGTAGAACATCAAGATCGTCACCACGCCGTCGTGCTGACGGAACTCCTCCCCAAACCTTTGCTGGATCAGAGCCCGGGGAGTGTCATCGAGCTGTACGTGTGCCAAGAACTCGGAGGTGCCGGAATAGCGGTGCTTGGATCGGTCGGATCGGGAAGAAGACGTACGACTACTTCCTCTACGTTGTGTCAACGCTTCCGTTGCGATCTACAAGGGTACGTAGATCATACTCTCCCCTCGTTGCTATGCATCACCATGATCTTGCGTGTGCGTAGGAAAATTTTTGAAATTACTACGTTCCCCAACATTATGGACGGTGGAAGCAGCCTGAACCTGCTTTATCAGGATACGGTGCGCAAAATGGGTATAGACTCCTTGAGGATAAAACCCACAAAAACCACCGTCAAAGGTGTCATACCAGGTGTAGAGGCCTATTGCACGGGCTCAATCACACTGGAAGTGGTCTTTGGATCTCCGAATAACTTTCGAAGCGAAGAGTTAATCTTCGATATCGTCCCCTTCCGCAGTGGCTATCACGCACTACTCGGATGAACCGCATTCGCTAGATTCAATGCGGTACCGCATTATGCATACTCAAGCTCAAAATGCCAGGACCTCGCGGGGTTATAACAGTTAATGGAAACACAGAACGCTCGCTCCGCACGGAGGAGCACACTGCGGCCCTTGCAGCAGTAGTGCAAAGCAGCCTTTTGAGGCAAACCGCCAATTCGGCGACAAGGTCCACAGACACATTCAAGCGAGTCCGGAATAACCTGCAACAGGATCACCAGGCGCGTTCAGAGCTTGCCTAGCAATTCGGCCTCCGTCCTAGTCCCAGTCAAGCGACGAAATTTGCACCGCGCGTACATAACTACGCACTAAAGATACTATGGGTATAGGCGGAGGCACGGGCTATGGCACGTCCCACAATGTGGTTCAACCGCCTCAGGACCAGTATACATTTATCATTTTCTTCCTTTCAGGACCCTATTCTCTGGAGGCCCTCGCCGATAGCTAGATCGTCGGACCCATCACGGGAGGGAAGCACCAAGGGAGCAAGAAGCTTTGACGTACAAGGGAATCCCTAGGTGGTCTCTCATAACGATCGTTATACCTGTTTTACATACCCGCACGCAGCTCGCCCTTGGATCGGACATGTCAGATAGTCTTATTTTTCCTTATTGTACTACTTATACACATACACTTTGACGTATCCTCTAAATAACAATGCACAGCGTCAGCTTATTATTACATTTCTTCATCTTCTTTTTTTCCTTGTTTGTTTATTCACGACAAGTTGCTCCCGTACATTCTGGTATGTTCAATACGCCAGGGGCTTCAGTGTACCCCATAACACGGCAAGAAAAGTCCGAACACTTTTGACAGTGCGGCACCCCAAACTTATAGCATTATATGCATCAGCTCTGAATCATGTCTTGGGTCAATAGTTGGGTTTGCCCAGCTCCCGTGTTTTGGTGCCTTACGTTCCGCTATATCGGCTAAGGTAGCACTGGGAGAACTACTGTGATTGTGTCCTGGTTCTTTCGGATGAGCACCTCAGTAGAGAAAGCCGAAAACGGACTGTCATGATGCGGCGAGAGCTGGTCTCTGTTCGAGAGGTCCCAAATCCCTAAAGATTTTTTCTGCTTCAGGCGAGGAGTCGGCCTTATCCGATTTAGGCGTTCATAGCGCCCCAAGTTCGGCCTTCCGAATACTAGGGGATTCGCCAAAATTTAAAATTGTAGACTTCTATGGCTAAGTGAGAGTGATAAAGCTTTATAGTCCGATTGCCTGGTTTGTTGTGCTGAACACCTCCTTCGAAGGACCCAAAACTGGGATAAAGAGTGATCAGATTTATCCTGAACACCTCAGTACTAGCTACATGGGGGTAGAAGCCAACGACTAGCCAACTCGCAGAGTTTATAAACAGCCGCACAGAAGGTAATATTTTAAATCAACAAGCGTTATATAGCGCACATGAACTCGTTTTCATATTATAGGATCACATGAGTACATTCATTCAAAAATTATATCCTTCGAACATTCCTCCGCCACAAGGTGGGCACCCTTCAGGATGTTGTCATAATACTTTTTGGGGCGGCGATGCTCCATGCCCTCTGGCGGCCCCTCCTTCACCAGCTTCTCGGCGTCCATCTTCGCCTAGTGCACTTTCGCTCGGGCAAAAGTCCTGCGTGCACCCTCAATGTAGACAGACCGCTTTATGACTTCAAGCCATGGGCAAGCATTCACAAGCCGCCTCACCAGGCCAAAGTAGCTGCCAGGCAGGGGCTCGCCAGGCCACATCCGGACTATGAGGCCCTTCATGGCCTGTTCGGCCGCCTTGTGAAGCTCGACCAGTTGCATCAACTGGTCGCTCAAGGGCATCAGATGTTCGGTCCCAGTATACTGAGACCAGAACAACTTCTCCGTCGAGCTCCATTCCTCGGCCCGGTAAAATTCCGCGGCATCAGACACACTGCCGGCAAGATCTGCGAACGCTCCTGGAGAGCTCCGAACTCGGGTAAGTAAAAGGAAAGTTTCCTTCACATGCTTGATTTGAATAATGAATTCCTTACCCGCTGCTATCTTCTGGACCGCCTGAAGCTCCTGGAGGGCTTTGTGGGCTTCGGCCTTGGCATTTTTTGCGTTCTCAAGGGCCTTCGCAAGCTCAGACCCTTGCGTCTTAGAGTCACGCTCCAAGGACTCATATTTTTTGACGAAATCCTGGAGCTCTTGCCGCACCTCGTCGACTCGAGCCTCTTGCTTCTCGCGCTCGGTGCGCTCCTTGGCCGCTTTGTCTTCGGCCTCGGACAGCGCCTTCTTCAGGGCCGCCACTTCGGTCGTGGACCCTAGCAAAATTTATGATGATCCAGTGACTTAACAACCACATTCTTTTTTATTCCTTATCAATATACAGTCGGGGTATTACTTACATTTGTTCTCTTCAAGCTGCCTCTTGGTAAGGCCGAGCTCTTCTTCGGACCGCTCAAGGTCCCACTTCAGTGCGGAGACCTCCACAGTGCGAGCGGCAGCGGCCAGCAGCGAAGCCTGCTTATTCACATAAGACATATTATGATTAGACTCATGTGATTATTATTTGATCCTCTGTTCGGCCTTTCTTTGCGAACACCAAACAGAGCATCAGGGGCTACTGTCTAGGCTATAACATTTTCTTATAAATTGATTACTTACCTCAAAGTCTGTTAGGAGGCTGGCACAGGCTTCGATCAGTCCTCTTTTAGCAGACTGAACCTTCTCTACCATAGCACTCATGACAGTGCGGTGCTCTTCGTCAATGGAAGCGTCGCGAAGCGCTTCCAGCAAGTTGTCCGGTGCCTCTTGATGGACAAAGGCCATCAGCACAGACGGCTCACCCCCCTTAGTGAGGGGTCGCCTAACAGAGTCCAGAACCACTGGAGGTTCCGGCACAGTATTCGGCCGGGGGCCAGACTTGCTGCCCCCGTCATTAGGGTCCATGGGGGCCTTGCCTCCCATGCGCCCAGCATCTGGGAGGTCGCCTTGGGGCGCCCCCAGAACTATCTTCCCTTGGTTTGGTGCCCTTCGGGACAACACCTCGGCGTCATCTGTAGGGGGGGGGAGGCGGTCGGGAGCGAATCACTATTCATCTCCGACAGGCCCAGAGACCCATCCGAAGAGGATACGCCGAGATGGTCCTTGGGTGGGCTGCATAATCATGTTCGGTATGATAAGAAACAATAAAACATAATATACCAAAACTGTTATGGTATCCGGATACTTACGACTTCGCCAGGGGCTTGTCCCTGGGCAACCACTCCTCCTTGTTGAACGCGGCCGTGGTGGAGCGGTCCGGAAGGAGGGTTCTTCGCTTCTTGGACCCTTCGGCCTCCCCGGATGGGGCAGTCTTCCTTTTCTTATCTCCCCCGGCTGGATGGGGAGAATTTTCCTCTTCCTCCTCCTCGTCTTCGTGGGAAGAGGGCGTCTCGGTGTTATCAGACGACGAGTCTGATACAACCTTGCGCCGGAGACCTTTCCTGGTCCCCGCGGCCTTCTTCTTGGCCTTCCTCTCCGGCGCCTCATAGGGCGCCGGAACCAGCATCTCCGTCAGGAGAGTACTTGCTGGATCTTCGGGCAGTGGGGCCAGACAATCGATCCGCTCCGCTGTTGTGACCCATTCCTGTCAAATAATGTGGAGGCTCAGATCCCTCACATAATTATACTAGGGAAAGAAATGCCTTATGAGATCTAAGGAGCTTACCGGATTAGCAGGGCGCTTTGTGCTGAGTCCGCGGTCCTCGGTAAGAGGAGGAGGTACCTCGGTAGACTTGAACATCACCCTCCAGATGTCCTGGTGTGTCGTGTCGAAGAGCTCCCGCAGCGTCTGGTGCCTTGCCGAGTCAAACTCCCACATATTGAATGCCTGTCTTTGACACGGGAGGATACGGCGGAAGAGCATGACCTGGACCACATTGGCAAGCTTGATTTTCTTGCTTATCATGTTTTTAACACAGTTCTGGAGTCCGGTCAGCTCCACCGATGAACCCCAAGATAGGCCCTTCTCTTTCCAAGAGGTGAGCCGCATGGGGATGCCGGATCGAAATTCGAGGGCCGCCACCCAGTTGGTGTCGCGTGGCTCGGTGATGTAGAACCATCCCGATTGCCACCCCTTTACGGTCTCCACATAGGAGCCTTCGAGCCAGGTGCCACTGGGCATTTTGCCCACCATGGCGCCTTCGCACTCCGCTTGCTGGCCGACCACCACCTTCGGTTTAACATTGAAGGTCTTCAGCCATAGGCCGAAGTGGGGCTTGATGCGGAGGAAAGCCTCGCACACGACGATAAACGCCGAGATGTTGAGGATAAAATTGGGGGCCAGACCATGGAAGTCCAGCCCGTATGAGCCCGCAAACAAATGGGTGGAGGGGAAATCCCAGTCCGCGGATGAAATGGGTAAGGAATACAACCCTTTCGTGGGGCTCTGGGGTAGGAACGATCTGCCCCGCACCTGGGAGCCGGTGCGCAATATCTGCGTCCAGGTATCCGGCTTCCCGGAGCTTCGTGATGTTCTCCTCCGTAACGGAGGAGGCCATCCACTTGCCTCCCGCTCCGGACATGTTCGGAGTGGTTTTGCGGAGAGAATGCGAACTTGGGCACTGGAGCTCGAGTACGCGAGAATGGATGGGCAGGAGAGAAGAAGGCATGGGTAAAAAGGTGGAACCCTTATCCCTTTATATGGGCGGAAGAAACTATGATGCGCCTCCCCACCTGCCTGATAAATTCGCTTATTCCCCAAGCGTCGTGATTAATGGCGTGGTTGGGTTACCCACACCCGTATTGATGAGAATCCCATGATAAGGGGACACGATCCCTGCTTCGACAAGACGTGCCAAGTAAACCGTCTCACAATATGTGCAGTAGCTGGTTGAGAAAAACGGTTCGAATAATGACCGGGCCATGGCGTGATGTCACGTTATGAAAAGTTGTCAGCAAATTAGATTTGTGGAAATATTATACTCTCTACGGTGGTATGTGGAATTTGTTTTGCAGAGCCGGACACTATCCTTGTGTTCAAAATCTTCTATGGAGTATTCAGAGGAGGAACCCTCCTTGCAATGCCGAAGACAATCTGCGCGTCGGACTCGTCGTCATTGAAGCCTGGTTCAGGGGCTACTGAGGGAGTCCTGGATTAGGGGGTCGTCAGACAGCCGGACTATATCCCTTGGCCGGACTATTGGACTATGAAGATACGAGATTGAAGACTTCGTCTCGTGTCTGGGTGGGACTCACCTTTGCGTGGAAGGCAAGCTTGGCAATTTGGATATGTAGATCTCCTCCCTTGTAACCGACTCTGTGTAACCCTAGCCCCCTCCGGTGTCTATATAAACCGGAGGGTTTAGTCCGTAGGACAACAACAATCATACCATAGGCTAGCTTCTAGGGTTTAGCCTTTTTGATCTCGTGGTAGATCAACTCTTGTAATACTCATATCATCAAGATCAATCAAGCAGGAAGTAGGGTATTACCTCCATCGAGAGGGCCCGAACCTGGGTAAACATTGTGTCCCCCGCCTCCTGTTACCATCCGCCTTAGACGCACAGTTCGGGGCCCCCTACTCGAGATCCGCCGGTTTTGACACCGGCAGTTACCTAGATATTCTGGACTTTCACAAATTGTTGTTCATCCTGATGATCAAGAGAAAACGGTATTTACTTGACCTTTCGCCATGTATGCTTACCGTTTTATGCCATTTGGACTGTCTAATGGATGTGCTACCTTTCAGCAGTGCATGACTACAATATTTGTTGACTTTGTTGAAGACATTATGGAAGTATTAATGGACGGTTTTCCATCCATGGAACTTCATTTGATGATTGTATTCACAATCTTAACATAGTTTTTGCATAGGTGTGAAGACACAAATTTAGTCTTGAACTACGAGAAATGTCATTTCAAGCTGAATGAAGGAATTGTGTTAGGCCACAAGATATCCAGAAGGGGCATTGAAGTCGACGGAGTTAAGAGTGATGCCATAGAAAAGCTACCATATATCCATGTGACGTAAAAGTGATATGGAGTTTTCTAGGGCATACATGCTCTTATAGACGCTTCATTAAAATTTTCTCTAGTATCTTGAAACCTTGACTAATATTATGTAGAAAAACATCCTTTCAACTTCAACAAAAAGTGCATCTTGGTTTTCGAACAACTAAAGCGATCTTTGATCAAAGGACCAATCATCAAACCGCTTAAATGGGATCAGCCTTTTGAGGTAATTTGTCAGATCAACGACAATAAAGTAAGTGTCGTGTTAGCACAACACAAAGGTGACAAAATCGATCTTATTTATTATGAAAGTCATACTCTAAATGATGTCCAAAGGAATTATGTTATTGATGATAGAGAATTATATGATGTGATATTTTCTTTGGAAAAATTCATATCTTACATTATTGATACAAAAGTTGTAGTCTACACGAATAGTGAGGCAGTAAAAGATGTACTCACAAAAAAAGACTCGAAGCCAAGAGATCCAGCGGGCTCCCCTTTTATAGGAACTAGATGACACCCCGCGCGTTGCTGCGGGATTTTGTAGATGAAATTTGATGCACAAAGACATGTCCAAAATGATTAAACAAAATATATAGATCTAATATACTACATCAGGACTAATGACCGTTTCCATCAATCAATACTATACCATTGTATAAATTGATGCACAGAGACGCGCCGTTTCCATCAATCAGGACAAATTTGATGCACGGAGACACGCCGTTTCCATCAATTGTACTATCCCCTTCGGCGTACCATTTCTATCATTCATGATCAAACGTCTACCCATCAAAACAGACCTTGTATTTCAGTTGGAATGGCTGTGGCACAAACACTATTGTTTCCCTACCTTGAATCTCAAAGAAACAAAGAAATGCTGAGCTTGTGCACTGACTTGAAACAAATAGTACAGTTGTATAAATTTTCTTCGTCCAGTAGTCTCATGGCAGCATTACAAACTAACAGTTATTATCCCAATGTCGTATATGGTACACAGAATTAAACTCTTAAAAATCATAAATATTACAGAATTAGATAAATTAAAGAAAGACAATCCAAGCTTGTTTTTAAAGGGAACAAAAGCAGTCCAATTTTACCACTCTTTTCCACATCTGCTTCCTTCAGAACAGCTCTAGGTTTCTCACTAGATCCTCCATCGACTGCTTTCAGTAACCATACTGGAACATCAGATGCTGATCAGACATGCCAGAACTATCCTTATATTCCAATAGGAGCATAATCAAAAGTCATTGAGCAGAGATACTAATACTCTTTGGACTTGTGGGTACAGCTAACATTTTGAAGGCTGAACATGTAAAGATCTCTCCCCTCTGAAAAGAACATATATATTTTCCCATTCTAACTCAAACTAAGACATATTTCATAAAATCCTAGAGAATGGGAAACATGCTTAACAAAGTATCTAAACTAAATTCTCTGATCACAGAAGCTAGTAAGAGGGCTTCAAAGTTCAGAATAGCGCACCTGTTGAAGCTAATAAAAAATAAATAGACTTGGCGTTTCAAAAGCCAAGTATGTAAAATCCTAGCATCATTATATCTCACAATTAAACATCTAAATGTTTAACCATCAACAGTGGAAAGCAAAAAGGAAAATAGAGTTGCATCTTCAGATATACATGATTAGTTGATTTCCAAAGAACATGGCATGTCAAGAAAAATAATTCTAAAGCACATGGTCACAATGTTTGTCTGCTAAAGAATACATGCATATTAATTAAAACTCAGGAAAGACAGTTTGTACTTGATACATCTGCATACCTGGCACTTACGGTTTAGTACACTATTTGCAATCGCATGTAGTACACGTAGGGTCTAGCAAAATCACAGGCATAGAGGTTGCAAACGTACATGCTGCAAAAGAGTCCGAGCTGGTGTGTAGGATAGAACACTTTGACAACGTCACACTATAGCTGCACATTCCATTGTACCGGCAACGATCATGATACCATATGATGTATGCTTCTACTTACACTACTTCCACGCAAACAGCAAAACTACAAATTTTCCTACAACTGCAATACAATAAAAAGAAAACTCAAGGCACACATCACACCATTCTAGAAAATTGATTTCTAGGGGAGGAAGGATCGATGCATGGATATTGACATCAACATTATTACAGACAATAAACCTAGATGGACTAAATAAAATTGACTTATACATTTGGAAAGCACCTCATGGTTAATATATCCCTTGCTTAGTTCCATCCATAGATTTTCTAAAAAAAATCTTTGTAATTGTTATCTGTTTCTCTTCTGATGTCAATTGTTAAGTTAAGTTCTCTGAACTGGAAAAGCTCCAGAGAAAGAAATTCCTAAGATATATAAATAAAAGGTGCAAATGCTCATGAAGGGAAAAAATATTAACAGAGGAGAGCTTCCGTACAAATTCGAGTAGCAAGAGACCTGTGAATCAATGAAGTCAATGCCAATAACAACATAAACCTATGAAGCAAAATGCCTAGCATCTTTCGATCTGGAGTGCGATCTGACAAATTAAAAAACATAAGTTAATCGTAGGAAAATTAGGGGTAGCTGGAAAAAGGGAGCATCCAGCAAGAGACATCTGAAGTGATCAAGTCAATTCAACCAGCACAAGACTTATGAAGTAAAACATTGAGCACTTTTCAATCGGAAGGGCAATCTAACAAAACATAAGCTCAGTATAGGTATCTTTAGGTGGTTGAAAACAGGGGGTGCTACCAGAATGGAGGTCAGTTCCGAGATGTGGATGCGAGCAGGCGTGCGGGCTGAATGACGATGGTATTACAAAAGGGTTTTTAAACGTAGCATCTGCATGGTATTAATGGGGTGAGGTATGTGCATTTGTTGGCCAGAGAGCGTCAGGGGAGATGAAACAGAAACCCTCTTTTTATCTTCTCGGTTCCTAAGATAGTAAAAAGAATGAAAGTACATAGTCAGCGATGATGCATTTTCATATTTCACAATGAAAAGGCATGATATGATGAAAATAGTCGTAATATATCAACACTTTTGAACAAAATCAAGGAAAATTATAGTAAAAAATAGATGACTGCAGTATATAACATTAAAGAAAGATGGTTAAACTATGACCATCCCAGTGGACCATATCTATATGTTGTATCTACTAATCTACACCATTTTATATCAGATCAATTTGTGGCCTCGTTGTCCTACATCTTACCAATTGTGGTCACCCTGAAACGGATGGATGCGTAGGCAGAGGCATAGTCAACAGCTGATTCCACCTCCTTCCTGGGTACTTCTCCACTAGGGCTACATAGCTAGATTGAACTCACGGAGAACTCCTTCGTGCATTGAGTTGTCGGCACATCTGGTCCAGGAAACCTCTGCCAGCCACCAGATGCCCACAGGAATGGCCACCCCCTAAATAGCAGCTGGAGCGATAGGTGGAAGAGTGGACGCCCAATTAGTAGCCGGGGTTGCCGGGGCGCCATCGCTCGCAGGGGGGTCGCGGCGCGCGGGATGGCTCGCCGATGTCACATGTGGTGGCACCAATGGGGATGCGGGGTAGCGGGGTCAAGGCGACGTCGCGGAGATCGTGTGGCGGCCTACCGGGGTTATACCGTATGGCGTCCTTCCTCGCCGGGGATCGCTCGGCAGCGGCGCTACACCTTGCTGATTCAGTCTGGAGGAGGATTAGCAAACAGTGATGGATATAAGATTGAGTCATCGGTTACATAAGCCGGAAGGGGAATCGAATCGAGAGCGATTTGTTTGCGGTGGAACCGGCGGACGTGGGGAGAAAGAGGCCTATGGCGGGTCCACTGCTAGTAACCGAATGCTGATGCATATGTCTGTACTTTGGTGGGTCTCGCATGTAAGCTATAACAAAACGCTGATGTGGCTGGGCGCTGATGTGGACAGGTTGTGTGCTATCAATCGATCAATTGTTCCTTTTTTTCTCAGCGAGGGAAGGTAGCTCTGTTAATTAAAAAAATTGACCTGCTCTTGAGTGGGACTGTGTGACGTGGCTAGATGTGAATGGTTGATGATGTGGCTATGCTGCATGTTGAGATAAATCAAGTAGTGGGGGTGAACTTCTTAAGTATATAGGATTCTATATGAAGATACTAAACTGGATTGCCATAGATGCTAAGAAGATGGATGTCTCATTGAGAACGCAAAATGAAGCAAAGGGACAGGAAGACAATGTATGCATTCCTCATGGTTCAAAGCTATACAAGGACATCTACTTCAAAAGTTAGTGCGAAAAGGTACATGACTTTGATACAAATAATCATCCTAACGGTTTATGCCCCAATAAGTTGTTCAGGACAAATTCATCAAAGAATCCGCCGAAAAGGGAAAAGAAAGTTGGAACCAAAGCATTTCTAAAGAACAAGTCTTGCGAGAAGCGCAAAAGTAGCCCTTGCCACATGTACATGTTTCCCTAAAGCTAAAAATTTCCATCTCTTTGACTTGGGCTAAAAATTATGTGCAAAATTAAGGTTTTTCCAGGTAGTACAACCGCTTGTAGGACTGCGCCGGTCGTACCATGCGCTGCCTCGGTTTTTGGGACTTTCGGTTAGTCATGCTCAAATGAGGTACGACCGGCGGTACAAGCACCAACACTCGCACCATAGGCCGTCTTTCGTTCTGGATACAAAACCCCTTTTCATTAAAAAAATATTGTTTTGCAGGTACCAAGAAGCAGTACGACCCCTGGTACAAGCGCTAGCGCTCGTACCATCGGCCGTCTTTCGTTTTAGATGATTTGAACGCTGGCAAAAGGAGGCGGTACGGTCACAAGCACTTGTACCGTGCGCCCTCCTTCGCTCGGAAGGCATGATCTTGTGCTGATTTGATTCGGTTTCGTTCAGTTTGTTTTCTAATCTTTTCCAACTGCCTTTAGCTTGCGAAATCTTGCGACCTAACCCTCTTATATACCGCTGTAAGGCCTTCCTTCTTCTCACAAATAACAAAACCAAATCTCTTTAGACCTTTATCGAGTTTTTGTGCAGAGAAGCCATGGCGTGTTCTTGGGATGAGAGGCAAATCTCTTCTTAAGAGAGGCAGGAGAGGGACACCCTGTTCATGAAGATCGACATGGAGGTGGTCGAAGAGGAGGCGCATGCGACCGTGACGACCACAAGGTTGACCCATCCACGTGTGGCGCCGTCAATACAGCGGACTCCGGTGAGGAAGAGTAGCACATGGGACACCGCCGTGGCTTGGTCCCAGGAAGGCCACTTCTACTCTTCCCCTCCCGCGGTTTCATTTCCCGGGGCTCATGGCTGGTGAGTTTGCCAGACATGGGGAAAACAGGACGTGGGGCATGGACTCCGCCACGGGCGGCGATCATTTAGAGTATATTTATCTTGTCCACAAAATAACGCGGATACATACTAGTAGCACATTAGACTGAGATCATTCAAACTTGTGTTAAAATTAAGGGTAAAATTAATATGATTACAACGAATTTTCACCGAGAATAAAAGGCAGTCAAACTGCCGAAAAAAACTTAAATGGATCCTCTACTTTATTCCCTATGCTACTAATCTTCCTTGTGCAAGGTGTTAAATGGAGGCCATGTGCCACCACCATTCTGGCAGTCATGTCCTTGTCCGGGCCTCCAAAAAAATGAACTAACCTGACCGGAGACCTATGCACACACAGTCCAAAAAAAAGATAAAAATGAACAATCCTACTCATTGATTTCGATGGGTGTCGTTGAGAATTTTCCAGTCAGAACATCGACGAGTGGCCGAAGAACATGTCGTCCCTCGGCTCGTCCTTGGTCCTCGAGGCGTCGTAGTACATCGCGTCGCTCTGTTGCTGCTGCTGCTCCTGCATGCTCGGGTACGAGTACGAGGGGTTGCCGAACCCGGACAGCGCGAACCCGCTCATCTCCGCGGGCGCGCCGCCGCCGTCGACGCCGCCGAACCCGTCGGGGCGAAGGCTGGAATAGCCGCCGGCGCCCTGCAGGTAGCTCGCGGCCGGTTGCAGCGTCGCGGCGCGGTACCGTGCTGCTGCGGCGGCACTCCCGCGCGCAGCCGGCACGTCGTGGTTGTGCTTGCCCTCGTACGTGGTGACCACGGCCCGCAGGTCCTGCGACGCGCGCTCCACGTGCTTCCGCACCGGGCAGTTGGGCGTCGTGCACTTGTAGTAGCTCCTGCCGAGAAGAGAAAGGCAAAGCCGTGCATGTCAGCTCACACGTGTCCAACATTCGTGCTTCATCTCAAGAAGTTCGGTAGACCTTCAGCTCGAACGTACCTCGGGTTTGGGTTGCCCTTGACCACCTTCTGCCCGTACTTGCGCCACCGGTAGCCATCGTCGAGGATGTCGATGTCGCTCATCGTCTGGACGACGACCCTCGGCTCCCGCACCGTCCGGTTGCCGACGCCCATAATCGTCGCCTCGCCGTCGCTCCTCCATCTCTTGCAGTCAGGCTCCTCGTCGTCGAACTGATCATCACCGCCGCCGACGGCTCCGGCCAGCCTCGAGCTCACGCCGTTCGTCTCGTCCTCCCCGTAGGACGCCGAGGAGTTCTCGGGCGTGCCGGAGAGCGCGTCGCTCGACGCGTCGTTGGCCCCGTGGCACTGCAGCGCGTACGACGACGACACCGCCGAGCCGGAGCCCCGGCGCGGGTTCTGCGGCTTGGGGTGGTTGTGCGTGCCCTTGTAGACGATCTCGGTGACCTGGCCGTCGGGCGCCTGCTCCACCTTCTTCTTGGTGGGGCAGCCGGCGAAGGAGCACTTGTAGTAGCTGCGCGGGTTCTCGCTCCCCTTCATCTGCTTCTGCCCGTACTTGCGCCAGTTGTAGCCGTCGTCCGACGACGGCCGCCGGCTCTGCACGCGGTACCCGGCCGTCCCCGACGGCACCGGGACGCTGTAGGCGCCGTTCCCGAGCACGTCGGGCGCCGTCGTCGCCATGATGGTCGACGTGGTCGGCGGCTCGAATTGCGTGGTGAACTCGGCCGGCCTCGCGCCCCCGTTCATGCCCGTGTCTTGGTAGCTCCACGGTTGCTGCTGCTGCTGCTGCTCGTACGAGTCTCCCACCTACAGTAGCACAATATATTAGAGATCATGTAGTACAAGTGCACGGGCACAATTGGTACAATGGTTTTGACTTGAGCTTAGAATGTGACAGCGTTGACTACAGTGTTTTAATTTCCAAATGATATTAAGAGATAATGCGTGTGTGCATTTTTTTGACCTGATAAGCATAAAGGCATGTGAAGACAAGTCACATATTGTGAACAAGTCAGGAGATGGCATTAGTTTTTTTTTAGGAAATCAGAAAAAATAGTATGTGGGGTAGAAGTACTCCTACAGTAGAAGTGTGGCAAACGCTGAGCGGGCCTCAATGTTCTGAGTAGGCTTAAATTATGTGGGCTAGAAGTACAAAGAAAATATTATGAGTGGGCCTGAATATTCCAAGTAAGAAGCCGGGGTCGTCTATCTTCCAGTCAACTGTCAAAATGTCGTTCTCTTAACGAGTGACTTTGCATGTAGTTGATCATTCGGTCTTACCAGTTGAGCCATGGGCATGGACGACTGCAGGAAGGAGGACGTGGTCGTGGTGGTCACCGCCGGCAGCGGCGCCGTCGTCTGGAACGTGAAGCCGGAGTACTGCCGCTGCTCGTCCTGGCTGGTGCTTCCCTGCAGGCCGTCGTTCTCCGGCGTCCCCATCCAGTTGAACTGGTGCGAGGGGAATGCGCCCGTCGTCGGCGATGCGAATAGCTGAAACAAGCACACCCACATCTGTCAGCTTCCATGTTTGGAATAAGCCACTTGCACCGTTGCAGTGCACGCATGCGCGGCACGGCGAGCCAGCGGACGACGGATGATTACGGTGAACTGCTCGATCGGTGCTTACGCTGGGGGTGAGGAGGACCGGCGAGTCGAGGAACCCGGAGGACATGTTGAAGTACGACGACGGGGACGCCGGCGGGAAGGAGGACGGCGGCGTCATGGCCATGGGTATCGACAGCCTTGATCCACCTCTGCCGCCAGCAGAGAACGAGGTGTTCGTTGCGAAGGCGAGCGCGACAGGTCCCGAGTTGGCCAGCGCAGCGCCGGAGCTAGCTAGCTTGCAGCCGTCGAGGTCACCGGAGGCGAGGGAGGCGGCCGGAGAGGAAGAAGGGAGCAAAGAGCGCGCGCAGCTGGGAATGGGATCGATCGACGGTGATGAGATGACCCTCCGGACAGGACCGGCCGAGGCCTATATAGAGGTTTGAATATTTGACCGTTGACTGGTCAAAGCAATGCTTCTTTGACTGGCGGCTACGACCAGCGCGATGGTTAGAAGGATGGGATACCCACCAATGGGAGTGCGCTTGGTGGCTCACGTGGCGGGTTGCGGGACCTCTTTGGAGGGGGCTGTGCGGAGGCGGGTACAGTTTTGGGTGGGCGGAGGGAGTGACGGCCGTGGATCGTTTGTCTGACTAGTTCTTGTCGACTGGGATCATGGCCTGGGCCAACCACAATGCGCTCGTTGATTAGTTAAATTAAGCCACATCTCAGTATCGCTTTGCGGCGACCGGGAGACTTGTCTTGACAGTGTTCATTAAGCTCATTTTTTGCTGGGAGTTAATTAAGTTTAGTTAAATATAAAGTTTTGTTAAATATAAATTTTTTGCTGGGAGCTAAAAATTGTTAACTGAACACTTTGTTCCCAAAATAAGTCGGTTCATTCTCGGTTTTCAAACATTTGGCACCCAAAAGAAATACTGTAGCACCGATGCAATTTGACCAAAATGTTACTACAACATCTTTGTCTCCTTTTTCTATGGAAAGGGAGGAATTCATATCTTTCAATCTATTATTAATCTAGACGACGCACAAAACCATGAGCTATTAGTAGAAGAGCATATAAAGTGAAATATATGATAAAACCATGACTACAAAATGACAGCAGAAACCTTCAGTTGAATATAAACCGGTCGACGACGCGTTGCCCGCGGGCGTCATCATGGAGCTCTCCGACCTTTTCCAACTCTTAGGGTATGTGTCTTTGAGTGAAACCCTATGGTCTTGTCGCACGGTCGGGCGACCGCATCGTTCCCATATCGCTTCCCTCCCTGGAGCGTCGGTCCCTTCCATGCTTTCCCAGAGTTGTACATGCATGACATCATGGTTGGCAGGTGCCAGACCAATGATGCGGGTGGTTGGCATTGCTACTCGTGTGAAATGATGATGGTGGAGAGAGGAGCTAGGTAGTGGCATGTTCTTTGTTGTCGACTGCCTGGCATGTCCACGGGTTTGTTCTCACGCCTTCTTGTTAGAGGTGAAGTCGGAGATGCATCTCGAGAGGTGACATAGTAGCAATGATGCCATACAAAAGGTAGGTTTGATTCAGGAATCTTTAATGGTCATGCCTGCCAATGTAGGTGCAAGATGTGCTTCTGTCCCCTTCAAGGTTTGTCATCGAAGTCTGAGCTTCATCATCCTCGACGCCTCTAGTCGTTTATATGGCATAAGTCAACGTGGATCTCTTGAGATCATGCTGAACGCTCTTGGTTTGTATTCTATGGTGAAGTCAAAGTTTCTTGGTCGGGAAGAAGTGATGACCATGAGGATTTCTGGCAACCTCGGCGAAGGTTATCTCTTAGATGGTGTATCCGGCTCTTACTGGACAACCAGGTCGCATGGGTGCCTATCTTATGGGTGTATTGTACCAGTTTTTTTGTTAATTGACCGGGCAATCCCCTTCTCATTGAATGGATACAACCCTTAAGGCTTTGGTTTCAAAATAAAAGGACAATAAACATCTTGCAATTGGGGATGGGTGAGAGAAAAGGGCGCAGATATAGGTATTTAGCCCCATGCCTAGCCTAGGTTTAAAAGTCTCTAGACTTTTCCAGCTGACCGCCCATCAATTCAGAATGAATAACTAGGTTGAGAATAATAATCGTCTTTATCAGTTTGGAAACTTGCATCGGTGTAACCAGGTCTGGCCTAGGCTAGAAACTCTCCTAAAATTCTTGTTTGGTGATACAAAAGGGACAAATGAGCAGAACAATTGAGTTGGGCTAACCCTTAGGTCTGACTATACATGGTATTGCCCTGTCTATGGCCCTATAAGTCACATCTTTCGAAGCGCGGTCTTCAAGAAGGAGATTCAATGTTTTTTTTCTCAAAAAGAAATGAAATACCTCAGCCTTTGTGTCAGATTATGCACACAATAATATATTATTAATTATTAAAACAATGGCAAGCAAAGCTAAGCACTAAGGCCGATCAACTCGGCGTGAACAAAAATAAAAGAAGAAAATCCGAGGCCATCTGCCTAGGACAAGCCTTGCGACAACATATTCAAATTCTACTACAAAATTTAGAAGCTATACAATCACAAACAAAGGGTGCATCATTCCAAGACAACGCCTTCCAGAAAAAATCACCGCTCGCACCCCATACTAGCTAGTCCAGCTAGATGTCAGAACAAGGGCTATCAACCCCAAAGCAATCCTCGAACCAACGGCTTCAACTAGGCAACGACGGGTGGACGTCGACACTGCCTATCCGACTGGATCATGGGTTTCCACCCGGAAAGAGTGCATCCAACAAGTGAAAGCTAGTTCCGACATTTTCATCCCGGAGGATATCAACCCTTGTTGCCAAATCTAAGCAGCGGAGGTCAGAGCTAAGCATGATGGTGATGCCTTTAGCAAAAGGGGCAACGCAAATATGTAGTTGCTGGATCTGACCGTTGGAGGTCAAATTACGAGTTCTATCCGTACAAGGAGCTGTGCTTTGCAACATTAAGTCTCTAGGTTATACATGTACTGAAATCCTGAAGAATGGACTGAAATTGATCCCAAAGATTAGAAAGGTGATTGCGATTTAAGAAAACTACGGGCAATTTAGAAATAGACAAGCCTTAGCTAAACCGTGGCGATGGTCGGATAAATTTATTTTCGGCCAATAATTGTTGGCTAACTTAGCAAAGCTATCGAGTAATACGGTATTCGGATGCTTAAACTTATGCCCCTCGTGTAGCCGATGATATGAATTTTGTATTATCAGTTGATCTGTTGATGACTGGTTCCACGATTCGGATTGACAAAACTGCAATCCCGGTATATCCTGAATTTTTGTTTTCAAGGGGAAAGTCACAATGGCCAATTATTCTGGATGGAATGAGGTATGTATGGAGCTATGGTGAGGGCTTGACCCCTTCTCTGACTGCTCAGTTACTGCGGATTGAAGCTAGGAAGTAAGAGAACTTCAACGGGTCGACCCAAACGGACGGCACATTTGTTCGTTTTTTATTCGTTTGGATCGGTCTCCCGTCCGGCAGCTGTCCTGTTTTAGATTTGGGTTAGCAGTGCGCCCACTGTTTTAGATTTAGGTCAGCAGTGCACCCAATGCGCTGACCAATTTCATGTCCGCACTCAATTTTTTAAAAAGGCACGCGGTCATATATCATGCCAGTGGGCATGTCTCATGCCGGCACCATGCCAGCTTCAAAAAAATATCACCACACAGTTCATGCTAGCGCACTCGCCGGTGGCCGGCACACATGCCAAGACACAAAAAGGGATGGGACTTGAGTTCGACCACGCCAGCGCGACCCCGTGGTCATGCCAGCACACCTGCCGGCATACAAAAAAGGACGGCGCTCGCCGCCCCGAGATCACTCGTCGTTGAACCTGAGCATGTCGGCCTGCATCTTCTCGAACCACGGCCTCTTCCTGGCGACACGGTGTTGAGACCCACCTTCATGATCTCCACCCCGGTCATCATGCTCGCGAGAGCCACTTCTTTCACCTTGGTCTTGGTGTTGGCGGCCTCAATCTCTAGTATCTTGGCTTGCTTCTCTGCCTCCATCTTAAGCATCTTGGCTTGCTTCTCCGCGTCCATCTCAAGCCTCCTCCTTTGGATTTCCATGAAGGCGTTCATTTGCTCTTCTTTGTAACGCCGACGCTCCTCCTTCCTTGAGTCCTTCTTGTTCATCATGCCCTCCACGCTTGCGATCAAGGCGTTCGATGCCGCATCCCGCTTGTCCTCCTTCTTGGAGTTGGTCTTCCCCCGCGGATGTGCCTTCTCGCCGTCCCCAACCTCCTCCACAGCTTGCTTCTCCCCACGCGACTTGAGGGCGGCATATTGCGCCTTGAACTTCTCCTCGTCTTTGATGACCCTAAAGCAATGGGAGAGGTTGAAGCTCCTGCCATTGTGTTGGACCTTGAATGCCTCCAAAGCTTGAAATACCTACAAATGCATTTCATGCAAGCATATTGGCAAATGGTATGCAAATGAACACGCAAGCATAAACTTGAAGACACAAAAGAGGGCGGCTTGCTAGCATACCATGTCTTGCATGCCGATGCCGCTCACGGGGCGGGCCTTGACGCTCTTAAGAGTGGCACAAAACTTGTTGCATTCTTGTTGTATCACCCTCCATCGTTTCAAAATGGACACCCACCTGCGCGTGCTCACTATTTGGTAAAGGCAGAAACTTCTTGCGCTCATGAAACTCATGGTGGGCACGAATCCAAAAAGTTGAATGCTTTTGTTCGGCGCCCGTCTTGGGGTCTTGCCCAATGTCTCTCCAACACTCGCGAAGAAGCTTGTCCTCGGCCGCCGTGTATGCCTTGTTCCGCTTGCTCTCGCGCTTCGGCTTCGGCCCGACGGCTTGGTTGGCGAGCTCGTCCTCGAACAAAGGCCCCCTTCGATGTCGCACTCGTCCTCTTCCTCTTGCCTGTAGTCCTCCGGAAACTCATGGTCAAGTGGGAAGCCATCCAGGTCCATGCCGACCTAATCACGCATGAAGGCCGCCTGATCTTGATCGTAGCCAGGAAACGGCGTGAACGCCCCTCGGCCATCCTGGCTTTGTGTCTCGCCCGGCGCACCACCCTCGAAGATCAGGTTCTGCATGTAGTCCTCATCACCGGCGGCCGACATTCCGTTGAATAGGTTGTGTGCGCCCGGCTGCACGTCGGCCGACATCTACCGCGCACGTTTCCTCGCGCCTTCGGATGACGAGCCACCGGCCACCGGTGTGGCGTTGAGGTCAATGGGCGCCGGCGCGGGCGTGGAAGGCGCCACCACGCTCACCTCGGGCGATGCTACCTCTTGAGCACCGCGTTGGTTTTTCCCCGAAGAGGAAGGGATGATGCAGCAAAGTAGCATAAGTATTTCCCTTAGTTTTTGAGAACTAAGGTATCAATCCAGCAGGAGGCTACGCGCGAGTCCCTCGTACCTGCACAAAACAAATAAATCCTCGCAACCAACGCGATAAGGGGTTGTTAATCCCTACACGGCCACTTACGAGAGTGAGATCTGTTAGATATGATAGAATAATATTTTTTGTATTTTTATGATAAAGATGCAAAGTAAAATAAAAGCAAAGTAAAAAAGCAAAGGAAATAACTAAGTATTGGAAAATTAATATGATGAAGATAGACTCGGGGGCCATAGGTTTCACTAGTGGCTTCTCTCAAGAGCATAAGTACTTTACGGTGGGTGAACGAATTACTGTTGAGCAATTGACAGAATTGAGCATAGTTATGAGAATATCTATGTATGGTCATGTATATAGGCATCACGTCCGAGACAAGTAGACCGACTCCTGGCTGCATCTACTACTATTACTCCACTCATCGACCGCTCTCCAGCATGCATCTAGAGTATTAAGTTCATGAAAACAGAGTAACGCCTTAAGCAAGATGACATGATGTAGAGGGATAAACTCATGCAATATGATGAAAACCCCATCTTGTTATCCTCAATGGCAACAATACAATACATGCCTTGCTGCCCCTACTGTCACGGGGAAAGGACACTGCAAGATTGAATCCAAAGCTAAGCACTTCTCCCATTGCAAGAAAGATCAATCTAGTAGGCCAAACCAAACTGATAATTCGAAGAGACTTACAAAGATAACCAATCATACATAAAAGAATTCAGAGAAGATTCAAATATTGTTCATAGATAGACTTGATCATAAACCCACAATTCATCGGTCTCAACAAACACACCGCAAAAAGAAGATTACATCGAATAGTTCTCCACAAGAGAGGGGGAGAACATTGTATTGAGATCCAAAAAGAGAGAAGAAGCCATCTAGCTAATAACTATGGACCCGTAGGTCAGAGTGAACTACTCACACTTCATCGGAGGGGCTGTGCTGGATACCCCCTCCGACGGAGCTCCGGAACAGGCCCCAAGATGGGATCTCGTGGATACAGAAAGTTGCGGCGGTGGAATTAGGGTTTTGGCTCCGTATCTGATCGTTTGGGGGGTACATAGGTATATATAGGAGGAAGGAGTACGTCGGTGGAGCAACAGGGGGCCACGAGGGTGGAGGGTGCGCCTGGGGGGTAGGCGCGCCCCCTACCTCGTGGCTTCCTCTTTTGTTTCTTGACGTATGGTCCAAGTCTCCTGGATCATGTTCGGCAAGAAAATCACGTTCCTGAAGGTTTCATTCCGTTTGGACTCCATTTGATATTCATTTTCTTCGAAACCCTAAAATAGGCAAAAACTGCAATTCTGGGTTGGGCCTCCGTGAAAGTGCTAGTGATCGACTAGAGGGGGGGTGAATAGGAGATTTTTATGAAAGTCTTCAAAACTTGGAAGTTTCAAAGACAAATGATAGAAATAAACCTATTACCATGCAGCGGAAGGTAGACTACACTAGGCAAACCATAGTCAAGTATTCAATGAAGTGAAAGCACAATGACTAATAGCAGCTAGGCAGTAAAGATCAGGTAGGAAGATATTGTGAAGCCAATCAGAACAAGCAGTCACTCAGTGAAGACAAAAGATGATGCAATCATACAATGACTTCGCAAGGACCAACAGTAAGTAAAGGGAAGGGAAGGATGAAACCAGTGACTCGTTGAAGACAATGATTTGTTGGACCAGTTCCAGTTGCTGTGACAACTGTACGTCTGGTTAGGGAGGCTGAGATTCAACTCAGAAGACCTTGTCTTCACCTTATTCCCCTTGAGCTAAGGACACCCAGTCCTCGCCCAATCACTTTGGTAAGTCTTCAAGGTAGACTTCCAAACCTTCACAGACTTCGTTCACCGGCGATCCACAATGACTCTCGGATGCTTAGAACGCGACGCCTAACCGTCTGGAGGATTCACAGTCCTCAAGTGTAATAAGTCTTCAGATCACACAGACAGGAAGACTTAAGTGATGCCTAACACTCTTTGGCTCTGGGTGTTTAGGGCTTTATCCTCGCAAGGAATTCTCTCTCAAAGGCTTCAAGGTGGGTTGCTCTCAAACGACAAAAGCCGTACTCTAACTCTGAGCAGCCAACCGTTTATGGTTGTAGGGGTGGGCTATTTATAGCCACTAGGCAACCCGACCTGATTTGTCCGAAATGACCCTTGGTCACTAAGGAACTGACACGTGTTCCAACGGTTAGATTTCAAACACACACGGCAACTTTACTTGGGCTACAAGCAAAGCTGACTTATCCAACTCTGGACAAGATTTGCTCTCATAGTCTTCACTCGAAGACATAGAATTTTGGTTAAGCATCACTTCAGTCATTCTGACTGGTTCACTTGGACCCCACTTAACAGTACAGTGGTTCCTATGACTCAACAAAGAAGAAAAAGAACAATGAAACAACTAAGTCTTCGCGCTCCATAGTCTTCATGCGATGTCTTCTCTTTTCATAGTCTTCAATGTGAATGTCTTCACATACCACCTTTGACTTCAATGTCTTCATTCATTTTTAGGGGTCATCTCTGGTAGGAAAACCGAATCAATGAGGGACTTCTACCTGTGTTATCCTGCAATTCTCACAAACACATTAGTCCCTCAACCAGGTTTGTCGTCAATACTCCAAAACCAACTAGGGGTGGCACTAGATGCACTTACAATCTCCCCCTTTTTGGTGATTGATGACAAACTGGTTGAAGTTTTCAACGGGGAATAAAATATGTGAAATTGTAAAGGATAGGGTATTGTCTTCATAAGTTGCAAGGGCTCCCCCTGAAGATGTGCATATAAGTAATTTGCTTTTGGAATGCAAATGCACATGGCAGGTTGTACTTGTGGAGATCCTCTTCAACTTATGATGACAAGTCATTATGCAAGATATGATGTAACGAAGATAATGACATGCATAATGAAAAATGGACGTCTGCAACATGATCTAAGTGCGGAATTTATCGTCCCACATGCGGAATTTATCATCGCATCACAGAATAGCAAATAAGTAGTAGACGACCGTCGAGTTTAAGTGTTACAACTCAAAGAACCAAATGTATCGAAAACGAGAGTTGTAAGCACTTGGCAAAAGTAGCAAAAAGTAAATTAACCACCCATATGGACCCGCTTGAAGACTATGAACTCATATGCTTCTCCCCCTTTTGTCAGTGAGGACCAAAAAGTTTTGAAGACATAGAGCGACTACTCGTTCCCATGAGGTGCAGGCGAAGCAGCAGGGTCGTCGTTGAGATCCGGTGGTGCAGAGGAACTTGGTGCAATGTCGACATGCGCTGAAGTTGGAGGAGGTGAAGTTGCAACATCTTGGTCATCGATGACTCTGGCATTTATGGTCGCAGCTGAGGACGAGTATTCAGAGTCTTCAAGTGAGGGAGTCCGACACAAGTGAGCATTTCTGGGAGGAGTTGAGTCAAACTTGAAGCGTCCGGTGAAGCCATCGTCATGCAGATCAGCTTCAGCACTGAGTAGGGTCAAACTCTTCCATGACCTCCGACAGGTTTCATGAGTGACAAAGACATTCTTGGTGGCAAGATTGCGAATGCGGTTGACATCCACCAAGAGGCTTTGCATCTGACACTTAAGCCAGTCGTGATGTTTGTCTTGTTTTTGATGCAGCGCAACGAGAAGCTCTCGGTCATTGAGGACGCGAGATCGTCTTTGAGGCCTTTGTGCAATGGTGCTACCAGTGGCATCAGTTTGAGCACGAGGGGCACGTGTGTTTCCAGCAAGGGGATAAACACGAGACACTGCTGGAATTCCTTCAATGGGCTGGGTGAAGCTTTGGTGATCAGCATTGTGAAGATAAATGGGATCCTTAGCAGGCTCTGGGTAAATGGCTTCAACTGACAGATCAACCTCGGGCAAGAATATAAGATGATTGCGCGCAGGCGGCTGATAGTTGAAGGCTGAGTGACGCTTGATCAGACGCATGACCCATGGAGCATAGAATTTCAACCCAAAGATGTCAAAGCCAGACGCAGCCAACTGCTTGATGAAGAATTCTTGAGCATTGAAGCTAATGCCATTGAAGATATAGAAAACCAAAGTCTTCATTGCTCCTTCAAGCTTCGCTGCAGATGAGTGTCCTTTGACAGGCCATAGAGTCTTCCTGATGATGTGGTAAATGGTGCGAGGCAAGTACTCTAGGTCTTCAACAAAGAACTCAGATGGGTATTCAGCGTCATGAGGCAGAGGCTTCATCATGCTCAGCATTTGACTCATGTTGGGTTCTGGCTTCTGAAAGATGCTTTCCAAGGCATTTTGATGTTGTTGACAACCTGGTTCATAGTATTCACCAGGAGCGTGCAGGCCTGTGAGCTCAAGGATATCAAGATCTTTAGCTTCATGATGGACATTGCCTGTCATCCACTCAAGGACCCAAGTCTTCGGATCCCTATTGTAGCCTCGAATATGAAGAGTGGCATAGAATTGAAGCAGCAATTCTTCGTTCCAGTGCTCCTTGTCAGTGACGAACTGCAACAGACCAGCGTCTCTGAAACAGTCCAGTGCTTCTTCGAGGCAGGGCAGACCAGCTATAGCTTCAGAGTCGAGGCGCATATGTGGAAATATGCGCCCTTGATTGTATAGGACACAGGAATAGTGGCTGCGCTACTGATAGCTCCAGAACCGATCTGAGGAAATGTGCGGTCTTGTATAGGGGTTCTTGGAGCTGTTGAAGAAGGTATTATGTGCCACGAAGCCATTCGCATTGAAGACCCCAGGTGAAGTGGCAGTGCCTGGGAATCGTGGAAGTCTTGGCTTGGGCTTTTGGACTTGAGGCCTGTGCTCAACGTGGTACTCAAATTGTGGACCAGCAGCAGGCGGAGGAGTCAGAATGGGCCATCGAACCATAACTGGCTGACCACGATCAAATGCCAGCTCCATTGTGTGAGGTCTTGAAGGGGGAACAGGGGCATTGGCACTGTCGTCATGGGCTTCAGGGGCCACATGTGCTTCAGGTACTTGGACCTCAGGTGCTGCAGCATTGACTTTAGGTGGTGCAGCATTGACTTCTGGTGCCTCATTGGCTTCTGACGCCTCATTGGCTTCAGCCATGACAACGTCATTGGCGTCAGCGGCGATATTGGTGGCCGCCTCAGGGTTGTTGACCTCCACTTCAGAAGCTAGAGGGTCGGTCACGTTCTCCTCGAGAACAACATCTTGGTGAGACGGGGATGTAGCAACTCTTGAAACTCTTGGGGCTTCTTCTTCATCTTCTTCTTCATCAGCTGATGCAGCCGGAACATCTTCAGCCATTTTGGCTTCGGATTCAGACACGTGCACTGTGGGAGTGACTTGGGGCCTTGGTCCTTTGCGAAGCCTGTGTAATGCGGGCGACGCTTGTGGAGATGGAGTGTGCTGGGCCTCAAAGTCATCAGCATGTTGCACAGATGGGGTAGCTTGCGGTTGGGGAGAGCTTGGAGTGTCTTGTCTCTGTGAGTGATCAGCCCACAATGCATCCTGAGCAGTTGGCGTTAGAGGACGACCAATGCTGATGAGTTCGCTGTGCGTAAGCACAGGCGATGATACCAATTGGTGCTCGATCTGAGGAAGGACTTCATCATCTTCAGCAGCGGTGGGGTCAACTGCTGGAATGTCTTCAGTTTCAGGAGCCTTTGTGGAAGCAGGCTCATGAATTACCATCCGTCGTTCTTGATGCGAAGAGGCAGGACGAGCAACCGAGATGGGCTCAACAATAAGGGGCTCTGTGGGAGCAGCCCGATCTTTCTTGGTTTTGTGCTTCTTCTTGGAGGGAGCGACATCAGAAGCTTCAGGATGTTTCCTCTTTCTGGCTTCAGCCTCGGCAGCCCTTGTCTTCTTTAATTCTAAAGCCACTGTGGGGACCTTAGGCTTCGAGCCTATCATACTGGCTGGGAAGACAATGGGATGTGCTTCCTGCCTTGTTGCTTCGGGTTCGGCCACAATTGGCTTCTTCTTCTTCTTTGCAGCCATCCTGGGATCGATGCCAGGATGCCCAAGAGCCTTGCGCCTCTCAGCTTCATTGTAGGCTTGCACGCACTTGTCAGCCAGACTCTTCATGCGCTCACGAGACCCTTTAGCTTCTTCACGTTTCTTGAGAAAGGCTTCCTTGAGCTCATGCAGCATAATCTTGAAGTTTTTCACATCTTGCACGCTGAGCTTGGCCATGTGCTTCTTGAACTGAGCTTTATCATAGTCGATCTTTTGCTTCAGTTCAACGATGCGCTGAGCTAGAGCTAGCTCAGAAGCAATGGCGCCAGTGAAGGCGACACTGAGGCCAATTGGAAGTTGCAGATCTTCAAAGCTAAGGTTGGGCGTGTCAAACCACTCATCAATGAAGTTGTGGTTGATTGCCACGTCAAAGAGAGGAAAATCATTGAAGATTTCTGCTTCTTCCTTGCTCTTAATCAGTTGCTCAAGAGCATCATCTGCAAGATCTTCATCGCTGGACAGTGGACAGATCAATGGCGTCGTTGCGCAGAATAGCAGCAGCAGTCAGTTCTTGGCTGGTGGGTTGCAAGGGCATCTTTACTCTCGAGGGCTTGGAGATGCGTGACAAATCTTCAGACTGCATACTGTGTTCAGGAGGTGCAGTGGCCAGAGGCTTCGCCTGTAAGACCTTCGGTGTAAGAGCAGGCTTTGAAGCTTTAGGCTTCTTCAGTTTCTTTGGCTTCGGCGGTGCAGGCGCTTCATCAGATTCAGCGTCATCTGCAGGCTCATCCATGGCTGTCCCTTGAACCATGATATGAGTGATGAGACCTTCCAGGTTGTAGAAGGGCCCAACAAGATTGGGTTCAGCTTCGCGGGTGCCATCGGCACGGGGAGCAGAAGGACCAGGGTTGAAGTCTAGTCCCAATGACTTCTTGTTTTGCTTAGCCGAATTCTTGGCAAACTGGAAGTTGCGCTTGAACAGATTGTTGTCATGACACCATAGCAATGACGATGGGTCTGCATCCGCGGGCTGTGGTCCACGGACCATGCAGGGATAGAAGCCTTGTTCAATGGCTTCATCTTTGGACCTGGGTTGAAGATTTTTGTATAGGATGTCTCCCCATGGTCGCTTGATGGCATTCTTCTCAGCATATTCCTGGGTCACAAACTTGTACTTGAACCATTGCTCGGCCCAGTATCTTCAAATCCATTGGATTTGTGTCTTGCGCTGATTGTAATCCTCTTCTGGATCTGTCTTGTACAGCTCTGAGAGGTCATCAGGCAAATCTCTTGATGTTCCCCCTCGACGCTGTCTGCCACCCTTCCTTGCTGATTTCTCCGTAGCCATGAACTTCAAACTGAATGGCTTCAACACGTTCAAAGGTTTCAAAGGCTTCCGCTTGCTGGTCAAACAGGAACTGGCTTCGGGAGAATTTATATGATTCTGTAAGAATTCTGCAAATGAATGCAGACTATGAGAACCAAGGGATTCTCCCACAGACATGTACCTGTGACAGCATTAAGGTGCGAGGGAAGGGGAAGAGGTCATATGCATTCTCAGAAGATTTTGAGGATAAATCAGTTTAGAAGACATTGACCTCATAGTGCGAAGACATTCACTCATAGATAGAGAGTTGGTTCCAGATTTATACGAATCCACGAATAAGTACAAGTGAGGAATCTAACTACTTTGTGAAGCATAAGTGAACATACCAGGCATATTATGATATGTAGTATGAAATAGATCCAACTTGTGTGAACAGAAACTGCTTGTGGTAGAAAGTGATGAATCTATAGGATCAAAGGGGCCGTAAAAAGGAAGTTTTATTTACCACACAAAGAACTGCTAGACGGAGTGGGAGAGGAGGCCGAGCAGTTCGATCGTCCGTGCTCTAACTTGGCGATGGAGGACACCTACGGCGACGGCGGAGAAGACGATGTCCGCGGCCGGTGTGAAGACGGCGTCGGTGAGGTCGCGACAGCTAAGCGCTTCGTCACAGGCGTCGTCGAGGGCTAGCGGTGGCGCTAGGGTTTGTGCGAGAGTGGAAGAAAGGAATGACTGTGGTGAGGCGTGTATTTATAGGGACAGGGACGGCACAGTGTTATTACACAGGTGCCCCTGGCGATTCACATCTGAAGGGCACGTGGCTATCATGCAACATATCGGAGGTTGTTCCACGTTCCCACACACGCCTGGATTGTCGGGTGGTCGTTCCCACTTCTCCGGGTTTCAGGTGAAAGGATTTAGCATTGAAAACAGACTTAATGTTTGTCTCTGTATCTTCTGCTGACAAGGACGCAGAGAAGATATTCTACATTTTCAATAGAATGCATATGATTTGGAGAGATAGAGTTTGAGATAGAAAGCATAGAGAGGTTAAGGTCCGATCACATTCACTTAGTTCAAAAGATTCAACAAGAAGACATAGCTATAAGTGAATGCTGTAGAGGACAAAACACTAGTGCATATATATAGGGTCGCGCTATTCGTCACCCTAGGTGAGGAATAGTTATTCTTCACCCCTCTCTATTTTACCATCAATGCACCGTAATTTTACATTCCGTAAGTTTTGTCTTATTTCCAACGCAAAAAGGGACCGTAAAAAAATATATAATCGCCGTAAAAAATATTTTATGTTATGTAAAATTACAAACGTAAAAACATAGTCTAAAATACACATAAACTGTAAATTTTCTTGTCTTATGACCTATATTTTTATTTTTCTTATGTCAAATTTTACGTAGTGAATCAATAGGAATGTAACTATTTGAATTCGAAACGTAATTTAATTATGAAATGATCGTAAGATTACCTCGGGTGAAGAATAACTTATTCTGCACCCTGGGTGATGAATAGTAACACTATATATATATATATATATATTACGATCATTTCATAATTAAATTACGTTTGGAATTCAAATAGTTACATTCCTATCGATTCACGACGTAAAATTTGACATAAACAAATAAAAATATAGGTCATAAGACAAGAAAAATTACAGTTTATGTGTATTTTACACTATGTTTTTACATTTGTAATTTTACATAACATAAAATATTTTTTTCGATGATTATATATTTTCTTACGGTCTCTTTTTACTTCGGAAATAAAGCAAAATTTACAGACCGTAAAATTACGGTCCATTGATGGTAAAATAGAGGGGGTGAAGAATAACTATTCCTCACCCAGGGTGACGAATAGTCAATCCATATATATATATATATATATATATGAGAAAGACAATCAAATCAACATAGTGAAGATAATCATCAAGACAAGTTGAGATTGAAGCCAAACCAAATGTGAAGACATACCAAACGTAACGCCATGAGTGAAACATTTCAAACAGAAAAATTTGGTGGTGGCGTTACCCACCGTATAGAAAGTATTAGACCCAAACACGGCGCACAATTATCGTGGTGCTCCGAAATCAAATTCCACATTAATGTATTCACACTTAGAATGTAAGTCTTCATTGATTGAAGATATACTTTACTTCGTGTGTTGCACATCTAAGTCATCAGTATGCATAAGTGTTAGGATGTGTGCCTGATCATAGGACATTTGAGGATTTCAAGATATTTAGCTCACACTGTAACTTGCAAAACCTCTTCTCATCCAAGGGCTTGGTGAAGATATCTGCCAATTGCTCTTCAGTGTTTACGTGTACGATATCAATATCTTCCTTCACAACATGATCTCTAAGAAAGTGATGACGAATTTCAATGTGCTTTGTTTTCGAGTGCTGAACTAGGTTGTTGGCAATCTTGATGGCGCTTTCATTATCGCAGTAGAGTGGCACTTGCTTCAGATGAATGCCACAGTCTTTAAGTGTTTGCTTCATCCATAGAAGCTGAGCGCAGCAAGATCCAGCAGCAATGTATTTAGATTCAGCAGTGGAGAGAGATACACAGTTCTGCTTCTTTGAAGACCAACATACAAGTGATCATCCTAGAAAATGACATGTGCCTGATGTAGACTTGCGATCCACCTAGTCACCAGCATAATCAGCATCCGAGAATCCAACCAGATTAGACTCTGAGCCTTTTGGATACCATAGTCCTAATGTTGGGGTGTAAGCCAAATATCGAAGAATTCGCTTCACAGCTAAGTGATGCGATTCCTTTGGTGCCGCTTGGAATCGAGCACACATGCAAACACTAAGCATAATATCTGGCCTAGATGCACATAGATAAAGTAAAGAACCAATCATGGAGCGGTATACCTTTTGATCGAACTCTTTACCATTGTCGTTGGGACCTAGATGATGTTTGGCTGGCATTGGCGTCGTGAAGCCTTTGCAGTCTTGCATCCAAAATTTCTTCAGGCAATCTTTGAGGTACTTCTCTTGAGATATGAAGATGCTGTTGCGTTGCTGACGTATTTGAAGACCAAGGAAGAACTTCAGCTCACCCATCATGGACATCTGATATTGCTCTTGCATCATATATCCAAACTCTTCACTGTATTTCTGATTGGTGCAGCCGAAGATAATGTCATCCACATATATTTGGCACACAAACAGTTCACCATCATATGTCTTCGTGAAGAGAGTGGGGTCGAGGGAACCAGGTTTGAAGCCTTTGCTCTTCAGGAAGTCTTTAGTGTGTCATACCAAGCCCGATGGGCTTGTTTGAGGCCATAGAGTGCCTTGTTGAGCTTGTACACCATGTCAGGATGTTTTGGATCTTCAAAGCCAGGCGGTTGTGCAACATACACTTCTTCTTCAATCTTGCCATTGAGAAAAGCATTCTTCACATCCATTTGATATAGAAGAATGTTATGATGATTTGCATAGGCCAGCAGTATGCGTATGGCTTCAAGTCTAGCCACAGGAGCAAATGTTTCATCGAAGTCAATCCCTTCAACTTCAGTGTACCCTTGAGCAACGAGACGAGCTTTGTTTCTGACAACTTGACCATGCTCATCTTGCTTGTTGCGATATATCCATTTGGTGCCTATTATATTGTGCTTGCGAGGATCAGGATGCTTAACCAGTTCCCATACATTATTCAGCTCAAACTGTTGAAGCTCTTCTTGCATAGCTTGAATCCATTCAGGTTCCATGAAGGCTTCCTCAAGTTTCTTGGGTTCAGATACTGAGACGAATGCGAAGTGCCCACAGAAATTTGCTAGTTGTGTTGCCCTTGAACGAGTGAGTGGACCTGGTGCATTGATGCTATCAATTATTTTCTCAATCTGTACTTCATTTGCAACACGAGGATGTACAGGACGAAGATTTTGCTCTTGCTGATCATTGTCATCGTTAGAAGGATTGTCTTCAGACTAAGCATTGTCTTCTGTTTGATCAGGTGCGGAGATGATGAGTTCCTCTTCAGGCTGAGATTCAGATGGTATGATTTCTCCAGTTCCCAGAAGTTTGATTGATTCACTGGATGGAACTTCATCTAGCACATTTGGCAGGTGCTCTCTTTGTGAGCCGTTAGTCTCATCGAACCGCACATCCACTGTTTCAACCACTTTATAGTGAAAAAGGTTGAAGACTCTGTAGGAGTGCGAATCCTTTCCATATCCAAGCATAAAACCCTCATGTGCTTTTGGTGCAAATTTTGAAGTGTGATGTGGATCCTTGATCCAGCACCTGGCACCAAATACTCTAAAGTAACTGACATTTGGCTTCTTGCTAGTAAGGAGCTCATAGGATGTCTTGTTGAGAAGTTTGTGAAGATACACACGGTTGATGATATGGCATGCAGTATCAATGGCTTCAGGCCAGAACTTTCTTGGAGTCTTGTATTCATCAAGCATTGTCTGGGCCATCTCAATGAGTGTTCTGTTCTTGCGTTCCACGACGCCATTCTGCTGCGGTGTGTACGGAGCTGAGAATTCATGTGTAATGCCCAAATTATCAAGATAAGTGTCTAGACCAGTGTTCTTGAATTCAGTGCCATTGTCACTTCTGATGTGCTTGATCTTGACGCCATAGTTGTTCATGGCTCGATTGGCGAAGCGTCTGAAGACATCCTGCACTTCAGTCTTGTAGAGGATTATATGCACCCAGGTATATCTTGAATAATCATCAACAATGACAAAGCCATAGAGACAAGCAGTAGTAGTAAGAGTTGAGTAATGAGTGGGACCGAAAAGGTCCATGTGGAGCAGTTCGATGGGTTGAGTCGTTGTCATGATTGTCTTCGAGGGATGCTTGGCCCTCGTCATCTTTCCTGCTTCACAGGCATCGCATAAGTGATCCTTTTTGAACTTGACGCCCTCGATGCCTATGACATGATTCTTCCTTGCAAGGATGTGGAGGTTCCTCATGCCAGCATGCCCTAGCCTCCGATGCCAGAGCCAGCATTCAGAAGCTTTTGCTAGAAGACATACGGTAAGTTGTGGTCCTGCTGAGAAATCTACCACGTACAAATCATCTTTCTGATACCCTTCAAACACTAGAGACTTGTCAGATTCCATTAGAACAAGGCAACGATATTTTCCAAACATCACAATCATGTTTAAATCGCAAAGCATTGAGACAGACATTAAGTTGAAACCAAGGGATTCAACAAGCATGACTTTATCCATGTGTTGATCCTTTGAGATTGCAACTCTACCTAGACCCAATACCTTGCTTTTACCAGTGTCAGGAAATGTGATGTGACTTTGGTCAGATGGACGTAAGGTTGAGTCCATGAGAAGGCTTCACTTGCCAGTCATGTGATTAGTACACCCACTATCAATAATCCATTCTGAAGCAGCTGGTGTCGTACCCTACAGTGCAGTTAGGGGGATAGGCTTCACGAAGAGAATTGTGAAGCATAAACATTTGACGAGCAAGTGGATTATGAAAGCTTAGATCGAGGTTAGGACTGATAGGGCAAGTGGCAAGCGACTCAGGAACAAAATACATAATAAGACCATTTGGGCATTTGATCTTGCGCCCTACAAGATGTTTAAGGTCCCCAGCAATAGCTTCCGACGATTTTGGTTGTCGGCTGGAGACCTTTCCCCGCAAAAGAGAGTTAAGCTTTCTTAGCCACCCACATCTTCAAGGGTGGCTTCAAAGCAATGAGTCTAAGTGCAGCATCTGAGAACTTTGGCTTTGGAGCCCTAGCAAAAAGTCTTGCAGGTGGACAATAGTACTCATAAGGATAAGCAGAATAGTTTTTGGTCTTATGAACATGGCGGTTTGATGAAACGCGCTCATATTCATAGGCCTGAGTAAGGTTTCCCTGCAAAACATTTGCGTTAGTGCGACTCAGGTGAGTCCTCTGTCTGTATGAAGCCTTTGGACCATATGAAGCCTGTGGTCTGGGGTTTATCTTCTTCATTTGTGGTGTCATGACGACATTCACAGGAAGATTCTCCAAACACCTTTTCGGCACCCAGACTTTCTTCATAGGCGGCCCATTCCTGCAGTTACTACCAATGTACCTGGCAAACACTTCACCATTCTGATTCTTAAGCAGTTTATAGTTTGCATCAAAGGATTCATCAATAACAATGGGATTAGCACAAGTGAAGCCAGATAGGGTGGATGGATCCGATGAAGGTTCCTTTGCAGCAACCCATGTGGTTTTGGGGTACTTCTCAGGTTTCCAGTAAGAGCCATCAGCATTCATTTTCCTTTCAAACCCAACACCCTCTTTCCTAGGGTTTCGGTTCAGGATCTGCCTTTTGAGGACATCACATAGTGTCTGATGCCCTTTGAGACTTTTGTACATCCCTGTTTCAAGAAATGTCTTCAACCTAGCATTCTCATCAGCAATAGCAGTGGTATCCTCAGCAGAGGGGTTAGTTACCACATCAACAGTTGAAGATATTGCAATAGTAGCAGCAGTAGAACACCCAGCAACAGAAGTAGCATTGTCACGCTCGATGCATTTAAGACATGGTGGTTCAAATCCTTCCTGAGCTGAACTGATCTGTTCGGCGCAAAGTGACTCGTTTTCCTTTTGAAGTTCTTCATGAGCCGCTCTCAATTTCTCAAGGTCTTGCTTCCTTTGAAGATAATCATAGGAAAGCTTTTCATGAGTTGTTGAGAGCATTTCATGATGACTTTCAAGTTCCTCATACTTAACGTGAAGATTTTTTTATGTCTTCAATTAAGGACTGAGATTGAGTCATTTCAGCGTCTAACAGATCATCGCTTTTGTCTAACAGTTTTTGAATATGTTCCATAGCTTTCTGTTGTTCAGTTGCAATTTTAGCAAGTGTTTTGTAGCTGGGTTTGGAACCACAATCAGAGTCATCTTCACTAGATGTTTGATAGTGAGTAGTGCGTGTGTTTACCTTGGCACTGTGTGCCATGAAGCAGTAGGTAGGAGCAGAGTAGTCCTTGTCATTTGCATTGGTGTCGGTGATGAAGTCATTGTCTTCAGTGTTGAAGATGGACTTGGCAACGTATGCTGTAGCCAGACTCGCAACGCCAGAATCGGACTCCTCCTCAGACTCCACCTCCGCCTCCTTAGAAGCGGACTCCTCCTCTGAATCCATTTCCTTGCCAACAAACACACGTGCCTTGCCAGATGAGCTCTTCTTGTGTGATGAAGATTTTGAGGAAGACTTGGAAGAAGACTTTAAGTATTTCTTCTTCTTCTTGTCGTCAGAGTCATACTCCTTGCTCTTCTTCTTCTTCTTCTTCTTCTTCTTCTTCTTCTTCTTCTTCTTCTTCTTCTTCTTCTTCTTCTTCTTCTTCTTCTTCTTCTTCTTCTTCGTCTTCTTCTTCTTCTTCTTGTTCTCATTGTCCCACTGCGGACACTCAGAGATGTAGTGACCAGGTTTCTTGCACTTGTGGCATGTTCTCTTCTTGTAGTCATGAGCAGAAACTTCATCATTCCTTGAGCTTGATCGTGAAGACATTCGGAAGCCTTTCTTCTTGGTGAAATTTTGGAACTTCTTCACAAGCATAGCAAGCTCCTTTCCAATGTCTTCAGGATCATCAGAACTGCTGTCAGATTCTTCTTCAGATGAGGAGACAGCTTTTGCCTTCAAGGCACGAGTTCGCCCATAGTTGGGACCGTAGATGTCTCTTTTCTCAAAAAGCTGAAACTCGTGTGTGTTGAGCCTCTCAAGTATGTCATACGGATCGAGTGTCTTGAAGTTAGGACGTTCTTGAATCATCAGGGCTAGGGTGTCAAACGAGCTGTCAAGTGATCTCAGGAGTGTCTTGACGACTTCATGCTTGGTGATCTCAGTGGCGCCGAGAGCTTGAAGCTCATTTATGATGTCAGTGAGTCGATCAAACGTGAGCTGGACATTCTCATTGTCATTTCTCTTGAAGCGGTTGAAGAGGTTGCGAAGGGCACTGATTCTCTGATCTCTCTGGGTTGAGACGCCTTCATTGACCTTGGAGAGCCAGTCCCAGACTAGCTTAGATGTTTCCAAAGCACTCACGCGACCATACTGTCCTTTGTTCAGATGACCACAGATGATGTTCTTGGCAGTGGAGTCTAGTTGAATGAACTTCTTGACATCAGCAGCGGTGACACCTTCACCAGCCTTGGGAACGCCATTCTTGATGACATACCATAGGTCGACATCAATGGCTTCAAGATGCGTGCGCATCTTATTCTTCCAGTAGGGATATTCAGTTCCATCGAAGACGGGGCATGCAACGGAGACTTTAATTATCCCTGCAGTCGACATAGCTAAAACTCCAGGTGGTTAAACCGAATCACACAGAACAAGGGAGTACCTTGCTCTGATACCAATTGAAAGTGCTAGTGATCGACTAGAGGGGGGTGAATAGGCGATTTTTATGAAAGTCTTCAAAACTTGGAAGTTTCAAAGGCAAACGATAGAAATAAACCTATTACCATGCGGCGGAAGGTAGACTACACTAGGCAAACCATAGTCAAGTATTCAATGAAGTGAAAGCACAGTGACTAATAGCAGCTAGGCAGTAAAGATCAGGTAGGAAGATATTGTGAAGCCAATCAGAACAAGCAGTCACTCAGTGAAGACAAAAGATAATGCAATCATACAATGACTTCACAAGGACCAACAGTAAGTAAAGGAAAGGGAAGGATGAAACCAGTGACTCGTTGAAGACAATGATTTGTTGGACCAGTTCCAGTTGTTGTGACAACTGTACGTCTGGTTAGGGAGGCTGAGATTCAACTCAGAAGACCTCGTCTTCACCTTATTCCCCTTGAGCTAAGGACACCCAGTCCTCGCCCAATCACTCTGGTAAGTCTTCAAGGTAGACTTCCAAACCTTCACAGACTTTGTTCACCGGCAATCCATAATGACTCTTGGATGCTCAGAACGCGACACCTAACCGGCTAGAGGATTCACAGTCCTCAAGCGTAATAAGTCTTCAGATCACACATATAGGAAGACTTAAGTGATACCTAACACTCTTTGGCTCTGGGTGTTTAGGGCTTTATCCTCGCAAGGAATTCTCTCTCAAAGGCTTCGAGGTGGGTTGCTCTCAAACGACAAAAGCCGTACTCTAACTCTGAGCAGCCAACCGTTTATGGTTGTAGGGGGTGGGCTATTTATAGCCACTAGGCAACCCAACCTGATTTGTCTGAAATGACCCTTGGTCACTAAGGAACTGACACATGTTCCAACGGTCGGATTTCAAACACACACGGCAACTTTACTTGGGCTACAAGCAAAGCTGACTTATCCAACTCTGGACAAGATTGGCTCTCATAGTCTTCACTCGAAGACATAGAATTTTGGTTAAGCATCACTTCAGTCATTCTGATTGGTTCACTTGGACCCCACTTAACAGTACGGTGGTTCCTATGACTCAACAAAGAAGAAAAAGAACGACGAAACAACTAAGTCTTCGCGCTCCATAGTCTTCATGCGATGTCTTCTCTTGTCATAGTCTTCAATGTGAATGTCTTTACATACCACCTTTGACTTCAATGTCTTCATTCATTTTTAGGGGTCATCTCTGGTAGGAAAACCGAATCAATGAGGGACTTCTACCTGTGTTATCCTGCAATTCTCACAAACACATTAGTCCCTCAACCAGGTTTGTCGTCAATACTCCAAAACCAACTAGGGGTGGCACTAGATGCACTTACACTCCGGTTAATAGGTTAGTCCCAAAAATAATATAAAAGTCGATAATAAATCCCAATAATGTCCAAAACAGTAGATAATATAGCATGGAGCAATCAAAAAATATAGATACATTGGAGACGTATCAAGCATCCCCAAGCTTAATTCCTGCTTGTCGTCGAGTAGGTAAATGATAAAAACAGAATTTTTGATGCGGAGTGCTACTTGGCATAATTTTTAATGTAATTCTTCTTAATTGTGGTATGAATATTCAGATCGGAAGATTCAAGATAAAAGTTCATATTGACATAAAAATAATAACACTTTAAGCATACTAACTAAGCAATTATGTCCTCTCAAAATAACATGGCCAAAGAAAGTTCATCCCTACAAAGTCATATAGTTTAGTCATGCTCCATTTTCGTCACACAAGAATGCTCTCATCATGCACAACCCCAATGACAAGCCAAGCAATTGTTTCATACTTTAGTAATCTCAAACCTATAAACTTTCACGCAATATATGAGCGCGAGCCATGGATATAGCACTATGGGTGGAATAGAATATGATGATGGGGGTTATGTGGAGAATGAAGGAAATATGCCCTAGAGGCAATAATAAAGTTATTATTTATTTCCTTATTTCATGATAAATGTTTATTATTCATGCTAGAATTTTATTAACCGGAAACATAATACATGTGTGAATACATAGACAAACAGAGTGTCACTAGTATGCCTCTACTTGACTAGCTTGTTAATCAAAGATGGTTATGTTTCCTAACCATGGACAAAGAGTTGTCATTTGATTAACGGGATCACATCATTAGTTGAATGATCTGATTGACATGACCCATTCCATTAGCTTAGCACCCGATCGTTTAGTATGTTGCTATTGCTTTCTTCATGACTTATACATGTTCCTATGACTATGAGATTATGTAACTCCCGTGTGCCGGAGGAACACTTTGTGTGCTATCAAACGTCACAACATAACTGGGTGATCATAAAGGTGCTCTACAGGTGTCTCCAAAGGTACATGTTGGGTTGACGTATTTCGAGATTAGGATTTGTCACTCCGATCATCGGAGAGGTATCTCTGGGCCCTCTCGGTAATGCACATCACGTAAGCCTTGCAAGCATTGCAACTAATGAGTTAGTTGCGGGATGATGTATTACGGAACGAGTAAAGAGACTTGCCGGTGACGAGATTGAACTAGGTATTGGATACCGACGATCGAATCTCGGGCAAGTAACATACCGATGACAAAGGGAACAACGTATGTTGTTGTGCGGTCTGACCGATAAAGATCTTCGTAGAATATGTGGGAGCCAATATGAGCATCCAGGTTCCGCTATTGGTTATTGACCGGAGATATGTCTCGGTCATGTCTACATTGTTCTCGAACCGTAGGGTCCGCACGCTTAAGGTTTCGATGACAGTTATATTATGAGTTTATGAGTTTTGATGTAACGAAGGAGTTCGGAGTCCCGGATGACATTGGGGATATGACAAGGAGTCTCGAAATGGTCGAGACGTAAAGATCGATATATTGGACGACTATATTCGAACATCGGAAAGGTTCCCAGTGGTTCGGGTATTTTTCGGAGTACCAGGGAGTTACGGGAATACGGGAGAAGAAGTATATGGGCCTTATTGGGCTTTAGGGGAGAGGGAGAGGCAGGCCGCGCGCCCCCCAAGGCCTACTCCGAATTGGACTAGGGAGAGGGGCTGCGCCCCCTCCTTCCTTCTCTTCCTTCTTCCCCTTCCTTGTCTCCTACTCCTACTACATGGAAGGACTCCTAGTTGGACTAGGAAAGGGGGAATCCTACTCCCGGTGGGAGTAGGACTCCCCTAGGGCGCGCAATAGAGAGGGTCGGCCCTCCCCTCCTCCACTCCTTTATATACGGGGCAGGGGGCACCCTAGGACATACAAGTTGATCTTCGTGATCGTTCCTTAGCCGTGTGCGGTGCCCCCCTCCACGATATTACACCTCGATCAAATTGTAGTGGTGCTTAGGTGAAGCCCTGTGACGGTTAAACATCAAGATCGTCACCACGCCGTCGTGCTGACGAAACTCCTCCCCGAAGCTTTGCTGGATCGGAGCCCGGGGTGCGTCATCGAGCTGTACGTGTGTCAAGAACTCGGAGGTGCCGGAGTAACGGTGCTTGGATCGGTTGGACCGGGAAGACGTACGACTACTTCCTCTACGTTGCGTCAATGCTTCCGCTTTGGTCTACGAGGGTACGTAGACAACACTCTCCCCTCTCGTTGCTATGCATCACCATGATCTTGCGTGTGCGTGGGAATTTTTTTGAAATTACTACGTTCCCCAATAGAGAAGACAAAAAAAGAGAAAGTCTCACATCAGCGAGGAGATGCCCATCGATTGATGTTAATACAAGGAGTAGGGATTGCCATGCAACGGATGCACTAGAGTTATAAATGTATGAAAGCTCAACAAAAGAAACTAAGTGGGTGTGCATCCAACTTACTTGCTCACGAAGACCTAGGGCACTTGAGGAGGCCCATTGTTGGAATATACAAGCCAAGTTCTATAATGAAAAATTCCCACTAGTATATGAAAGTGACAAAACAAAAGACTCTCTATCATGAATATTATGGTGCTACTTTGAAGCACAAGTGTGGAAAAAGGATAGTAGCATTGTCCCTTTTTTATTTTTTTATTTGGCCTTTCTTTTTTTGGCCTTTCTCCTTTTTTTCTTTTTTAGGACAATGCTCTATGAATGATGGTCATCACACTTCTATTTACTTATAACTCAAGAATTACAACTCGATACTTAGAACAAGATATGACTCCATATGAATGCCTCGGGCGGTGTACCGGGATATGCAATGAACCAAGAGTGACATGTATGAAAGAATTATGAACGGTGGCTTTGCCACAAATACTATGTCAACTACGTGATCATGCTAAGCAATATGACAATGATGAATGTGTCATGATAAACGGAATGGTCGAAAGTTGCATGGCAATATATCTCGGAATGGCTATGGAAATGCCATAATAGGTAGGTATGGTGGCTGTTTTGAGGAAGATATAAGGAGGTTTATGTGTGAAAGAGCGTATCATATCACGGGGTTTGGATGCGCCGGTGAAGTTTGCACCAACTCTCAATGTGAGAAAGGGCAATGCACGGTACCGAAAAGGCTATCAATGATGGAAGGGTGAGAGTGCGTATAATCCATGGACTCAACATTAGTCATAAAGAACTCACATACTTATTGCAAAAATCTACAAGTCATCAAAAACCAAGCACTACGCACATGCTCCTAGGGGGATAGTTTGGTAGGAAAAGACCATCGCTCATCCCTGACCGCCACTCATAAGGAATACAATCAAATAACACCTCATGTTTCAAATTTGTTACATAACATTTACCATACGTGCATGCTACGGGACTTGCAAACTTCAACACAAGCATTTTTCAAATTCACAACTACTCAACTAGCACGACTTTGATATTATTACCTCCATATCTCAAAACAATCATCAATCATCAAACTTTTCTTAGTATTCAAAACACTCATAAGAAATTTTTTATTAATCTTGAACACCTAGCATATTAGGATTATTTAAGAAAATTACCATGCTATTTACGACTCTCTAAATAATCTAAGTGAAGCATGAGAGATCAATAGTTTCTATAAAACAAATCCACCACCGTGCTCTAAAAGATATAAGTGAAGTACTAGAGCAAAACTATATAACTCAAATGATATAAGCGAAGCACATAGAGTATTCTAACAAATTACAAATCATGTATGGCTCTCTCAAAAGGTGTGTACAGCAAGGATGATCGTGGTAAACTAAAAATCAAAGACTCAAATCATACAAGACGCTCCAAGCAAAACACATATCATGTGGTGAATAAAAATATAGCTCCAAGTAAAGTTACCGATAGAAGTAGACGAAAAGAGGGGATGCCTTCCGGGGCATCCCCACGCTTTGGCTTTTAGGTGTCCTTAGATTATCTTGGGGGTGCCATGGGAATCCTCAAGCTTAGGCTCTTGCCACTCCTTGTTTCATAATCCATCAAATCTTTACCCAAAACTTGAAAACTTCACAACACAAAACTTAAAGTAGAAAATCTCGCGAGCTCCGTTAGCGAAAGAAAACAAAAGACCACTTCAAGGTACTGTAATGAACTCATTATTTCTTTATATTGGTGTTAAACCTACTGTATTCCAACTTCTCTATGGTTTATAAACTATTTTACTAGCCATAGATTCGTCAAAATAAGCAAACAACACACGAAAAACAGAATCTGACAAAAACAGAACAGTCTGTAGTAATCTGTAGCTAGCGCAAGATTTGTAACTCCAAAAATTCTAAAATAAATTTCTGGACGTGAGGAATTTATCTATTAATCATCTGCAAAAATAATTAACTAAATAGCACCTACCAAATAAAAATGGCAGCAGTTCTCGTGAGCGCTAAAGTTTCTGTTTTTTTACAGCAAGATATCAAGACTTTCCCCAAGTCTTCCCAACGGTTCTACTTGGCACAAACACTAATTAAACACAAAAAACACAACCTAAACAGAGTCTAGATAAATTATTTATTAATAAACAGGAACAAAAAGCAAGGAATAAAAATAAAATTGGGTTGCCTCCCAACAAGCGTTATCGTTTAACGCCCCTAGCTAGGCATAAAAAGCAAGGATAGATCTAGGTATCGCCATAATAGTAAGATAGATCATTAAAACTCATTTCATATTCTCTATGTTCAGCAGCAAGTTTTCTTTGAGGCAAGCAAAAGTAATCAAAAAGGGCTAAATTTAATGGGGCAAAAGTCCCCAAGATCAACCTTGGGAGGTATAGGTTCCTCCTTTGGTCCTTCGTATTGCACAACCAATTCATATAAGCATTCTTTTGACAGAACTTTGTGAGCCTATATTCAAAAGAATATCCTAGTTCATTATTTCGAATGGCAAAATCATCATTAATCTCAGAAATTATATCAACTAAAACATTGATAGGAACCCTTTTTCTAAGATTTTCATTGAAAGCAACATAGTCTAGAGATTGAAAACTCATTATTTCTTCTTGATCAAAAAGGATAGCCTCTATGGGAGGACGGCAAGCGTCCACCCAATAATGCGCAAAGATTTCTTTGGCTTCTCTTATTATGAATCTAAACTCATGAGCCAAAAATATAGTAGCGGCACGCTTAACAGAAGAATGCTCAATATTAGAAAATTCTAGGAAAATCCTTTGTATGCAAGGATGCAAGTGCATGAATTGTCTTTCAAGTTCAACTACAAGGATGGCAATAGCGTCCGCAAGACTACTAGTTCTATGAAGGATAGAACTACCCATAGAAGGTAAAGCACCGGCACAAGTAAAGAAATCTTGAATAACTCCTTTTCCAATAATATTACCACTACCAATACGGATTTTTTTGTATGTAAGATGGGGGGGGTTCTTTAGCAGGAGCATCGGACTTTTTCATGACATTATTATTGTCCATATCGACAATAATTTCCCCTATTTCATACATAACGGTAGAAAGTGCAAAGGGCAAAAAGAGGCAAATAGAGAAAGAGAGGGAGGATAGAGAGAGAGAGAGAGAGAAAGAGAGAAAGAGAGAGAGAGCGAATAAAACGGCAAGGGTGAAGTGGGGGAGAGGAAAACGAGAGGCAAATGACAAATAATGTAATGCGGGAGATATGGATTGTGATGGGTACTTGGTATATTGACTTTTGCGTAGACTCCCCGGCAACAGCGCCAGAAATCCTTCTTGCTACCTCTTGAGCACTGCGTTGGTTTTTCCCCGAAGAGGAAGGGATGATGTAGCAAAGTAGCATAAGTAGTTCCCTCAGTTTTTGAGAACCAAGGTATCAATCCAGTAGGAGGCTACGCGCGAGTCCCTCGTACCTGCACAAAACAAATAAATCCTCGCAACCAACGCGATAAGGGGTTTTTAATCCCTACACGGCCACTTATGAGAGTGAGATCTGATAGATATGATAAGATAATATTTGATACGTCCATTTTGCATCATGCTTTTATATCGATATTTATTGCATTATGGGCTGTTATTACACATTATGTCACAATACTTATGCCTATTCTCTCTTATTTTACAAGGTTTACATAAAGGGAGAGAATGTCGTTAGCTGGGATTCTAGGCTGGAAAAGGAGCAAATATTAGAGACCTATTCTGCACAGCTCCAAAAGTCCTGAAACTTCACAAAAGACGTTTTCAGAATATATAAAAAATACTTAGCGGAAGAGATTCACCAGGGGGCCACACCCTGCCCACAAGGGTGGGGGGCGCACCCTACCCCCCTGGGCGCGCCCCCCTACCTCGCGGGCCCCCTGGTGGCCCTCCAGTGGCCATCTTATGCTATATGAAGTCTTTTGATGGAAAAAATGGAAGCCATCTTCTTGGACGAAACTCCGCCGCCACGAGGCAGAACCTTGGCGGAACCAATCTAGGGCTCTAGCGGAGCTGTTCTGCTGGGGAAACTTCCCTCCCGGAGGGGGAAATCAGCGCCATCGTCATCACCAACGCTCCTCTCATCGGGAGAGGGCAATCTCCATCAACATCTTCATCAGCACCATCTCCTCTCAAAACCCTAGTTCATCTCTTGTATCCAATTCTTGCCAGTAGTGTTAATTAATCCTTGTAGTTGATGCTAGTTGGTTTAATTGGTGGAAGATCATATGTTCAGATCATATATGCATATTAATACCCCTCTGATTATGAACATGTTTATGCTTTGTGAGTAGTTACGTTTGTTCCTGAGGACATGGAAGAAGTCTTGCTATTAGTAGTCATGTGAATTTGGTATTCGTTCGATATTTTGATGAGATGTATGTTGTCTCTCCTCTAGTGGTGTTATGTGAACGTCGACTACATAAAACTTCACCATTATTTGGGCCTAGAGGAAGGCATTGGGAAGTAATAAATAGATGATGGGTTGCTAGAGTGACAGAAGCTTTAACCCTAGTTTATGCGTTGCTTCGTAAGGGGCTGATTTGGATCCATATGTTTCATGCTATGGTTAGGTTTACCTTAATACTTTTGTTGTAGTTGCGGATGCTTGCAATAGAGGTTAATCATAAGTGGGATACTTGTCCAAATAAGGACAGTACCCAAGCACCGGTCCACCCACATACCAAATTATCAAAGCACCGAACGTGAATCATATGAGCGTGATGAAAACTAGCTTGACGATATTCCCATGTGTCCTCGGGAGCGCTTTTCTCTATATAAGAGTTTGTCCAGGCTTGTCCTTTGCTACAAAAAGGATTGGGCCACCTTGCTGCACTTTATTTACTTTTGTTACTTGTTGCTCGTTACAAATTATCCTATCACAAAAACTATCTGTTACCACTTATTTCAGTACTTGCAGAGAATACCTTGCTGGAAACCGCTTATCATTTCCTTCTGCTCCTTGTTGGGTTCGGCACTCTTACTTATCGAAAGGACTACGATAGATCCCCTATACTTGTGGGTCATCAATATTTTTGGTATTTTTATGATAAAGATGCAAAGTAAAATAAAAGCAAAGTAAAAGGCAAAGGAAATAACTAAGTATTGGAAGATTAATATGATGAAGATAGACCCGGGGGCCATAGGTTTCACTAGTGGTCTCTCAAAAGCATAAGTACTTTACGGTGGGTGAACGAATTACTGTTGAGCAATTGACAGAATTGAGCATAGTTATGAGAATATCTAGGTATGATCATGTGTATAGGCATCACGTCCGAGACAAGTAGACCGACTCCTGCCTGCATCTACTACTATTACTCCACTCATCGACCGCTATCCAGCATGCATCTAGAGTATTAAGTTCATGAAAACAGAGTAACGCCTTAAGCAAGATGACATGGTGTAGAGGGATAAACTCATGCAATATGATGAAAACCCCATCTTGTTATCCTCGATGGCAACAATACAATACGTGCCTTGCTGCCCCTACTGTCACTGGGAAAGGACACCGCAAGATTGAACCCAAAGCTAAGCACTTCTCCCATTGCAAGAAAGATCAATCTAGTAGGCCAAACCAAACTGATAATTTGAAGAGACTTACAAAGATAACCAATCATACATAAATAATTCAGAGAAGATTCAAATATTGTTCATAGATAGACTTGATCATAAACCCACAATTCATTGGTCTCAACAAACACACCGCAAAAAGAAGATTACATCGAATAGTTCTCCACAAGAGACGGGGAGAACATTGTATTGAGATCCAAAAAGAGAGAAGAAGCCATCTAGCTAATAACTATGGACCCGTAGGTCTGAGGTGAACTACTAACACTTCATCGGAGGGCTATGGTGATGATGTAGAAGCCCTCTGTGATGGATACCCCCTCCGGCGGAGCTCCGGAACAGGCCCCAAGATGGGATCTCGTGGATACAGAAAGTTGCGGCGGTGGAATTAGGGTTTTGGCTCCGTATCTGATCGTTTGGGGGTACGTAGGTATATATAGGAGGAAGGAGTACGTCGGTGGAGCAACAGGGGGCCCACGAGGGTGGAGGGCGCGCTTGGGGGGAGGGGAGGTAGGCGCGCCCCCCTACCTTGTGGCTTCCTATTTTGTTTCTTGACGTAGGGTCCAAGTCTCCTGGATCATGTTCGGCGAGAAAATCACGTTCCTGAAGGTTTCATTTCGTTTGGACTCCGTTTGATATTCCTTTTCTTCGAAACCCTAAAATAGGCAAAAAAACAGCAATTCTGGGCTGGGCCTCCAGTTAATGGGTTAGTCCCAAAAATAATATAAAAGTGGATAATAAAGCCCAATAATGTCCAAAACAGTAGATAATATAGCATGGAGCAATCAAATATTATAGATACATTGGAGACGTATCAGGCGAGCACTCCCCGGAGAGGCAGGACGCTTGCGGGTAGACGTGGAAGCCGGGCATCGGGGTGCAAGCCGACGCGTGGGGCGAGTCGGGCAGCACCATCCGACGGAACGCAGACGAGCCGATGCTGGTCGCGGCCACGACGGCGTTGACGAGGCCGTGCTTGTTGGAAATATGCCCTAGAGGCAATAATAAAAGCATTATTATTATATTTCCTTGTTCATGATAATTGTCTTTATTCATGCTATAATTGTGTTATCCGGAGATCGTAATACATGTGTGAATAACAGACACCAACATGTCCCTAGTGAGCCTCTAGTTGACTAGCTCATTGATCAACAGATAGTCATGGTTTCCTGACTATGGACATTGGATGTCATTGATAACGAGATCACATCATTAGGATAACGATGTGATGGACAAGACCCAATCCTGAACATAGCATAAGATCGTATAGTTCGTTTGCTAGAGTTTTTCCAATGTCAAGTATCCTTTCCTTAGACCATGAGATCGTGTAACTCCCGGATACCGTAGGAGTGCTTTGGGTATACCAAACGTCACAACGTAACTGGGTGACTATAAAGGTAGACTACGGGTATCTCCGAAAGTGTCTGTTGGGTTGACACGGATCAAGATTGGGATTTGTCACTCCGTATGACGGAGAGGTATCACTGGGCCCACTCGGTAATGCATCATCATAATGAGCTCAAAGTGACTAAGTGTCTGGTCACGGGATCATGCATTACGGTACGAGTAAAGTGACTTGCCGGTAACGAGATTGAACGAGGTATTGGGATACCGACGATCGAATCTCGGGCAAGTAACATACCGATTGACAAAGGGAATTGTATACGGGGTTGCTTGAATCCTCGACATCGTGGTTCATCCGATGAGATCATCGTGGAGCATGTGGGAGCCAACATGGGTATCCAGATCCTGCTGTTGGTTATTGATCGGAGAGTCGTCTCGGTCATGTCTGCTTGTCTCCCGAACCCGTAGGGTCTACACACTTAAGGTTCGGTGACGCTAGGGTTGTGAAGATATGTATATGCAGTAACCCGAATGTTGTTCGGAGTCCCGGATGAGATCCCGGACGTCACGAGGAGTTTCGGAATAGTCCGAAGGTAAAGAATTATATATAGGAAGTGCTGTTTCGGCCATCGGGACGAGTTTCGGGGTCACCGGTATTGTACCGGGACCACCGGAAGGGTCCCAGGGGTCCACCGGGTGGGGCCACCCATCTCGGAGGGCCCCATGGGCCAAAGTGGGGAGGGGAACCAGCCCATAGTGGGCTGGTGCGCCCCCCTAGGCCCACCCCATGCGCCTAGGGTTGAAACCCTAGGGGTGGGGGGGCGCCCCACCTTGGCTTGGGGGCCACTCCAGCCCTAGCCGCCGCCCCCCCCTAGGAGATCCCATCTCCTAGGGCCGGCGCCCCCCCCCCTAGGGGGCCTATATAAAGGGAGGGGGGAGGGGGGCAGCCGCACCCTGCATCCTTGGCGCCTCCCTCTCCCCTGCTACACCTCTCTCTCGTAGTACACGGCGAAGCCCTGCTGCCGTGACGCCCTGCATCCACCACCACGCCGTCGTGCTGGTGGATCTTCATCAACTTCTCCTTCCCCCTTGCTGGATCAAGAAGGAGGAGACGTCATCCGCTTCGTACGTGTGTTGAACGCGGAGGTGCCGTCCGTTCGGCGCTTGGTCATCGGTGATTTGAATCACGACGAGTACGACTCCGTCATCCATGTTCTAGTGAACGCTTCCGCTCGCGATCTACAAAGGTATGTAGATGCAATCCAATCACTCGTTGCTAGATTAACTCATAGATGGATCTTGGTGAAACCGTAGGAAAATTTTGTTTTCTGCAACGTTCCCCAGCAGTGGCATCATGAGCTAGGTCTATGCGTAGTTCTTCTTGCGTGAGTAGAACACAATTTGTTGTGGGCGTAGATGTTGTCAACTTTCTTGCTGCTACTAGTCTTATCTTGCTTCAGCGGTATTGTGGGATGAAGCGGCCCGGACCAACCTTACACGTACGCTTACGTGAGACCGGTTCCACCGACTAACATGCACTAGTTGCATAAGGTGGCTGGCGGGTGTCTGTCTCTCCCACTTTAGTTGGAGCGGATTCGATGAAAAGGGTCCTTATGAAGGGTAAATAGAAGTTGACAAATCTCGTTGTGGCTTTCACGTAGGTAAGAAAACGTTCTTGCTAGAACCCTAATTCAGCCACGTAAAACTTGCAACAACAATTAGAGGACGTCTAACTTGTTTTTGCAGCAAGTGCTTTGTGATATGATATGGCCAAAGTTGTGATGAATGATGAATGATCTATATGTGATGTATGAGATGTTCATGCTATTGTAATAGGAATCACGACTTGCATGTCGATGAGTATGACAACCGGCAGGAGCCATCGGAGTTGTCTTTATTTTTTGTATGACCTGCGTGTCATTGAGAAATGCCATGTAAATTACTTTACTTTATTTCTAAACGCGTTAGCCATAGTAGTAGAAGTAACAGTTGGCGAGCAACTTCATGGAGACACGTTGATGGAGATCATGGTGTCAAGCCGGTGACAAGATGATCATGTAGCCCCAAGATGGAGATCAAAGGAGCTATGTGATATTGGCCATATCATGTCACGTTTATTATTTGATTGCATGTGATGTTTATCATGTTTTTGCATCTTGTTTACTTAGAACGACGGTAGTAAATAAGATGATCCCTCATAATAATTTCAAGAAGTGTTCCCCCTAACTGTGCACCGTTGCGACAGTTCGTTGTTTCGAAGCACCACGTGATGATCGGGTGTGATAGATTCTAACGTTCACATACAACGGGTGTAAGAAAGATTTACACATGCAAACACTTAGGTTGACTTGACGAGCCTAGCATGTACAGACATGGCCTCGGAACACAGAAGACCGAAAGGTCGAGCATGAGTCGTATAGAAGATACGATCAACATGAAGATGTTCACCGACGTTGACTAGTCCGTCTCACGTGATGATCGGACACGGCCTAGTTAACTCGGATCATGTTATACTTAGATGACTAGAAGAGGGATGTCTATCTAAGTGGGAGTTCATTAAATAATTTGATTAGATGAACTTAATTATCATGAACTTAGTCTAAAATATTTACAATATGTCTTGTAGATCAAATGGCCAACGTAGTCCTCAACTTCAACGCGTTCCTAGAGAAAACCAAGATGAAAGACGATGGCAGCAACTACACGGACTGGGTCCGGAACCTGAGGATCATCCTCATAGCTGCCAAGAAAGATTATGTCCTACAAGCACCGCTGGGTGACGCACCTGTTCTCCCTGCTGAACAAGACGTTATGAACGCTTGGCAGGCACGTACCGATGACTACTCCCTCGTTCAGTGCGGCATGCTTTACAGCTTAGAGCCGGGGCTCCAAAAACGTTTTTAGAGACACGGAGCATATGAGATGTTCGAAGAGCTGAAAATGGTTTTCCAAGCTCATGCCCGGGTCGAGAGATATCAAGTCTCCGACAAATTCTTCAGCTGTAAGATGGAGGAAAACAGTTCTGTCAGTGAGCACATACTCACTATGTCTGGGTTGCATAACCGCTTGACTCAGCTGGGAGTTAATCTCCCGGATGACGCGGTCATTGACAGAATCCTTCAGTCGCTTCCACCGAGCTACAAGAGCTTTGTGATGAACTTCAATATGCAGGGGATGGAAAAGACCATTCCTGAAGTATTTGCTATGCTGAAATCAGCAGAGGTAGAAGTCAAGAAGGAACATCAAGTGTTGATGGTGAATAAAACCACTAAGTTCAAGAAGGGTAAGGGTAAAAAGAACTTCAAGAAGGACGGCAAGGAAGTTGCCGCGCCCGGCAAGCAAGCTGCCGGGAAGAAGCCAAAGAATGGACCCAAGCCCGAGACTGAGTGTTTTTATTGCAAGGGAAGTGGTCACTGGAAGCGGAATTGCCCCAAATACTTAGCGGACAAGAAGGCCGGCAAAACAAAAGGTATATGCGATATACATGTAATTGATGTGTACCTTACCAGTACTCGTAGTAGCTCTTGGGTATTTGATACCGGTGCAGTTGCTCACATTTGTAACTCAAAGAAGGAGCTGCGGAATAAGCGGAGACTGGCGAAGGACGAGGTGACGATGCGCGTCGGGAATGGTTCCAAGGTCGATGTGATCGCCGTCGGCACGCTACCTCTTCATTTACCTACGGGATTAGTTTTGAACCTCAATAATTGTTATTTAGTGCCAGCTTTGAGCATGAACATTGTATCGGGATCTCGTTTAATTCGAGATGGCTACTCATTTAAATCCGAGAATAATGGTTGTTCTATTTATATGAGAGATATGTTTTATGGTCATGCTCCTATGGTGAATGGTTTATTCTTAATGAATCTCGAGCGTAATACTACACATGTTCATAGTGTGAGTACCAAAAGATGTAAGTTTGATAATGATAGTCCCACATACTTGTGGCACTGCCGCCTTGGTCACATAGGTGTCAAACGCATGAAGAAGCTCCATGCAGATGGACTTTTAGAGTCTCTTGATTATGAATCATTTGACACGTGCGAACCATGCCTCATGGGTAAAATGACCAAGACTCCGTTCTCAGGAACAATGGAGCGAGCAACCAACTTATTGGAAATCATACATACTGATGTGTGCGGTCCAATGAGTGTTGAGGCTCGCGGTGGCTATTGTTATGTTCTCACCCTCACTGATGACTTGAGTAGATATGGGTATATCTACTTAATGAAACACAAGTCTGAAACCTTTGAAAAGTTCAAGGAATTTCAGAGTGAGGTTGAGAATCAACGTGACAGGAAAATCAAGTTTCTACGATCAGATCGTGGAGGAGAATATTTCAGTCACGAATTTGGCACACACTTAAGAAAATGTGGAATAGTTTCACAACTCACGCCGCCTGGAACACCTCAGCGTAATGGTGTGTCCGAACGTTGTAATCGCACTCTATTAGATATGGTGCGATCTATGATGTCTCTTACCGATTTACCGCTATCTTTTTGGGGCTATGCTTTAGAGACTGCCGCATTCACTTTAAATAGGGCTCCGTCGAAATCCGTTGAGACGACACCGTATGAATTATGGTTTGGGAAGAAACCTAAGCCGTCGTTTCTAAAAGTTTGGGGATGCGACGCTTATGTCAAGAAACTTCAACCTGAAAAGCTCGAACCCAAGTTGGAAAAATGTGTCTTCATAGGATACCCTAAAGAAACTATTGGGTATACCTTCTACCTCAGATCCGAAGGCAAGATCTTTGTTGCCAAGAATGGATCCTTTCTAGAGAAAGAGTTTCTCTCGAAAGAAGTAAGTGGGAGGAAAGTAGAACTTGATGAAGTATTACCTCTTGAACCGGAAAAGGGCGCAACTCAAGAAAATGTTCCTGAGGTGCCTGCACCGACTAGAGAGGAAGTTAATGATGATGATCAAGATACTTCTGATCAACCTCCTACTGAAATTCGTAGGTCCACAAGGACACGTTCCGCACCAGAGTGGTACGGCAACCCTGTCTTGGAAATCATGTTGTTAGACAATGGTGAACCTTCGAACTATGAAGAAGCGATGGCGGGCCCGGATTCCGACAAATGGCTAGAAGCCATGAAATCCGAGATAGGATCCATGTATGAAAACAAAGTATGGACTTTGACTGACTTGCCTGTTGAACGGCGAGCCATAGAGAATAAATGGATCTTTAAGAAGAAGACAGACGCGGATGGTAATGTGACCATCTATAAAGCTCGGCTTGTCGCTAAGGGTTATCGACAAGTTCAAGGGGTTGACTACGATGAGACTTTCTCACCGGTAGCGAAGCTAAAGTCCGTCCGAATCATGTTAGCAATTGCCGCATTCTATGATTATGAGATATGGCAAATGGACGTCAAAACGGCATTCCTTAATGGTTTCCTTAAGGAAGAATTGTATATGATGCAGCCGGAAGGTTTTGTCGATCCTAAGAATGCTGACAAGGTGTGCAAGCTCCAACGCTCGATTTATGGGCTGGTGCAAGCATCTCGGAGTTGGAACATTCGCTTTGATGAGATGATCAAAGAGTTTGGGTTTACACAGACTTATGGAGAAGCCCGCGTTTACAAGAAAGTGAGTGGGACCTCTGTAGCATTTTTCATATTATATGTAGATGACATACTTTTGATGGGAAATGATATAGAACTCTTGGACAGCATTAAGGCCTACTTGAATAAGAGTTTTTCAATGAAGGATCTTGGAGAAGCTGCTTATATATTAGGCATCAAGATCTATAGAGATAGATCAAGACGCCTCATAGGTCTTTCACAAAGCACATACCTTGATAAGATATTGAAGAAGTTCAATATGGATCAGTCTAAGAAGGGGTTCTTGCCTGTGCTGCAAGGTGTGAAATTGAGCTTAGCTCAATGTCCGACCATGGCAGAAGATATAGAAGAGATGAGTGTCATCCCCTATGCCTCAGCCATAGGTTCTATTATGTATGCCATGTTGTGTACCAGACCTGATGTAAACCTTGCCGTAAGTTTGGTAGGAAGGTACCAAATTAATCCCGGCAAGGAACACTGGACAGCGGTCAAGAATATCCTGAAGTACCTGAAAAGGAATAAGGAAATGTTTCTCGTTTATGGAGGTGATGAAGAGCTTGTCGTAAAGGGTTACGTCGACGCTAGCTTCGACACAGATCTGGATGACTCTAAGTCACAAACCGGATACGTGTATATTTTGAATGGTTGGGCAGTAAGCTGGTGCAGTTGCAAGCAGAGCGTCGTGGCGGGATCTACATGTGAAACGGAGTACATGGCAGCCTCGGAGGCAGCACATGAAGCAATTTGGGTGAAGGAGTTCATCACCGACCTCGGAGTCATACCCAATGCGTCGGGGCCGATCAAGCTCTTCTGTGACAACACTGGAGCTATTGCACTTGCCAAGGAGCCCAGGTTTCACAAGAAGACAAGGCACATCAAGTGTCGCTTCAACTCCATTCGTGAAAATGTTCAAGATGGAGACATAGATATTTGTAAAGTACATACGGACCTGAATGTGGCAGATCCGTTGACTAAACCTCTCCCTAGAGCAAAACATGATCAACACCAGAATTCCATGGGTGTTCGATTCATCACAATGTAACTAGATTATTGACTCTAGTGCAAGTGGGAGACTGTTGGAAATATGCCCTAGAGGCAATAATAAAAGCATTATTATTATATTTCCTTGTTCCTGATAATTGTCTTTATTCATGCTATAATTGTCTTACCCGGAGATCGTAATACATGTGTGAATAACAGACACCAACATGTCCCTAGTGAGCCTCTAGTTGACTAGCTCGTTGATCAACAGATAGTCATGGTTTCCTGACTATGGACATTGGATGTCATTGATAACGAGATCACATCATTAGGATAACGATGTGATGGACAAGACCCAATCCTGAACATAGCATAAGATCGTATAGTTCGTTTGCTAGAGTTTTTCCAATGTCAAGTATCCTTTCCTTAGACCATGAGATCGTGTAACTCCCGGATATCGTAGGAGTGCTTTGGGTATACCAAACATCACAACGTAACTGGGTGACTATAAAGGTAGACTACGGGTATCTCCGAAAGTGTCTGTTGGGTTGACACGGATCAAGACTGGGATTTGTCACTCCGTATGACGGAGAGGTATCACTGGGCCCACTCGGTAATGCATCATCATAATGAGCTCAAAGTGACTAAGTGTCTGGTCACGGGATCATGCATTACGGTACGAGTAAAGTGACTTGCCGGTAACGAGATTGAACGAGGTATTGGGATACCGACGATCGAATCTCGGGCAAGTAACATACCGATTGACAAAGGGAATTGTATACGGGGTTGCTTGAATCCTCGACATCGTGGTTCATCCGATGAGATCATCGTGGAGCATGTGGGAGCCAACATGGGTATCCAGATCCCGCTGTTGGTTATTGATCAGAGAGTCGTCTCGGTCATGTCTGCTTGTCTCCCGAACCCGTAGGGTCTACACACTTAAGGTTCTGTGACGCTAGGGTTGTGAAGATATGTATATGCAGTAACCCGAATGTTGTTTGGAGTCCCGGATGAGATCCCGGACGTCACGAGGAGTTTCGGAATAGTCCGAAGGTAAAGAATTATATATAGGAAGTGCTATTTCGGCCATCGGGACGAGTTTCGGGGTCACCGGTATTGTACCGGGACCACCGAAAGGGTCCCGGGGGTCCACCGGGTGGGGCCACCCATCCCGGAGGGCCCCATGGGCCAAAGTGGGGAGGGGAACCAGCCCATAGTGGGCTGGTGCGCCCCCCTAGGCCCACCCCATGCGCCTAGGGTTGAAACCCTAGGGGTGGGGGGGCGCCCCACCTTGGCTTGGGGGCCACTACAACCCTAGCCGCCGCCCCCCTAGGAGATCCCATCTCCTAGGGCCGGCGCCCCCCTAGGGGGCCTATATAAAGGGAGGGGGAGGGGGGCAGCCGCACCCTGCATCCTTGGCGCCTCCCTCTCCCCTGCTACACCTCTCTTTCGTAGTACACGGCGAAGCCCTGCTGCCGTGACGCCCTGCATCCACCACCACGCCGCCGTGCTGCTGGATCTTCATCAACTTCTCCTTCCCCCTTGCTGGATCAAGAAGGAGGAGACGTCATCCGCTCCGTACGTGTGTTGAACGCGGAGGTGCCGTCCGTTCCGCGCTTGGTCATCGGTGATTTGAATCACGACGAGTACGACTCCGTCATCCACGTTCTAGTGAACGCTTCCGCTCACGATCTACAAAGGTATGTAGATGCAATCCAATCACTCGTTGCTAGATGAACTCATAGATGGATCTTGGTGAAACCGTAGGAAAATTTTGTTTTCTGCAACGTTCCCCAGCAGTGCTGGCTAGGGTTTAACCCGCATATAGAGCGCCTCCCTCATTGCCGCCACGACACGGGCGTTCGTGACCTCCTGCTGCGCGACGGCGGCGACGGTGGCCGCCGCGATGGCTTCATCCCTCGCGTCTGCGGCGTGGCTCCGGCCCTTCCTCTTGGCCGACTCCCTTGCCCGTTGTCCGCTTCCGCTTGGGCGCGGCGGCGGTCTTGCGGTAGGCGCGAGGCTTGCCTTTGCCGGAGGGGGCGGTCGTCATGTCGGACGAGGCGAGGAAGGCGAGGCCGGCGGCGGCGTCGAGGTCGAGCACGTCGTCATCCATGGCAGGGGGTGGGACGGGAGCGCGCGGGCGGGTTGGGGGGGGGGGGGTGGAGGGAAATGGTGGAGGCTGCCACCGACCAGCGGGCCCGGAGGAGGAGACGGCCCGCGCGCGCGTCCTTTTCATGTCCGCACCGACACAACTCCGGCTCAAAAATGAACCGGGAATGGGTCTGCGTCCATTTGGATCGGCACGTTGGGCAGACTTCTGTGTCCGCGCCGATTCAAACGGACACCAGCAGACGAAATGAGTCGCCCCGTTAGAGTTGCTCTAAGTAGCCTTGCAAACTTTACTCGCCAAATTTGCCCAGACACACTTGAGGCTTAGTTTACAAGCCAGCGGTTTTACCCGGCACACCCCGTCCACGTCAGACTCGTGATGCGTGACAAATCTCTCCAAGATGCACGGCGAAGTAGGTATAGACGCGTGATCGACGTGCATGGTTGACGTGCCCGGAGAGGCTTTGAATGTTTCATGTCCAAGAAAAACTCCGTCCGTGGATGTGTGTGTAGCCTCACGAGACGAGACATTGCAGGGAAAATCAACGCACGGTTCGTTCACGAGAGATGGAGCTCTACGACGAGGAGGAGTCGTCGGAGAGAAATCAACCAGCCAGCCTGGGTGCGTGCCAGCACGACGGTCGCCGGTCAGTGTGGCCCTCACCTCACCGGGTAAAAACTTTCTGGGAAGCTGCCTCCCGCGGGGAAGCAGGAGGAGGAGCGAGCAGGCCGCTCTGCACTGCACTGCACGTTGGAGGTGGACTGTGAAAGGAGGAGACGCTACGCTGCTCTCTCTCTCTCTCGTGTCAAAACGGTTGAACCGATCGACAAGGGCGAGAACGAGAAGGAACCGGTCCTGGTGAAGTGAATCGCACTTGTGCAATGCTAGCCATCTTTGGTCTGATGCATGCTGGAGTGTGGCTTTCGTTGACCCGGCAGGGCGTGGAGATGTGTCGATTTTCTGTGCGTCAGATGATGAAATGATATGGATTGACGGTGCTGAAGCTGTCAAACGTACGTACGTACGTGGCGTGCGTCCCGCCGGATGGAGGAGTCCGATGGACGTGAAATGGTCGTCCGATTCGTGATTGGTGAGCAAGAAATGGGCTCATCACCACACATACAGTATGTACTTTGAGGGCAGGGTTGAGCACAACAGCCTCCTGCGCAAGAAAACAGTGAGCTGAAACAACTTCTTTTCCAAGGTTATACTAGAACATACCGATAGCAGCGTCACGTTCAGCTGTTAGCCATGACGCCTCCAGCCAAATACAGTAATAAACACACGGAGACCAACCACGCCATTCCATCTCAAAAGAGAGTTTGCACTGCAGAAATCTACAGAATTACAGAACAGAACAGGACAGAACTGAATACTCTATGCATCTCACGGAAGAGCGATCGGCACCCGAAAAGAAAAAGAAAAGCTCAGCCACGGATGAAGAGAGGCGTGGTAAATTTTCTTTACAACAAATATACAAGTCCACCTCCATGGACTGAGCAAGATTCGTGACCCCTCATGACAAGCCAATTGTTGGGCCGCCACATGCTACGATTCATCTTCACCTTCTCTGTGTAAGACAGATGGAGCAGGCGCCTTCATCGCCCTGTCGCCGCCGTTTGCCGGAGAAGAACCGGGAGGGGTCGCACCGGACGACCTCCGCGGAGCTGATGGGCTCTCCATGATGAAAATGGACTGACCAGCCGTGCCTGTGCTACTCCTGTACGGCGAGGCTGGAGTTGACTTGAAAAGCGGCAGACCGTCTTCACGAGCCAATGGGGACATCACACGCTGACTCTCCCCATTTACCTGCCCTCTGTACGACCTCTCCTCCGCAATGTCATAGTAATCAGCGGTCCTCACCTCCTGAGCAAGAGAGCATGAACAGCAGCACAGCCACTGGAAGCAGTCCGTGACATCGGGGTTGCGGCAGCAGAAGGGGTTCCCAGGGAGGTTGAATCTCTTCCTCATCTGTATTCTCCAGAAGCCGCCATACAGCAAACCGAAGAAGCAAAGCGCGATGCCGGTGAGCCCCAGCGCCTCTCGCAGGGTTTCGTTGTTGATGTTGACTGCTGCCAGGTTGAAGATGAAGAACGGAGCCAGGCAAAAGAGCAGGAATGTTGCGATGTGGACGTACATGTTGCCGAACCCAAGCCTCTGAACGTTCCACCCGAAAACACAGCAGCTGCAGAAAATTGACAGGTATGCAATAGTTATGCTGTCCCAGAAATCCGACAGTCCGCCGACCCACTCAGGCCTGCTTTCAACGAAACGGCGCTCTTCGCTTTGAAGAAAAGAGTATCTTCTCTCAAGTGACCTCCCTGAAGTTGCTGCCCTGGCGCCTTCAGTTGAGGTGACCCCAGCTTGTGCTTCTGGATCACCTTCTCTCAGTTCTGCATCATAATCCTTCCCAAGAGGACTGACAATGTTATACACACTGGCGAATAACGCAGCCCCAAAAGCAAAAGAAATAGTCACGGCGACGCCAAGAGGAGGCCTTTCAGATCTGCGGTATCCTATGTTGAGACCACACAAGGCATACTGGGCGAAGCAGTTCAGATTAAGAAAGACCACAACCACCATCATGTGCATCCACTCATTAGGCTTATATGTCCCATTTTTGCAGTATTCTTTCCTAAGCCTTAAAATGTCCTTTTGGTCCCATCGACACAAGAGCACAAAGTTATAGATCCGCATTGGGTGTTGATAAAGGCACATCAGTGTGAATAATGCATTCAAAATTTGGTTGTTCACTTCAAACCAGGCGTCTCTTTCTGATTTGCTAGGCAAAGCATGATTCAGCATTCCGGTCATAACCATGAAGAGTATTGCACCAGATACAGAAACAACAGCAATCCAGACGAAAAGGGCCATGTTAAGAGGCTGCCTTATCCAATCCTTGCCCATTGCCCACAGATGGCCCCAGTTAATTTTCCTGATTAATCGAAAATGTTCGTGACTATCATGGTTGTCAGAATGGATTGAACGCGAAAAGTCATCACGCTGAAGTGCAAGCTGTCGAAACTTGACTGAAGGAGAAGGGCCCAGCTTCTTAAAGTGGGCACCACTAGAAAAGCGATTCACAAAGTTGAGACACCCACTCCGCTGATTTCCCTGTTTTGAAACATTTTGAGTGGAAAGAGTGTTGACATCTGTGGCTCCAGGATCATTTTCTGATTTCTTTGACTCTACTTGTTGAATACCAGCTTTGAGGTTTCCATTACCATTAGGGACCATTTTGTTCAGCAGGAGTCTTCAGATAGTAGAAGCAGTCTTAACCTCCTTCACGAAACAAGAGCGAGCTATTTTACTATCGGACTTGAAGTTCCATGTTCCACAAGATCGGTTGCTGTACTGTGATCTTTATATGAACTGGGCATTGGCCACCAAATTCTGCACAAACAGAAACAGGTCCAAAACAAAGCAGATGATCATTACACAAATTTAGGCAAAACTCATCCGTACATAAGCATCTCAAATTTAGACAAAAAGATAGACAAAGGTATAAGACTCTTTATCATCTTATCCTGTTTCGATCTTTCAGCTATTCTGGGAATTGATTTTTGACAACTTGTACATAAGCATCTCAAATTCTCAATGAGACAATGCACCAATCACTAGCTATAGTTATACAGCAAAACCAAAGGGCATAAACCTGAAAATATGACCCTGAAGAATAAGAGGTCGATTACCAACAGCACAGCCATGGTCCATCATTATTGGCATTGTCTATCAAAGGTGAACACATAAACATAACCATCTCAAACCTCCATGAAATCCGAATTGCCTTCCCAACAGATTTTTGTGCTACAATATAAACTTTCAGCTGCTAACAGCAACAGCAAACACATGTAGCAAGTACAGTAGGGACTAGGCAGATACATCACATATCGGCTATCGATAGAGTTCAAGCAGCATGGAGAACACGTCATATTCAAGCATTACTTACCCTGCATAAGATATTCTATAAACACCACCCACATCATTCTATAATATTGCAGTTTTATGAGTGCAGTAAGTAGGTACCCCCAATGGCTGTGATCTATAGCTGTATCTAGAATTCAAGATGCTTTAAGTAGTTGTGTGGATACAAGTACAACTCTCCCAATAGCTTGTGTCTATGCGTGATATCTTTAAGTTCATATCGTCGAATGAATTATGATCAATCCTAACATATTAATCTTGCGGCATGCTTTTGGTACCGCTTACCATGGGGAAATCTTATAAAACACATGTTTCAACAGCCGTTGCTATCAATACTCACGCATATTCTATCTATGTGAATCAACCGAAAGCTGTAACACGGTTAAATAACTCGACCCTTGGATTTATTAGAACGTCGGAATGAGTACAAAAATGCTATACCACATCGATAACCAGAAGGCGCTCACATGCCAGAAACACAGGGACGTCTAAACATTAGTACAACGCACAAGAAAACCTAACAATTTAGTGAATGAATGAATTGACAAAGGGGAAATAGCTAGCTCGTGCAAGCTCCTGAACCACGCCAAGTCGAATGCTAAACAGTACTATCAGATAAGTCAATACCACCACCACTTCTTCAACAAACCGACCTGGCTCGCTGCTACGGGTAGCTCCACGGCGGCGCCAACGGGCGCAGTCCGCGTGCTCGGCTCGGGGTTGCGTTGTGGGGACGGGGAGGCGGCGGCGGGAGCAGCACCGGGTTGCTGCTACGGCGAAAGCGGAAGCCGCGGGAGAAAGCAAACAGGCGCGGCCAAATCAGAGGGACGGCGCGTCTGATTCGCCCAGATCCATGAGAGCGGCACGGAGCAGAGGAGGAGGGGGGAGGGGCGCTCACCTGGCGCTCAAGCAAAGGTCGAGATCCTTGCCTTCCTCCCGCCGCCGCCGCCACCGTGTCGGCTAGGCTGGGAGAAAAGACAGCGCGGAAGGTTGGTGCAGCCCCCTGTGGTGTGCTCGTGGAGTCGTGGGGGATAGGGAGGTTGGGCAGGGACGCGTAGCCGCCGAGGGGAGGGAGGGAGGGAAGAGTCGCTGTGGAGTGTGGACGGAGGGCGCATCTATCCGTTTCCGTTCGGCTTGCCGTTACGCCCATGCTTTTCCGCTGGCTGCCGTTGAGGCCCAGCCGCGGCACGGTAACGGCGAGAAAAGAGCCGTTCAGCGCCTGTCGTGGGAACGCGCTCCTCCAGCGACGCCGACGGGACGCGTAAGCCACATTATCTCTCTGGATTTTTTTTGCCGGCTGTCTCTCTCTCTCTCTCTCTGGGCTTTATCGATGGGTTAGGTGTAAACCGTTCAGCTGTTCCATTTCTTTCGGTTATTGATGTCCTGTGCTCATGCAGTACGTCGAGGAAAAGTTATTTCTTTAGGGCTAGGAAAAGTTAGGTTATGGCGGAGAAAGTGCTAAGGGCTCGTGGGAGCATAGTTTTAAAAACCGGAACGGTGATCGAACCGACGAGTCTAGGCGTTTTGCTGGTCAAACTATTGGTACACTCTGTTCGACATTAGTTTGATAGGTGGTACAAATTATAATTTTGGGAGCGCATATTTCTCGTGTCTTTTATGTGTGTGCAAATATTTAGAAAGAAGGCCACAACAGCCGAACGATATAAGCTTAACACACATTACAAACACACATGAAACATACAAAGAAGAGCCCCACCTATGATGACAACGACGACTACATACATGTAACAAAGGCCGGGCTGAAAGCAGGTGAAGCATTGTGAGCGAAATTCTATTGCAGAAGGAGCAGTCTTGAACGGGAAACTCGAGCTGTAGGCGGTGAGATCCCCTCTCCCCATCTCTCATTCTCTCTCTCTATTTCTTTCTTCCCAAACCTTCACTGTTGCTCACGCATGTTGTGTCGTTTTCACTCATAGCTCCCGATGTCATTGTCGATGTCCTTCCCCGCAATGGCTCAGCTCACCAACCCGCCTTGTCCTCCTTTTTCTCTGGTGTGTGCCGCTCTAACCTACTCCCAGTATAACCTGCTTTGCTTCCTGCCTCCTTCGGCTGCGAACCCAGCGAGTAGTTCCTTCTTAGAGCATCTCCAACAGCCGCGTCAAACTAGCGCCGCGCCGTAAAATTCCCCATTTTAGCGCGCGTGTAACCAGAATAGTTGCTCCGGCGGGCGCGCGAAAACAGCGCACGCGGCATATGTAGTTCAACGCGCGGGCCGAAACTCAATCGTGCGCCGCTTATTTGCCACGCCCGCTCCCGCGCGCTGGACTCTCGCGCGTTCGCTCGCACCTCCCACCCCCCATCCAGCCGCGCCACCCGGCGACCGTTCCGGCGCTTCCCCCGCCTATCCGCCCCGCGGCGGCTTCTCCGGCCCTCCTCTAGTCCCGTCGCCCTTCGCGCGCGCTGGTCCTCCGACGAACAGCGCCCGTGCGCTCGCTGCCGCTCGGCGCCCGCAAGGTGTTCGAAAAAACGCCTAGAAGGTATGTATTGCTCAAAAGCCATGATTTTCGTGCATGTTGATTGTAATAATGAAATTGAACTATTTATTTTGATTTATTTTTGATCTTTTTGCTTCTGTCTTGGAATGCATATGTTGTTTGCGTGAGAGTCGCGCGCGCTGCATTTTAGCGCGGCTGCTGGAGCCACTTCCGCGCGCCGCGCCAAACCAGACGATGGGCGCGCGGCAAACCAGTTTTTTGCGCGCGGCGCGTTCGGCGCCTGTTGGAGATGCTTTTCGAGAATCTACAACCAGAGGTCCCATATCCGTCCAAACGCTCGGGCGGCCTGCCCGGATAGAAACAAGCCACCCACCAGGCTGCCCCAAACGCAGCCCAAACATCTGGGCTGACCGGCAACCCCATATCTACCCCATATGTAGGGCAGATATGGGGACGCCCGAACGCGCGCCACGTCGACGCCAACCCACTCTGGCACACCTTGACCTCACATATATTCATCCCTATCTGCACCCCCAACCAAACCCTAGCCACTCCATTTCACCCCCTCCATTTCCAAGCTCATGTCTAGTGAACTTCAACCTTCTTCTGCATGGCGGGAAGTGAATCCGACTCCGAGGTAGCACTTGTCGGCCAGGCATGACTTGACAGCTCCACCGAAGCTCCGTGCAAGACGAAGCCACTCCACCTCTTGCCTCTGTCTTCCAGCGTTGCTTCACAGACGATGCTCCCAAGAGAGAAACGACCCCGTAGTACCGCTATTGTCTGATCTGGAAGACCAGATCCTAGGGTTTCCCCCCAAATAGCACGAGTGGGTCGACAACAGTTACACGACGATGCCTTCATCAAGGTAACGGCGCAAAACGCCGCCATCACCTGCCAACGGCTCGGTTTTCACCGGCAACTGTCTCCCCGACTCGTAGCCGGTACTAGATGATGAATCTCGAGATCCGACAACCCAACCGCAGGCCGGCCACCTCTAACGGAAGAGATGACCACCACCGCCGGATGCATCGGTCAGAACAGATCTAACCGGAGGTGCCGCCAACGCGACCACCAGTCCCTCCACGTCGTCGCCGATCCAAAGGCAGATGGCGCGCCGCCGCCGCGCCCGCAACCCACGCTGCCTTCGACGCCGCCGCGCCACAGCCATCGTCGTCGCCAACACTGCCACCACGGCCGACATTAGGACGCCGGCCGGCCGCCACACCTCGATAGTCGAGATCTGGGCCGTCAGGAACCAGATCCGCACCGCCGCAGTCCAGATCGGGGTCACACCCTTGAGCCATGGTGCCCCACATCACCCTATGACCCACGAGAGGGAGGAGTGACTCCGCCGCCGCAGTCGCACGCACAGGCTATGCCCCGCGCCGACCACGCCGGCGACGGAGGGGAGGGAGAGGAAGGAGCGGTGAACCGGCGGCTACGGTTGGAGCCCCTCGGTCGCCCGTGGGGGGGGGGGGGGAGGGGGACGGAGGGGAACTATCACATTATCAAAAAACGGGTTTCAGTTCACCAACACGAAAGCAAGCTTTTATCAGCACACATGTAAGAAGAGAAGAACATGCCTTGGGAATGCATCACCAATTCACCACGAGAATTTTACTTTGTTCACACGGGGGTACAAGGCTAAGCTCACATCATATAACATGAGAACGAAAGGGATAATATTCATACTAGTGTCCAGTATATTCATCTCTTCCCCTGTCTGGTCTTTGGAGCATGTCCACTAAATTACCACTTTCCTGATGTTTAGTTTATACAGTTCAGTAACTTTAGTTGTAAGCTCTATATAATCCTTATTTATTTATAAAACCAATCAATTTTGGCCTGCTTTCTGCCAATCTACTTGTGTTGTTTTAAGTTGTATATCTAGGGTAATTCTGTAGATCTGACCATAAACCAATCAATTGGCCTGCCTTCTGCTAATCTTATCATGTTGTTTATTTTTACTCAAAAAGTAAATAAATGACGCACCACATTAGACAGCACAAAGGCAGATCTGAGCATGAGAAAGAGAAGGAAATCATGAATTTAATCTAACCCACCTCAGCCATGAGATGGTAAGCTTCATAGCAGCTACCAGCCGGAGTACTGCTCCTTGACTTGTGCTACCTCCCACCTCGGTGCAGCTTCATGTAACACACAGCAATCTTCATCACGTGATATCTTATTAAATTTCTGTTCTACTACAGAAACTTAGAATGGAGGTAATCTGAAATAAAACACTAAATAACTATGTCACCTTAGTATCTACAGAGGAGCAAGAAATTTGCATATTAATTAACATAGGACGGTCTAACTCAGTCAAATCTGAAGTTCTTTGTCATTCAAAAATTTACTGCAACAAATTTAGATTTAGCAATTAAAATTAGATTAAAAAATGGAAGGATATGTGGAGTAATTGTACGTCAAATTATTTCACTAAGTCACACCCTAATAGGCATTTCAAAGCATTGGATGATGACTTTCCTCATAGGAGATATATAATTTACAAAATTTCGAGGTGACATGGATATTTGTCATACGGCACAATTGCAGTCATCGTAGCTAACTTGACAACTAAGAGCAAACAGATTGAGGTGTTGAATTTTTGACACGTCTTACATAAAGATAATGTGTGTGTGTGTGTGTTGCGCAGGGTCCGGGAAAGGGTCCGACCACTTTGAGTCTATATTATGCAGCCTTTTCCTACATTTCCGTTTCGGTAGGAGGCTGTTTCCAGGACTTGAACCCGTGACCTCACAAGGCAGCAGCTTTACCACTGCGCCAAGGCTCCCCATCTCTTCACTTCTAACTTAACCGCGAGAAATCTGTCAGAGTTTGTGCAGTTAGTTCTACATTCAACAATTGCTGCCCATTGTTTTGTTAAGCAATGCAATGGTTACTGAACACAAAATAGCAGATCAGATAAACAGAAAATATAACAAAAATTTGTGAAAAAATACACCTAATGTAAGGATAATTGTGATCGTTATCTCTTACTCCCTCTGTAAAGAAATATAAGAGCGTTTAGAACACACCTATTTTGCAGATATAAATAAGCACTAAACTACAAGGAACACCGGATACATGGTTCATACTATCACATTATTATTTTTTCAAAATGGCGTACGATCACATTATCAAAAACGGGTTTCAGTTCACCAACACGGAAGCAAGCTTTTATCAGCACACATTTATGAAGAGAAGAACATGCCTTGAGAATGCATCACCAATTCACCACAAGAATTTTACTTTGTTCACACGGGGGTAAAAGGCTAAGCTCTCCTCATATAACATGGGAACGAAAGGGGTAATACTAGTGTCCGCTGTTAAGCAACAGATGGCGTACACAAGTCCGGTTCAACCAGGACATCTACACCGCACCTTAGACTAGGGTAGTTATGATTTGATCTTATCTCTTGTAACTATCTCTATCTCTCTAGTCTATCCCTTGGGTTCCAAGTTAAGAATCCTAACAATGTAATCTCCTCTCTGTACGCTATACGGGAAGTCGCGCCCCGCTCTGATACCATGTGACGCCGTGGGGGAACTAAATGCCATGTTCTGTTTTTCTGAAGCGCCATGTATTCTTCTTCCATGGCCCTTTTCCACTTTTCATCACTAAGTGCCTCATCAAGTGTGTCTGGCTCACCTGTAGAAACAAGCTAGACCAAATTTGGTTATTTGCTTATAGTTAAGAGGTTTAATTACCCCTCTTTGCAACCTTGTACGCGAAGGAAGAGGAGGAGCTGCACTGTTTCCCTCCACAGAGGATCCAGCCTCTGGTCGAGGCGATCCCGAGGCGGATACTCCTGGCGCCCCTGACGCAGTTTCTGGAGCAGCAGGATTTTCTGCGGCGCCATCGGTCGGTGTGGTCGTGTCGGGCGGAGCAGAAGATCCCGAGCCATGCATGCAATCTGCATCAGACCCATCATGACGCAATGATTGCGCCGGAGCTCTCCTACGTCAAGAAATACTTCTTCTACCGTCTAGTCTCACCGGCGTTCATCAAGGGGAAAATGATTGTGATGATCCACTACTGACTAATCCTCATAACCTTGCTCTTGAGTCTTGTACTGATGCAGATGCAAACGTTGAAGAAAATAGCGAAGGAAATACTCAAAACTGTGCTCAATACGCTCCAAATGAGCGATATTTCATGTGCCACCGAACGGGGGACATATCCGGCTCGGGATCGGTGCTTCAGCAGCGCGCCAGTGAATCCCCTACGGGATCCGTGCTGCAGCAGGGCGTCAGCGCCTCGGGTTCCGCCCCAACCGCTGGGCACGGCAGCAGCCAGCCAGCAACTGCCACGCGGGCGCCTCCAACTAGGCCAGACGCGCCCTCCGCTCCGCGCCAATCAGCTGGCGCCACATGCCAGCTTCCGCCTCGCTGGCCAGCGGGCGGACCCCGCCACTACGTGCGCCGCCAGCCAGGTGGGCCTCCAGGCGCGGAAACTGGTGCAGGCGCGGGATCCCATGCCGATCCTGCTGTGGACACGTGATCCGGCGTGGATTCTGCCGGGCCCGCGCAATCATTGCGTCATGATGGGTCTGATGTAGATTGCATGCATGGCTCGGGATCTTCTGCTCCGCCCGACACGACCACACCGACCGATGGCGCCGCAGAAAATCCTGCTGCTCCAGAAACTGCGTCAGGGGCGCCAGGAGTATCCGCCTCGGGATCGCCTCGACCAGAGGCTGGATCCTCTGTGGAGGGCAACAGTGCAGCTCCTCCTCTTCCTTCGCGTACAAGGTTGCAAAGAGGGGTAATTAAACCTCTTAACTATAAGCAAATAACCAAATTTGGTCTAGCTTGTTTTACAGGTGAGCCAGACACACTTGATGAGGCACTTAGTGATGAAAAGTGGAAAAAGGCCATGGAAGAAGAATACATGGCGCTTCAGAAAAACAGAACGTGGCATTTAGTTCCCCCACGGCGAGGTAAAAATTTAATTGATTGCAAGTGGGTTTACAGAATAAAGAGAAAGTCTGATGGAACTATAGATCGTTACAAGGCCAGGTTGGTTGCAAAAGGCTTCAAACAGCGGTATGGTATTGACTATGAGGACACATTTAGTCCTGTTGTTAAAGCTGCAACTATTCGTCTTGTGTTGTCTATTGCTGTATCCCGGGGATGGAGTCTTAGACAACTGGATGTCAAGAATGCGTTTCTTCATGGCGTTCTGGAAAGAGGAAGTATACATGAAACACCCTCCTGGGTTTGAAAACAAGAGTAAGCCTTCCTATGTGTGCAAGCTTGATAAAGCCTTATATGGACTAAAGCAGGCTCCCAGAGGATGGTACTCACGTTTGAGTCAGAAGTTGCAAGCACTTGGCTTTACTCTTTCCAAGTCTAATACGTCTCTGTTTATTTACAATAAGTCAAATACATCAATATTTGTGTTGATTTATGTGGATGATATCATTGTTACAAGTTCATCAGATGAAGCAGTGACAGGGCTATTAAAAGACTTAAACGCTGAGTTTGCTCTCAAGGATTTGGGAGACCTACATTATTTTCTAGGTATTGAGGTAAAGAAACATGAAGATGGCCTCCACCTATCTCAAGAAAATATGTTGCTGACCTGATAAGAAGAGTTGGTTTACAAGGATGCAAACCATCGCTGACCCCCCTCTCAAGTACAGAAAAATTATCACTTGAAGAGGGAGTTCTCTTGAATCAAGAAGATAGCACTAGATACAGAAGTTTAGTTGGGGCCCTTCAGTATTTAACCTTAACTAGACCTGATTTATCTTTTGCTGTCAACAAGGTATGCCAGTTTCTTCATGCACCCACCACAGTTCACTGGACTGCTGCAAAGCGCATTGTGAGATATGTTAAACATACTATGAAGCTTGGTCTCTTTTTCAGCAAGTCATCATCCAACCTTGTCAGTGCATTTTCTGATTCTGATTGGGCAGGATGTGTGGATGATAGGCGTTCCACTGGTGGTTTTGCAGTGTTCTTTGGACCAAACTTGATATCTTGGTGTGCTAAGAAACAGGCTACTTATCTAGGTCAAGCACTGAAGCAGAGTATAAAGCATTAGCAAATGCTACAGCAGAAATCATCTGGGTTCAGTCTATGTTAAGAGAACTTGGTGTGAAGCATACCAAAGTTTCATGTTTGTGGTGTGACAACTTGGGTGTTACCTACCTATCTGCTAACCCAGTGTTCCATGCAAGAACAAAGCATATTGAGATAGATTTCCATTTTGTCAGAGAAAGAGTTGCAAACAGACAATTGGAAATCAGATTTGTTCATTCACGAGACCAAGTTGCAGATGGCTTTACAAAGGCATTGCCCACAAGAAATTTTGAAGAATTCAAGCGTAATCTCAACTTGATACAGTTGTGATTAAGGGATGATGTTAAGCGACAGATGGCGTACACAAGTCCGGTTCAACCAGGACATCTACACCGCACCTTAGACTAGGGTAGTTATGATTTGATCTTATCTCTTGTAACTATCTCTATCTCTCTAGTCTATCCCTTGGGTTCCAAGTTAAGGATCCTAACAATGTAATCTCCTCTCTATACGCTATACGGGAAGTCGCGCCCCGCTCTATATAACACGCAGTCGTCGCCCTAGGAAGGGTACGACGTTCTCTCACATCCGCTATATCCATCTCTTCCCCAGGCTGGTCTTTGGAGCATATCAAACTATTCTCTGATGAAGTTGAAAGCATACCGGGTCTATTGCTGACAACCGGTACCTGGTCAAGTGAATGCAAAGTTTCAATTGTTTGCTCCACTGGATCATATAGACCGATTTTCCTCCCGGTGTTGAGGATGATCCTCCCATCATCGGGGTCAATAGCTAATGGCACCACAACATTTGTCTCCAGGGAATAGCCAGGACATGCTTTCAAGTGAATTATGCATGCTCTGCTCCATTGGCCATGCTCTAGCTTCCACACATCTAGAGTGTCTGCTGCCGGGTCTGCTAGAACAGCACACAACACTCCGGCGAGCTCAACCACAAACGCACGGCAATGGTTTCTGCTATGCCATCTCGCAAACCATGAAGGGCAAGGGATGACCTGAAACATTTTTGTAGTGATGTCGAAAGAGACAACGGCCCATTCCCAGCTCTGTCCCAACCTTGGTTCACTCATCCAGTACAACACTCCATCAAGATAGGCAGGTGGCATATCATTCACGGCAGAGGCGGTACCCAGTTCTGACGGGCAGGATCCCAGAAGCCGCACCACCATAGCGCGCATGTCAAGTGATACTGACGAGATTTGAAGTCCTTTTGGTGATAGAAGATTTCCACAATAACATGTTCACGAATCAAGGGGTCAAAAGTCAAGCCGACATTCTTGTTGCCGACGGTAAAAGCATGCTCTTCTGCTTGAAGCATCCTCCAGTGTAGGCCCAAAGTTGGCCCCAAGTTAGAGTAGCACCAGAAAAAACCTGTACATGGGTTGCAGATATAGTCCTTTGTCTCGGTGCTCACCAGGTTCAGCCCATGGCAAGGCTTGGAGCAAACCACCTTCGTATCAAGCAATCGACTGTGACTAAGAGTTCCTGGGAGACATCCATTCAAAGGAGCAAAACTGAAGCCCAATTGTCCAGTGCCCTTGCCCACAAGCATGACCTTGGGCCTTCTGTCGATGTTCTTATGCTTAAAGTACGACTCGATAAAATTTTCATTCTCAATCAATCTGAGCCACTGCTTGCAGACCAATTTAGAGTGTATTGCTGATTTAGCTGGGAGGCGGAGTAGGATCTCTCTAATCGCCTTAGCCTGGGTGGATGACAAGGCTATCTCTTCATCTGTTTTATGCACTGGAGATAAGGTCTCTTCAAATAAACTGAATCTTGAACTAGGGCGCTCGTATCGAGGAGATGAGTGTGTCTCCATGACTAAAAGAATGTGTTAGAAAATTGTGGGTTATGCGGTCTACCCTCTAATTCCTCTGCCTTTTCCGTGGTGCCGCTCACAATGCATCTAGAGGCTAGAGGGTAGGGACCTATTTATAGACTCCACTTCCAGGCGTTTTATTATTCCACCTGTTTCCGGAAAGATCCGTACGACTCCTGGGCAATGTTACCAACCACGATCAAACATGCCAGTTTTCTGAGTCTAAATATACTAGTCCCTAGCACACATGTGTGAGTCATGTGCCATGATTAGATTGTATATGTGAGATCAACTTCCAATCTTAATCATGTGGGTCAACAGCCTGCAGAGCCGATCCTACAAAACAAATCCAGCTCTTCCATCCTGTGATGTCCCGGGAAAAATACGTACGTACATATAAATTCCAGTAGAGTCGATCCCTATTAATTCCTCTATGGTATTCCATCACAGTCGTCCTCGGCACCTCGAATATTACTTCCTCGAGTGTAATTCCGCATCAGTTATTCCCCATCACAAACATCAATAATATGAATAATTCCAAGTTGATTTAAATAAATAATAACCACGTTGAATAAATGTTGAAAGCCACATAAATATCCAACATCTCCCACTTGGCTGAAACATATTAATCAATAAATGAAGTTCCATGTGCAAACATGTTTTGAAAAGAATTCCTGACTATTGTTAGTGAACCTGCACCGTATTAGTATTATTATACAATAAATGAAATACATGTACCTGAGTTTAATCATTCGACACCTTGTCTATACAATATATCTTCCTCAATTGTGTTTACTTTTAACCATAAACTTCAAAATAAGTGACAGGTTGTGATGCACATTCCACGATCATATATGATGTGTGGATTCCCTTAACGACACATATTTCCTTCCATCGCTTGAATGCGACAATAGATTCCGGTAGCTAAGGTTGATAGTATAATGAAAATATATACAAATTCCAATACCATTTAGTATCTTTTTTTTCCAGGAGTTCGAAGATAATTCCTCACTGAGTATGATTCCCCTTATCAAGGTATTTTAACATGTTTCCAATTTTCCATAGAAAAATGTATCACAACACTTCCTATGTATTTCCACTCCAAAAATTGGATGTTTCAAATATGCCTTTCATTTGAAAGTTAAAAGTTAACCAAGCTTTCACTTCCATCAATGTGACTTTGTCATTGCAAACAACAAGAACAGTGTAAGCATATACAAATAATGCAAAATACTTTACACTTACATTTGCAGATGACCGCCTTGCTTCATTTAGAAACCATGTGACATGTTATTCCATTGATGTGAAGCTTGTTATAAGACCATCATTAATATATTGAATTAGAAAACCATGCCTTATTTCCTCTTTCCGAGCAATGGGCTTGCGGTTGTTTCGTGAGATAATAAGTTCCCACTCTGTATTCTTCCTCCTTGAGTTTCTTCCCGCATTTGTTCCACCCATAGTTGACACTCATGAAAAATGTAAGCCTCCTTTAAGAGACTTTAGTTATTCCTCTAATAAAAAATAGAGTGGCTTCCTCCAAGAACACGTAACAATTATCCAGACATGATATTCCAAGCTAATTCCTCCCACTTATCTTAAGCATGTTAGTGTTAGGAGTTTCACTTGTAGTTTCCTTTGGTGTCAAGATTATATTCTAGTATAATTGCCAATTATTCCACCATTATCCATAAAATATTGTGCTCCCACTTTCCACCAGTTTTCCTTTTCCAGATCACAAAACATACCCTTGATCCATTAGAATAAAAATTAATAAATTCCTGGTGTGCGCTTTGTAGCAGTTGAGAATTTATTGCCACAACAAAATACTTATTTCCAGTCTACAAACCATATGGAGTGACTGTGCTCGATGAAAAAAAAATGAACACAATATGTAATGCTTCCTCCAAAGAAAAATAAGGGAATATCAAGGATATTCAATTGCTCCTTTCAATTATGAAGTATAAGGGAGTATTAAAGATATGTTCAATTCCTCCATTTAATTTTGAAGTATAAGGTACAATACAGTGGTGAATGAAGTTCCATGCTTGTTACGTATCCATATGATATATTTCCTGAAGTATAATCCCCCACCAATCAGTTGTTAAACCTTTGAAATCCTTTAATCAACTGATTTTCCACTTCAGTATTAGACTTGTATTTGAAAGATAAACATAACATACCAAGTGCGGTCAAGAGTCAAAGATGAGTGAGATAAAATAAATGATCTGACCTCTAGTGGGAGTATCCAAAGAGATAATGTATGTATAATAAAAAAAATGATGTGAAACTTTTTATCTCCTTCCACCTTAAGAAAAGGCATGCAAGTCAAATACACATTATATATGTGCTTCATAAAACCAAATTCCTCCCACTAAAGTTTTGAATTATAGTATCAGTAAGCCATTCAAGCCATTCAATTTGGTTCCATGATATGTTACAAAGTCGTCCATGACAAAAATATTCCAAGCATGTGTTCCCATTATCAGCATTCCTCTCTATGAGTTTCCCCAAATAACAATTTGGGTTGCTAACTTCCAGTGGACCATCAAGAAAGAATAGACCATTGTGTGAAATTCCGTAATGCACTAATTTTATCCTTGAGCAATATTTCCACTCTTCCTTTTCCAAATAGTATTTCATAAATAATGTGTTCCAAGATAGAACCATAAGTTAAATCCCTTCGCACTAAAGTTGCATATAGAGAGTTCTATAACAATATTACTTTTCCTCCACCAGCGAGTTTCATGGAAAATTTTCCAATTCCAAAATGTATAAGATTTGGCAGTAATTAATGACAAAACACACAATATATATAATTTTCTTTGGTACTGTTAGCATGCCAATAAAATTGCTATTGTATTCCAGCAATATAGTACATAGAAGCTTAAATCCACAATCCAACTATTTTAAAAAAAGTGACATAACATACTTAATGCAAGTATTAACAATGTGAAGTGAGAGCAACTTTCCTTAATTTTCCATGGAGTGGTTCCCATCTTCCTCCATAAACAAGTGATTGTCATAATAGACATTTTTTGAATTCCTTCTCATGCAAGGTTAGTATAATAGTGTATCCATCAACATTAATTTTCCTCCACAACAGAGTTTGAGGGCATAATTTCCAATTCCAAGTTTATTAACTTTAGCATTTCCTTGGAATTGTTTGCATGGAAGTGAAACACTATATCATGGTAAACGATAACCAGAATGCACAACACGACTATTTTGAAAAATAGTGGTAAATAAAAAAAATCCATGCATACAAATTATAGACATACCTTCCTCTTTGCCAATTGCATTGATAAAATATTATACCTTCCTCTTCGAGGTGCAACCAATAATATTTGATCATATCCTTCCCTCAAAGAGTTTCTATCTTCCTCCATAGAGCAGATAATGTTCCATATTGCATATTAAATGACCACTCAGGGTGAAAAAGAAAATTGATTATTCCGATCAATTTGGCATAGAGTTTAGAATAGCCATGACATACATTTAAATATATACATATATTTCCTCTGCGATCAACTTGTAGAACTTGACGTCTGGATTTGTATGCCAACATATAATTCCTCGCTTCCTTAGGGGAAAAGATCCAAACAGGCCAGATGGAAAGTACCCCTGTGAATTATGAGCTTGCTCAATTCGTCAAATTGACCACCGGTCATGCAAGTAGTAACAATAGCAGCGACAGACAGCTTTCCTCGTTCCCCACACCAAAAACTGTAGCAGTAGGCGTGGGCAAGCCCTGCAGTTACCGTCTTCCCCGAGCAGCTAGTTCGTTCCGCACAAGGTGCCTGTTCCGCGCGAGTTCGACGAGGGGCAACGCGCCAACTTTGACGCGTGTGGATATTCGTCGACGGGCTTCGTTCGTGGGCTCAATTCCGAAGCAAGGCGCCGGCAATGACATACTCGTAGTTAGAAGCTAACCTGATTTATTCCTTGTAGTACGTAGAACCCAATTGATTCTGGAGCAGCTAAATTCGACCGGAGCAGGCACATGTGTACTTGATTTCCTCCATCCTTGATCCATGTATAAACATGTACAAATCCGACCGGAGCAGCTAAACAAGTTGTCATCTTTCCTGTTGTTCCCCGATCTGTATGCAGAGGAAAAACAATCTGCACACGCAGACAGAGTTTAATATTGAATTCCTGATGACGGGAGACTCAGGAGTATATCTTCAATCCCAGATCCAATCCAAGAAGAATCAGCAAACAATTTTCTGCAGCAATTCCTGCCATGTTTCCGATCGCACGGAACTCCACTCTTTCGAACTTGAATGATAGCAAGTACTAGTACTGGAACTCCTCAATCGAACCAAACCGTCACCAAAGGACTACTACTAGTCTTCCTTCTCGATGTAGTGTTCCCCATAAGACAGGATTAAAGTACTAGTTTCCAGATCGGATGAAATCTTGGCCGAATCGGTGCGTGCTTTCATGGGGCGCAATACAGCGCATCGGCTGATCCAGCGGCACATCAGCGCGCTACCCGACGAGCGTGGAAAAAACGGCGGCGAGAGGCTTGCGGCGGACGATGACAGAGTTGCAGTGGAATCAGAAGCTACCAACGGCGATACAGACAGAGTTAGCAGCGGAACGGATCGACGATGACGTGGATTTGGCCGGCGATTAGGGTTAGGGTGACCGCAACCGAACCTTGCTCATGATACCAATGTTAGAAAATTGTGGGTTATGCGGTCTACCCTCTAATTCCTCTGCCTTTTCAGCGGTGCCGCTCACAATGCATCTAGAGGCTAGAGGGTAGGGACCTATTTATAGACTCCACTTCCAAGCGTTTTATTATTCCACCTGTTTCCGGAAAGATCCATACGACTCCTGGGCAATGTTACCAACCACGATCAAATATGCCAGTTTTCTGAGTCTAAATATACTAGTCCCTAGCACACATGTGTGAGTCATGTGCCATGATTAGATTGTATATGTGAGATCAACTTCCAATCTTAATCATGTGGGTCAACAGCCTGCAGAGCCGATCCTACAAAACAAACCCAACTCTTCCACCCTGTGATGTCCCGGGAAAAATACGTACGTACATATAAATTCCAGTAGAGTCGATCCCTATTAATTCCTCTATGGTATTCCATCACAGTCGTCCTCGGCACCTCGAATATTACTTCCTCGAGTGTAATTCCGCATCAGTTATTCCCCATCACAAACATCAATAATATGAATAATTCCAAATTGATTTAAATAAATAATAACCACGTTGAATAAATGTTGAAAGCCACATAAATATCCAACAGAATGGTCTCTAGAGCTTCAGACCTAGGGTCATAGGTGTGAACCTTCTTCTCATACTTGTCGTCAATCTTGTGCTTACTGGTAGCGATGATTATCTTCTTCCTTGATGACCTGCAATCGCCGAAAGACCCAATAACTCTGAAAATTTGTGGCTCACGTAAATCTCTTGCCAACTGTCCAGAGAAATCGATTTGATGATGCAGTGACCATCCGCCTGAGCCATAATCCAGCAGTTTCCAAATCTCCAATGAGCAAGCATGAGGGGCTCGGTTGCGAAGGTCTCGGACCATACACAGTTGGCCATCCATCTCCACTAGGTGCTCTCCTGATGACCAGGGCCTGGAAGTCGGGCGTGGTGGTGCTGGTGCCCAGAAGGGTGGTGACCGGATGCATGTGAAGGTTTCCTTTGTGATCGAAAAGCATATGATGGCAACTCTTGGTGTTGTAGGATCCATCAACCAGTGGAGGCAACCGTTTGCAAACACAGGTGGTAATTTGTTCAGTGATGCATGGGTAACGGCGGAACTTACTAATTCGCGTAAGCTGGAGGGCACTCCACCGGCGACATGCCTCCAGCGATCGCCATGGCGACCTCCGGGCGTGTACACCTCGCACCTAACCCCGACCTTGTCATGGCACATACCGTTGATCAGCCTCACCACCTTGTGCTCCTTCGTGCGGGCATCAAACCCCAGCCCAGTAGTGGACCTTGATGCTATGTCCGTTGAAGGCGGCAGACGCGTGGCTGCCCGTGTGGCCGGGTTGCAGATGCAGTAAGCCATTGCGAGAGCATCGTAGAGAAGGGTGAGGCCGCGGCACGGTACCGGCGTCACTACCTCCACACAGTTGCCACGGGCGCCGTCAATGGTGAACAATAGGCGCCCCTGATCTCCCGTGCTGCCGCCTGACGACGACGGCGTGAAGGAGCAGGCGTACACCGCGGTGGAGAGAAATCTGGCGGTGGGTGAGATGTAGAGCAGCTTCTGTGGTGCCCTCCGTGCGGCCATGTGGAGGCTGCGGAACTCATCGGAGGAGAGTAGCGCGTCCCAGGAGCGGCAGACGGCCCGGAAGCGGAGGACGGATTTGACGGGGAGCCACTGCAGCACCTCCGTGATCATCTCGTCCGGAAGCGACGCCTGTTGGCCCGAACTACTAGTGGTGTACTGAACTACTAGTGATGTACTGATCTATACGGGAGATAGAGTAAAGCACTGCAGCTAGTGCACAAGCACCGGAGTGGAGTACTACTTGAGGCTGATTGCTGGTATACTCACGAGTAGAGGAGGAAACTAAAATGGCTTGATGCCTTGCTTTGATTGGAATGGAATGCATACAACCGGGGGGGGGGGGTAAGCTGCTCCTTATATAGCAGTTTGAACCGTCCTACTGTTTCAATGTTGAGCTAAGCTCTTACGTCATTCCAAGACACCACGTCACTGCTGACCTATACTACTTCCTTAGCTACTAAGGCACGGTTGTTTCTGCTAGTAGAAAAATCCTTTTCTACCACTGCCGACATGCAGCCATGCATGCATCTGAGGCTACTACGTAAATGCTCCTGCTCCCGTTGTGTGCACGGCAAGACCAAGGTTGACTCAACATTCTCCCCCTCAACCTTGTCGAAGGAGCTTGGTATCGATGATCCCGACCTTGTCGCGCAGTTCCTGGAACCGGACGCGACCAAGTGCCTTCGTCAGAATGTCCGCCTTCTGCTCAGCAGTCCGAATGAACTCTACGATCACTGTACCCTTCTCGACGCAGTCACGTATGAAGTGATAGCGGAGATCGATGTGCTTGCTGCGGTCGTGAAGCACTGGATTCTTGCAAAGGGAAATCGCCGACTTGTTGTCGACGAAGATGAGCGCAGGGGCGGTGTCCTGATTCAGCATCTCGCCGAGAAGGCGAGCAAGCCAAATGCCTTGGCAAGCCGCTGTAGCTGCCGCGATGTACTCCGCCTCGCACGAAGATACGGCGACAACCTTCTGCCTCACTGATTGCCAGCTGACCGGACTATTCCCGAGAAGAAATAGTATGCCCGAGGTGCTCTTCCGGGAGTCCACGTCACCAGCATGGTCGAAGTCGCTGTATCCGACCAAGCTCTCGCCGTCACCACGACGATACACGCATCCATGCGTGAGTGTACCCGCGATGTACCGGAGTAGGTGCTTGACGGCAGCGAGGTGATCGCTAGCCGGGGCTTCCATGAACCTACTCAGGTATCCGACAACGAACGTGATGTCCGGTCGGGTGTGCACGAGGTACCTGAGACTCCCGATGATGCTGCAGTAGAGTGTAGCATCCACCACCTTCTCGGAGCTATCCTTGCTGGGCTTCAGCCGTGCCTCCATTGGAGCGTGCACGACATGGCAGTCCTTCATGCCAGCTCGTTCAAGCATCTTGGTGGCGTAGGCCGTCTGCGTGATCGTGATGCGACCACCCTCCTGGTTCACCTCCAGCCCGAGGTAGTACCGGAGCAGCCCGAGGTCGCTCATGCTGAAGAGACGATGCATCTCTCCCTTGAAGCGTCGAACCTCTTCGTGTTCTGCCCCGGCAATGACTAGGTCGTCGACGTAGATGCCGACGATGAGCAACGTGTTCGCGGTGCCACGCGAGTACACGCCGTGCTCAGAAGCGCTGCGTGAGAACCCAAGGGATGCGAGGCTTGCATCGAGCTTGGCGTTCCACGCCCTTGGGGCTTGCCGGAGACCATACAGGGCCTTGTGTAGTCGATACACGCCCTGCTCGTGGCCCTTGGCAACGAACCCGGGTGGCTAGGAGACGTACACCTCCTCGTTTAGGTCGCTGTTGAGAAACGCCGACTTGACATCCATATGGTGTACCTCCCACCCGCGGTGAGCAGCCACGGCAAGGATGAGCCGCACGGACTCCAGCCTTGCCACTGGAGCGAAGACTTCCTCGAAGTCCACTCCCTCACGCTGCACGTAGCCCTTAGCGACGAGGCGTGCCTTGTGCTTGACAATGGCGCCGTGCTCGTCCTTCTTCACCTTGAACACCCACTTGAGCCCGATGGCTCGGTGCCCAGTAGGCAGTGTGGTGAGTGTCCAAGTGGCGTTGTCGTTGATCGACGCCAGCTCGTCCAACATCGCATGGCGCCAGCAGTCCTCTTGCTCGGCCTCCGCGAATGTGGTCGGCTCCTCGCCGGCCATTAGATGCAAGACGTCGTCGTCATCAACGTCCTCTCCCTCGGGTTGTCGCGGTGTTGCCGCAGCCTCGCCGAGGAGATCCCCCATGCGCCGAAACCTGTGGGGGACACCAACGCTGTCGTCGGCGTCGAATAGTTCCGACCTTGCCGTTGGCGGGGTTGCGAACTGCCTCCCGGGACCCACCTTGCTTGACGTCGGGGTGTCCGGGGACACCGTACCCGGGGACGGTGTTCTCGGGGTTGTGGTTCCCGGATCCACACCTCCCCGGCTTCCCGGGGTGGAACTTCCCGGGGTCTTGCTTCCCGGGGTCCTAGAGTACATCGGGTACTCCACGGTGAAGGAGCTGCTTGCCGGGGCCTCCCCCGACGCTTCCCAAGTCCATCGCGCATCTTCGTCGAAGATGACGTCGCGCGAGACATGCACACGCTTTGCGACGGGGTCGTACATCTTGTACGCCTTAGAGCCCGTCTCATAGCCCATGAACACCATTGGGATGCTCCTGTCGTCGAGCTTCTTCAGCTGTGGGCGCGTCATCTTGACGTGCCTGACGCAACCAAAGGTGCGGAGGAAGCGTACATCGGGCTTCCTCCCATACCACGCCTCATAAGGCGTCTTGCCGTCGACGCTCCTTGTGAAAGAGCGGTTGAGGATGAAGACGGCCGTGAGCACGGCCTCCCCCCAATACGTGCTCGGCACCTGCTTTGCCTTGAGCATGCAGCGTGCCATCCTGAGCACCGTCTGGTTCCTCCTCTCGACGACGCCATTCTGCTGCGGTGAGTAAGGGGTTGTGAGGTGACGTTGCACCCCTTTCTCGTCACAGTGCTTGTCGAACGTGGCCGACGTGAACTCGCCGCCACGGTCCGTGCGCAGCACGCGCAACTTTTGGCCGCACTCGACCTCTGCCGCCGCTTGCTGCTTGACGATGGCCTGCTCCGCCTCATCCTTGGAGGCGAGGAGCAGCACCCACACGAACCTGCTATAGTCGTCGACGAGCAGCAGGATGTAGCGACGCCCTCCTGGCGTTGCCGGGGTGATTGGGCCGCAGAGGTCCCCGTGAACCAGCTCCAGGGGTTTCTGCGCCCGATAGCGTGCCTTTTCTGGAAAGGGCAGACGCCGCTGCTTCCCGGCAAGACACGCATCGCACAACTCGTCGGCATGCTCGATGTGAGGTAGCCCATGAACGAGGTTTCCTCGTGCCATCTTCCGCAACTCGTCGAAGTGCTGGTGTCCTAGCCGGACATGCCAACGCCACGCGTCGGAGACATGGCCCACGGCAAGGCACACAGGATGCACGGGTCGAAAGAAGAGCTTGTAGAGGCGGTTTGCCGAGCGGGTTACCTCGATGAGCAGCCTTTTCTGCTGGTCGCGCACGGTGAGAACACCGCGCCGGATGCCGATGTCGAACCAGCCCTCGTCGAGCTGTCCAACACTCACTACGCTGCTCTTGAGCGCCGGGATGAAGTAGACGTCCGTGAACGCCCTGTGATCACCCCCTTTGTCGGCGAAGACGACGGTCCCGCGCCCGTGGATCTCCACCACAGATCCGTCCGCGAACCGCACCTTCCCGGTGATTGAGCGGTCCAGCTCCGTGAACGCGTCGACCGAACCAGTCATGTGGTTCGTGGCGCCGGTGTCGAGGAACCAACCCTCACTTTGCTTGCCGCCTGCAAGCGTGGGTGTGGTCACGGCTCTCTCCTCGTTGAGGAAGACGTAGCCGCACGCACATGCCGTGGTCAGGGAGCCATCTCCCGTCAGCACGGTGGACCCCGAACACTTTGTTGTTGGGGTGTGGCTGACCTGAGTCTCCGTGCGCTCCTGCACGGAGTCGATGGTCGCCAGCATCATGGTCGGAGCATGGTCCGCCATATGCGTCGTTGCCGCGCCAACTTGCGCGACCTCATCGGGTCCCGAGTTCGGGGACACCGTCGCTGGGGTGTGGCTCCCCCACACCCGAGCCTTCATCGCCTCCCAGTCGACAGGCCCCAAGAACGTCGTTGTCGAGGTGTGGCCTGTCACTGGAGTGATGGTTCCCGTGGACGGGTTCCGTGCCTCCTGCACAGAATGGGTGGTTGTCGGAGCCGTGGTCGCGAGAGACGCTGTGCTCTCCTGCACAAGCTCGACTCTTGCCAGCATCATTGCCGGCCCGCCGTCCACGTCAGCTTGGACGAGGTTTGTCGTTGCCGCGGCTGCCTCGTCGGCTTTCCTCCTGCGGCAATCCCGGATCCAGTGACTCGGCATGTTGCAGTAGCGGCACTTGCCACCGTTGCCAGCGCCTCGCCCAGCCTGGCTTGGCTTGCGACCGCGGTTGCCGCCGCTGCTCTGGGCGCGGCCTCCGCCTCTGCCGCGACCTCTGCTTCCCGTGGGGGCGCCTCCCCCACTGCCGGAAGAGCCATCGCGGCCGCGCTGCTGAAGCTGCGCGTCCCACTGCTCCCTGGTGAGCAGTAGTTCGCCGCCAGCACGGTTGTCGGCTTCGTCGCCGCGCTCCTCGACGACCTTCAGCCGCCCTACCAGCTCCTCGATCGTCATGGTGGAGAGATCCACCAAGCTCTCGATGGACCAGGCCAGTTGCTTGTACTGCCTGGGGACGACGCGGAGAAACTTGAGAATCACCATCTTGTTGTCGATGGGATCTCCGAGCATTGCGAGCTCGTTGACGAGACCTTGCAGCCGCAAGGCGAAGTCGTCGACTTGTTCACCGGCCTTAAACCGGATCTCCTCGTACTGGAGGCGCAAGGTCTGGGCCTTCGACTCGCGTACGCGCTCCACGCCGATGCGCAGAGTCTTGATCCCATGCTTCCTTGGCCGTCTCCTTGGCGCCAAGGGTGAGCACCATCTCCTCTGGGACGGAGCGCAAGATCGCCTCCATCGCCAGCCGGTCCTCCTCATACTCGACATCGCCGGTTTCCACAGCTTTCCACATATGTCGCGCCTCCATGATGACTTTCATCATGACCGACCAACTGGGGTAGTTGGTCCGCGTGAGGAGAGGGAAGGAGGTGCTGGACATGCCCACGTCACGCACGGAGCGTGGCGCACCCAGCTCACCTCCCGGCCTGCCTCGCAGCGCGAGCGCGTCCGCCGCACGGGTGTCCTCAGCCGAGCTATGCTCGGCGGTCTTGAAGCCGTCGCCGGCGACGCCTTTCTTCGGCATATGCTTCAGCATAACCTAAGGTTCTGATGCCAATTGTTGGCCCGAACTACTAGTGGTGTACTGAACTACTAGTGGTGTACTGATCTATACGGGAGATAGAGCAAAGCACTGCAGCTAGTGCACAAGCACCGGAGTGGAGCACTACTTGAGGCTGATTGCTGGTATACTCACGAGTAGAGGAGGAAACTAAAATGGCTTGATGCCTTGCTTTGATTGGAATGGAATGCATACAACCGGGGGGTAAGCTGCTCCTTATATAGCAGTTTGAACCGTCCTACTGTTTCAATGTTAAGCTAAGCTCTTACGTCATTCCAAGACACCACATCACTGCTGACCTATACTACTTCCTTAGCTACTAAGACACGGTTGTTTCTGCTAGTAGAAAAATCCTTTTCTACTACTGTCGACATGTAGCCATGCATGCATCTGAGGCTATTACGTAAATGCTCTTGCTGCCGTTGTGTGCACGGCAAGACCAAGGTTGACTCAACAACGCCGCCTTGTTGATCATCCTCCTCTTGTTGGGCTCCGTAGGCATGTCCTCCAGGTTGCTCCTACGCATCATCTTCAACCTCCGATCTGCTCCACGGGATAAATTCTTCCGTGACGAAGAGTGTTCCGCGGCGCAGGCAAACGCTCGGTTTCCCCACAAAACTGGGCGAGGAAGCAGTCTACACTACGAAACCGAGCGAGCTTGCGGGCCGGCCCACTTCTGTTGCTTCATGGCTGGGCCTCAAGATAGGATTAGTATACTATCTAAAAAAAAGAGTTTTCTCAAAAAAAATCTGAAAAAAGAGGATTAGTTTTCCGAAAAGATATATCGTAAACATTACTTGTAGACCCTAAACTTGTCTAAAAAAAACTTGTAGACCCTAAATTGTCTCAAGAAAAAAATTGTAGACCCTAAATTGTCTCAAGAAAAAAATTGGTAGACCCTAAAAGTATTGTAAACAAAATTTTACATGTAGATATAGGTGTCTACTATAGGAATACGAATTTTATCAACATATTTTTATATGTGTGCGCAAAAAAAATTATAAGGATCAAAACAGGGTTTCCTTTTGTTGTCGTTGGGCCAGAAACTTGTTATTTTGCGCAGCCTGCAAATCAACATGTTATTTAGAAATAATATAAATCCCAAAAAATATAGAAATAATATATTAAGAACACATAGAAAACATCTATATGTATTCACACAACAATTTACAAATGAAGTTAAACAGTACGAAGTAAATATGTTTTTAGAAGAAAAAATGTATACCGCCTCGAGCCGAAAAGCTAAAATGACATCTTGGAAAGGGTCAACAAATCGGTTGTGTTTCAAAAGTACTAGAAGAGTTGGGCGCGCTATGGTGTGCTGTTGGTGTTGTTAGGTTTCTTTAAAAAAATCACTCACTCTATTTTCAAATATAAGGTATATTACTTATTTGTAAAGTCAAACCTGTTAAGTTTGATCAAATTTATAGAGAATTATGATTAGATTCATCATGAAATGAGTTTGCATATTTCTTTTGTTTAATATCATCGATGTCAATATCTTTTGTTGTGAACATGGTCAAAGTTAAAGAATTTGATATTCTTTGTTGTGAACTTGGTCAAAGTTAAATAATTTTGACTTTTCAAAAACTGATACCCCTTATATTTTGGAACATTTGGAATATTTAGTTTGGTAGGTGGGGCAGACGATGAACCGTGTTTTATTTTTATTTTTATTGATGCGGTGATTTGATCTGCCCTTCGCGGTGTGGTTATATTTGTGTTATCTGCTAACCAACATATATTTATGTTCGGAATTTCTGCGGCGATGGCATCATGTACTATATTGGTGCTACAATATCACATGGTGACACTTCTTTTTTAGGTGGTAGAAGGGTGTGCGGTATTGATAATGTTTTTATAGGCCGGCTGTTGCTGATTGATTTGAAAAATCATTGGCGCAATTAAAATAGTAAACCAAATTCAAAATTGAATATCTCAATTAAATGAAATAGTTTCAAAATTAGGGAACATCAGAATTAAAAAATTGAATGGGAGAACTCCTTGAGAAATTTGTTGACCCGGTTAAAATTAGGTGACACAAATCTAAATTGAAGACCTCAATTAATTGTGAGGCCTTGCAAATTAGGAAGCATAGTGTATATAAAAGAACTGAATAAAAAGGCTTCCAGAAATTGTTGATCCGTTCAAAATCGGATGACCCAATTTTAATTAGAAACCTTAATTGAATATGGGCTCTTTAAAATCTGGAAACTTAGTGTTATAGTGGATAGTGCATCTCTTATTACCACACTAAGTAGCATCGACTAAATTCTCAAAACAAAATAGAATAAGTAGCATCGACGAAGATGTCTCATACATGGGTCATATCATCAGGGAGATCAGGAGGTATGGGTGTGTGTGAGATCATGCTTAAGGCATCTTCAACGGTGACCCGGCAATTTCCTTCCGCATCTGTCCGCGGATAGGGTGGACCAGTCCACAGACACAGATGCGGGAGCCAGCCATCCAACACCGTCCGCATACATTTCAATCACTTTTTAAATTAACATGATGAAATTCGTGCAAACACGATGGATTTCATTAAATTTCGGACATAATTTACATAAAAAGATTGATATTTCGACTGTTTAACTAAAAACTAAAAAAAATAAACTCTATATCGAACGACAGCTTCGTACATGTGGTCACCTCGTCCTGCCGAACCGTCGTCGCCGTCCACACCGCCGCCATCGTCGTCCCTCCAGTGACGCAAGACCTTCGGAGGGCCGCGACAGCCTTGTCGGGATGCTGCCTGCTGCTCTGCCTCCTGCTGCGCCGTGTGGAGTGCCGACGGCGCGGGCGAAGCCCTGGCGGCGGTCTTGCCCTTGCCGGCGTCGATGGTGTCCCTAAGAGACCACTCCTCAGTGTACTTGGCGGTCTCGCTGTTGATGGTAGTGTCTAGCATCCGTAATTGGTGGTGATGAAACGGTCAAGGGCCCACGCGGCAGTGAGGTCCGCGTCGTTGCGGACCAATTCCCGCGCCTCGTCGGTCTTGGGAATGAGGAGCGACGATCGATGTTACGCCGGTCGTACCGCGCCCGCTCTTCCTCGGAGACTATGGCCCTTGACCTGAGGGGCTGCCGACATCGGCTCCTCCAAAGTAATGAAGGATGCGGCCGCAGGCCTTCCTTATGGACTTGAGTGGGATTTCGTGTGAGCCTTTTGCTTGAGGAGCAGGGGGGCTAGCACATGTTGTTATTGCTAATTACTAGTTGTTATCATAATTACTCCTCAATGGGGGTTACTCGATCGATGGAGAGGAGTGGTGGGAGGGGAGTTGAGCTGAATGCAGTCCTACTTTGAGCGATATAAAGATCTTGTTATTCCTACTGTCAAAAAAAGAGGAAGATATATCTTTTGTCCCTCAACTTTAGCGATAGTCTATAAATAGTTCCTCAACTCAGGAATCATGGAAATCTAGTCCCTCTATTATTAAAATTGGATACTTTTCATCATTTTTTCGAGTAAGAAACTTTCAGTCTATTTATCTTCAATCATGGTAATACAAACAACATGAGAGGTAATAAAAATTACGACCAAGTCCATGGACCACCTAGCGACGATTACAAGCACTGAAGCGAGCCTAAGGCATGCCGCCGTCATCGCCCCTCTCTCGCCGGAGCCAGGCAAATCTTTTTGTAGTAGACAATAGAGAAGTCGTAATGCTAAGGCCCCATAGGACCAACACACCTAAGCAGAAATCATCGCGGCTGAAGAAAGTCATACATCAAAAGGATCAAACCTGTAAACACTCAAACGGAGACGAACAATGACCGAATCCAAACAGATACACCAAAGACCAACACTGACCGAATCCCTCGAGATCCGACGATGTCGTACCTCAACACACCCTCTGACAATGCTAGATGCATCATTGGGGCGGAGATAGAATGTGGGAGACATTATTCCTGCTGAGGGTTCGATATATAGCCCCAACCAAGATGTTGAACCTAACAAAAACGAAAATAGAATCCCTCCCGCCAGCAGGGAGTCGAAGTCCTCCGCACCTCCATGCCGCAAAGGACAACGAAGATGGGGCAGACCGGTGGCAGCGCCGACACCAAAGACCAACACCGACCGAATCCCTCGAGATCCGATGATGTCGCACCTCCACACGCCCACCGACAATGCTAGATGCATCATCGGGGCGGAGATAGAATGTGGGAGACATTATTCCTGCTGAGGGCTCGATATATTGCCCCAACCAAGACTGTCGGTGTCAAAACCAGCCGATCTTGGGTAGGGGGTCCCAAACTGTGCGTCTAAGGCGAATGGTAACAGGGGGCAGGGGACACGATGTTTTACCCAGGTTCGGGCCCTCTTGATTGAGGTAAAACCCTACGTCTTGTTTGATTTATTCTTGATGATATGAGTATTACAAGAGTTGATCTACCACGAGATCAGAGAGGCTAAACCCTAGAAGCTAGCCTATGGTATGATTGTATGTTGTCCTACGGACTAAAACCCTCCGGTTATATAGACACCGGAGGGGGCTAGGGTTACACAAGGTCGGTTACAAAGGAGGAGATATACATATCCGTATTGCCTAGCTTGCCTTCCACGCTAAGTAGAGTCCCATCCGGACACGAGACGAAGTGTTCAATCTTGTATCGTCATAGTCCAACAGTCCGGCCAAAGGATATAGTCCGGCTGTCCGAATACCCCCTAATCCAGGACTCCCTCAGTAGCCCCTGAACCAGGCTTCAATGACGATGAGTCCGGCGCACAGTTGTCTTCGGCATTCCAAGGCGGGTTCTTCTCCATCTTCCGAACATTTGTAAAGCAGTGTCCGGTCCCATAAATGTTTGGACCTCTTGGCTTCTGTGCCCAATAAGGGCTATCTCCCATGCGTCGAATGAATACGAGGTGCCAGGGTGTTTTTACATTCACCCCCCTAGCCAGATAAATAAATTGCCTATTAAAGGGATGCGAATCCTTAGGTCCAATCCATACCATCCTCCCCCAGCGAGAATCCATCAGAGCGCGTTTCGGAAAGATCCATTCCAGCATGGCCGACCTCCGCAGCTCCTCCTCCCGCCCCGTAGCCCTAAGCCCGGTGATTGGGAGAGGTGTTCAGTCCAGCACAGTCGATTAGTCGAACTGCAGACTAAGGGATTTCTCCCTCCGGCGTATATGGTGCCCGTTCGAGCCGAGCTTGCCACCTACAATGGCGGGGAGCAAGCGGAGAGCTTTCCCTGCCCCTCTATGGGGGAACGGGTCTGCCTTGTTCCCTATTTATTAAGAGGACTCGGATTTCCAATTCATCCGTTCCTCCGCGGGCTCCTGGAGTTCTACGGCCTCCAATTACACAATTTCACCCCCGCCTCCATCCTACATATCGCCGGCTATGTTGCTCTCTGCGAGTTGTTCCTGGGCTGCGAGGCTCACTTCGAGCTGTGGAAAAGGCTATTTTGCCTCGTCCCTCGCACATAGAGGGGGTCACTTTATCAAGTGGGCGGAGCCGAAATATGGCGCATCGCCGATACCGGATACCTGTCCGGTACCCCGAAGAAGTCGTCCGAAGACTGGCCTTCAGAATGGTTTTATATGGAGACGTTCCCCTTCCGGACCCTGTTCGGCGGGGTCTTCCTGAGTTCAACAATGCTCCTCTGAAGAAACGCCGAAGTTGGCGCCCACGGAGCCCCTAGGTGGAAGACAATGGAGAAGTCCTCTATCTGATGAACCGGATTAAAGCACTGGCTCGATCAGGATTGATCTTAATCGAAGTTATGTCGATTTGCATAATGCGGGGAGTGCAACCACTTCAATATCGTGGGCACCCCTTGTGGTGTTTTAACGGAGCGGATGATGCCACCCGCTGCGGGCGTAAGGGTCCGGACAATGCTGCCGCTTTAGCGAAAATTCTGTCCGAATTGTTCAAGGGTGAGGAAGAGGAGTTCACCCGCATCAAGCCACGGGATGGATTCTCCATGTACAATCCTCCAAGCTGGGTAAGTTATATCTCCCTACTCCCATTTCTCCCACATTCTTTGTCGTAAGTATTCACCTTGCCATTTTGCGGCAGGAACTGTGAAAAGCCATAAAGGAGGTCGGCAACCCTTCTCCACAACCAGAGGACCCTGACCGGGCCCTTGACTCCGGACTTGAAGAAGATCCGGTTATATTCGTGGAGCTGATAGACCGGCAGTTCTATCAGTTAAGCTGTGATGATGCCATGGTGGCCATTACGGCCGACTATCCCGGACTGCTCCCTGCATCGCACGTAAGAAAGAGAAAGTATCTCCTGGAAACCACTCACTCAGTGGAAACATGGAAACTAAAACGTGGGCTATTGGATTTGAAACTTGTGTTGTTGATCAAACCTCGTATTTTTACATAAAACTGCCCATAGGACTGGTTATTATTTTGCACAGATTTCCGGAGTGTTTCTATAAAATGCATGCAATGGGTTGGTGGAAGAAACAACCCTCAGATCATAAATCCAACGGCCCATGTCTTGGTTTCCATGTTCCCACTGAAACTCGGGTTTCTAGGAGATACTTTCTCCGTAAGAAAAACCAAAAATCCCAACTCCAAAAACTAGGATCCCCTTTTAGACACTTCACCCACCATATACACATGGCATTTTTTACTGGGAAGGCATTCGGGACGCCCTGCCGAACCCGCAACAACTCGCCAACAAGAGGCACCAAGGCCGGGTAGGCCAAAAAGGAAGGCGGTCAGGACGGAGACGCCGGTGCAAAGGTATGACAAAAAACCCTACTCCGTGGTTGTCGTCTTTCTCGAAATATAAAGACGCCCGTGTTTCTTTGACAGAAAAAATGCTCGCCGGAATATGTCCGACGATGTTACTAATCACGCTTCCACCAGTCGGGCGCCAGGACCGGACATAGAGGCGGAAACCGATATGGGGCGGCGCCGGATAATCCCCCTACAGAGGATGCGGATAGATTATCCACTACAAACTCAGAAGTGGAAAGCGCCATGAATCATAGGCGCCGCGGGCCATACTCCGTGACGCTTGTTGTTGGGGAACGTAGTAATTTCAAAAAAATTCCTACGCACACGCAAGATCATGGTGATGCATAGCAACGAGGGGGAGAGTCTGATCTACGTACCCTTGTAGATCGCAACGGAAGCGTTGACACAACGTAGAGGAAGTAGTCGTACGTCGTCTTCCCGATCCGACCGATCCAAGCACCGTTACTCCGGCACCTCCGAGTTCTTAGCACACGTTCAGCTCAATGACGATCCTCGGGCTCCGATCCAGCAAAGCGTCAAGGAAGAGTTCCGTCAGCACGATGGCGTGGTGACGATCTTGATGTACTACCGACGCAGTGCTTCGCCTAAGCACTACAACGGTATGATCGAGGTGGAATTTGGTGGCAGCGGGCACCGCACACGGCTAAGGAACGATCTCAAGGATCAACTTGTGTGTCTAGAGGTGCCCCCTGCCCCCGTATATAAAGGTTGCCATGGGGAGGGCTGGCCGGCCAAGGAGAGGAGGGCGCAGGAGGAGTCCTACTCCTACCGGGAGTAGGACTCCCCCCCCCAATCCTATTCCTAATAGGACTCCTCGAGAGAGAGAGATAGGGAGAAGGGGGCCGGCCACCTCTCCTAGTCCTAATAGGACTAGGGGAGGGGGGGGGGGGGGGAGGAGGCGCGCAGCCCACCTTGGGCTGCCCCTTTCACCTTTCCACTAAGGCCCAATAAGGCCCATTTGGTTCCCGGGGGGTTCCGGTAACCTCCCGGTACTCCGGTAAAATTCCCGATTTCACCCGGAACACTACCGATGTCCAAACATAGGCTTCCAATATATCAATCTTTATGTCTCGACCATTTCGAGACTCCTCGTCATGTCCGTGATCACATCCGGGACTCCGAACAACCTTCGGTACATCAAAATGCATAAACTCATAATAACTGTCATCGTAACGTTAAGCGTGCGGACCCTACGGTTCGAGAACAATGTAGACATGACCGAGACACGTCTCCGGTCAATAACCAATAGCGGGACCTGGATGCCCATATTGGCTCCTACATATTCTACGAAGATCTTTATCGGTCAGACCGCATAACAACATACGTTGTTCCCTTTGTCATCGGTATGTTACTTGCCCGAGATTCGATCGTCGGTATCCAATACCTAGTTCAATCTCGTTACTGGCAAGTCTCTTTACTCGTTCCGTAATACATCATCTCACAACTAACATCTTAGTTATAATGCTTGCAAGGCTTATGTGATGTGTATAACCGAGAGGGCCCAGAGATACCTCTCCGACAATCGGAGTGACAAACCCTAATCTCGAAATACGCCAACCCAACATCTACCATTGGAGACACCTGTAGTACTCCTTTATAATCACCCAGTTACGTTGTGATGTTTGGTAGTACCCAAAGTGTTCCTCCGGCAAACGGGAGTTGCATAATCTCATAGTCATAGGAACATGTATAAGTCATGAAGAAAGCAATAGCAACATACTAAATGATCAGGTGCTAATCTAATGAAATGGGTCATGTCAATCAGATCATTCAACTAATGATGTGACCTCGTTAATCAAATAACAACTCTTTGTTCATGGTTAGGAAACATAACCATCTTTGATTAACGAGCTAGTCAAGTAGAGGCATACTAGTGACACTCTGTTTGTCTATGTATTCACACATGTATTATGTTTCCGGTTAATACAATTCTAGCATGAATAATAAACATTTATCATGATATAAGGAAATAAATAATAACTTTATTATTGCCTCTAGGGCATATTTCCTTCAGTCTCCCACTTGCACTAGAGTCAATAATCTAGATTACACAGTAATGATTCTAACACCCATGGAGCCTTGGTGCTGGTCATGTTTTGCTCATGGAAGAGGCTTAGTCAGCGGGTCTGCAATATTCAGATCCGTATGTATCTTGCAAATCTCTATGTCTCCCACCTGGACTAGATCCCGGATGGAGTTGAAGCGTCTCTTGATGTGTTTGGTCCTTTTGTGAAATATGGATTCCTTTGCTAAAGCAATTGCACCAGTATTATCACAAAAGATTTACATTGGACCCGATGCACTAGGTATGACACCTAGATCGGATATGAACTCCTTCATCCAGACTCCTTCGTTCGCTGCTTCCGAAGCAGCTATGTACTCCGCTTCACATGTAGATCCCGCTACGACGCTTTGTTTAGAACTGCACCAACTGACAGCTCCACCGTTTAAAGTAAACACGTATCCGGTTTGCGATTTAGAATCGTCCGGATCAGTGTCAAAGCTTGCATCAACGTAACCTCTTATGGTGAGCTCTTTGTCACCTCCATATACGAGAAACATATCCTTAGTCCTTTTCAGGTATTTCAGGATGTTCTTGACCGCTGTCCAGTGATCCACTCCTGGATTACTTTGGTACCTCCCTGCTAAACTTATAGCAAGGCACACATCAGGTCTGGTACACAGCATTGCATACATGATAGAGCCTATGGCTGAAGCATAGGGAACATCTTTCATTTTCTCTCTATCTTCTGCAGTGGTCGGGCATTGAGTCTGACTCAACTTCACACCTTGTAACACAGGCAAGAACCTTTTCTTTGCTTGATCCATTTTGAACTTCTTCAAAATCTTGTCAAGGTATGTGCTTTGTGAAAGTCCAATTAAGCGTCTTGATCTATCTCTATAGATCTTTATGCCTAATATGTAAGCAGCTTCCCCGAGGTCTTTCATCGAAAAACTTTTATTCAAGTATCCCTTTATGCTATCCAGAAATTCTATATCATTTCCAATCAGCAATATGTCACCCACATATAATATCAGAAATGCTACAGAGCTCCCACTCACTTTCTTGTAAATACAGGCTTCTCCAAAAGTCTGTATAAAGCCAAATGCTTCGATCACACTATCAAAACGTTTATTCCAACTCCGAGATGCTTGCACCAGTCCATAAATGGATCGCTGGAGTTTGCACACTTTGTTAGCTCCCTTTGGATCGACAAAACCTTCCGGTTGCATCATATACAACTCTTCTTCCAGAAATCCATTCAGGAATGCAGTTTTGACATCCATCTGCCAAATTTCATAATCATAAAATGCGGCAATTGCTAACATGATTCTGACAGACTTAAGCATCGCTACAGGTGAGAAGGTCTCATCGTAGTCAACCCCTTGAACTTGTCGAAAACCTTTTGCAACGAGTCGAGCTTTATAGACAGTAATATTACCGTCAGCGTCAGTCTTTTTCTTGAAGATCCATTTATTCTCAATTGCTTGCCGATCATCGGGCAAGTCAACCAAAGTCCATACTTTGTTCTCATACATGGATCCCATCTCAGATTTCATGGCTTCAAGCCACTTTACGGAATCTGGGCTCACCATCGCTTCTTCATAGTTCGTAGGTTCATCATGATCTAGTAGCATGACTTCCAGAATTGGATTACCGTACCACTCTGGTGCGGATCTCACTCTGGTTGATCTACGTGGTTCAGTAGTATCTTGTCCTGAAGTTTCATGATCATCATCATTAGCTTCCTCACTAATTGGTATAGGTGTCGCAGAAACAGTTTTCTGTGATGTACTATTTTCCAATAATGGAGCAGGTACAGTTACCTCGTCAAGTTCTACTTTCCTCCCACTCACTTCTTTCGAGAGAAACTCCTTCTCTAGAAATGATCCATTCTTAGCAACGAATGTCTTGCCTTCAGATCTGTGATAGAAGGTGTACCCAACAGTCTCCTTTGGGTATCCTATGAAGACACATTTCTCCGCTTTGGGTTCGAGCTTATCAGGTTGAAGCTTTTTCACATAAGCATCGCAACCCCAAACTTTAAGAAATGACAACTTTGGTTTCTTGCCAAACCATAGTTCATAAGGCGTCGTCTCAACGGATTTTGATGGTGCCCTATTTAACGTGAATGCGGCCGTCTCTAAAGCATAATCCCAAAACGATAGCGGTTAATCAGTAAGAGACATCATAGATTGCACCATATCTAGTAAAGTACGATTACGACGTTCGGACACACCATTACGCTGTGGTGTTCCGGGTGGCGTGAGTTGCGAAACTATTCCACAATTTTTCAAATGTACACCAAACTCGTAACTCAAATATTCTCCTCCACGATCAGATCGTAGAAACTTTATTTTCTTGTTACGATGATTTTCAACTTCACTCTGAAATTCTTTGAACTTTTCAAATGTTTCAGACTTGTGTTTCATTAAGTAGATATACCCATATCTGCTTAAATCATCTGTGAAGGTGAGAAAATAACGATATCCGCCACGAGCCTCAATATTCATCGGACCACATACATCGGTATGTATGATTTCCAATAAATCTGTTGCTCTCTCCATAGTACCGGAGAACGGTGTTTTAGTCATCTTGCCTATGAGGCATGGTTCGCAAGTACCAAGTGATTCATAATCAAGTGGTTCCAAAAGCCCATCAGTATGGAGTTTCTTCATGCGCTTTACACCGATATGACCTAAACGGCAGTGCCACAAATAAGTTGCACTATCATTATCAACTCTGCATCTTTTGGCTTCTACATTATGAATATGTGTATCACTATTATCGAGATTTAACAAGAATAGACCACTCTTCAAAGGTGCATGACCATAAAAGATATTACTCATATAAATAGAACAACCATTATTCTCTGATTTAAATGAATAACCGTCTTGCATTAAACAAGATCCAGATATAATGTTCATGCTCAACGCTGGCACCAAATAACAATTATTTAGGTCTAATATTAATCCCGAAGGTAGATGTAGAGGTAGCGTGCCGACCGCGATCACATCAACTTTGGAACCGTTTCCCACGCCCATCGTCACCTCGTCCTTTGCTAGTGTCCGCTTATTCCGTAGTCCCTGTTTCGAGTTGCAAATATTAGCAACAGAACCAGTATCAAATACCCAGGTGCTACCGTGAGCTCTAGTAAGGTACACATCAATAACATGTATATCACATATACCTTTGTTCACCTTGCCATCCTTCTTATCCGCCAAATACTTGGGGCAGTTCCGCTTCCAGTGACCAGTCTGCTTGCAGTAGAAGCACTTAGTTTCAGGCTTAGGTCCAGACTTGGGTTTCTTCTCCTGAGCAGCAACTTGCTTGCTGTTCTTCTTGAAGTTCCCCTTCTTCTTCCCTTTGCCCTTTTTCTTGAAACTAGTGGTCTTGTTGACCATCAACACTTGATGCTCCTTCTTGATTTCTACCTCCGCAGCTTTCAGCATTGCAAAGAGCTCGAGAATAGTCTTGTTCATCCCTTGCATATTATAGTTCATCACGAAGCTCTTGTAGCTTGGTGGCAGTGATTGGAGAATTCTGTCAATGACGCAATCATCTGGAAGATTAACTCCCATCTGAATCAAGTGATTATTATACCCAGACATTTTGAGTATATGCTCACTGACAGAACTGTTCTCCTCCATCTTGCAGCTATAGACCTTATTGGAGACTTCATATCTCTCAATTCGGGCATTTGCTTGAAATATTAACTTCAACTCCTGGAACATCTCATATGCTCCATGATGTTTAAAACGTCGTTGAAGTCCCGATTCTAAGCCGTAAAGCATGGCACACTGAACTATCGAGTAGTCATCAGCTTTGCTCTGCCAGATGTTCATAACATCTGGTGTTGCTCCAGCAGCAGGCCTGGCACCCAGCGGTGCTTCCAGGACGTAATTCTTCTGTGCAGCAATGAGGATAATCCTCAGGTTACGGACCCAGTCCGTGTAATTGCTACCATCATCTTTCAACTTTGCTTTCTCAAGGAACGCATTAAAATTCAACGGAACAACAGCACGAGCCATCTATCTACAATCAACATAAACAAGCAAGATACTATCAGGTACTAAGTTCATGATAAGTTTAAGTTCAGTTAATCAAATTACTTAAGAACTCCCACTTAGATAGACATCCCTCTAATCCTCTAAGTGATCACGTGATCCAAATCAACTAAACCATAACCGATCATCACGTGAGATGGAATAGTTTTCAATGGTGAACATCGTTATGTTGATCATATCTACTATATGATTCACGCTCGACCTTTCGGTCTCTGTGTTCCGATGCCATATCTGCATATGCTAGGCTCGTCAAGTTTAACCTGAGTATTCTACGTGTGCAAAACTGGCTTGCACCCGTTGTAGATGGACGTAGAGCTTATCACACCCGATCATCACGTGGTGTCTGGGCACGACGAACTTTGGCAATGGTGCATACTCAGGGAGAACACTTCTTGATAATTTAGTGAGAGATCATCTTATAATGCTACCGTCAATCAAAGAAAGATAAGATGCAGAAAAGATAAACATCACATGCAATCAATATAAGTGATATGATATGGCCATCATCATCTTGTGCTTGTGATCTCCATCTCCGAAGCACCGTCATGATCACCATCGTCACCGGCGCGACACCTTGATCTCCATCGTAGCATCGTTGTCGTCTCGCCAATCTTATGCTTCCACGACTATCACTACCGCTTAGCAATAAAGTAAAGCATTACATCGCGATTGCATTGCATACAATAAAGCGACAACCATATGGCTCCTGCCAGTTGCCGATAACTTGGTTACAAAACATGATCATCTCATACAATAAAATCAGCATCATGCCTTGACCATATCACATCACAACATGCCCTGCAAAAACAAGTTAGACGTCCTATACTTTGTTGTTGCAAGTTTTACGTGGCTGCTACGGGCTTAAGCAAGAACTCATCTCACCTATGCATCAAAACCACAACGATAGTTTGTCAAATAGACTCCGTTTTAACCTTCTCAAGGACCGGGCGTAGCCACACTCGGTTCAACTAAAGTTGGAGAGACAGTCGCCCGCAAGCCATCTATGTGCAAAGCACGTCGAGGGAACCGGTCTCGCGTAAGCGTACGCGTAAGGTTGGTCCGGGTCGTCTCGTCCAACAATACCGTCGAACCAAAGTATGACATGCTGGTAGGCAGTATGACTTGTATCGCCCACAACTCACTTGTGTTCTACTCGTGCAAATAACATCAAACCATAAAACCTAGGCTCTGATACCACTGTTGGGGAACGTAGTAATTTCAACAATTTTCCTACGCACACGCAAGATCATGGTGATGCATAGCAACGAGGGGGAGAGTCTGATCTACGTACCCATGTAGATCGCAACGGAAGCGTTGACACAATGTAGAGGAAGTAGTCGTACATCTTCTTCCCGATCCGACCGATCCAAGCACCGTTACTCCGGCACCTCCGAGTTCTTAGCACACGTTCAGCTCGATGACGATCCTCGGGCTCCGATCCAGCAAAGCGTCGAGGAAGAGTTCCATCAGCACGATGGCGTGGTGACGATCTTGATGTACTACCAACGCAGGGCTTCGCCTAAGCACTACAACGGTATGATCGAGGTGGAATTTGGTGGCAGGGGGCACCGCACACGGCTAAGGAACGATCTCAAGGATCAACTTGTGTGTCTAGAGGTGCCCCCTGCCCCCGTATATAAAGGTTGCCAGGGGGAGGGCTGGCCGGCCAAGGAGAGGAGGGCGCAGGAGGAGTCCTACTCCTACAGGGAGTAGGACTCCCCCCCAATCCTATTCCTAATAGGACTCCTCGAGTGAGAGAGAGAGGGAGAAGGGGGCCGGCCACCTCTCCTAGTCCTAATAGGACTAGGGGAGGGGGGAGGCGCGCAGCCCACCTTGGGCTGCCCCTTTCACCTTTCCTCTAAGGCCCAATAAGGCCCATTTGGTTCCCGGGGGGTTCCGGTAACCTCCCGGTACTCCGGTAAAATTCCCGATTTCACCCGGAACACTTCCGGTGTCCAAACATAGGCTTCCAATATATCAATCTTTATGTCTCGACCATTTCGAGACTCCTCGTCATGTCCGTGATCACATCCGGGACACCGAACAACCTTCGGTACATCAAAATGCATAAACTCATAATAACTGTCATCGTAACGTTAAGCGTGCGGACCCTACGGTTCGAGAACAATGTAGACATGACCGAGACACGTCTCCGGTCAATAACCAATAGCAGGACTTGGATGCCCATATTGGCTCCTACATATTCTAGGAAGATCTTTATCGGTCAGACCGCATAACAACATACGTTGTTCCCTTTATCATCGGTATGTTACTTGCCCGAGATTCGATCGTCGGTATCCAATACCTAGTTCAATCTCGTTACTGGCAAGTCTCTTTACTCGTTTCGTAATACATCATCTCACAACTAACATCTTAGTTATAATGCTTGCAAGGCTTATGTGATGTGTATTACCGAGAGGGCCCAGAGATACCTCTCCGACAATCGGAGTGACAAACCCTAATCTCAAAATACGCCAACCCAACATCTACCATTGGAGACACCTGTAGTACTCCTTTATAATCACCCAGTTACGTTGTGACATTTGGTAGTACCCAAAGTGTTCCTCCGGCAAACGGGAGTTGCATAATCTCATAGTCATAGGAACATGTATAAGTCATGAAGAAAGCAATAGCAACATACTAAACGATCGGGTGCTAAGCTAATGAAATGGGTCATGTCAATCAGATCATTCAACTAATGATGTGACCTCGTTAATCAAATAACAACTCTTTATTCATGGTTAGGAAACATAACCATCTTTGATTAACGAGCTAGTCAAGTAGAGGCATACTAGTGACACTCTGTTTGTCTATGTATTCACACATGTATTATGTTTCCGGTTAATACAATTCTAGCATGAATAATAAACATTTATCATGATATAAGGAAATAAATAATAACTTATTATTTCCTTTAGGGCATATTTCCTTCACTTGTTTCTCACCAGAGGCATTTGATGCCTTCAATTCTGGAGAGGCGTACCTCCAAGCTGCTCAAGATGGTCTAGCCAGAGCCACATATCAGTATGTAAAGGATGTACGGGTAAGTAAATCTGACGATTTATATGTATCAGTAGCCCCTGAGACTTGAAACTGTTAGCAGAACTGATTTAAGGATCATCTTTATTGTGCAGGTTCTTACAGAGAAGAATACTAGGCTGTCACAGGAGCTAGAGGAATGCAAGACCCAACTGCGGGCCGCTGTTGCCGCATTGCAGGAACCGAAAAAGTCACCCGCTGGTAACATTTACTTTAAAGAATGATAGTTACCATATAGTGTGCGGCGTGGCTGCAGATCTAACAATAGATGTTGCAGATGAATCCGGAGAAAATCCGGAGGACCAGCATGTTATGCGACAGCTAGAGGCTGGCAAACGCGTGCTGACTGAGGTTAGGCGGGAGAAAAACAATCTCCAAGACGCCAATATCAAGCTGAGTGTGGAACTAAAAGACGTTCGAGCCCAGCTTGCAGACTCCGAGAAGGAGAATAAGCGGCTTCAGCGCGGCATTTTCAATAAGTGCTTGAACGAATCCTTTTAAAGGAGTTCGGCGAAGAAGCCGACTAGCAACGTTATGTCTGTAGGTATGCTGACGGGTCGTCCCACGGAGGAAATGCCCAGGTCTGCGGGTGATCTTCTATCTGAGCTCTCACATCTGCACGAACAAGTTCGGCAGGTGATGCAAGGTGTTGCCCAGGCCTTGTGGCCATCCGTCTCACTGCCAGAGGGCGTTGCAGAGCTTACAGAGAAGCTCAAGGGAGCACGGCGGCGCTTCCGATTATGGAAGATATCGGCCTGCCGACAGGGTGCCAGAGAAGCCTGGGCCATGGTGAAGACGCGGTATACAAAGGCAGACCCAAATCACATGGCCGAGGTCGGACCTGTGGGGCCCGATGGAAAAGAGATCCCCGTTAGCTTAGTTTATGGGCAAGTAGAATTAGCCGCAAAGTATTCCCAACAGGATTGTAAGCTAGACCGCCTGTTGGATGGTATAGAAGAGGAATTTAGTTAGTCTGCATGACTATGTAATTAAAGTGACATGTATAATGCCTTCTAGCCGGATTGTAGATCATTTGTCTTGGTGGATCTTTTCGCTTCAACCTCGGGACCCGATAGTCCGGAGTGTATCCGAATACCCGCTCAGTTATATAAGGACCGGGGTATGCGTGGAGACCAGGCGTAGGGGTCATTAGTGCTTGAACAGACAAGTGCCCAACTAGTTATGTTATATTACATGGGTAGTAAGAAACATCTTCTAGGTAGTAAGAAACTATTGATCTCTCATGCTTCACTTAGATTATTTTGAGAGTCTTAAATAGCATGGTAATTTGCTTAAAATCCTAATATGCTAGGTATCCAAGATTAGTAAAATCTTTCTTATGAGTGTTTTGAATACTAAGAGAAGTTTGATGCTTGATGATTGTTTTGAGATATGGAGGTAATAATGTCAAAGTCGTGCTACTTGAGTAGTTGTGAATTTGAGAAATGCTTGTGTTGAAGTTTGCAAGTCTCGTAGCATGCACGTATGGTAAACGTTGTGTAACAAATTTGAAACATGAGGTGTTATTTGATTGTCCTCCTTATGAGTGGCGGTTGGGGACGAGCGATGGTATTTTCCTACCAATCTATCCCCCTAGGAGCATGCGCGTAGTGCCGAGGTTTTTGATGACTTGTAGATTTTTGCAATAAGTATGTGAGTTCTTTATGACTAATGTTGAGTCCATGGATTATACACACTCTCACCCTTCCATCATTGCTAGTGTAACGCCCTCGACGCGGCTATATCTCCCACGTGTCGAAGCACGACTTAGAGGCATAACCGCATTGAAAGCAATGTCGCAAGTGAGGTAATCTTCACACAACCCATGTAATACATAAGAAAAAGAGATACATAGTTGGCTTACAATTGCCACTTCACACAATTACATGAATAAAGCATTACATCAACCAGTTACAATCAAGGCCCGACTACGGAGCCAAAATAAAAGAAGACTACCCCAAATGCTACACAGATCCTCGATCGACCCCAACTGGGCTCCACTACTGATCAACTAAAACGAATCAACACAAAGGACAAAAACTTCATCGAACTCCTCCTTGAGCTCAGTGGCGTCACCTGCACGGTATCATCGGCACCTGTAAACTGGTTTTGGAAGTATCTGTGAGTCACGGGGACTCAGCAATCTCACACCCTCGCGATCAAGACTATTTAAGCTTATGGGTAAGGTAAAAGGTATGAGGTGGAGCTGCAACAAGCGATTAGCATATATGGTGGCTAACATACGCAAATAAGAGCGAGAAGAGAAGGCAAAGCACGGTCGATAAAAGTATGATCAAGAAGTGATCCTAGAACAACCTACGTCAAGCATAACTCCAACACCGTGTTCACTTCCCGGACTCCGCCGGAAAGAGACCATCACGGTTACACACGCGGTTGATGTATTTTAATTAAGGTCAACTTCAGGTTTTCTACAACCGGACATTAACAAATTCCCATCTGCCCATAACCACGGGCACGGCTTTCGAAAGTTCAAATACCCTGCAGGGGTGTCCCAACTTAGCCCATAACAAGCTCTCACGGTCAACGAAGGATATTCCTTCTAGCAGGAAGACCCGATCATGCTCGGAATCCCGGTTACAGGACATTTCGACAATGGTAAAACAAGACCAGCAAAGCCACCCAGATGTGCCGACAAATCCCGATAGGAGCCGCACATATCTCGTTCTCAGGGCACACCGGATGAGCAATACGTCGGGTAAGCCAGCCCAGAGTTGCCCCTGGTAGCCTTGGACATCGCTCAGTTTGGACCAACACTCAGAGGAGCACTGGCCCGAGGGTTTAAAATAAAGATGACCCTTGAGTCTGCAGAACCCAAGGGAAAGAAAAGGCCAGGCGGCGAATGGTAAAACCAATCTTGGGCATTGCTGGAGGAGTTTTATTCAAGGCGAACTGTCAAGGGGTTCCCATTATAACCCAACCGCGTAAGGAACGCAAAATCTGGGAACATAACACCGATATGACAGAAACTAGGGCGGCAAGAGTGGAACAAAACACCAGGCATAAGGCCGAGCCTTCCACCCTTTACCAAGTATATAGATGCATTACTTAAATAAGAGATATTGTGATATCCCAAGTATCCATGTTCCAACAAGGAACAAGCTCCAATCTTCACCTGCAACTAACAACGCTATAAGAGGGGCTGAGCAAAGCGGTAACATAGCCAAACAACGGTTTGCTAGGACAAGGTGGGTTAGAGGCTTGGTTCAACAATATGGGAGGCATGATAAGCAAGTGGTAGGCATCGCAGCATAGGCATAGCAAAAGAGCGAGCATCTAGCAAGCAAAGATAGAAGTGATTTCGAGGGTATGGTCATCTTGCCTGAGATCCCGCAAGGGAGAAGAACGAGTCCATGAAGAAGACAAACTGACGTAGTCGAACGGGTCCTCACAAACGCGACGTTATCGGAATCCACCCGAAGAAACAACACCGGAAAGAAGCACACAGCATAGTAAACAACCAACACATGAACATGGCATGATGCACAACCAAGTATGATGCATGTCCGGTTTAAAGAGGGCATGGCATGGCAAAGTGCACAAGCAATCCTACAAATTAAGTGGAGCTCAATATGCAACTCCGCTGCATATTGACAAAACACCACGTTCAAGTTATTTATTTTGATCTCGTTTATGTACCGAACAATATTAAATGTTGTTAAACATGGCAAGAGGGTGAAGCAAATGAAAACTACCTTTCTAGGCAAGTTTAAGTGAGGCCCGAACAACGACAAGCAACAAGTCCGGAAGAATCCTCATGTGCAATTTAAGGATTTGGTACTGTTATGCCCTAAACACAATTTTAGAGTTGTTAAATATGCAAAGAGATGCCACCATGTTAAACTATGCAAAATTCTACCCCATTTACATATAAAGTTTGTTAAATTCGGAGTTATGGTTATTTAGTTATGAATTAAACCATTTTGGCATGGCATAGGGGAAAATTTAAACAAACATCATTTTAAACATTTTGAACATGGGTGAAAGTGACATATTATTAAACTAGATGAAAATCTAAGCAAGTTTTGTATTAAGTTTGTTTTAATCCGATGCATGGTTGGAGAGTTATAAAATGCATGATGTTCAGGGGCTATACTATAAATATGCAGTTTTCTGTAAATAGAGAAATTCGTCCTATGAAAAAAAAACACATCACGGCCGAAACCGATGGAACTGGGTTGCTCACTACAGGCTTCGGCCCGATCCAGTGGTGAGGTGAGGCCCGCAGTGGGGGTGCAGCTGGGCCTCGGGCGCTGGCAGGCCGACCACTCGGGCGCTGGATCTTGGCGAGGCAAAGAAGGCCAAATCGACGAGGCGGTCAACGAAGGCGGCCGGATGCGTCGTCTACCTCCTTTGAAAGAAAACAGAGGCGAGGTAGAGGGGCCTGGCGCGGCGACTTCCAGGATGCAGGGCACGGCGGCGGGACTTGTCGAAGGCGGCGTGACGAGCGGCGGCGGCGCTGGACCCTGCGAAGCCGGGGAGGTCCAGGGCGCAGGGATCCGGCGCGGTGGCCCATCTGGTCTCGATCCGGGCAATGGCAAGTAGCGGCGTGGGACTTGGCGACCGGTTCGGTGAAGCAAACAGCAGGCACAACGGCGCTGAGGACTCCGGCGAGATGCAGGATGAGGAGGGGTCGGTGCGGGAGCTCGGTGGCGTCTGGATCCAAGCGCGAGAAACCTTCGGGTCTCGTTTCCTGCCGGATCGAAGCGGAGGCAACGGAGACCTTGGGACCTGGCGTCCATGGCGAGGTACCGCGCTGGCGACGAGGAGCAGCGGGAACGGGCAGAGAATGGCAGAAATCGAGCGCGGAGGAGCCGGGCATGGCGGATCCAGACGCGTATGGCAAGAACTTGGCGATGGCGGCTTCCTCCTTGCGGTTCCTGCACGGACGTCCCTGGGAGAGAGAGAGAGAGCAATATTGAGCGAGAGGGACAGAGAGACGACAGGAGGAGGAGAACGAAGGGAAGGAGAGGGACGCGGCCGGTCTTGGTGGCTTCGGTGGTGGACGATGGGATCCAGGGGAGGCACCGGTTGGGTAGGTTCGAAGGCGACTGGCCGGGGACTAAAATCGAGGAGGGATGTGTGGAAAGATCAGACAGATCCCGAGGAAGGGGGGAGACCAGTTGGAGAAAACAGTGGGTGGCGGCGCTAGGAGGATTGGACGGGCTAAGGCTAGGGTTAGGGTTAGGGGTTGATCTATATATAGCAATAAGAATTTTGGGTAGGGGCTAATCCGTCCCTCCGACCGTAATCGGACGATCGCGAATAAAATAGTTAGGGAGTCCAAAAAAGAAAACGGAGACGTTTTGTAGATGTTTGGGGATGATCTGGACGCAATGGTGGCGACAGTCCGGGTCGGGTCCGGGACAGCTTTCGGGCGCGCGCGCGAGGAGGGCCGCGGGCTGACGAGAGAGGTTAGGTTGGACCTGGCGGTAGGTCATGGGCTGTGTAGACGGTCTCGAGCTGAGAGAAGAGAAGAGAGGGAGGCCCAGCGACTGTTTCCGCAGACCGAAAACGTCCGACGTTAGACCGGCTATACTGCCGCTATAGTTAATCGTTGAGGCGTCAAACGAACTCCGATTGCGATGAAACTTGGCAGGCGGTCTACCTACACTATAACAAGACCGCATGCCAACTCTCATCCCATTCCGAGAACATTTTCCGGCCTCTTATAAAATAATATTTCGGACGTGCCACGGGCGCGTGCAAGTGTGTCTGGGCTCAGAACGGACAGCGGAGAGATCGGGGGAACCCGGACGAATGCAAATTTAGAAAACATGATGATGCAAATGCACATGATGACATGAGAAGATGCGACACACAAGCAAATGACAAGGCAACAACAACGAATAACTGGAAGACACCTGGCGCAACGGTCTCGGGGCGTTACAGCTAGCCTCTACGGTACCGTGCATTGCCCTTTCTCACATCGAGAGTTGGTGCAAACTTCGCCGGTGCATCCAAACCCTGTGATATGATACGCTCTTTCACACATAAACCTCCTTATATCTTCCTCAAAACAGCCACCATACCTACCTATTATGGCATTTCCATAGCCATTCCGAGATATATTGCCATGCAACTTGCCACCGTTCCGTTTATTATGACATGCTTCATCATTGTCATATTGCTTAGCATGATCATGTAGTTGACATAGTATTTGTGGCAAAGCCACCGTTCATAATTTTTTCATACTTGTCACTCTTGATTCATTGCATATCCCGGTACACCGCCGGAGGCATCCATATAGAGTCATACTTTGTTCTAGTATCAAGCTGTAATCATTGAGTTTTAAATAAATAGAAGTGTGATGATCATCATTCAATAGAGCATTGTCCCAAAAAAAAGAGAAAGGCCAAAGAAAAAAAGAAGCCCCCCCCCCAAAAGGGCAATGCTACTATCCTTTTTTCCACACTTGTGCTTCAAATTGCACCATGTTCTTTATATAGAGAGTCTCTTGAGCTATCACTTTCATATACTAGTGGGAATTTTCATTATAGAACTTGGCTTGTATATTCCAACAATGGGCCTCCTCAAGTGCCCTAGGTCTTCGTGAGCAAGCAAGTTGGATGCACACCCACTAGTTTCTTTTGTTGAGCTTTCATACATTTATAGCTCTAGTGCATCCGTTGCATGGAAATCCCTACTCCTTGCATTAACATCAATAGATGGGCATCTCCATAGCCCATTGATTAGCCTTGTTGATGTGAGACTTTCTCCTTTTTGTCTTCTCCACATAACCCCCCTCATTATATTCTATTCCACCCATAGTGCTATATCCATGGCTCGCGCTCATGTATTGCGTGAAAGTTTATGAGTTTGAGATTACTAAAGTATGAAACAATTGCTTAGCTTATCATCGGGGTGGTGCATGATGAGAGCATTCTTGTGTGACGAAAATGAAACATGACTAAACTATATGATTTTGTAGGGATGAACTTTCTTTGGCCATGTTATTTTGAGAAGACATAATTGCTTAGTTAGTATGCTTGAAGTATTATCATTTTTATGTCAATATGAACTTTTGTCTTGAATCTTTCGGATCTGAATATTCATACCACAATTAAGAAGAATTACATTGAAATTATGCCAAGTTGCACTTCGCATAAAAAATTCTGTTTTTATCATTTATCTACTCGAGGACGAGCAGGAATTAAGCTTGGGGATGCTGATACGTCTCCAACGTATCAATAATTTTTTATTGCTCCATGCTATATTATCTACTGTTTTGAATGTTTATGGGCTTTATTATACACTTTTATACCATTTTGGGGACTAACCTATTAACCCAGAGCCCAGTGCCAGTTTCTGTTTTTATCCTGTTTTAGGGTTTCGAAGAAAAGGAAAATCAAACGGAGTCCAATTGACCTGAAACTTCACGTAACTCATTTTTGGAAGGAAAGAAGCCCAGAAGACTTGGAGTGCACGACGGGGGACCTGTGAGGAGGCCACGAGGCAGGGGGGCGCGCCCTCCACCATCGTGGGCCCCTCATGGCCCCCCTGACGTACTTCTTCCGCCTATATATCTCCATATACCCTAAAACATCCGAGAGCACAATAGATCGGGAGTTCCGCCGCCAGAAGCCTCTGTAGCCACCGAAAGCCAATCTAGACCCGTTCCGGCACCCTGCCGGAGGGGGCAATCCTTCTCCGGTGGCCATCTTCATCATCCCGGTGCTCTCCATGACAAGGAGGGAGTAGTTCTCCCTCGGGGCTGAGGGTATGTACCAGTAGCTATGTGTTTGATCTCTCTCTCTCTCTCTCTCTCGTGTTCTTGAGGTGATACGATCTTGATGTATCGCGAGCTTTGCTATTATAGTTGGATCCTATGATGTTTCTTCCCCCCTCTACTCTCTTGTAATGAATTGAGTTTCCCCTTTGAAGTTATCTTATCGGATTGAGTCTTTAAAGATTTGAGAACACTTGATGTATGTCTTGCCGTGGATATCTGTGGTGACAATGGGATATCATGTGATTCACTTGATGTATGTTTCGGTGATCAACTTGCGGGTTCCGCCCATGAACCTATGCATAGGGGTTGGCACACGTTTTCGTTGTGATTCTACGGTAGAAACTTTGGGGCACTCTTTGAGGTCCTTTGTGTTGGTTGAATAGATGAATCTAAGATTGTGTGACGCATATCGTATAATCATACCCACGGATACTTGAGGTGACATTGGAGTATCTAGGTGACATTAGGGTTTTGGTTGATTTGTGTCTTAAGGTGTTATTCTAGTACGAACTCTAGGGCTGTTTGTGACACTTATAGGAATAGCCCAATGGATTAATTGGAAAGAATAACTTTGAGGTGGTTTCGTACCCTACTGTTGGGGAACACAGTAATTTCAAAAATTTCCTACGCACACGCAAGATCATGGTGATGCATAGCAACGAGAGGGGAGAGTGTTGTCTATGTACCCTCGTAGACCGCAACGGAAGCGTTGACACAACGTAGAGGAAGTAATCGTACGTCTTCCCGATCCGACCGATCCAAGCACCGTTACTCTGGCACCTCCGAGTTCTTAGCACACGTACAGCTCGATGACGCTCCCCGGGCTCCGATCCAGCAAAGCTTCGGGGATGAGTTCCGTCAGCACAACGGCGTGGTGACGATGATGATGTTCTACCGACGCAGGGCTTCGTCTAAGCACTACCATGATATGATCGAGGTGGAATATGGTGGCAGGGGGCACCGCACACGGCTAAGGAACGATCACGTGGATCAACTTGTGTGTCTAGGGGAGCCCCCCTGCCCCCGTATATAAAGGAGCAAGGGGAGGAGCCGGCCGGCCAGGGTGTGGCGCACCAAGGGGAGTCCTACTCCCACCGGGAGTAGGACTCCTAGTTGGACTAGGAGAGAGAGGGGGGAAATAGGAGGAAGAGAGGAAGGAAAAGGGGGGGGGGGCGCTGTCGTAGTTCTAAGTCTGACAGTGAGGTAGGGGGGTATGTATGAAGAGGCTAGACCTTAGCTATTGGGAAGTTGTAAGCACGCAGGGTTTACGAGTTCAGGCCTTTCTCGGAGGAAGTAACAGCCCTATGTCTCGGTGCCCGGAGGCGGTCGATTGAATTATGCGTGTGTAAATGACAGGGGTGCGAACCCTTGATACTGAGGAGGGGGTGGCTTATATAGAGTTCGCCAGCCCTCTCCTGCCCTCAGTAATGCAGGGTTTGAGGTACATTTAAGGTGGGGCGTTACTGATAACGTCCCTAATAAAGTGTCATAATAACCATAGAGACTACTTAATAGCCGACCGTTTGCCTGCGGAGTGACTTCAGGTCTTTTGGTCGGTCGAGTGGTTGACTTCATGGTCGAGTGATAGCTTCTTGGTCGAGTGTCTTCAACCCGTCGAGTGAGATACCTTCAAGTTTATTGAAAGGTGACTTCTTCTAGGGATGTCCTACGGTAGGGCTCTTTAGGACGGGTCCGTGCCCCTACCGTAGGTACATGGCTTCATCATTAGCCCCCGAATGGATCGAGGCTAGAGTGAGAAAAGGGGTTAGGGACCTTTCCGACTGACTCTTCAGGTTATATGAGTGCTTCGTTCTGGGTCGACTGTCACGGATGACGTCATTAACCTCTTTCAGTCGCCTTGATCCGTTCCAGGCCTTTCATCGAGTGGATTACTTTACCTGTGAGGCATCGAGCGCCGGTGCGCGCGGGATTTCTGTTTTGACAAGTTGTTCTGCAGCCAACGGATATCGCGGGATTCAGATTTTTTGGGAAGCGCGCGGAACGGGGGCGGCCGCAGTAATCGGAAGTGACAATGCGAAGGCTCCTCGATCTCCGCGCCGCCTTTTTCGCCACGTACTGCGCGTGCGCCTGCCACGGGATTTGACTGGATAGCTTGGGTCTACTGGTCAGCCACTCGGAAGCGGCCCCTTATAAGTTGCCGGCTCGGAGTCCCCCACCAGTGCGCGTGCTCTTCTCTTCTCCTTCTTCCTCTCTTTCTTCGTAACCTCCCCCGTTTCCTTCGCTCTCGCCCAGCCACCGCAAACCAGCTCGAGATCTCGCCGGCGACGATGGTGAAGGGCAAGATGACCGCTCTGGAGCGCGCGAAGAAGGCGGCGGCGGCGGGGAAGGGGAAGAAGTCTGCGCGCGGCGGATCTTCCTCTCGGACGGCCCTGCCCAAAGGTTGGATCCAGGGCGACTGGATGCCATCGGTGCTCCGGCAGGAGGATCTTGATGACCTGGTTGAGGGGGGAGCCATTCCTCACAGGGATGCGCGTCTTCCGGGGGGAGAGATCGAACCCCAACCTCGCGATAGTGAGTGCGTGCTCCTAGCCACTCACATCGACCGAGGGTTTTCTCTGCCGCCCCATTCTTTCTTCCGCAACTTCTTGAACTTCTTTGGAGCGCAGCTCCATCACTTTACCCCAAACTCCATAGTCTATCTTGCCGCTTTCATTTCTATGTGTGAGGCGTTCCTGGGTTGCCGCCCACACTGGGGGCTTTTCAAGCACATCTTCACCCGTCGCTCTCAGTCGGTCAAGAAGGCCAAGTCGAGTGATGAGAAGACACAAGTGATCCAGCTGTGTGGGGGCTTGGCGATCCAGACGAGGGGGAAGAGCTGTTTCCCATCCATTACTTTCCCGGAGTCAGTCCGAGGCTGGCAGGCGACTTGGTTCTACTGCCAGGATCAGGCGACTCCAGGGCAGTCGACTGGGCTCCCACCTTTCTCCCTCGACCGAGCCGAAAAGCCTGCTTCTCTGAAGGTGACGGCTGAAGAAAAGGCCCGGGTCAAGGTACTGGCGGGTCGAGTGGTTGAACTTGTCCGCGAGGGCGTGACGGGGATGGATCTGCTGGAAGTCTTCCTTAAGAGGCGAATCCAACCGCTCCAGGCTCGGGACCACCCGATGTGGCTGTACTCTGGCCTCGAGGACACCACTCGGATCCACCCGGAGGAGGACACCGATGAGATGATGGAGGGGTGGCTGTCAAGCATCATGGGGAACAAGGACAACCCCCGAGGAGCCAGGAGGGTCATTCCACTCGACAGTTCGTATGAGGTCGACCAGGTGCGTTTTTATGCTCCCGACTGAAATCTTCGTTTTCTGTGTTGGTCTTCTTTTGAGTAGGTCAATTGACTTTCGTTTTGTCTGCTGTTTTTCAGGCGACCACTGAGATGTACTTGACGCCCAATGGGGCACAGGGGTCGACTGAGGAAGGAGAAGGGAGCGGAGGCGAGAGCGGGGATGACCAAGGCGAGTGGGAGTCGGATGGTGAAGGAGAGGGAGGCGATGACGTCTTCTCCAGCGAAGAGGAGGAGGAGGAGGCCGAACCCCCCCGCCCGGAAAGGCGATCCAAGCTCGCACACGACCCGGCGCAGGAACGTGGCAAGGGGACTGCCTCCGTTGGGCCGTCGTCAAAACGCCCTCGGACTTCTTCTCCAACACCGACTGGGAAGGTCCCGAAGCAACCACACACGACGCTATCCAAGCCGCCCAAGACTCTGCCCAAGATGAAGATAACTGTCCATGTTATTTCCGGGTAATAAAGCTTGTTTTCCTTCGTCGATGGAGGACGGATCCTTGGTCGACTCGTTAAGCTAACTGGCTGACTTTTCGAAATTTGCAGCGCTGCTACCTCCGAGGTCTCTGCCAAAGACGACGACCAAGAGATGGGGGACACTGTTACCTCCAACCCTGGTACGATTATTGACGTTCTGTTTTTGAGTCGACTGGCCGTTTCTTGCAATTCTGGCCGATTGAAAGTTTTCCTTGCAGCCCCTCCTCATGTTATCGACCTCCCGGATGACGACGACAACGAACCGCTGAGGATGAGGAGGACTAAGAGGTCGTCGGCTGACAGGACTCCCCAGCCTACTCCGGCGCCTGAGACCGAGGCTCGGGATGGTGGCGATGCCCCTCAGGTTTCTGTGACCTTTGCCAATCCCCTGTCGGGTGCGCAGCCTTCGGCGTCGACTGCAGATCCAACTTCGCTTTTTGTCGCATACCCTGCCCCTGAGGATGAAGTGGCTGCTGCGAAGGAGGCTATACGCCAGGCGGGGGTCATGATGGGACAAGTGAAGAAGGCTCGGGAGGCCAGCCAGGCAGCCTATGACGCAAGTTCGGCGCTTCAGAGCAATGTCCAGGTCAGTCGACTTGATAATTGATTATTTGAAGAGTCTTTCTCCCTCTCTCTTTTTTGAAGATTTTTGTATCTGTACGCCCACTGGGTGTGTTTTCCCCTTCTTGGACTAGTGGGGGCACGCTGAGTGCACCCACTTGGTGTAGTCCCCGAGACTACGGTGGACTGCTGGCAGTTGACTGTAGTCTTTTCATTGCGTTTCTACATCTGTATTCCTTTTCTTGGTCTAGTCGAGCCATGTCGAATGGATTTGTATCCGGTCGACTGCGGACAGTCGACTTTTTTTTAAAAAAAACCAGTGGGGGCACGCTGAGTGCACCCACTGGGTGTAGTCCCCGAGACTACTGTCGAATGTTTTGATTCGGCTGTAGTCTTAGAAACGTCACCTTTTCCCTCAGTTACTCGGAAGCAACTTATCTTGGATGTTTGTCGACTGATTTTTTCCTTTTGCAGAGATCTTGTGAACTTGCGTCTCGCTATACTGAGTTGGAGAAGCAGCGGATTCAACTGACCCTCGATCTGGAGCTGGCCAGAACGGAGCTGCAGAAGGTCAGAGATGGCGTTGCTGGTAAGACGACCTTGTCGACTGGTTTTGTTTTAGGCTTGGGTACCCTTTTGCTGTTTTTGAACCAATCATTGTTTCTTTCCAGGAGAACGGGGCGAGGCTCTGGCGAAGAAGGATCGGGACTTGGCTGCTGCCCACAAGGAGGCTGATGACAAGATTGCTCTGGCTGAACAGAAGCTGGCTTCGGTCAGCCAGATAGAAGATGAGAATACCAAGCTGAAGACCGCTCTGAATGAAGCCAACAGGGAGTGCTCGCATTGGAAGAAGGAGCACCTCACCCTGAGCGAGCAGATGGAAGGCGTCGCTCGCAGGAGGGACGACCTGGAGAGCTACTTGAGGAGTCTCGCCAAGACGTTGTACACCAAGCTCGAAGGTGCGCATTCAATTCCGACTGGTTTTCTTTTGTGTCGACTCAGTTTGCGATCGTTGGCTTATCCTTGGGTCTTGTATGCAGAGTTTTGTTAGAACTTCGAAGAGGAGACCAGGCGAATTGAAACGGGTTTGGACCCAATCAATTCTCCGGTGAATGATGATGCTGCCATGAATCTGCTCCGACTGGAATCTCGTATCGACGGCGCCGTGGATTACTTGGCTCGGCTGAAGGTTGCCATGTCGCGGATCGACCCGACACTTTGGCCAGAGTCTACGCACCAGAATGATCTCAAGTCTCTGATGACTCGACTTGACAAAATCCCTGACCGAGTGCAGGAGTGGAAGAAGTCTTCTGCTTGGTGCGGCGCTGATGTGGCTCTATCTTTAGTCCGCGTTCATTGCAAGGAGGCGCGAGAAGAGAAGTTGGCCGCCATCCAAGTCGCCAATACCAAGAGGCACAACTTTCAAGACTTCATGGAGACCTTCATTGCTTCTGCCACTCGTATTGCGGACGGAATCGACCTGGATGAGTTCGTCGCCCCTGCCAGTCCTCCACCTGAAGAATGAAAAACTTTTATGCTTTCCTTAAATTTGCCTCGGAATGCCGAGTGGATTTGTAACCGTTAAACTCTGCTGAGCCGAGGGCTCGAGTACTTTGATTCGGGGCCTGGGGCCTTTTAAGCTTTATCCGAACTTAATTTCTTGCTGAATATCTTCGTGGTTTTGATCTGTCGTGTGGGACTTTGGTCTTGTATCCAGACGAGTGCTGGACTGCAGCTAAGTCCCCGAGTGCGAGGTTGGCTCTCCACTCGGTAGGGTTTTTCTTCAAACTTAGGCGAGTGCTTGACTGCAGCTAAGTTTCCGAGTGGGAGAACTTAGGCGAGTCCTGGACTGCAGCTAAACCCCCGAGTGGGAGGATTGCTCTCCATCCGGTAGGAATTTTTCAAACTTAGGCGAGTGCTTGACTGCAGCTAAGTTTCCGAGTGGGAGAACTTAGGCGAGTAATCGACTGCAGCTAAGCCCCCGAGTGGGAGGATTGCTCTCCACTCGGTAGGATTTTTTCAAACTTAGGCGAGTGCTTGACCGCAGCTAAGTTTCCGAGTGGGAGAACTTAGGCGAGTACTGGACTGCAGCTAAGCCCCCGAGTGGGAGGATTGCTCTCCACTCGGTAGAATTTTTTCAAACTTAGGCGAGTGCTTGACTGCAGCTAAGTTTCTGAGTGGGAAAACTTAGGCGAGTACTGGACTGCAGCTAAGCCCCCGAGTGGGAGGATCGCTCTCCGCTCGGTAGGATTTTTCAAACTTAGGCGAGTGCCTGACTGCAGCTAAGTTTCCGAGTGGGAGAACTTAGGCGAGTACTGGACTGCAGCTAAGCCCCCGAGTGGGAGGATCGCTCTCCGCTCGGTAGGATTTTTCAAACTTAGGCGAGTGCTTGACTGCAGCTAAGTTTACGAGTGGGAGAACTTAGGCGAGTACTGGACTACAGCTAAGCCCCCGAGTGGGAGGATCACTCTCCGCTCGGTAGGATTTTTCAAACTTAGGCGAGTGCTTGACTGTAGCTAAGTTTCCGAGTGGGAGAACTTAGGCGAGTACTGGACTGCAGCTAAGCCCCCGAGTGGGAGGATCGCTCTCCACTCGGTAGGATTTTTCAAACTTAGGCGAGTGCTTGACTGCAGCTAAGTTTCCGAGTGGGAGAACTTAGGCGAGTACTGGACTGCAGCTAAGCCCCCGAGTGGGAGGATCGCTCTCCACTCGGTAGGATTTTTCAAACTTAGGCGAGTGCTTGACTGCAGCTAAGTTTCCGAGTGGGAGAACTTAGGCGAGTACTGGACTGCAGCTAAGCCCCCGAGTGGGAGGATCGCTCTCCACTCGGTAGGATTTTTCAAACTTAGGCGAAACGGATTCGCAGCCAAATCACCCGCTGGGGGTTTTGTATGTAAACAAAGTGACAGCCATTATTGGAACACTCTTGTCTTTGATAAAAATGAACTATAGAAATTATTTTTCTTATTACATCTCATCTAAGGGAGAACTCAGGTGTAAAAGGGGCGGAGCAGTTTCGCGTTCCAAGCTCGTGGCTCGTCGATCTGGCGATCGACATTGTAGAGGTGGTATGCTCCATTGTGGAGGACTCTGGTGACTATGAAGGGGCCTTCCCAAGTAGGAGCAAGTTTGTGTGGCTTCTGTTGATCCACTCGGAGGACCAGATCCCCTTCTTGGAAGGCTCGACTTTTCACATTCCGGGCGTGAAAACGGCGCAAGTCTTGCTGATAAATGGTCGATCTGATCATGGCCATCTCCCTTTCTTCTTCTAAGAGGTCGACTGCGTCTTGCCGGGCCTGCTCTGCTTCATCTTCGGTGTAAAGTTCGACTCGGGGTGCATTATGAAGAAGATCACTCGGCAGGACTGCTTCGGCTCCATAAACCAGAAAGAATGGAGTCCTTCCAGTCGACTAGTTAGGGGTGGTCCTTAATCCCCACAGAACTGACGGAAGCTCGTCGACCCAAGCGCCTGCCGCGTGCTTGAGATCGCGCATCAGTCGAGGCTTTAGCCCTTTGAGAATCAGACCATTTGCTCTCTCAGCCTGTCCATTCGACTGGGGATGAGCGACCGAAGCGTAGTCGACTCATGTGCCTTGAGAAGCGCAAAATGCTCTGAACTCATCTGAATCAAAGTTTGACCCGTTATCAGTGATGATGCTATGCGGGACTCCATATCTGAATGTTAACCCTCTGATGAAACTGATAGCAGTGCCAACATCGAGGTTCTTGATAGGCTTAGCTTCGATCCATTTGGTAAATTTGTCGACTGCCACAAGCACATGAGTGAATCCACTCCTGCCCGTTCTTAGGGGACCAACCATGTCCAATCCCCAAACGGCAAAGGGCTAGACAAGCGGAATGGTCTTCAGGGCTGATGCGGGCTTGTGCGACATGTTGGAGTAGAACTGGCACCCTTCACACTTGTCGACCATCTCTTTTGCCATCTCATTTGCTCTTGGCCAGTAAAATCCAGCTCGGTATGCTTTAGCCACAATAGTCCGAGAGGACGCATGGTGACCACAGGTCCCCGAGTGGATATCATTAAGGATTATCTGACCCTCTTCTGGTGTTATGCATTTCTGGCCGACTCCGGTTGCGCTCTCTCTATACAGCTGTCCCCTTATGACTGTGAAGGCCTTGGATCGGCGGACGATCTGTCGAGCCTCCTCCTCGTCCTCCGGGAGTTCTTTCCTTAGGATATATGCGATGTACGGTATTGTCCAGTTAGGGATGATTGCCAAGACTTCCATGATTAGGTCGACCACTGCAGGCACTTCAACTTCAGTCGGATTTGTGGCACTTTTCGGCTGTGGGGCTTCTTCTGTGAAAGGATCCTCTTGGACTGACGGTGAGTGAATGTGTTCCAAGAACATGTTGCTTGGAATGGCTTCTCTCTTGGAGCCTATCTTTGCCAAGTCGTCAGCTGCCTGATTTTTCAGTCGGGGATGTGGTGGAGCTCTAACCCCTCGAACTTCTTTTCTAGCTTTCGCACTGCATTGCAATACCCAGTCATTGCCGGACTCCTGACGTCCCACTCCTTCATCACTTGATTAACCACCAAATCTGAGTCACCATAGACCATGAGGCGACGGACGCCGAGTGAAATGGCCATGCGCAACCCATACAAAAGTGCCTCATACTCTGCTTCATTATTGGAGGAATCGAAGTGAATCTGGAGAACATATCTGAGCTTATCCCCTCAGGGGGAGACTAAGACTACTCCCGCGCCCGAACCGTTCAGCATCTTGGATCCATCGAAGAACATGGTCCAATGCTCCGAGTGAACTTGAGTCGGAAGTTGCTGTTCAATCCACTAGGCGATGAAATCCGCGATTGCTTGGGACTTGATAGCCTTCTTTGCTTCAAACTTGATATCTAAAGGAAGGAGTTCAATCGCCCACTTGGCCACTCGACCAGTTGCGTCTCTGTTATGCAGGATCTCTGATAATGGGGCGTCGCTGACGACTGTAATGGAGTGGTCAGAGAAATAATGTGCAACTTTCTTTGTGGTCATATAAATCCCATATACAAGCTTCTGGTAGTGGGGGTATCTTTGTTTTTAAGGGGTCAAAACTTCAGACACATAATATACAGGGCGTTGAACTTTGAAGGCCTTCCCTTCCTCTTCCCGCTCGACCGTAAGTACTGTACTGACAACTTGTCCTGTGGCTGCAATGTAAAGCAGCAGAGGCTCTTTGCTGATTGGGGTAGCTAGCACCGGCTGGGTGGAGAGCAGAGCTTTGAGCTCTACAAACACTGCATCAGCTTTTGGAGTCCACTCGAACTTGTCAGACTTCTTCATCAGTCGGTAAAGAGGCAACGCTTTTTCACCGAGTCGAGAAATGAATCGACTTAAGGCGGCCAAGCAGCCTGTAAGCTTTTGGACATCATGCACGCGTACAGGACGCTTCATTCAGAGTATGGTGCCAATTTTTTCAGGATTGGCATCGATTCCCCGTTCGGAAACAAGGAAACCGAGTAGCTTTCCACCTGGAACCCCGAAAGTGCAGTTTGATGGATTGAGCTTGATATCGTACCTCCTTAGGTTGGCAAAGGTTTCAGCAAGGTCAGCCCGCAGGTCGGAACCTTTCCGGGACTTGACCACGATATCATCCATGTACACCTCCACATTTCGACTGATTTGAGTGAGTAAACACTTCTGGATCATTCTCATGAATGTGGCTCCGGCGTTCTTGAGGCCAAATGGCATGGTGACGTAACAGAAGCATCCGAATGGAGTGATGAAAGCTGTTTTGATTTCGTCGGGCCCATACAGACGGATCTGATGGTACCCGGAATAGGCATCTAGAAAAGACAATCTCTCGCATCCCGCAGTTTAGTCGACAATTTGGTCGATGCGAGGGAGAGGAAAATGATCTTTCGGGCAGGCCCGATTGATATGTTTGAAATCAATGCACATACGGAGTGACTTGTCCTTCTTGGGGACCATGACGACATTGGCGAGCCACTCGGAGTGGTAAATCTCTCGGATGAACTCGGCTGCTAAGAGCCGAGCCACTTCTTTGCCAATGGCTTGTTTCTTCTAGACGGCAGACCGTCGAAGATGTTCCTTCACGGGCTTGAACTTTGGGTCGACTCGCAGACGGTGCTCAGCCAGCCCCCTGGGAACTCCAGGCATGTCTGAGGGTTTCCATGCGAAGATGTCCCAGTTCTCACGAAGGAGCTGGATGAGCGCTTCTTCCTATTTGGAGTCGAGCGTCGTCGAGATGTGAGTCGGAGCAGCGTCGGGGTCGGTCGGGTGAATGTGGACTGTCTTTGTTTCACCAGCCGACTGAAAAGATGACTCGAAGGCGGGCTTCTTAGCCCGCAGCAATTCACTCGGGTCGGCAGTCTTTTGGTACTCTTTCAGCTCGACCACTGCCATCTGAGCGTCGGCGATCTTTGATCCCTTCTGAAAACACTCTTCTGCTTTCTTCTGTTTGCCTGTAACAGTGATCACACCTTTGGGGCCAGGCATCTTTAATTTAAGATACACGTAACATGGTCGAGCCATGAAGCGTGCGTAAGCTGGCCTGCCCAAAATGGCGTGATAAGCACTCTGGAAGTCCACAACTTCAAATGTCAACTTTTCCTTGCGGTAATTCTTTGAATCACCAAAAACCACATCGAGAGCAATCTGGCCGAGTGACTCGGCTTTCTTCCCAGGAATGACTCCGTGGAAGCTCATGTTGCTGGTGCTGAGTCTGGACATCGGAATGCCCATTCCTTTCAAAGTTTCAGCATACAGTATGTTCAGGCCACTGTCGCCATCCATCAGGACTTTGGTCAGTCGAGTGCCTTCGACGACTGGGTCGACCACCAAAGCTTGCCTCCCTGGGGTGGCAATGTGTGTCGGGTGATCAGATTGGTCGAATGTGATGGCGGTCTGAGACCATTTGAGGTAACTAGGTGTCGCCGAAGCAACCATGTTCACCTCACGGTTAATGACTTTCAGTCGACTTTTGCTTTCAACATCAGCAAAAATCATCAAGGTGGAATTGACTTGGGGGTATCCATCGTCACTATCCTCCTTGTCCTCAACTCTGTCTGGTTCCTTTTCCTTATCCTTGGGCTGCTTGCCCTGGAACTGCTGAATTAGGAGCCGGCACTGTCGAGTGGTATGCTTCGGGAAAATAAAATTTCCCTCTTCATCTTTCTTGGTGTGGATGTGACATGGCAGGTCCAAAACATCATTCCCATCCTGATCCTTAACCTTCTTGGGCTTCCATGTGCCCTTGGGTTTTCCCTTGAAGTTTCCCTGGGCCATAGCCAGGGCCTCCCCAGGGGCGGCTGGCTCGGCCTTCCGCTTCTGCTTCCGACTGGAGTTTCCTCCGGTTTCTTGGGCGGCTGATTTGAGTTTGCCACTTCGGAGTCGGTCCTCGTCTTCACCATTAGCGTACTTGGTGGCAATCTCCATCATCCGATTCAGGTACATCTCTCCAGTCCGACCAAACTTCAGATTCAACTCCCTGTATTTGACGCCTTCCTTGAAAGCGCAAACTGCTTGATGGTCTGGCACGTTCTCGACCGAGTGGTGTAGTGTGATCCACCTCTGGATGTATTCTCTCAGTGTTTCATTCGGCTTCTGTACGCAAGACCGCAACTCCGTAAGGCCTGTAGGGCGCTTGCACGTCCCTTCGAAGGTTGTGATAAACACTCGGGCGAGATCCTCCCAAGTGTAAATGCTGCTGGGCGCCAACTGATTCAGCCACGCCCTAGCTGAGCTTTCCAACATGAGAGGTAAATGCTTCATGGCCACCTCATCATTGCCGCCGCCAATCTGCACAGCCACTCGGTAATCTTCGAGCCATGTGTCGGGCTTGGGTTCACCGGTGAACTTGCTGACTCCAGTCGCCAGCCTGAAGTTGGGAAGGATCACCGCGGCCCTGATGGCTCGACTGAAACATTCAGGCCCCGAGGCATGCGCTCTGCTGCCGGTGGGCGTATCTCTGTTGTGGCCCTCTCGATGAGCCCTGTTCCTGTCCACGAAACCTTGAATGAGGATGGATCTTGCGTCAAAGCCTGGGTCCCTGGGGTCGACTGGGATCCTCTGCCCAACATTATGGGGGCGCCTGTCATCTCGATGTCGGGGTGCATACGATCCACTCCTCGGGGGAGGGGATGGCACTCGACGTCTATCATCACAGTCGGGTCGGTGATCATACTGTTCATTCCTCCTGTACTGATCGTGCCGGTCTCCATGTCCCTCACGCCTCGGGGGCGATCTCGGGCTGTGCGCCGACTGGACTGTTTCTGTTGCAACGGATCGACTGTGGATCCTGTCCCGCGACTGAGAAACGGCGGAATCCTGATTTCCCGCCGCTTGGAGCAATGCTCTGATCTGCAACAATCCTCTGCCAGCCTCTGACGGGGAGGGCTGGATTGACTCCGCTATGCGGGCCGCGGCAGCCAAATTCTGAACTGGAGTTCGATATACCTGCGGCGGTGGGAAGAGCTGACGTCGACTGGATTCGGGAGCTTGCTGTCGTCGACTGGACTCGGGAGCCCACTGACGCGCTTGCTCGTCGAGTGCTCGCTGTAGATTCTCCAGTCGAGTGCGCTCGGCCAGATTAGCCAAGCGCGCGTCCTCCACGGCCCGGGCCTCGGGGGTTTCTCCAACAATAGGAGTGTGGAGCGCGTCCATGTTCCGGCGACGAAGCTCCTCTCGCTGTAATGACGTAAGAGGTTCGGGGAGGTATTCATCGTGGGATGCGACGGATCGCCTCTATCCGCACCACTATCAGCGCGATGGAATCCAGGAGGACCGCGTGTCCCCTCGACCGCCAGAACCTCCGCCAAAGGGTCGCTGCTATCGCACTCGGATGCGGTGTCCGCGGAGCCAGTCGACAGATCGAACAGGCCGCAGAGGGATTCGTCGGGCTCGATTGCCGCGACTTGTGGGGCCGCCGAATGGTGGGCCACGGCGTGCTTCACCCACCGCTGGAGTCTCGACCGACCTGAGCGCTTGCGCTGGTGGGAGATGGGGCGGGGAGATGACACGGGAGTCAACCGATATGGGGTCGACGGCTGCCGCAGGAGGACGCCACGAACGCACGCGTGGAAGTGCGTCGCACCGCGGACGGGGAGAGCGTCAACGTCGAGCGGCGCCTCCTGGAGCCAGGCGGAGTCGTCGACGATGAAGGTGAGTGCGCCGAGACGGATCTCGCAGCCCTCTGCCCAAGCTCCGCAGGAAAACATGATCAAATGGATCGGAAAAATCGCAACTTCTCCAATTAGGCGCTAAGACTAATGCCCCACGGTGGGCGCCAACTGTCGTAGTTCTAAGTCTGACAGTGAGGTAGGGGGGTATGTATGAAGAGGCTAGACCTTAGCTATTGGGAAGTTGTAAGCACGCAGGGTTTACGAGTTCAGGCCCTTCTCGGAGGAAGTAACAGCCCTACGTCACGGTGCCCGGAGGCGGTCGATTGAATTATGCGTGTGTAAATGACAGGGGTGCGAACCCTTGATACTGAGGAGGGGGGTGGCTTATATAGAGTTCGCCAGCCCTCTCCTGCCCTCAATAATGCAGGGTTTAAGGTACATTTAAGGTGGGGCGTTACTGATAACGTCCCTAATAAAGTGTCATAATAACCATAAAGACTACTTAATAGCCGACTGTTTGCCTGCGGAGTGACTTCAGGTCTTTTGGTTGGTCGAGTGGTTGACTTCATGGTCGAGTGATAGCTTCTTGGTCGAGTGTCTTCAACCCGTCGAGTGAGATACCTTCAAGTTGATTGAAAGGTGACTTCTTCTAGGGATGTCCTACGGTAGGGCTCTTTAGGACGGCTCCGTGCCCCTACCGTAGGTACATGGCTTCATCAGGCGCCGCCCCCCTTCCCTTGTCCTATTCGGACTAGGAAGGGGAGGGGCGCGCGGCCACCTCTTGCCACCTCTCCTCTTCTCCCTTAAGGCCCATGTAGGCCCAATAACCCCCGGGGGGGTTCCGGTAACCCCCCGGTACTCCGGTAAAATGCCGATTTCACCCGGAACAATTCCGATGTCCAAATATAGGCTTCCAATATATTAATCTTTATGTCTCGACCATTTCGAGACTCCTTGTCATGTCCGTGATCACATCCAGGACTCCGAACTAACTTCGGTACATCAAAATGCATAAACTCATAATAACTGTCATCGTAACGTTAAGCGTGCGGACCCTATGGTTCGAGAACAATGTAGACATGACTGAGACAAATCTCCGGCCAATAACCAATAGGGGGACCTGGATGCCCATATTGGCTCCTACATATTCTACGAAGATCTTTATCGGTCAGACCACATAACAACATACGTTGTTCCCTTTGTCATCGGTATGTTACTTGCCCGAGATTCGATCGTCGGTATCCAATACCTAGTTCAATCTCGTTACCGGCAAGTCTCTTTACTCGTTCCGTAATACATCATCCTGCAACTAACTCATTAGTTGCAATGCTTGCAAGGCTTAAGTGATGTGCATTACCGAGAAGGCCCACAGATACCTCTCCGACGATCGGAGTGACAAATCCTAATCTCGAAATACGTCAACCCAACATGTACCTTTGGAGACACCTATAGAGCACCTTTATAATCACCCAGTTACGTTGTGACGTTTGGTAGCACACAAAGTGTTCCTCTGGCACACGAGAGTTACATAATCTCATAGTCATAGGAACATGTATAAGTCATGAAGAAAGAAATAGCAACATACTAAACGATCGGGTGCTAAGCTAATGGAATGGGTCATGTCAATCAGATCATTCAACTAATGATGTGATCCCGTTAATCAAATGACAACTCTTTGTCTATGGTTAGGAAACATAACCATCTTTGATTAACGAGCTAGTCAAGTAGAGGCATACTAGTGACACTCTGTTTGTCTATATATTCACACATGTATTATGTTTCCGGTTAATACAATTCTAGCATGAATAATAAACCTTTATCATGATATAAGGAAATAAACAATAACTTTATTATTGCCTCTAGGGCATATTTACTTCAGTCTCCCACTTGCACTAGAGTCAATAATCTAGATTACACAGTAATGATTCTAACACCCATGGAGCTTTGGTGCTGATCATGTTTTGCTTGTGGAAGAGGCTTAGTCAACGGGTCTGCAACATTCAGATCCGTATGTATCTTGCAAATCTCTATGTCTCGCACCTGGACTAGATCCCGGATGGAATTGAAGCGTCTCTTGATGTGCTTGGTTCTCTTGTGAAATCTGGATTCCTTTGCCAAGGCAATTGCACCAGTATTGTCACAAAAGATTTTCATTGGACCCGATGCACTAGGTATGACACCTAGATCGGATATGAACTCCTTCATCCAGCCTACTTCGTTCACTGCTTCCGAAGCAGCTATGTACTCCGCTTCACATGTAGATCCCGCTACGACGCTCTGTTTAGAACTGCACCAACTGACAGCTCCACCATTTAATGTAAACACGTATCCGGTTTGCGATTTAAAATTGTTCGGATCAGTGTCAAAGCTTGCATCAACGTAACCTTTTACGGTGAGCTCCTTGTCACCTCCATATATGAGAAACATATCCTTAGTCCTTTTCAGGTAGTTCAGGATGTTCTTGACCGCTGTCCAGTGATCCACTCCTGGATTACTTTGGTACCTCCTTGCTAAGCTTATAGCAAGGCACACATCAGGTCTGGTACACAGCATTGCATACATGATAGAGCCTATGGCTGAAGCATAGGGAACATCTTTCATTTTCTCTCTATCTTCTGCAGTGGTCGGGCATTGAGTCTGACTCAACTTCACACCTTGTAACACAGGCAAGAACCCTTTCTTCGCCTGATCCATTTTGAACTTTTTCAAAATCTTGTCAAGGTATGTTGTTTGTGAAAGTCCAATTAAGCGTCTTGATCTATCTCTATAGATCTTTATGCCTAATATGTAAGCAGCTTCACCGAGGTCTTTCATTGAAAAACTCTTATTCAAGTATCCCTTTATGCTATCCAGAAATTCTATATTATTTCCGATCAGTAATATGTCATCTACATATAATATCAGAAATGCTACAGAGCTGCCACTCACTTTCTTGTAAATACAGGCTTCTCCAAAAGTCTGTATAAATCCAAATGCTTTGATCACACTATCAAAGCGTTTATTCCAACTCCAGAGGCTTGCACCAGTCCATAAATAGATCGCTGGAGCTTGCACACTTTGTTAGCTCCCTTTGGATCGACAAAACCTTCTGGTTGCATCATATACAACTCTTCTTCCAGAAATCCATTCAGGAATGCAGTTTTGACATCCATCTGCCAAATTTCATAATCATAAAATGCGGCAATTGCTAACATGATTCTGACAGACTTGAGCATCGCTACGGGTGAGAAGGTCTCATCGTAGTCAACCCCTTGAATTTGTCGAAACCCTTTTGCGACAAGTCGAGCTTTGTAGACAGTAATATTACCGTCAGCGTCAGTCTTCTTCTTGAAGATCCATTTATTCTCAGTTGCTTGCCGATCATCGGGCAAGTTAACCAAAGTCCATACTTTGTTCTCATACATGGATCCCATCTCAGATTTCATGGCTTCAAGCCATTTTGCGGAATCTGGGCTCACCATCGCTTCTTCATAGTTCGTAGGTTCATCATGATCTAGTAGCATGACTTCCAGAACTGGATTACCGTACCACTCTGGCACGGATCTCACTCTGGTTGATCTACGAGGTTCAGTAGTATCTTGTTCCGAAGTTTCATGATCATTATCATTAACTTCCTCACTTATTGGTGTAGGTGTCACAGAAACAGTTTTCTGTGATGTACTACTTTCCAACAAGGGAGCAGGTACAGTTACCTCGTCAAGTTCTACTTTCCTCCCACTCACTTCTTTCGAGAGAAACTCCTTCTCCAGAAAGTTTCCGAATTTAGCAAGAAAAGTCTTGCCTTCAGATTTGTGATAGAAGGTGTATCCAATAGTTTCCTTTGGATATCCTATGAAGACACATTTCTCCGATTTGGGTTCGAGCTTATCAGGTTGAAGCTTTTTCACATAAGCATCGCAGCCCCAAACTTTCAGAAACGACAATTTTGGTTTCTTGCCAAACCATAGTTCATAAGGCGTCGTCTCAACGGATTTTGATGGTGCCCTATTTAACGTGAATGCGGCCGTCTCTAGAGCGTATCCCCAAAACGATATCGGTAAATCAGTAAGAGACATCATAGATCGCACTATTATCTAGTAAATTACGATTACGACGTTCGGACACACCATTACGCTGTGGTGTTCCGGGTGGCGTGAGTTGCGAAACTATTCCACAATTTTTCAAATGTACACCAAACTCGTAACTCAAATATTCTCCTCCACGATCAGATCATAGAAACTTTATTTTCTTGTTACGATGATTTTCAACTTCACTCTGAAATTCTTTGAACTTTTCAAACGTTTCAGACTTATGTTTCATTAAGTAGATATACCCATATCTACTTAAGTCATGTGTGAAGGTGAGAAAATAACGATATCCGCCACGAGCCTCAACATTCATCGGACCACATACATCTGTATGTATGATTTCCAATAAATCTGTTGCTCTCTCCATAGTACTGGAGAACGGTGTTTTAGTCATCTTGCCCATGAGGCACGGTTCGCAAGTACCAAGTGATTCATAATCAAGTGGTTCCAAAAGTCCATCAGTATGGAGTTTCTTCATGCGCTTTACACCGATATGACCTAAACGGCAGTGCGACAAATAAGTTGCACTATCATTATCAACTCTACATCTTTTGGCTTCTACATTATGAATATGTGTATCACTACTATCGAGATTCAATAAGAATAGACCACTCTTCAAGGGTGCATGACCATAAAAGATATTACTCATATAAATAGAACAACCATTATTCTCTGATTTAAATGAATAACTGTCTCGCATTAAACAAGATCCAGATATAATGTTCATGCTCAACGCTGGCACCAAATAACAATTATTTAGGTCTAATACTAATCCCGAAGGTAGATGTAGAGGTAGCGTGCCGACCGCGATCACATCGACTTTGGAACCGTTTCCCACGCGCATCGTCACCTCGTCCTTAGCCAATCTTCGCTTAATCCGTAGTCCCTGTTTCGAGTTGCAAATATTAGCAACAGAACCAGTATCAAATACCCAGGTGCTACTGCGAGCATTAGTAAGGTACACATCAATAACATGTATATCACATATACCTTTGTTCACCTTGCCATCCTTCTTATCTGCCAAATACTTGGGGCAGTTCCGCTTCCGATGACCAGTCCGCTTGCAGTAGAAGCACTCAGTTTCAGGCTTAGGTCCAGACTTGGGTTTCTTCTCTTGAGCAGCAACTTGCTTGCCGTTCTTCTTGAAGTTCCCCTTCTTCTTCCCTTTGCCCTTTTTCTTGAAACTAGTGGTCTTGTTGACCATCAACACTTGATGCTCATTTTTGATTTCTACCTCCGCAGCTTTCAGCATTGCGAAGAGCTCGGGAATAGTCTAGTACATCCCTTGCATATTATAGTTCATCACGAAGCTCTTGTAGCTTGGTGGCAGTGATTGGAGAATTCTGTCAATGACGCAATCATCTGGAATATTAACTCCCATCTGAATCAAGTGATTATTATACCCAGACATTTTGAGTATATGCTCACTGACAGAACTGTTCTCCTCCATCTTGCAGCTATAGAACTTATTAGAGACTTCATATCTCTCAATCCGGGCATTTGCTTGAAATATTAACTTCAACTCCTGAAACATCTCATATGCTCCATGACGTTCAAAACGTCATTGAAGTCCCGATTCTAAGCCGTAAAGCATGGCACACTGAACTATCGAGTAGTCATCAGCTTTGCTCCGCCAGACGTTCATAACACCAGCAGCAGGCCTGGCACCCAGCGGTGCTTCCAGGACGTAATTCTTCTGTGCAGCAATGAGGATAATCCTCAAGTTACGGACCCAGTCCGTGTAATTGCTACCATCATCTTTCAACTTTGCTTTCTCAAGGAACGCATTAAAATTTAATGGAACGACAGCACGAGCCATCTATCTACAATCAAACATAAACAAGCAAGATACTATCAGGTACTAAGTTCATGATAAGTTTAAGTTCAATTAATCAAATTACTTAAGAACTCCCACTTAGATAGACATCCCTCTAATCCTCTAAGTGATCACGTGATCCAAATCAACTAAACCATGTCCGATCATCACGTGAGATGGAGTAGTTTCTTTGGTGAACATCACTATGTTGATCATATCTACTATATGATTCACGCTTGACCTTTCGGTCTCCGCGTTCCGAGGCCATATCTGTATATGCTTGGCTCGTCAAGTATAACCTGAGTATTCCGCGTGTGCAACTGTTTTGCACCCGTTGTATTTGAACGTAGAGCCTATCACACCCGATCATCACGTGGTGTCTCAGCACGAAGAACTTTCGCAATGGTGCATACTCAGGGAGAACACTTCTTGATAATTTAGTGAGAGATCATCTCATAATGCTACCATCAATCAAAGCAAGATAAGATGCATAAAAGATAAACATCATATGCAATCAATATAAGTGATATGATATGGCCATCATCATCTTGTGCCTGTGATCTCCATCTCCGAAGCACCGTCATGATCACCATCGTCACCGGCGCGACACCTTGATCTCCATTGTAGCATCGTTGTCGTCTCGCCAATATTATGCTTCCACGACTATCGCTACCGCTTAGTGATAAAGTAAAGCATTACATCGCGATTGCATTGCATACAATAAAGCGACAACCATATGGCTCCTGCCAGTTGCCGATAACTCGGTTACAAAACATGATCATCTCATACAATAAAATTTAGCATCATGTCTTGGCCATATCACATCACAACATGCCCTACAAAAACAAGTTAGACGTCCTCTACTTTGTTGTTGCAAGTTTTGCGTGGCTACTACGGGCTTAAGTAAGAACCAATCTCACCTACGCATCAAAACCACAACGATAGTTTGTCAATTTGACTCCGTTTTAACCTTCGCAAGGACCGGGCGTAGTCACACTTGGTTCAACTAAACTTGGAGAAACAGTCACCCGCAAGCCACCTTTGTGCAAAGCACGTCGGGAGAACAAGTCTCGCGTAAGCGTACGCGTAATGTCGGTCCGGGCCGCTTCATCCAACAATACCGCAGAACCAAAGTATGACATGCTGGTAGGCAGTATGACTTATATCGCCCACAACTCACTTGTGTTCTACTCGTGCATATAACATCAAACCATAAAACCTGGCTCTGATACCACTGTTGGGGAACGCAGTAATTCCAAAAATTTCCTACGCACACGCAAGATCATGGTGATGCATAGCAATGAGAGGGGAGAGTGTTGTCTACGTACCCTCGTAGATAGCAACGGAAGCGTTGACACAACATAGAGGAAGTAGTCGTACGTCTTCCCAATCCGACCGATCCAAGCACCGTTACTCAGGCACCTCCGAGTTCTTAGCACACGTACAGCTCGATGATGCTCCCCAGGCTCCGATCCAGCAAAGCTTCGGGGATGAGTTCCGTTAGCACAACGGCGTGGTGACGATGATGATGTTCTACCGACGTAGGGCTTCGCCTAAGCACTACAACGATATGATCGAGGTGGAATATGGTGGCAGGGGGCACCGCACACGGCTAAGGAACAATCACGTGGATCAACTTGTGTGTCTAGGGGTGCCCCCTGCCCTCGTATATAAAGGAGCAAGGGGAGGAGGCGGCCGGCCAGGGTGTGGCGCGCCAAGGGGAGTCCTACTCCCACCGGGAGTAGGACTCCTAGTTGGACTAGGAAAGAGAGGGGGAAATAGGAGGAAGAGAGGAAGGAAAAGGGGGGGGCGCCGCCCCCCTTCCCTTGTCCTATTCGGACTAGGAAGGGGAGGGGCGTGCGGCCACCTCTTGCCTCCTCGCCTCTTCTCCCTTAAGGCCCATGTAGGCCCAATAACCCCCGGGGGGTTCCAGTAACCCCCCGGTACTCCGGTAAAATGCCGATTTCATCCGGAACAATTCCGATGTCCAAATATAGGCTTCCAATATATTAATCTTTATGTCTCGACCATTTCGAGACTCCTCGTCATGTCCGTGATCACATCCGGGACTCCGAACTAACTTCGGTACATCAAAATGCATAAACTCATAATAACTATCATCGTAACGTTAAGCGTGCGGACCCTACGGTTCGAGAACAATGTAGACATGACTGAGAAAAATCTCCGGCCAATAACCAATAGGGGGACCTGGATGCCCATATTGGCTCCTACATATTCTACGAAGATCTTTATCGGTCAGAGCGCATAACAACATACGTTGTTCCCTTTGTCATCGGTATGTTACTTGCCCGAGATTCGATCGTCGGTATCCAATACCTAGTTCAATCTCGTTACCGGCAAGTCTCTTCACTCGTTCTGTAATACATCATTCCGCAACTAACTCATTAGTTGCAATACTTGCAAGGCTTATGTGATGTGCATTACCAAGAGGGCCCAGAGATACCTCTCCGACAATCGGAGTGACAAATCCTAATCTCGAAATACGCCAACCCAACATCTACCTTTGGTGACACCTGTAGAGCTCCTTTATAATCACCCAGTTACGTTGTGACGTTTGGTAGCACACAAAGTGTTCCTCCAGTAAACGGGAGTTGCATAATCTCATAGTCATAGGAACATGTATAAGTCATGAAGAAAGCAATAGCAACATACTAAACGATCGGGTGCTAAGCCAATGGAATGGGTCATGTCAATCAGATCATTCTACTAATGATGTGACCTCGTTAATCAAATAACACTTTTTTCATGGTTAGGAAACATAACCATCTTTGATTAACGAGCTAGTCAAGTAGAGGCATACTAGTGACACTAAGTTTGTCTATGTATTCACAAATGTATTATGTTTCCGGTTAATACAATTCTAGCATGAATAATAAACATTTATCATGATATAAGGAAATAAATAATAACTTTATTATTGCCTCTAGGGCATATTTCCTTCACCTACCATAATCTCTTCGTTCGTTCTCCGCTATTAGTGACTTTGGAGTGACTCTTTGTTGCATGTTGAGGGATAGTTATGTGATCCAATTATGTTATTATTGTTGAGAGGACTTACACTAGTGAAAGTATGAACCCTAGGCCTTGTTTCCTAGCATTGCAATACCGTTTACGCTCACTTTTATCACTTGTTACCTTGCTGTTTTTATATTTTCAGATTACAAAAACCTTTATCTACCATCCGTATACCACTTGTATCACCATCTCTTCGCTGAACTAGTGCACCTATACAATTTACCATTGTATTGGGTGTGTTGGGGATACAAGAGACTCTTTGTTATTTGGTTGCAGGGTTGCTTGAGAGAGACCATCTTCATCCTATGCCTCCTACGGATTGATAAACCATAGGTCATCCACTTGAGGGAAATTTGCTACTGTCCTACAAACCTCTGCACTTGGAGGCCCAACAACGTCTACAAGAAGAAGGTTGTGTAGTAGACATCAATCCCGCAGTCGGTACGCTCCACCGGTCAGAACTTGGTCAATAATGAAGGGACCTTCCCATTTGGGCTCGAGCTTGTTCTTTTTCTTATCCGGCAGGCGTAGAACTAGTTCGCCAACGTTATAAGTTTTGGCCCGTACTTCTCTGCTTTGGTATCTTCGAGCCTGTTGTTGATAATATGCGGAACGGGCTTTGGCTACGTCGCGCTCCTCCTCCAGGGTGTCCAGACTGGCCTGCTGATCGAGCTCGGCTTCTCTTTCTTCGTACATGCGCACTCGAGGTGAGTCATGAATTATGTCACAGGGCAAGACTGCCTCTGCGCCGTACACCATAAAGAAGGGTGTATATTCGGTACTACGATTCGGCGTGGTTCGCAGCCCCCAGAGTACGGAGTCGAGCTCCTCTACCCAGTGCGTGTTAGACTCCATTAAGGAACGCACTAATTTGGGTTTAATGCCACTCATTATAAGACCGTTTGCTCGCTCGACTTGGCCGTTGGTTTGTGGGTGATAGACTGAAGCATAATCGAGCTTGATGCCCATTTTGCTCCACTAGAGTTTTACCTCATCGGGTGTGAAGTTTGTGCCATTGTCAGTGATGATGCTGTGGGGGACGCCATAACGGTGTGCGACCCCAGATATGAAGTCTATCACTGGTCCGAATTCGACTATTTTAACAGGTTTGGCCTCTATCCATTTGGTGAATTTATCCACCATGACCAGTAAGTATTTTTTCTTGTGAGTTCCCCCTTTAAGGGGTCTAACCATGTCAAGCCCCCAGACCACGAAGGGCCATGTAATGGGGATTGTTTGGAGGGCTGTGGGTCGCATGTGGCTTTGATTCGCAAAGAGCTAGCAACCGGCGCAACGTTGGATCAAGTCCTGTGCATCTGCCCGGGCCGTTGGCCAATAGAATCATGTACGGAAGGCCTTGCTTACAAGAGCCCGGATTGCGGCGTGGTGACCGCCGAGTCCGGCGTGGATTTCTGCCAAAAGGTTCCGCCCTTCCTCTTCGGAGATGCACCTTTGAAGGACTCCGGTAGTGCTTTTTTATACAATTCTCCCTCGTGGACCCTGTAGGCCTTAGATCGCCGCACTATGCAGCGTGCCTCATTTTGGTCCTCCGGAAGTTCCTGCCTAGTTAGGTAGGCCAGGAATGGTTCTATCCACGGGGCGATAATGGCCATTACTACGTGGGCTGAAGGTGTTATTTCGGTGGCGGAGCCTCCGATTGTGTTAGAGTGTTCGGTATCGGGCATTTTGGCCGGGTCCGGACTATTGTTACCGGTGTCCCCTTCCCATACTACGGATGGCTTGAACAGCCTTTCCAGAAATATGTTGGGGGGACCGCATCGCGTTTTGCGCCGATGCGGGCGAGGATATCCGCCGCTTGATTGTTTTCCCGAGCCACATGGTGAAATTCGAGTCCCTCGAACCGAGGTGACATTTTTAGGACGGCGTTTTGGTAGGCCGCCATTTTCGGATCCTTGGCGTCAAAGTCTCCATTTATTTGGGATATTACAAGGTTTGAATCCCCACGCACCTCCAGGCGTTGAATGCCCATGGAGACTGCCATCCGAAGACCATGCAACAGAGCTTCGTATTCGGTCGCGTTGTTGGAGTCTATATACAATATTTGCAGTATGTACTGAACGGTATCTCCGGTTGGGGACGTCAGGACGGTGCCAGCCCGTAGACCAACCAGCATTTTAGAACCGTCTAAGTGCATGATCCAATTGGAGCATGCGCCGTACTCTTTAGGGAGTTCGGCCTCCGTCCATTCGGTGACAAAGTCGGCCAATACTTGCGACATAATGGCCCGTCGACGTTTGTATGTTATGTCGAACGGGAGGAGCTCAATGACCCATTTAGCAATCCGGCCCGTAGCGTCGCGGTTGTTTATAATATCATTAAGTGGCACTTCCGAGGCTACTGTAATCAAACACTCTTGAACATAGTGTCGCAGCTTCCGGGATGCCATGAATACCGCATAGGCTATCTTTTGATAATGTGGGTACCGTGATTTGCATGGAGTGAGGATAGTGGATACATAGTATACCGGCTTTTGAAGAGGGAATTTATGCCCGTCAGCTTCTCGTTCGACGACGAGCACTAGGCTTACAACTTGATGAGTTGCCGCAATGTACAACAACATTGGTTCGCCGATGTTTGGCGCGGCCAGGATTGGGTTGGTTGCCAAAATGGCCTTTATTTTTTCCAATCCGGCTATGGCAGCGTCCGCCCACTCAAAGTGTTTGGTGCGCCGAAGGAGGCGATAAAGGGGTAAAGCCTTTTCTCCTAAGCGAGAGATAAAGCGGCTTAGAGCCAACTGTGACAAAGCTCGGATTTTGGCCGGATTAGCTTCAATACCTCTACTGGAGACAATGAAACCCAGGAGCTTTCCGGCTGGTACGCTGAAAACGCATTTTTCCGGATTGAACTTGATGTCGTATGTTCGGAGGTTGTCGAATGTGAGCCTCAAGTCATCTATCAAAGAGTCGACGTGCTTGGTTTTGATGACCACATCGTCTACGTATGCCTCTACTGTTTTGCCGATTTGTTTGTCCAGACATGTCTGAATCATGCGCTGATATGTTGCGCCGGCGTTTTTGAGCCCAAAAGGCATTGTGTTGAAACAGAAGGGACCGTATGGTGTGATGAATGCCGTTGCGGCTTGGTCGGACTCCGCCATCTTGATTTGGTGGTAACCGGAGTATGCGTCGAGGAAACACAATGACTCGTGTCCTCCGGTAGCATCGATAATTTGATCGATGCAGGGGAGGGGGAAGGGATCCTTTGGGCAAGCTTTATTGAGGTCCTTGAAATCGACACAATTGCGCCAGGATTTATCCTTCTTTGGTTCCATCACCAGGTTTGCTAGCCAGTCCGAGTGTTTTATCTCTCTGATGAATCCGGCCTCCAATAACTTGGCTAGTTCCTCTCCCATGGCCTGTCTCTTAGGTTCGGAGAAACGCCGAAGAGCTTGCTTGACCGGCTTCAATCCATTTAGGATATTGGGGCTATGCTCGGCCAGCCTACGTGGGATTCCTGGCATGTCTGAGGGGTGCCGGGTGAATATGTCCCAATTCTCGCGCAGGAACTCTCGTAGTGCGGCGTCCATGGCGGGGTTTAACTGTGCCCCGATGGAGGCTATTTTTGTACGGTCCGTTGGGTGGACTTGGAATTTGACTATTTCATCCACTGGTTTAAAAGAGGTGGACTTGGATCTCTTATCGAGTATCACGTCGTCCCTGTCCACTGTGGAGCGTAGCGTGGTTAATTCCTCGGCCGAGATAGCTTCGGATAATGCCTCGAGGGCCAGTGCGGCTATTTTGCTTTCGGCGCGGAGTGTTGTGTCCGGATCACTCGCGAGGGTGATGATTCCATTGGGCCCGGGCATTTTGAGCTTCATATACCCATAATGGGGTACAACTTGGAAGATCGTGAACGCCTCACGTCCTAAAAGGGCGTGGTATCCACTGCTGAACGGGGCCACTTGAAATGTAATTTCTTCGGACCTATAATTCTCTGGCGTACCAAATACCACATCTAGTGTGATTTTCCTTGCGCATTGTGCCTCCCGACTGGGTATGATTCCCCTGAAGGTTGTGCTACTTTGCTCAATGCGATTCCAGTCTATTTCTATTTTTTGAAGAGTTTCCTCGTAGATGAGGTTTAATCCGCCGCCGCCATCCATGAGTACTTTGGTGAGTCGAAAGCCGTCCACAATTGGACTGAGGACCAGTGCGACTGGTGCTCGGGCTGTTTGGAATTTAGGTTCATCACTGGCATTGAAGGTAATAGCTGTGTCACTCCATGGATTTATTGCTGCTACGTGGCAGATTTCGGCCATGCTGCGGAGTGTTTGCTTGCGCCTATTATTTGACGCAAAGGTCTCAAAGACTGTTAACACCGTATTGTTATCCACGTGATGGTGCTCTGTGGCATTTGGGATAAGAAGATCCTCACCACTTTTGGCCACCTGCCGGAGTATCCAACATGCTCTAAGGTTGTGCGTTGGTATTGTGTCCGTTGTACTACGAATTTTGCAGGGTTCGTTAAGCCATCCCTCCAGTATGGTTCCATGCCCTGTAGAGGATTTTTGTTTCTTTGCAACTAGCTCGGGTGTCTTACGATAGTGCACCCTTTTACTTCGGACTGGGTGTGTATTCGGAGCCGGATTATCCCAAAATTTTGTTTCGGTTTTCCAGGCGTTTTCCATCGCACAGTACTTTCGTACTATGGACGCCAAGTCAGCGAAGCGTGATATGTTACGGCGACTTAAGGAGTTAAGGATTCCCTTGTCCGTGCAATTATTGCAGATTGCATCTTCCTCGCGACAGTCCTTAACCTTGTTCATCACAAGGAGGAATCTGGCCCAATAATGATGTACTATTTCATGGGGCTCTTGCCTGATGTGGGAAAGATCGTTTATGTCTGGGTGGGTGGGTGGATTTGAGTCCAAACCCCTACCCGATTTGAGACCCAGGGGCCGAGGAGTTTCCAATCTTGGAAGTTCGGGTTCCGGAGTGTTACCCGATAAGTCTGGCCAGCTGCCTGATTCTAGGTTCAAGGCTTGGGTGAAGTCCTCCCGTAAGCCGGTATCCGGCTCGAAGAGCTCGGGAATCCGGACATAATTAGTCCTCAAAATAGAGGAAGAGTTGCCGCATTGTTCCTCCACCACCGCAACATGATGGGTGACCGATGGAGAGTTAATCTCCCTTTGATCGGGTTTAAGCCCAATACGATCATAGTCCGTAGCGACTCCCAAGGCGGCGATGCGATCCAAGAGTTCGTTTAGGGAAGAGAGCTCCATTGGATCCATCTGCTCGGCGACTTCCGAGCCGATGTGGAGGCTGTTTTTGATGACCCGATAAGTCATCGTCGGTGCAGCGGCCGAATGGGCAGTCATGACGAAACTGCCAAGCCGGAGAGTTTCGCCGACAGCGAGAGCTCCCCCTGCGATAATGTTGCTTTAAACAACGAGACGAGGCATCCTTCCTTACGACGACATCACAGAGGAACTCTCAATGAAAGCACCAATGTCGGTGTCAAAACCGGCGGATCTCGGGTAGGGGGTCCCAAACTGTGCGTCTAAGGTGGATGGTAACAGGAGGCAGGGGACATGATGTTTTCCCCAGGTTCGGGCCCTCTTGATGGAAGTAAAACCCTACGTCCTGCTTGATTTATTCATGATGATATGCGTATTACAAGAGTTGATCTACCACGAGATCAGAGAGGCTAAACCCTAGAAGCTAGCCTATGGTATGATTGTATGTTGTCCTACGGACTAAAACCCTCCGGTTTATATAGACACCGGAGGGGGCTAGTGTAACGCCCCACATGTAACCTTCCCCAATTGTACTCCGACTCATGCCGTTTCCGGCATTAAGTTATATTTAATTCTCGGGTTCGGGTCTTTGTCTCCGTGTGTTGTTTCGTTTTTCGTGCATCTCATATCATGTCATCACGTGCATTGCATTTGCATACATGTTCATCTCATGCATTCGAGCATTTTTCCCGTTGTCCGTTTTGCATTCCGGCGCTTCGTTCTCCTCCGGTGGCCATTTATAGCTTTCTTTCGTGTGTGGGGATTAAACATTTCCGGATTGGGCCGAGACTTTCCATGCGGCCTTGGTTTACTACCGGTAGACCGCCTGTCAAGTTTCGGGTCATTTGGACTTCGTTTGATACTCCAACGGTTAACCGAGGGACCGAAAAGGCCTCGTGTGTGTGCAGCCCAACACCCCTCCATTTTGGCCCAAAACCCACCAAACTCAGCTCCATCATCTCGGTCGTTCGATCACGATCGTGTGGGCGAAAACCGCACCTCATTTGGACTCTCCTAGCTCCCTCTAGGTCTATATATAGACCCCCTCCTCCAAATCCCGGATCCCCCTCTCCAAACCCTAAAAACTCCCTCCGGCGCGCCGGACACGTCCGGCCGCACCGGACATACCGCCGCCGCCAACCGCCTCCTGCCACGTGGCCCCCGCGCCACCTCCACCGGCCGCGGCCCGCCAGGCCCGTTCCCGGCCCCCGCGCCGCCTCGCCCGGGCCGCCGCCTCCTCCCGAGCGCCGCCGCCTCCCGCTGCTCTCCTCCGCGCGCCGCCCCGCCGACCGGACCGCGCCACCGCGGGCGCCTCACCGGAGCCCGCGCCGGCCGACCCCGCCGCCACACCACGCCGGCTCGCCGCCGCCGCCACGCCACCGGCCACCGCCGCCTCGAAGTCGCCGCCCCGGCAAGCCCCCACGTCGGCCGGCCAAGCCCCGGCCTCCTTTTCCTCTCCGACGCCGGCGACACCAACTCCGGCGACCTCGAAGTCCGCGCCATGAACAGTGCTTCGGGCTGGATCTGGATCTGAGAAGATTCCGGTTGACTTTTGACCTAATTCCTTAATGTTTCATGCCATGTTTGACTACCCATAACTTTGCATCCGTAGCTCCGATTTGGGCGTATGATATGTCAAATTCTTCGTCTCGACGAGCACATCATTTCATTCCATTGCATCATTTGCATTTGAGGTCATCTTGTTGCCCAAAATACTGTTGGAAGGAGGCATGTTGAGTTAAATTGCAGATCCGTTAGTCCAACATGCACTTTTGTCATTTTTGCCATATTTAATCCGTGCATGATATGCCTGTGCCCCTTTGGGATGAATTGTTAAGCATGTTGTCTTTTTCCAGAGGTGCCTTCCATGTATTTTTAGGATATGTGTGTTGTCTTGTGCAAGCTTGCGAAGAGGGCTACCTGAGATTTCAGATTTCAGGGACTTAGTGATTTTCACAAAGTCTGAGCCGTTTTAGTTCACGATGCTATATGTTCGGCTTGTTTCCTAGTGATCCGTGCCTCTTTTGAGGATGATCAGTAAGAGTGATTTGTTATGCTTGTTGTGCTAAATCCATCCATGTCTTTACTTGTTATGTTGGAGCACTCTAGGTTGACTCAATCGAGCTCAACTTTTGGATAGTTGCTGTTTTGGGCAGATCGTTAACTCTTTTGTGATTTTGCCGGAGTGATTGCTAGTGATCCATGCATGCTATGCCATTGTTCTTGCCATGTCTAGCTAGCATTTTGTGCCTTCTTAATGGATATATGCTTGCCTTGCCATGACTTGCACCGTAGTGAGAGCATCGAGCTCGTTTATATGCCTTCGTGAGTTATTATTTCAGCATGTCCCAGTTTTCACTAAGTCTGAAAACTGATTGTGTTTCATCGATGTTCGTGTACTCGGTAGAGTATTTTGTGAACCCTTTTGGCCCCAGGTCATGTTGGGTGTTTTGTTAAGCTTGTTGAGTAGCTCCATGCCATGCTCTTACTTGCCATGTTCAGCTTTTCCTTCATGTTGTTTTGCTGCTCCGAAGTGAGCATCGTGGTCTGAAATTTCAGACTAGCATTAATTTCGCTAAGTCTGAAATCTGTTTTGTTTATTCAGTTTTGCCATGCTTGTTTGAAGCCCTTAGTGAATGAATTTGCCTATGCCTCAGTCATGATGTTTCGTTAAGCTTGATGAGTACATCACTGCCATGTAATTTGTTTTCATGTTGGGTGGCTGTAGCATGTTCATTTTGTTGCATTTAGGAGGCATGTTGCTGTAAATTGCAGATTGGTTCGTTTAGTAAAACGCTTGCCATTTCTTAACCGTAGCTCCGATTGCCATGATCTTTATATCGTTTTCAGTGGATTTCTTCCCCTCTATCCAGTGGCACACTTGGATTTCCAAGTTGAGGCCAGGTTCATGCATTTCCTGTTACATGTTGCATTCTTGCATCCCGCATCGCAACCCGCATAGCATATCATCTTTGCATCTTATTGGTTGCCTTTGCACGTGGTTGATTGTATCCTTGTTGCTTGTTTGTGTTGTTGGGTAGAGCCGGGAGACGAGTTCACTAACGAGGAGCCCGTTGAGTTTGCTTTTGAGGATCCAGTCAATTCTGACAACCGTGCAGGCAAGATGATCACACCCTTGAAATCACTACTATCTTTGCTATGCTAGTTTGCTCGCTCTTTTGCTTTGCCAATGCTACGATGCCTACCACTTGCTTGTCAGCCTCCCAATTGCCATGTTTGAGCCTCTAACCCACCTTTGTCCTAGCAAACCATTGATTGGCTATGTTACCGCTTTGCTCAGCCCTTCTTATAGCGTTGTTAGTTGCAGGTGAAGATTGGAGCCGTTCCTTGTTGGAACATTTATTTACTTGTTGGGATATCACTATATTGCTATGTTATCTTTACTCATCTATATACTTGGTAAGGGGTGGAAGGCTCGGCCTCTCGCCTAGTGTTTTGTTCCACTCTTGCCGCCCTAGTTTCCGTCATATCGGTGTTATGTTCCCGGTTTGTTGCGTCCCTTACGCGGTTGGGCTATAATGGGAACCCCTTGATAGTTCGCCTTGATTAAAGCTTTTCCAGCAATGCCCAACATTGGTTTTACCATTTGCCACCTACCCTTTTCTTTCCCTTGGGTTTCCGGAACCCGAGGGTCATCTTTATTTTAGCCCCCCACGGGCCAGTGCTCCTCTGAGTGTTGGTCCGGAACGTCAGCCGCCGGTGGCCACCAGGGGCAACTCTGGGCTGGCCTACCGGAAGTTTGGACAATCTGAGTGTGCCCTGAGAAAGAGATATGTGCAGCTCCTATCGGGATTTGTCGGCGCATTCGGGCGGTGTTGCTGGACTAGTTTTGACCTGTCGAATCATCTTGTTGTACCGGGATACCGAGTCTGATCGATGGGTCCTGGGTGGAGGTCTATTCCTTCGTTGACCGTGAGAGCTTGTTATGGGCTAAGTTGGGACCCCCCTGCAGGGATTGATCTTTCGAAAGCCGTGCCCGCGGTTATGGGCAGATGGGAATTTGTTAATGTCCGGTTGTAGATAACTTGAACTTAATTAACTAAAATGAATCAACTGCGTGTGTTGCCGTGATGGCCTCTTCTCGGCGGAGTCCGGGAAGTGGACACGGCGTTGGAGTTATGCTTGCGTAGTCTGCTCTATTTAGTTACCGCTCGTGCCTTGCCTTCTCTTCTCGCTCTCTTTTGCGAATAAGTTAGCCACCATATATGCTAGTCGCTTGCTGCAGCTCCACTCACATAACCCCTTCCTTGCCTATTAAGCTTAAATAGTCTTGATCGCGAGGGTGCGAGATTGCTGAGTCCCTGTGGCTCACAGATTACTATTATACCAGATGCAGGGACCGATGATACTCCTCCGGATGGCGCGTTCGAGCTGAAGTGGGAGTACGATGAGGACTCTCAGCGATACTATGTTTCTTTTCCTGATGATCAGTAGTGGTGCCTGCTCGGGGTTCGATTCAGGGTTTAGTCGCATGTTGGGGGGTCTTTTCTATTTTGGCGCCGTAGTCGGGCCATGAGTGTTTGTATGATGGATGCTATTTATGTACCTTGATGTGACGTGGCGAGTGTAAGCCAACTATTATTATTATTCCCCTTTATATTTATATGTACATGGGTTGTGTGAAGATTGCCTCACTTGCGACATATGCCTTCAATGCGATTATGCCTCTAAGTCGTGCCTCGACACGTGGGAGATATAGTCGCATCGAGGGTGTTACAGCTAGGGTTACACAAGGTCGGTTACAAAGGAGGAGATATACATATCCGTATTGCCTAGCTTGCCTTCCACACCAAGTAGAGTCCCATCCGGACACGAGACGAAGTCTTCAATCTTGTATCTTCATAGTCCAATAGTCCGCCAAAGGATATAGTCCGGCCGTCCGGATACCCCCTAATCCAAGACTCCCTCAAAGACGTTGAACCTAACAAAAACAAAAACAGAATCCCTCCTGCCAGCAGGGAGCCGAAGTCCTCCGCACCTCCAAGCCGCAAAGGACAACGAAGATGGGACAAACCAGTGGCAGCGCCAACACCAAAGACCAACACCGATCGAATCCATCGAGATCTGACGACGTCGCACCTCCACACGCCCTCCGACAATGCTAGATGCATCATCAGGGTGGAGATAGAATATGGGAGACATTATTCCTGCTGAGGGCTCGATATATAGCCCCAACCAAGACGTTGAACCTAACAAAAACAAAAACAGTATCCCTCCCGCCAGCAGGGAGCCGAAGTCCTCCGCACCTCCATGCCGCAAAGGACAACGAAGATGGGGCAGACCGGTGGCAGCGCCGACACCAAAGACCAACACCGAACAAATCCCTCGAGATCCGATGACGTCGCACCTCCACAAGCCCTCCGACAATGCTAGATGCATCATCGTGGCGGAGATAGAATGTGGGAGACATTATTCCTGTTGAGGGCTTGATATATAGCCCCAACCAAGACGTTGAACCTAACAAAAACGAAAACATAATCCCTCCCTCCCGCCAGCAGGGAGCCGAAGTCCTCCGCACCTCCATGCCACAAAGGACAACGAAGATGGGCAGACCGGTGGCAGCGCCGACACCAAATACCAACACCGACCGAATCCCTCAAGATCCGACGACGTTGCACCTCCACACGCCCTCCGACAATGCTAGATGCATCATCGGGGAGGCGATAGAATGTGGGAGACATTATTCCTGCCAGTGGCGGCGCCAGGAAATGAATGCTGGTATTCATGAAATTTTTTTTGCTCCAAATATAGTATATGAACCAAACAACAGACCACTCAATTTCAGTTTTACAAGTAATCACTGCAAAATCTTCAGATTTCTTTAAAAAAAAAGAAAGTATACCTTGGTGGATGCTAAACTAGATGTAGATCAGTAGATGGATGCAGAATGTCCAGGGCGGAGCCGTGGAGGTGAGCCGGGAGGGGTTGGGCGCCTATTTGGGCCGGGGAGCCGCCAGCCGGGAGGCCGGAAGCGGACCGGCGACTGGCGGAGCCGCGCCGCCGAAGAGGCCGGTGCAGAGCGGCAAAGGGTCGGAGGGCATCTAGGCAAGGGCAGGCCAGCAGGGGAGGGAGAGGGAGAGGGCCGCCGGAGGGGAGGGGACCGAGGGGAGAGGCGAGGGAGGAAGGTGAGGGCCGACCAGGCCGCCGGAGCCGGACCTGATTCCAAGGGAGGTTAAATCGGGGGAGCTAGGTTTGGGAAAAGGGGATCGATTGAATCGTGGGCTCAGCCGCTCGGATCAGTACTGAATCGAGCGAGGGAGACGAGCCGCTCGCGCGCCTGTAGCCAGACGCTAACTCGGTCGTGTCTGCTCCCGTGCGTAGCTTTTTGCCGTGGCCCTATTCATTCTAGGATACTAGATGATACCCCGCACGTTGCTGCAGGAATTTTTAGCACTACATGATAAGTATTTATGATGTAAGAAATAATAAAATCCTAAAAATGTATTTTTTTAACCTTCGATGAAACAATATGAAAAGCTAGGAGAATTAGTATATTGTAGAGTATCTCCATACTTGCTTAGATTTTTTCTGATAATAATTCAAGGTAATATAATTTGGTTATCTATTAGTAGTGCATCAGAGCAAAAAGAAATTCATGCTAATTTGCGAGCCTTGCGTGTTAATATGCCAAAATAGAAATTAGCTTCGATTGTCCACTATGATAAAAAATTTGGGTGGAAAATTAACCAAAGGTACAAAAAATGTCATGGTTACTAAGTAGGGCAACAAATATACTCCATGTTCAACATCTTATTTAAAAGACTCCTATCCAGCATAGAACAATTAAAGTTTAGGAGAATCATAAATGGCCATAATTGATCCTCTCACCAAGGATTGTCATTAACACCAGAACAATCAAATAGTGATATTCCAAATTATTCATACATTTTTAAAACAAAGCTATAACCTGAGAGAAGATTGTATATTATAATTATACACAATTGGTTGAAAACATAACATCACTTATTACTATTCTAGCATAGATAAATAATAAAATGATATCATCTATCTTCAAACCAGAAACACACCAACAGTCTTATTTGTCATCACAGTTAGGGAGTAGACATGACTGGGTATAAAACCTTGTAACATTTGCAAATTTTTATTACCACAACATGGACGAATTGCATAAAGGAAAAAATGAAATAACAATGCCAATAGCAATAATAGTCTCTTTTTAAGGATTTTTATGAAAAAAGCATAGCAGTTTGTTCTGCAGAAGCGTGAATGAGGCAATTGAATGGAGTGAACATATTGGTAGTTGTGTTACCTTCATACAGTGCAAATCTCTACTCCTAATGGACGAATTGGTTGAATAGTCCCCGCCCCCCACTTTCAACCGGTTTATTTTCAACCGGTTTTTCTTCGTCCCACCTCCCACCAGCCCCTCCCACCGGTTTTTCTCTTTTCTCGTCTGACCGGCAATACTCGACGTATTTATGGTAATCAATCATAATTAATCCACGCATAGTAATAAATCGATCCAGGTATGGTAAGGTCATAACTCAGGAACTTTTGAATATGGTAATTATATGGTAACAAATTTAAATTACCCCAAAGGCTATCAATCCAGGTATGGTAAGGCCATAACTCGGGAAATATCGAATATGGTAATAAATTTAAATTACCACCAGGTACGGTAAGGCTATCGATCCAGATATGGCACGCCCTCACCTGATCACCTATCACAATCTCCAGCCCCACGTACGCACCAACGTATTTATGGTAATCAATCATAATTAATCCACGTATAGTAATAAATCAATCCAGGTATGATAAAGTCATAACTCAGGAAATTTTGAATATGGTAATTATATTGTAATAAATTTAAATTACCCCAAAGGCTATCAATCCAGGTATGGTAAGGCCATAACTCTGGAAATATCGAATATGGTAATAAATTTAAATTACCACCAGGTATGGTAAGGCTATCGATCCAGGTATGGCACGCCCTCACCTGATCACCTATCACAATCTCCAGCCCCACGCACGCACCAACGTATTTATGGTAATCAATCATAATTAATCCACGTACAGTAATAAATCAATCCAGGTATGGTAAGGTCATAACTCAGGAAATTTTGAATATGGTAATTATATGGTAATAAATTTAAATTACCCCAAAGGCTATCAATCCAGGTATGGTAAGGCCATAACTCAGGAAATATCGAATATGGTAATAAATTTAAATTACGACCAGGTATGGTAAGGCTATCGATCCAGGTATGTCATGCCCTCACCTGATCACCTATCACAATCTCCAGCCCCACGCACGCACCAAAGAACCCACCCGGCACCAAACGCAGCTCCTCTCGATCCCCTCGAGTAAACGCCGCCACCGTCGTGCGATCTTCCTGACACAGACGCCGTCGCCGCCTCCTTCCCACCTACGGCGTCCCTCACGTCCATGGTGACGGCACTCGCGTCCTACACTGACCCTCCGCCTCATATAGGTTGGTCGTTGATGGAGTGGGATGTGCCGCTGCGGTTTGGGGAGGCGCAATCACGATCTGGTTGGGATCTCAGTGTGGACTCGTTCTCTGCGATGAAGGATGGCGCTGCCTCCCTGGCAAATGGGATCGAAGGAAGGGGCTCTATGTCGTGAATGTTGGCGAGGCAGCGGCCGAAGGCGAGCCCGACGGTGAGCACGGGTGTTCGTCCCATGAAATAGGCGGCCACGGAGGGCGGATCTGAGGCCACCCCAATCGCCGGTGGCCCTTCCTCCCATCGCTCATCGCCTCCATTCTCTCTCTCCTCTAAATCTTTGTCGCCCCTGCCTGATTCTGGCCGACGCCATCCGGCTCTCGCATCGACCACCACCAGCACGGCTACGGACGAGGCGCAACCGCAGACGCCGCCGCCGCCACCCTCATCCACCTCCTCCACCATCCTTCCCAGCCGTCGCCGGGGGCACCCGCCATCTGCGCTCTAGCCCACCCGCTCCCTCCTATCCCCTCCCCCTGCCTGCCAGCACCGTGATCCATCGCACAGATGGCAGGTACTACAACGACCTCCTCCCCAGCGGATCCGGCCTCCTCCGATGGAGATCCATCCTGGGCACCGCCTTATTCTCATGCGTGCACGTCTATATCAACGTCTCATTCCACTTCACCTGAGCCTTTACCTTCCCACCTCTGCTTCAGATCCACATCACTTTGCAAGGTATGTGCTTGATTGTTCCAAACTGGATCGATGGATTGTGCAAGGTACTTTGGGTGTCGTCATTGACGGCAATTGTCACACCATGCTACCATCCAGTGGCGGATCCAGGAATTAAACTTAGCCGGGGCGGAATATTTAAGGTGCAAATTTTTTCATTGACAAATGTAAGTCCGCTGAACCAAACCTCATAAAATTCAAATATGAAGCTAGATCGACGGTAAAATTGACATAACCAATGATGTAGAACAGTTCAAGATTCTCAACAACTAGGTGATGTAATCACCAAAAATCACAAAATCTAATATGAACATGCTGCGAGGAAAATCATGACCATACTGCTGATATGGGTCTTTCTTCAAATATTCCCTCCTCGCTGCATCTTTGAATTCTAGAGCAGAATAATCACAAATTTGTTTTCGGAGTCCCGGATCATGTTGAATTATAATAGAAGTTCGCAAAGTGTTATCATGAGAACCCTGCTTAGATACTTCAGGTTCATGAACAAGATCTTCTACAATGTTTGCATCCGAGGTTTTATTGGATGAAATGTTTGCATCAGTTTCATGAACAGGAACAAGAGCTTGAGATTCATTAGTAAGGTGATTTCCAAAATAAGTAGCAATTGGTTTCATTTTTTTACAAAATCCTACATTACAACATAACCATGTATAGCACTGGATTGCAGCAATTGGTTCCAAAATAAGCAGCAATTTGTAGTTGGGTACACATTGAAGATCAACATCAGAAGAAAATGGATTGGAGTTGGACTACCTGCTGATTGCACTTGCTGATTTTGCAAACTATAGTTGCGCGTTTGCACGAGTTAGATGCTCTGCCGCCGCTGCCTCCTCCCAGACCCGGGACATCTTCTTTTGGTTCGCCCCATCCGCGGACCTAGATCTGGATCAGGTGCCCGGCGGCTGGCGGACGGTGGCTGGCGGTCCGGCGAGGCAGAGCTCTGTGGCGGCGAGTCGGCGAGTCGGCGGCAGCTAGGTTGGTCTCGCTGGGCGCTGGCTGCATGGCTCGATTTTGGGGTTTACTAGGATTGCATGTACGTGTTCGGTGGATTGGGGCGTGGCCGCTAGCATATTGGGGTTATGGGCTGCTACTGGGCTTGTGTTTGACCGTGCAGTCCAGTGCAAGTCCCCGCATGTATCAGCCCATGTAGCAAACGAAACGTATTTTTCGTATACGGGGATTTCGGCGACCCGGGGCGGCCGACCATAGTCGCCCCTACCGTGGCGCCGCCACTGCTACCATCGGAGGGGTCCCTCATCGATCATTAGGGTCTTCCGAACTGCACGAGCTCCATTGAGAAGGATGTTTTTAATTCTGGTTTTGCCTACATGCTTTCTTTGCCTGTATCTACTTAGCTAATGTCTTCTTATAGATAGTAGCTGCTGAAGTGGTGATCAAAGTTGTTCACTATAAGGAAACAACCATAATAATAAAAGTGTATATTCCCTGACCTTTGACCTGAAGTACTTTTTCATTAGAAACTTGCAACAGCCAGGCATTGAAATTAGCAACAGCTTCGTACGTACTGAACTAATTTGCAGCAACACGTACTGAACTAAGTTAGGTTATGCTCATCGTTCCAACATGCTTAGTGATAACCACCTAGCAAGCTGATCAAACATGAAAAAATTGAAGTGCTACTGCTAATCGTACTATTCTGAATGTGAAAATCTATTTAATTGGTTCTTCTCTAATTGTACACTTGCATAAATCTCAGATCTTGCAAATTACAGTATAACCATAAAAGTCATGCTTTGACTCCTATAGGGCCTTTTGCACTTTAATATGACTAATAATTTGCCTTAATATCACAGATTGTATTACTACCTTTCTAAGTGAATGACATTCAAGAAGGTCATTAAATAAAACCAAGAAATCCTTCTGGTATTGGAGTGTAGGAAAGTTGAGACTATAAAACCAAAAGGTTATATTTACGTTCATTAGAGAAGGTTCTTTACTTTTCATAGGAAAACACAAAATGTTGCGATGTAGAGTCTAGGTGGTGGGCCTCCTTGATCCACTTGGTGGATGAGGGCGACTCCAGTCCTGGCACCCATAGTGCCAGTGATCCAAAAATCATAGGGCCTGGATATAGCTCTAGCAAACGTATGCGGCTTGCGCATCGAGCTTGGTCGTCTCGAGCATGGATATAGGCGAGTTGTAGACCAAGAGCTGGTACAGAGATAGGCGAGTTGTAGACAAGAGCTGGTGGGCAGTAAGAAACGCATGCACACCAAAGAACAAATCTGAGTCACATGCCTACTTCTATTGGTTTCTACAAAGAGCGGCTAGCTTAGATCTTAGACCAGTCGGTCACTGTCGAGGTCGCCAAGGTGATCTTACAGCACCGCCGTGGGGATTTCTCATGATTTTATGTAGGCAAGCCGCAAGCGGTGGTGGCGATTGGCTGGGTGGTGTCGCTGCCTTGGGAAGAGACAAAGTGATGGTAAAAGTAAGCAGGATCCGATGATTCTTCCGTGGGGATAGCCAAAGTCAAGATGTCGACTACAGACTCGTCGCAGACTTGCAGTGAACCTGGATGTGGCGAGCCTGATTTGTGGATCGATGGCGGGTCTTGACTTTGTTAGGCTGGGATTGGATGGTTGCGGAGGATGGTGTGCTTGGTTGGGTTCCCATGGAAGAATGTGGCCTCCTCGTGGATCTGGTCATGCCCATCCTAGAGAACATTGTGTCCCTAGCTCCCTCGAGGAGCAAGGACAGTGCAAGCGGCAGCAGGGGGTAGGGGTAGATGTCGGGAGGGATGTCGGCGGCTGCTCGAGGTCATCATGATGAAACCCTTGACGTCCCATCTTCATCAATGGAAGTGGAAGAGCACGAAGTCGAGATTGGATAGGAGTTTGAATTCTTTTTGGCACCGATCGGTTCCCCACTTTAGAGATGTATTTTTTTTGCGTGCGAGCAAACAGTGGGTTGATTCTAAAAGTGATAGGCACTTTTCAACAGAAGTGCATGACGGACCAAAAATATAACCTCATTTTATTCGTTTGATAGATATCGTATTATTCGTTGTTGTTCGTTCGGTGAAATTTCCTAATATTTGATTGTTGTGTTTCTAATTAGAGCAACCCATAATCACCCAATATGAGGGGATGATAAATGAAAGATATTGATTATAAATTTTGAAGAGCCCGTGGCAACGCACGGGCGTTATACTATTACTTAATAAAAGCTTCATTTTTTAAGATTAACGTCCTCACTCTATTTATTCATGAAGTTCAGGGATTTCAAATTACATGCAGGATACTATCAGGTGGCACATGCAGCCATACTTTACAAAGATCATTCGAGACCCCTTCCTTTGTTATCATATGCGTCGTCGTGTTTCCTTCTCGATGAACCCTCATTTACAAACAGTAGCTTGATCTCCTCAACATCCGGCCCCAGCACAGAGAAATTCTTGTGTTGATCATTTCGCACAGAAGCTACAACCCTGCAATCAATTATGAAAGCTTCAATTTATGGAAGGAAATGTATAACATATCATTATGTAAAACAAATGCAAATATGATTTTTATTTTATTTGTATAATATCTGGAAAAATTCCCTTTTAAATTTACACTTGAAGCCACTAGTCGATTAACCTGCAACTCATATCCACAACAATATTTATAGAATCTTTGATTTTGAATGATAAATCTGAAACACATGGCTAATCTAGCACCGTGCTAGCTCGCCAGGCTAGATGATGTTCAGATAGAAGAGTACTACTGAAACACACGTGCCTAATAAACCATCTATTCGGGTATTGGGATCGTTCTGATGACATTCATAGTGGAATAGTACTGTCGGTCAGCAACATACCTGAAAATGACCAAAGGAATATGCCTTGATTAACAAAACAATCAAAGCAAAAAAAACTAATAAAATTCATACTAAACTACACGTGTGTGCATGTATGAGAGAGAGAGATGTGGGATTGTAGTTGCACGTTGTTAATGGTACTCCAGTTCACCTGTTTATTCCTTCCAATCAGCGCCTTATACAAAATAAAAAGAAGAGAGATCAGTACGACCAATATAAAGAAAAACAAAACGAAGAGGAATCAGAGATTGTTGTTTAATGCTTGCCGGGAGTGCTTGCATTAGAAAGGATTGGGGATTAGAAAGACTGACCGGACTTGCTGGGCGGAAGAGACGGCTAGAGACAGAACGGATCTGCCTTCTAAAAAATGCTTCCTACCGCACACAAATCAGAGCTTCCAACCCAAACAAACTGCAGATCGTTAGAATTTGTGGAGATAGAGAGGAAGGAGAGTCCCCACCTTTTAGCATAGGTGATGTTGGAGGAGGACGATAACGGTGGGACGTGTGGCTCGCCTGGAGCTCTGTTCGACATCGGGGCGCGGGCTTGGGTCAGCACTGTCTGCGGGGCTTGATTCACCGACAACGGATTGCAGGCTCACAGGGGCCCGGGTCAGCAGCAGCATCCTGGTATTTGGGGGCGACCCCACGAACGCCGGGCTGGCAGCAGCACCGCGCCATGAGCACCACCATCGCCGCTGAAGGTGAGGTGTGTATGGTAGCTTTTGCACGGCTGATGATGAATGGGTTGATTTATTTGGGTGAGTGGAACCGGACGGAGGATACGAAGAGGAGGAGGAAATAAAGGCCTAGTCATGCCACACTTTGCCATACAATGTTGCCACACTTGCCTAAGGTTAGTTCTTCAAAATGAGAGCCACAAGTTGGCAAGCCTAAGGGAATCTTGCCACACTTTTTGAGAGTATGTGATGTGGGACCATAGTGTGGCTTGCCTAAGGTGTGGCTTGAACCAAACACCCACCTAAGTTGGTCAAACTTGCCTAACCTTAGGTGTGGTAACCTTAGGCAAACTTAGTCTCAAACCAAACAGTCCCAAAGTGGGAGAATACCAATGGCATGGTGAAGAAGATAACGCGCATTTATTATTGAGGAGCCCGTGGTTAACGGATGAAACAGATGTGGGATGGTAACTAAACGTCATGCCTCGGTCCTGTATGCGGGTAGCAGCACGTTTGACGTGGCATCATGCATATTAGGAGTTCGCTGATGTGGTGGGATGCTGAGTTGGATGGCCTGCATGTTGAGATAAATACTTGTAGTGGGGATGAATCTCTTAAGTATATAGGATACGTATGTATTAATTTTTTTACGCGAAATACTTGAGTATTCCAGGGAAGTCCCAGGAATACCCCCAGCGCCGCCACTGATTCCTGCTGAGGGCTCGATATATAGCCCCAACCAAGACGTTGATGAAGGAAATATGCCCTAGAGGCAATAATAAAGTTATTATTTATTTCCTTATATCATGATAAAATTTATTATTCATGCTAGAATTGTATTAACCGGAAACATAATACATGTGTGAATACATAGACAAACAGAGTGTCACTAGTATGCCTCTACTTGACTAGCTCGTTAATCAAAGATGGTTATGTTTCCTAACCATGGACAAAGAGCTGTCATTTGATTAACGGGATCACATCATTAGTTGAATGATCTGATTGACATGACCCATTTCATTAACTTAGCACCCGATCGTTTAGTATGTTGCTATTGCTTTCTTCATGACTTATACATGTTCCTATGACTATGAGATTATGCAACTCCCGTGTGCCAGAGGAACACTTTGTGTGCTACCCGACGTCACAACGTAACTGGGTGATTATAAAGGTGCTCTACAGGTGTCTCCAAAGGTACATGTTGGGTTAGTGTATTTCAAGATTGGGATTTGTCACTCCGATCGTCGGAGAGGTATCTCTGGGCCCTCTCGGTAATGCACATCACTTAAGCCTTGCAAGCATTGCAACTAATGAGTTAGTTGTTGGATGATGTATTACGGAACGAGTAAAGAGACTTGCCGGTAACGAGATTGAACTAGGTATTGGATACCGACGATCGAATCTCGGACAAGTAACATACCGATGACAAAGGGAACAACGTATGTTGTTATGCGGTCTGACCGATAAAGATCTTCATAGAATATGTAGGAGCCAATATGAGCATCCAGGTTCCGCTATTGGTTATTGACCGGAGACGTGTCTCGGTCATGTCTACATTGTTCTCGAACTGTAGGATCTGCACGCTTAAGGTTTCGATGACAGTTATATTATGAGTTTATGAGTTTTTATGTACCGAAGGAGTTCGGAGTCCCGGATGAGATCGGGAACATGACGAGGAGTCTCGAAATGGTCGAGACGTAAAGATCAATATATTGGACGACTATATTCAGACATCGGAAAGGTTCCGAGTGATTCGGGTATTTTTCGGAGTACCGGAAAGTTACGGGAATTCGCCGGGAGAAGTATTGGGCCTTATTGGGCCATACGGGAAAGAGAGAGGGGCTGCCTAGGGCAGGTCGCACGCCCCCCCCCCCCAAGGTCTAGTCCGAATTGGACTAGGGGGAGGGGCTGCGCCCCCTCCTTCCTTCCCTTCTCCCTTTCCCTTCCTTGTCTCCTACTCCTACTACATGGAAGGACTCCTAGTTGGACTCGGAAAGGGGGAATCCTACTCCCGGTGGGAGTAGGACTCCCCTAGGGCGCGCCATAGAGAGGGTCGGCCCTCCCCTCCTCCACTCCTTTATATATGGAGGCAGGAGGCACCCCATAGACACACAAGTTGATCTTCGTGATCATTCCTTAGCCATGTGCGGTGCCCCCCTCCACCATATTCCACCTCGGTCATATTGTAGCACTGCTTAGGCGAAGCCCTGCGACGGTTGAACATCAAGATCGTCACCACGCTGTCATGCTGACGGAACTCCTCCCCGAAGCTTTGCTGGATCGGAGCCCGGGGAGCGTCATCGAGCTGAACGTGTGCCAAGAACTCGGAGGTACCGGAGTAACGGTGCTTGGATCGGTTGGACCGGGAAGACGTACGACTACTTCCTCTACGTTGCATCAACGCTTCCACTTCGGTGTACGAGGGTACGTAGACAACACTCTCCCATCTCGTTGCTATGCATCACCATGATCTTGCGTGTGCGTAGGAATTTTTTTGAAATTACTACGTTCCCCAACAGTGGCATCCGAGCCTAGGTTTTATGTGTTGATGTTATATGCACGAGTAGAACACAAGTGAGTTGTGGGCGATATAAGTCATACTGCTTACCAGCATGTCATACTTTGGTTCGGCGGTATTGTTGGACGACGCGGCCCGGACCGACATTACGCGTACGCTTACGCGAGACCGGTTCTCCCGACGTGCTTTGCACATAGGTGGCTTGCGGGTGACAGTTTCTTCAACTTTAGTTGAACTGAGTGTGGCTACGCCCGGTCCTTGCAAAGGTTAAAACAGCACCAACTTGCCAAACTATCATTGTGGTTTTGATGCGTAGGTAAGATTGGTTCTTGCTTAAGCCCGTAACAGCCATGAAAAAATTGCAACAACAAAGTAGAGGACGTCTAACTTGTTTTTGCAGGGCATGTTGTGATGTGATATGGTCAAGACATGATGCTAAATTTTATTGTATGAGATGATCATGTTTTGTAACCGAGTTATCGGCAACTGGCAGGAGCCATATGGTTGTCGCTTTATTGTATGCAATGCAATCGCGATGTAATGCTTTACTTTATCACTAAGCGGTAGCGATAGTCGTGGAAGCATAAGATTGGCGAGACGACAACGATGCTACGATGGAGATCAAGGTGTCGCGCCGGTGACGATGGTGATCATGACGGTGCTTCAGAGATGGAGATCACAGGCACAAGATGATGATGGCCATATCATATCACTTGTATTGATTGCATGTGATGTTTATCTTTTATGCATCTTATCTTGCTTTGATTGACGGTAGCATTATAAGATGATCTCTCACTAAATTATCAAGAAGTGTTCTCCCTGAGTATGCACCGTTGCGAAAGTTCTTCGTGCTGGGACACCACGTGATGATCGGGTGTGATAGGCTCTACGTTCAAATACAACGGGTGCAAAACAGTTGCACACGCGGAATACTCAGGTTAAACTTGATGAGCCTAGCATATAACAGATATGGCCTCGGAACACGGAGACCGAAAGGTCGAGCGTGAATCATATAGTAGATATGATCAACATAGTGATGTTCACCATTGAAACTACTCCATCTCACGTGATGATCGGACATGGTTTAGTTGATTTGGATCACGTGATCACTTAGAGGATTAGAGGGATGTCTATCTAAGTGGGAGTTCTTAAGTAATATGATTAATTGAACTTAAATTTATCATGAACTTAGTCCTGGTAGTATTTTGCAAATTATGTTGTAGATCAATAGCTCGCGTTGTTGCTTCCCTGTGTTTATTTTGATATGTTCCTAGAGAAAATTATGTTGAAAGATGTTAGTAGCAATGATGCGGATTGGATCCGTGATCTGAGGTTTATACTCATTGCTGCACAGAAGAATTATGTCCTTGATGCACCGCTAGGTGACAGACCTATTGCAGGAGCAGATGCAGACGTTATGAACGTTTGGCTAGCTCAATATGATGACTACTTGATAGTTTAGTGCACCATGCTTAACGTCTTAGAATCGGGACTTCAAAGACATTTTGAACGTCATGGACCATATGAGATGTTCCAAGAGTTGAAGTTAATATTTCAAGCAAATACCGAGTTGAGAGATATGAAGTCTCCAACAAGTTCTATAGCTAAAAGATGGAGGAGAATCGCTCAACTAGTGAGCATGTGCTCAGATTGTCTGGGTACTACAATCGCTTGAATCAAGTGGGAGTTAATCTTCCAGATAAGATAGTGATTGACAGAATTCTCTAGTCACCATCACCAAGTTAGTAGAACTTCATGATGAACTATAATATGCAAGGGATGACGAAAGTAATTCCCAAGCTCTTCGTGATGCTGAAATTGACGAAGGTAGAAATCAAGAAAAACATCAAGTGTTGATGGTTGACGAGACCACTAGTTTCAAGTAAAGGGCAAAGGGAAGAAGGGGAACTTCAAGAAGAACGGCAAGCAAGTTGCTGCTCAAGTGAAGAAGCCCAAGTCTGGTCCTAAGCCTGAGACTAAGTGCTTCTACTACAAAGGGACTGGTCACTGGAAGCGGAACTACCCCAAATGATTGGCGGATAAGAAGGATGGCAAAGTGAACATAAGTATATTTGATATACATGTTATTGATGTGTATTTTACTAGTGTTTATAGCAACCCCTCAGTATTTGATACTGGTTCAGTTGCTAAGAGTAGTAACTCGAAACGGGAGTTGCAGAATAAACAGAAACTAGTAAAAGTCGAGGTGACAATGTGTGTTGGAAGTAGTTCCAAGATTGATATGATCATCATCGCACTCTCCCTATACTTTCGGGATTAGTGTTGAAACTAAATAAGTGTTATTTGGTGTTTGCGTTGAGCATGAATATGATTCGATCATGATTATCGCAATACGGTTATTCATTTAAGTTAGAGAACAATTGTTGTTCTATTTACATGAATAAAACCTTCTATGGTCATACACACCAACAAAATGGTTTGTTGGATCTCGATCATAGTGATACACATATTCATAATATTCAAGCCAAAAGATGCAAAGTTAATAATGATAGTGCAACTTATTTGTGGCACTGCCGTTTAAGTCATATTGGTGTAAAGCGCATGAAGAAACTCCATGCTGATGGGATTTTGGAATCACTTGATTATGAATCACTTGATGCTTGCGAACCATGCCTTATGGGCAAGATGACTAAAATGCCGTTCTTCGGAACAATGAAGCAAGCAACAGATTTGTTGGAAATCATACATACTGATGTATGTGGTCCGATGAATATTAAGGCTTGCAGCAGGTATCATTATTTTCTGACCTTCACAGATGATTTGAGCAGATATGGGGATATCTACTTGATGAAACATAAGTCTAAAACATTTGAACAGTTCAAAGAATTTCAATGTGAAGTGGGAAATCATCGTGACAAGAAGATAAGGTTTCCACGGTCTGATCGCGGAGACGAATATTTGAGTTACGAGTTTGGTCTTCAATTAAAACAATGTGGAATTGTTTCACAAATTCATGCCACCTGGAACACCACAGCATAATGGTGTGTTCGAACATCATAACCGTACTTTATTGGATATAATACAATCTATGATGTTTCTTACCGATTTACCACTATCGTTTTGGGGTCATGCATTAGAGACAGCTGCATTCACGTTAAATAGGGCACCATCAAAATCCGTTGAGACGACGCCTTATGAACTGTGGTTTGGCAAGAAACCAAAGTTGTTGTTTCTTAAAGTTTGGGGTTGTGATGCTTATATGAAAAAGTTTCATCCTGATAAGCTCAAACCCAAATCGGAGAAATGTGTCTTCATAGGATACCCAAAGGAGACTGTTGGGTACACCTTCTATCACAGATCCGAAGGCAAGACATTCATTGCTAAGAATGGATCCTTTCTAGAGAAGGAGTTTCTCTCGAAAGAAGTGAGTGGAAGGAAAGTAGAACTTGATGAGGTAATTGTACCTGCTCCCTTATTGGAAAGTAGTTCGTCACAGAAATCTGTTCCTGTGACTTCTACACCAATTAGTGAGGAAGATAATGATGATGATCATGAAACTTCAGAACAAGTTACTACTGAACTTCGTAGATCAACCAGAGTAAGATCCGCACCAGAGTGGTACCGTAATCTTGTTCTGGAAGTTATGTTACTAGACCATGACGAACCTACGAACTATGAGGAAGCAATGATGAGCCCAGATTCCGCGAAATGGTTTGAGACCATGAAATCTGAGATATGATCCATGTATGAGAACAAAGTATGGACTTTGATGGATTTGCCCGTTGATTGGCAAGCCATAGAAAATAAATGGATCTTCAAGAGGAAGACGGACGTTGATAGTAGTGTTACTATCTACAAAGCTAGAATTGTCGCAAAAGGTTTTTGACAAGTGCAAGGTGTTGACTACGATGAGAGTTTCTCACTCGTATCTATGCTTAAATCTGTCCAAATCATGTTAGCAATTGCCGCATTTTATGAAATCTGGCAAATGGATAACAAAACTGCAATCCTTAATGGATTTCTTAAAGAAGAGTTCTATATGATGCAACCAGAAGTTTTTGTCAATCCTAAAGGTGTTAACAAAATGTGCAAACTCCAGCGATCCATCTATGGACTGGTGTAAGCATCTCGGAGTTGGAATATACACTTTGATAAGTTGATCAAAGCATATAGTTTTATACAGACTTGTGGTGAAGCCTGTATTTACAAGAAAGTGAGTGGGAGCACTACAGCATTTCTGATAAGTATATGTGAATGACATATTGTAGATCGGAAATAATGTAGAATTATTCTGCAAAGCATAAAGGAGTGTTTGAAAAGAGTTTTTCAAAGAAAGACCTCGGTGAAGTTGCTTACACATTGAGCATCAAGATCTATAGAGATACATCAAGACGCTTGATAAGTTTTTTCAATAAATACATACCTTGACAAGATTTTGAAGTAGTTCAAAATGGAATAGTCAAAGAAAGATTTCTTGCCTATGTTACAAGGTGTGAAATTGAGTAAGACTCAAAGCCTGACCACGGCAGAAGATAGAAAGAGAATGAATGTCATTCCCTATGCCTTGGTCATAGGTTCTATAAAGTATGCCATGCTGTGTACCAGATCTATTGTATACCCTACCACTGAGTTTGGCAAGGGAGTACAATAGTGATCTAGGAGTAGATCAATGGACAGCGGTCAAAATTATCCTTACTGGAATAAGGATATGTTTCTCGATTACGGAGGTGACAAAAGGTTCGCCGTAAAGGGTTACGTCGATGCAAGTTTTGACACTGATCCAGATGACTCTAAGTCTCAATCTGGATACATATTGAAAGTGGGAGCAATTAGCTAGAGTAGCTCCATGCAGAGCATTGTTGACATAGAAATTTGCAAAATACATGCGGATCTGAATGTGGCAGACCCGTTGACTAAACTTCTCTCACAAGCAAAACATGATCACTTTTTGGGTCTTAATCACATAGCGATGTGAACTAGATTATTCAATCTAGTAAACCCTTTGGGTGTTAGTCACATGGATATGTGAACCAATCACATAAATATGTGAACTATTAATGTTAAATCACATGGCGATGTGATCTAGATTATTGACTCTAGTGCAAGTGGGAGACTGAAGGAAATATGCCCTAGAGGCAATAATAAAGTTATTATTTATTTCCTTATATCATGATAAAAGTTTATTATTCATGCTAGAATTGTATTAACCGGAAACATAATACATGTGTGAATACATAGACAAACAGAGTGTCACTAGTATGCCTCTACTTGACTAGCTCGTTAATCAAAGATGGTTATGTTTCCTAACCATGGACAAAGAGTTGTCATTTGATTAACGGGATCACATCATTAGTTGAATGATCTGATTGACATGACCCATTTCATTAGCTTAGCACTCGATCATTTAGTATGTTGCTATTGCTTTCTTCATGACTTATACATGTTCCTATGACTATAAGATTATGCAACTCCTGTGTGCCAGAGGAACACTTTGTGTGCTACCAAATGTCACAATGTAACTGGGTGATTATAAAGGTGCTCTACAGTTGTCTCCAAAGGTACATGTTGGGTTGGCGTATTTCGAGATTGGGATTTGTCACTCTGATCGTCGGAGAGGTATCTCTGGGCCCTCTCGGTAATTCACATCACTTAAGCCTTGCAAGCATTGCAACTAATGAGTTAGTTGTGGGATGATGTATTACGGAACGAGTAAAGAGACTTGCCGGTAACGAGATTGAACTAGGTATTGGATACCGACGATAGAATCTCGGGCAAGTAACATACCGATGACAAAGGGAACAACGTATGTTGTTATGCGGTTTGACCGATAAAGATCTTCGTAGCATATGTAGGAGCCAATATGAGCATCCAGATTCCGCTATTGGTTATTGACCAGAGACGTGTCTCAGTCATGTCTACATTGTTCTCGAACCGTGGGGTCCGCACGCTTAAGGTTTCGATGACAGTTATATTATGAGTTTATGAGTTTTATGTACCGAAGGAGTTCGGAGTCCCGGATGAGATCGGGGACATGAAGAGGAGTCTCGAAATGGTCGAGACGTAAAGATCGATATATTGGACGACTATATTCGGACATCGGAAAGGTTCCAAGTGGTTCGGGTATTTTTTGGAGTACTAGAGAGTTACGGGAATTCGCCGGTAGAAGTATTGGGCCTTATTGGGCCATACGGGAAAGAGAGAGGGGCTGCATAGGGCAGGCTGCGCGCCCCCCTAAGGCCTAGTCCGAATTGGACTAGGGGGAGGGGCTGCGCCCCCTCCTTCCTTCCCTTCTCCCTTTCCCTTCCTTGTCTCCTACTCCTACTACATGGAAGGACTCCTAGTTGGACTAGGAAAGGGGGAATCCTACTCCCAGTGGGAGTAGGACTCCCCTAGGGCGCACCATAGAGAGGGCCGGCCCTCCCCTCCTCCACTCCTTTATATACGGAGGCAGGGGGCACCCCATAGACACACAAGTTGATCTTTGTGGTCGTTCCTTAGCCGTGTGCGGTGCCCCCCTCCACCATATTCCACCTCGGTCATATTGTAGCAGTGCTTAGGCGAAGCCCTGCGACGGTTGAACATCAAGATCGTCACCACACCGTCATGCTGACGGAACTCCTCCCCGAAGCTTTGCTGGATCGGAGCTCGGGGAGCGTCATCGAGCTGAACGTGTGCCAAGAACTCGGAAGTACCGGAGTAACGGTGCTTGGATCGGTTGGACCGGGAAGACGTACGACTACTTCCTCTATGTTGCATCAACGCTTCGCTCTGGTCTACGAGGGTACGTAGACAACACTCTCCCATCTCGTTGCTATGCATCACCATGATCTTGCGTGTGCGTAGGAATTTTTTTGAAATTACTACATTCCCCAACAGTTGAACCTAACAAAAACGAAAACAGGATCCCTCCCGCCAGCAGAGAGCCGAAGTCCTCTGCACGTCCATGCGGCAAAGGGCAACGAAGATGGGGCAGACCGGTGGCAGCGCCGACACCAAAGACCAACACTGACCGAATCCCTCAAGATCCGATGATGTCGCACCTCCACACGCCCTCCGACAACGCTAGATGCAGCATGAAGGCGGAGATAGAATGTGGGAGACATTATTCCTACTGAGGGCTCGATATATAGCCCCAACAAAGACGTTGAACCTAACAAAAATGAAAACAGAATCCCTCCCGCCAGCAGGGAGCCGAAGTCCTCCGCAACTCCATGCCGCAAAGGACAACGAAGATGGGACAGACCAGTGGCAGCGCCGACACCAAAGACCAACACCGACCGAATCCCTCGAGATCTGACAATGTCGCACCTCCACACGCCCTCCGACAACGCTAAATGCATCATCAGGGCGGAGATAGAATGTGGGAGACATTATTCCTGCTGAGGGCTTGATATATAGCCCCAGCCAAGACGTTGAACCTAACAAAAACAAAAACATAATACCTCCCTCCCGCCAGCAGGGAGCCGAAGTCCTCCGCACCTCCATGCCGCAAAGGACAACGAAGATGGGGCAGACTGGTGGCAGCGCCGACACCAAAGACCAAAACCGAACGAATCCCTCGAGATCCAATGACATCGCACCTCCACACGCCCTCCAACAATGCTAGATGCATCATCGTGGCGGAGATAGAATGTGGGAGACATTATTCCAGCCGAGGGCTCGATATATAGCCCCAACCAAGACGTTGAACCTAACAAAAACGAAAACAGAATCCCTCCCGCCAGCAGGGAGCCGAAGTCCTCCACACCTCCATGCCGCAAAGGACAACGAAGATGGGACAGACCGGTGGCAGCGCCGACACCAAAGACCAACACCGACCGAATCCCTCGAGATCCGACGACGTCGCACCTCCACACGCCCTCCGACAACGCTAGATGCATCATCGGGGCGGAGATAGAATGTGGGAGACTTTTTTCCTGCCAGTGGCGGCGCCAGGAAATGAACGCTGGGTATTCACCCAAATTTTGTTTTGCTCCAAATATAGTATATGAACCAAACGACAGACCACTCAATTTCAGTTTTACATGTAATCACTGCAAAATCTTCAGATTTCTTTAAAAACAGAGAGAAAGTATACCTTGGTGGATGCTAAACTAGATGTAGATCAGTAGATGGATGCAGAATGTCCAGGGTGGAGCCGTGGAGGTGAGCCGGGAGGGGTTGGGCGCGTACTTGGGCCGGGGAGCCGCCAGCCGGGAGGCCGGACGTGGACCGGCAACTGGCGGAGCCGCTCCGCCGAAGAGGCCGGCACCGAGCGGCAGAGGGTCGGAGGGCATCAGGGCAAGGGCAGGCCAGCAGGGGAGGGAGAGGGAGAGGGCCGCCGGAGGGGAGGGGACCGAGGGGCGAGGCGGGGGAGGAAGGTGAGGGCCGACCTGGCCGCCGGAGCTGGACCTGATTCCAAGGGAGGTTGAATCAGGGGAGCTAGGTTTGGGAAAAGGGGATCGATTGAATCGTGGGCTTGGCTGCTCGGTACAGTACTGAATCGAGGAAGCGAGACGAGCCACTCGCGCGCCTATAGCCAGACGCGGACTCGGTCGTGTCTGCTCCTGTGCGTAGCTTTTTTGCCGTGGCCCTATTCCTTCTAGGATATACATATGTATTAATTTTTTTACGCAAAATACTTGAGTATTCCAGGGAAGTCCGAGTGAGGGAGTCCTGGATTAGGGGGTGTTCGAATAGTCGGACTATAACCTTTGGCCGGACTCTCCGACTATGAAGATACAAGATTGAATGCTTCGTCCCGTGTCCGGATGGGACTTTCCTTGGCGTGGAAGGCAAGCTTGGCAATACAGATATGTAGATCTCCTCCCATTGTAACTGACTCTGTGTAACCCTAGCCCTCTCTGGTGTCTATATAAACCGGAGGGGTTTTAGTCCATAGGACAAACAACAATCATACCATAGGCTAGCTTCTAGGGTTTAGCCTCTCTGATCTCGTGGTTGATCTACTCTTGTACTACCCATATCATCAATATTAATCAAGTAGGACATAGGGTTTTACCTCCATCAAGAGGGCCCAAACCTGGGTAAAACATTGTGTCCCCTGCCTCCTGTTACCATCCGGCCTAGACGCACAGTGCGGGACCCCCTACCCGAGATCCGCCGGTTTTGACACCGACATTGGTGCTTTCATTGAGAGTTCCGCTGTGCCGTCGTCATCAGGAAGGATGCCTCATCCCGTCTTTAAAGACGGCACTGTTGCTAAGGGAGCTTTGGCTGTCGGCCAAACTCTCCGGCTAGGTGGTTTTCTTATGACCGCCTGTTCAGTCGATGTGCCGACGATGACTTCTCAGGTCATCAAAAGCAATCTTCACGTCAACTCGGAACTCCCCGAGCAGTTAGATCCAATGGAGCTCTCTTCCCTAAACGAGCTCTTGGATCGCATCGCCGCTCTGGGAGTCGCTACAGACTACGATCATATTGGGCCTAAACCCGATCTGAGAGAGATCAACTCTCCCCAGGTCACCCATCATGTTGCGATGGTGGAGGAACAATGCGGCGACCCTTCATCTATCTTAAGGACTAGCTATGTCCGGATTCCCGATCCCTCCAAGCCGGATACCCGCGGAGGGGAGGACGTCACTCAAGACCTGAACCTAGAGTCAGGCAGCAGGCTAGATTCAGTGGAAAACATCCAAGAATCCAAACTTCCGAGTTCGGAAACTCCTTGGCCCCTGAGTCTCAGATTGGGTGAGGTTTCAGATTCAATTCCACCCACCCACCCACCCAAACATAAGCGATCTATCCCAAATTAGGCAAGAGCCGAAAGAAATAGCACACCATTACTGGGCCAGATTCCTCCTGGTCATGAACAGGATAAAGGACTACCGCGAGGAAGACGCAATTTCATTCTTCTGCAATAATTGCACGGACAAGGGAATCCTCAACGCCATAAGTCGCCGTGAAATTACACGCTTTGCCGACTTGGCGTCCATAGTACAAAAGTATTGTGCGATGGAAAGCGCCTGGAAAACCGAAATAAAATTTTGGAACAATCCGGCCCTGAATACAAACCCAGTCCGAAATAAAAGGGTGAATTATCGCCAGACACCCGGGTTAAATACCAAAAAGCAAAAACCCTCTACAGGGCATGGAACCGTACTGGAGGGATGGCTCAATGGACCCTGTAAAATTCACAGTGCAGAGGGCGCCACACCAACTCATAGCCTTAGAGCATGTTGGATACTCCGGCAGGCGGCCAAAAGTGGCGAAGATCTTCTAACCCCAGAAGCCACAGAGCACCAGCCCAGGGATACCAGTACGGTATTAACAGTCTTCGAGACTTTCGCATCAAATAATATGCGAAAACAAACACTCCGCAGCCTTGCCGAAGTCTACCACGTGGCAACAATAAACCCATGGAGTGACACGGCTATTACTTCTAATGCCAGTGACGAACCTAAATTCCGAACAGCCCGAGCACCAGCCGCATTTGTCGTGGTATTCTCACGGGGGGTGCAAGATGACATATGCCACAAGATGGCTTCGTGTGAGGGCAAGACTGCTGCTGATAGGCCCGGGAGCGGGTATGCGAATAACATGCGGTAGTTTACCCAGGTTCGGGGCTCTCCGGAGAGATAACACCCCTACTCCTGCATGTGTGAGTATATGTGGTATATCTGTAGTATAGAGTGCTCCTGGAGCTGTATCTAGATGAGTGCTATATGCTACTAGCCTCATGTATGTATCTGTGGCCGGGATGAGCAAGGATGCTCTAGTGGCCGAATGAGTGTGTGCTCATACATGTGTGAGGATGGGTGGATGGCTAGCTATATAAAGTGGGAGCTAGCTTAGCATGTAAGCCATGTAGGCATGGTAGCTAGCTAGCTAGTGGCATGGTGGGGTGTCATCCTTGTCCCCTAGGTCACTTCATAAATAGTGCCCAGGGACAAGGGACACTGTACATGATGGTTGGGGTGTCACGTGAACAGTGCCGGGTACGGTCGTCATGTCGGGGTCGCGTCCGTCTGTAGTTGACTTCGGGCAGTCGGCCTGGTGGAGGAGTCGGCAGCCAGCAGTCGTCCTGGTGGAGGAGTCGGCAGCCACCAGTCGGCCTGGTGGAGGAGTCGGCAGCCAGCAGTCGGCCTGGCGGAGGAGTCGGCAGCCAGCAGTCGGCCTGGCGGAGGAGTCGGCAGCCAGCAATCGGCCTGGCGGAGGAGTCGGTAGCCAGCAGTCGGCCTGGCTGAGGAGTTGGCAACTAGCAGTCGGCCTGGTGGAGCAGTCAGCAGCCAGCAGTCAGCCATCGGCCAGGTAGTTGGACTGAGGGGCTTTGCTAGCCCTGATATCTTGAATTCTTGTCTCACCGTCTTCGGGGTATCCGTGTCCAATTACTCCGACAGTAGCCACCAAGCCTCCGGGCAACTTGGCAAAGTTGGGCGGAGGTTTTTTGGCGAGTGTTCATGGAAATGATCATGAAAAAGACAAAGTTAGTCCACGCAGATATATCAAATGTTTGCTTTTAGCATTGCAAGTTTTATGCGGAGGGTGCCGACTCGGTTTCATCCGAGCCCCCTTAATCGTTTTCGTGTTCCCTCCACTTCTTGGCTTGTGCTCTTGCTCGCCGGACAGCCGCTCTGCGGTCTGTACCTGAGAGTGGGCCGCGAAGTGGAGTGTACAGTACTCAGAGTCTAGGAGCAGATTCAACCGAGTAGATACTTGTAAAGGAAACGACCGGGTCGCTCGAACCGTTTTTCTTCCCGGATGTTTTTCGCGTGGGTGGCCTCCAGCGTTCACTCTTGCTAGCCGGACAGCCGCTCTGCGGTCTGTGACTAAGAGTGGGCCTTTGGTACCACGCACGCTACTAAGCCGTCTGCTGGAACTAACGTCTCAGGCCAAGCGGCCAGCCCCCAGGCCAACTCTGGCTAGCGCCGGGGCGGACAGTGATGCAACTGTAATGAAATGCGGAGATAGCCCCCGGCATCGCTCGGGGTTATCCATGCTCTTGCGGTGCAAAAATATGCGGGTGAGGAGCTCACATTGATTTTCGTGTAGCCAAGGCGGAGTTTGCCGAAGACAGCCGGCGCGGCTTAACGCTTGCTGAGCGCGCTGGCGCACCCGCTGGGTGCAGCCTTCGAGCCTCCGGGTGCTTGAAGGGGTCCCGGCCGGTCAGGCTCGACCGGCCAGGCGGCGAGGCATCTTGCAGCACCCTTTTTCTTCTTCTTTTTCTCTTCTGCCGGCTGCTGGCAGCCGGACAAAACTCTTCTCTTGTCTGCAATCTTCCGTGGGGGCGCGCCAGCGCACCCACTGGGTGTAGCCCCCGAGATTCGGGCCGACTGCTGAGCAGTCGGGCCGGATCTCCCGGTGAGTACTTTGTCTTCTTCCTCGCGGGGGCGCGTCAGCGCACCCGCTGGGTGTAGCCCCTGAGATCTGGGCCGACTGCTGAGCAGTGTGGCCGGATTTCCCGGCAACTACTTTGTCTTCTTCTTTTTCTTCCTCAGCCGGCTGGGCAGGCGGACTCCGCCATAGCAGTCGGACTCTTTGCAGCCGGCCAGGCAGTCGGCGGTCGGGCGCACATCTGGCAGTCGAACGCATATTCCAGCCAGTTGCGTGGAGTCGAACACACAACTGTCACTTTTTTCTCTTTATGTCCGACTCCATGCGGGGAGCCGGACGTACTTTTTCCTTAGCCAGTCGGCTGGGCACACGGCCCTTGATTTTTCTAGCCGGTTTGCACGCGAGCAACTGGCCTCCACTTCTTTCTTTCTTTTTTAGCACCCGGCCTCTTTTTTTATTGTGTCCGACTCGTTCCTCTGACTTTTCTTTCTTCAAACGGCCAGACAGCCGCGGAGCAGGGCGCGGGCTGTGACCGAAAGCCGGACCCGGCCAGGCGCGGGGCCAGACGGGGTCGGGCGAGCCGGCGTCCGGGACGCCGAGGGTCGGCGGGCGAGCCCCGTCGGCGGACGGGACGCGGGATGGCCGGCTAACGGACGGAGACGGACCCGGCGAGGCGGACGGAGCGTGTGACCCGGCCGCATGCACGCGAAGGCAGCCAGGCAGAGCCGGACCACGGGGAGCCCATGACGGAGGCGGAGTACATCGGCCGCGTGCGGACGCAAGGGGCGGGCGCGGGAGGCGGCAGACGAGAAGCCGGCTCTGGCCGGGTTCGCGGAGGAGGCGGGGGGCCGCGGGAGGAAGCCGGCCTGCGCGGGGTTGGAGCAGCGCGCCGGGATGCGGGCGCGAGCTAGTGTTTGCTGGGTCGCGGGACGCCGGCGTGGCCGGGTCGTGGGGCGTCGGACGGGTCGGTCGCGCGAAGCCGGCGAGCGAGCGCGGCCGAGTCGGAGGAGGGAAGCTGGACCCGGACCCGGCGCTGTGTGGGAGCAGTCGAACCCGGCGCCGCGAGCGGAGATGGCCCGCGAAGTAGCCGGGTAGCAGGCTTGGCCTGGCGAGGAGGATGGCCTCGGGGAGGCTAGAGTAGCCGGCCGAGTCGCCAGGTTCGCGGGCGGAGCCAGGGATCGGGCGAGTCGGCGGCCGGGACGCGGAGGGAGCGGGGGATCCGGCCGGCGGATGGGGCCGAACCCGGCCAAGCCCGGGGCGGCGTCGGGGAGCCGGTGTGAGGTCGGACGCGGCCTAGCTTGGGGAGGCGACCCGGAGCCGGCGCGGAGACAAGGCCGACTGCTGCTGCGGCTGGCGGGCTGGAGTGGAGCGCTATGGTGGAGCGGGGTGTTTGAAGATCTTGTGGGAGGAGGCAGCGGCCATGGTGCGGTTGCACACTGAAGGACGAAACAGCAGCGGGGGCAGGGCGTGGCCCCAAGTGCGAGGGGCTCCTCCTCTGGTGGCGTTTGAGCGAGGATGCGGCGGGAGCAGCTACAACCAGACAGCAACGCCATGGATACTGGAAGCGTTTGGGCATTGTCTGACTAATGCATGGCTAGTATCTGACCATTATCTGGGTATGGCCATTGTCTGGGGCGTGTCTGACTTGCATCCAAGGGATTTTTGGGTAGTGTATGGGGTAGTCTGGGTAGTATCTTGCTAGTGTATTTGGCTAATGGTTTGACCATTGTTGACTCGCATCTAGCTAGCTTGCATAGATAGTATATGGAGGAGCGAACGCGCGTTCCGGCCAGAACAAGGCGCAACACCGAGGGGAGCATACGCGAGCGGCGCGTGGATGAACGCGGCCGACCGAAGCGAGGCCCGGCGCGGCGCGCGCGCAGAGGACGGCCAGCGTTGCGGTGGTGATGACGAAGAGGCCGACGGCGAGGACGCGCCACCCCTCGCGGCCGCTCTGGGGGTGGGTCGATGTCGAGCCCCCGAGCGCTACCGGAGAGACGGCGTGACGCCGCGGCCGAGGCGATGAAGAAAAAAGGGTCCCGCCCGGACTGCGAAACCGCAGCAGCGCGGTAGCATAGTACTGCCCCACGGTGGGCGCCAAATGTCGTGGTATTCTCACGGGGGGTGCAAGACGACATATGCCACAAGATGGCTTCGTGTGAGGGCAAGACTGCTGCTGGTAGGCCCGTGAGCGGGTATGCGAATAGCACGCGGTAGTTTACCCAGGTTCGGGGCTCTCCGGAGAGATAACACCCCTACTCCTGCATGTGTGAGTATATGTGGTATATCTGTAGTACAGAGTGCTCCTGGAGCTGTATCTAGATGAGTGCTATATGCTACTAGCCTCATGTATGTATCTGTGGCCGGGATGAGCAAGGATGCTCTAGTGGCCGAATGAGTGTGTGCTCATACGTGTGTGAGGATGGGTGGATGGCTAGCTATATATAGTGGGAGATAGCTTAGCATGTAATCCATGTAGGCATGGTAGCTAGCTAGCTAGTGGCATGGTGGGGTGTCATCCTTGTCCCCTGGGTTACTTCATAAATAGTGCCCAGGGACAAGGGACACTGTACATGATGGTTGGGGTGTCACGTGAACAGTGCCGGGTATGGTCGTCACGTCGGGGTCGTGTCCGGCTGTAGTTGACTTCGGGCAGTCGGCCTGGTGGAGGAGTCGGCAGCCAGCAGTCGGCCTGGTGGAGGAGTCGGCAACCAGCAGTCGTCCTGGTGGAGGTGTCGGCAGCCACCAGTCGGCCTGGTGGAGGAGTCGGCAGCCACCAGTCGGCCTGGCGGAGGAGTCGGCAGCCAGCAATCGGCCTGGCGGAGGAGTCGGCAGCCAGCAGTCGGCCTGGCGGAGGAGTCGGCAGCCAGCAGTCGGCCTGGCGGAGGAGTCGGCAGCCAGCAGTCGGCCTGGCTGAGGAGTCGGCAACCAGCAGTCAGCCTGGTGGAGTAGTCAGCAGCCAGCAGTCAGCCGTCGGCCAGGTAGTTGGACTGAGGGGCTTTGCTAGCCCCGATATCTTGAATTCTTGTCTCGCCGTCTTCGGGGTATCTGTGTCCAATTACTCCGGCAGTGGTCCTCAGTCCAATAGTGGACGGCTTTCGACTCACCAAGGTACTCATGGACGGTGGCAGCGGATTAAACCTCATTTACGAGGAAACCCTTCGAAAAATGGAAATAGACTGGAACCGCATTGAGCGAAGCAACACAACCTTTAGAGGAATAATCCCCAGTCGGGAAGTGCGCTGTACAGGAAAATTCACACTAGATGTGGTGTTCAGCACGCAGATAATTACAGGTCCGAAGAGGTCACGTTCCAAGTGGCCCCGTTCAGTAGCGGATACCACGCTCTATTAGGGCGGGAGGCGTTTACAATCTTTCAAGCCATACCCCATTACGGGTACATGAAGCTCAAAATGTCCGGGCCCAACGGAATCATCACTCTTGCTAGTGATCCGGACATAGCACTCCGCGCCGAAAATAAGACACCCGCACTGGCCCTCGAGGCACTACCGAAGCCCTAGCGGCCGAGGAACTGACTGCGCTGCGCTCCACGGTGAACAGGGACGACATGATACTCGATAAAAGATCCAAGTCCACCTCCTTTAAACCGGTGGACGAAATAGTCAAATTTCAAGTCCATCCAACGGACCCTACAAAAACAGTTTCCATCGGGGCACAATTAAACCCTGATGTAGACGCCGCACTACGAGAGTTCCTACGCGAGAACTGGGACATTTTTTCCTGGCACCCTTCAGACATGCCAGGAATCCCACGCAGGCTGGCCGAGCACAGCCTAAATATCCTCAAAGGATTCAAGCCAGTCAAGCAGGCTCTTCGGCGTTTCTCCGAACCTAAGAGACAAGCCATGGGAGAGGAACTAGCCAAGCTATTGGAGGCCGGATTCATCAGAGACATAAAACATCCGGACTGGCTAGCAAACTTAGTGATGGTACCAAAGAAGGACAAATCCTGGCGCTTGTGCGTCGATTTTAAGGACCTCAACCAGGCTTGCCCATAGGATCCCTTCCCCCTCCCCCGCATCGATCAAATTATCGACGCTGCCGCATGACACGATTCATTGTGTTTCCTCGACGCATACTCCGGCTACCATCAAATTAAGATGGCAGAGCCAGACCAAGCCGCAACGGCATTTATCACACCATACGGCCCATTCTGCTTCAACACAATGCCCTTCGGGCTCAAAAACGCCGGCGCAACATATCAGCGCATGATTCAGACATGTCTGGCAAAACAGTGGAGGCATACATAGATGACGTGGTCGTCAAAACCAAGCATGTCGAATCTCTAGTAGACAACTTGAGGCTCACATTCGATAACCTCCGAACATACAACATCAAGCTCAACCCGGAAAAATGCGTTTTCGGCGTACCAGCCGGAAAGCTCTTGGGCTTCATTATATCCGGTAGAGGAATTGAAGCAAATCCAGCCAAGATCCAAGCTCTGTCAGAATTGGACATCCCAAAGGACCTCAAACAAATACAAAAATTGACCGGATGCGTGGTGGCTCTAAGCCGTTTTATCTCCCGCTTGGGAGAAAATGCATTACCCCTTTATCGCCTCCCCCGGCGCGCCGAACACTTCGAGTGGACGGATGCCGCCATGGCCGGACTCGATGAAAAAAAGCCATATTGGCAACAAACCCAGTCCTGGCCACGCCAAACATTAGCGAACCAATGCTATTATACATCGCGGCAACTCATCAAGTTGTCAGCGCAGTGCTCGTCGTCGAACGAGAAACGGACGGACACAAATTCCCCCTTCAAAAGCCGGTTTACTATGTGTCCATTGTCCTTACTCCATGCAAGTCACGCTACCCGCATTATCAAAAGATAGCGTACGCGGTATTTATGGCATCCCGGAAGCTGCGACACTACTTTCAAGAGTGTTCGATAATAGTAGCCTTGGAAGTACCACTTAACGATATTATAAACAACCACGACGTGACGGGCCGGATTGCCAAATGGTCCATTGAGCTCCTCCCGTTCAACATAACTTACAAGCCACGGCGAGCTATTAAGTTGCAAGTTTTGGCCGACTTCGTCGCTGAATGGACGGAGGCCGAACTCCCTAAAGAGTACGGCACATATTCCAACTGGATCATGCACTTCGACGGCTCCAAAATGTTGGCTGGTCTGGGGGCTGGCGTCGTTTTGACGTCCCCAACAGGAGATACAGTTCAATATGTACTCCAGCTAATGTATACGGACTCCAACAACGCAGCCGAGTACGAGGCCCTTCTACATGGTCTCCGGATGGCAGTATCCATGGGCATTCAACGCCTAGAGGTGCGCGGGGATTCGAACCTCGCGATATCCCAAATAAATGGAGACTTTGATGCCAAGGATCCAAAAATGGCAGCTTATCGCAACGTCGTCCTAAAAATGTCAGCTCGGTTCGAGTGGCTCAAATTTCACCGTATAGCTCGGGAAAACAATCAGGCAGCAGACATCCTGGCACGCATCGGCGCAAAACGCGACACCGTCCCTCCCAACATCTTCTTGGAGAGGCTGTTCAAGCCATCCGTAGTATGGGAAGGGGAACCCGGAAATAACAGCCCGGACCCAACCGCACTGCCCAACACCGAACATTCTAACATAATTGGAGGCTCTGCCAACGAAATAACATCTTCAGCCCACGTAATAATGGCAGTCATCGCCCCGTGGACCAAAACGAGGCACGCTGCATAGTGCGGCGATCTAAAGCCTATAAAGTCCATGAGGGAGAGCTTTATAAGAAAAGCACCACCGGAGTCCTTCAAAGGTGCATCTCCGAAGAGGAAGGGCGGAATCTTCTGGCTGAAATTCATGCCGGACTCGGCGGTCACCACGCTGCAGCCCGGGCCCTTGTAAGCAAGGCCTTCCGTACAGGCTTCTATTGGCCGACGGCCCGGGCAGACGCTCATGACTTAGTCCAACGATGCGTTGGTTGCCAGCTTTTTGCTAACCAAAGCCATATGCCACCCATCGCCCTCCAAACTATCCCCATCACCTGGCCCTTCGCGGTCTGGGGGCTTGACATGGTTGGACCCCTTAAAGGAGGAACCCACAAGCAAAAATACTTACTGGTCATGGTGGATAAGTTCACCAAATGGATAGAGGCCAAGCCTGTTAAAACGGCCGAATCCGGACCGGTGATAGACTTCATATCCGGGGCCGTACACCATTACGGCGTCCCCCACAGCATCATCACTGATAACGGCACGAACTTTACGGCCGACGAGGTAAAACTCTGGTGCAAAAACATGGGCATCAAGCTCGATTATGCTTCAGTCTATCACCCACAAACCAACGGTCAGGTCGAGCGAGCAAATGGTCTTATCATGAGCGGCATCAAACCCAGATTAGTGCGGTACCTCAAGGAATCTAACACGCATTGGGTAGAGGAGCTCGATTCCGTACTCTGGGGGATGCGGACCACGCCGAATCACACTATCGGATTCACACCATTCTTTAAGGTATACGGCGCAGAGGCGGTTCTGCCCTGCGACATAATTCATGACTCACCTCGAGTGCGCATGTACGAAGAATGAGAAGCCGAGCTCGATCGACAGGACAGTTTAGACGCCTTGGAGGAGGAGCGTGACGTGGCAAAAGCCCGTTCTGCATTTTATCAACAGCAGGCTCGAAGATACCAAAGCAGAGAAGTACGGGCCAAAAATTACAATGTTGGTGAGTTAGTTCTACGCCTGCCGGATAAGAAAAAGGACAAACTCAAGCCCAAATGGGAAGGTCCCTTCATCATTGACCAAGTCCTGACTGGTGGATCATACCGTTTGCGGGATGCATCGGATAATCGACTCGAGCCGAACCCATGGAACGCAGCCCGACTCCGAAGATTCTATGCCTAACGCCGGACTCTATGTTCATCTCCTTCCTCTGTCCATTTTTTATACACTATATGTCTTATATTTTTCTCCTTCTCCCTTTCTTTTCTCTCACAGCCTTTAGAGGCCCATTCGTGCCTTGTTTGCACGCAACTGACGCGCTATCTGCGCTCATCATACCTGGGGGCTTCTTTAAACAGAAGCTTATTCATACGGGCTTTATGCCCAACACATGTGTTATCCTTCCACATGTACCCTTTATTCACCATTATATGCATCGATATGACTTAAGTTTTGGCCAAGCTGGGTTGCCTGGCTCTTGTATTTATGTCGTACGTTCCTGTTAATTCGGCTAGGGCATAAGGGGAGCACCTCTGCGATTGTTACTGCCGGGTCAGCCGGATGTGTACCTCAGACTGGGTGAAGCCGAAAGCTAGCGTTCTTAAGGGAATATTCGGTCAATGAACTAAAGATGATTTCGCACTTATTTACTTATGCGCCCCCAGATGTTTTTTCTGCGTCTCTTTTCGCAATCTGAACATGCACTTTAGGGCATGCCTCCCAGGGAAAGGAACCCTTAACGGGACTATTCTCCCTGGAAGATGTTTCTTACTAACCATGTAATATAACATAACTAGTTGGGCACTTGTTTGTTTAAGCACTAATGACCCCTACGCCTGGTCTCCATGCTTGCCCCGGTTCTTACATAACTGAGAGGGTATTCGGATACACTCTGGACCATCGGGTCCCGAGGTTGAAGCAAAAAGGTCCGCCATGACAAACGATCTACAATCCGGCTAGAAGGCATTATACATGTCACCTTCAATTACATAGTCAATTCGACTGGTTAAATTCCTCTTCAATACCATCCAACAGGCTGTCTAGTTTACAGTCCTGTTGGGAATACTTTGCAGCCAATTCTACTTGGTCGTACACTAAGCTCACAGGGATTTCCTTCCCATCGGGCCCCACAAGTCCGACCTCGGCCATGTGGTTTGGGTCAGCCTTCGTGTACCGCGTCTTCACCATGGCCCAGGCTTCCCTGGCGCCCCGACGGCAGGCCGATATCTTCCATATTTGGAAGCGCTGCCGCACTCCCTTCAGCTTCTCTGCAAGCTCTCCAAGACCTTCGGGCATGGAGACGGATGGCCACAAGGCCTGGGCGACGCCTTGCATCACCTGCTGAACTCGTTCGTGCAGTTGTGAGAGCTCGGGAAGAAGGTCACCCGTAGAACCGGGCATTTCCTCTGCGGGACGACCTGTTAGCGTACCTACAGACATAATTCTGTCAGCCAACTTCCTCGCCAAACTCTTTTTCAAAGTTCGTTCAAGCACTTAAATATGCCGCGTCGAAGCCGCCGATTCTCCTTAACGGAGTCTGGCAGTTGGGCACAAACATCCTTTAGTTCCACGCCCAGCTTGGTGTTGGCATCTAGGAGATCATTCTTCTCCTGCCTCACCCTCGTAAGCACGCTATCACCGTCGTTTAGCTGGCGTAGGAGCTGTTGCTTCTCCGGATTTACTCCAGCGTCATCTGCAATTTTACCGTCAGATCTTCATATATGCCGCACTTTATATGATACTTATCATTTGAAGGATATATTACCAGAGGGGGTCTCTTTGGGCTCCCCTGTTGCGGCCAGTGCGGCCTGAAGTTGGGCTTTGCACTCTTCCAGCTCCCGGGACAGTTGGGTATTCTTTTCTGTAAGAACCTGCATAACAAATGATCCTTAAATCAGTTATACTAACTGTTTCAAGTCTCGGGGGCTACTGATATATATATAATCACCAAATTTTCTCACTCGTATGTCTTTTACATACTGCTCCGTGGCTCTGCCTAGACCATTTTGAGCGGCACGGAGGTACGCATCTCCCGAGTTGAAGGCATCCAATGCCTCTTGGGAGAAACAAGCGTCACGAAGAACAGTCCGGTGACGCCTGTGGTTCATGGCACTTTCCACCTCGGAATTGGTGGCGGACAGTCTATCCGCATCCTCTGGCGGAGGAGCGCCCGGCGCACGCCTTGTATTCATGCATGCCCGCCTCCGAATCCGGCCTTGGAAACTGGCTGGTGGAGGCGCGATTAGTTGCCTCCCCGGGTATAGTCCGGCGAGCGCTCTTTTTCCTAAAAAAGAAGGCATGGGCATTAGTATGCCTCTGAGAATAATGTCTTGGAATAAAGACGGCGCGCCATACCACTGCGCCGGTGTCTCAATCCGGATTGCGTGTCTTTTTAGCCTGCCTGGCCTCGCGGCCCCTTGTTGGCTAGTCGCCGCAGGCTCGGCCTTCCGCCTCGAGGACCTCCCCTGCAAAACACGGTTGTTATACAGTAATCAAAAACACGCAAGGACGGATCCCTTTTCAAAGTACTGGGACTTCGGTCTCAGTTACCTGTGAGGCTGGAAGTAGCCCAGGGTAATCGGCCCTAATGGCCACCAAGGCGTTGTCATTGCTCAATTGGTAAAATACCCCATCGATCAGCTCCACAGATATGTCCGGATCCTCTTGGGAGGCCAGGTCAAGGGACCGTTCCGGGTCCTCGGGTTGTGGAGGAGGGCTGTTTATCTCCCTTACAGCCTGGCGCAGCTCCTGCGTTGAAATCGCTAGACTGAATACTTAACTATGGGAATATGAAATGGATGGGCGAGAAAAAGTGTCCGCTTACCCAGCTCGGAGGATTGTACATAGAAAATCCGCCCTACGGGTTGACGCGGTGGAATTCCTCCTCTTCTCCCTTGTACAAAGTGGATAAGATTTTTATTAGAGCAGCAACCGATTCCGGCCCTTTACGGCCGTAGCGGGTGGCGTCATCCTCCCCGTTGAAATCCCACATGGGGTGGCCTCTATACTGAAGCGGCTGCACCCCCCGCATAATACATGTGGCCATGACCTCGATCATGGTCAATCCGGATCGAGCTAACAAACTTATCTGACTCATCAGGTAAAGAACGTCCCTGTCATCTTCCTCCTAGGGGCTCCATGGACGCCAGCTCCGGCGCTTCTTCAAAGGAGCGTTGTCGAACTCAGGGAGGCCGATTCGAATAGGGTCCGGGAGGGGGACGTCTTCTATATAAAACCATTCTGAAGGCCAGTCTTCGGACGTCTTCTTTGGGGTTCCGGATAGATATTCGGTCCCGGCAATACGCCACACTTCGGCTCCGCCCACTTGATATATTGACCCCTTTTGAGAACGGGGCACAAGGCAGAACAGCTTCTTCCACAATGCGAAATGAGCCTCACAGCCCAAAAATAGCTCGCAAAGGGCTACGAAGCCCGCAATATGCAATATGGAGGCAGGTGTAAGGTTGTGCAACTGGAGGCCATAGAACTCCAGTAGCCCCCGGAGAAATGGATGAATTGGAAATCCGAGCCCTCTTACCAAATGAGGGACAAGGCATACCCGCTCTCCCTTGGAGGGATTGGGAAGGCTCTCTGCTTTCTCTCCGCCATTATAGGTGGCGAGCCCGGCTCGAACCGGGACCATGTATGCTGGGGGAAGAAATCCCTTGGTCTGAAGCATCACTAATTTGCTGTGCGGGACGGAACATCTCTCCCAATCTCCAGGCTTGGGGCTAGGGGAGCGAGAGGAGGAGCTGCGTCGACCGGCCATGATGGAATGGATCTCTGTTGGATGCGCTCCGATGAAGGCTCGCCAAGGGGGGATGGCGTGATTTGGATCTGAATCCTCGTCTCTTTAATAGGCAGCTCATTCACATAGCTAGGGGGTAAATGTAAAAACACCCTGGCTCTTCATATTCGCTCGACACGTGGAAAGTGGCCATTATTGGGCATGGAAGCCAAGAAGCGCAACATTCACAAGAAGCCGGACACTATTTAAACAGGTACACGGAATTTGGAGAGGAACCCGCCGTGCAATGGCGAAGACAATCTGCGCGCCGGACTCATCGTCATTGAAGCCTGGTTCGGGGGCTACTGAGGGAGTCCTGGATTAGGGGGTGTCCGGATAGCCGGACTATAACCTTTGGCCGGACTCTCGGACTATGAAGATATAAGATTGAAGACTTCGTCCCGTGTCCGGATGGGACTTTCCTTGGCGTGGAAGGCAAGCTTGGCAATACGGATATGTAGATCTCCTCCCATTGTAACCGACTCTGTGTAACCCTAGCCCTCTTCGGTGTCTATATAAACCGGAGGGGTTTTAGTCCATAGGACGAACAACAATCATACCATAGGCTAGCTTCTAGGGTTTAGCCTCTCTGATCTCGTGGTAGATCTACTCTTGTACTACCCATATCATCAATATTAATCAAGCAGGACATAGGGTTTTACCTCCATCAAGAGGGCCCGAACCTGGGTAAAACATTGTGTCCCCTGCCTCCCGTTACCATCCGGCCTAGACAAACAGTTCGGGACCCCCTACCCGAGATCCGCCGGTTTTGACACCGACACCCAGGAATACCCCCAGCGCCGCCACTAATTCCTGCTGAGGGCTTGATATATAGTCCCAACCAAGACGTTGAACCTAACAAAAATGAAAACAGAATCCCTCCCGCCAGCAGGGAGCCGAAGTCCTCCACACCTCCATGACGCAAAGGACAACGAAGATGGGGTAGACCGGTGGCAGCGCCGACACCAAAGACCAACACCGACCGAATCCCTCGAGATCCGACGACGTCACACCTCCACACACCCTCCGACAACGCTAGATGCATCATCGGGACGGAGATAGAATGTTTGAGACATTATTCCTGTTGAAGGCTCGATATATAGCCCCAACCAAGACATTGAACCTAACAAAAATGAAAACAAAATCCCTCCCGCCAGCACAGAGCCGAAGTCCTCCGCACCTCCATGCCGCAAAGGACAACGAACATGGGGCATGCCGGTGGCAGCGCCGACACCAAAGACCAACACCATCTGAATCCCTCGAGATTCGACGACGCCGCACCTGCACATGCCCTTCGACAATGTTAGATGCATCATCGGGGTAGAGATAGAATGCGGGAGACATTATTCCTATTGAGGGCTCGATATATAGCCCCAACCAAGACATTGAACCTAACAAAAATGAAAACAAAATCCCTCCCGCCAGCAGGGAGCCGAAGACCTCCGCACCTCCATGCCGCAAAGGACAACGAAGATGGGGAAGACTGGTGGCAGCGCCGACACCAAAGACCAACACCATCCGAATCCCTCGAGATCTGACGACGTCGCACCTCCACACGCCCTTCGACAACGCTAGATGCATCATCAGGGCGGAGATAGAATGTGGGAGACATTATTCCTGTTGAGGGCTCGATATATAGCCCCAACCAAGACGTTGAACCTAACAAAAACGAAAACAGAATCACTCCCGCCAGCAGGGAGCCGAAGTCCTCTGCACCTCCATGCCGCAAAGGACAACAAAGATGGGGCAGACCGGTGGCAGCGCCGACACCAAAGACCAACACCGACCGAATCCCTCAAGATCCGACGACATCGCACCTCCACACGCCCTTCGACAACTCTAGATGAATCATCGGGACGGAGATAGAATGTGGGAGACATTATTCCTGCTGAGGGCTTGATATATAGCCCCAACCAAGACGTTGAACCTAACAAAAACGAAAACAGAACCCCTCCCGCCAGTAAGGAGTCGAAGTCCTCCGCACCTCCATGCCGCAAAGGATAACGAAGATGGGGCAGACCGGTGGCATCGCCGACAGAAGGAGAAGGAAAGCTTCAGGTCTTTTCATGTGGAGGAGGAAACATGAGTCAGCTTTGACCTGAACACCACATACTTGTCGTCCCTTGATGCCACTCTGAGTGGTTTTGTTCTGACATGTGGCCAAGCTTTTAGGTAAAAAAAAAGAGAGAGAAGAAAAACACACATGCAAGACTGATGTTATTTTATTGGGGAGTTTGAGACAATACACCAAACGATTGTTTTGCATGCCTCGCACACAGGCCACGCTGCTCTTGCTGGCCATGTGAGCGCGCAACCACCACGTCCCGCCGGAGCTGCATCTACACTCCTCTCCTGTGCGTGTGGCAAGACGTTCCCGTCGTGTCAATCTAGAGCCACAATGTGAGAGACGCTAGCCATTGGGCGTTGCCAGTGACTTTAATCCCACTTCGTATATGAGAGGGGGCTAGAACCATTTTATAAAGAGGAGTGCCACATTCTTTTCAGGCTAGTCTTTTGGGATGTAGTGGGTTCTTTGCTTGTACTGGTGTGTCCGATGCGCACCGAAAATGTCCAAACATATGGCGGAGGTCGGGAGCTGGACCTGAGACGCTAACAATTGATATCAAAGCTGGGCCTCGGTCCAACCTATTTAGGAGGATGGGGTGTTAGAGACGCTGACCATTGGGTGTTGCCAGTGACTTTAGTCCCACCTTCTATATGAAAGAAGGCTAGAACCACCTTATAAGGAGGAGTGTCACACTCCCTTTAGGCTAGTCTTTTAAGATGTAGTGGGTTCTTTACTTGTACTGGTGTGTCTGATGCGTACAAAAACGTCTAAACATATGATGGAGATTAGGAGCTGGGCCTGTAACGCTAACACACAAGGCTAGCCACTGCAAGTCCGTGGCCCGGCGACGCCTGATATTGCAAACTAGCTAGCCCCTCTCTCCCTCCCTCTCTCTCACTCACTAGCTAGCCTCTCTCTCTACACTCGTTGGTTGCTCAAACAGAGGTAAACGAACACAACAACTTGCAGCCTTGTCTTCTCTCTCCAACAACTTGCACCCTATTCTATCGGCCACGATTGAGCTAATGACCGCGCCATCCCACAAGAACGAGCACTGCGGCGAGCTGGCTACTGGTACATGCAGAAAGATAAAACTACGGGCATGCATGTTTTTTTTTTCAAGAGTACGCATGCGAACAAGCTCACCATGCATGCATATACTCATTCTCTGACGAAACTGAAGATATACAACACCCAGCTATCTGAAGATGGGCAGCAGGATTGCAGTGGCCAACAGTGCCACCTGCAATAACAGCGAGCAGCAGCAGGAGAGACGGTAGGCAACGGTGGCACCGCTGCCATGTCCTCACCTCTCACTTGTCACGACGGCAGAGGCGCTCTCATCGTCGCCTGAGCCGCAACAGCTCAGTCTGGCGGACCTCAAGGCCGTGCCCGTGCTCGGCCGGGCCGGCAAAATTCAGTGCCATGTGCGAAACTATAAAATGGGGCCCTATCTCACTAAAAAATAACTAATGAGTAATTATAATGTATATATGTCTCCTACAAATTTTTTATAATGTATATAATATAATGTCTTACATAATAGTTGGGTATATAAAAAATCATACTTGATGATAATATGATTTTCCTTTACCTCAGTATCTGTATATGTCGGATCATCTCTAGAATCATTGTAAGGAACAATTGTAAATGCAAGGGTAGAAGGATCAATAGACTGAGAGTGATTACCGGATGGCACTTGTAATACTTATTTTCTAACAAACATGTCCATACCATGTTTATAAGATTTATCAACTAAAATTTATTCTCTTCTTTTCTCTTGCACTTGTAAGCACCAGACTGATGTTTTTTCATGATAACTCAAATGTGAATTATTGTAACACAAGATACAAAAGATGAATAAAATAAAACTGAAGTGATATGGCAACAGATATTAATTGGAAATCATGTGCCAATGTTTGACAATTAGACAAACCTTCTAACTCACCTAGTCTCGTGTTTTGTCCAATTAAACTGATATACTATGATCTTTAACCCAGAAGGCAAGAACAGATCTATGATGATCCCTGCCAAGTTAATTAGAAAATTAGTAATTAAAAGTAGGAACCGAAGTTAATTAGAAAGGACTCGCCAGCGGCAGGCTATCTGTTTTGAAGCGTGAAGCACCCGAAGGATGAAAACTGTGAGACTGTGAGAGCACCTGGAAGATGAAACTGTCACGGTCGTCGATTGATCGGACTACCCTGTTTTCAATCGAGGAGCAGCCTGAGAATTGTGGCCGAATCGCCGATTGATCCTCTGTAGGCCACTAGCAGCGGCAGGGCCGGGCAGATCCTCCGGTAGGCACTGGCGACAGATCCTCCGGTAGGCAGTAACCGAAGCGGCGAAGCCGAGTAGCGATGGCCGGCCGTGGCGATGCGATCGCTGTTTTGCGATCCATGTAACTCCCGTCCCGATCCCTTTTTTCTATTATGAGGTTTTTTCTGAGGCAATTCTATTAGGAGGTCAGCGATCGCGTGCGCGTGGGATGAGCAGCTGCCTGGCGGCCGGCTCGAGTCGCGAACGCCAGCCGCCCAGCCTCCAGCGGAACAGCTTTTGTCTTTTGATAAATATACATACTAGGCCTATAAAAATTTGGGGCCCCTCAGATTTATGGGCCCTGTGCGGCCCGCACACTCAGTACAACTACAGGCCCGGCCCTGTGCCTCAATCTCTACATCAAAGCGATGCATACAACCATTTTATTATATTATTACATAGAATCCAAGAAATCAAATACATGGTTGAAGCCACCTTCCTGTCAACTACTGTTGCTACACCTACAATCTTGAGGACGTATCCTAACCTCATATCAACACACTACATCTATTCCTGAGGCCTCAACAAGCCGCCCGCTGGCAGGCCCAGAGAGCCAACAGTTCTACCTAGACCCTCTGTGTGCACTGCATGCGCACGCTCTAAGATCAGCTGCCGCCATCTTCTATCGTCCCAACTTCAGGAATGATCAACGTATCCACCTCGTCAGGCCATACTGCCGTCGTTGTCACTGTGACACCAGACAACACCACAATCCTGCACGTATCCATCTACCCACGCCTGTCGTTGAGACCCCGCTGCGCCATGCCGTCGAGATCTGCCTTCGGCCTTGCGGGAGATGTAACACTGCTCTTTCTCTTGTCCCCTCAAACCAGCACTTGCTCCAAAATGATGCCCCTAGAAGGGAGAACGGCACCACATCATCCGATTTGGTAGACCCAGATATAGAGTTACCCCTGGAACATCCCGATCGAGTTGAGGTGACCTGAACGACAATGCCTCGAGAAGGAGACGACGTCAGAGACACCGCCATCGTTAGCCAAGACCACAGTCAGATGCGATTTTCACCGAAAGTCGGTGAGACGTCCACGAACACATTGGCTTCGTTTTCGTCTTCTACCATGACATCGGAGGGGACGGGGTCACCGTGCGGATGCATGCAGGTCCTGCGATGGCGGTGCTTGTCGGTTGGCATGAACTCACACGAAAGCTGGAAGGCTAGTATGATGGCGAGATACTTGGACTCATGTGTGCGATATGGCGCTGATGTGGCGAGGTCAAAGGTCAATATCGGGTCCATATCAGCCAAAAACCACTTAGAGAAAGGAAAAGTATCCGGTTTTGACGGTTGAGGGACAAGATTTTTTTATTTCTGAGTTCGGGGACTATTAGAAGACAAAACTTCATTTGTGATTTTCTCGGTTCGAAAATGGCTATATTATTTAACCAAACTCCATAGGTATGTGTGTGTACCTTCCTTTACATGCAAGTTTTTTTTCTTTACAATTTTGAAACTTACAATGATTTATTCGCCAATGATATCAAAATATAAACTCGGTTTCATAAACTAGTGCCGATCCTGCTGTTCATTAATTAATGCCAAAGTTGCCTTCATCTAAAGGAACAGTAGCAAAAGGTGAGTCGTAAACTTCACCGAGAAAGCATGACACGGTACATCTGACGAGACATCATCGAATTTTCTATCATGAAAGATGAAATGTCATCACCAGATCCTCAAATTTCATATTTATGAGTGTCTACATGTTCTTTACGTCAATGCCTTTTCATAGCATTTAAAACTCACAAGTTTTTTTCCGCCAATTTACGATACCGCTATTATATATGACATTTTTCTCGGCAAAGAATGAATTTTATTGGCTCAAATGAAGAATCGAGAGGATACAATATGCACATACATCTGACATCTACATAATTAGGATGCATACAACCAATCCAACACATACACGAAAACACACCAACAACTAGCAAATACCATATGCATGAAAAAAAAAGAATAAAAAAAGCCGTAAAGCGATCAGATCAGCGATCGACAAACTATAACTGAGACCATATCCGCACCAACCATTAACATCATATGGAGAACAAGGATCTTCAACAGCATTTCAGTAAGGAAGTGACACTCAAGCGACGTCGTCGTCGGATCCAACTACAAAAGCCATAATCAAAGTTTTCACCCTGAAAAAATAATCTGAACATATTCGCTATCACATGACATGCATCATAATTTAAAAAGTCGGTTTCATAAATTAGTGCCGATCTTTGCTGTTCATTAGTATTAGTTCTGATCTTGATGTACTGTTTCGCCGGAGCATTGAAAGGAGCAGTAGCAAAAGGTGAGTCGTAAGGGCATCTCTAGCCGTTCGGCCTCCCAGGATGCCTAAAAATCGCCCCCTGGGGCGTGCCGGCGCTAAACCGCGCACTGGGGCGTGATGTCCCCCAGTCGCGGCGCCCTATGTTTTTTTTAAATTCAAATACGGCGCAAACACGACTGAAATTTAAGCAAACACTGGCGAGTTCGTCCAAACTTAAACATATTTTACAAAAAAGAAAAAAAACTTTGGCGAGCTACCCCCGCCGTCCCCCTCGTCGCCCGCCCACGCGGTTTACATGCCGAGGAGGCGGTAGAACCGCGTGTAGTCGCCGCCGCCGCCGTCGTCGTCGTCGTCGCCGCCCCCGCCTGCGCCTCCGTCGCCCCTGCTGCATCCCTCTCCCGGTTGGCGCGGCGGGTTGGACGGTCCGGGAGCGTCGTCATCGACGTCGCTGTCGAGGACCACGACGCCGTGCTCGTCCTCGCGCCCACGCTTGCGGGCAGCGATCTCCTCCAGGGCCCGGCGCTGTCGGACCATCTCGTCGCGGAGGTAGTCGTCCCGCGCCCAGCGCAGGGCGTCCTCGTCGGAGATGCCGCGCCGGGCTATCTCCTCGTACTCCGCGGGGAGGCCGTGCTCCGGCTTGGGCTCGACGAGGACGAAGCGGCCGGTGGGTGGGGAGGCGTTGGCGCCGCCGATGCGGACGCCGGAGCTGCGCGTGCGGGCACTGACCGGCGTGTCCTGGGGCTCCGGCTTGGCGGGGCGGAGGCAGGGCGAGCCGCCGGACGACGAGGAGGACCCCCCGGTCTCCATGCGCCTCGGGGTCCAGGAACTTCCCCGGCGGCGTGAGAAGGACGGGGGATCGGGGTACTCGAGGGGCGGCGTGTTGCCGCCCTCGATGTACTCGAGGACGGCCTCCAACGTGCGCCCGGGCACGCCCCACCACCGGCGCCGGCCGTTGGAGTTGAGCCTGCCGGAGGGCTCGACGCCGTTGGTGGCCTCGAGCTGCTCGGCGTGACGGCGGCGGAAGTAGGACTCCCAGAGCGGGCTGTCGGGGACGGTAGGGACGCGCGGATGCGTGCGATCTCCGCACGCCACGCCGCCCCGGTGGGTGGTGGTGGCACCGGCACGCCGCCGGCGCTGATCCTCCACGTGCCGGGCACCCGCATGTCCGGCGGGACCGGGTACCCGGCCTCATAAAGGAGGCGAGCCTTGTCTTCGTGGAGATGGCGGCGGCCGAAGCCGTTCGCCGCCGCGCCGTCACCAGGGAAGCGCTCGGCCATGGGTGGAGACGGCGAGAGAGAGGAGAGGGAGAAACGACGGTGAAAGAGAAGAGAGGGAGGAACGACGACGGCGAGAGAGTGTGGTCGCCGAGCACACTGGTGCGCGTCTTATATAGGCCGAGACGCCGCCCGTACGCGTGGCCGCCGTGTTACGCGTGGCGGGCGAGGGAGGGCGAGGGACGCGCGTCGTGCGGTCTTCACTGCGCCGCCCGTGAGGCATCAATGGCGCAGGCTGACCGGCGCGGCAGCGCGGCAACTTTGGCATTGATTCTCCGCGGGAAACGAGGCGATGAGGACGACGAAGGGGCGAGAAGAGAGCCGTGTCGCTGACGCGGCGGGCCCGCGGCTTTTTCGCGCCAAAAAAGTTCGCCCGGCGCCCCCGGGCGCCCCCCAGCGCGCCGGGTTCGGCCTGGGTCCGCCGGCGCTGTTTTCGGCACAGGCCGGCGAAAATCGGGCTCCTGGGGGCGCGACTGGGCCGATTTTTCCGCGTCGACGCAAGAAAAACGTCTGGGGAGGCCTTTCTGAGGGCGCGGCTGGAGATGCCCTAAGCTTCAAGAAAGCATGCCTTGGTGAATCTGATGAGACATCACTGAATTTTCCCTCATGAAAAATAAAATGTCGTCGCCATATATATTCTCAAAGAAAGACGCGACATTAGATGGAACTTGCCATTGTGAAAGTAGGGCACTCTGGCTATGTTCTAGACCTACTCACATGTTTGGGAACACCTACACACATGGTTGGGGCAAGCACTAGCGGCCGGCGCGTGCAGGGAAAGAAGATGCCACCATACCACCACACCACTTGACCACGGAGCAGCCGGATTGTCGCGGTAGAGTACGTAACAATCCAACCAACACAGTCAGGATAAGAGATAAATCACCGCCACCACCTGCCTACACAGCCAGTAGATGCGTAGGCGTGTGTCCAGATGCATGGCGCCATTCATTTGCAGGAACTCAAAACTTAATTTGACGTTGAGTCCTCCATGATCCGTCCCTCGCAGACGTACTGCTTGCTCAGGAAACAAAACCCACCGGCCATCGGCTAGCTCTAGACCTCACGGTGGTCCTCCGTCTCGAGCACCGTCTCGGACGCGCCCGCCGTGCGGTCGCCGTCGCCATGAGAGCGGTGCAAAAATGGAAGGAGGCGCGCGTAAATGCATGTCCGTTGCGTACTATACCTGCGTACATTTAATTTGTTCCGGCGAACTGTGGAGAGTCGTGCTTTCTCCGCGGTGGTCACGCATGCATGCGCGCGGGGTCGACGGTGGGCTCCGGCCGGAGCTGCGCCGTTGCTTTCCTATCCCTAGCTTTATCGCCTGGGCCGGAGTCTACCAAATTTGTGCGCCGCTCCCTTTGGGGTTAACGTGGGTGCTAAAACTTCCTCCCAATGCTCGCCGTCAAAAGGACTTGAGCTCTTGGTGATTAGTCTTTTTCCCTGCGACCCAACTGGGCTACATGTTGTGCATGCGTCTCAACTGCGGCTTTTCCGCGCTTGCGTACAGATTTATGTGACGGTGGGTGGAGACGATCGATCATTCATTCCAAGGCATATGGATGTGCCCGAGTTGTAACAGTAACAGTAACAGTCCACTCAAGTGCTCGACCTTTCGTAATGCACAGCCGTGTCATGATCGATCTTTTGGTTTGTTCATTGACTTGTGGTACGACGTGTACAGTGCGTATACCTATACACAGTGGAATGGTTGCGATTTGAACGACGGCAACGTAACACACGTACGAATGGTTGTGTGAGCGTGAAAAATCGCGCGACGCATCTGGGAAAGTTGGAGAGCGCCGTTCCTTTCCGGCGATAGGATCATCATCATATCGGCCCCATGTGGGAATGTCCTGCGCTCCACGGCGTCAACCGCCATTTGTCGGTCGCTGCCAGGGTGCACCAGTTAATGGCCGCCCGTCCATCCAAACTCGATCGGCTCCAACTCATAGCCCACCGACGCGCTGCCCCGGCCGGCACCGACGACGACTCCGGCAAGGTGGTCGGCAGGTAGGTAGGTCCCGGCGTCTCGCCGGCAGCGTCAGGGAGGGGACTGCGACGCACCGTGCGTGCACGGGCGCGTACAGCTGGCCGGCTCCCGTGCATCACGCGCGGCGCGCACGATCCGATCGGATCCGATCGAGGGGCAGCTAGGGTAGCATTCACGCGCCGGTGGCTGGCCGGGCCAGCGAGCTGCTGCTCGTTGCCCGCTGCGTTATATTTTCTTCCTTCCAAATTACTTGTCGTAGAAATAAATGTATCTAGATGTATTTTAATTTTACATACATCTATTTTTATGATAAGTAATTTGAAACGAAGAAAGTATGTACGTACGTACGGTCCCGTCCTAGGCCCCGCGGCTCGGCCGGTAGCGCGCGTGTCAGCGGCGTGTGGCGCCCGCGCGGTTCGTACGTCGCCTGCTTCCCCGGCACCGGCCAGCGCGGCCGTAGGGCCTCCGATCCGGCCAGCCTCGATCCGCCGATCCACTGCGCCAACGGACGCCTCGTGGCCGGACGACGGGCTGACGGTGTGCTGCCGCCACGCCGATCGCAACGTGACTGCGGCTCTATGTGATGTACGTAGGCGTACAAGTAGCCGTGTACGTAGGCTGCTGTGTATAGTAGTACCACACCAGTAAGCATGCATCCAGTGGGATTTTTTTACATGCACCAGCTGGCGCGATCTGCATGCATGCTTGCGGCATTGAATTGCACTGCATGCACGGATGGATGGACCGACACCGATCGGGGGTGTAGGGTACCCATCAACTAATGCCTGGTACGGTCGTGTCATGCCACCTCGATCTAGCTAGCTGTAATAAAATCAAGCACCACACGTAATAATAACAATAATAATAAACATAATAATGTGGGCGAATATATGCTCGGTCGGTCGATCTTGACCAAACGTGGCGTTGCCCCACTCTCAAGCGTAATCAGCTAACTATACCTAGCTAGTGGATCATGTCGTCAATATAAAAAGAATCATGTCGTGAATATAAAATGTTTTTCTTTGACCAAAGTGGCGATGGAACAAGAACCAAAGTCCCGACATGAAAAGTTGAGAACATTTGACCTCTGGCCGGCCGGAACATTACAGATGCATGCTGCCGCGCGTCCTCGATCGATCGTCGCCGTCGAGCGACAGGAGCAAAAGCGGCACGCCTGTGCACCGGGCCAGTGTGTGGGAACAAATTAACATGGGACGTTATTTTCCGAGCAGAATGATCGATCGGGAATTCGGGATGCCGCCGGGTCGCTTCGCGCTTTGCTTTTGCCTTTTCGCGCACTGTCACCGAGACTGTTCTCGATTCCTTCCGCGAGGGAGGGAGGGAGGGAGACGATGCGCCCTACCCGCCCGCGACACATGGCGCTGCTCCATTGGCGCGATCGACGACGACGCGGTGCGCACCAACGCTATTGTGAGGTCACGATTGCACCAGCCACCGTACGTGCAATATAATTCTACCCAGTAAATTGGTTACTTTGAAACAAAAGGTTATGCATTTTATTTCCCCTCTTGCATGGCGACTTGAGCAAAGCTTTTCTTCCCTAGATCTTTGCCCCTGGCGGGGAGGGGAATTCGGATGCCTCGGCTTTTGTCTAGCAGATGGGTTAGGGTTTAAAGCTTGGTCGTGATGGCCCTCAAATGGATGGTGGTACTTCTTATTTGAGTCTTCTTCTAGGCTCTGATCCACCTTAAATTTGTCCGGCGGGATGAATTAGATGGAGCTCCGGCTAGATTCCTTTTTACGGTGCATACGCAACAATGAGTTTTTGTGTTAGCTTTTCTGATCGATTCAGGGTTCAACGGCAGTGACCGCGGCTCCGCTGTGTTGTTCCTTATGCGCACACGCACAAAGACTTTCCAGTTGTCATCAACAAGGACAAGCTGGCTCCGGTATTGGAGTGGCGGCAACGGCGGCTTGTTTTGATGGTGACAGTGATCGTACGCTGGTCTAGAGGCCTTGATGTAATTTTTTATTCAGTTTAAGATGCTTTATACGTATTTCCCGTGAATAGACCAGAGTCTTTAAAGAAAACGGTGGAGGTGAGAGAAATTAACAGACTGTCATCGCAACTTTTTTAACAAAGTGTCGACGCATCGGCTGAAGGAGAATGATCAAAAGCAGCTCCACTAGTCACGCCTCCAGCCTACATATGACCCAGCTGTAGTCAATTCCTCTGGCCTAGTCGGCCCCGTAGATAATTCAGCCATTACCATTCCTGCTGCCTTCCTCCCTCCCGTCCCGTCCATGGAGCGGTTAACCTCTCTAGCTCCGGCCTCTACATAATCTCGACGAGAGCGTCCACTGTCCAAACAAGCGTGCTCCGCCAGGTCCCTAATTAGTTTTGAAAGCCTTGCATAGCAGGTGGGAGCTAGCTGCCATGCAAGGGCACCTAGCTATCTGCGCGCGTAGTTTAATTCTCATCTGGCTGCCGCCGATCGAGATCCATGGAGAGGAGAGGAGAGGAGAGGAGAGGAGAGGAGGATGGCGAGGCGCGCGAGGTGGAGAAGCAGGGCACGTGCATCCATTTCCAGCTCGGCATTCCCGGCGTCCGGCCGGCCGGCTGCCGCGGCCTTGCCTGGCTGGGTAGTGCGTCGCTCGATCCGGCCGTGCGCCGGCGGCCGGCCCTTGCATGCATGTGCCTTTCTTCTCCACCGTGCACACCTCGCCTGCGCGTGCTTGCCCGCATGTTGTGGTGTCAGCTCTGCGTGATATCGGAAGCTAGCTAGCCATCGACACGGCCCGCCAAGCTTGCAGCTCCACACGGCAGGAAGCTAACCGCGGTTGTTTGGTGTTTTGGAAGCAGATTGCAGTCTACAGCAGCCAGGTATGAACTGCGGCATATGGCTTCATTTTCGACAACACCACTCTTCTGAATTTGCCCTTGCAGATATATATGTTCTTCTCCATCTTTTCAAGCTCTAAAAGAAAATCATTTTATGCCAGTACTCCCTCCGTTCCTAAATATAAGTCATTTTAGAGATTCCACTATAGACTACATATAGAGTAAAATGAGTGAATCTACACTCTAAAACATGTCTATCTTCAACTTCAACTACGCTAGTTTTTGTTTGCCGGGAATGTGAGGCGTCGACTGTTTATCTGTTGATCACTAAATGTAATGCATAGACCTTTGACAAGGATATTTGACGAATTGTTATTCTTCTACCTTCTCGAAAAAGGGCACTATACATACGTGTGCAAATTTCTTGAACTGGTTGTGTTTTCTACACTCCATACACTTCTCTTGGGATGATTTTGTGACGATAGTTGCTGAGTATGCCGGTTCAATAGTGTTGTTGCAGGTCGTATTGTCTTTTCCTCCATTTGTTTTTCTTTGCTTTTCGTGTAAGCCTATCCATTTTTATACTGTTACGCTTGCAGTTCATGTAGCCTGATAGATGCCCAGCTGATATTTTAATGTTTGCAGAAATATATGTTCAGGTGGGCCCTTTGACCTTGCTGGTTCTTCAGTTCACAAAAGATACCAAAGTAGTGTACTTCAAAGCCACTTTGCATATATCTTTAAAATGAATTGTTGCTTTGCATATCTTGTCTAAATTGGCAATGAGGCCGCTCCCACAACCTGATTAGTTGTCGTATTTTTCCTTGTTCCTGGGATATCTAATCCCTACCTATGTAACTGAATTTCTTTTGCTCTCCCTCTCAAATGCATTGGCAGCATAACTGCCTTTACCCATTAAAATATATTCTCTTTTGTTAGTGATTAAATGTCTACGTCCACTATGTTATATAAGTGCGGTATATTTCTTTGTTTTATTTATCTCATTGTTATTTCTTACTCCCGTAGCCCTAGTAAATCAGATGCCCACACATATTTTTCGGTTCAGTTTTGGCATTTCATTGATAAAACTAATAGTCAAAGTTAAACTACGAAATACATAGACGTCTTAACCATTCAGTATGAGTGGTGAGCTATCCCAATAAAAATATCTGTTGCTAATTAGATTGGTTTATATGAAATTGAAAGATGTTCCATCTGATACATCAGTGTACCCGTACGCATGCAATAACGCGCAAGCTACAAAAATAGTAAACCGTCCCAATTAAGGTGCCTTGTCATTTCTGGTGAAAGAGAAGATGCCGGACACTGCACCAATTAAAGTGGCTGCAGAAGCAGAATGGCGCAACCAACAGTACGGTGAGTACCATAGTACACATATGCGACATGCATGTCCAAGTCTGTTGGTTTTGCCCCACAATTTGTGTTGCAAACCTCCAATATCTGGACCGCTTAACGCGTCGGAGAGAAACAGTAGGCAGCAAGGAGCTTCGTCAAGGGGTGCTCCTGTGCTGCATGCATGCTGGCCGATGCTAGACATGGGCATGTGCACGCTGGCCAGAGCAACCGAGGCCCCGGCCGCGCGTGACGCTCCGTACGTCGGTGTACACTGAACTCCCACGTGTATATGTGCCTATGCACTTCGTGTACACTGTACAGTATGTTTCATGGTATAGACTCCAATACTAAACCATGAATGCGGTACTCGAACCCCATTGCCGAGGGACTCCGGCAAAGCCCCCCACGTTCGTCTTTAGGATACCGGAATCCATACATCCAGACTGCCAAGCAGAGATATACAAGTCCTCATTGTATGATAAACTTGATCCAGACACTGGTGCAGACATATAGTGAAAGTTTGAGGGTCTGCTTTGAAGGAGACTCCACCTCTTGTATCATAATGAACATGACACAATCTTAGAGAAAAAAAAAAGAATGAACATGACATGAGTACACAACCTTTTCGGAAACAACTATTGCCACTTTTCACAAATCAAGAGGCAAGCTCAGTGCAAGACCTAAGCAGCAAAAGGGGTGATCATTATTTTAACATACAACTCCCCATGGATCAAGCCTAGAAGTATCAATATCAGGAGATTTGTGGGTGAAGATCAAGTTTTGAGCACCCCTTCGGGAATGTGTCGTGAGGAGTTGGCATGCGGATAGGCTTTGGCCTCTGTTTTTGTCTTTCATTTGTGTCGGCTTCTGCCATCCACCGATACACTTGATCAAACTATGTGTCGATCTCTTCTGCTAATTCAATGAAACACCAGTTTTGCTGGCCAGTTCAAAAAAAAAGATGAAGTCTTGACAACCGTCTACAATCAAACGATGCTGCTTTGATGCATGATAAAATAAATGTTGGATCTACCTCTACATGGCAAGTTGGTGGGAGCAACTCCGCGCGCTTCATTTTTGGTTGCGTGCCGATTGGTGGGGGATCTACCCAAATTGGTTGAAAATCATCAAAGCGCGTTTGTCAAGGGCATATCGTTACATGATAACTTCATGCTTGTGCAGAGCATGGCAAGGCGCCTACATGCCCTTAAGAGCTCAACTATCTTGCTAAAGCTTGACATATCAAAAGCATTTGATTCCGTGAAATAGCCCTTCCTTATTGAGGTCTTGCATCAACTTGGCTTTGGGCCAAGGTGGAGAGCATGGATATGTGGGATACTTGCCACCTCTACCACCAAGGTCATGGTGAATGGTGATCCGGGAGACACGATTTGCAACTGCAAAGGGCTGAGGCAGGGGGACCCCATCTCCCCTATGCTCTTCATTCTTACCATGGAGTTGCTGCAGAGGATGTTTGAGGTGGCTGCCAGTAGAGGTGTGCTGGCGCCTCTTGCACGTGAGGGCATGACGAAGCGTCTATCCATCTTTGCGGATGACGTAGTCCTTTTTGTCAAGCCGAGGCCCGTGGATCTGGATGTGTGCAAGTGCATTCTGCAGTTATTTGGGGAGGCTGCCGGGCTAAAAATTAATATGAGCAAATCAGTGGCTCTACCAATAAGGTGTTCCGATGAGGAGATAGCAACGACATGCAATGCCCTTCAGTGCCCCTTGGGATACTTCCCAATAAAGTATCTCGGGCTGCCATTATCACCGAGGAAGCAATCTGCAACGTAGTTACAATATTTGGTGGATCACATGGCAAATAGACTACCGAGGTGGAAGGGCAGCACTAATGCCGAAGAGTGGCCGTCTTACCCTAGTGCAATCTGTGTTGTGTGCCATGCCTATCCATGCAATGATGGCGCTGGATCTACCTATGAAAACTATCGCGGCGATGAATAAGATTTGTCGAGGGTTCTTGTGGCGCGGAAGGGCAGAAGCAAATGGTGGTAACTGCGCGGTTGCATGGGACATGGTGTGCACGCCCAAATGGGCAGGTGGCTTGGGGCTGCCCAATCTTAGATGGATGAATGTGGCCATGCAGGCTCGCTGGCCGTGGTTAAAAAGAACTGATGGGACAAGGCCGTGGAGTGAATTCAGGATCAAGGTTGCCGAGGAAGCAACCTTGTTGTGTAAAGCAGCCATGAGGTCTATAGCGCATTCTGGTCGGACTACATTCTTTTGGGAGGACCGATGGCCGGATGGGCAAAGAGTCCAGGAGATTGCACCTAGAGTGTACGAGTTGATTGCACCACGGACACGAGGAAGGAGGTTAGTTTGCGAAGCTATGGAGAACGGGTCTTGGGCAGCGGACCTTGGCCCCAACCTTGGTCCGGATACGTTGCATGAGTTCTTTGCACTTTGGCAAGCCGTTTCTGCTTGGGAAACCAATGAGGATTTGTCGGATGAAATTGCCTGGTCATGGGAGGCGAAGGGACACTTCTCGGTCCGATCGGCTTATGTGGCTGCATTTTGCGGAAGGGAGGTCATCCCTACGGCAGATCTAACATGGAAGTCGCGTGCCCCCATGCAGTGCAGATTCTTTACTTGGCTAGCAATGAAGGACCGATGCTGGACTTCGGATCGCCTAGCACGTAGGGGTCTACCTCACCAGGATGCGTGCCCATTCTGTGATCAAGATGAGGAAACGATCAATCACATAATGCTTATGTGTGTCTTCACTCGGACCGCTTGGGCGGCCATCTGTGGCTCGCTGGGCAAACCAGAATGGACACCCTCACCTAGTGATGTGTTGGCTGACTGGGCCACTGACAAGAAGGGAGTAAACAATGTGGGCACAAGAGATCTACGCACCATTTTCGCGCTTGTTTGGTGGGAGTTGTGGAAGCACCGGAATGCGATTGTTTTTTACGGAGCTCGGCCATCTATCGTTCAGTTGTTGCAAAGAGTGAGAGAGGAGGGTGTAATCTGGTCCTCTGCAGGTCTACTAAAAGGGAATGTAATGCCCTTCTTTAGTAGGGTAGAGAGGTGGGTGAGTGGTGAGGATTAGCATGTAATAGAAACCATGTAACAAACGGTGGAGGCACTCTTTGCCTTTCTTCTTTAATATATGATATGCATGTTGGGGAGCGTAGCAGAAATTCAAAATTTTCCTATGTGTCACCAAGATCTATCTATGGAGAAACTAGCAACGAGGGGAATAAGAGTGCATCTACATACCCTTGTAGATCGCTAAGCGGAAGCGTTCAAGAGAACGGGGTTGATGGAGTCGTACTCGTCGTGATCCAAATCACCGATGATCCTAGCGCCGAACGAACGTCACCTCCGCGTTCAACACACGTACGGAGCAGCGACGTCTCCTCCTTCTTGATCCAGCAAGGGGGAAGGAGAGGTTGATGGAGATTCAGCAGCACGACGGCGTGATGGAAGTAGCGGGATTCCAACAGGGCTTCGCCAAGCGCTGCGGGAGGAGGGAGATGTGTCACGGGAGGGAGAGGGAGGCGCCAGGGCTCAGGTGCGGCTGCCCTCCCTTCCCCCCACTATATATAGGGCCAAGGGAGAGGGGGGCGCAGCCTTGGCCCTTCCTCCAAGGAAGGGTGCGGCTAGTGAGGAGTCCCTCCTCCCCAAGGCACCTAGGAGGTGCCTTCCCCTTTTAGGACTCTTTCTTTCCTTATCTCTTGGCGCATGGGCCTCTTGGGGCTGGTGCCCTTGGCCCATATAGGCCAAGGCGCACACCCCTACAGCTCATGTGGCCCCCCGGGGCAGGTGGCCCCACCCAGTGAACCCCCAGGACCCTTCCGGTGGTCCCGGTACAATACCGGTGACCCCGAAACTTGTCCCGATGGCCGAAATAGCACTTCCTATATATAATTCTTTACCTCCGGACCATTCCGGAACTCCTCGTGACGTCCGGGATCTCATCCGGGACTCCGGACAACATTCGGGTTACCGCATACTAATATCTCTATAACCCTAGCGTCATCGAACCTTAAGTGTGTAGACCCTACGGGTTCGGGAGACATGCAGACATGACCGAGATGACTCTCCGGTCAATAACCAACAGCGGGATCTGGATACCCATGTTGGCTCCCACATGTTCCACGATGATCTCATCGGATGAACCACGATGTCGAGGATTCGATCAATCCCGTATGCAATTCCCTTTGTCTAGCGGTACGATACTTGCCCGAGATTCGATCATCGATATCCCGATACCTTGTTCAATCTCGTTACCGGCAAGTCTCTTTACTCGTTCTGTAACACATCATCCCATGATCAACTCCTTGATCACATTGTGCACATTATGATGATGTCCTACCGAGTGGGCCCAGAGATACCTCTCCGTCACACGGAGTGATAAATCCCAGTCTCGATTCGTGCCAACCCAACAGACACTTTCGGAGATACCCGTAGTGCACCTTTATAGTCACCCAGTTACGTTGTGACGTTTGGCACACCCAAAGTATTCCTACGGTATCCGGGAGTTGCACAATCTCATGGTCTAAGGAAATGATACTTGACATTAGAAAAGCTTTAGCGAACGAACTACACGATCTTTGTGCTAGGCTTAGGATTGGGTCTTGTCCATCACATCATTCTCCTAATGATGTGATCCCGTTATCAATGACATCTAATGTCCATGGTTAGGAAACCATAACCATCTATTGATCAACGAGCTAGTCAACTAGAGGCTTACTAGGGACATGGTGTTGTTATGTATCCACACATGTATCTGAGTTTCCTATCAATACAACTCTAGCATGGATAATAAACAATTATCATGAACAAGAAAATATAATAATAACTTATTTATTATTGCCTCTAGGGCATATTTCCAACAGTCTCCCACTTGCACTAGAGTCAATAATCTAGTTCACATCGCCATGTGATTAACACTCACAGGTCACATCGCCATGTGACCAACATCCAAAGAGTTTACTAGAGTCAATAATCTAGTTCACATCACTATGTGATTAACACTCAATGAGTTCTGGGTTTGATCATGTTGCTTGTGAGAGAGGTTTTAGTCAACGGGTCTGCAACATTCAGATCCGTATGTACTTCGCAAATCTCTATGTCATCTCCTAGATGTAGCTACCACATTCTATTTGGAGCTATTCCAAATAACTGTTCTACTAGGAGCTATACTAAATTGCCGCTCCATTATACGTATCCGGTATCTCTACTCAGAGCTATCCGGATAGGTGTTAAGCTTGCATCGACGTAACCCTTTACGACGAACTCTTTTACCACCTCCATAATCAAGAAAATTCCTTAGTCCACTAGTTACTAAGGATAACTTTGACCGCTGTCCTGTGATCCATTCTTGGATCACTCTTGTACCCCTTGACTGACTCATGGCAAGGCACACTTCAGGTGCGGTACACAGCATAGCATACTGTAGAGCCTACGTCTTAAGCATAGGGGACGACCTTCGTCCTTTCTCTCTATTCTGCCGTGGTCGAGCTTTAAGTCTTAACTTCATACCTTACAACTCAGGCAAGAACTCCTTCTTTGACTGATCCATCTTGAACACCTTCAAGATCATGTCAAGGCATGTGCTCATTTGAAAGTACTATTAAGTGTTTTGATCTATCCTTATAGATCTTGATGCTCAATGTTCAAGTAGCTTAATCCAGGTTTTCCATTGAAAAACACTTTTCAAATAACTCTGTATACTTTCCAGAAATTCTACATCATTTCTGATCAACAATATGTCAACAACATATACTCATCAGAAATTCTATAGTGCTCCCACTCACTTCTTTGGAAATACAAGTTTCTCATAAACTTTGTATACACCCAAAATCTTTGATCATCTCATCAAAGCATACATTCCAACTCCGAGATGCTTACTCCAGTCCTTAGAAGGATTGCTAGAGCTTTGCATACTTGTTAGCATCTTTCAGGATTGACAAAACCTTCCGGTTGTATTACATACAACCTTTCCTCAAGAAAAATCGTCGAGGAAACAATGTTTTGACATCCTATCTGCAAGATTTCATAAATAATGCAGTAATCGCTAATATAATTCCAACAGACTCTTAGCATCGCTACGAGTGAGAAAGTCTCACCGTAGTCAACTCCTTGAACTTGTGGGTAAACTTCTTAACGACAAGTCGAGCTTTCTTAATGGTGACATTTACCATCATTGTCCGTCTTCCTTTTAAATTCCATCTATACTCAACAGCCTCACGACCATCGAGCTGTTCTGTGAAAGTCTACACTTTGTTTCCATACATGGATCCTCTCTCGGATTTTATGGCCTCGAGCCATTTATCGGAATCCAGGCCCACCACCGCTTCTCCATAGCTCGTAGGTTCATTGTTGTCTACCAACATGACTTCCAAGACAGGATTACGTACCACTCTGAAGTAGTATGCATCCTCGTCATCCCACGAGGTTTGGTAGTGACTTGATCTGAAGTTTCATGATTAATATCATAAGCTTCCACTTTAATTGGTGTAGGTGCCACAGGAGCAACTCTTTGTGCCCTGCTATACACCAGTTGAAGTAACGGTTCAATAACCTCATCAAGTCTCCACCATCCTCCCACTCAATTCTTTCGAGAGAAACTTTTTCTCGAGAAAGGACCCGATTCTAGAAACAATCCCTTATTGCTTTCGGATCTGAGACAGGAGGTATACCCAACTGCTTTGGGTGTCCTATGAAGATGCATTTATCCGCTTTGGGTTCAAGCTTATCAGCCTGAAACTTTTTCACATAAGCATCGCAGCCCCAAACTTTTAAGAAATGACAGCTTAGGTTTCTCTAAACCATAGTTCATACGGTGTCATCTCATCGGAATAACGTGGTGCCCTATTTAAAGTGAATGTGGTTGTCTCTAATGCCTAACCCATAAACTATCGTGGTAATTCGATAAGAGACATCATGGTATGCATCATATCCAATAGGGTGCAGTTATGATGTTCCGACACACCATCACACTATGGTGTTCCAGGCTGTATTAGTTGTGAAATAATTTCCACAATGTCTTAATTCTGTGCCAAACTCGTAATTCAGATATTCATCTCTATGATCATATCATAGATCTTTTATCCTTTTGTCACGACGATCTTTCAACTTCACACTGAAATTACTTGAACCTTTCAATAATTCAGACTCGTGATTCATCAAGTAAATATACTCAACATCTACTCAAATCATCTGTGAAGTAAGAACATAACGATATCCACTACATGCCTCAGCACTCATTGGACTGCACACATCAAAATGTACTACTTCCAACAAGTTGCTTTCTAGTTCCATTTTACTGAAAATGAGGCTTTCAGTCATCTTGCCCATGTGGTATGATTTGCATGTCTTAAGTGATTCAAAATCAAGTGAGTCCAAACGGTCTATTTGCATAGAGTTTCTTCATGCATATACACCAATAGACATGGTTCGCATGTCTCAAACTTTTCAAAACGAATGAGCCCAAAGATCCATCAACATGGAGCTTCTTCATGCGTTTTATACCGATATGACTTACGTGGCAGTGCCACTAGTAGGTGGTACTATCATTACTATCTTATATCTTTTGGCATGAACATGTGTATCACTACGATCGAGATTCAATAAACCATTCATTTTAGGCGTAAGACCATTGAAGGTATTATTCAAATAAATAGAGTAACCATTATTCTCCTTAAATGAATAACTGTATCGTAATCCAATCATGTCTATGCTCAACGCAAACACCAAATAACAATTATTTAGGTTTAACACCAATCTCGATGGTAGAGGGAGCGTGCGATGCTTGATCATATCAACATTGGAAACACTTCCAACACATATCGTCAGCTCACCTTTAGCTAGTCTCCGTTTATTCCGTAGCTTTTATTTCGAGTTACTAACACTTAGGTACCGAACCGGTATCTAATACCCTGGTGCTACTAGGAGTACTAGTAAAGTACACATCAACACAATGTATATCCAATATGCTTCTATCGACCTTGCCAGCCTTCTAATCTACCAAGTATCTAGGGTAATTCTGCTCTAGTGGCTGTTCCCCTTATTACAGAAGCACTTAGTCTCGGGTTTGGGTTCAACCTTTGGGTTTCTTCACTTGAGCAGCAACTGACTTGTCGTTTCATGAAGTATCCCTTTCTTGCCCTTGCCCTTCTTGAAACTAGTGGTTTTTAACTAACCATCAACAATTGATGCTCCTACTTGACTTCTACTTTCGCGGTGTCAAACATCACGAATATCTCAAGGATCATCACATCTATCCCTGATATGTTATAGTTCATTACGAAGCTCTAGCAGCTTGGTGGCAATGACTTTGGAGAAACATCACTATCTTATCTGGAAGATTAACTCCCACTCGATTCAAGTGATTGTTGTACTCAGACAATCTGAGCACAAGCTCAACAATTGAGCTTTTCTCCCTTAGTTTGTAGGCTAAGAAAATAGTCGGAGGTCTTATACCTCTTGACGTGGGCACGAGCCTAAAATCCCAATTTCAACCCTCAAAACATCTCATATGTTTCGCGACGTTTCAAAACGTCTTCTAAACCGTTTAACTGAACTATCACGTAGTTATCAAAATGTGTATGTCAGATGTTCGCAACATCCACAGACGACGTTCGAGGTTCAGCACACTAAGCGGTGCATTAAGGACAATCCTCAGTTTACGGACCTAGTCCGCATAATTGCTACTATCAACTTTCAACTAAATTTTCTCTAGGAACATATCTAAACAGTAGAACTGAAGCGCGAGCTACGACATAATTTGTGAAGACTTTTTGACTATGTTCAGGATAATTAAGTTCATCTTATGAACTCCCACTCAGATAGACATCCCTCTAGTCATCTAAGTGATTACATGAAACGAGTCAACTAGGCCGTGTCCGATCATCATGTGAGACGGACTAGTCAACATCGGTGAACATCTTCATGTTGATCGTATCTATCATACGACTCATGCTCGACCTTTCGGTCTCTTGTGTTCCGAGGCCATGTCTGTACATGCTAGGCTCGTCAAGTCAACCTAAGTGTTTCGCGTGTGTAAATCTGGCTTACACCCGTTGTATGTGAACGTCTGAATCAAACACCCGATCATCACGTGGTGCTTTGAAACAACGAACTGTCGCAACGGTGCACAGTTAGGGGGAACACTTTCTTGAAATTATTATGAGGGATCATCTTATTTACTACCGTCGTTCTAAGTAAACAAGATGCAAAAACATGATAAACATCACGTGCAATCAAATAATGGTGACATGATATGGCCAATATCATATAGCTCCTTTGATCTCCATCTTGGGGCTCCATGATCATCTTGTTACCGGCATGACACCATGATCTCCATCATCGTGTCTCCATGAAGTTTCTCGCCAACTATTACTTCTACTACTATGGCTACCGGTTAGCAATAAAGTAAAGTAATTACATGGCGTTGTTTAATGACACACAGGTCATATAATAAATAAAGACAACTCCTATGGCTCCTGCCGGTTGTCATACTCATCGACATGCAAGTCGTGATTCCTATTACAAGAACATGATCAATCTCATACATCACATATCATTCATCACATTCTTCCTGCAAAAACAAGTTAGACGTCCTCTAATTGTTGTTTGCATGTTTTACGTGGCTGCTATGGGTTTCTAGCAAGAACATTTCTTACCTACGCAAAGACCACAACGTGATATGCCAATTGCTATTTACCCTTCATAAGGACCCTTTTCATCGAATCCGATCCGACTAAAGTGGGATAGACAGACACCCGCCAGCCACCTTATGCAACTAGTGCATGTTTGTCGGTGGAACCGGTCTCACGTAAGCGTACGTGTAAGTTTGGTCCGGGCCGCTTCATCCCACAATGCTGCTGCATCAAGATTGGACTAGTAACGGTAAGCATATTGAACAAAATCGACGCCCACAACTACTTTGTGTTCTACTCGTGCATAGTAACTACGCATAGACCTAGCTCATGATGCCACTGTTGGGGAACGTAGCAGAAATTCAAAATTTTCCTACGTGTCACCAAGATCTATCTATGGAGAAACTAGCAACGAGGGGAAGAAGAGTGCATCTACATACCCTTGTAGATCGCTAAGCGGAAGCGTTCAAGAGATCCAAATCACCGATGATCCTAGCGCCGAACGGACGGCACCTCCGTGTTCAACACACGTACGGAGCAGCGACGTCTCCTCCTTCTTGATCCAGCAAGGGGGGAGGAGAGGTTGATGGAGATTCAGCAGCACGACGGCGTGGTGGAAGTAGCGGGATTCCAACAGGGCTTCGCCAAGCGCTGCGGGAGGAGGGAGATGTGTCACAGGAGGGAGAGGGAGGCGCCAGGGCTCAGGTGCGGCTGCCCTCCCTTCCCCCCACTATATATAGGGCCAAGGGAGAGGGGGGCGCAGCCTTGGCCCTTCCTCCAAGGAAGGGTGCGGCTAGGGAGGAGTCCCTCCTCCCCAAGGCACCTAGGAGGTGCCTTCCCCTTTTAGGACTCTTCCTTTCCTTATCTCTTGGCGCATGGGCCTCTTGGGGCTGGTGCCCTTGGCCCATATAGGCCAAGGCGCACACCCCTACAGCCCATGTGGCCCCCCGGGGCAGGTGGCCCCACCCAGTGGACCCCTGGGACCCTTCCGGTGGTCCCGGTACAATACCGGTGACCCCGAAACTTGTCCCGATGGCCGAAATAGCACTTCCTATATATAATTCTTTACCTCCGGACCATTCCGGAACTCCTCGTGACGTCCGGGATCTCATCCGGGACTCCGAACAACATTCGGGTTACCGCATACTAATATCTCTATAACCCTAGCGTCACCGAACCTTAAGTGTGTAGACCCTACGGGTTCGGGAGACATGCAGACATGACCGAGATGACTCTCCGGTCAATAACCAACAGCGGGATCTGGATACCCATGTTGGCTCCTACATGTTCCACGATGATCTCATCGGATGAACCATGATGTCGAGGATTCGATCAATCCCATATGCAATTCCCTTTGTCTAGCGGTACGATACTTGCCCGAGATTCGATCATCGATATCCCGATACCTTGTTCAATCTCGTTACCGGCAAGTCTCTTTACTCGTTCTGTAACACATCATCCCGTGATCAACTCCTTGATCACATTGTGCACATTATGATGATGTCCTACCGAGTGGGCCCAGAGATACCTCTCCGTCACACGGAGTGACAAATCCCAGTCTCGATTCGTGCCAACCCAACAAACACTTTCGGAGATACCCGTAGTGCACCTTTATAGTCACCCAGTTACGTTGTGACGTTTGGCACACCCAAAGTATTCCTACGGTATCCGGGAGTTGCACAATCTCATGGTCTAAGGAAATGATACTTGACATTAGAAAAGCTTTAGCAAACGAACTACACGATCTTTGTGCTAGGCTTAGGATTGGGTCTTGTCCATCACATCATTCTCCTAATGATGTGATCCCGTTATCAACGACATCTAATGTCCATGGTTAGGAAACCATAACCATCTATTGATCAACGAGCTAGTCAACTAGAGGCTTACTAGGTACATGGTGTTGTTATGTATCCACACATGTATCTGAGTTTCCTATCAATACAACTCTTGCATGGATAATAAACGATTATCATGAACAAGGAAATATAATAATAACTTATTTATTATTGCCTCTAGGGCATATTTCCAACAATGCACACTCGTGCATATTCGAGAAATTTTTTGGTTGCGCCCTTCGATTACCAGGCCTTGAGTTCAGGGTGAAATCCCACGTCTGGCCTTCACTACTTGTACATGGCAGTGGCGGTCTACCCTTCTTTGTTTAAGGCATTTTCTGGAGTCTATTTAGACTTTCTCTCCTACATGAAAACCCATGATGTGACCTATATGGTTGGATATCGCAACGAGTGGCTTCATGTAAAATTACCTTCCCGGAGGCGTAGCTGTTGGGGAACATACCCTTAGTCTTATTGTTTCCAATGACGGTGTTGGGTGTTGATGTCGTCCTACATCGTGTTGTTTGCCTCACCTTAACCTTTACGGGTCCCTTTTTCTCATTTGTTTTCTTCTTCTTTTTGGATGTGTGCATCATCGATGTCTCAACTAGCTCTCGACATTGTGCTGTTGCAGATGCTTGTTGTAATCAGTATCAACTTGATATTAATATAGTCGAGACATCGTTTATCTGACCGGGAAAATGTCTACAAGCCCCACAAAGAAATGTCTACAAGATGTCACCTAATATTTTGCCTTTCTAGAATTATAGTTTAAAAATGTTGAGCATCCTTTACTTGGTCTGGCCCATGGAAAAGTTTGAGCCAACCTTTGGCGATGATGCTTGGCCGTTTCCTTTATGAAAGCACCACCCTTCATGATTTAGACTTAAATCTTTGGTATAGACACTTTACTTTGGATGCTATCTTTGCAATTCGGGCGTGTTAATTGTTTGTAAAATTTGGTTTATGTAACCCCTATTTTAACTTATGTTTCGTCTATATTCATAATCCAAATTGTATAGTATTTTTTTCACTTGTTTTTCAATTGTTTGCACAACAGACTTATACGGTCAGTTTGTATGAGATTACAACGAGGTCAATAATCTCGAGGGTTTGGTGTCGCGATTGCTTAAGCACATCATCATGGCACGATTGTAGTCGAGACATCGTCACCATCTTCCAGTTGTCATCAAAACAGTAATGCCAAGATGCCAAAATCACTCCCTGTATCATCACATCCAAAGACCAATTAGATGCCAAAATCTCCTTAGGCCTTGTTCGGTTAAGCCACTCCTCAAATGGATTGGAGTGGAATGGAGGGGATTTAGGAAAAAATTAAACTAGATGGGATTTAATCCCTGCCAATCCCTGTCAATCCCTCTCATTTTTCATGGAACCGAACAAGGCCTTACGATGACCTTTTTTCCTAAGAGGAATGCCAAGAACACTTTTTTTTCCTGTCGAGAGAATGTCAGGAACACGAACATCTCCTTTTGTGCATCTGGCAGGAATATGGAGAACTGCTCTTTCGTCCAAAAGCAAAGCTATGGCGGCTCCTGTGGGCCTTGTGTGTACGGGATGATGTTGAAATGTCAAAAATATCACACGCCCACTCAGCTGGAATGTATCCAAATAAACAATTGAAGAGATTTCATTGTAATTCTTAGTCATAGAAGTAACTTTTTTTTGGTTGGATTTTCAATCCAAATCAAGGTCATGTAATTAGTCGTTCACAAAATAAAGTTAGCCATGCACTAGCTGCATATGGGAGGAGCACCCCTCGTACTGCAGTATAGTTGGGCTTAGGTTTGAGTGATATTGTAAAACTTGTTTTGGCTGATTTGCCTCCTTAAGTAATAGAATCTCCCTTTACCCCGCAAAAAAAAGTCCTATAATTGTTATGAGTATGAATAAAATTAAAGGTGTTTCTAAGAAAAAACTAGTTAGGGGTTATGTCTTCAAAGTTCACTCCCTGCTTGTTTATTCAAAATGTTTTATCTCTCGTACCGGCATTCAAATACAGAACCCTTTTCACCGTTGGATTTCTTACGTTGAAATCTTCAAAAATAGATCCCATATTAATAGGATTCGACATAAAAAAATCATGGAAACCCGTCCAAAAAAACAGGAAGCCGAAAAAAGGAGTACCAAAAAAAAAACCAAAATCCAGAAAAAGAAAAAGAGAACCAAAAATACCGGCAACCGAAAAAAGGAAGAAAAAAAGAGTCAAGCACGGTTGCGGTTTTCACTTTTTATTGGGAGCACATGCTGTGTTTTTCTCTTTTTTCAGGGAAGCATAGTTTGTGCTTTACGCGGAAGCAAGGCTGTAATTTTCCCTTTCCGAAACGCACAAGCACATATATACTTCTCGCGAAAGTATAGTTGTACTTTTCGTGGAAGCACTGTCTATGCTTCTGGCGAAATAGTATATTGTGCTTTTTGCAAAAGCAAATCTGTTCTTCTTGTGAAAGTACAATTTTTTTAGAAGAACAGTAGTGCTTCTAAAAAAATCCGCAAAACCTAGAAAAAAAAGGCAAAAATTCAAAAAAAAAGCTTAACCCATCTAAACCCAAAAACAAGTATAAAAATGAAAATTAAATTAAATCCAATAAAAGCGTCCAACACGCGACATGTGACGTCGGCTACACGCGCATCACTTGACCCGCTTTTAGGCCGAAAAAGGAACCCTTGCGGGAGCCTCCCAAGGGGTACATGTTGGCTAGTTACTTCCGGAAAAGAATTCTATGAGACCAGGTCTCACGCGAGACCTATCCTGATGGATGACACGTGGCATTCACAAATCACAAAGTATATAATCTCTCTCCCCCTGATTTTAAGTGGGGGTGACGATGCTTTGTGATTTGTGAATGTCACGTGTCATCTATCAGGACGGATCTCACCTGCTAACCGTGAGACCTGATCTCATATAATTTTTTTTTCGTTACTCCCAAATAATGGGGTGCAAACCAGGTCGGTCGGGATTTCATTCCATATAGAAATGGCAGATTCCATTTATAGCATAGGTCGACTGTTAACGCGCTACCTGTAGTATCGCGCTAGGTATGATCGGGCCACCCCAACTAGCAAAAGGCTCCTTTTCCAGTTTTCGTAATATTCTAGAACTTTCCTTGACCGGTTTTATTTTTGTTCTGTGTTTTTTCTTTGCATTTTTTTCTGCGTTTTAACATTTTTATTCTTTTTAAATTTTTTGTTTTCCCTTTTCCTTTATTATATATTTTTTCTCTTTCTAAACTTTCTGAATATTTTTATTATTATTTTATCAAATATTTATCTTATTTCCTGAATTTTTTCTTTTGTGAATATTTCAAAAATTCACGAAAAGCCTTTGAAATCACGAAAAAACAATTTTAAAATTTGCAAATCACAAATATATTATGAATTCAAAAATGCCCCGGAACAATTTTTGGAATCATGATTCTTTTTTAATTCTCGAATATTTTTGAATCACAAACATATTTTGAATTCACATAATCGTGAACATATTCGAAATTGAATAAAATTGTAGATCCGCGGATACATTGTTGAAGTCACAAACATTTTTCATATTCCTGAACATTGTTGAATTCATGAACACTTTTTCAAATTATTAAACAGTTTGTAGATCATGAATCTTTTTCAAAATCTGCACAATTTTCAAAATTATGAACATGTATTGAAATTTGTGAAAAAAAATCTTGAACATTTTTCAAATTCCCGGAAATTTTTAAAAATTCATGAACAGTTATTGAATATGTGAGCATTCGTCAACAAATAGGTAACATTTTTTGAAATTCTTTTTTTTATTCTGGAACTTTTTTAAGTCTCGAAAAAGAAAAACACAGAAAAGGAAAAAAAATAACAGGGGTGCCCGCCCCACAGATGGGCCGGCGCACCATCACCCCCACGGGTCGAGAAATAGCACGGGAGCTAGATCTCGTATTAAGCGAGACGGACACGCCTGGGGATCCAGCCAGTCTTCTCCTATTTTTTATTTCCTTTTATTATTTTTGCAATGTTTTCTTCGCTTTTTAATCTTATTTAATCTTTTGTTTATTTGTTTATTGTTTCGTTTTATTTTTTTAGTTTTCTTTGTTTGTTTTTGTTTTCATTCTACATTTTTGTATATGTCAACAACATTTTTCTAATACACGTTTAACATTTTTTCAACATAAATTTAACATTTTCTAAATATATGGTCAACGTTTTTTCTATGCATATTTTGAACATTTTTTAAATGCTTGATTAATATTTTTCATATACATGATTAAAAAATTTAATGCATCGTCGACATTTTTTCTATACATTTTCTTAAATGCTTGATTATCATTTTTTAATTAAAAATATTAAAAAATTTAATACATGGTCAACATTTTTTCTATACATATTTAACATTTTGCAAACGCGTGATTACAATTATTCAAATACTTGTTCACCATTTTTTGCAAATGCTTGATTAACATTTTTATATAGATGATCAAAACAATTTCACCATTTTTAATACATGGTCAACATTCTTTTATACACGGTTAACAATTCCAGAATGCTTGATTAACATTCTTTTAAATACTTGTTCTATAATTTTTTCAAATGTTTGATTAACATTTTTTTATACATGATCAAAAAATTCATCATTTTTTAATACATGATCAATAATTTTTCTATACACGTAGAACATTTTCTGAATGCTTGATTAACATTCTTCAAATACTTATTTAACATTTTCAAATACTTGTTTAAAATTTTCAAATATATATAGAATATTTTAAGCATAAAAAAATTACAGCATACTCCCTCCTCCACTCCCTCCGCCGCCGCTGGGCTAAGCCCGGGGGCCGACGGCGGTTGCGGGGGATCTCCTCTCTCACGCGTCTTCGGGGTGAGGCGGACCCAAGGCGTGTGGTGGCGCGACCAATCTGGGATCTGCGGCGCGGCGGATGGCGGGAGGCCGGCCCGTCCTCGAACATCGACGGCTTTGGCGCGGCGGAGGCCAGGGCTGCGGGCTCTGATGGCCCTTCGGGCGACGGCGGTGGCTGCGGTTGGCGGCGGTCGGTTTGGCTGCGGTGGCGTGCATGTTGTCGTCAGATCGGCGACGGCGGCGTGGAGGGCCTGGTGATCTCGTCGGAGGCACCTCCTATCAGATCTGTTCTGCCCGGTGCAGCCGGCGGTGGTGGTCATCTCTTCCGTTAGAGGCGGTCGGCCTGAGGCTGGGTGTTCGGATCTCGGGATCCGATATCTAGCACCAGCTGCGAGTCGGGAGACGTAGTTGCCGGTGAAAACCGAGCTGACGGCGGGTGATGGTGGCGTTCCACGTCCTTACCTTGATGAAGGCATCATCATGTGACTTCCGTCGACCCACTCGTATTACTCCGGGGGAAACTCTAGGATCTGGTGTTCCAGACCGGACGATGGTGGCACTGTGGTGTCGTTTCTCTCTTGGAGCGTCGTTTTGTGTAGCAACGCTGGAAGTCAGAGGCAGGAGGTGGAGCGGCTTCGTCTTGCACGGAGCTTCAGTGGAGATGTCAAGTCATGCCTGACCGACAGGTGCTACGCTTGGTCATGTCTGGTCGGCAGGTGCTACGCATGACAGATCCTCCAAGGGCTTCAAGCTGTGTCGGCTGTGATACGTGGCAGCATGATGCTGAGGTGTATCAGTGGCGACCGCGACGTGTACAGCTGTTTTCGCGCAAGGAGGAGGTGTCGTTGGGCGCCGTGGTGGCGTCGACGATAGCTGGACCGAGCAAGGTTGATGCATCAGTACAATTCTGAAGATGGAGCGGTGGCAGTCGGCGGCGGCGGCCTCTGAGAGCACGTCGGACCAGTGTGTGCCCCAGACCCGGCAAGTGGCTAGGTTGGGGTCTCAGGTATTAGATGTTAGGCTTGGCTGCGATGTCTGTTTGGTATTAGGCTCAGGCTATCTGCACCCCTTCATCAACCAGATAGCTGTAGCGACAATTTGTTACTTAGATGGCGGCTTTAGTCTTACTATCGTATGACTTTGTAAGGTCTTGTGAGAATAATTAATAAAATGACCGTATGCATCGCCCAGATGCAGAGGCTGGGGGTCATCCTCCTTTTCTAAAAAAAGATTACAGTCGATAACTGCCACACGTGTGGCAGGAAAAAAAACGCACCACACGTCTCTAATGCAAATAGATTGTCACGTCATCGCATGCATGCATGCAAAAATCTTTTTGCATTTTCAGTTTTTAAAATGTTTTATCTCTTAAATGAAAATCCGATTGAAGATACGTTTTCACCATTAAATCCCTCGCGACGAGATTTTTAAAACTAGATCTCATATCGATATATTTCGGCGATATTTTTTTTGTTAAAAGTTGCCATGTCTATTACACATGAATTGCCATGATATTTACACTGAAGTTGCCACGATATGTTTCAACTATTTTCTTTTACATTTAAAAGTAAAATTTAACATATTATAAAACGGAGATTAAAAAGCTAGACTTGCCATGCACCATAAACTAAAATTGCCATGATACATGCACTTAAAATTGCCATGGTTCAATAAAAAAATATTTTCATGATCAAAGTACTGGAATTGCCATCATCAAAAAACTAAAATTGCCATGATCTACAAACTAAAAATGCCACATGGCGACTTTAGTTTAAGCACTATGGCAACTATAGTGTAAACATCATGGCAACTTTTGGGCAAAAAAATTTCATCAAAACATATCAACATGGGTCTAATTTTAAAGATCTCATAGAGACGGATTTAATGATGAAAACGGATTTTTAGTTCGCTTTTTTATTTAGGAGATAAAACATTTTTAAAGCGAAAATCAAAAAATTTTCTGTTGATGTTATTTATTTATACATGGCAAAATGAGTGATGATGAAGATGTATGGGCGATCTGCAAACGCCCATGGGTGTGGGTGTTAGTTTTTGCAAAAATTAAAGCTGAAAACGTAAAAACCAGAAAAGGAGGCTGTGACCTCCCGTGCGCGTAGGCTGACCCACCTCGCTCGCCCGAATGCGAGTTATAGGGGAGCCCGAGGAATAGGGGCTCGCTGTAAAAATATCCCGGCGCACACAAAAAATGGACGATTTTAACTCGGCCGGATGAACGAGTCGTTTCAGCTTTGGAGGCCGGCTGAGTCATCACATGTACGGCCGAAACCAACAACCACATCCCCTTAAATTTCGTTGCATTTGGCTAGTCTGTTGTGCTGGTTGCCGTCCTCCCGCCGAGAGTGTTCATGAGTCAACGATGTTCCATTCTTCCTCCTGGGAAAAAAATGAGATTTTTTTAAATGAGTTCTCTACTTCTTCCCCAATGCTCTGGTAAATTTTTATTTTTAACACGAGCAATAGCGACAACTCTAACTAAGACACCAGCTACCAAAAGGAGCTACCTCTAGCATCAACGACAACTCCATTACACCGTTCTTAAGCCAAGAAAATCCAAAACTAAACATTAGAAATCCACAAACATATTTATATAAGCCAAAAGAGAAGGAAGCAAAATGAATGCTAGCCTCCAGAATTAGTAACTCCATGTTGGAGAGGGCAACAGGGGTCATCAATAGACAAAGGGTTGTCAATCCCTTCACACATCAGCCACTCGTAATTTTAAGCATCTCAGCACGCCATCCTGTTGAAGCATGGAATACCTGACTTGCTACTTGATCTATAAGTCTTAGTCCCCAGTTCAGCTCCCTTTGTTCTTCCTTTTTGGTCTATAGAATGGACCAAGAGTTAATGGGACGATAAGTTTTACGGAGAATCACAAAAGGGTCAATTACTCGTATGTGTTCAAAGAAAAATATCAATTTTGCAGGTCCAAATCAACCACAATAAAGCAAATATACAAACACATAACTTCATTGTATTCCCCTTCCCAAACTGGAAGATCCAGCAAAAGAACATTGTTTTCAAATCAGTAGGCATAGACTGTAAATTAAAAGTATTTTGAAAAATACTTCAGACAAATTTAGCAACCAAACAATAAAGAAACATGTGATCAACAGTCTCATTTGTACCACAAAAGGCACATTTGAAGTTGCCAATCCAATATGTGCTTAACTTTCAGATTCCTTGGGCATGGGCTTCTGGGAATGAATTCCTATTAAGTCGGGATGTCACATACACCCCCCCCCCCCCCCTCAAAGGAACCGACATCCTCATCGGCCCATCAAAAACGTTTCCTCTTAGCACCATCTGTGTGTGCCAATGCCAGCATCCACATGTGCCCCATGTATGCATCATCGACCTGTACACGCCCTTGTAACCACAAGGGTCGGCTCTCATACCAATTGTAACGCCCTGACCGAACCAACCTATACCTGGCCATTGCGCCTTGATCTAGATTAGGCCCCACAGACCAACACTAGTCTTTCTTGCATAATTTCTCATCACTCGTGCGCACCAAGATCAACTTCCCAGTCGGTCACCTATCGTCAAATTGCTCCAAGCCAAGCACACTTAACTTTGAGGTTCCTTTCGGGTGGCTCCTGAAAAAGGTACCCCTTGTTGATATGAGTAGTATCATTCCTATTAAGCCGAGATGTCACAGAGATCCCCATTCTTTTCTTTTCTTGTTGAGCTTGCCGCAAAAGAGCGGAAAAACCTTCAACAGAGAAGAAAAATAAATTGAGGGATAATGGGTCTCCCTGCCCAAGGCCTCTAGAAGGAAGAAAACTATCTGAGTATACACCAATAAGTTTTGTAGAAAACCTTGTTGTCATCACACATATCATAATCGTGGTTATCTGCTACCTCTTGAGTACTGCGTTGGTTTTCCTTGAATAGGAAAGGGTGATGCAACAAAGTAGCGTAAGTATTTCCTCAGTTTTTGAGAACCAAGGTATCAATCCAGTAGGAGACTACAGGCAAGTTCCTTGTACCTACACAAACAAATAAGAACCTTGCAACCAACGCGATAAAGGGTTGTCAATCCCTTCACGGTCACTTACGAAAGTGAGATCTGATAGAGATAATAAGATAAATAAATTATTTTTGGTATTTTTGTGATATAGATTGAAAGTAAAGATTGCAAAATAAAATAGATTGAAAACTTTATATGATAAAAGATAGGCTCGGGGGGCCATAGGTTTCACTAGTGGCTTCTTTCAAGATAGCACAAGTATTACGGTGGGTGGACAAATTACTGTCGAGCAATTGATAGAAACATGCATAATTATGAGAATATCTAGGCATGATCATGTATATAGGCATCACGTCCGCGACAAGTAGACCGAAACGATTCTGCATCTACTATTATTACTCCACACATCGACCGCTATTCAGCATGGATCTAGAGTATTAAATTCATAAGAACAGAGTAACACATTAGGCAAGATGACATGATGTAAAGGGATAAACTCAAGCAATATGATATAAACTCCATCTTTTTATTCTCGATGGCAATAATACAATACGTGCCTTCCTGCCTCTGCTGTCACTGGAAAAGGACACCGCAAGATTGAACCCAAAGCTAAGCACTTCTCCCATTGCAAGAAAGATCAATCTAGTAGGCCAAATCAAACTGATAATTCGAAGAGACTTGTAAAGATAACCAATCATACATAAAAGATTTCAGAGAAGAATCAAATATTGTTCATGGATAAACTTGATCATAAACCCACAATTCATTGGATCTCGACAAACATACCGCAAAAAGAGTTACATCGAATAGATCTCCAACAAGATCGAGGAGAACATTGTATTGAGATCCAAACAAAGAGAAGAAGCTATCTAGCTAATAACTATGGACCCGAAGGTCTGTGGTAAACTACTCACACATCATCGGAGAGGCTATGGAGTTGATGTAGAAGCCCTCCCTGATCGATTCACTATAAAAAATACACTTCCATGATGATACGTGTTTGTCACAGTAGGTCATGTTTTCTGTCATGCATGTACATCCATGACAATTTTATGACAGAATCAAGATAGTCATACCCGTGCTGTCGTAGAAGTGTTCCATTACATTACCAAAATTATCATCATCGAAGTGTCCACTTCCATGGCGATAAATCGCGCGTCACGGAAGTGATTTCGTCAAGGGTGACCGACACGTGGCATCCATCGTAACGGAACGCCGTTAAGCTATCGGGTCCAGTTTTGGATCCGATAACCCGTTAACAGCCCCGGCCAATAGGGATTTTTCACGTGTAAAATCATCATTGGCTGGAGGAAACACGTGTCGGCTCATCGTTGGGACAGATGTCATCCACTTATTGCACCCAAAGCGCCTATGATTCGTCGACATGTGACACGGCCCAACAGAGGCCCATTCCTGTGAAAAGGCCGGCTCATTTGACTTGGTCAAAAGGTGGCAGGCCGGCCCATGGCAAGCCTGTTAACGGCCTGTTCGCATATAACCCATTTACAGCCCGCTAACCCAAGATCCGTTTACGGCCTATCCGAATTAGGCCCAGTAGCATCATCTGGGCCGTCCAATATAATTTCAGCATGTTTTAACTTCCGGCCCATGTATGGCCCATGACGTCTTTCGGCCCATGTGAGGCCCTTAGTAACCCTCGGCCCATTAACGACCCGTGGTAAAACTGGCCCGTAATGAAAAGTGTATCACTTTATACCCATTAACGGCCCATTATTCCGTTGGGCCGTTTCCACCTCATGTTATTTTTCGGCCTTCTCAGGGCCCATTTATTTTTGGGCTCATTTCCAGCATTCGTTTATTTTCGGCCCGTTAATGTCATTTTCTGCTTGTGGACCAAATTCAGCCCGTGGTTACAGTCGGCCCGTTTGTGGCCCGTTAATATGTTTGTTGACACTGATTTTGGCCGAAAGAGATATAATGTGATTAACACAAATAAATTACTTTAAATGGTGAAAATGATAAAATATACAATTGAGTGGAAACGACCATGGTGAATTTCCACCACTTAATATAAAATAGCAGAGCTGATATTTGAGAAATTTGCAAAGTGGATAAAAATCTCCATGAAAAATTTGTCCCGACTAAAATCATATGTAACCTTCGTCCATGCAGGCCGCCACCTACGGCAGATGTCAAATACTAACATGAAATCATAATATTTCCGAGTCCTTGTTCCATCGTTGAAGAGAAATATGAATGCGACGCATAAAAAAATATATCGCCCTAACAAAATATACACGCGATATATAGAAATAAATAAATGCTTCTAATGAGGTGTCGACACATATATACAGTTGGGAAACATTTTGTCGATGTACTCATCTCATATATAATATTGAACATCAATTTGCGTAGAAAATAACTAAGTGTGAACACCCTCATCAAAAACCTTAATGCATCATTGATGATTAATCAGGCTTAGCCAATTAAATAAATACGGCCACATTGCATGGCCGCTGGACGTTATGCATGCATGTGAGCGGTGTGGTGCCAAGGCCCACAAGTTAATTTAAAGAATTCAAGCCCACACGATGATTAAGGCCCTGTTTGATTCATAAGTCTTAGGACTTTTTCTAGTCCCAATTAAATTCTTTAGTTCCTAAAAAGTCTCTCATTGTTTGTTTGCAGAGACTAAAAAGTCCCTAGTCCCTTTCTAGAGGTTATTAAATGACCATATTGCCCCTAGTATATAGAAAAATAACAATCAAACAACGCCATGGGGTGGCGGATCAATAAATGCATGGATTGGGCATTGTTGGGAAATTTCCAAGAAGTCCCAAAAAAGACTCTCCTTGAGAGTCTTCTTCATTTAGTCCCAAATGCCTAGTTTAGTCCCTAAAAAGTCCCTCCTATTTGGTAAAAAAAAGTCTCTAAAAGGACTTTTTCTAGTCTCTACACAAAAAAGTCCCTGAAAACAAACACCCCTTAAAAAGTACATAGGTTGATTACGGGCTTGCCGGTTCAAACCTCAGTCAACTAGCAATTAATCAAAGAAATAAATTAAAGAAAGGAGCCAGCCGGCATGTTCCCACGATTGCATGCACGATCCCACGATTGGGAACGTGGGCGTGCACGCCGGAAGGCTCTGTCGCCCCTGCTGATCTCCCCTCCTATAAATACTCCTCTCCAGCATTTAGGAAGGGGGGTTGGACTGGAGTGTAGCGTTGCATAGACCGGGCTCCATGGAGCTCGTTTTGCAAAAAAAAAAATATTTAAAAGTTTCAAAAAATGCTATTTTTTTTGTACAAATACATGTCCATATTCTTTAAGTATGTGTAAATTTTCAGTAACTAATTTGATCATTTGCATGCTACACAAAAAAGACAAATATCTGACACAAATACAATAAAAAAAGCCTATTTCAATCTGTGTATTTGTCTTTTTTGTATACATCACATATGAATACATATGTTTATGAAAATTTGTACACGTATACTTCAAGTATATGTCTACATGAAAACATTTTTTCAGATTTTTTTTGAGTTATGGAAAAGGTATTTTGGATGAGAAATGTATATAGAGCTCAGTGGAGCTCGGCCTCTGCAGCCACTTTTCGGGTTGGACGGCTCATTCTCTCTTGTTCTGCTACTTCTACACACATATATTGCTACAAGAAAAATCACACACACACATACGTGAGGAGAGGGAGGTTTGAAGGAGTTCAGCAAGAAGGTGAGATTCATGGTTCTCTCCTAATCCTTTTGCTTCTCTGATTGGTGCTCTTTCCTATGCTTGCTCAATCTTTGCTCTTGGTTTGGTCATATTGACATGAGCCAAGTAGCTTCTCCCAATATGATGATTCTTGATTTGGCCACGTTGACACAGATCATGAATTATTTTCCATGTTGCCCAATTTTTGCTCTTGGCTTGGTCATATTGACATGAGTCAAGTAGCTTTTTTTTTGCTTGATATGATGGTTCTTGATTTGGTCATATCGACACAGATCTAGAAATTTTTCTTCAAATAGCATGATCCTTGTTTTTTTCCTCCATGTAATGGTTCTTGATTTGGTCATATTAACACAGATCTCGAATTTTTCTCCAAGTAACATGATTCTTGCTCTTGGCTTGGTCATATTGACACATCCCAAGTAGCCTTCATCCTCCACAAATTTGGCATTCTACTCTTGGCATGGTCATATTGACACATGTCAAGTAGTATTTTCACCATATTTCAGATCTCGCTCTTGGCATGGTGTAACACCGACGATGCGGCTATATCTGTCACGTGTCGGGGCACGACTTAGAGGCATAACCGCATGGTGATTTAGTCGCAAGTGGGGTAATCTTCACACAGTCACATGTACTGAATAAGAAAGGGATAAAGAGTTGGCTTACAATCGCCACTTCACATAAATACAAGTTAAACATACATCATCCAAAGTACAATCAAAGGTCCGACTACGGAACCAAAATAAAAGAAGACAACCCCAAATGTTAGATCTCCGATCGTCCCAACTGAGCACCACTACTGATCAACCGGAAAAGACACATAACAACGATCAAGATCTTCATCGAGCTCCCACTTGAGATCGGTTGCGTCATCTGTACTGGTATCATCGGCACCTGCAACAGTTTGGAAGTATCTGTGAGTCACGAGGACTCAGCAATCTCACACCCACGAGATCAAGACTATTTAAACTTATGGGTAGGATAGGGTAATGAGGTGGAGCTGCAGCAAGCACTAAGCAAATATGGTGGCTAACATACGCAAATAAAAGTGAGAAGAGAAGCAACGCAGCGGTCGAGAAGCTAGAAGTGATCAAGAAGTGCTCCTGAAACTACTTACGCACAAACATAACACAAGAACCGTGTTCACTTTCCGGACTCCACCGAAAAGAGACCATCACGGCTACACATGCGGTTGATGCATTTTAATTAAGTCAAGTGTCAAGTTCTCTACAACTGGATATTAACAAATTCCCATCTGCCACATAACCGTGGGCACAGCTCTCAAAAGTTTATACCCTGCTGGGGTGTCCCAACTTAGTCCATCACAAGCTCTCACGGTCAACGAAGGATATTCCTTCTCCCGGAAAGACCCGATCAGTCTCGGAATCCCGGTTACAAGACATTTCGACAATGGTAAAAAAAGACCAGCAAAGCCACCCGATGTGCCGACAATCCCGATAGGAGTCGCACGTATCTCGTTCTCAGGGCAACACATGATAAGACTAGCTACGAGTAAAACCAACCCTCAAGTTTCCCCGACATGGCCCGCAGGCAGCTCGGCTCGGACCAACACTTAGAGGAGCACTGCCCCGGGGGGTGGGGGTTTAAAATAAAGATAACCCTTGAGTCTGCAGAACCCAAGGGAAAGGTATATGGTGGTAGGTAGGCAAATGGTAAAACCAAGGTTGGGCCTTGCTGGAGGAGTTTTATTCAAAGCAAATTGTCAAGGGGTTCCCATAACACCCAACCATGTAAGGAGCGCAAAATCAAGGAACATAACACCAGTATGACCGAAACTAGGGCGGCAAGAGTGGAACAAAACACCAGGCATAAGGCCGGGCCTTCCACCCTTTACCAAGTATATAGATGCATTAATTAAATAAGACATATTGTGATATCCCAACATATCCATGTTCCAACATGGAACAAACTTCAGCTTCATCTGCAACTAACAACGCTATAAGAGGAGCTGAGCGAAAGCGGTAACTTAGCCAAACAACGGTTTGCTAGGAAGGAGGGCTAGAGGCTTGACATGGCAATATGGGAGGCATGATATAACAAGTGGTAGGTAGCGCGTCATAGAGATAGAACGAATAATTAGCAAGCAAAGATATAAGTGATTTTGATGGTATGGTCATCTTGCCTGCAAAGTTCTCAGAGATTGACGAAAGCTTGATCCTCGTTAGTGTACTCAACAGGTTCCTCGATCACGTACTCATCTCCCGGCTCTACCCAAAGCAAGAACACAAGTAAAGGAACACCAATCAACCACGGTGCAATGCACAAGCAACATGATGCAATATATGTCATGATATGCGAGATGTGATATGCAATGCATATGCGTGCTCCGAAAGGAAAATGATGAAAAAGGCATCAACTTGGCAAACCAAGCATGCCACTAGAAAGATGAGATGATTTCGTTTGAAATTGATATAAAGATAACCGGAAACGGATGCATAGTTTGCAAATGGCAAGCAAAATAAGAATGGCACAATTCTGCGATTAACAGCATGATGCCATCTAGAATGCAACACGAAACTAAACTACTGCACTCCAACATAACAATAAGGCATATGTCAGTGATGTACTAAAGAAGCTTGACAAAACATGAACACTGACCTACGGCTAAATCACACAAGAGCATGTTCAAACAAGCATGGCAAAAGTGCAAACGATATCAGCTCCACAGACTTAGTGAAAATACTAATATGCCAAGAATAACATCAAGAAGCCATGTTTAGAGCAAGCAAACAACATGCTACATAAACATATTATAGCAAATAAAGGCATGGCATGAATCTAATAAAAGCATAGATCAAAAGTCCCTTACTGAACATGAGCCAAAAAGGCACATAAGATATGATGACACTCATGTAAACATAGCAAGTTTTATTAACAGTTTCAGACTTAGCAGAAAACAGAGCATGACATAAACAAAGCATGAAAAAAATATGCGCATATTTTCGACACTCAATGCGAATATTAATAAAAAATATTCGCATTTAGACCTCGAGGGGCATTTGTTGATACCGATTTTGGCCGAAGGAAATATAATGCGATTAAAACAAATAAACTACTTTAAATGGTGAAAATGATAAAATATACCATTGAGTGGAAACGACATTGGTGAATTTCCACCGCTTAATATAAAATAGCATAGCTGATATTTGAGAAATTTGCAAAGTGGATAAAAATCTCCATGAAAAATTTGTCCCGGCTAAAATCATATGTGACCTTCGTCAGGCCGCCACCTACGGCGGATGTCAAATACTAACATGAAATCATGATATTTCCGAGTCCTTGTTCCATCGCCGAAGAGAAATATGAATGCGACGCATAAAAAAATATATCGCGCTAACAAAATATACATGCGATATATAGAAATAAATAAATGCTTCTAACGAGGTGTCGACACATATATACAGTTGGGAAATATTTTGTCAACATACTCATCTCATATATGATATTGAACATCAATTTGCGGAGAAAATAACTAAGTGTGCATACCCTCATCAAAAACCTTAATGAATAATTGATGATTAATCAGGCTTAGCCAATTAAATAAATACGGCCACATTGCATGGCCGCTGGACGTTATGCATGCGTGCGAGCGGTGTGGTGCCAAGGCCCACAAGTTGATTTAAAGAAAATTCAAGCCCACACAGTGATTAAGAAGTACAGGAGTTGATTATGGAGTTGCCAGTTCAAACCTCAGTCAACTAGCAATTAATCAAAGAAATAAATTAAAGAAAGAAGCCAGCCCGCACGTTCCCACAATTGCATGCACGATCCCATGATTGGGAACGTGGGCGTGCACGCCGGAGGGCTCCGTCGCTCCTGCTGCTCTCCCCTCCTATAAATACTCGCTCCATACTATATTATCTTCTGTTTTGAATGTTTATGAGCTTTATTATACACTTTTATATCATTTTTTGGATTAACCTATTAACCCAGAGCCCAGTGCCAGTTTGTGTTTTTACCTTGTTTAAGGGTTTCGAAGAAGGAAATCAAACGGAGTCCAATTGACCTGAAACTTCACGGAACTCTTTTTTGGAAGGAAAGAAGCCCAGAAGACTTGAAGTGTACGTAAGGGAAGCTTCGAGGAGGCCACAAGGTAGGGGGCGCGCCCACCCCCCTAGGGCGCGCCCTCCACCCTCGTGGCCCCCCTGACATACTTCTTCCGCCTATATATCTCCATATACCCTAAAACTTCCGGGAAGCACAATAGATCGGGAGTTCCGCTGCCAAAAGCCTCCGTAGCCACCGAAAACCAATCTAGACCCGTTCCGGCACCCTGCCGGAGGGGGCAATCCCCCTCCGGTGGCCATCATCATACCGGTGCTCTCCATGACAAGGAGGGAGTAGTTCTCCCTCGGGGCTGAGGGTATGTACCAGTAGCTATGTGTTTGATCTTTCTCTCTCTCTCTCTCGTGTTCTTGATTTGGCACGATCTTGATGTATCGCGAGCTTTGCTATTATAGTTGGATCTTATGTTTCTCCCCCCCTCTACTCTCTTGTAATGGATTGAGTTTCTCCTTTGAAGTTATCTTATCGGATTGAGTCTTTAAATATTTGAGAACACTTGATGTATGTCTTCCGTGCGTATCTGTGGTGAAAATGGGATATCAGTGATTCACTTGATGTATGTTTTGGTGATCACCGGTTCCGCCCATGAACCTATGCATAGGGGTTGGCACACGTTTTCGTCGTGATTCTCTGGTAGAACTTTGGGGCACTCTTTGAGGTTCTATGTGTTGGTTGAATAGATGAATCTGAGATTGTGTGATGCATATCGTATAATCATATCCACGGATACTTGAGGTGACATTGGAGTATCTAGGTGACATTACGGTTTTGGTTGATTTGTGTCTTAAGGTGTTATTCTAGTACGAACTCTAGGGCTGTTTGTGACACTTATAGGAATAGCCCAACGGATTGATTGGAAAGAATAACTTTGAGGTGGTTTTGTACCCTACCATAATCTCTTCATTTGTTCTCCGCTATTAGTGACTTTGGAGTGACTCTTTGTTGCATGTTGAGGGATAGTTATGTGATCCAATTATGTTATTATTGTTGAGAGGACTTGCACTAGTGAAAGTATGAACCCTAGGCCTTGTTTCCTAGCATTGCAATACCGTTTACGCTCACTTTTACCATTCGTTACCTTGCTGTTTCTATATTTTCAGATTACAAAAATATTATCTACCATCCATGTACCACTTGTATCACCATCTCTTCGCCGAACTAGTGCACCTATACAATTTACCATTGTATTGGGTGTGTTGGGGACACAACAGACTCTTTGTTATTTGGTTGCAGGGTTGCTTGAGAGAGACCATCTTCATCCTACGCCTCCTACGGATTGATAAACCTTAGGTCATCCACTTGAGGGAAATTTGCTACTGTCCTACAAACCTTTGCACTTGGAGGCCCAACAACGTCTACAAGAAGAAGGTTGTGTAGTAGACATCAAGCTCTTTTCTGGCGCCGTTGCCGGGGAGGTGAGTGATTGAAGGTATATCTTTAGATCTTGCAATCGAGTCTTTTAGTTTCTTGTTTTACCACTAGTTTAGTTTATAAAAGAAACTATAAAAAAATGGAATTGAGTTTGTCTCATACGCTTCACCTTTTTAATATCTTTCGTAGGTATGATGGAAAGGAAAATTGTGCTCAAGTGCTAGAAGAGGAAATCTATAAAATGTTTGGCACTAAATCTTTGAATGATGAGCATGATTGTGATGTTGTTAGTACGAATTCTTTGAATATCCATGATACTAATGATGATTGCACTGGTTATGATGTCTCCTATAAACATGTCAATTTTTGTGGAGTACATTGGGTTTGTACGAACACATCAAATAGGGAAGATAGATATTGCAAGAGGCATAAGCATTTAGAAACTAAATGGTTGCAAGAAAGGCTAGATGATTGTGCTAAAAATTTATATTTTCTTAGCCGTACTTGTGAACTTTGCAATGAACATGATCATTTCAATACCCAATGCAAATTGTTTCATGATCGTATCGTGTCCAAAAATTGTGATCACTTGATTTCCCTTGAACATCATAATGAACTTAGTTTGCGCTTGGGTTATGAAGAAATGAAACGTATAACTAAGGATATTCCAAAATTTGCCCTTGATAGAGTTCTTCATTTTGATCTAGAGGAAATTTATATGTATTGTGCGGTGAATTGTATTGAAAATCCTTATATTGCCAACTACATAAAGAAAAGAAAACAAATAGAAGATGAAGAGAATACTAATGAAAGGGAAAAGACTTCCCAATATCCTTCTATTATTTCTTATGATGAATCAGGTAACGAGGAGGAGCCTCCTATTCAACCAATCTCATTAATAAAGAGCTCCAAAAAGAGGATTGAACCCACACATGATGTGGTGAAGAAGAAGAAAAAAAAGGAAGAGAGGTAAAAAGATATCTCTCCCAAATAGTGCTGCTCCTATTACTATTGTGCCTCATGAAAATATAATTGTGGAAGATAATGATACTTCTTATGATTTTGAAAATCTTTTTGGCACTTGCTTGGACGAATATGATAATTGCTATACTATTGGTGCTATCCATACTATTAATTATGAGAGTGATTATGCTTATGATATGAAAAGGCCCAAGCTTGGGGATGCTATGTTTGATGAAGATGATGTTCTGGAGAATATATTTTCTGAAATTAATGTTTGTCCTAAGCTTGGGGAAGCTATGTTTAATGAAGATGATATTTTTAGTCTCCCAAATTTTGATATGCAAATTTATAATGATGATAGCATGCCTCCTACTTATGATGATTATTGTGATGATACTTATGCTATAAAAAGTAGTGATTATATTTATAAAACTTGTCATTATTATGATTACCCCTTTTCCGAACATTACTCTTTTAATGTGGAAACTATTTATAGTATTCGAGTTTCTTATGATACTCCCACTATTTCGAATGAGAAGAATTTTGCTTATGTGGAGAGTAATAAAATTTCTATGCTTGTATATCATGAAAGGAATGCTTTAGGTGCTGGTTATATTTTTGAATTCATTCATGATGCTACTGAAAATTATTATGACGGAGGAATATATGCTTGTAGGAATTGCAATAATATCAAGTTTCCTCGCTATGTGCTTAAAGTTTTGAAGTTATGCTTGTTTTACCTTCCTATGCAAGTTGATTCTTGTTCCCATAAGTTGTTTGCTCACAAAATCCCTATGCATAGGAAGTGGGTTAGACTTAAATGTGTTAGTCATATTCTTCATGATTCTCTCTTTATGTTTCAATTTTTATCCTTTATGGGAGCATCATTGAAATCATCATGCCTAGCTAGGGCATTAAACGATAGCGCTTGTTGGGAGGCAACCCAATTTTTATTTTTGTTCCTTGCTTTTTGTTCCTGTTTAGTAATAAATAATTCATATAGCCTCTGTTTAGATGTGGTTTTATTGTTTTAATTAGTGTTTGTGCCAAGTAGAACCTTTGGGAAGACTCGGGGAAAGTCTTGTTGATCATGCTGTAAAAACAGAAACTTTAGCGCTCACGAGAATTGCTGCCATGTTTATTTGGAAAATGCTATGTAGTTAATTGTTTTTTAGATGATTAATATATAAATTCCTCAGGTCCATCAATGTATTTGAGAATTTTATGAGTTCTAGAAGTATACGTTTGATCCAAATTACTACAGACTATTCTGTTTTTGACAGATTCTGTTTTCGATGTGTTATTCACTTATTTTGATGAATCTATGGCTAGTAAAATAGTTTATAAACCATATAGAAGTTGGAATACAGTAATTTTAACACCAATATAAATAAAGAATGAGTTCATTACAGTACCTTGAAGTGGTGATTTATTTTCTTATACTAACGGAGCTTACGAGTTTTCTGTTAAGTTTTGTGTTGTGAAGTTTTCAAGTTTTGGGTAAGGATTCGATGGACTGTGGAGTAAGGAGTGGCAAGAGCCTAAGCTTGGGGATGCCCAAGGCACCCCAAGGAAATATTCATGGACAACCAAGAGCCTAAGCTTGGGGATGCCCCGGAAGGCATCCCCTCTTTCGTCTTCGTTCATCGGTAACTTTACTTGGAGCTATATTTTTATTCGCCACATGATATGTGTTTTGCTTGGAGCGTCATTTTATTTTATTTAGTTTTGCTTGATGTTTGAATAAAATAAAAATATCTTAAATTATTAAATGTTAGAGAGTCTTCACATAATTTCATGATTATTCGACTACTCATTGATCTTCACTTATATCTTTCGGAGTAGTTTGTTGTTGCTCTAGTGCTTCACTTATATCTTTTAGAGCATGGTGGTAGTTTTATTTTGAAGAAATAGATGAACTCTAATGCTTCACTTAAATTATTTTGAGAGTCTTAAATAGCATGGTAATTTGCTTAAAATCCTAATATGCTAGGTATTCCAGAATAATAAAGTTCTCTTATGAGTGTGTTGAATACTATGAGAAGTTTGATACTTGATAATTGTTTTGAGATATGGAGGTGGTGATATTAGAGCCATGCTAGTTGAGTGGTTATGAATTTGAGAAATACTTGTGTTGAAGTTTGTCATTCCCATAGCATGCACGTATGGTGAACCGTTATGTGATGAAGTCGAAGCATGATTTATTTATTGATTGTCTTCCTTATGAGTGGCGGTCGGGGACGAGCGATGGTATTTTCCTACCAATCTATCCCCCTAGGAGCATGCGCATAATACTTTGCTTTGATAACTTGTAGATTTTTGCAATAAGTATATGAGTTCTTTATGACTAATCTTGAGTTCATGGATTATACGCACTCTCACCCTCCCACCTTTGCTAGCCTCTCTAATACCGCGCACCTTTCGCCGGTATCATACACCCACCATATACCTTCCTCAAAACAGCCACCATACCTACCTATTATGGCATTTCCATAGCCATTCCGAGATATATCGCCATGCAACTTTCCACCATTCCATTTATTATGACATGCTTCATCATTGTCATGTTGCTTTGCATGATCATGTAGTTGACATTGTATTTGTGGCAAAGCCACCATTCGTAATTCTTCCATACATGTCACTCATGAGTCATTGCACATCCCGGTACACCGTCGGAGGCATTCATATAGAGTCATATTTTGTTCTAAGTATCGAGTTGTAATTGTTGAGTTGTAAGAAAAATAAAAGTGTGATGATCATCATTATTAGAGCATTGTCCCAGTGAGGAAAGGATGATGGAGACCATGATTCCCCCACAAGTCGGGATGAGACTCCGGACGAAGAATTAAAAAAAAGAGAAAGAAAAGAGGCCATAAAAAAGGATAAAAGGCCCAAATAAAAAATGAGAGAAAAAGAGAGAAGGGACAATGCTACTATCCTTTTACCACACTTGTGCTTCAAAGTAGCACCATGATCTTCATGAAAGAGAGTCTCCTATGTTGTCACTTTCATATACTAGTGGGAATCTTTCATTATAGAACTTGGCTTGTATATTCCAATGATGAGCTTCCTCAAAATGCCCTAGGTCTTCGTGAGCAAGAGAGTTGGATGCACACCCACTAGTTTCTTTTGTTGAGCTTTCATATACTTATAGCTCTAGTGCATCCGTTGCATGGCAATCCCTACTCACTCACATTGATATCTATTGATGGGCATCTCCATAGCCCGTTGATACGCCTAGTTGATGTGAGACTATCTTCCCCTTTTTTGTCTTCTCCACAACCACCATTCTATTCCACCTATAGTGATATACCCATGGCTCATGCTCATGTATTGCGTAAAGATTGAAAAAGTTTGAGAACATCAAAAGTATGAAACAATTGATTGGCTTGTCATCGGGGTTGTGCATGATTTAAATATTTTGTGTGGTGAAGATGGAGCATAGCCAGACTATATGATTTTGTAGGGATAGCTTTCTTTGGCCATGTTATTTTGAGAAGACATGATTGCTTAGTTAGTATGCTTGAAGTATTATTGTTTGTATGTCAATATTAAACTTTTGTCTTGAATCTTATGGATCTGAATATTCATACCACAATTAAGAATAATTACATTAAAATTATGCCAAGTAGCACTCCGCATCAAAAATTCTGTTTATCATTTACCTACTCGAGGACGAGCAGGAATTAAGCTTGGGAATGTCGATACGTCTCCAATGTATCTATACATTTGATCGCTCCATGCTATATTATCTTCTGTTTTGGATGTTTATGGGCTTTATTATACACTTTTATATCATTTTTGGGACTAACCTATTAACCCATAGCCCAGTGCTAGTTTTTGTTTTTACCTTGTTTTAGGGTTTCGAAGAAAAGGAAAATCAAACGGAGTCCAATTGACCTGAAACTTCACGGAACTCATTTTTGGTAGGAAAGAAGCCCAGAAGATTTGAAGTGCACGTAAGGGAAGCTTCGAGGAGGCCACGAGGTAGGGGGCGCGCCCACCCCCCTAGGACGCACCCTCCACCCTCGTGGGCCCCTCGTGGGCACCCTGACGTACTTCTTCCGCCTATATATCTCCATATACCCTAAAACTTCCGGGGAGCACAATAGATTGGGAGTTCCGCTGCCAGAAGCCTCCGTAGCCACCGAAAACCAATCTATACCCGTTCCGGCACCCTGCCGGAGGGGCAATCCCCCTCCGGTGGCCATCTTCATCATCTCGGTGCTCTCCATGACGAGGAGGGAGTAGTACTCCCTCGGGGCTGAGGGTATGTACCAGTAGCTATGTGTTTGATCTCTCTGTCTGTCTGTCTCTCTCTATCATGTTCTTAATTTGGCATGATCTTGATTTATCGCGAGCTTTGCTATTATAGTTGGATCTTATGTTTCTCCTCCCCCTCTACTCTCTTCTAATGGATTGAGTTTCCCCTTTGAAGTTATCTTATTGGATTGAGTCTTTAAAGATTTGAGAACACTTGATGTATGTCTTGTCGTGAGTATCTGTGGTGATAATGGGATATCACGTGATTCACTTGATGTATGTTTTGGTGATCAACTTGCGGGTTCCGCCCATGCACCTATGCATAGGGTTGGCACACGTTTTCGTCGTGATTCTCCGGTACAACTTTGGGGCACTCTTTGAGGTTCTATGTGTTGGTTGAATAGATGAATCTGAGATTGTGTGATGCATATCGTATAATCATACCCACGAATACTTGAGGTGACATTGGAGTATCTAGGTGACATTAGGGTTTTGGTTGATTTGTGTCTTAAGGTGTTATTCTAGCACAAACTCTAGGGCTGTTTGTGACACTTATAGGAATAGCCCAATGGATTGATTGGAAAGAATAACTTTGAGGTGGTTTCATACCCTACCATAATCTCTCCGTTTGTTCTCCGCTATTAGTGACTTTAGAGTGACTCTTTGTTGCATGTTGAGGGATAGTTATGTGATCCAATTATGTTATTATTGTTGAGAGGACTTGCACTAGTGAAAGTATGAACCCTAGGCCTTGTTTCCTAGCATTGCAATACCGTTTACGCTCACTTTTACCATTCGTTACCTTGCTGTTTTTATATTTTCAGATTACAAAAACTATTATCTACCATCCATATACCACTTGTATCACCATCTCTTCCCCGAACTAGTGCACCTATACAATTTACCATTGTATTGGGTGTGTTGGGGACACAAGAGACTCTTTGTTATTTGGTTGTAGGGTTTCTTGAGAGAGACCATCTTCATCCTACGCCTCCTACGGATTGATAAACCTTAGGTCATCCACTTGAGGGAAATTTGCTACTGTCCTACAAACCTCCGCACTTGGAGGCCCAACAACGTCTACAAAAAGAAGGTTGTGTAGTAGACATCAAGCTCTTTTCTGGCGCCGTTGCTGGGAAGGTGAGTGCTTGAAGGTATATCTTTAGATCTTGAAATCGAGTCTTTTAGTTTCGTGTTTTATCACTAGTTTAGTTTATAAAAGAAAACTATAAAAAATGGAATTGAGTTTGTCTCATACGCTTCACCTTTTTAATATATTTCGTAAGTATGATGGAAAGGAAAATTGTGCTCAAGTGCTAGAAGAAGAAATCTATAAAATGTTTGGCACTAAATCTTTGAATGATGAGCATGATTGCAATGTTGTTAGTATGAATTCTTTGAATATCCATGATACTAATGATGATTGCACTAGTTATGATGTCTCCTATAAACATGTCAATTTTTGTGGAGTACATTGGGTTTGTACGAACACACCATATAGGGAAGATAGATATTGCAAGAGGCATAAGCATTTAGAAACTAAATGGTTGCAAGAAAGGCTAGATGATTGTGCTGAAAATTTATATTTTCTTAGCCGTACTTGTGAACTTTGCAATGAACATGATCATTTCAATACCCAATGCAAATTGTTTCATGATCGTATCGTGTCAAAAAATTGTGATGACTTGATTTCCCTTGAACATCATAATGAACTTAGTTTGTTCTTGGGTTATGAAGAAATGAAACGTATAACTAAGGATATTCCAAAAATTGCCCTTGATAGAGTTCTTCATTTTGATCTAGAGGAAATTTATATGTATTGTGCGGTGAATTGTATTGAAAATCCTTATATTGACAACTACATAAAGAAAAGAAAACAAATAGAAGATGAAGAGAATACTAATGAAAGGGAAGAGACTTCCCAATATCCTCCTATTATTTCTTATGATGAATCAGGTAACGAGGAGGAGCCTCCTATTCAACCAATCTCATTAATAAAGAGCTCCAAAAAGAGGATTGAACCCACACATGATGTGGTGAAGAAGAAGAAAAGAAAAGGAAGAGAGGTAAAAAGATATCTATCCCAAATAGTGCTGCTCCTATTACTATTGTGCCTCATGAAAATATAATTGTGGAAGATAATGATACTTCTTATGATTTTGAAAATCTTTTTGGCACTTGCTTGGACGAATATGATAATTGCTATACTATTGGTGCTATCCATACTAGTAATTATGAGAGTGATTATGCTTATGATATGAAAAGGCCCAAGCTTGGGGATGCTATGTTTGATGAACATGATGTTTTTGAGAATATATTTTCTGAAATTAATGTTTGTCCTAAGCTTGGGAAGCTATGTTTAATGAAGATGATATTTTTAGTCTCCCAAATTTTGATATGCAAATTTATAATGATGATAGCATGCCTCCTACTTATGATGATTATTGTGATGATACTTATGCTATAAAAAGTAGTGATTATATTTATAAAACTTGTCATTATTATGATTACCCCTTTTCCGAACATTACTCTTTTAATGTGGAAACTATTTATAGTATTCGAGTTTCTTATGATACTCCCACTATTTCGAATGAGAAGAATTTTGCTTATGTGGAGAGTAATAAAATTTCTATGCTTGTATATCATGAAAGGAATGCTTTAGGTGCTGGTTATATTTTTGAATTCATTCATGATGCTACTGAAAATTATTATGACGGAGGAATATATGCTTGTAGGAATTGCAATAATATCAAGTTTCCTCGCTATGTGCTTAAAGTTTTGAAGTTATGCTTGTTTTACCTTCCTATGCAAGTTGATTCTTGTTCCCATAAGTTGTTTGCTCACAAAATCCCTATGCATAGGAAGTGGGTTAGACTTAAATGTGTTAGTCATATTCTTCATGATTCTCTCTTTATGTTTCAATTTTTATCCTTTATGGGAGCATCATTGAAATCATCATGCCTAGCTAGGGCATTAAACGATAGCGCTTGTTGGGAGGCAACCCAATTTTTATTTTTGTTCCTTTCTTTTTGTTCCTGTTTAGTAATAAATAATTCATATAGCCTCTGTTTATATGTGGTTTTATTGTTTTAATTAGTGTTTGTGCCAAGTAGAACCTTTGGGAAGACTCAGGGAAAGTCTTGTTGATCATGCTGTAAAAAACAGAAACTTTAGCGCTCACGAGAATTGCTGCCATGTTTATTTGGAAAGTGCTATTTAGTTAATTGTTTTTTAGATGATTAATATATAAATTCCTCAGGTCAATCAACGTATTTGAGAATTTTATGAGTTCCAGAAGTATACGTTTGATCCAGATTACTACAGACTGTTCTGTTTTTGACAGATTCTGTTTTTGATGTGTTATTCACTTATTTTGATGAATCTATGGCTAGTAAAATAGTTTATAAACCATAGAGAAGTTGGAATACAGTAATTTTAACACCAATATAAATAAAGAATGAGTTCATTACAGTACCTTGAAGTGGTGATTTATTTTCTTATACTAACGGAGCTTACGAGTTTTCTGTTAAGTTTTGTGTTGTGAAGTTTTCAAGTTTTGGGTAAGGATTCGATGGACTATGGAATAAGGAGTGGCAAGAGCCTAATCTTGGGGATGCCCAAGGCACCCCAAGGAAATATTCAAGGACAAACAAGAGCCTAAGCTTGGGGATGCCCCGGAAGGCATCCCCTCTTTCGTCTTCGTTCATCGGTAACTTTACTTGAAGCTATATTTTTATTCGCCACATGATATGTGTTTTGCTTGGAGCATCATTTTATTTTATTTAGTTTTGCTTGCTGTTTGAATAAAATAACAATATCTGAAATTATTAAATGTTAGAGGGTCTTCACATAATTGCATGATTATTCGACTACTCATTGATCTTCACTTATATCTTTCGGAGTAGTTTGTACTTGCTCTAGTGCTTTACTTATATCTTTTAGAGCATGGCGGTAGTTTTTATTTTGAAGAAATAGATGACCTCTCATGCTTCACTTAGATTATTTTTAGAGTCTTAAATAGCATGGTAATTTGCTTAAAATCCTAATATGCTAGGTATTCAAGAATAATAAAATTCTCTTATGAGCGTGTTGAATACTATGAGAAGTTTGATACTTGATAATTGTTTTGAGATATGGAGATGGTGATATTATAGTCATGCTAGTTGAGTGGTTATGAATTTGAGAAATACTTGTGTTGAAGTTTGCGATTCCCGTAGCATGCACGTATGGTGAACCGTTATGTGATGAAGTCGGAGCATGATTTATTTATTGATTGTCTTCCTTATGTGTGGCGGTCGGGGGACGAGCGATGGTATTTTCCTACCAATCTATCCCCCTAGGAGCATGCGCATAATACTTTGCTTTGATAACTTGTATATTTTTCCAGGAAGTATATGAGTTTTTTATGACTAATGTTGAGTCCATGCATTATACGCACTTTCACCCTTCCACCTTTCCTAGCCTCTCTAATACCGCGCAACTTTCGCCGGTATCATACACCCACCATATACCTTCCTCAAAACAACCACCATACCTACCTATTATGGCATTTCCATAGCCATTCCGAGATATATTGCCATGTAACTTTCCACCGTTCTGTTTATTATGACACGCTTCATCATTGTCATATTAATTTGCATGATCATGTAGTTGACATTGTATTTGTGGCAAAGCCACCGTTCATAATTCTTTCATACATGTCACTCATGAATCATTGCACATCCTGGTACACCGCCGGAGGAATTCATATAGAGTCATATTTTGTTCTACGTATCGAGTTGTAATTATTGAGCTGTAAGAAAAATAAAAGTGTGATGATCATCATTATTAGAGCATTGTCCCAGTGAGGAAAGGATGATGGAGACCATGATTCCCCCACAAGTCGGGATGAGACTCCGGACGAAAAATTAAAAAAAAAGAAAGAAAAGAGGACATAAAAAAGGAGAAAAAGCCCAAATAAAAAAATTGAGAGAAAAAGAGAGAAGGGACAATGCTACTATCCTTTTACCACACTTGTGCTTCAAAGTAGCACCATGATCTTCATGATAGAGAGTCTCCTATGTTGTCACTTTCATATACTAGTGGGAATCTTTCATTATAGAACTTGGCTTGTATATTCCAATTATGGGCTTCCTCAAAATGCCCTAGGTCTTCGTGAGCAAGCGAGTTGGATGCACACCCACTAGTGTCTTTTGTTGAGCTTTCATATACTTATAGCTCTAGTGCATCCGTTGCATGGCAATCCCTACTCACTCACATTGATATCTATTGATGGGCATCTCCATAGCCCGTTGATACGCCTAGTTGATGTGAGACTATCTTCCCCTCTTTTGTCTTCTCCACAACCATCATTCTATTCCACCTATAGTGCTATACCCATGGCTCACGCTCATGTATTGCGTAAAGATTGAAAGAGTTTGAGAACATCAAAAGTATGAAACAATTGCTTGGCTTGTCATCGGGGTTGTGCATGATTTAAATATTTTGTGTGGTGAAGATGGAGCATACCCAGACTATGTGATTTTGTAGGGATAGCTTTCTTTGGCCATGTTATTTTGAGAAGACATGATTGCTTAGTTAGTATGCTTGATGTATTATTGTTTCTATGTCAATATTAAACTTTTGTCTTGAATCTTATGGATCTGAATATTCATACCACAATTAATAAGAATTACATTAAAATTATGCCAAGTAGCTCTCCGCATCAAAAATTCTATTTTTATCATTTACCTACTCGAGGACGAGCAAGAATTAAACTTGGGGATGCTGATATGTCTCCAACGTATCTATAATTTTTGATTGCTCCATGCTATATTATCTTCTGTTTTGGATGTTTATGGGCTTTATTATACACTTTTATATTTATTTTTGGGACTAACCTATTAACCCAGAGCCCAGTGTCAGTTTCTGTTTCTACCTTGTTTTAGGGTTTCGAAGAAAAGGAAAATCAAACGGAGTCCAATTGACCTGAAACTTCACGGAACTCATTTTTGTAAGGAAAGAAGCCCAGAAGACTTGAAGTGCACATAAGTGAAGCTTCGAGGAGGCCACGAGGTAGGGGGCGCCCACCCCCCTAGGGCGCGCCCTCCACCCTCATGGGCCCCTCATGCCCCCCTGATGTACTTCTTCCGCCTATATATCTCCATATACCCTAAAACTTCCGGGGAGCACAATAGATCGGGAGTTCCGCTGCCAGAAGCCTCCGTAGCCACCGAAAACCAATCTAGACCCGTTCCGGCACCCTGCCGGAGGGGGCAATCCCCCTCCGGTGGCCATCTTCATCATCCATGTGCTCTCCATGACGAGGAGGGAGTAGTTCTCCCTCGGGGCTGAGGGTATGTACCAGTAGCTATGTGTATGATCTCTCTCTCTCTCTCTCTCTCTCTCTCTCTCTCGTGTTCTTGATTTGGCACGATCTTGATGTATCGCGAGCTTTGCTATTATAGTTGGATCTTATGTTTCTCCTCCCCCTCTACTCTCTTGTAATGGATTGAGTTTCCCCTTTGAAGTTATCTTATCGGATTGAGTCTTTAAATATTTGAGAACACTTGATGTATGTCTTGCCGTGCGTATCCGTGGTGGCAATGGGATATCACGTGATTCACTTGATGTATGTTTTGGTGATCAACTTGCAGGTTCCGCCCATGAACCTATGCATAGGGGTTGGCACACGTTTTCATCGTGATTCTCTGGTAGAACTTTGGGGCACTCTTTGAGGTTCTATGTGTTGGTTGAATAGAAGAATCTGAGATTGTGTGATGCATATCGTATAATCATACCCACAGATACTTGAGGTGACATTGGAGTATCTAGGTGACATTAGGGTTTTGGTTGATTTGTGTCTGAAGGTGTTATTCTAGTACGAACTCTAGGGCTGTTTGTGACACTTATAGGAATATCCCAACAGATTGATTGGAAAGAATAACTTTGAGGCGGTTTCGTACCCTAACATAATCTCTCCGTTTGTTCTCCGCTATTAGTGACTTTGGAGTGACTCTTTGTTGCATGTTGAGGGATAGTTATGTGATCCAATTATGTTATTCTTGTTGAGAGGACTTGCACTAGTGAAAGTATGAACCCTAGGCCTTGTTTCCTAGCATTGCAATACCGTTTACGCTCACTTTTACCATTCGTTACCTTGCTGTTTTTATATTTTCAGATTACAAAAACTATTATCTACCATCCATATACCACTTGTATCACCATCTCTTCGCCGAACTAGTGCACCTATACAATTTACCATTGTATTGGGTGTGTTGGGGACACAAGAGACTCTTTGTTATTTGGTTGCAGGGTTGCTTGAGAGAGACCATCTTCATCCTATGCCTCCTACGGATTGATAAACCTTAGGTCGTCCACTTGAGGGAAATTTGCTACTGTCCTACAAACCTCTGCACTTGGAGGCCCAACAACGTCTACAAGAAGAAGGTTGTGTAGTAGACATCATTCTACTACTGCTACACACATATATTGCTACAAGAAAAATCCCACACACACATACGTGGGGAGAGGGAGGTTTGGAGGAGTTCAGCAAAAAGGTGAAATTCATGGTTCTCTCCTAATCCTTTTGCTTCTCCGATTGGTGCTCTTCCCTATGCTTGCTCAATCTTTGCTCTTGGTTTGGTCATATTGACATGAGCCAAGTAGCTTCTCCCCATATGATGATTCTTGATTTGGTCACGTTGACATAGATCATGAATTATTTTTCATGTTGCCCAAATTGTGCTCTTGGCTTGGTCATATTGACATGAGTCAAGTAGCTTTTTTTTGCTTGATATGATGGTTCTTGATTTGGTCATATCAACACAGATCTAGAACTTTTTCTTCAAGTAGCACGATCCTTGCTTTTTTCCTCCATATGATGGTTCTTGATTTGGTCATATTGACACAGATCTCAAATTTTTCTCCAAGTGACATGATTCTTGCTCTTGGCTTGGTCATATTGACACATCCCAAGTAGCCTTCATCCTCCACAAATTTGGCTTCTACTCTTGGCATGGTCATATTGACACATGTCAAGTAGTATTTTCACCATATTTCAGATCTCGCTCTTGGCATGGTCATATTGACACAGGTCAAGTAGTATTCTCACAAGTTTAATATCTTACTCTTGGCACGGTCATATTGACACATGTCAAGAGGTGTTCTCACAAATTTGATAGTTTGTTCTTGCCATGGTCATGTTGACACATGTCAAGAAATACAAGTTGCATGATGAGCTCCTCTGGTTTGGTCATATTGACACAAATCAAGGTATTTCTTCCCTTATGTAGAGTGAAGAATTTGTTCTCAACAAAATCACGGAAAAGGTATGACTCGGGGAAAATCAACATAAAAACGAGGAACAAACTATATACTATAAGCTGCATATAAAAAATATTGCAAAACAATAGGTGCTCGTCAAAAGACACCATACTTAGTCGCATGTTCGATGATCACATGTGTGCATGATATGCTAAAATTGAGTTATAAAGGAATCTCAAAATAATATAAGTGAAGCATGAGAGATCAATAATTTCTATAAAACAAAACCACCACCGTGCTCTAAAAGATATAAGTGAAGCACTAGAGCAAAATTATCTAGCTCAAAAGATATAAGTGAAGCACATAGAGTATTCTAATAAATTCCAATTAATGTGTGTCTCTCCCAAAAGGTGTGTACAGCAAGGATGATTGTGGCAAACTAAAAAGCAAAGAATCAAATCATACAAGATGCTCCAAGCAAAACACATATCATGTGGTGAATAAAAATATAGCCTCAAGTAAAGTTTCCGATGGGAGAAGACAAAGGAGGGGATGCCTTCCGGGGCATACCCAAGCTTAGGCTTTTGGTTGTCCTTGAATTTTACTTTGGGGTGCCATGGGAATCCCAAAGCTTAGGCTATTTCCACTCCTTATTCCAAAATCCATCAAATCTTCACCCAAAACTTGAAAACTTCACAACACAAAACTCAACAGAAAATCTCATGAGCTCCGCTAGTAGAAGAAAACAAATCGCCACTTAAGGTACTGTAATGAACTCACTATTTATTTATATTGGTGTTAAAACTACTGTATTCCAACTTCTCTATGGTTCATACCCTCCGATACTAGGTATAGATTCGTCAAAATAAGCAAACAACGCACGAAAAACAGAATCTGTCAAAAACAGAACAGTCTGTAGTAATATGTAGGTTTAGAATACTTATGTAACCCCAAAAATTATGAAATAAATTTCTGGACGTGAGGAATTTATCTATTAATCATCTTCAAAAAGAATCAACCTAATCGCACTATCTAGTAAAAAATTGAAGCAATTCTCGTGAGCGCTAAAGTTTCTGTTTTTTACAGCAAGATCGCAAAGACTTTCCCCAAGTCTTCCCAAAGGTTCTACTTGGCACAAACAATAATTAAAAGCATAAAACCACATCTAAACAGAGTCTAGATGAATTATTTATTACTAAACTGAACCAAAAAGCATGGAACAAAAATAAAATTGGGTTGCCTCCCAACAAGCGCTATCGTTTAACGCCCCTAGCTAGGCATAAAAGCAAGAATAGATCTAGGTATTATCATCTTTGGTATGCAATCCATAAGTGGCTCTCATAATAGATTCATAAGGTAATTTAATTTTATTTCTAGCGAAGTGATCCATGCCTTTCCTATATGGAAACTGGAATCTAATATTCCCTTCTTTCATATCAATAATTGCACCAATCGTTCTAAGGAAAGGTCTACCAAGAATAATGGGACATGTAGGATTGCAATCAATATCAAGAACAATGAAATCTACGGGCACATAATTCCTATTGGCAATAATAAGAACATCATTAATCCTTCTCATAGGTTTCTTAATAGTGGAATCTGCAAGATGCAAATTTAAAGAACAATCATCAAATTCACGGAAACCTAACACATCACACAAAGTTTTTGGAACCGTGGAAACACTAGCACCCAAATCACATAAAGCATAGCATTCATGATCTTTAATTTTAATTTTAATATTAGGTTCCCACTCATCATGAAGTTTTCTAGGGATAAAACTTCTAATTCAAGCTTTTCTTCATAATATTGCATTAAAGCATCAACACTATGTTTGGTAAAAGCTTTATTTTGGCTATAAGCATGTTGAGAATTTAGCATGGATTGCAACAAGGAAATACAATCTATCAAAGAGGAATTATCATAATTAAATTCCTTGAAATCCAAAATAGTGGGTTCATTGCTATGTAAAGTTTTGACCTCTCCAATCCCACTTTTACCAATTTTTGCATGAAGATCTAAAAACTCCGAATCATTGGGACACCTTTTAACTAAAGTTGACTCATATCCAGTCCCATCATTATCAAGATTCATATTGCAAAACAAAGATTTAATAGGAGACACACCAATCACTTTTAGATCTTCATCCTTATTATCATCAAAACTAGAAGAACACGCTCTTATAAAGCAATCTTTTCTAGCACGCACCCTAGCGGTTCTTTCTTTGCACTCATCAATGGAAATTCTCATGGACTTGAGAGACTCGTTGATATCATGCTTAGGTGGAATAGATCTAAGTTTCAAAGAATCAACATCAAGAGAAATTCTATCCATGTTCCTAGCCAACTCATCAATCTTAGACAATTTTTCTTCAATCAAAGCATTGAAACTCTTTTGCGAACTAATAAATTCTTTAATACTAGATTAAAAATCAGAGGGCATCTTATTATAATTTCCATAAGAATTGTTGTAGGAATTACCATAATTATTAGAGGAATTACTAGGATACGGCCTAGGATTAAAGTTTCCTCTATATGCATTGTTACCAAAATTGTTCCTACCAACAAAATTCACATCCGTAGATTCATTATTATTCTCAATCAAAGTAGACCAAGGCATATCATTAGGATTAGAAGAAACACTCTTATTAGCAAATAATTTCATAAGTTCATCCATCTTTCCACTCAAAATATTAATTTCTTCTATAGCATGAACCTTTTTACTAGTAGATCTTTCGGTGTGCCATTAAGAATAATTAACCATATTATTATCTAGGAGTTTGGTAGCTTCTCCTAAAGTGATTTCCATAAAAGTGCCTCCCGCGGCCGAATCTAAAAGATTTCTAGAAGCAATATTCAATCCAGCATAAAAAAATTGTATGATCATCCACAAATTCAAACCATGTGTAGGGCAATTACGTATCATTAATTTCATCCTCTCCCATGCTTGTGCAACATGCTCATGATCCAGTTGCTTAAAATTCATAATATCGTTGCTAAGAGAGATGATCTTAGCAGGAGGAAAATACTTGGAGATAAAAGCATCTTTGCACTTGTTCCACTAATCAATACTATTGTTAGGCAAAGACGAAAACCAAGTTTTAGCACGATCTCTAAGCGAAAATGGGAATATCTTTGATACGTCTCCGTCGTATCTATATTTTTTGATTGTTCCATGCCAATATCCTACAACTTTCATATACTTTTGGCAACTTTTTATACTATTTTTGGGACTAACATATTGATCCAGTGCCCAGTGCTAGTTACTGTTTGTTGCATGTTTTTTGTTTCGCGGAATATCCATATCAAACGGAGTCCAAACGGGATAAAAACTGATGGAGATTTTTTTTGGAATATATATGATTTTTGGGATGAAAAATCCACGCGAGATGGTGCCCGAGGTGGGCACGAGGCAGGGGGCGCGCCTGCCCCCCTGGGCGCACCCCTGACCCTCGTGGGCCACCCATAAGGCGGTTGATGCCCTTCTTTCGCTGCAAGAAAGCTAATATCCGGATAGAGATCATGTTAAATTTTTAGCCCAATCGGAGTTACGGATCTTCGGGAATATAAGAAACGGTGAAAGGGAAGAATCTGAGAACACAGAAATAGAGAGAGACAGAGAGACATATCCAATCTCGGAGGGGCTCTCGCCCCTCCATGCCATGGAGGCCAAGGACCAGAGGGGAAACCCTTCTCCCATCTAGGGAGGAGGTCAAGGAAGAAGAAGACGAAGGGGCCCCCTCTCCCCTTCTCTTCCGGTGGCGCCGGAACGCTGCCGTGGCCAACATCATCATCATCACCGCGATCTACACCAACACCTCCGCCATCTTCACCAACATCTCCATCACCTTCCCCCCTCTATCTACAGCGGTCCACTCTCCCGCAACCCGCTGTACCCTCTACTTGAACATGGTGCTTTATGCTTCATATTATTATCCAATGATGTGTTGCCATCCTATGATGTCTGAGTAGATTTTCGTTGTCTTATCGGTGGTTGATGAATTGCTATGATTGATTTAATTTGCTTGTGGTTATGTTGCTGTCCTTTGGTGCCCATCATATGATTGCGCGCGTGGATTACACCCTAGGGTTAGTTGTATGTTGATAGGACTATGTATTGGAGGGAAAGAGTGATAGAAGCTTCAACCTAGCATAGAAATTGATGCATACGGGGTTGAAGGGGGACCGATATATCTTAATGCTATGGTTGCGTTTTACCTTAATGAACATTAGTAGTTGCGAATGCTTGCTAATAGTTCCAATCATAAGTGCATAGAATTCCAAGTCAGGGATGACATGCTAGAAGTGGCCTCTCCCACATAATACTTGCTATCGGTATAGTAAAGTAGTCAATTGCTTAGGGAATTTCGCAACTCCTACCACCACTTTTCCACACTCGCTATATTTACTTTATTGTTTATTTATCTAAACAGCCCCTACTTTTTATTTACGTACTCTTTATTATCTTGCAAACCTATCCAACAACACCTACAAAGTACTTCTAGTTTCATACTTGTTCTAGGTAAAGCGAACATCAAGCGTGCGTAGAGTTGTATCGGTGGTCGATAGAACTTGAGGGAATATTTGTTCTGCCTTTAGCTCCTCGTTGGGTTCGACACTCTTACTTATCAAAAACTGTTGCGATCCCCTATACTTGTGGGTTATCAATCTTCAGTTTAACAATATCGTTATCCACATCTTTCTTCTTTTGCATATCACATAAATCAACGAAGCTGTTTAATGGGTAGCGGCATCTTCGCTAGGAAGGCCAGAAAACGGATCTTTCATGACAAGATTCAGCAAAGCAGTATTAATTTCACAAGATTTAGCATCGGTAAGAGGAGCAATCGGAGTGCTAATAAAATCATTATTGTTGGTATTGGAAAAATCACACAATTTAGTATTATCTTGAGCTATCGTGGCAAACAATCCAACACACAAGCAAGCAAGAGGCAAACAAAAAAGGGGCGAACGAAAAATAGGCGAGCGGAAAAAGAGGGCGAATAAAACGGCAAGGGTGAAGTGGGGGAGAGGAAAACGAGAGGCAAATGGCAAATAATATAATGCAAGGGATAAGAGTTTATGATAAGTACTTGGTATGTCTTGACTTGTGCGTAGATCTCCCCAGCAACGGCGCCAGAAACCCTTCTTGCTACCTCTTGAGCACTGCGTAGGTTTTCCCTTGAAGAGGAAAGGGTGATGCAGCAAAGTAGCGTAAGTATTTCCCTCAGTTTTTGAGAACCAAGGTATCAATCCAGTAGGAGACTACACGCAAGTCCCTCGTACCTGCACAAACAAATAAGAACCTCGCAACCAACGCGATAAAGGGGTTGTCAATCCCTTCACGGTCACTTACGAGAGTGAGATCTGGTAGAGATAATAAGATAAATAAATATTTTTGGTATTTTTGTGATATAGATAGAAAGTAAAGATTGCAAAATAAAATAGATTGGAAACTTTATATGATAAAAGGTAGACCCGGGGGCCATAGGTTTTACTAGTGGCTTCTCTCAAGATAGCACAAGTACTACGGTGGGTGAACAAATTACTGTCGAGCAATCGATAGAAAAGTGCATAATTATGAGAATATCTTGGCATGATCATGTATATAGGCATCACGTCCGCGACAAGTAGACCAAAACGATTCTGCATCTACTACTATTACTCCACACATCGACCGCTATCCAGCATGCATCTAGAGTACTAAGTTCATAAGAACAGAGTAACACATTAGGCAAGATGACATGATGTAGATGGATAAACTCAAGCAATATGATATGAACCCCATCTTTTTATCCTCGATGGCAACAATACAATACGTGCCTTGCTGCCCCTGCTATCACTGGGAAAGGACACCGCAAGATTGAACCCAAAGCTAAGCACCTCTCCCATTGCAAGAAAGATCAATCTAGTAGGACAAACCAAACTCATAATTCGAAGAGACTTGCAAAGATAACCAATCATACATAAAAGATTTCAGAGAAGAATCAAATATTGTTCATATATAAACTTGATCATAAACCCACAATTCATCGGATATCGACAAACACATCGCAAAAAGAGTTACATCGAATAGATCTCCAAGAAGATCGAGGAGAACATTGTATTGAGATCCAAGGAGAGAGAGAGAAGAAGCCATCTAGCTAATAACTATGGACCCGAAGGTCTGTGGTAAACTACTCACACATCATCGGAGAGGCTATGGAGTTGATGTAGAAGCCCTCCCTGATCGATTCCCCCTCCGGCGGAGCTCCAGAAAAGGCCCCAAGATGGGATCTCTTGGGTACAGAAGGTTGCGGCGGTGGAAAATAGGGTTCCTTGGTGCTCCTGGATGTTTTCGGGGTATATGGACATATATAGGAGGAAGAAGTAGGTCGGTGGAGCTACGAGGGGCCCACGAGGGTGGGGGCGCACCGAGGGGGCAGGCGCGCCTCCCTGCCTCGTGGCCTCCTCGTTGATTTCTTGACGTCTACTCCAAGTCCCCTGGATCATGTTTCTTCCAAAAATAACTCTCCCGAAGGTTTCATTCCGTTTGGATTCCATTTGATATTCCTTTTCTGCGAAACACTGAAATAGGCAAAAAACAACAATTTGCACTGGGCCTTAGGTTAGTAGGTCAGTCCCAAAAATAATATAAAAGTGTATAAATAAGCCCATTAACATCCAAAACAGATAATATAATAGCATGGAACAATCAAAAATTATAGATACGTTGGAGACGTATCATTATCGAGCCCTGAGAGAAACCAAAGCGTGAAAACATCTGCTCTAGAAACGACCATTCCACTCCGTCGTAGGCCTTTATCATATCCAGTTTCATGACACACAATGCTTTCTTCCTCTTCCTGGGTCTAATCATGTGGACACACTCATATGCAACAATGGCATTGTTCACGATCAACTGCCCAGGCACAAAGGCGCTTTGTTCTTCTGAGATCACAACAAGTAAAATTCCTTTGAGTTAGTTTGCCAACACCTTCACCGCAAGTTTGTATAACACATTGCATAGACTTATTGGGTGGAATTGAGATAGAAACTCTAGTGAGTTAACTTTCAAGATCATGGAAATAAGAGGATCATTGAACGTGTTCAGCATTGCCACTCCTGCAAGAAAGTCGCCAAACGCATCACAAACATCATCACATACCAAAGACCAGTTTCTCTAATAGAACATAGCCGGTTGGCCATCAGGGCCCGGTGCTTTTGTTGCACCCATTTGGAACAGTGTTGGCTCGATTTTCTCATTGGTAATCAAAGTAGTAAGCTATGCATTCATATTGCGCTTAACAACACCATCGATCAGACTCAGCAGCTCATCTGCATCCTCTCATCTCCTTGTCTACCATGCATCGACTCCCATCCTTGCGCAACAAAGCTCTGAAAGTGTTTTTTTCTTTTGCAGTGCGAAGCTCTATTTTGAAAATATTTGGTATTCTAATCACCGTCCTTTAGCCAACCCAAGTGAGTTCTCTATTTATACATAATCCCTTCTCTCTCATAAATTTCTTTGAGCTGATCCACAAGGTCACAGATCTCCTGTGAGAAACCAGTCCCGAGCGCTCACTCCTTTGCGTCTTTGAGTTGCTATTTTAACCTGCTAATATGTCAACAAACTGAACTGAAACAGTGCGGCCCCACAGCTGCATGTCTGATGTGACTCGCTGCAACCTTTCATGTAACCTTTCTAGCTGTTGACCACTAGATCTTGATCCATTCCACGCCCCGGACACCAAATTGTCATATTGTCCATTCCTTGTCCACATTTCCTCAAAACAAAATCATCAAACCCCCTTGGTAGCGCAGGGAGATATCTCCCTCACATGGATAACAAACACAACGTGGTCTGACTCCTCCGTAATCACATGTTCAACAGTTGTATCTGGGAATAGTATGAGGAACCCATTGTTGCATTTGGCTGGTCTAGCCTGAGTTGGACATTCTTGTCTCCTTCTAGTTTATTATACCACGTGTATAGGTACTCAGAATATCCTAGGTCTGTTAGACCATTGTCGTCTAAGCATACCCGAATGTAATCCATTTGTGAAAAGTCTTTGGGTCCTCCTTGCCTGCTTAGATTGACAATGAGCTTTATTAAAATCTCCTACATAGATCCAAGGTTAATTGTCCTGCCTCCTCAAGTATTTTATGGCATCCCACAATTTTTTTCCTTAGCTCAGTCTAGGATTCCCCATATAATCAAGAAAATCTATAGGCCTTCCCTTGAAAACAGTTGTTGTATCTAAAAAACTATGGCGCCAAGGCCTAACCATGACATGCACACTATCCCTCCATCAAAGAGAAAGCCCTCCACTTCTGCCTACACAATTTACCGCCACTAAAAAACTATGGCGCCAAGGCCTAACCATGACATGCACACTATCCCTCCATCAAAGAGCAAGCCCTCCACTTCTGCCTACACAATTTACCGCCACCCCTTCTCGAAAAGACACTCCATTTTGACTTCTCCATCGCCCTTGATTTCTATTTTGTTTCACTCAAAAACACCACCGTTGTGTGGTATGACCTAATCAGGTCCCTAAGCTCGCCAATTGTCAAGTCCAACCCTATCCTCGACAATTCCAGACTGATATATTCATTTGTCCTAGCGGTCCTGCGTCGTAGGGTCTACCATCCTAGTCAGAGATGCTGTCAAATACCGAGGATGTTTTTTTGCCTCGCATCATGAATGAACACATCATGCGTAACCTGCCTGTTCTGGTCTCCTTTCACCACCCATAGCTGTTTTGCCCTCCTCTTTCTGTCTCTTGGTTTCTCTTGATACACTTTCCTCTTGCTTAGAGAATCATCATAGTCCATCATAAGCCTCTTCACATATGTACCCCTTCATCTGTCACCCTCCCGCAAGAGCCCTGGTACTGTCTGAACCGACTTCCCCCTCTGGTCAGACTTGCGTTCAAACTCTTGAGCTATGCCAGCCTGTCGTTGCTTTAGGTCGTGTATTAGGTCCTTTTCCCTCTTGTTGTTTAACTTCTCCCATAGGTCCTTTCCATCATGTCCATCTCTTATATGTTTCTCGTTGTTTGGGCTACACACTTCATCGCGATTAGGACCGGGCCCACCGCCAGTGCGGAAGTCGGCCGACAGGGTAAATTCATGGCAGAGGTTCCGCTTAGTAGGTATATCTCGAATAGTAGCATGCCCTAGCCACCACAGTCACCATCTCCAACCCGTGAACTCCCCTTGCTATTATTGCTGCTCGTAGCTCCCCCACGGGAGTTACTCTTTTGTGCTATACTATGCCTTGGGAAAGCATGAAACCACTCTCCCCATTTGCTGGAGAGTCGACTAGCGGCTCACAAACTCCATCAACATGTAACAGTCTCCCACATTCAGAACAAAAGTAAGGGATCCATTCATAGTAGAAGTCAACCCACGTCTAGACTCGATCTTCTTGTGAAGATTCAAGCCAGAAACGATGCACCTCATACACGGAAATTTTGGCACAACAACGAAGATATTTCGCTCGTGCCATTCCACCTTTATCAACACTAGCTCGAACCACTTCCCTTGGCCAGTTCCCAAGAGTTCTACCAAAATCTTCACACCGCTTGTCCAATGGGAGATCAGCCTTCCTAACCCATGCCTCAATAGTATCGAAGACCATCTCCAACGGTCGAATATTTCCTTCGTAATCCCTGATGACTATAACATTTAAATTGAACTACCATCACTAGTAGAAAACATGGCTTTGGTTGGAGCCTGCCTGCTAAGCCCATTAGTCCTAGTTCAGTCAAGAATCGGGACCCATGGGGGGCATACGTCCCGGTTTGTGCACCCAGGGGCCCGGTCGGGCCTCGGGAGGCATTTGTCCCGGTTTATGTGGACCCATTTGTCCTGGTTCTAGGCACGAACCGGGACCAATGGGCCTCGCTCCTGGCCCACAGCCATTGGTCCCGGTTCGTGCCTAGAACTAGGATAGAAGGGTGGCCTTTAGTCCCGGTTCCAGCCACGAACCGGGACAAATGAGTTGCCTATATATACCCCCTCGCTGGCGAGCAGAGCAGTCCACACTGCTCTATTTTTTTTGGCTGGCGAGGGGAGGGCATTTGGGTGCTCTAGCTCACCTCCTATGCACATGAGGTGTTCGATGAAATGCCCGAGCCATGCTAGCTAAGTTTTCTCCTCTCGAAGCTCGACCTCCAAGCTCCATTTTCCCCAAGATTTGCATAGGTTTAGCGGTTCGTCACGACCCGTCCCCGTCTTCACCGCCGTTGATTGCCCGCGCTGATCTCGTCGTCGACACCACCGTGGTGAGCCTCTTGTTCTTATCTTCTTTCTGAAAGAAAAATAATTCTTACTTTAGATAGATACTTGTCTAATTTTCTTACTTTTGACACACATAATTATATATAATGCACGCAGATGAACCGGCAATGGATGTACGGTGACAGACACACCTCCGAGTACATTAAGTGCCTGCATAATTTTCTCGAAGTGGCTGAGGCAAACAAGCATAATGGTTTTATGTGTTGTCCATGCCATATATGTGGGAATACAAAGTCTTACTCTGACCGGAAAATCCTTCACACCCACCTGAATACCATGATGACAACTATGTGCCCCTTGAATGCTGAAGATCAAGAGGAACCAGACGATGTGCCCGATGATGATGATCTCCGCCGGGTCATTGTCGATGCAAGGACACAGTGCGAAAGTCAAAAGGAGAAGCTGCAGTTTGATCGCATGTTAGAGGATCACAAAAAGGGTTGTACCCCAATTGCAAAGATGGCAACACAAAGCTCGGTACCGTACTGGAATTGCTGTAGTGGAAGGCAGAGAATGCTGTGCCTGACAAAGGATTTGAGAAGCTACTGAAAATATTGAAGAAGAAGCTTCCAAAGGATAACGAATTGCCCGACAGTACGTACACAACAAAGAAGGTCGTATGCCCTCTAGGATTGGAGGTGCAGAAGATACATGCATGCCTGCTACGTTTTGAGCTTGCGTTGGTTTTCCCCGAAGAGGAAGGGATGATGTAGCAGAGTAGCATAAGTATTTCCCCCAGTTTTTGAGAACCAAGGTATCAATCCAGTAGGAGGCCACGCTCAAGTCCCTCGTACCTGCACAAAACGATAGCTACTCGCAACCAACGCAATTAGGGGTTGTCAATCCCTTCACGGTCACTTACGAGAGCGAGATCTGATAGATATAATATTTTTGGTATTTTTGGTATAAAGATGCAAAGTAAAAAGTAAAGGCAAAGTAAAAAAGCAAAGCAAGATTAAAGTGATGGAGATTGATATGATGAGAATAGACCCGGGGGCCATAGGTTTCACTAGTGGCTTCTCTCAAGAGCATAAGTATTCTACGGTGGGTGAACAAATTACTGTTGAGCAATTGATAGAATTGAGCATAGTTAGGAGAATATCTAGGCATGATCATATATATAGGCATCACGTCCGTGACAAGTAGATCGAAACGATTCTGCATCTACTACTATGACTCCACTCATCGACCGCTATCCAGCATGCATCTAGAGTATTAAGTTAAAAACAGAGTAACGCCTTAAGCAAGATGACATGATGTAGAGAGATAAATTCATGCAATATGAAATAAACCCCATCTTGTTATCCTCGATGGCAACGATGCAATACGTGCCTTGCTGCCCCTTCTGTCACTGGGAAAGGACACCGCAAGATCGAACCTAAAGCTAAGCACTTCTCCCATGGCAAGAACTACCAATCTAGTTGGCCAAACCAAACAGATAATTCGAAGAGACTTGCAAAGATAACCAATCATACATAAAAGAATTCAGAGAAGATTCAAATATTATTCATAGATAGACTTGATCATAAACCCACAATTCATCGGTCTCAACAAACACACCGCAAAAAGAAGATTACATCGAATAGATCTCCACAAGAGAGGGGGAGAACTTTGTATTGAGATTCAAAGAGAGAGAAGAAGCCATCTAGCTACTAACTATGGACCCGAAGGTCTGAGGTAAACTACTCACACTTCATCGGAGGGGCTAGGATGATGTAGAAGCCCTCCGTGATGACGACCCTCTTCCGGCGGAGCTCCGGAACAGGCCCCAAGATGAGATCTCGTGGATACAGAAAGTTGCGGTGGTGGAATTAGGTTTTTGGCTCCTCTTCTGATCGTTTGGGGGTATGTAGGTATATATAGGAGGAAGGAGTACGTCGGTGGAGCACCGAGGGGCCCACAAGGCAGGGGGCGCGCCCTAGGGGAGCGCCCCCCACCCTCGTGACCTCCTGTTTGACTCCTTGGAGTAGGTTCCAAGTCTCCTGGATCACGTTCGGTGAGAAAATCACGTTCCCGAAGGTTTTATTCCGTTTGGACTCCATTTGATATTCTGTTTCTCCGAAACACTAAAATAGGCAAAAAAACAGCAATTCCGGGCTAGGCCTCCGGTTAATAGGTTAGTCCCAAAAATAATATAAAAGTGGAAAATAAAGCCCAATATAGTCCAAAACAGTAGATAATATAGCATGGAGCAATCAAAAATTATAGATACGTTGGAGACGTATCAATGCCCTAATGACTGCATCCTCTACCGCGGTGCATAGCGGATTTGAACGCATGCCCGGTATGCAGTGCATTGCGGTATAAGATCAGACGAGATGACTAATCTGAATATATAAAAACATCAAGGTAACTAATGGTGAGCCCCCAGGAAGAGGGTTCTTGCGAAGGTGATGTGGTATGCTCCTATAATACCACAGTTGAAACGTCTGTTCAGAAACGAAGAGAATGCCAAGTTGATGCGATGGCACAGAGAGGGCCGTAAGAAAGACGGGAAGTTGAGAGCACCCGTTGACGGGTCGCAGTGGAGAAAAATCGAGAGAAAGTACTGGGCTGAGTTTGCAGGTGACCCAAGGAACGTGTGGTTTGGTTTAAGCGCAGATGGCATTAATCCTTTCGGGGAGCAGAGCAGCAATCACAGCACCTGGCCCGTGACTCTATGTATGTATAACCTTCCTCCTTGGATGTGCATGAAGCGGAAGTTCATTATGAGGCCAATTCTCATCCAAGGCCCTAAGTAACCCGGCAACGACATTGATGTGTACCTAAGGCCATTAGTTGAAGAACTTTTACAGCTGTGGAATGGAAATGGTGTACTTGTGTGGGATGAGCACAAACAGGAGGAATTTAACCTGCACGCGTTGCTGTTTGTAACCATCAACGATTGGCCCGCTCTTAGTAACCTTTCAGGACAGACAAACAACTGATAGCATGCATGCACGCACTGTTTAGCTGACACCGAAAGTATATACCTGGACAAATGCAGTAAGAATGTGTACCTGGGCCATCGTCGATTTCTTTCGACCAACCATCAATGTCGAAAGAAAGGCAAGCATTTCAAAGGCGAGGCAGATCACCGGCAGAAGCCCGCCATGCATACCGGTGATCATGTACTTGCTATGGTCAATGATTTACACGTAATCTTTGGAAAGGGTCCCGGTGGACTAGCTGTTCCGAATGACGCTTAGGGACGCGCACCCATGTGGAAGAAGAAATCTATATTTTGGGACCTACCCTACTGGAAAGTCCTAGAGGTCTGCTCTTCAATCAACGTGATGCACGTGAAGAAGAACCTTTGCGTGAACCTGCTAGGCTTCTTGGGCGTGTCTGGGAAGACAAAAGATACACCTGAGGCATGGGAGGACCTGCAACGTTTGCACGAAAAAGACGGCATGCCTCCAAAGCAGTATGAAGGTCCTGCCAGCTACGCTCTTACGAAAGAAGAGAAGGAAATCTTCTTTGAATGCCTGCTCAGTATGAAGATCCCGACTGGCTTCTCGTCAAATATAAAGGGAATAATAAATATGCTAGAGAAAAGTTCCAGAACCTAAAGTCTCATGCCTACCACGTGATTATGACACAACTGCTTCCGGTTGCATTGAGGGGGCTTCTACCGGAAAACGTCCAATTAGCCATTGTGAAGCTATGTGCATTCCTCAATGTAATATCTCAGAAGGTGATCGATCCAGAAATCATACCAAGGCTAAGGAGTGATGTGGCGCAATGTCTTGTCAGTTTCGAGCTGGTGTTCCCACCATCCTTCTTCAATATCATGACGCACGTCCTAGTTCATCTAGTCAACGAGATTGTCATTCTGGGGCCCGTATTTCTACACAATATGTTCCCCTTTGAGAGGTTCATGGGAGTCCTAAAGAAATATGTCTGTAACCGTGCTAGGCCAGAAGGAAGCATCTCCATGGGCCATCAAACAGAGGATGTCATTGGGTTTTGTGTTGACTTTATTCCTGGCCTTAAGAAGATAGGTCTCCCTAAATCGCGGTATGAGGGGAGAATAACTGGAAAAGGCACGCTTGGAGGGGACTCAATAATATGCAGCGACGGGCATTCTTGGTCTCAAGCACACTACACAGTCCTACAGAACTCTACCTTGGTGACCCCGTATGTCGATGAACACAAGAACAGTCTGCGCTCCAAACACCCGGAGCAGTGTGACGACTAGATTACATGTGAACACATCAGGACTTTCACCAGTTGGTTGGAAACACGTCTCAGAGGTGACAACACTGTTTGTGATGAGCTGTACTCGTTGTCCAGGGGACCATCTTTGACTGTACTGACTTACAAAGGATACGAGATAAATGGGAATACATTTTACACGATCGCCCAAGATCAAAAGAGCACCAACCAAAACAGCGGTGTCCGCTTTGATGCAGCAACCGAGAGGGGAAAGGACACATATTATGGTTACATAGTGGACATATGTCAACTTGACTATGGACATGATTTTAAGGTCCCCTTGTTTAAGTGCAAATGGGTCAATCTGTCAGGAGGTGGGGTACAGGTAGACCCACAGTACGGAATGACAACAGTGGATCTGAACAATCTTGGGTACATTGCTACCTCTTGAGCACTACGTTGGTTTTCCCTTGAAGAGGAAAGGGTGATGCAGTAAAGTAGCGTAAGTATTTCCCTCAGTTTTTGAGAACTAAGGTATCAATCCAGTAGAAGATCACGCTCGAGTCCCACGCACCTACACAAACAAATAAGAACCTCGCAACCAACGCCATAAAGGGCTTGTCAATCCCTTCACGGTCACTTACGATAGTGAGATCTGATAGATATGATAAGATAATATTTTTGGTATTTTTATGATAAAGAGAAATAAAGATGCAAAGTAAAATAAACGGCAATAGAAATAGCTAAGTGTTGGAAGATTAATATGATGGAAGATAGACTCGGGGGCCATAGGTTTAACTAGTGGCTTCTCTCAAGAGCATAAGTATTATGGTGGGTAAACGAATTACTGTCGAGCAATTGATAAAAAAGCGAATAATTATGAGAATATCTAGGCATGATCATGTATATAGGCATCACGTCCGTGACAAGTAGACCGACTCCTGCCTGCATCTACTACTATTACTCCACACATCGACCGTTATCCAGCATGCATCTAGAGTATTAAGTTCATAAGAACAGAGTAATGCTTTAAGTAAGATGGCATGATGTAGAGGGATAAACTCATGCAATATGATATAAACCCCATCTTTTTATCCTTGATGGCAACATACAATACGTGTCGGTTCCCTTTCTGTCACTGGGATCGAGCACCGCAAGATTGAACCCAAAGCTAAGCACTTCTCCCATTGCAAGAAAGATCAATCTAGTAGGCCAAACCAAACTGATAATTTGAAAAGACTTGCAAAGATAAACCAATCATACATAAAAGAATTCAAAGGAGAATCAAATATTGTTCATAGATAATCTGGATCATAAACCCACAATTCATTGGATCTCGACAAACACACCGCAAAAGAAGATTACATCGAATAGATCTCCAAGAGAATCGAGGAGAACTTTGTATTGAGATCCAAAGAGAGAGAAGAAGCCATCTAGCTAATTACTATGGACACGAAGGTCTGAAGTAAACTACTCACACATCACCGGAGAGGCCATGGAGTTGATGTAGAGGCCCTCTGTGATCAATGCCTCCTCCGGTGGAGCTCCGGAAAAGGCCCCAAGATGGGATCTCTCGGGTACAGGAGGTTGCGGCGGTGGAATTAGGTTTTCGTGGTGCCCCTAGATGTTTGGGGATACATGGATATATATAGGAGGAAGAAGTACGTCGGTGGAGCAACGAGGGGCCCACGAGGGTGGAGGGCGCGCCAGGGGGGTAGGCGTGCCCCCTGCCTCGTGGCCTCCTCGATTGTTTCTTGACGCCCACTCCAAGTCTCCTGGATCACATTTGTTGATAAAATCACGTTCCCCGTTTGGACTCCGTTTGATATTCCTTTTCGGCGAAACTCTAAAATAGGCAAAAAAGCAGCAATTTGGGCTGGGCCTCCGGTTAGTAGGTTAGTCCCAAAAATGATATAAAAGTGTAAATAAAGTCCATTAACATCCAAAATAGATAATATAATAGCATGGAGCAATCAAAAATTATAGATATGTTGGAGACGTATCATACACTGACGAACCATTCGTCCTAGCCAATGATGTGGCACAGGTTATCTATGTGAAGGACATGTCTACCAAACCGAGAAAAAGAAAAGATAAGGAAGCGAATACATCATACGATGAGCCAAAGCGCCACATAGTTCTTTCAGGAAAAAGGGACATCGTGGGAGTGGAGGGCAAGACAGATATGTCTGAAGATTATGAAAAGTTTCATGAAATTCCTCCCTTCAAAGTCAAGGCTGACCCAAGCATCCTAATAAACAATGAAGATTATCCATGGTTACGGCGCAATAAGCAAACGACACAAGCGAAGAAAAAGTGAAGACTTTCTCTCCACAACTATTATGATGATACCATGCCAACTTTCAACCTTTTCGTAGTTCATTTGAAATGCCTGTTGTAACAGACAAGTTTCCGTATGAAATCCTGATACTTCGAAAGAGATTGTCCGTTTTGTACAGAAGTGCATCCAGTTTTTGCCGTAACCCTCTCCACTTTCTTGCACATGATATGTGGATGAAATGATGATACCATGCCAACTTTCAACCTTTTCAGAATTCATTTGAAATGCTTTTCAATTTCAGGGTCTTATAGCTCAAAATAATCAGTAAATGCATGAAAAATAACAAATGAAGTCAGAAAGGGTTGAAAATTGATGATGTGGCTTTGAATGGTGCATTTTGAACACACAAAAAGTCAGGAGTTCACAGAATTTTCATAAAGAACTTTTTGTTACAAACTTTAATAGCAAAAAGAATTATCATAAAATGAATTAAATAAGTAATTAGAAACAAAATAATATAAACTTTAATAAAATATATAAGTAGAAACAAAACAAAATAAAATAAAATTTAATAACATAAATAAAATTTAGGAAAGTAAAATTATCAAAGTATTTTCTGTTCAAAACATTATAAGCAACCTCTAGTATTATTGAAACTAAAATTACATATAAAATTGATGCAACTAAAATTATCAAAGTATTTTCTGTTCAAAATCATTAAAATCAAAAAGAATTTTCATAAAGAACTTTTTTGTTAGAAACTTTAATAGCAAAAAGAATTATCATAAAGTAAAATAAGTAAGTAATTAGAAACAAAAGAAAATAAAATAAATAAGTTCTTTGTTGTAAGTAGAAACAAAACAAAATAAATGAAGAAAAAAAGAAAACAAAAAACAGGGAAAAAATAAAAAATATGCCAACTACTGGGCCTCCACGGCCTAAACATTTGGGCACGGGTAGCACAAGACCTTTGGTCCCGGTTGGTGCCACCAACCGGGACTAAAGGGGGGCATTGGAACTGGTGCGTGGCACCAACCGCTACGAATGCCCCCCTTTGGTACCGGTTGGCGCCACCAACTGGAACCAAAGGCCGCCACTTCCCGCCCTTTCGGCTGCCGAAAACTGACCTTTGGTCCTAGTTCATGGAACCAACCGGTACTAAAGGGGGGCATTGGTCCCGGTTGTTGCCACGAACCAGAACCAATGCTCCGGGTATATAAGTGTTGGGGAACGTAGTAATTTCAAAAAAATTCCTACGCACACGCAAGATCATGGTGATGCACAGCAACGAGAGGGGAGAGTGTTGTCTACGTACCCACGCAGACCGACTGCGGAAGCGTTGACACAACATAGAGGAAGTAGTCGTACGTCTTCCCGATCCGACCGATCCAAGCACCGTTACTCCGGCACCTCCGAGTTCTTAGCACATGTACAGCTCGATGACGATCCCCGGGCTCTGATCCAGCAAAGCGTCGGGGAGGAGTTCCATCAGCACGACGGCGTGGTGACGATCTTGATGTACTACCGTCGCAGGGCTTCGCCTAAGCACTGCTACAATATAATCGAGGTGGAATATGGTGGCAGGGGGCACCGCACACGGCTAAGGAACGATCTCAATGATCAACTTGTGTGTCTAGGGTCCCCCTGCCTCCGTATATAAAGGAGCCAAGGGGGAGGGGCCGGCCGGCCAGGAGGAGGGCGCAAGAGGAGTCCTACTCCTACCGGGAGTAGGACTCCCCCCCCAATCCTAGTTGGAATAGGATTCCCCGAGGAGGAAAGAAAGAGAGGGGGGCCGGCCACCTCTCCTTGTCCTAATAGGACTAGGGGAGGGGGGAGGTGCGCGGCCACCTTGGGCTGCCCCTTTCTCCTTTCCACTAAATCCCATTAAGGCCCATATGGCTCCCGGGGGGTTCCGGTAACCTCCCGGTACTCCGGTAAAATCCCGATTTCACCCGGAACACTTCCGATGTCCAAATATAGGCTTCCAATATATCAATCTTTATGTCTCGACCATTTCGAGACTCCTCGTCATGTCCGTTGATCACATCCGGGACTCCAAACTAACTTCGATACATCAAAATGCATAAACTCATAATAACTGTCATCGTAACGTTAAGCGTGCGGACCCTACGGTTCGAGAATAATGCAGACATGACTGAGACACATCTCCGGTCAATAACCAATAGCGGGACATGGATGCCCATATTGGCTCCTACATATTCTACGAAGATCTTTATCGGTCAGACCGCATAACAACATACGTTGTTCCCTTTGTCATCGGTATGTTACTTGCCCGAGATTCGATCGTCGGTATCCAATACCTAGTTCAATCTCGTTACCGGCAAGTCTCTTTACTCGTTCTGTAATACATTATCTCGTAACTAACTCATTAGTTGCAATGCTTGAAAGGCTTATGTGATGTGCATTACCGAGAGGGCCCAGAGATACCTCTCCGACAATCGAAGTGACAAATTCTAATCTCGAAATACGCCAACCCAACCTGTACCTTTGGAGACACCTGTAGAGCTCCTTTATAATCACCCAGTTACGTTGTGACGTTTGGTAGCACACAAAGTGTTCCTCCGGCAAACGGGAGTTGCATAATCTCATAGTCATTGGAACATGTATAAGTCATGAAGAAAGCAATAGCAACATACTAAACGATCGGGTGCAAAGCTAATGGAATGGGTCATGTCAATCAGATCATTCATCTAATGATGTGATCCCGTTAATCAAATAACAACTCTTTGTCCATGGTTGGGAAACATAACCATCTTTGATTAACGAGCTAGTCAAGTAGAGGCATACTAGTGACACTTTGTTTGTCTATGTATTCACACATGTATTATGTTTCCGGTTAATACAATTCTAGCATGAATAATAAACATTTATCATGAAATAAGGAAATAAATAATAACTTTATTATTGCCTCTAGGGCATATTTCCTTCAGTCTCCCACTTGCACTAGAGTCAATAATCTAGTTCTCATCGTCATGTGATTTAACAGCAATAGTTCACATCACCATGTGATTAACACCCATAGTTCACATCACCATGTGACCAACACCCAAAGGGTTTACTGGATTCAGTAATCTAGTTCACATCGCTATGTGATTAACACCCAAAGAGTACTAAGGTGTGATCATGTTTTGCTTGTGAGAGAATCTTAGTCAACGGGTCTGCCACATTCAGATCCGCATGTATTTTGTAAATTTCTATGTCAACAATGCTCTGCATGGAGCTACTCTAGCTAATTGCTCCCACTTTCAATATGTATCTAGACCGAGACTTAGAGTCATCTAGATTAGTGTCAAAACTTGCATCGGCGTAACCCTTTACGACGAACCTTTTTTCACTTCCATAATCGAGAAACATATCCTTATTCCACTAAGGATAATTTTGACCGCTGTCCAGTGATCTACTCCTAGATCACTATTGTACTCCCTTGCCAAACTCAGTGGTAGGGTATATAATAGATCTGGTACACAGCATGTCATGCTTTATAGAACCTATGACCAAGGCATAGGGAATGACATTCATTCTCTTTCTATCTTCTGCCGTGGTCGGGCTTTGAGTCTTACTCAATTTCACACCTTGTAACATAGGCAAGAAACTCTTTCTTTGACTGTTCTATTTTGAACTACTTCAAAATCTTGTCAAGGTATGCATTTATTGAAAAAACTTATCAAGCGTCTTGATTTATCTCTATATATCTTGATGCTCAATATGTAAGCAGCTTCACCGAAGTCTTTCTTTGAAAAACTCCTTTCAAACACTCCTTTATGCTTTACAAAATAATTCTACATTATTTCCGATCAATAATATGTCATTCACATATACTTATTGTTTTACTAATATAATAGACAGTTTATAATTTTTATTACCTGAAATCAAAAAGAATCACGGAAAAACAATAAGTATTTTGCTGTAAGTAGAAACAAAATAAAATAAATAAAGCAAAAAAAGAAAACAAAAAATAGGAAAAAAAATGCCACCTACTGGGCCTCCACGGCCTGAATACGACTAGAAACCCAACTATGGGCCAGGATTCAGGCCCGCAGAAGGCCTAGTAGGCCCACAGGTAGCATAGTGTCATATTAGGCCCATAAGCCTGCATTTGAGAGGAGCTTCAGAGGGCAGCCGGAGTGGGGCTTATAAACCACTCCGAGCCCCTCTCAACTAGCAAGGTGGGACTAAAGTTTTAGCCGCGGGCAGCGCCAAGCCTTTGGTCCCGGTTGGTGGCACCATCTTCATCAATGGTCCCGGTTGGTGGCACTAAAGGGCTGCATTGGTCCCGGTTGCTACCACGAACCGGGACCAATGCTTCGTCTATATAAGAAAACACTTAGGAAATCCCCCCACCTCCCATTCTCCTCTCGACGCCGATGCCCTGCCCGACATCGATCCACGCCGACGCCGCCAGGCTGCTGCTGCGCCGCCCTGTCCCGACACCGATTGACGTCGCTCGGCTGCTGCGCCGCCCTCCCGACGCCGACACCCTGCCCCGACGCCCCGCAGTGAGCTCCGCCCCCTCTTCCCCTGCCCTGCGCCGCCGCCGCTGCCCCTACCCTACGCGCTGCCGCCGCCGCCCCTCCACTACGTGCTACATTTTGATGGATGGATGGATTGATGTGTATAGATATTTTTTATGTTCATATGCAAAGAATTATTTTTGGATGAGATGAGATGAGATGTGCTTTGTGGAGACAAGATGAGAATATCCATAGAATTTTTATGATTTTTTTCTATTGCAATTTTGTTTTTAGAATTTTTATGATTTTTTCATAGAATTTTCTTTGTCAATTTATGTATATGTTTATATTGTGTATGTATAGGAAAATTGTGTATGATCAAAGTTATTTATGTATATGTTCATATTTAGAAGAAAAAGAAGGAGAGGAAAAAGGAAAATAAGAAGAGGAAGAAGGAGAAGAAGAAGGAGAAGAAGAGGAGAGGAAGAAGTGGAGAAATAAATAAGAAAAAGAAAAAGAGGAGAAGAAGAAAAGAATAGAGTCTGCTCCTCTATTCCTTTCTTCTTCTTTTTTTTCTTCTTTTTTTCTTCGATCCTCTCCTCTATTCCTTTCTTCTTCTCCTCTTTTTTTCTTCTTCATCCTCTTTTTATTTTTTATCAGGTATGTCGTTGTCGATATACCCCCTCCCCGATAACTTCGACATGAGGGGGGGTCGATAAATAATAGAACTAGTTAAACTAGTTTATTTTTAGTAAGTACTACTTTATTTTATTTATAGTAAATTCTTAGTAGTTGAACTAGTTGATTTAATAAAACTACTTTATTTTACTATAGAAGTAGTTTATTTTTAGTAAGTACTACTTTACTTTATTTATAGTAAGTGCTTAGTAGTTGAACTAGTTGGTTTAATAAAACTACTTTATTTTATTATAGAAGTAGTTTATTTTTAGTAAGTACTACTTTATTTTATTTATAGTAAGTGCTTAGTAGTTGAACTAGTTGATTTAATAAAACTACTTTATTTTACTATCGAAGTAGTTTATTTTTAGTAATTACTAGTTTATTTTATTTATAGTAAGTGCTTAGTAGTTGAACTAGTTGATTTAATAAAACTACTTTATTGTACTGTAGAAGTAGTTTATTTTTAGCAAGAAAATTAATAGAACTAGTTTATTTTTTTAGTTCAAGCAATTATTTCCGCATCGACGTCGATGATGCCTATCCTGCATACTCATCGTCGACTCGGCGGAGGAGACCGGCTTGATCAGAGGGGCCATGTCCGGGACTGGGCTCCGCCGGGCTGGTATTGGGAGGTGCTACCTTCCAGGGGGCGTAGGTTGGTGATGAGCCAGGCCGTCGTTGACTCGATCCTTGTTTGGTGGCGATCGCGTGGGCCAGTGACGGTGTCGAGGCTTCCGGACACCGCGGAGGTGGTACGTCACCGTGTTAGCGAGGAGGACGAGCACGTCCGTCGCTACATGGTTGCGTTGGAGGGCAGGTTCCACAATACCTGGCAGGTTCTTCAGGGATCTCACTGGAGCGATGATCCTGTGATGGTCCTTCTCTTTGGGTGTCCACCGCTCGCGCCGGTACCCGTCGGGCGCTACGGTTCTAGCTTTATTACCGATGCTATATGTATGATAGTCTTCGATGTGTATTAGTGATAATATTCGATGATGTACGGACGCAAGAGATGATGTAGTTTTGCTTATAATTGAGTGCATGCTAATTTGAATACTACTTTATTTTACGATTTGGTTTTTCTTATTGAATGCTCAAATTGGAAAACTACTCCTATTTTGAATGCTAAAATTGGAGAGCACTATGCAAGGCGTATGCATTTGATTAATTGTACAAGTTTAATATTTGAATTATGAACATAGAAAATGTCGTACTTGGACGATAAAAGTCTCCCGGGGGAGTGCAACTGGTGCCACGACGACCGAGGTCTGTGCGACAGGCCTCACCTAGACGAAGATCGGCGCTTCAGCATTAAGTTCGAGGAGACCTTCGATGTTGAAACGGTACGCAACGACGACATGTGTTTTTTTTCGTAATTAAGCACGACTTCAACTATTTCAACGTGTAATTTTCATCTTTTACAATTCGACTAGCTTATCCCATGCCATGCAAGACGCTATGTCTTGGAGAGGATGGGTTTTGAAGACCATAAAAAGATGGAAACAAAGAAAATTCACCTAAGGACCCATCATGGTATGGATTTTGAAGTAAAAATGTACAATTCTGAGAGCGTAACCTATTTTGGTTGCAAAAAATGAGAAGCACTTTGCAAGATATATGGTTTTCATGAGGATATGCTTGTCACCATGGATCTTGGTGATCCTGAAATTGAGCAAGACAATATGGACATTTGGGTCCTTGTTGATACGCCTCCAATTCTATCACTATGTGAGTTTCTCAAACATAGTTATTAACTAATTTATATTGTTTATTTCAAAATAGTTGACAGCTTATTTCCATTAAAAATTTATTTTAATTCTTTAAAGGATGTGCGTAAAATGGTAGACAAAACTCACTACACCGATGGCTCCGAGTTAACTTATAAGGAGAAAAATTATCTGATCGCATTTTGTACTGATATTGAGAATTACAATATCTACAATTAAACTTCTCGACGTTATGGTTAGTATGTGCCACTAGTGCACGTGTTGAACCACGGTAACTACCATGGAGATACTCTGATAAGATTTTTTTTACTATTACGACATCTATGCATCTTTTGCATACTTCTAAAACTAGTACATCATTACTAACTATGAAGTTATTACTATGTTTTTCAACAGAGAATCCCGATGGATTGTGTGCCTCATTTGATGTATCAGAATGGTAGCCTTGACGTTTTGAACATATATCCAGGTCATCCTATGAATCTGAACTGTCCATATCGGATTTCTAAAAAAAGTGGAGACATGCTAATCAAACAATGGAAAAAATGTATGGACAGTCGTAAGGAGGTTCTTGGAAGCAAAAGGAAGCGAAGCTCAAGAATTGGAGACAGGATGATCTCCATTCTCCATAATGGAGAGTCAGGGTCTATATTGTTTTATGATATTTTACCTTAAAGAGGGTATTTAGGTCCTACCTAATACTGATGATCATGTGCTAAGAACAATTAAGTAGGGTTGGTTCGATGACTATGCGGATGATGATCGTATGCCTTGTTATTAATAACGAGTAGAAGTTGTATGATGATGATCAGTAGGACTTGTTATTATGATGATGCATGATGTGAGCATGAAGAGTTATTATATATCAGTGGGTGAAATGAATATGGATTGGATTGAAGTGAAGGCAACATGCATGTGGTGCATGTCGAAAGTAGTACAACCAAACTTGATCAAGTTAGGATTAGTATTACTTTCGACATGCATCACATATTGCCTTCACTTCAATCTAAGCCATGTTTAGGCATAGCAGTAGCGTTGGTAAACCAAGCACGGAGATAAGAGAGGACACTTCTCTCTATTAGCTAGCTAACAACCTGAATTAACCCTCAAAACCCCTAAACCACTCCCTTTAAAAAACAAAAACCACAGCTCCTGCTAGCTGCTGACGCATGGATGCCTTTTGGTCCCAGTTGGTGCCACCAACCGGGACCAAAGGTCCTCCTGCCTGGGCTCGCCGCAGCGGTCATGTGGAGGCCCATCTGTCCCGGTTCGTGTAAGAACTGGGACTAAAGGCCCAGGGGATTAGTAACGACCTTTTAATCCCGGTTCGGCAACCGGGACAGATGGGCCTTACCAATCGGGACAAATGGCCCTTTTTCTACCAGTGCATGGTCCATTACTCAACACGTGTTCCCAACCACCTTCACTTCCAAGCCGAACCACAAATATTTTACTCCCTATATCCTTCAACTGTGCTTCAAGATGCACCCCAAGCCCTCTGCATGGTTCTCTCTAGTGCATGTATATTGACTAGGGTGCGGTGAGCACACTTTGCCCACCACTGACCACCTCGCAACATGGGCTTGCTCCGGGGCTGGTTCTTCAAAGGTTAGTTCTTCCTGTGTCAAGATCATCTCACCTAGAAGCCAGAGAGACTTTTTGCTTCCTCCGAGAATTTCCCAGTAGCTGGAGATTGGGAGGATTCCCTGCCTTCATGTTCGGTGTGGGCAACTTTTTTGGGGTCGCAGCGCCTCTGCTTCCTCTCTAATCTTCCATGGCTTCTCCATAGCACATACACACTGTTGCCACTGATCCGCCCTAGAATCAGCATTGTCGCTGACTCACGGGCTATCGGAGTAGACACCACCCCCATAGAGAAACCTTAGCGCAAATTTGCCCTCATGATCGCCTTCCCTGTCGCCGAGGGTTTTCCGCATGGTGGGCCCGTGCTACTAGGCTAGTAGCTAGGATCTCCAAGTGTATTTAGTTACATTGTGCATGTATGTGTGTGTAATGGTCTTTCTGGTCATGGCAAGTGGTATTTGAAGCGGATTGCTTAGAGTGGTTCATCTCTGAGACTTGCGCGGGTTTTTGCGCTCTCCGATAGCGCCAATTCTTTCCGAGATTGAAGGGCTAACCTCGTCATTTCATTCTTTCTGTATTCAACATGTATTGAGAAATTCGAACTTCTCGACCCACGTGTGCAAAACATGCACGCACACTGGAGGTGACGAGTTGCTGGATGGCCTCCCCCTGGCTTCCTGACGACTAGCTTGATGGCTCATCGTGTAGGGGGCCATTGAAGCTTGAACAAATTAAAAGCTCTTAATTTCCTGAAAAAAAAACAAAAAAAAACGAGCGTACGCACACGAGAGCCGATGGGCCGACCGCTAGGAGCGACGCGAACGGGCGCGTACGATGAAGAGATTTGGAGCCAGTGTCCACCAAATTACCTAGCGGAAATGTTGGCAGCTCCAGAGAAAATTCCGTAGCAACCAGCAGGAGAACGTGGGCGACTGACCATCCACACGCAGGTAAGCGGAGAGGAAAAGCCAAAAGAAAAATAAATATCCCCACAAAAGCCCCGAGGCCACGAGTACCTCGCAATTCTGTGGTGTTCACGAGTCCACAGCCATATCCTCCCACTCACTCGTTTTCTGGTGTGTGTGTGTAAGGCTAGAGCAAGCGAGCGAGCGAGAGAGACTGAGAGAATTGAGAGAAGATGAAGATGGCTTGCCCTGCCCAATCCATGCTCTCCGCAAGCAGCTGCGTGCTCCTGAGGAGCAGCAAGCCCCAGCAGGCCACGATTCCGCGAGGCGGCATCACCGGCGGCAACAGGTTCTTGACGCTGTCCTGCAATGCTTCTTCGTCTCCGGACGACTCCGAGTGCAACGACGTGGAGTGCGCCCCGGAGAAGGAGGTACGGGACCTATCTAGCTAATCGTGTCTTGTTGTTGTTGTTGTTGCTGCTTCTGTTGTTGTTGCTGTTATCTAAATTTGGATATGCCTGCGCAGATCGGGAGCCTGAGCGTGGAGTGGCTGGCGGAGGAGAGGACCAAGGTCGTGGGAACCTTCCCTCCCAAGAAGAAAGGATGGACCGGCCTCGTCGAGAAGGACACCGCCGGCCAGACCAACATCTACTCCATCGAGGTACGCACAGCCTACTCCTACCTATTAAATTCTTTCTGAAGACTCTTCCTCTGGCCTTGTCTTCCTCCTTCTCGGCATCCCAAACTGACGGCGTAATCGCGCGCGCGCAGCCGGCGGTGTACGTGGCGGAGAGCGCCATAAGCTCCGGCACGGCGGGGACGTCGTCCGATGGGTCCGAGAACACCGCGGCGCTCACGGGCGGGCTGGCCCTCATCTTCGTCGCCGGGGCGGCGTCCATCCTCATCCAGGTGAGCAAGAACCAGCCGCCCGTGCAGACCCAATACTCCGGCCCGCCTCTCAGCTACTACGTCGCCAAGTTCCAGCCGGCCGCCGCGGCATTCTCGGTCCAGTCGAGCCCCCCTGTCGTGGAAGCGGCCGCGCCCGAGGAGACGCCTTCTGATTCACCCACCTTAGAGGCGGAACCTTCGGCAACCGCGGAGCAGCCGTCGTCGTGAGCTGCTATGCTATACTCAGTGAGCGTGTCACGGAAATAATCGAAGCATAAATTTGATGCGGAAGACAGGCACGAGCTTGTGTGTTAGCAATTCGATACAACGCTAGAGTTTGAAGAGTTTGACACGCCGTTCTTCACTCATGAGTGAAGTCTACTATCTATTTTGTATACGCGGTCTATGCCGGATGGTTGGCTTGGTGTGCGTAATTGTCAGTTACCTATCTTGCATACCAGTTGCAATCATGTTACAACATCTCCACGAAAATATACTCCAGTTTTTTAGCAACCGGCAACGATTGCCAGTATATATATTCAGAAGGAATAATGATACAGGTATAACATTAGTCAGCAGGGCTCAGGTGGTGATTCGTTTTCACAGTCTGAAAGCCAACTTTTTTTTTCTTGAAGGTGCATGGCAGTAGTTCTACCTTTTCATATCAGAAGAGGGTAAAAAAAGAAACCTAGGTTCTAGTCGTTGTACAGAGCGTCAAGAACCCACACATTCCGAAGAACAAAAATTCAGGAAACAAGAAAAGGAAATACAACCCACACTAAACAGTAGCCTCCTTGAACATTGGCACATTGCTATTTCATCTCTGTCTCGGGGGAGCATCTCTTTCCTTCAAAAGACTACCTATTTCTCTCTTTCTAAAGATTCCAACCGACGTAAACAGTCGAGGTGATCTGCGTGTGTGTAGTTGGGTTGTTGCGTAGATTCCAAACCCTCCTCCACCAACCCTTAATAGTTATTGAGGTAGAAGCAACATTAGTAGCCTCAGGAGCACTTGTTGAAAGGAGAACCAAACCTCGTGGGCAAAAGGGCAGGTCAGAGAAAGATGGGCAGCCGACTCGGTGATCTGATCATAGAACGTGCACTTCTCGGTGTGTGGCCATCCCCTCGTGGCAAGCCGATCAGCCGTCCAGATTTTGTTCTGGACAATAACCAGAGGTGTAATTTAACCTTTGGCTCGGCCCCGCCCTTCCACACAAAGGGCAGTTGCGGCTCAGAAATGCGGCCCCAAAACTAAGCCTTTTAGGCGGTGGCAGCAGAGAACCTCCACCGAATGGAGTCGGGGACATCAGAGAGCACTGTGTGTTGGAGCAGCTCCCACAGCTTGACAAATTGGTCGAGCATCTCTTCAGAAGCAATCCTCTCCAGGCCCTTCATCCAGCAGCCACGATCAAGTGCCTCCTTCACAGCTAAATTTTTCCGTCGCTCCATGACGTACAGACCAGGAGCAATATTGAGTGGAGTAATGCCTCCCAACCAACGATCATACTAAAAACGCACACGCTGCCCATTTCCGAGAGAGAGAGAGATCTCAGTGCAGGCCGAGAAACACAACTCAGTGCGATCTCAAGGGATGGGGGTGCCCAGCCAAGGCCTGGGGATGGAACTCCATTCAAGCCGCGTCATTGTGCCAAGGATTTTGTGCCTCTAGTCACAAAAGTCGGTAATCGGGTGATGTCGTGGCGTGGTAGATACAACACGAACGTGGAGAAGGTTTGCCTTATCAATGCTTGTCTCCGTTGGGGAACGTAGCAATAATTCAAAATTTTCCTACGTGTCACCAAGATCAATCTAGGAGATGCTAGCAACGAGAGAGAGGGAGTGCATCTTCATACCCTTGAAGATCTCTAAGCGGAAGTGTTACAAGAACGCGGATGAAGGAGTCGTACTCGTAGCGATTTAGATCGCGGTTGATTCCGATCTAAGCGCCGAACAACGGCGTCTCCGCGTTCAACACACGTACAGCCCGGGGACGTCTCCTCCTTCTTGATCCAGCAAGGGGAGAGGAGAAGTTGAGGGAGAGCTCCGGCAGCACAACGGCGTGGTGGTGGAGCTTGCAGTTCTCCGGCAGAGCTTCGACAAGCACTACGGAGGAGGAGGAGGTGTTGGGGAGGGAGAGGGCTGCGCCAGGGGAAGGGGTGCGGCTGCCCTCTCTCTCCCTCACTATATATAGGGGGGAGGGGTGGAGGAGGCGCCCTAGGGTTCCCTAGGGGAGGGGCGGCGGCCATAGGGGAAACCCTAGATGGGTTTGGGCGCCCCCACCCCTAGGAAACTTGCCCCCCAAGCCGGGAGGGGTGGCTGCCCTAGGGGAGGCGCCCCCACCTCTCCAAGTTACATGAGATGGGGTGGGAGGGGCGCTCAGCCCCTTAGTGGGCTGATGTGCCCCCTCCCCTTGGCCCATAAGGACCCCCAACGCTTGTCGGGGCCTCCGAAACCTCTTTCGGACACGCTGGTCAACACCTGGTACCCCCGGAACAATTCTGGACTCCAATACCCTTCGTCCAATATATCGATCTTCACCTCCGGACCATTCCAGAACTCCTCGTCACGTCCGGGATCTCATCCGGGACTCCGAACAACCTTCGGTAACCACATACTATTTCCCATAACAACTCTAGCGTCACCGAACCTTAAGTGTGTAGACCCTACGGGTTCGGGAACCATGCAGACATGACCGAGACATCTCTCCGGCCAATAACCAATAGCGGGATCTGGATACCCATATTGGCTCCCACATGTCCCACGATGATATCATCGGATGAACCACGATGTCGGGGATTCAATCAATCCCGTATACAATTCCCTTTGTCAATCGGTATGTTACTTGCCCGAGATTTGATCGTCGATATCCCCATACCTCGTTCAATCTCGTTACCGGCAAGTCTCTTTACTCGTTCCGTAACGCATGATCCCGTGGCTAACTCATTAGTCACATTGAGCTCATTATGATGATGCATTACTGAAAGATCGTGGATGTCGCCTAGAGGGGGGGTGAATAGGCGTTTTAAAATAATTACGGTTTAGGCTTGAACAAATGAGGAATAAACCTAGCGGTTAATTTGTCAAGCACAAAACCTACAACAACTAGGCTCACCTATGTGCACCAACAACTTATGCTAAGCAACATAAACTACTAGGTGATAGTAAGATATATGACAAGAAACAATATGGCTATCACAAAGTAAAGTGCATAAGTAAAGAGCTCGGGTAAGAGATAACCGAGGCACGCGGAGACGACGATGTATCCCGAATTTCACACCCTTGCGGATGCTAATCTCCGTTTGGAGCGGTGTGGAGGCACAATGCTCCCCAAGAAGCCACTAGGGCCACCGTAACCTCCTTACGCCCTCGCACAATGCAAGATGTCGTGATTCCACTAAGGGACCCTTGAGGACGGTCACCGAACCCATACACTTTGGCAACCCTTGGAGGCGGTCACCGGTACCCGTCGAATTGCTCGGGGCGATCTCAAGAACCTAATTGGAGACCCCGACGCTTGCCCGGAGCTTTACACCACAATGATTGAGCTCCGAACAACACCAACCGTCTAGGGCGCCAAGGCACCCAAGAGGAACAAGCTCTAGGGTGCCCAAACACCCAAGAGTAATAAGCTTCTCAAACTTCACTTTCACGTATCACCGTGGAGAACTCAAACCGATGCACCAAATGCAATGGCAAGGGCACACGGAGTGCCCAAGTCCTTCTCTCTCAAATCCCACCGAAGCAACTAATGCTAGGGAGGAAAATGAGAGGAAGAACAAGAAGGAGAACACCAAGAACTCCAAGATCTAGATCCAAGGGGTTCCCCTCACATAGAGGAGAAAGTGATTGGTGGAAATGTGGATCTAGATCTCCTCTCTCTTTTCCCTCAAAAACTAGCAGGAATCCATGGAGGGATTGAGAGTTAGCAAGCTCGAAGAAGGTCAACAATGGGGGAAGAACACGAGCTCAAGAGATAAAGTTCATTGGGGAAGAAGACCCCCTTTATAGGTGGGGGAAAATCCAACCGTTATGCTCACAGCCCGCACAGAGCGGTACTACCGCTCCAAGGAGCAGTACTACCGCTAGGGCGGTAGTACCTCTTTGAAAAACAACAGCGAGGAGGAAAAATGCCAGTAGAACCGCCGGAGCGGTACTACCGCTCGTCCTCACGGTACTACCGCTCGACCTCACGGTACTACCGCAAATGGTAGAGGTACTACTGCTTGCGAGCGGTACAAAAAAAATACTTCTGTGCCTACTTCCGCTGAGCAAAACACGAGATTTTGGTCCAGAGCGGTACTACCGCTCAGGAGCCGCGGTAATACAGCTCGGGAGCGGTACTACCGCTCAGGAGCTGCGGTAGTACCGCTCTGGAGCGGTCGTAAAAAATTACATCCGCTCTAGCCGCGGTAGTATCGCTGCAGCCTTTACCAAAACAGCCACAACTTCTGCAAACGGACTCCGAATTCAACGAAACCAAGTTTGTTGGAAAGCTAACGACATGGCCTAACACAATCTTGATAGAAATATCAATAAGAAGCAAATGAGAAAAGGACCATAATAAAATGGTGAGAACCCTTCCTCGGATAAGACCGGAAAATCCTCCAACACCGAAAACATCATAGAAGATGCATGCGAACTCCGTTTTCGATGAACTCAAGCTTGTCATCAAGATGACCATAAGCTCTAAGACTCACAAATAGAACCAAACAAGAACCAAGAAATATGATGCAAGGATGCAATGGTTTGAGCTCTCTACGAATGATACGATCAAGCTACTCATCGAGAGCCCCCCTTGATAGTACGGCAATCGATCCTATAACCCGGTCTCCCAACTACCACTATGAGACCGGTAAAATAGAAAACCTATCAAGGGCAAACCTTTGGCTTGCACATGGTCCACTTGAGCTAGATGATGACGATCTTGACTCCCTCAAGTTGGACCACCTTTCTTGATTGCGTTGGCTCGACGAAGACTAGTTGATTGCTCCCCATACTCCACTATGGGTGAGCCACTCTTCCGCACATCTTCATGAATAAATTGTTACCACAATGGACGGCAAGCTTCAAGCATTTGATCTCTTCATGATGCTCCACTTGAACTTGCACACCGCAACCTAACCCCACAAAGAACTCTCATGAAGACCATGGGTTAGTACACAAAGCGTAATTGACAATGCTTACCATACCATGGGATCACTTGATCCCTCTCGGTACATCTTCTATGCTTTGTGATTTGATCAACTTGATTCACTCTTGACTTAGTCTTGATCAAGCTTGAACCTTTCCAACTCTCTTCATTTGGATAATGCCTTGAAGGTAAGCATGAATGATCACACAATCTTCTTCTTCAAGACATGCTTGCAACAAGCTCAACTCTCACATGACCAATCTTTAGGTAATTCCTTGAATAGCACCTTGGTCGACACAAACTCTCCTTGAAACCAACACATGTACTCCAAGAAAACCTATGGACAAAACCTTCAAATATAACTCAAGGCAACCATTAGTCCATAGAGATTGTCGTCAATTACCAAAACCAAACATGGGGGCACCCATGTTCTTTCAATCTCCCCCATTTTGGTAATTGATGACAATCACTTTCAAGAGAGTTTATACAAGGAATTATGCATCACCATGCAATGCAACAACCAATGATGCATGAGTATGAGATGCAAATTCTTAGGAACAAAACCAAAGCAAGAAGAAAACTCTGAAGACTTCTCCACGAAACTCTCTGAAACTTCTCCCCCATGGGCATCGATTGCCAAAATGGGCGAAAAGCTTAGAAGACCAATATAAAAGGTGTTCCTCCAAAAAATTGTGTAGTTCTCAACAATAGAGTGGAATGCCATACACATAAATACTTGGAGGAAGACCAACTATATTGAGTCACAAAGATTGCTAAAGGAAGATATGCCACAAAGACATAACAGAGAGAGACACAAGCAATCAAAAGATACCAATTGAAGCAAGCAATCAATAGATATCAATTGAACCAACTAGACCAAAGATCCTATGATCCACAAGAAAAAAGGATATTATGATATGAGCATAGGAGTGTTCTAAAGAAACTAGAGAGGCTCCCCATGATTTGTGCACACATAAGAATATTTGTATTTGGATAGAAAGTGCACAAAATAGGATCATAGCTCCCCCAAAATTAATAGAAACTTACAACAAGTGCAAGTGAGCATAGGAAACAAAGCCTAGTACTTGCAACAAACACATGGTTGAGCAACAAGTAAAAGAGGCAACTTAAGAATGGGCTCAACTAAAATGATGTGAGTGAGTCAAGGCAATGCACTTGAGAAGACTAATGTACGGATGAGCATTAAGCATCAATAAAGTCTTGAAAGAATGAGGCACATGGTGCACGACCTATCATTCCCACACAGAACTAGCAAATGGGTTCACAAGCTTACTAATAAGCATATAAAGAACCTATGCTTGTGACAACCCGTGGTGAAGATAGAAGATGAAAGCCTCATCAAGACGAGGGATACCAATTAAGATGGCAAAAGCCTCGTAAAGATAAGCATGAGGAAAATAATCTTCACCACACAAGAGTGCATCAAGATGCAATGATAGAATACACGCACTCAAGGCAAAAGCTTTCACTGAGCCACCAAAGAAATAACATAAGAAAGACAAGGTGGACGTGAAAGAAAGGATATCAACTAGATATGCAACTTCTCTCAAGTGTATAAGATTCTAGCTAGACAAAATCATGATGATATATATCTACAAAGAAGGATGTACACCCAAAATAGTTACAACACGCGGAACAAGATATCCAAAGGGAGGTCATACATATACCAATAAGATACTTGCTTGGAAGCATAGCACATGGCTAGATATGGTCTTATTGTATATAAATAAATTCCTACCACACACCCATCAAAGTCATCACAACTAGCAACAAGAGATCATTGTTGGGATGCTTTGAGAAAGGGAACAAGTATCACAAGAATGAATGAATAACATGCCATGATACAACCTACACAAGGTTGATGCAAGAAATGTGTGCATGAAGAATATGAAGATACTTGTTACCGAGTTAACATTGGAAGGATGTAGTAGATACCAATTGAAGGTAGATAGTAGTTCATTGATCATCCTAGCTCGACTCCAATAAGCACATGATGACAACACCTTCCTTGTGAGTGAGCCGAGCATCCAATGTATCTCCAATTGTTCCTAGAACAACAACACAAACAAAATGGTACCCAAACTCATTGGGACCAAAGAGTTAGAGAACCAACAATACATAGGACAAACTCCACATAAAAATGTGCATATAGATACGAAAATGAATTTCATGCACATATCATCCAATTTGAGACTTCGTGGAGTTTCCCCTATATATTGGGTCAAAGAAAGAAAGCATGCCAAAGATACTACATGAAGTTAATATGCATGCTCAAGACTTTCAAGAACCGATACCAAATGACAAAGAAATACCAAGAGAAGAAAAGATACCAAATGAATAAATCATCACTTGGAGGATATCAATTGAAAGATACATCAAGGAATGAGATATCCAATGGCACACTCAAAATAAACGATATCAAACTCCCAAAAGAGAGGATGGTTCCAAACATACCAAGCTCTCTACAAAGTTTCATGATGGCACAAAGTACCAAAATGAAAACGGCTTGCCTTCCACCAACACACACTTGATAAGGATCGCAAGAAGAGTGTTTTATAGAAAATAGGATAGCTCCCCCAAGACTAGTGCATTATAGAGAATTTGCATTTGAATACAAAATGCACAAGGTGGGATCACCACTTTCAATATATCTAGAAAACACTAGAGAAGATCAAGAAATAAACAAGATCCACAAGTGGTATGGAAGACAAAGGGAGTTGATACATTCCTTGGCAAGAGAAAAGGCAAATAAAATCAAAAGCCAATGTAAAGATGATCAATAAATTGTACCACACAAGTGAGTACCAATTTTCAAAAGACAAGAAGTAAATGGAAATAATTCCCGGTGGTAGATCGCAAGGAAATCCGAAATCATGTTCACACCAAACAAAAAGCAAATTGCAACTTGTAGAGCTAACATGCCACCTAGGAACAAGATAATTTACAATATCAACTCTAGGTGACAATATCTCAAATGTACACATTTTCTAGGCTAGTAATATACACATAGCATATTACTCCCCCATAATGTGACACAAATTAAGGATAAACAAGAGGCAAATAAAAGGATCCAACAAGAGATAATTAATGGACTATTTAGAATTTGAATTTGTCATGAGAAGACATACCACATAGCGACTAGATAATCTTGAAATATCAATACTAGATGGTATTACTCATGTACACACATTTATAGGATTGTGAGGTGCACAAAGCACATCACTCCCGCATAATGGGATATTCCATTAATCTCTCACAAGAGCAAACTAAGAAATAAACAAGATGCAAAAGGCTCAACGCATGACACACACGTACATGATGTGCAAACCAACACACACATACTTGATTGCTCACGATAATCAAGTTGGAAGCACAACATATACAAACACATGCAAGGAACGAAACCAAACATGCAAAGGGGCAAGTAACTATCAATGTAAACACTTTAATCATGAGTTACCACAAGGGGGAACGTTGGATATAATATAGAAACTTGACAATCCGAATGACTTGGCTTGAGACAATAAGAATGATGAAGTCCCCGTGATTCTTCATAATGTAGCCAAGTCTCCAATGACCTCCAAGAACACATATTGATCAAGTATGAGCTAGTTTGTCCCCAACCAAGTTGGGTACTAAGAGGTTAGTCACAATAGGCTTGGCTACCCAAATGGTTCTTTTATTGACACCACTTTGAGCACCAACAAATCTGGCAAATACATTGCCAACCTTATCCTTCCCAAGAGAATAGATATCATCAATTAGAATAGGGTTAGATAAGGTACCATTTGTGCATGAAGAAGCGACGTCACCTTTTTCACGACATAGGTAGAAACGACTACTCTTTACTTTCTTCTCACTTGATTTCTCAACTTGAGAAGCATTAGCTTGAGTTTTCTTGGGAAGAGGCCTTTCTTCAACTTGAGGTTGAGAATGAGAGTGAACTTGTGGCCGCTTCCCTTGTTGCTTGTCACTAATGGCCTTCTTCTTCAAAGGGCAAGATTTAACATGATGCCCTTAAATTTTGCACTTGAAGCAAATGATCTTGGCCGAATTCTTGACTTGTTTTTGGCCCATATTCTTGTTGCTCTTGGACTTCTTCTTATTGGAGTTGAATCCAAGTCCACCTTTGTCATTGGGGGATTTTTGCACACTCAAGATATTGTTGAGTGTGAATTTCCCTTCATGACTCTTTTCCAAGTCTCTCTTCAAAGAAGTGACTTGGGCCTTGATCTCTTTGATTTCCTCTACATGGTTAGTCTCAACACAAGTACTAGAGGAAGTATAAGCTTCATCGTTAGAGCAACAAGGCAAGGAAAGCAATTCATCACAAGATCTACCAACATTGTGAGTAGATGAATTACAAGGACTAGCACATGGCAACATAGCATTTTGACTAGAAGTAGTGTTAGTATCCACATGAGGCTCACTAGATGTTACCTTAGCAATCACGGCCTCATGAGCTATCTTTAGCACATTATGGGATACTAGAAGATCATCATGAGAGCTTGAGAGCTTTTCATGGCTTTCTTACAATTTCCCATAGTTGCTAGATAGCAACTCAAGTTGAGCCCGTAGCTCAACGTTCTCCTTCAAAATGGATGCTTCACAAGTAATATAGTTAGTAGCACAAGCATCATCATTAACAACAGTAGGAGAGGACAAGTTGGCAAGATCTTTTAAATAAGAAGCTTCAAGTTGATCATGAGACTCGGTGAGTTTGATGAGCTTACCCTTGATGACCCTTGAGCCATTTTCGAGGTGCTCAAAATCCTCAAGGAGTCTAGCATGAGCAACTTCAAGCTTAGCATTTTTAGTTTCAAAAACATTGGCCACCTCAGGAGCTCTATCATGAGATTCCTTCACTCTAGATAATTCTAGAGCAAAAGTCTCCTCAAGAGATTCCTTGGTGGTTTGTTCAAGATCAAGAGCTTGAGAGAGGTCCGCAATCTCATTAGAGTAATCACGTTCATGACCTTCCATTTTATCAATGGTGACCTCATTCTACTCAAGACGAGATTCCAACTCATCAATATAATTCTTGCCCTCGATAGCAATAGACATGATTTCCATGAAGTTGGAACGGGCAATTTTATTCTTATTAAGAGCTTTAAAAATCATTTCCCCCTTAATTTTTAAGGAGGCAACATTATCATTCTCTTCACATTATTAGCATCAACATCATCATCAAGAGACATATTGGGGTTCAAGGTAGGAGATACCTTAGAAGCCTTGGTCACAAAGCAAAACGCAATAGATGATGATGTAGGTGAAGGAAATATGCCCTAGAGGCAATAATAAAGTTATTATTTATTTCCTTATATCATGATAAATGTTTATTATTCATGCTAGAATTGTATTAACCGGAAACATAATACATGTGTGAATACATAGACCAACAGAGTGTCACTAGTATGCCTCTACTTGACTAGCTCGTTAATCAAAGATGGTTATGTTTCCTAACCATGAACAAAGGGTTGTTATTTGATTAACGAGGTCACATCATTAGTTGAATGATCTGATTGACATGACCCATTCCATTAGCTTAGCACTTGATCGTTTAGTATGTTGCTATTGCTTTCTTCATGACTTATACATGTTCCTATAACTATGAGATTATGCAACTCCCGTTTACCGGAGGAACACTTTGGGTACTACCAAACGTCACAACGTAACTGGGTGATTATAAAGGAGTACTACAGGTGTCTCCAATGGTGGATGTTGGGTTGGCGTATTTCGAGATTAGGGTTTGTCACTCCGATTGTCGGAGAGGTATCTCTGGGCCCTCTCGGTAATGCACATCACATAAGCCTTGCAAGCACTGCAACTAATATGTTAGTTGTGAGATGATGTATTACGGAACAAGTAAAGAGACTTGCCGGTAACGAGATTGAACTAGCTATTGGATACCGACGATCGAATCTCGGGCAAGTAACATACCGATGACAAAGGGAACAACGTATGTTGTTATGCGGTCTGACCGATAAAGATCTTCGTAGAATATGTAGGAGCCAATATGGGCATCCAGGTCCCGCTATTGGTTATTGACCGGAGACGTGTCTCGGTCATGTCTACATTGTTCTCGAACCGTAGGGTCCGCACGCTTAACGTTACGATGACAGTTATTATGAGTTTATGCATTTTGATGTACCGAAGGTTGTTCGGAGTCCCGGATGTGATCACGGACATGACGAGGAGTCTCGAAATGGTCGAGACGTAAAGATTGATATATTGGAAGCCTATGTTTGGACACCGGAAGTGTTCCGGGTGAAATCGGGATTTTACCGGAATACCGGGAGGGTTACCGGAACCCCCCGGGAGGCAAATGGGCCTATTGGGCCTTAGTGGAAAAGTGAAAAGGGGCTGCCCACAAGGGCTGCGCGCCTCCCCCCCTTCCCTAGTCCTATTAGGACTAGGAGAAGGGGCCGGCCCCCCTCTCTTCTCTCTTCTCTTTGAAGAGTCCTATTAGGAATAGGATTGGGGGGGAGTCCTACTCCTGGTAGGAGTGGGACTCCCCCTGCGCCTCTCTCCCAAGCCGGCCGAACCCCTCCCCCTGCTCCTTTATATACGGGGGCAGGGGGCACCCCATAGACACACAAGTTGATCATTGTTGATCGTTCCTTAGCCGTGTGCGGTGCCCCCTGCCACCAAATTCCACCTCGGTCATATCGTTGTAGAGCTTAGGCGAAGCCCTGCATCGATAGTACATCAAGATCGTCACCACGCCGTTGTGCTGACGGAACTCTTCCTCGACGCTTTGCTGGATCGGAGCCCGAGGATCGTCATCGAGCTGAACGTGTGCTAAGAACTCGGAGGTGCCGGAGTAACGGTGCTTGGATCGGTCGGATCGGGAAGAAGACGTACGACTACTTCCTCTACGTTGTAAGATCGCTTCCGCAGTCGGTCTGCGTTGGTACGTAGACAATACTCTCCCCCTCGTTGCTATGCATCACCATGATCTTGCGTGTGCGTAGGAAAATTTTTCGAAATTACTTCGTTCCCCAACAGTAGGGTCTGTTGAAGCATCATTTAAGACCACATCTTGTTCCATGGGGTGTTGGGTTTCCTCTACATTGTTAGCACAACAATTCAAGCAAATATATGCATTTTTATCATGGCAACAAGACATAGTAAACATATCATCATGAGATTTAGTCAAGCAATTTCTACATGATCTGCAAGGAGTATCAACACAAGCATGTGAAACATTTGGAGTGCTCGAAGTGTTAAAGCCCAAAGAAGGAGCATTGCAATAAGATAGTGATGAAGGATCATCCACAATAAGCATACTATCATCATTGCAATGACCAACACTACTCACCATATCATTACCTTGTGGCAAACCACATGTAGGTGAAGTAGAAGAAGTTGAGAAGACTATACGACCGAAGGTGGAGGGACAACAATAATCCCCACAAATCTTGGACACACCATATTTATCTTGAAGCTTTGTCCACAACTCATGAGCATCCCGGAACGGCATGAGTTGAAATATAACTACATTTCTCAAAGCATCGAAAAGCACATTAGAAGCTTGAGCATTGAGATAAGAGTTTTTCTCATCCTCTAAAGATAATCTTTGGGGATCCTTTGGAGGAGAAAAACTCACATCTACAATTCGCTCTAAATTTGGGTCCATGACCCTAAAGACATTAAGCATGTGAATTACCCAAACATCAAAATTTGTGCCATCAGAACTAAGAGTGTCAGAGAATCCTAATCCCCTAGTAGACATCTTTACTCTCTAGGAAGTAAAGCCTAATAAAGAGAGACGAGGCTCTGATACCAATTGAAAGATCGTGGATGTCGCCTAGAGGGGGGTGAATAGGCGTTTTAAAATAATTACTGTTTAGGCTTCAACAAATGCGGAATAAACCTAGCGGTTAATTTGTCAAGCACAAAACCTACAACAACAAGGCTCACCTATGTGCACCAACAACTTATGCTAAGCAAGATAAACTACTAGGTGATAACAAGATATATGACAAGAAACAATATGGCTATCACAAAGTAAAGTGCATAAGTAAAGAGCTCGGGTAAGAGATAACCGAGGCACGCGGAGACGACGATGTATCCCAAAGTTCACACCCTTGCGTATGCTAATCTCCGTTTGGAGCGGTGTGGAGGCACAATGCTCCCCAAGAAGCCACTAGGGCCACCATAATCTCCTCACGCCCTCGCACAATGCAAGATGCCGTGATTCCACTAAGGGGCCCTTGAGGGCGGTCACCGAACCCGTACAAATGGCAACCCTTGGGGGCGGTCACCAAACTCGTACACTTTGGCAACCCTTGGGGGCGGTCACCGGTACCCGTCAAATTGCTCGGGGCGATCTCTACAACCTAATTGAAGACCCCGACGCTTGCCCGGAGCTTTACACCACAATGATTGAGCTCCGTACAACACCAACCATCTAGGGCGCCAAGGCACCCAAGAGGAACAAGCTCTAGGGTGCCCAAACACCCAAGAGTAATAAGCTTCTCAAACTTCACTTCCACATATCACCATGGAGAACTCAAACCGATGCACCAAATGCAATGGCAAGGGCACACGGAGTGCCCAAGTCCTTCTCTCTCAAATATCACCGAAGCAACTAATGCTAGGGAGGAAAATGAGAGGAAGAAAAAGAAGGAGAACACCAAGAACTCCAAGATCTAGATCCAAGGGGTTCCCCTCACATAGAGGAGAAAGTGATTGGTGGAAATGTGGATCTATATCTCCTCTCTCTTTTCCCTCAAAAACTAGCAAGAATCCATGGAGGTATTGAGAGTTAGCAATCTTGAAGAAGGTCAGCAATGGGGGAAGAACACGAGATCAAGAGATAAAGTTCATTGGGAAAGAAGACCCCCTTTTATAGGTGGGGAAAAATCCAACCGTTATGCTCACAGCCCGCACAGAGCGGTACTACCGCTCCAAGGAGCGGTACTACCGCTAGGGCGGTAGTACCCCTTTGAAAAACAACAGCGAGGAGGCAAAAGGCCAGTAGAACCGCCGGAGCGGTACTACCGCTCGTCCTCACGGTACTACCGCAAATGGTAGCGGTACTACTGCTTGCGAGCGGTACAAAAAAATACTTCCGTGCCTACTTCTGCTGAGCAAAACACGAGATTTTGGTCCGGAGTGGTACTACTGCTCAGGAGCCGCGGTAGTATAGCTCGGGAGCAGTACTACTGCTCAGGAGCCGCGGTAGTACCGCTTTGGAGCGGTAGTAAAAAATTACATCCGCTCTAGCCGCGGTAGTACCGCTGCAGCCTTTACCAAAACAGCCACAACTTCTGCAAACGGACTCCGAATTCAACGAAACCAAGTTTGCTGGAAAGCTAACGACATGGGATAACACAATATTGCTACAAATATCAATAAGAAGCAAATGAAAAAAGGACCATAATAAAATGGTGAGAACCCTTCCTCGGATAAGACCGGAAAATCCTCCAACACCGAAAACATCATAGAAGATGCATGCGAACTCCGTTTTCGATGAACTCAAGCTTGTCATCAAGATGACCATAAGCTCTAAGACTCACAAATAGAACCAAACAAGAACCAAGAAATATGATGTAAGGATGCAATGGTTTGAGCTCTCTACGAATGATACGATCAAGCTACTCATCGAGAGCCCCCCTTGATAGTACGGCAATTGATCCTATAACCCGGTCTCCCAACTACCACTATGAGACCGGTAAAATAGAAAACCTATCAAGGGAAAACCTTTGGCTTGCACATGGTCCACTTGAGCTAGATGATGACGATCTTGACTCCCTCAAGTTGGACCACCTTTCTTGATTGCGTTGGCTCGACGAAGACTAGTTGATTGCTCCCCATACTCCACTATGGGTGAGCCACTCTTCCGCACATCTTCATAAATCAATTGTTACCACAATGGACGGCAAGCTTCAAGCATTTGATCTCTTCATGATGCTCCACTTGAACTTCCACACCGCAACCTAACCCCACAAAGAACTCTCACGAAGACCATGGGTTAGTACACAAAGCGTAATTGACAATGCTTACCATACCATGGGATCATTTGATCCCTCTCGGTACATCTTCTATGCTTTGTGATTTGACCAACTTGATTCACTCTTGACTTAGTCTCGATCAACCTTGAATCTTTCCAACTCTCTTCATTTGGATGATGCCTTGAAGGTAAGCATGAATGATCACACAATCTTCTTCTTCAAGACATGCTTGCAATAAGCTCAACTCTCACATGACCAATCTTGAGGTAATTCCTTGAATAGCACCTTGGTCGACACAAACTCTCCTTGAAACCAACACATGTACTCCAAGAAAAGCCTATGGACAAAACCTTCAAATATAACTCAAGGCAACCATTAGTCCATAGAGATTGTCATCAATTACCAAAACCAAACATGGGGGCACCGCATGTTCTTTCAATTACCGAGTGGGCCCAGAGATACCTCTCTGTCACACGGAGTGAGAAACCCCAGTCTCGATTCATGCCAACCCAACAGACACTTTCGGAGATACCTTTAGTGCACCTTTATAGCCACCAAGTTACGCTGTGACATTTGGTACACCCAAAGCATTCCTACGGTATCCGGGAGTTGCACAATCTCATGGTCTAAGGAAACGATACTTGACATTAGAAAAGCTCTAGCAAAACGAACTACACGATCTTGTGCTATGCTTAGGATTGGGTCTTGTCCATCACATCATTCTCCTAATGATGTTATAGCCACCCAGTTATGTGACGTTTGGTACACCCAGAGCATTCCTACGGTATCCGGGAGTTGCACAATCTCATGGTCTAAGGAAACGATACTTGACATTAGAATAGCTCTAGCAAAACGAACTACACGATCTTGTGCTATGCTTAGGATTGGGTCTTGTCCATCACATTATTCTCCTAATGATGTGATCCCGTTATCAATGACATCCAATGTCCATGGTCAGGAAACCATAACCATCTATTGATCAATGAGCTAGTCAACTAGAGGCTTACTAGGAACATGTTGTGGTCTATGTATTCACACATGTATTACGGTTTCCAGTTAATACAATTATAGCATGAACAATATACAATTATCATGAACAAGGAAATACAATAATAACCATTTTATTATTGCCTCTAGGGCATATTTCCAACAGTCTCCCACTTGCACTAGAGTCAATAATCTAGTTCACATCACTATGTGATTGTAATGAATCCAACACCCATGGGATTTGTTCATACCTCGCTTGTGAGAGAGGTTTATTAGTCAATGGGTCTAAACCTTTCAGATCCATGTGTGCTTTACAAATCTCTATGTCATCTTGTAGATGCAGCTACCACGCGCTACTTGGAGCTATTCCAAATAACTGCTCTACTATACGAATCCGGTTTACTACTCAAAGTCATCCAGATTAGTGTCAAAGTTTGCATCGACGTAAACCTTTATGACGAACTCTTTTACCACCTCCATAATGAGAAAATTCCTTAGTCCACTAGTTACTAAGTATAAGTTTGACCGTTGTCATGTGATCCATTCCTGGATCACTCTTATACCTCTTGACTGACTCATGGCAAGGCACACTTTAGGTGCGGTACACAGCATAGCATACTGTAGAGCCTACGTCTAAAGCATAGGGGACGACCTTTGTCCTTTCTCTCTCTCTTCTATCATGGTCGGGTCTTGAGTCTTACTCAATATTCACACCTTGTAACACAGCCAAGAACTCCTTCTTTGCTGATCTATTTTGAACTCCTTCAAAATCTTGTCATGGTATGTATTCATTTGAAAGTACTATTAAGCGTTTTTGATCTATCCATATAGATCTTGATGCTCAATGTTCAAGTAGCTTAATCCAGGTTTTCCATTGAAAAACACTTTTCAAATAACCCTGTATGCTTTCCAGAAATTCTACATCATTTCTGATCAACAATATGTTAACAACATATACTCATCAAAAATTCTATATTGCTCCCACTAACTTCTTTGGAAATACAAGTTTCTCATAAACTTTGTATAAACCCAAAATCTGTGATCATCTCATCAAAGCGTACATTCCAACTCTGAGATGTTTACTCCAGTCCTTAGAAGGATTGCTGGAGCTTTGCATACTTGTTAGCATCTTTCAGGATTGACAAAACCTTCTGGTTGTATCACATACAACCTTTCCTCGGGAAAATCGTCGAGGAAACAATGTTTTGACATCCTATCTGCAAGATTTCATAAATAATGTAGTAACTGCTAACATAATTCCAACAGACTCTTAGCATCGCTACGAGTGAGAAAGTCTCATCGTAGTCAACTCCTTGAACTTGTCGGGAAACATCTTAACGACAAGTCGAGCTTTCTTAATGGTGACACTTAACATCATTGTTTGTCTTTTTAAAATCCATCTGCACCCAACAGCCTTACGGCCATCAAGTAGTTCTTCCAAAGTCTATACTTTGTTCTTATACATGGATCCTCTCTTGGATTTTATGGCCTCGAGCCATTCGTCGGAATCCGGCCCCACCATCGCTTCTTCATAGCCTGTAGGTTCATTGTTGTCTAGCAACATGATTTCCAAGACATGATTACCGTACCACTCTGAAGTAGTACTGAAAGTGCAACTATCCCTAGGTGGTTTTGGTAATTCATAACAACATATAGCTCATTGAGATAATGCTATTTCAAGATGATTATTTCAGGAAAGCTCAATGATTGGCATGGCATGGATGTGAAAGTGGAACCCTCAAAATGCTAAGGACAAAGAATTGGCTCAAGCACAAAAGTTCAAGACACTTCATTTTATATTTTAGTGATCCAAGATCACATTGAGTCTTTAGGAAAAGCCAATACTATCAAGGAGGGATGAGGTGTTGCTTAATGAGCCTCTTGCTTTATGTGCTTGGTGATATGCTCCAAAATCCTCAAACACTTTTCCATAGCCACAAATGACCTGAACACTAAGCCAAACTCGATCATACCGATTCTTTCAATCCGGCGCCACCGAGTTTCACTTGTCATTTGCCACTACCAAACCCTAGCAATTCGGTCCTACCGATAAGGATCTCGGTCTCACCGAGATGGGATTGCAAACTCTCTGTTTCCCTTTCGTAACTTTTCGGTCTCACCGAAAGAGCGAATAGGTCCCACCGAGATTGCAATGTAAACTCTGTGTTTCCCTTTTGTAACTTTTCGGTCTCACCGAAAGAGCAAATCGGTCCCACCGAGTTTGCCTGACCAACTCTCTGGTTAGCTTATTGCCAAACTCGGTCTCACCGAGTTTGTGCAATCGGTCTCACCGAGATTACGTTATGCCCAAACCCGACCGAATCGGTCCTACCGAGTTGCATGTCAGTCCCACCGAAATCTCTAACGGTCACTAGGTTTACTATTTCGGTCCGACCGAGTTTTCTGATTCGGTCCCACCGAGATTGGTAAATTGTGTGTAACGGTTGGATTTTGTGCGGAGGCTATAAATACCCCTCCACCTCCTCTTCACTCATGGAGAGAGCCATCAGAACACATACACCATTCCAACTCATATGTTCTGAGAGAGAACCACCTACTCATGTGTTGAGACCAAGATATTCCATTCCAACCATATGAATCTTGATCTCTAGCCTTCCCCAAGCTGCTTGCCACTCAAATCTTCTTTCCACCAGATCCAAATCCTACGAGAGAGAGTTGAGTGTTGGGGAGACTATCATTTGAAGCACAAGAGCAAGGAGTTCATCATCAACACACCATTTGTTACTTCTTGGAGAGTGGTGTCTCCTAGATTGGCTAGGTGTCACTTGGGAGCCTCCGACAAGATTGTGGAGTTGAACCAAGGAGTTTGTAAGGGCAAGGAGATCGCCTACTTCATGAAGATCTACCGCTAGTGAGGCAAGTCCTTCGTGGGCGATGGCCATGGTGGGATAGACAAGGTTGCTTCTTCATGGACCCTTCGTGGGTGGAGCCCTCCGTGGACTCGCGCAACCGTTACCCTTCGTGGGTTGAAGTCTCCATCAACGTGGATGTAGGATAGCAGCACCTATCCGAACCACGGGAAAAACATCCGTGTCTCCAATTGCGTTTGAATCCTCAAAACCCTTCCCTTTATATTCTTGCAAGTTGCATGCTTTACTTTCCGCTACCAATATACTCTTTGCATGCTTGCTTGAATTGTGTGATGATTGCTTGACTTGTCCTAAGATAGCTAAAATCTGCCAAGAACCAAAATTGGGAAAAGGTTAAGTTTTTATTTGGTCAAGTAGTCTAATCACCCCCCCTCTAGACATACTTTCGATCCTACAAGTGGTATCAGAGCTTTGGTCACCATTTGCCTTGATCTCCATAGCTTTTGGTCGTCATAGCCTTAGTTTCACGACCAAGGAGAGTATGGCGTCTAGTGAGGGAAATTATCACCGTAGAGGTCCTTACTTTGAATGCACTAATTTTGCTAGTTGGAAGCATAAAATGAAAATGCATATTCTTGGACATAACCCCGCCGTATGGCCTATTGTTTGTGTTGGTTTGCAAGGTGAGTTCTTTGATGGGAGTGAACCAAACCGTGAAGCTACCGCGGATGAGTTGAAGATGTTGCAATACAATGCTCAAGCTTGTGATATTCTCTTCAACGGATTGTGCCCCGAAGAATTCAACAAAATCAGCCGTCTTGAGAATGCAAAGGAAATTTGGGACACTTTGATTGATATGCACGAATGTACCGACTCCGTCAAGGAATCCAAGTTGGATGTGCTCCAAAGTCAACTTGACAAGTTCAAGATGAAGGATGGTGAAGGTGTCGCCGAAATATACTCTAGGCTTGCTCTCATCACAAATGAGATTGCCGGCTTAGGAAGTGAAGAGATGACCGATAGATTCATCATCAAGAAGATCCTAAGAGCCTTGGATGGGAAATATGATACCGTGTGCACATTGATTCAAATGATGCCCAATTACAAAGATCTCAAACCAACGGAAGTGATTGGAAGGATTGTTGATCATGAGATGTCATTCAAGGATAAAGAGGAACTTCACAAAAAATCAAGTGGTGCCTACAAAGCCTCATGTGAAGTCCCCACATCATCAAGTGAGAAACAAAACTTCAATGAAGAATTGAGCTTAATGGTGAAGAACTTCAACAAGTTCTACAAGAGTAGAAGCAAAGATAGAAGCTTCAAGTCAAGGTCCTACAATGACAAAAGATCTTCCAGTCGAGAGCGAAACTGCTATAATTGTGGAAGACCCGGACACTATTCCAATGAGTGTACGGCTCCCTACAAGAGAAGAGAAGATTCTCCAAAGAGAAGAAGCAAAGAATCACCACCAAGAGAGAGAAGGAGTAGAGATGATTGTTATGAACGGAGATACTCACGGAGAAGCAAGGATTCGGAAAGGAAGGAAAAATCATCAAGGAGCTACACAAAACGAAGACATCAAGCTCATGTTGGTGAATGGGTATCCGGCTCTGACTCCGACAGCCACTCCGAGAGAAGTTATCACTCCGACTCCGAAGATACTCAAGATGAAGGTGTTGCCGGTCTAGCACTTGTGTCAACCAACTCCTACGACATATTTGACTCACCAAATGAAGGAATTGGAAGATGCTTCATGGCCAAAGGTCCTAAGGTAACACACCCCGAGTATGTTTATTTTAATAGTGATGAAGATGACTTGTTAGGTGATGATGACTTGCTTGTTGACAACTCTAGTGATGAGTACTATGATGAAACATCAATTAATCATGCTAAAATGAATGACAATGATAAGGAGAAGATTGAGGCTCTAACTAAAGAACTAAACACTCTTAAGTTAGCTCATGAAACTATCTTCGAAGATCATCGAGAACTTTTAAGAGCTCATGAGAAATTACGCTTTGAAAAGCTCAATCTTGAGCAAGAGCATGAGTTCTTAAAAGCAATCAATGATGATCTCCACAAGAAAAGTTCTTCTTACATTGCCAAGCGTTTACTATTATCCACTTACATGCCTCAAGTCAAGTCTAGTAACAAGAACAAGAAAGATTCTTCCTCTAGTAGTAACAATGATCATGCTAAATCCAATATTGTTGCTTCTAGTAGTTCTCTTGATTCCATTAATGATTCTCTTAGCCAAGTTACACTTGAGCAAGAAAATAGCTTATTGAAGGGGATTATAGAGAAAGAAGTGTACAAAAGCCTTGCCGGGAGTAAGCAATTCGAGGAAATTGTGCGCAAGCAAGGAATGCACCGGAAGAATCAAGGTGTTGATTTTGAACGAAAGTTCAATGCCAATGGAGTTGAGTGGGAAGAAGATCAATACCCCAAGACAAAGTTTGTTCCTCAACAAGAGAAGTCTGATACTTCTTTCAAGGGGACACAAGCTCAAGATGATCTTCCACCACAAGACTACAAGCAAAAAGGCAAGGACAAGCTTCAAGAGGAGATTGATGCATTTGAAGAAGCTCCTAAGACCTTAGTCAAGTGGATTCCCAAGACCACGTCAAGTTCCACTTCATCAAGTACGACTACAACTCCAAGGATTCCCATCAAGATGGTGTGGATCCAAAAGAAAAAGAACTAGAGAGTTCTTGAGGGTGACTCCGCCAACATATTGCACTCTCATCATTTTGGCAAGAACAAGTGCAATCAACTTCCACATCATGCACTAGTTCAAGGAGTCACAAACCCTCTTGTTGGTAAGACAAGGGACAAGGTAACCTAAAGTTTTCGTGGACATCATCTTGTGTATGCATCACTCTATGTCTATGGATATCCTTGTTTGTTCCTTGTGGGACTAACCCATGTAGGTATTGAAAGTGCAATTCACTCAAATGGATAGCTCCAAGTGATCTACATCAACATTGAGCATCCACATCTTCAACATCTACATGAAGTCATCATCGACAAAACCCAAGGTTAGTTCATCCCTCTTAGGGGGGATATCACATCTAGGGGGAGCTTTACTCTAAAACTTGAGCTAAAGCAACTCTAAAGATGTGAATACAACAATGCTTTATGTAAAAGTGGTAACCCCACTTGAGCTTAAACGATGAGTATGACCTACGATCAAGTGTTCTCACTTGACTCCTAAGTCAATATACTCATATATAGATGACCTAGTCATCGCAAATTGCTTGGTAGATGCTAGAATTGGTTGTGCATGCTTTGCCACATATTTCATTTGCCATCTTATTGTGTGGGCATGTTGGTTGCATATTTTACTCATTCGAGGACATCCACTTGTTGTTTTGATTGTTTGGCTTTATCTTCTTTTGCCAAGTGGAGGGACAAGAATGCCTAAGAACCTCCTCTAGCTATCTATGCTTTTCTCGTCTAAAACTCTATTCATGCTGCATCACAAAATTTGATCAAGTCAGATTCGAACCACTCTGTGTGAGGAGCGCTCGGAGTCCCCGATTCGTCATAGACTTAAACTTCCAAAACCTCTTTGTGATTCTCGGTCTGACCGATACCATACTTTCGGTCCTACCGAGATCATTAAGTTGATCTAGGTTTTCGATCTCGGTGCAACCGATTTGAACCACTCGGTCACACCGAGTTGCAATAATTGTATACAGTTTTGCATCTCGGTGCCACCGAGTTGTTCCACTCGGTCACACCGACAGGGTCGGGCTATATATAGTGACGGGCAAAATTTTGGAAATTTCTCCGAAACCTCTTCGCCCGCGCATAGCTCGCTCTGCCTCCTGGGTCTCCGGATCATCCTCCTCGCCGCCAGCCGCCTCCAGTCGCTGGTCTCCGTCACCGTCAACGGGAATTCTGCCCCGCCGTTGCCGCCGTAGCGAGTCTCCGCCGAATTAGGGTATGGACTCGATCTTTGTGCTTGTAACGCCCTCGATGCACCCTGGTTCGTCGCGGGCGGCGGCGGCGACTTGTCCGGCCGACACGGACGTGTCCGGCGCGGCGCGGTGGGAGAGGAGCTAGGTTAGGGTTGATTTGGATCCGGGAATTTTGAGGGAGATGCTATTTTATAGGTAGAGGGAGCTAGGAAGCTCCAAATGAGGTGCGGTTTTCACCCACACGATCATGATCGAACGACCGAGACGATGGAGCAGAGTTTGGTGGGTTTTGGGCCAAAATGGAGGGGTGTTGGGCTGCACACACACGAGGCCTTTTCGGTCCCTCGGTTAACCGTTGGAGTATCAAACGAAGTCCAAATGACCCGAAACTTGACAGGCGGTCTACCGGTAGTAAACCAAGGCCGCATGGCAAGTCTCGGCCCAATCCGGAAATGTTTAATCCCCACACACTAAAGAAAGCTAGAAATGGCCACCGGAGGAGAACGAAGCGCCGGAATGCAAAACGGACAACGGGAAAAATGCTCGAATGCATGAGACGAACATGTATGCAAATGCAATGCACGTGATGACATGATATGAGATGCACGAAAAACAAAACAACACACGGAGGCAAAGACCCGAACCCGAGAATTAAATATAACTTAATGCCGGAAACGGCAAGAGTTGGAGTACAATTGGGGAAGGTTACATATGGGGCGTTACAACACTCCACCACTACGAAAAGATCTCGTCCCGAGATCTAGGACTGAAAGAACTCCGGGTACTCAGAACGGAGGTGATCCTCGCGTTCCCAGGTAGCTTCACGGTTGGAATGGTGTGACCACTTGACTTTGAGAAACTTGATTGACTTGTTGCGAGTTTTGCGTTCAGTCTCTTCAAGGATTGCAATTGGGTGCTCACGGTAGGAGAGATCTTCTTGGAGCTCAATGTCCTCGAAGTTGACGGTGCGCTCAGGCGTCTTGAAGCACTTTCAGAGTTGCGAGACGTGGAACACATCATGAACATTGGCAAAGGTTGCAGGAAGCTCGAGTTGATAGGCGAGGTCGCCTCTCTTGCTGACGATCTTGAAAGGCCCGACGTATCTAGGGGCAAGCTTCCCTTTGATACCGAAGCGACGAGTCCCTTTCATAGGAGAGACGCGGAGGTAGACATGATCTCCGATCTCGAAGGCCAAATCGCGGTGCTTGCTGTCGTAGTAGCTCTTCTGACAAGATTGGGCTGCTTTGAGGTTATCACGAATGACCTTGCATATTTCTTCTGCTTCTGTGATCAGGTCATTACCCAGCAGCTGACGTTCACCGGTTTCAGACCAGTTGAGAGGTGTACGGCACTTCCTACCATACAGAATTTCAAACGGGGCCTTGCCGGAACTTGCTTGGAAACTGTTGTTGTACGAGAATTCAGCATAAGGAAGGCAATCCTCCCACTTCATGCCGAAGGAGATAACACAAGCCCTGAGCATATCTTCAAGAATCTGGTTGACACGCTCGACTTGACCGCTTGTTTGAGGGTGGAAAGCAGTGCCGAAGCGAATGTTGGTGCCCATGGCCGTCTGAAAAGAATCCTAGAACTTGGAGGTAAAGATGCTGCCATGGTCTGAAGATATCACTTGAGGAATACCGTGCAGAGAGACAATGCGGGAGGTGTAGAGCTCCGCCAATTGAGCTGCAGTGATTGACTCTTTGATAGGCAAGAAATGAGCCACTTTGGTCAGCTTGTCGATGACAACGAATATAGCATCATTGCCACGCTTGGACTTAGGAAACCCAGTCACGAAGTCCATTTCAATGTGGTCAAACTTCCATTCTGGAATGGCGAGAGGTTGGAGGAGACCTGCTGGCCTTTGGTGTTCTGCTTTCACTCTTCTGCAGACATCACATTCATTCACGAATTGAGCGATCTCGCGCTTCATTCGAGTCCACCAATAAGTTTGCTTCAGGTCTTGATACATCTTCGTGCTCCCAGGGTGGATGGAGAGGAGAGAGTTGTGAGCCTCATTCATGATCACTTTACGAAGTTCACCTTTGGGCACAACAATTCGATCCTCAAAGAAGAGAGTGTCCTTGTCATCAAGTCGGTAGCACTTGTACTTGGACTGACTCTTTGCAATACCGATCTTCACCTTTTTCACCATAGCATCAAGAAGCTGGGCTTGGCGAATCTGGTCTTCCAAGGTAGGAGAAACTTGAAGGTTGGCAAGGAAACCTTGAGGAACAACTTGCAGATTAAGTTTGCGGAAGGCTTCACAAAGCTCGGGTTGATAAGGCTTGAGAATCAGACTGTTGCAATATGCTTTCCTGCTCAAAGCGTCAGCAATCACATTAGCCTTGCCTGGAGTATACTCGATACTCGGATTGTACTCTTGAATCATTTCGACCCATCGAGTCTGCCTGAGGTTGAGATTAGGCTGAGTGAAGATGTACTTAAGACTCTTGTGATCAGTGAAAATGTCCACTTTCCTTCCCAAAAGAAGATGTCTCCAAGTCAACAATGCGTGCACAACTGCCGCCAACTCAAGATCATGAGTGGGGTAGTTCTTCTCATTTGGCTTCAACTGGCGAGAGGTATAAGCAACAACTTTCTTCTCTTGCATCAGTACTGCACCGAGACCTTGGAGAGAGGCATCACAAAAGACCTCGTACGGCTTGGTTTCATCAGGCGGAGTTAGAACTGGAGCAGTGATCAATTTCTCTTTCAAAGCGTTGAAAGCAACATCACACTCCGGAGACCAAACGTACTTGACGTGCTTCTGAAGAAGATTTGAGAGAGGCTTCGCGATCTTGGAGAAGTTTTCAACGAATCTTCGGCAATAACTTGCAAGACCGAGGAAGCTACGGAGTTGCTTCACATTCTAAGGAGGTTCCCAATTAACGATTGCAGACACCTTCTCAGGATCCACGGAAATGCCCTTGGCAGAGATAATATGACCAAGATAAAGAACTTCATCGAGCCAAAACTCACACTTGGAGAACTTGGCGTAGAATTGATGTTCCCTTAGCTTGTCAAGAACCAAACGCAGGTGTTTGGCATGATCTTCCTTGTTCTTCGAGAAAACCAGGATATCATCGAGATAGACCAAAACAAAGTCGTTGGTGTAGGGGTTGAAGATGAAGTTCATCATGCGAGAGAACGTCGGAGGAGCATTGGCGAGGCCAAAAGACATAACAGTGTATTCATATGACCCATAGCTTGTTTTGAACGCCGTCTTTGGAATATCTTGTTCACGAATGCGAATTTGATGATAACCCATACGGAGATCAAGCTTGGAGAATACTTGGGCACCCTTGAGTTGTTCGAACAGCTCATTAATGTTGGGAAGTGGATATTTGTTCTTGATGGTCTTCTTGTTCAATGGACGATAATCAACACAAAGTCGGTCCGTTCCATCCTTCTTCTTCACAAAAAGAACACCACAACCCCACGGAGAAGTACTAGGCCGAATGAGACCCATTCTTTCTTGCACATTGAGCTGTTTCTTCAACTCCTTCAACTCTTCTGGGCCGAGATTGTAAGGCCGTTTGCACACCGGTTCCGTACCGGGCTCAAGTTCAATAACAAATTCAACCGGCCGGTTTGGAGGCATGCCTGGGAGTTCTTTAGGGAAGACATCTTGATACTCACAAACAACCGGAATCTGCGAAATAGCATCCAATTCACCCTTCTCATTGAGAGAGAATAACCGGATGGTATTATCCCGAGCAGCAAAAACAATGACATCTTCAGAAGAATGAGTCAGTTGAATCTGCCTGGCTGCACAATCGAGGTGAGCCTTGTGTTTAGAGAGCCAGTCCATCCCAAGAATGAGGTCGATATCAGAATCGCCGAGAACATTTGGAGAAGCCAAGAACTTATGATCGCCCAAAGTGATAGTGACATCCGGAACACATACTCGAGATGTCATTTGACGGGCCGGAGAAACAATAGCCAATGGTCTCGACAACACTTGAGTAACAAAATCATGCTTAGATGCAAAAGGTCTCGACATAAAACAATGCGATGCACCAGTGTCAAAAAGAACCCTTGCAGGAATATCGTTCACAGGAAGGTTACCCATGATCACATCTGACCAATCCTCTGCTTGAGCTGCATTCACCATATTGACCTTGGCGTGCTTGGGATTATGCTTGACCACAGCTGTACTTGCCGATCTGACAAGAGGAGGAGGAGGAAGACGCCTCTGGTTGAAACACTTGTTGGCGTAGTGACCCTTCTGTTGGCACTTGTTGCACGTGACCTCTGAGAGCGGACGGTGGTACGGAGCACTCGATCTTGGAGCTTGAGACGAAGTCTTGTTCTGAAAACCTGGGTTGGGTGGGTGGGAAGAACCACTGCCACCTTTGCTCTTCTGCTGATACGGCTGACGGGACGGAGGAGGAGGAAGCCAATACTTCTGCTGCTTGGCCACTTGAGTAGAGGACGAAGACGAAGTGTCTCTGACTCGCTTCCTGGAAGCATCACACCTGAGCTGAGCAGCCTCTTGCTTCAGTGCCATGTTGTAGAACTCATCGTATCTCAGCGGCTCGAAGAGGACAAGAGCGAGCTGAATTTCTTCACGAAGACCACCCCTGAACTGATAGATCATGCTCTTCTCATCAGGAACATCCTGCTTTGCAAAACGGGCGAGCTTCTGGAACAACTTGTTGTAGTCATAGACAGACAGAGAGCCTTGCTTCAGATTGCGGAATTCTTCACGTTTGCTTTCAGTCACACTTTGAGGAATGTGATGAGCTCGAAAATCACGACGGAAATCATCCCAAGTGATCAAACGTCCACCTCTGGAATCCCAGTACTGCTGAAACCACTCTGCGGCCTGATCCTTGAGCTGGAAAGACGCGAACTTGACGAAATCTTCAGGTCTGACGTTGCTACATTCAAAATGCTTGCCCAGATCGACTAACCAATCATCAGCACCGGTAGCCTCAACGCAGTTGCTGAACGTCTTTGGACCATTTGCGAGGAACTGATTCAGAGTTGCAAACTGGTTCTGGTTGTTGCCTTGATTCGCTTGACTGCTTTGATTCCGCTCTTGGATGATTTGCATGATCAGCTGAGTATTTGCATTAGTAGCAGCCATCACAGCCTGCCATGCTTCCGGAGGAGGCGGAGGTGGCGGAGGATCTTGATTCTGGTTCTGACTGGTGCTCTTAGCGGGAGCCATCCTGAAGAGGTTGACCACCATTAGCACACAAATAGAGAAATATAGAAGGTTAATCCAACGGAATGAAAATTGCAACATAAAGTCTTCACATCCGAACAAAAACGAACGAATGCCCTTCTCTTGAAGTGGTCACATATTCCTAAATTGCGAAGCCACGAAGAATCAGGTAGAAGAGGTACATCAACAAGGGATGGAATCAACATAAGACGTCAAAGAAGAACGAATACCACAACTCGAAATAAAACCAAGGGTTGGCTTGCGGAATAAGCCGGAACAAACACATGATAGAAATTTCGTCCGAAGTGTTCGTGGTAGGACCTACACGGGCTCGACCGTACAGCACCATCATGTACAAGGCAGTGCACATGACATACGAAGCGTCCCCGAGTCAGCAAAGCCAAGGACTCTTTAAGACACAACGAGGCCACTGTAAAATCGACCGTGAATAGGCGAACCACTAGACGTCGAACCCCAATTTCATATCACACATCTGTTGGAAAGATATCCTAAGGCTACTTGAATTCCCACCTATGAAATTCCCAAAACTTTCCGGTTATGCAATCAGGTGTTGAGGATACAGGGGAAGCATAATATCTCACCCAAGCTAGCAAATCCTACATCCAGCTGCATCCATCCTTCAACACATAACCAAGAAACCTTCGGAAACCATCTATCTCAACCTTCGAAAAGCATCTGTTATACAAGTTATGGCGATACTCCCGAACTCCCGCCCCAGTACTGGGTGGCGTCGAGGTTATCTCACCAACGAACTGCATAAAGGAGATTTTCGATGTCGCGCACATATCTCAAGTATGCCAGAATTCCAACGATAGAATTATGATGACAACACCTCAGAGCTCAACTCCCCGGGACACTTCCACTAAACCCCTGACAGGAGGCACCAAGACAGTATTCTCATCATAAGCCATCGGAACAAAACTAAGATACTCGCGTGATACTAAAAAAAATAGTGAAATTTGAGAAAAGAAGAGTCAAAACTCTACGTCAGGATGCCTTACCAGAGCGATGAGGAGACTGGGAAGTAAAAGAATTCCTAAGCTCTCCGATATATAATTCCTAAGGACTCAAAACATTTTTCTAGACACAACTCGGCTGCTAAAAACGATCAAGCAATGGGGCTCCTAAGGTCGGACCTGGCTCTGATACCAACTTGTAACGCCCTCGATGCGGCTATGTCTCCCACGTGTCGAGGCACGACTTAGAGACATAGGCGCATTGAAAGCAATGTCACAAGTCGGGAATCATTACACAACCCAAGTACATATACAATATAAAAGGGGGATAATAATAATAGTTGGCTTACACTCGCCACGTCACATCAAAGTACATAAATAACATCCATCATACAAACACTCATGGCCCGACTACGGCGCCGAAATAGAAAAGACCCCCAACAAGCGACTAATCCCTGAATCGAACCCCGATTAGGCACCACTACTGATCATCAGGAAAAGAAACATAGTATCGCTGAGAGTCCTCGTCGTACTCCCACTTCAGCTCAAGCGCGCCATCTGGAGGAGTATCATCGGTCCCTGCATCTGGTGTAATAGTAATCTGTGAGCCACAAAGGACTCAGCAATCTCGCACCCTCGCGATCAAGACTATTTAAGCTTAATAGGTAGGGAAGGGGTAATGTAAGTGGAGCTGCAGCAAGCGACTAGCATATATGGTGGCTAACTTATTCGCAAAGGAGAGCGAGAAGAGAAGGCAAAGCACGAGCGGAAACTACATAGAGCAGACTACGCAAACATAACTCCAACGCCGTGTCCACTTCCCGGACTCCGCCGAGAAGAGGCCATCACGGCAACACACGCAGTTGATTCATTTTAATTAATTAAGTTCAAGTTATCTACAACCGGACATTAACAAATTCCCTTCTGCCCATAACCGCGGGCACGGCTTTCGAAAGATCAATCCCTGCAGGGGGGTCCCAACTTAGCCCATAACAAGCTCTCACGGTCAACGAAGGAATAGACCTCCACCCAGGACCCACCGATCAGACTCGGTATCCCGGTACAACAAGATGATTCGACAGGTCAAAACTAGTCCAGCAACACCGCCCGAATGCGCCGACAAATCCCGATAGGAGCTGCACATATCTCTTTCTCAGGGCACACTCAGATAAGCAATCCATACAACTAAAACCAGCCCTCGGGTTCCCCCGAGGTGGCGCTGCAAGGGGCTCTAGCTCGGACCAACACTCAGAGGAGCACTGGCCCGTGGGGGAGCTAAAATAAAGATGACCCTCGGGCTTCGGAAACCCAAGGGAAAAAGGAGGTAGGTGGCAAATGGTAAAACCAATGTTGGGCATTGCTGGAAAAGCTTTAATCAAGGCGAACTATCAAGGGGTTCCCATTATAGCCCAACCGCGTAAGGGACGCAACAATCCGGGAACATAACACCGATATGACGGAAACTAGGGCGGCAAGAGTGGAACAAAACACTAGGCGAGAGGCCGAGCCTTCCACCCTTTACCAAGTATATAGATGAATAAAGATAACATAGCAATATAATGATAGCCCAACAAGTAAATAAATGTTCCAACAAGGAACGGCTCCAATCTTCACCTGCAACTAGCAACGCTATAAGAAGGGGCTTGAGCAAAGCGGTAACATAGCCAATCAATGGTTTGCTAGGACAAAGGTGGGTTAGAGGCTCAATCATGGCAATTGGGAGGCTGACAAGCAAGTGGTAGGCATCGTAGCATTGGCAAAGCAAAAGAGCGAGCATACTAGCATAGCAAAGATAGTAGTGATTTCAAGGGTGTGATCATCTTGCCTGCACAGTTGTCAGAATTGACTGGATCCTCAAAAGCAAACTCAACGGGCTCCTCGTTAGCGAACTCGTCTCCTGGCTCTACCCAACAACACAAACAAGCAACAAGGATACAATCAACCACGTGCAAAGGTAACCAATACGATGCAAAGATGATATGCTATGCGGGATGCGATGCGGGATGCATAATGCAAGATGTAACAGGAAATGCATGAACCTGGCCTCAACTTGGAAAACCAAGTGTGCCACTGGATAGAGGGGAAGAAATCCCCTGAAAACGATATAAAGATCATGGCAATCGGAGCTACGGTTAAGAAATGGCAAGCGATTTACTAAACGAACCGATCTGCGATTTACAGCAAGTAGGCTCCTAAATGCAACAAAATGAACATGCTACAGCCACCCAACATGAAAACAAATTGCATGGCAGTGATGTACTCATCAAGCTTAACAAATCATCATGACTGAGGCATAGGCAAATTCATCCATTAAGGGCTTCAAACAAGCATGGCAAAACTGAATAAGCAAAACAGATTTCAGACTTAGCGAAATTAACGCTAGTCTGAAATTTCAGACCACGATGCTCTCTTCGGAGCAGCAACACAACATGAAGGAAATCCTGAACATGGCAAGTAAGAGCATGGCATGGAGCTACTCAACAAGCTTAACAAAACACCCAAAATGACCTGGGGCCAAAAGGGTTCACAAAATACTCTACCGAGCACACGAACATCGATGAAACACAATCAGTTTTCAGACTTAGTGAAAAACTGGGACATGCTGAAATAATAACTCACGGAGGCATGTAAACGAGCTCGATGCTCTCACTACGGTGCAAGTCATGGCAAGGCAAGCATATATCCATAAAGAAGGCACAAAATGCTAGCTAGACATGGCAAGAACAATGGCATAGCATGCATGGATCACTAGCAATCACTCCGGCAAGATCGCAAAAGAGTTCACGATCTGCCCAAAACAGCAACTATCCAAAAGTTGAGCTCGATTGAGTCAACCTAGGGTGCTCCAACATAACAAGTGAAGACATGGATGGATTAAGCACAACAAGCATAACAAATCACTCTTACTGATCATCCTCAAAAGGGGCACGGATCACTAGGAAACAAGCCGGACATATAGCATCGTGAACTAAAACGGCCCAGACTTAGTGATTTTCACTAAGTCCCTGAAATCGATAATCTCAGGCAGCCCTCTTCGCAAGCTTGCACAAGACAACACACACATCCTAAAAATACATGGAAGGCACCTCTGGAAAGAAGACAACATGCTTAACAATTCATCCCAAAGGGGCACAGGCATATCATGCATGGATTAAATATGGCAAAAATGACAAAAGTGCATGTTGAACTAACAGATCTGCAATTTAACTCAACATGCCTCCTCCCAACAGCATTTTGGGCAACAAGATGACCTCAAATGCAAATGATGCAATGGAATGAAATGATGTACTCGTCGAGGCGAAGATTTTGACATATCATACACCCAAAACGGAGCTACGGATGAGGAGATATGAGCGGTCAAAGTAGCAAGAAAAATTAGGGTTCAGAGGGAAAGTCAACCGAAAAGTGGATCTAGATCTGGGCGATGGCACTGTTCATCAGGCGAATCACTGTAGCTCGCCGAGCTCGCCGGAGCCAGGGACGAGGCCGGCGTGGAGGAGGTGGTCGCCGGGGCCGGATCCGGCGACCGGGGCGGCGTATGGCGGCGGAGGACGCCGGGCGGTGGCGGCGCTGGGCGAGGCCGCCTCGGGCGGCGAGGAGGCGACTTGCGGCGGCCGGGGCAGCTCGCCGGCGACGAGGGCCCGCGGCGGCGCGGTGACGGATCGGACGCCGGACGCGGGGAAGAGAGGCGGCGGGGTGCGGGCGACTGGGCGGCGGAGGAATGGGCCAGGGGGGGCTCCCCGCGGGCCTCGGGTGGCGCGGCAAACTGGGGACCCGCCCGGGACACGTGGCGCACCCTGGTTCATCGCGGGCGGCGGCGGCGACTTGTCCGGCCGACACGGACGTGTCCGGCGCGGCGCGGTGGGAGAGGAGCTAGGTTAGGGTTGTTTTGGATCCGGGAATTTTGAGGGAGATGCTATTTTATAGGTAGAGGGAGCTAGGAAGCTCCAAATGAGGTGCGGTTTTCGCCCACACGATCATGATCGAACGACCGAGACGATGGAGCAGAGTTTGGTGGGTTTTGGGCCAAAATGGAGGGGTGTTGGGCTGCACACACACGAGGCCTTTTCGGTCCCTCGGTTAACCGTTGGAGTATCAAACAAAGTCCAAATGACCCGAAACTTGACAGGCGGTCTACCGGTAGTAAACCAAGGCCGCATGGCAAGTCTCGGCCCAATCCGGAAATGTTTAATCCCCACACACGAAAGAAAGCTAGAAATGGCCACCGGAGGAGAACGAAGCGCCGGAATGCAAAACGGACAACGGGAAAAATGCTCGAATGCATGAGACAAACATGTATGCAAATGCAATGCACGTGATGACATGATATGAGATGCACGAAAAACAAAACAACACACGGAGGCAAAGACCCGAACCCGAGAATTAAATATAACTTAATGCCGGAAACGGCAAGAGTTGGAGTACAATTGGGGAAGGTTACATATGGGGCGTTACAGTGCTATTCTCCAATCCGATTCCTAGCACATTGTGATCATCATGATTCTTGCCACGTTTGATAAACTCCTATCCAGTCAATGAACTCGTAGATTAGGTTTAATTCGAAAATTTTAGGGTTAGGTTTCCGCCGAAACCATCTCAGACCCACCGAGTTGAAAAACTCGGTCCCACCGATTTGGCTTATGCCATTGCACAAGTAAAACTCGGTCTGACCAAGAATTACTTATCGGTGTGACCGATTTTGGAACTCTGTGAAACCCTGGCAGTCTCGGTGCCACCGAACTGTGACTCGGTCTGACCGAGTTCACTCGTTCTGGTGCCAAAACTGCTTCGGTGTCACCGAGTTTGAAAATCGGTAGATCCGAGATGATTTCAGTGGGAAACTAAAACTAAGTTTTTGAATTACTCTTTTGCAAAATCTCTGCACTTTGTGATGCTCATCCACTCTGTCTCATCTATAATCTATTCACAGGGTCAGCAGTCAGAATTTGCATCATGTCAGACCAAAGTGACAGCCAGAACCTCTCAGAGCAGCAAGTGGTTATGAGTGAGGGCACTAGTCCCTCCAGCTCTTCAGATGATGGCAGCAGGAGCACCCCCAGCAATCTACCTAAAGCTGCCACTAGACAAAGGAAGAAGAGAACTTCTGATTCTGAAGATGAAGATTATGTGGCAGAGGAAGAGGCCACATCAAGGAGAGTTGAGCCAGCTCAAGGCACAAAGCCAGGGCTGAAGATCAAAAGGCCAGCAGGCAGGCAGCCCATGTATAAGGTTAGAGCTTCCACTGTGAAGCCTGCACCCACAGAGCCAGTTGCTGCTGAAGGCAAAAGGAGGAAGGAAAGGGTCAAGAAGACTGTAGCCAGAGTGCTTGGCAAGGCCTCCATCATGGAAGATGAGGAGGAAGAAGAAGAAGCGGTAGCTGCACCAGCACCTAAGGCACCCAAGCTAATGGGTGATGCCATAAAATCAGGGGGAGCTGCTTCCAAGGCCAAGTCAGCTCCAAAGCCAAAGCCAAAGAGAAACACAAGAAGCATCCCAGCTGCTGAGAAGAACAAGGCCCCAGTGGCTGAAGTTGCAGAAGAAGAGGAAGAGAATGTCCTTAGAAAGCTCAAGCCCAAGATCCCAGACCACAACGATGCTCATCTTGTGGCTGAGGATATGAAGCTCAGGAGAGATTCAGGGCTGAGGAAGTGGAGAGAGACAGATCCCTATGCTACAAGGAGAAGGACTGCAGTGGACTACAGGTTTCACACCAAGGAGCAGCAAGACTTCTATGAGACAGTGCTGCTAGATAAGAAGCCCATTGTCTGCGATATGAGATGGGTCGATTGGCAGTATATCAAGGACAATGAAGAGTACTTCCCTGGAGTGCAGGACAGCTTTAAGGCGTGTGGAGTAGAGGACTTTGTTGGGCAGAAGCTCACAAAGTGGAACGAGGATCTCATAATGCAGTTCTACTCCACAGCCCACTTTTATCCAGATGGTAGGATAACTTGGATGTCAGAGGGTACGAGGTACCAGTCCACGGTTGCTGAATGGGCTCAGCTGATCAATGCCCCAGAAGAGCAGGATGATGACTTGGACATTTATCCCAAGAAAAAGATGGACCACAACTCTATGTCCAACATGTACAAGGAGATTCCGAATGAAGCACTTGACACGTTCAAATTTGGCTCAGTGCATTATCTTCTATCAGGACTGCCCACTATCAATTGGATACTAAGGCACACCCTATTGCCCAAGTCTGGAGATCACAAGATGATCAGAGGTCACGCGATCAATTTGCTTCATGTCTTTGACGTGCCTCAAAAATTCAAAGTCATGAGCCTCATAGTGGAAACAATCAAAAGGACTGCGGCAGATCAGAAGAGGAGTTGTGGGTATGCCCCACAGATTCAGGAGCTCATCAACTCCAAGATGGGCACGGGCATATACCTCTTGGACAAGGAACACCTGCCTATCCGTCCGGACTTTGAAAATAACCAAGTGGTCATGACTGAGAATGAGCCATCATCTGCCCAAGCACAAGCCAAGAAGGAGAAGGCGAAGAAGGAGAAAGCTGCCAGGATGCCTACTCAAGAGGAGGCATCTGAATATTTTCTGAAAACCAAACAAGAGCAGCTTGGTTACCTGATTGCGTCCACCCTGCGGATTGAGCAAGGACTAGCCACCCTAACTCAGAACCAGGCAAGCTTAGAGAGGATCATGGAACAGAGGTTCTATGATTTGGACATCAAGGTGACAGAGATACAGACTGCCGTGGAGCAGCTCCAGGATGACATGAATGAGAGGAGAGGCGGGACTACGACTGATGCTTTTGCCAGGGTGCCACGAGGTCCGAGGTCGTCTGCAATGCCAGTTGCTGACACCAGAGCTACCACGTCTGCGCCAGCCACAGCCTCAGTTCCACCAGCTCCAGCGTCCACTTCAGCCTCAACTCCGACCACGTCTACCGAAGGCTTCGTCCTTGGAGTGCTCCGGACTCCACCACCACCTGAAGATCAAGCCTGAGCGTCGACTTAGCACTATGCATTTTCTAGGAACTTTTTGGTAACTTGTTGCCAAAGGGGGAGAAAATGTATAGATCATAGGCTTCGAGAGAGAGTGTTGCTTTTATTCTCTCTTGTTTTATTTGGTGGTTTTCGAACTTTATTTGCTTGTGTGTGAGATACTACGTCCTTATGTCTGTGAGACATTGATGATCATGTGTTTGATCATAAGCTACACTTAATGTTTGCTTAATGCTATTTTTATCCTATCTATCTTATGTGACCACTCACTATTCTTGGTGATGAGTGCATGTATTTCATTCTTATCATTTTAAGCGCTCCACCAAGATGTATGTGACATGGAAGAGTAACCCATGACTCTAACTCTTTGTGCATTTGCAGTCCAAAGCAAATTCTAAATATGCACAAATTTAGGGGGAGCTCTTACTTGTCACATACTTCTCAAAGCGACGATGTATTTCATGATTATTATAATTTGTCGAAGCTTTGATCTATATGTTGTCATCAATTACCAAAAAGGGGGAGATTGAAAGTGCAACTATCCCTAGGTGGTTTTGGTAATTCATAACAACATATAGCTCATTGAGCTAATGCTATTTCAAGATGATTATTTCAGGAAAGCTCAATGATTGGCATGGCATGGATGTGAAAGTGGAACCCTCAAAATGCTAAGGACAAAGAATTGGCTCAAGCTCAAAAGTTCAAGACTCTTCATTTTATATTTTAGTGATCCAAGATCACATTGAGTCTTTAGGAAAAGCCAATACTATCAAGAAGGGATGAGGTGTTGCTTAATGAGCCTCTTGCTTTATGTGCTTGGTGATATGCTCCAAAATCCTCAAACACTTTTCCATAGCCACAAATGACCTGAACACTAAGCCAAACTCGATCATACCGATTCTTTCAATCCGGCGCCACCGAGTTTCACTTGTCATTTGCCACTGCCAAACCCTAGCAATTCGGTCCTACCGATAAGGATCTCGGTCTCACCGAGATGGGATTGCAAACTCCCTGTTTCCCTTTCGTAACTTTTCGGTCTCACCGAAAGAGCGAATCGGTCCCACCGAGATTGCAATGTAAACTCTGTGTTTCCCTTTTGTAACTTTTCGGTCTCACCGAAAGAGCAAATCGGTCCCACCGAGTTTGCCTGACCAACTCTCTGGTTAGCTTATTGCCAAACTCGGTCTCACCGAGTTTGTGCAATCGGTCTCACCGAGATTACGTTATGCCCAAACCCTAACTGAATCGGTCCTACCGAGTTGCATGTCAGTCCCACCGAAATCTCTAACGGTCACTAGGTTTACTATTTCGGTCTGACTGAGTTTTCTGATTTGGTCCCACCGAGATTGGTAAATTGTGTGTAACGGTTGAATTTTGTGTGGAGGCTATAAATACCCCTCCACCTCCTCTTCATTCATGGAGAGAGCCATCAGAACACATACACCATTCCAACTCATATGTTCTGAGAGAGAACCACCTACTCATGTGTTGAGACCAAGATATTCTATTCCAACCATATGAATCTTGATCTCTAGCCTTCCCCAAGCTGCTTGCCACTCAAATCTTCTTTCCACCAGATCCAAATCCTATGAGAGAGAGTTGAGTGTTGGGGAGACTATCATTTGAAGCACAAGAGCAAGGAGTTCATCATCAACACACCATTTGTTACTTCTTGGAGAGTGGTGTCTCCTAGATTGGCTAGGTGTCACTTGGGAGCCTCCGACAAGATTGTGGAGTTGAACCAAGGAGTTTGTAAGGGCAAGGAGATCGCCTACTTCGTGAAGATCTACCGCTAGTGAGGCAAGTCCTTCGTGGGCGATGGCCATGGTGGGATAGACAAGGTTGCTTCTTCGTGGACCCTTCGTGGGTGGAGCCCTCCGTGGACTCACGCAACCGTTACCCTTCGTGGGTTGAAGTCTCCATCAACGTGGATGTAGGATAGCACCACCTATCCGAACCATGGGAAAAACATCCGTGTCTCCAATTGCGTTTGAATCCTCAAAACCCTTCCCTTTATATTCTTGCAAGTTGCATGCTTTACTTTCCGCTGCCAATATACTCTTTGCATGCTTGCTTGAATTGTGTGATGATTGCTTGACTTGTCCTAAGATAGCTAAAATCTGCCAAGAACCAAAATTGGGAAAAGGTTAAGTTTTTATTTGGTCAAGTAGTCTAATCACCCCCCCCCCCCCTCTAGACATATTTCGATCCTACAAGTACACATCCTTGTCGACCTATGAGGTTTGGTAGTGACTTGATCCGAAGTTTCATGATCACTATCATAAGCTTCCACTTCAATTGGTGTAGGTGCCACAGGAACAACTTCATGTGCCCTGCTACACACTAGTTGAAGTGGCGGTTCAATAACCTCATCAAGTCTCCATCATCCTCCCACTCAATTCTTTCGAGAGAAACTTTTCCTCGAGAAAGGACCCGTTTCTAGAAACAATCACTTTTACTTCCGGATCTGAAATAGGAGGTATACCCAACTGTTTTGGGTATTCTATGAAGATGCATTTATCCGCTTTGGGTTCGAGCTTATCAGCCTGAAACTTTTTCACATAAGCGTCGCAGCCCCAAACTTTTAAGAAACGACAGCTTGGGTTTTTCTAAACCATAGTTCATACGGTGTCGTCTCAACGGAATTGTGTGGTGCCCTATTTAAAGTGAATGCGGTTGTCTCTAATGCCTAACCCATAAACGATAGTGGTAATTCGATAAGAGACATCATGGTATGCACCATATCCAATAGGGTGCACTTATGATGTTCGGACACACCATCACACTATGGTGTTCTAGGTGGTATTACTTGTGAAACAATTTCCACAATGTCTTAATTGTGTGCCAAACTCGTAACTCATATATTCATCTCTATGATCATATCATAGACATTTTATCCTCTTGTCACGACGATCTTCAACTTCACTCTGAAATTACTTAAACCTTTCAATAATTCAGACTTGTGTTTCATCAAGTAAATATACTCAACATCTACTCAAATCATCTGTGAAGTAAGAACATAACGATATCCACTGCGTGCCTCAGCACTCATTGGACTGCACACATCAAAATGTATTACTTCCAACAAGTTGCTTTCTTGTTCCATCTTACTGAAAATGAGGTCTTTCGGTCATCTTGCCCATGTGGTATGATTTGCATGTCTCAAGTGATTCAAAATCAAGTGAGTCCAAACGATCCATCTGTATGGAGTTTCTTCATGCATATCTACCAATAGACATGGTTCGCATGTCTCAATCTTTTCAAAAACGAGTGAGTCCAAAGATCCATCAACATGGAGCTTCTTCATGCGTTTTATACCGACATGACTCAAATGGCAGTGCCACAAGTATGTGGTACTATCTTATATCTTTTGGCATGAACATGTGCATCACTACGATTGAGATTCAATAAACCATTCATTTTAGGTGCAAGACCATTGAAGGTATTATTCAAATAAACAAAGTAACCATTATTCTCCTTAAATGAATAACCGTATTGCGATAAACATAATCCAATCATGTCTATGCTCTACGCAAACACCAAATAACAATTATTTAGGTTTAACACCAATCCCGATGGTAGAGGGAGCGTGCGATGTTTGATCACATCAACCTTGGAAACGCTTCCAACACATATTGCCATCTCACCTTTAGCTAGTCTCCGCGGCCTTTTATTTTGAGTTACTAACACTTAGCAACCGAACCGGTATTTATTACCCTGGTGCTACTAGGAGTACTAGTAAAGTACACAATATAACATATATTCAAAATACTTCTGTCGACCTTGCCAGCCTTCTCATCTACCAAGCATCGAGGGTAGTTCTGCTTCAGTGACCGTTCCCCTCATTACAGAAGCACTTAGTCTCGGGTTTGAGTTCAACCTTGGGTTTCTTCACTAGAGCAGCAACTGATTTGTCGTTTCATGAAGTATCCCTTCTTTCCCTTGCCCTTCTTGAAACTAGTGGTTTTACTAACCATCAACAATTGATGCTCCTACTTGATTTCTACTTCCGCGGTGTCAAACATCGCGAATTGCTCAAGGATCATCATGTCTATCCCTGATATGTTATAGTTCATCACGAAGCTCTAATAGCTTGGTGGTAGTGACTATGGAGAATCATCACTATCTCATCTGGAAGATTAACTCTCACTCGATTCAAGCGATTGTAGTACTTAGACAATCTGAGCACATGCTCAACGATTGAGCTTTTCTCCCTTAGTTTGCAGGCTTAAGAAACTTGCCAGAGGTCTCATACCTCTTGACGCGGGCACTAGTCTGAAATCCCAATTTCAGTCTTTGGAACATCTCATATGTTCTGCGACGTTTCAGAAACGTCTTTGGTGCCACAATTCTAAACAGTTAGCATTACGCACTGAACTATCACGTAGTCATCAAAACGTGTATGTCAGATGTTTCCCAACATCTACAGACGACGCTCGAGGTTTAGCACACCGGGCGGTGCATTAAGGACATAAGCCTTCTGCGCAGCAATGAGGATAATCCTCAGTTGACGGACCCAGTCCGCATAATTTCTACTATCAACTTTCAACTAAATTTTCTCTAGGAACATATCTTAAACAGTAGAACTAAAGTGTAAGCTACGACATAATTTGCAAAGACCTTTTGACTATGTTCGTGATAATTAAGTTCATCTGATTATTTAATAAACTCCCACTTAGATAGACATCCCTCTAGTCATCTAAGTGATACATGATCTGAGTCAACTAGGCCGTGTCTGATCATCACGTGAGACGGACTAGTCATCATCGGTGAACATCTTCATGTTGATCGTATCTACTATACAACTCATGTTCAACCTTTCGGTCTCTTGTGTTCCGAGGCCATGTCTGTACATGCTAGGCTCGTCAAGTCAACCTAAGTGTATCGCGTGTGTAATTCTGGCTTACACCCGTTGTATGCGAACATTAGAACCTATCACACCCGATCATCATGTGGTGCTTCAGAACAACGAACCTTAGCAACGGTGCACAGTTAGGGGGGACACTTTCTTGAAATTATTGCGAGGGATCATCTTATTTATGCTACCGTCGTTCTAAGCAAATAAGATGTAAACATGACAAACATCACATGCAAATCATAAAGTGACATGATATGGCCAATATCATCTTGCGCCTTTGATCTCCATCTTCGAGGCGCGGCATGATCACCTTCGTCACCGGCATGACACCATGATCTCCATCATCATGATCTCCATCATTGTGTCTTCATGAAGTTGTCTCGCCAACTATTACTTCTACTACTATGGCTAATGGTTAGCAATAAAGTAAAGTAATTACATGGTGTTTTTCATTGACACGCAGGTCGTACAATAAATTAAGACAACTCCTATGGCTCCTGCCGGTTGTCATACTCATCGACATGCAAGTCATGATTCCTATTACAAAAACATGATCAATCTCATACATCATATATATATAATTCATCACATCCTTTTGGCCATATCACATCACATAGCATACCCTGCAAAAACAAGTTAGACGTCCTCTAATTGTTGTTGCATGTTTTACGTGGCTGCTAGGGGTTTCTAGCAAGAACGTTTCTTACCTACACAAAAGCCACAACGGTGATATGCCAATTTATATTTACCCTTCATAAGGACCATCTTCATCGAATCCGATCCGACTAAAGTGGGAGAGACAAACACCCGCTAGCCACCTTATGCATCAAGTGCATGTCAGTCGGTGGAACCTGTCTCACGTAAGTGTACGTGTAAGGTCGGTCTGGGCCGTTTCATCCCACAATGCCGCCGAATCAAGATAAGACTAGTAACGGTAAGCAAATTGAACAAATCATCACCCACAACTACTTTGTGTTCTACTCGTGCATAGAATCTACGCACAGACCTAGCTCATGATGCCACTGTTGGGGAATGTAGCAATAATTCAAAATTTTCCTACGTGTTACCAAGATCAATCTAGGAGATGCTAGAAACGAGAGAGAGGGAGTGCATATTCATACCCTTGAAGATCGCTAAGCGGAAGCGTTACAAGAACGCGGATGAAGGAGTCGTACTCGTAGCGATTCAGATCGTGGTTGATTCCGATCTAAGCGCCGAACAACGGCGCCTCCGCGTTCAACACACGTACAGCCCGGGGACATCTCCTCCTTCTTGATCCAGCAAGGGGAGAGGAGAAGTTGAAGGAGAGCTCCGGCAGCACGACGGCATGGTGGTGGAGCTTGCAGTTCTCCGGCAGGGCTTCGCCAAGCACTACGGAGGAGGAGGAGGTGTTGGGAAGGGAGAGGGCTGCGCTAGGGGAAGGGGTGCGGCTGCCCTCTCTCTCCCTCACTATATATATGGGGAAGGGGTGGAGGAGGCGCCCTAGGGTTCCCTAGGGGAGGGGCGGCGGCCATAGGGGAAACCCTAGATGCGTTTGGGCGCCCCCACCCCTAGGAAACTTGCCCCCCCCCCCAAGCCGGGAGGGGTGGCTGCCCTAGGGGAGGCGCCCCCACCTCTCCAAGTTACGTGAGATGGGGTGGGAGGGGCGCTCAGCCCCTTAGTGGGCTGATGTGCCCCTCCCCTTGGCCCATAAGGCCCCCCAACGCTTGCCGAGGCCTCCGAAACCCCTTTCGGACACGCTGGTCGTCACCTGGTACCCCTGGAACAATTCCGGACTCCAATACTCTTCGTCCAATATATCGATCTTCACCTCCGAACCATTCCAGAACTCCTCGTCACGTTCGGGATCTCATCTGGGACTCCGAACAACCTTCGGTAACCACATACTATTTCCTATAACAACTCTAGCGTCACCGAACCTTAAGTGTGTAGACCCTACGGGTTCGGGAACCATGCAGACATGACCGAGACATCTCTCCGGCCAATAACCAATAGCGGGATCTGGATACCCATATTGTCTCCCACATGTTCCACGATGATCTCATCGGATGAACCACGATGTCGGGGATTCAATCAATCTCGTATACAATTCCCTTTGTCAATGGGTATGTTACTTGCCCGAGATTCGATCGTCGGTATCCCCATACCTCGTTCAATCTTGTTACCATCAGGTCTCTTTACTCGTTCCATAACGCATGATCCCGTGGCTAACTCATTAGTCACATTGAGCTCATTAAGATGATGCATTACCGAGTGGGCCTAGAGATACCTCTCCGTCACACGGAGTGACTAATCTCATTCTCGATTCGTGCCAACCCAACAGACACTTTCGGAGATACCTGTAGTGCACCTTTATAGCCACCCAATTACGTTGTGATGTTTGGTACACCCAAAGCATTCCTACGGTATCCGGGAGTTGCACAATCTCATGGTCTAAGGAAACGATACTTGACATTAGAAAAGCTCTAGCAAAACGAACTATACGATCTTGTGCTATGCTTAGGATTGGGTCTTGTCCATCACATCATTCTCCTAATGATGTGATCCCGTTATCAATGACATCCAATGTCCATGGTCAGGAAACCATAATCATCTATTGATCAACGAGCTAGTCAACTAGAGGCTTACTAGGGACATGTTGTGGTCTATTTATTCACACATGTATTACGGTTTCCAGTTAATACAATTATAGCATGAACAATAGACAATTATCATGAACAAGGAAATACAATAATAACCATCTTATTATTGCCTCTAGGGCATATTTCCAACAGTCTCTCCTCTCTTCCATGTTCACCATGGGTTTTTATCGTCTTTCTCAACGGGCCCATGATGGTTTCGACAAGCACAAAAGGTGCTTTTTACTGGAATGCTGCAGACAACAGGCACAAATACAGGCTAGTGAAATGGAATATCATGTGCAAGCCGAAAAACCTTGGGGGGTTGGGCATTCTGAACACCGATGTGATGAACAAGTGCTTGATTATTAAATGATGGTGGAGGATTATGGCGACTGGCCCTGGCACCTTATGGTTTTGGCTTCTCAAAGCTAAAAATTTCCCTTTGGGCAGTCCCCTATTTGCCTCGGCATCTCGTGGGTCTTAGTTCTGTAAAGATTTGGTCAAAGTTCGTGATGTGTTTCAGGAACATGTTAAGTTTCTCGTTGGAAATGGTGATTCCACTCGTTTTTGGTTGGATTGGTGGACTAGTGACTCTACTTTAACTGTTACCTTTTCTGTTCTGTTTTCGTATTGTTCTAACCTTGAGATCTCAATCTCTGAGCTCTCTCGCATCAATTGGGATCTGGGCTTCAGGAGATCCCTCTCTCCGGCAGAGTTGGACAACTGCCATCGTCTTGCTGTTTCGTCCCCTTTGCTCTCGGAGGAGGAGTACACTGTTGTCTGGCCTCACATGTCGTCTAGGAGGTTTTCGGTCAAATCCCTACATTCTAGACCCATCTCGGGCACTCCTTCCAAGTTCAAGCCGATTTGGGCGGCCAGGGTGCCTCCCAAGATTAAAATTTTTTTATGGCAAGCCATGAGGGGTAGGCTACCTGCCAAAAGGAATGGTCCGAGTTCCGATCGATGTGCTCTTTGTGCTGACTTAGAAGATTCTAATCTTGTTTTCTTTGGGTGCGTTCTGGCTAAGATGCTAAGGGCATGGTCAATGCATAGCCCTAGATCTAGTGCCCCATGTGCCAACTTGGTTCAGATGCCACCGTGGACTAAAAGTAGATGCCTCAAATGTGTCAATGTAGCTTGCAGAAGAACTAGTTGCTCGAGCAGAAAAAGCCATGAGAGAAAGAGAGAGAGAGAGATGTGGTCTGGACGCTCATCCATCCATGTGGTGGCTCACGTCATGGGGCTACAGGTGCACTGTGTGTATGAAAAATTAGACAGTGCTTCAGCAGTATGTGCTCATGTGGCTGGCTGGGGCAGCACCTAGGTGCTGCTACCATTGTACATGTCCTAACCATGTTTCTTTTTTAGGCGTGTTCTGGTTAAGTTATGGAATATACTCCCTCCAATCATTTTTACTTTGTGTATAAGACTTGTCTAAAGTCAAACGTCCTAAAGTTTAACCATATTTATATGAAAAAATATTAACATCTAGAATGCTAAATTTATACAATATGAAAACTAAAGCCATGACACATCTAATGTTGTTAATTTCACATTCTGAATGCTGGAATTTTTTTCTATAAACTTGGTCAAAGTTTACGAGGTTTGACTTTAAACAAATCTTATATGCAAACTGAAAAGGAGCGGAGGGAGCATGTTAGAAAAATCACGTCAAAATAAAGCGAACGACTTAACGGAGACGGATCGCATGGAGCGACGAACTCGTTCCGCTTTGGCGGCCGGAGAAGTCGTCATATGCACGTGGCGAAAGCAACAATCCCATCACCTTCAATTTCCTCGCATGCATCTGGGTGGTCAGTCCTGCCGGATGTAAAAGTTTGGATGGCCAGCGATTTCGCTTCGCCGGTGTGATTATGAAATCGGAGTGTTCATCTCAATCAATAATGAAAAACAATATCCCGCTGGCTGTCGTTCTCCCGTCGATGCTGTTCACAGGGTCAACGGCGCTCTTTCTTCTTCCCCGAAAAAAAAAAGAGAGCCGTCTCCTTCTGTCCCACTGCGAGCGAATTAATTTCTCGAGTTTGATTAGTCAATCATTCTCTGGTCGTAGCTCATTAATCAGCTGATTAGTTGGGAATGAAACGCGTGATGATGACGGCCGGATGCTCCACCCAACCGGCAACGTACAGAATACTTTAGCTATTCGATTCGACGATCGGATTAAGCAAAAGGAGGCAGCGCCGCAGCAGGAATCCTTGCGGCTGGACGGAGGCTTGGAAAGGACGGTTACGTGTCGGCCCTGCGAACAAGATGTGCTGTATCTGGAGAACTTTGAGGGCCCTTTGACTGGTTGGCTGAGACATGGACGTCTGCATTCTTTATCGATTCCATCCATGCTACTAGGGTTTAGGGGGCGGTGTTCAGCAAAAAGAAAAAGAGTGCATTTGCTGTGCATGGGCGACCCAACATTCACGGATTCTCCTACGTGTGTTTCGCGCGTACGGACGAGCTGCCAGCCTTTCGCAAAAAGCCTTCGTGTCAAAGAATTAGACGTACGTTCAAGAAAAATAGATGTTGTATGTACTCCCTTCGGTTTTTTTAGTTCGCATATAAGATTTAACTGAAGTCAAGTCTCGTAAAATTTGATCAACTTTATAAAAAAATACCAGCATTCACAATCTGAAATCAATATTAATAGATGTGTCATGACTTAAAGTTTCATATTATATAATTTTAGCATGACAGATGTTGATATTTTTTTATATAAATACGGTCAAACTTTGTGAAGTTTGACTTCAGAGAATTCTAATATGCAAAGTAAAAAGGACCGGAGGGAGTACGGCGTAGCCAGGTTTACTTGCCATGGATGCACACGACCGCGAGACTTTGGCCACGCCCAAACTTCTAGACGAGCTGCGAACCAACCTATGATTAAGGGGCTGTTTGGATTGCAGCCCTCAGCTGCCGATCCAAAATTTTGATGGTTGACTAGGCTTGGCATTCTGTTTGGATGGGCACCAATTTTTTGGTGCGCCCAGCCCATCTCAACTCCTCCAGTTCAGTTTCACGCCAAATCATTGGCAAGTCTAGGGCGGCCAGTTCTTACGCCAATTATTTGGCTTGCCAAGATTGGCAGGGCGTACACAGGCGAAAACCAAACAGCCCCTAAATCCCGAGGCTTGCATTTAAAGCATTCATAATCGGACTTTGGAAATCTGGTCCCTCAGCGGACGTGTTCGTGGACACTAACCGGTTACGTCTTAAATTAGCCGGTTTACCTCCGCATCTTTCGTATTCCGTCCCCTAGATTCATACTCCCTCCATTCCTAAATATAAGTATTTTTAGACGTTTCAAATGGACTACAACATCCGGATGTTTGTAGACATATTTTAGAGTATAGATTCACTTTTTTTTTGCTTTGTATGTAGAGGGAGTACAAAGCATGTAAAAGGAATCCTACGTACTACTCTAGCTACTCTTCGTCGTCGGAGATGTCCACGACTTGACGATGGTGCCGGGCGCCGGCTGGACGGGCGGGTAGGAGGGCTCCGGCTCATCCTCCTCCTGCCCGACCTCATCCATGTAGGCGGATATACCCGCCTCCTTTACGGCCTCTTGCGTCTCCATCTCCTGATGACGACTGCCTCCGCTGCCGACTCCGACCAGAGGGAATCGAGGATGACCTGCTGCTTCGCCTGCAGATCCCCATCGCCAGCGTCCCCCACATCCTCCTCCTCCATCTCCTCCTCGGATCCACTGCATCCGAAGGTAGCCCCACGGCTACCCGGGCTACACGCCTAGCCTGGATCCGCTCAAGGAGCTCGAGCCGGCGCTTCGACGTCAAAAATGGCTCGCTCCTCACCCGACGACGTAGGGGCATGGCTACTAGGCAGACGGGTAAAGTGGCGATGACGGCGGACAGGAGGAGGAAAATGTGGATGGATGGTAGGGTTTAGGTGCCGCTGAGCGACTTAAATAGTCGGGCAATGCACTACGCGGTCCGCCAGAGCTACACCACGCGGCGCCGCCGGTCTGACGGAGGAGACGAGAATCGGACCGTCGGTTTGAGAGCGTTTCCGGCTGGGCCCACTTCGTCAGTCCGACATGGTGGGCGTGCCCTGGCGCCCCCATATCCGCCCCATATTTGGGCTGAACATGGGAGGTGCCGGTCAGCCCGAGCGTTTGAGGGCCGTTTAAGAGGCACGTCTGGGTCAAAAAATCATGATCGGGCAGCCCGCCGGGGTGTATGAGGCGGGTTTGAGAGGTTCGGCTATAGATGCTCTTATTCCAAATTATTTTAGGATTTTCATCGATATGCCTTCAGTAAAAGGAGATGTTTCCCTCGACTATGAGATCCTACGGTGACCTAGTAAAATCTCAGGATGACATGCCAGCTTAGTGTCTCGAAGGTGCTCATAAATGTAGTGTGTGCGTATGTGTATAGTCATATGGATAAGTATATGCACGTATATGCGAATGCTTGCGTCTGTATTGTGTAAAAAAAAACCTTCTAGATGAGCTTTTTAAGCCTTTAACCATCTGCCGATGAATGAAAAGTGCAGAAGCCTTTCAGCGTACTTTTCATCGGTCTAACCAAAGACGGCAACGCAACGCAGCGACCGTCAGCGCGTGCGCGGATAAACCCCGTCCCCGCACAAGACGACCGACCGAGCCAAAGCAAAAACCCGCTTAAACCCAAACCGGTAAGTAACCCCCGTCCGTCTCGCCTCGCCTCGCCTCGGGCACCTTCCGAGCCCCGACCACCCCACGCAACCGCCGCCACGTGGCCTCCGGACCCACCCATCATGGACGTACGCCCGCGCGGCCTCAGGTGGATAAACGCGCCCAATCCGCTTTTCGTCGCCTCCTCCAATTTGGCTAGTCCACCTGCCTCTCCCCCTCCTCCCCTCCTCTCCTCGTAAAAGGAGGCGCGGAGAAGAAAAATCAGCGGAATCTTTCGAGCTCCGCCCCGCCCCGCGGACGCTTCCCCAAGCCCCAAGCCGCCGCCGCCGCCGCCGGAAGGACCAGGCTGCTCGCGGGAGGCCGTTCCGTGAGCTAGAGTCCAAGCGAAGGTTGCTTCTCCCTCCGGCGATGTACCCGGTGGGGACGGCCCCGCGGCCGGGGTCGCGGCTGCCGGCGGCGTCGCGGGTCGACAAGGCCACCAGCCACCTGCTGCAGGGGCCCGACTGGGCCGTCAACCTCGAAATCTGCGACACCCTCAACGCCGACCGATGGTGACTACTACTACTGATCGTCGCCTCCCCTTCCCTTCTCCCCCCGCCCGCCTGCTGCTATGGCTCTTCTGCTTTTCGTGCTTGCCGCTGAGTGGGAAGAATTGCGGTGGTGGGGGATTGGGGATTTGTCCCGCGCGCGGTGCTTGTTGCTTTGTCGTCGTTGTTGCTGCTGCTTCTGTGGCTGGTGGGGCGGGGTTTTTGGCTTCGGGGGCCGTTGACCCGATTGATTGGGGCGGGTTTTGGGTCAAAATTGCAATCTATTTGGGAATTCCTACTACGTAGTAGCAAATTGATTCGAGGTGGCTTGAGTTGATTGGTAGGAAGTGGCCTCCAGCCTGTTGTTACCTCGGACAATTTTCTAGTGGTTATTACTCTGCTATGACAACTATAATATGAGCTGCTAGTACTAAGTAGACGCGTGTAGGTTACTTTTAGCTCACGGTGGCAAGTTTCATAGTTTCTTCAACTTAGGCTGAGCTGAGAAACTGATGCTCGAGCTGTATAGTTCTTTTGGAGAGTCGACGGAGATGTCGCCAAGGATTATGACGGAATTTGCATACAGGACCGTTCATTATATGGCTCCAGCAATGGTGTGCACAGTAGCTTGCTTGCCATTCATGCCAATCAAGATATCGATTCTAATGGTAGTACTCCCTCCGTTCCATATTAGTTGTCTCTGAAATGGATGTATCTAGATGTATTTCAGTGCTAGATACATCCGTTTGAGCGACAACTAATATGGAACGGAGGGAGTAGTTCTGTGGTCGAGAAAATATGATTGATAAGCTATCCATAGCACTAAGAAACTTCCTGTCTAATTTTGATGCCTAGCCTAGCCTGTTGGGCAATGATCTGTCAGAACCAAACTGCACCACAGCTGTTCATGATGAAAATGTGATTGAACTTCTATTGTGCTGGGGTATTCATATGTGGGAAGGCATCCAGATTACTATATAATTGCTTATGATTTATTGCCATTATGTTTCAATAGAGGATTCCAAATAAATAAACCTTTGGATTATGGTGTGTTTGTGTAAATGTACTGATTGGAGGACATCCAGATTAACTTATGTATTCGCAGAGAAGCTTTACCTTACCGGATGCTAATATATTTGCAAATCCTTTATCAGGCAAACAAAAGATGCGGTAAAAGCAGTAAAGAAGCGGCTGCAGAATAAGGACCCGAAAGTTCAGTTTTTCACTTTGACGGTGCGTATTTCTAATAATATGTGTTATTGGTAGTTTTCTGTAATGCTTTGCTGTGAAAACTCTAGATTTGTTTTTCTGCTCAGTTTTAGTTTGTTAGAAGTAATTCAGATACTATTATACTTATCTGCCACTGTAAGATTGTTAACTTAATAAAGCAATAAGTCAAGTTATTTATCCCGCCAAGACAACTTCATGGGCTACTTTTATTGTTGACACTGGTTATAAAATTCTTTGCAGCTCTTGGAGACAATGATGAAGAACTGTGGTGAATATGTTCATTCTGAAGTTGCTGAGCTGCATGTTTTACAAGAAATGGTTAAAATTGTTCAGAAGAAGGTATACCCTCCTTTGATCCTTCATCCTTCTAAGTCATTTCCAGATATTTCTCAGTGTTCAACACAATTTGGCTACATCCATTTTTGTATGCTTGTTTACTTGGTTATCCAAAAAATATTTACTGACAGATAATTTTGTCATGTCATTTAGAACTTTATGAATGAATGTTATGAACTCTCATGTTAGACATACTTGGTAAAATCACAAATACAATAAGAACCCTTTTGGCCAATCCCTGTTATTTTGTGTGTTTGAGTCTCAACCATCACTCTTCTTCAGGTGAACTTGCTAACTGTTATTTGGTAACATGGTAACAGTCATATCTGCAATTCATCCATAATGGATCATATATTTTGCGTTGCCATTTTGTGGTTATATTTCTTACTTTGATTTCTGTCTTCTGTTTCTTTGTACTAATGGAAAACAATCAAACGTAGTCCTAAGTCTTTTGGAATGTTTATTTTCTGAATATCCAGCACGATATGCAAGTGAAGGATAAGATATTGATACTGCTGGACTCATGGCAAGAAGCATTTGGTGGACCTGGGGGCAAATATCCACAGTATTATTGGTCATACATTGAACTAAAGGTATGGCTGCAAATTTTCCCCCAGTGTAAACCTCACACTTTTCAACAGAACTAGTCCAGTATACATTTCTGTGGAGCCAAGAACATGCCCTGAGAGAAAAGTTTAAAGTACAAGTAGTTCAGCCTCAGATAATGCTCACGTCTTACTATTTTGGGGACAAGCTACTGGGCTTTAATTATATCAGCTAAGGTGACATCTTTTACAGAGGTCAGGAGTAATGTTCCCACGCCGTCCTATGGATGCCCCTCCAATATTTACTCCTCCTGTGACGCATCAGTCTCAGCCATATGGTTCACCTGCATATCCCACTGGAAGTCTAAATGACAGAATGGCATCTGATGTTGAAACGCTGAGGTTGCATTTCTTCTCTAGTACTCCATATTCAACTCCTTGAGCTTTTCTTGCCTGAGCTATCTGTTCTATTGCTCCATTTAATGGTTATAACTTGTTATCTCTTTTTTGCTCCAGTTCAGGGGATCTGGATAATATTAGAGATGCAACAGAATTACTGAGTGATATGGTGAATGCTTTGAATCCTGCTGATCGCATGGTAAACCGAATATTTAAAAGAAAATTGCATGGCTAGTTTGGTGAATTGCATGAAATAACCTATTCAATTATTGGTGATGCCAGGCTGTTAAAGATGAAATTGTTACTGAGCTTGTCAGCCAAAGTCGTTCAAATCAACAAAAGCTCATGGGGTTTGTCAGTTCAACAGGGTAAGCTCATGTCTCCCACAGACGTACAAAGAATATTTCCCCTATCTTAGTGTACCGTGGTGTTCGCCTCAAGTGAATTTGAAGTTTCGCATAAGAACTAGCATGCACATGCATAAGCTCGGCACACATTTTCTTTTCCAGTTCTGTGCCGTCTAAATGACAGTGCAGTTCAGGCCACACTGCCACAGAATGTAATATGTGACTTTTTATGGTTCCTGTTGTTTAGGAATGAGGAGCTACTGAAACAAGGCCTAGAAATAAATGACCGCTTACAAAGTGTACTTGCAAAACACGATGCCATCGCTTCTGGTTCTCCTTTACCTGTTGAAATGCCAAGGAGAGATGAGATACCCAGAGAGGATCCAACACCACAGCCATCTGCACCTCCGGTTGTTGCACAAAATGAGACCCCCGTTGAAGAGGATGAAGAGGATGAGTTTGCTCAGCTAGCAAAAAGGTAACTGAAAATAGCTTTTGATGTGCAATCTGCTTATTCCTGAACCACAACTAATTATTTGTGATACGTTCTGTATCTGTAGAAAGAACAAATCTGTGGTAAGTAGCGATGAGGCATCATCAAGTGTTGGTGATCATGCCCTTATACCTATTGACGATGCAGCTTCTGAAGCATCATCTTCTGTTGCGAGCAATGCCCTAGTTCCTGTTGAGTCAGCTTCTGTCAGTGGTACTCGGACAAAAGAGCAGGATATGATCGACCTTCTAAGCCTTACCTTGTACAGTCCTCCTGAAGCATCTACAGATTCTTCAACTCAGAGCCAAAATGACAGTCAGCAGACCGCCGTGTCAAATGGGTCACAATTACCGCCGAACTATGAGCCTGCAACATCGAATGGACAACATTACCCTTCCAACCACCAGGCATATCCAATAAATCAGGGGTACACTCCATACAACAATTATGTTGCGCCCTGGGCCCAAAGTGAACAGAGTGTACAGACTGGAGCATATCCAGTTCAGCCTCCACAATATACATCAACCTATCCGGCACCGCAACAGTATACGTCAACCTATCCAGCACCGCCTTGGGCCATGCCTACAAGTGCCAACTCTGTAAATCCTTTTCAGCCTGCCACATACCAAACGCCAAATCCTCCTGCTGCTTCTGTTGCCTCAACACCTTACCCGGCTCCTTCAACACCTTATGCCTCTCCACTGATGCAACATGTGCCATCTCCCACTCCTATGCAACAGCAAAGCTCTTTTGTTTCTCATGCAAACAACGCCCTTGCCATTGTTCCAGATGCTCGAATGAATGGGAACCAAAGGCCAAAAGAAGCACCAGCGACCGCAGCCAAACCCTACTACATGCCAGACAATCTGTTTGGTGATTTGATCGATGTGAAGAGTTTCGGCGCAGCAGGCAAGACAAGCAGATCGACAAATGTGCCTAGTCCAAAGGGTGGTGGTCAACCTATGATCGGTGGAAAGAAATAGGTCTCGCGAGTTCAAGTTAGCTACTCGGTGTCATTTGGTTTGTACATTTGCTGTATATGTGTTCGGGTCATATTGGTGATATTGTTTAATTTTAGTTGTTGGTCGGCATATGTGTATTCTTAAGAGATGGTAGAGCATAATTGCTGTAAATGATTTGCTTCAACCATTTGTCTCTGGTAGACCTTCCGCGCAAAGGAGGAAAAGGTAAGGGGAGAGGGGGGCCCTTGCCTTTCATCGCTGATTTGTTTCATCATTCAGACGTGTGAAATTAGGATGTTTGCTATCTACTCCCTCTTGTGAAGAAATACAAGAGTGTTTAGATCACTACTCTTTACGGAGGGAGGCATGCCATTCGGCTCGTGCAGGTGCTCCTAAACCCAGTTGATTGGGATGTGCACTAATATTTCTCTCTGTCTCCTTTCCTAATGTGCGTTGTATCTTGCCCTCCTGGGCTGTACTAACCTTTCTACCTTTTCAATACATCGCAAGCCTTTTGTGTTTTCCCTAAAGAAAAAGATTATGTACATATACATCACACAGATATGTACAGGGAAAAAACTGGCATGCTTACCTTTGCTCAGTCCAGATCAAGCAAGCCTTTTTTTCTTTCAAATTACCCTGCTGATTGATGCCAACCTAGCACATTAAGGTAGAACTGATGAGCACAGATGTTATTGAGAGATCAATACAGGATATGAGTTCACAAAGTGTACCTGGCACGTGGCACATGATTCAGCTGAGCAAAGACTGCTCTTTTATGTCCATCAAATCGTCAACATAATCATTTCAACCAGCAATCCAGTATATCAAAGGTGATGCGAATCAATGAGCAGCTCCCTTCAATACATGAATGGACAATGGAACATCACCAATAGTCACCACATGAGCATGTTCCCTTGTCAAAATGATGAAACCGATTGATGTCTCTCACAATAATTTCTTGTTCGACTATTTTGGAGATCACCTTAAACATGGCATGGCAATCCAAGCAGGAGCGCAAATTCTTCATTATCCGAATTGGATGCCCAGGAGGTGTCATCACAAGCCCATATGCTAGAGCCAATCTCTCGCTATGCACCCACAGCATGCGTGCCTTTTGTTCCTCATCTACGTCATGCAACACTACGTTAGTATCAGGAACATAACCTGCCCTGGTGGCTTTCAGGTTTAGCCATTCTAGCATAGCATGTATCACTCGCATATCTGGATGGTCTTCCAACCCTACTGAAAAGGCATGAATTTCACCCTTCATCTCAACCCAGCTAAGACCAGTCTCCTTCCTTACACCTATATTCCTCATTGATTTCCTCAAAAGAGCAACTTCATCTAAATTTCCAGCTGCAGAATACATGTTTGATAGCAAGACATAAGTTGTTTCATCTTGTGGTTCAATCTCAAGCACCTTCTCTGCAGAAAATCTCCCCAGATCCACATTTTTATGCACTATACAGGAGCTAAGCAATGCACGCCAAACCATAGCAGATGGTGCTGAAGGGATATCTCCAATAAATTTTAGAGCATCATGCAGACGGCCAGCACGTCCTAGAAGCCTAACAATGCAAGTGTAATGCTCCATGGATGGTTTGATGCCATGATCAAGCTTCATGGAATCAAACAGAGAGAGTCCCTGGCTCACTAAACCTGTGCTACCGTAGACAGACAGGAGAGCAACAAAAGTGATATCGTTAGCTTCAATACCGCTCTTGTTCATCCTGTCAAAAAGTTCTCGGGAATGTGCAGCATGTCCATGAACAGCATATCCTGAGATTATGGAATTCCATGAAATTATATCGTGTTCTCTCTGAGTTTCAAATATCTTGCGAGCATCCCTGATGCATCCACACTTTGCATATGAGTCAATAAGTGAATTACTTACAATGGTGTCACTGTTGAATGTGGATTTCTCAACCAGACAGTGAACCTGGCCAACATGGTTGATGGATGCTGTGCTTGCGCAAGCCCGGAGCACGCTTGAGTATGTAACTTGAGTTGAAGGCGCCCTAGCAGCACGCATCTCACGGAATACACTCAAAGCATCTTCTCCAAAACCAGACTGGCTGTAACCAACAATAATTGTGTTCCAGCTCACCTCGTTGGCACCCCGCAATGATGAGAAGATCTTGAGTGAGCTTTCCATGTCGCTGCACTTGGCATAGAGATCCATCAGTGCATTTCCAACAAATAACTCAGACTCATGACCAATCTTCATAGCATTGCTATGAATTTGCTTGCCTAGGTCCAAGAGGGGTATATTAGCACAAGCTTGCAGAACACTTGATAGACTGAATTCATTAGGCACCACAGAAGACCGCATCATTTTGATGAACAGCTCCAAGGCCTGCTCGTTCTGATTGCTCTGTGCGTACAGGGATATCATAAAACTCCAAAGTATCACATCATCATGGGGAACCATGTCGAAAGCCAAGCGGGCATCCTCAATATTCCCACATTTGGCATACATATCAAGCAGCGCACCACGAACGCGAGGCTCGGCATCATAAAGTGTTTTTACCGAACAGGCATGGATACCCTTGCCTAGCGCAACTGACGACAAGCACACGGCAGCCCTGAGCACGCTGGTCAGAGCAAAGGGGTTGATCTTAGAAGCCGCCACCCTCATCTCCCGGAAAACCTGAAGCGCGTTCTCCGGGCAGTTATTCTCAGAATAGCAAGAAACCATAGCAGTCCAAGCCACAGCATCCTTACCCAGGATCCCGTCAAACAGGCGCCTTGCATCGCCGACAGCCGCGCACATGGAGTAGGCATCGATGAGCGCAGACCCGACAAAGGCGTTCCGGTCATGGCCCAGCTTGCACGCGCAAGCGTGCACGGCCCAGGCGAGCCCCAGAGCGTCCATGGCGGCGACGAGCTTGAGCACCGAGGTGAGCACGAACTGGTTCACCTCGTGCCCCTCCAGCCGCAGCCTCCGGAACAGCGCCGCCGCGGCCTCGAGCTCCCCGCGCAGCGCGTGGGCCTGGAGGAGCGTGACGAAAGACACCGTGTTCCGGTCCGGCAGCCCGTCGAACACCCTGCGCGCGCCGGCGAAGGGCCCGGCCTTGGCGTAGAGGTTGATCAGGACGTTGGCGCAGAAGAGGTCCGGGCCGCCGCCCCGCAGGACGTGGCCGTGCACGGCGCGGCCGCCGCGGGCGTCGCCGCGCGCAACGCAGCCCTGCAGGAGCCTGGCGCACGCGTGCGTGTCGACCCCGGGCCCGGGTTCGGGGAGGGCGAGCGAGGTGAGCTCGTCGTCCAGCCACTGCAGCGCCGCGCTGGCCGCGAGGCCGCGGCGGGGCGGGAGCGGGAGCGTGCTGTGTGGGATGGCCGGGAGGAGGCGGCGGCTCGCTCGCCGGATCATCGGCCGTGGCGGGAATGCGAATTCGATGACAAGAAGCACTTTGCCGTGGCTTCGGGTGATTTCACGCGCAGTGTGGTCAGTTTTTTTTTTTGACCGGGGCGCAGTGTCATATAAAAATCAGGTTAATACATAAACACCGATTGTCTGGATCATTCCACTGAAGTAGACATTGATCTTAAAGTTTGATTTCTCATGCAACACTTGTGAATGTTTGATCAGCGCTTCTGCCAGGAATACGGTTCAAGATATATTCTACCTATAAAGAAAAAAAAAAGGCTCTCCTGCTTCAGGCAGACATTGATCTGAAATTTTGATTTCTCATGCAACACATGTGCATGTCTGTTGATCAGGACATCCGCAAGGAATACGGTTCAAGATGCATCCACACATAATGCCTTCTTTAGATTGGAGGATTTTCATAGGATTTTCATGGGATATCAATCCTCAGGATTGTTTCCTATGGAACGCATTTGGATCAAAAAAGGATTGGGCCACTAAAATTCCTCAGGATTGTGTCTCCAAGGTGCTGATTCCAAAGAAATTTACACATGAGGTCCGACCTCTGGAAAAAATCCACAGGATTGACTATGTCATGGCAATCAAATCCTTCATTTTTTCTATTCCTTTGTTTTGCAAATCCTGTGATCCAAAGAAGCCCTAAACACAAGAATGCGTCTCGTGCTTCAGCACGACGGAGCAGCCGGCCACACCAGTAAGAATGGTATGAGGTGGATTCATAGTGGCTGGAAGAAGTTCGTCGCCGACAATAACGTGCAGGAGGGGGATATCGCCCTCTTTGAACGGGAAAAGAGCACGAAAGAGCTCAGGATGACCGTGTATTTCGTTCGCGAGTCAGGCATAGAGGTGTAGCTCAAGCCCTAGTATGTACTGGTAGTTAATACATTGTCTGTATGGTTCTAACCGTGGTACCCTGCCGTGACAAGGAGTGAACTTGTACCTAATTTGGGATAGGTTGGAGTCTAATCTGCCTCTAGTTAGTACTGTCTGATGCTCATATATTATTTATGATTAGGAGGATGTCTGGAGGTAAACTGCAAACACCATTATATTACGTGCATGCTGTGTTCAGCTGAGATTGGATGCATCATTTGGCCCTGCTGCACGGCGCCTCATGCCTTGATAATCATGTTTAGGCTGTTTGACCGCTGCTTTCCCCGTTGTTTGTTTAATCAGTTATTATTATCTTTCCCTTAAGCACGCACTTACAAAGAGGAAACCGGAAAGAGCAAAAGCCTCATCCTTTAGATGTCTGTCCCCGTCCTTTGCTGCTCATTAATTCTATCATTATTTTGTTAAAAAGTATGCTGTTACTTTCATCGTGTTTTTTACTCCGCGTATTAGATTTGTGTCAAGTCAAACTTTACAAATTTTGACCAGATATATACTAAAAAATATCAACATCTACAATACCAAATATATATTCCATGAAACTACATTTCGTAATGATTTGGTGTTGTGAATGTTGACATCTACAGTACCAAATATATATTCCATGAAAATAGAGATATTTTGACTTTGAGCAAAACTTATATGCAGACTAAAAGAGGCCCGGGGAGTATTTCCCTGAAGATACAGATTCTGGTGGCGTCTGCATATCCATTACTGCTTCTTCTGTCGATGGCGCCCTGGTAACCTGGTTGGAGTTTTGTTTTGTTTGTATACAACAATCTGGTTGTTGGAATTCGAGCACTAGTACTATCTAGTCATCTTTTTTTTAAGGCACCTAGTCATCTGAATTAGCTGTGCCTAGGACAAAGTGTAACATACTCCTTCTGTAAAGTGATCTAAATACTTTTATATTAGTTTACGGAGGGAGTAATAGTCTTGTCCCAGTGGCCTCGTGGTGTTATCTATCAGGCGTATGTCCCATGGAAAAGCGCTACTACGTACTCCATCTGTAAAGAAATATAAGAGCGTTTACATCAATAAAACTTGCCACATTCAACACATATCCGGCTAAAGGGCAGCAAAAAAAAAGTGATATTGTTTCATCTCCACCACAGAAGAGGCGAGTTTTGAAACAAGATCCTCCCCTACGTAGCACAGCGTTTAGTCAGGATGCAATGATCCTCCCAGAACCTAGAAAAACTGAAACACTAGTAATAACTTTCTGGACAGTGATGTTTTATTCAGAGAGGTAGCACTTGGGGAAAGAAAGAGCAAGACTTTGTTCATAAATTCAGACCCAAAGTGCCTAGCCCCCCTTGGTCTTTTGGGACACACACTTTGGGCCAGTTCTTTTGGGTGATTCTACCAGAATCGTCTCCCTCCCCAGCTTCTCACAGAATCACCACTTCATATGTTTTTTACAATCCTCTCTAATTAGACCTTAACTAGATAGGATTGTAAAAAAAATAGAGTGACGATTTTGGGAGAAGCTGGGGAGGGGGACGATTTTGGGAGAACCGCCGAAAAGAACTGGCCCTTTGTCCCAAGCAACCAAGTGGTATTTCTTCTTAGTGGGATCCCCACTCCGGAAAAACCTAGACATGTCTTTGATCATCCTGCCTTTATAACAACTTGAAAAACCTGGTAATGTAAATATACAAGTTCTTTCTGTCCCTCAATAACACTATCTTCCTGAAAAGGCCTAGCTATGGCTGTAATTTAACCAAAGTAATGTTCCATATCCGGTTGATTATCAAACACTTTTGCTTACGATTTTAATGGTCAATTCATTTTTTTAATCACCTGGAATTCTGACAAGTAAATGTGGCAATGCTTTGTTTTCTGGATAGCAGGAAGAATGCAGGATACATGTATCATCAAAGCTGCCATAACACATCTAATATCTTATTACGAAGAACTTATTGGTCACATAGAGCTCCTACTCAGTACATCATACTAATGTTCAGGAGGCGCAGATCGCATGTGCGCATCATGGGTTTGCAAGACAGAACACGAGACAACGAGGTGCTGTTTCGCAGATCGTCTCTTATTTATCCATGAGAGCAGTGCCTCTTCACAGCTTCGACAGCGCGATGTCCATCACCTCGATCATGAAGTCTGCGGCGCAAAGTTACAGTTATGTATCAGAAGCCAAGATAACATATACATGCTCTGAATGTGAGTACTAGCAGCAGATCTTACCGGAGTCCTCCTTGGAGAAGCACAACGGAGGCGTCACCCTGAACACATTGCCAAAGAAACCACCCTTCCCCACCAGCACACCCATATCTGTTCAGACAAGAACACACTCGGATATCAGGTCCGAAGATCTGCTACTTCAGTTTTATAATTGCGAAAGTACAGAGACGCGACAGAGCTCGTCAGTTCGTGTAATCAATCACCTTTCATGTGGTTCATGACCTGCGCGATCTCAGCTTTTGCCGGAGTTTTCTTCTGGCGATCGGTCACCAGCTCGACCCCGAGAAGGAGGCCTTTCCCCCTAACATCGCCGATAACTGCAAGAAGCCGAATGTAAGTAACAGAAGTATCCTCGAGGTATATGTGTTTGTGATGTGATTTTTTCTAGCTGGTACTCACTGTCATGCTTCTCTTTCAGAGCGTTAAGTTTCTCCTTCAGGTAGGAGCCAACGACGAACGCATTCTCCTGCAGCTTCTCCTTCTCCAGTACCTTGAGAACAGCATGGCCGGCAGCTGTGCTGACAGGGTTACCACCGAAGGTGTTGAAGTAGCTCCTGCGGGTTAACACCTTAGCAATCTCTGGTGTGGTAACGACTGCTCCTATCGGTATTCCGTTCCCTATGCCCTGAACAAGAATGACAGGAAACATGTCAGCCTATAGTTTGATACATTGTACACTGATGAAGCTGAACCTAATGACATATAATGGAATGCATGAACTCTTTAAGTATGATGGAAACTGTGGAGGAACTATCAGAACTCACCTTTGCCATAGTGACTATATCAGGGATGACACCCTGCCCTTCGAATCCCCAGAAGTGGCTTCCAGTGCGTGCAACCCCCGCCTGAACTTCGTCGGCGATGCAGAGGCCGCCAGCTTTCCTTACCATATCGTAGGCCGCAGGCAGGTATCCTGGTGCTAATTCCACTATTCCACCAACTCCCTGCAGAGAGGAACATTCCAATTGTTTCTTTAGGAAATCTCACTTTTGAGCATGGTGATAGTATGACAATGTGTTGGCATTAGCATACCTGTATGGCTTCTGAAATGAAACCTGCAACTCTTCCTGTAGTCCCATAGTCAATGGTTTCCTGAATATCTCTGGCATATTTCTCTCCATCTGACCCGAAAGCGCCTCTATATGGGTCTGGATTAAGAGCATGGTGCACTCCGGTCTGGACACATTGCAAATGAGTAAATGTCACTAATAAGCCATGAAATAAAATGAGGCATCTTTCAATATAGTATTTTAATTTCCTTACCTGGACAACATTAAATTTCCAGTTGGCTTGAGCAGTAGCACCCATTGTTGCAGCTGCATTCCCATGGTATCCATTCCTAAGTGAAATAATGTCATGGGAACCAGTGTAAAGCCGAGCAATCATCAGTGCAAGCTCATTTGCCTCCGTGCCAGAATTTGTGAAGAAAACAACCTGAAGGGAACAAGAGCAGCTTCACATGAGGCTCAGTCAAACAAACAAAATAATCTATGTGTATCGGACATACCCTACATTTTAAGCCATAAAATTCCAAGTACTTTCAGGTACAGAAATGCGTAATGTTTTACTAGGCTGACAGTACCTTCAGATCACCGGGCATTTTGGCCGCCAGAGCCTCAGCAAAGTCGGCAATTGCATGATTCAGATACAGAACTGTGGAGTGCTGTATCTTCTTTGCCTGGTTGACTATGGCTTCGATCACATCAGGATGGCAGTGCCCGCAACAAACGGTTGCAATGCCACCGAAAGCGTCCAGGTAGCGGCGGCCATCCTCATCGAACAAGTACTGCATCTTTCCATCGACTATGTTCAACTGCAATAATTGTTGAGTGAAACAATAATCAATTTTCAGTGCTGAAATCACACTTTGTCTTGCTGAAATCATCAAACTACGCTCTTTGTCCTGGTCAGACTAGCACATTGAATCCAACAGAAATTACTGAGAGAGATATTGAAGTAACAACTGCTAACTTTTTAACCCTGTTTTCACGAAAGAATTTTTTTCAAGAGTTCAAGGGGATCTGAAAGAGCTAGCTGACGAAAGAGTTACCTCTTCCATTTTTTTTCTTTGTGTCGTGTAAATTAGATATATCTTCACATAGAAAATATGTTTTACACGTGATATATGTGTTTCTCTGAGTATAGCATGTGAGCTCCAAGGTTGGTGGGTGAGCCGTGAGCATGGTAGGCACACAACTTTTGACACTATCTGCAGAAACCCCAACCCCATCTTGACAGTAATTTATTAACTTTGGCCATGCATGTGCAGTTGAAAAAGAGGAAGTTGTCCGTGATCACTCTCTTTATGAAATACTGGTGCTCCAGCTACAGATGTAAGAAGTACTGTAAGATTTCACAGACTTGCACAGGAGTTCGTTGTGCGAAGCTGTCAGTGATAGATACGGACACAACGTTTTTGTGCTTGACTCATCTGGTCCCAATAAAGCATAGCTACATTAGTACAGAGGTAGATCCAATGAAGTGCAGAACTCTGTTGCTACTACTAACAATCTTAGCTCTGTGAGACTGATTCCCTTTTTTGAGAATCTTTAGCACTGTGATTCCCAGATCCCACCAATCACCACGATTCGGGCAAGGAGTACCAAAAAAAGACCATCTTTTCTCACCACGAAACTACCAAGAGCGATCGGAACAAGAAGATCCCACCTAATTATGCGAACGCCGTTGATCATTTTAACTGAGACATGTCACATGTATTGTTCGTGTTGGGCGTTTTTGGAGTGGGGAATTAAAACCAGGTAGTAGTATCTAGAGTAATTCATAACAATTTCCCTCGAGGAGGATAGAAATGGAGATGGAAATCAAACTTCGTTTCTCTTTTGAAGCAATCCGGTGGTTCGTTCCCAAGAAAATGGAGGGTGGCAAGGGCGAGGGAGGGGGCACGTACGGGGCGGTCGTAGAAGTGGAAGAGCGAGGGGCTGAGGAACTGGGCGCGCTTCTGGGCGATCTCCGCCACCCGCGGCCCGTCGTAGGGCGGCGGCGTGTACGCGAACGGCGGCATCTTGGGGGCGCCGGCGCCATTCTCCGGCGCGGCGGCGACCGCGGCCGCGGAGAGGCTGGAATGCGCCCGGCCGGGGGCGAGGGCGGCCCGGAGGAGCCTCCGGGAGGAGGCGAGGCGCTGCATGTCTGGCTCTCGTTCTCTCTCTCTGCCTCACGACCGGTGCCTGCCTGCGGACTCGTTAATGGTGGCGATGGCCGTCGTCGCTCCGGCTATAAATAGACGGACGGCCCGGAGATTGATGGTGGGGGGGGGGTGTAAAATGACGAGCACGCCTTTTTTTTGAGGGAACGAGCACGCATTTCCCTTGCAACATATGAGTATTTAGAGCAACTCTAGCGGACCCCGCAAATATACGACCCGCAAAACGCGTTTGCAGGTTCACGAAAATCGCTTTTGTGGGTCAAAAACATATGCGGCCGAGCAGAATTCGTATCTAAACCTGTATAATTTGAAAAAAAATACTTTCACGGAAGAAATTGTACAAACATAGTTCATCACATACTACATTGTTCATTGCATACCAAATAGTTCATCACAAACTACAAGCATAGTTATACTATATAGTACGTTAAACTAGTACTAGGGGGTCGGATCTGATGGCGGCGAGGTCGCGGCAACTGAACGGCGCCGTGGAGGAGCCGAACGCTCAATCCTCCTCGCCGGAGCTGCAGAGATCGACGTACTTCTCCACCTGTTCCGCGCGGATGCGGCGCCACTCGTCCGCCTTCTCGTTGACGGCGACGTTGTCGGCGACCGCCTGCCGCCACTCGAGGGCTTCGAGCTCCTCGGCGTGGCACCGACGCTCCTTTTCCTCGCGCACGCTCCGCTCGGCGATGGCGGCGACGACGGCGTCGAACTCCGTGGCGTAGTCCTCGGGCCCGACGACTCCGCGGCGGCCGAGCGAAACAGGCTCCTCGGGCTCCTCCTTCATCGGCACGAAGGGGAACGGCGCCGGCGGCTCCGGCTCCTCCTCCTCGTCCGACCACTCCCTCTTCACGGGGAGGAAGCCCGCGGAGGAGGAGGATGAGGATCCGGCGTACGAAGAACGCGCGGAGGAGAACGACGCGCGCCGGCGGTCGTACTCCGCCGTCTCGTGGCGGTCGAAGCTCGCCGGCGGCGAAAGCCCGCGGTTGGTCCACTTCCACGCACCGCACTTCCTCGCGTCGTCGGACCGGACGCGGCGCGAGCGCTCTGGGTCCCTCTCACAGCCGGATCTGCTGCCGGAGCCACGTCCGGAACTCCACATTCGCCCCCACATGGCGGCTGGAGGCGGGGCGGAGGGTCGCCTGCGGCGAGAAATTGGGAGAGGAGAAAGGGGAATCGGGTGGCTCACGGCGGCGGGGGATAGGGTTTGGACCCGCAAAACGGTCGCGGAACCGCACTTATAGTGCTCGGGGCGTGCAGTTTGCGGGCTACGGCAAAAACATTTGCGGGCCGGGCGAGTATGCGGGCTCTGTTCTGGCAGCAAAATTGGCCCGAGCCTGCATACTCGCCAGAATTTTTGCGGGCCGGGCGTTTTGCGGGGTTTACTAGAGTTGCTCTTAGCTAGTGTGTTCAATAAGCCACCGAATAAATAATTTATTTATTTTTGTGAAAAGGAATATATCATATTATAAAAATTCGCCGGAAGTACAAAACATTTTAAACATAATAAAAATTACATTGAGACAAGACCATCGAACGACCACTACTGTCGTCAAACAAGCCGTCAACGTGTCGTTGTCGCTGCTCTCCTACTGAAGCCGGCTTGACCTTGTTGATAACAGCCGAGAAGGCTTCGCGCAGGTGCCTTTAAAAACCAGCGCCCTAGATCAGTAGTTATCATTGTTAGACCATTGCATAGATCTGAAGCACCTAACACCAAATCTAGCAATATGAGGAGAAACCCTAACCTCATCGTCCCAAAGAGACGGCATGAATCTAAGGAGCTCCATCGAATAAATAATGCATTTCAATGTTTAACTTTAAGCATCAATTTGATGAATAAAACATAGATTATGTGCCACCAATTATATCATGAATTCACACTCAAATAAAGTTTCCAATAATATAAGAAACCCCGAGTACTCTCCCTGAATTAAAATAAAAAGAGTAGGCCCAAAATTAAATCATGAAGGACAAGGACTTCACACAAACAAAGTTTCCAATAATATAAGAAATCCCGACTTAGCTCCCTGAAATAATAAAATAAAAAAGAGTAGGCCCAAGTTAAATCATGAAAACAATGTGTTGGGTTGGCGGACTGACCTCACATTTGATCTGCTCCATGCGCATGACAATTGGCTCTCTCATTTTATAAATATTTCTATGGTATTCTTGTTTTCCTTTTTGTTGGTGTCTAGGTGCCATCTTTTAGCAATTCACTATGTGGATATATAGTGGAGATGTTGCAGAAGCAGCATTGTGTGTCATGTTGATACATTAATTTTCCGAGAAAATATATAGACATTTCAACATTTTGCAGAAGAAAACTAGTACAAAATTTGTGTTTTTCTTCGGTGACAAAATAGAAGGAACAAGATCATCTAGTTAGTCTTTTTTTCTTCTTCTTTTGCTGCAAGATAATCGCCTCATCTCGTGGCTCATGAGTCAGTGCTTGGCTCGTAGTCCATTTCACCTACCATCACTTCCAGCTAGAGTCCCAGCCCTCAATAATAAACGCAAGAGACAAAAGGAGCGTGACATACTGACAGGCCAGGCGTCAAGATGAACGGACGGCGCTGCTTGCTTGGCTGCCGTACGTACGTGTCACAAGACAAGTTGCCCACGCCCCTGGTCGATCCATCCATGATTGAGCTATAAGAACTCACTCAGATGGTTAGGAGAGTGGTTCTATAACCTCATTGTGATGTCTCATGAAGACAAAATAATCTTTTAGTGGAAGATAACATTTCTGCCGATAGCAACGTATTTGTGCTGATTTCATCAATCATAAGCCCAGCTAGCTGCTGCAGAAGCCGAGGGTTCCAACCTTCTTTTCGAGAGGAAAGGTGCGTTCATAGGGATGAACATACATTTATGTTTGTGAGTGTCTGCGTTTAGACCGTGTTTCTTATAAAAACTCACTGCCCTCCTCGGCGCTGTGATTGAGACGCACCGTACGCCGTTGATAAAAGAACAAAATCATTAACTTGGTTAAATCAAGAGTCAGCGTCGTCGTCATTGCCATTAGTTTTGCTTTGCTTTCAGCGTGGCTTAGTTAGCTCAAGTGGATCGTCGTTTCCAGAAACATCGACCAATTGGTTGCTTATCACATATCATATCATATCACGGAGATGGGGCTATCGATCTGTCGGAGTCGACACCTTGCGTGTGGCCGGGGCGAGTTAAGCCTGACAGAGACGCACTTACGAACGGGATATGTGCTGCCATGTGGACTGTGCCCGATCGAGGTGGTTGGCGCTAGCTTCTAAAAGAGGTGTCGAGGCATACACTTCAATAATCACGGAAGAAAGAGAGGTACTATGCAGTTCAATAATCATCTGACATGATCCCAACTTGGACGCCGGACACGCTACTTCACTACCACTAAACCACTAGTGCTCCCGATCGATCGGCGCTAGCTAAGAGCATCTATAGCTCGACGCCCTATAGCGGTCTGATCTGCAGTGACAGAAACTCCTCCCTCTCTCATCGGTGCACCCAAATTTTAGTCTCACGCCGCTAAGCGAGGCGAACGTCGACCGGCTTAAATAGCCGCACCGGCATATGGCGGCGAGCTTCTCAGTTGTTGTGTACGTCTATCAATTCTTGCTGTGTGAACATGATAACTTGACACTGGATTGCATTTCATCAACTGATGATTGTTCATCAAGTGTCAAGTTCGTCTTATTCATGTACGTTGTTACCCCCTACAACAATGACATTAGACTTCTATTTTGTTCATCGATTTTTATTGAAACATTGTGATTCATAAAAATCAATACTGACATAAGCATTTTCCCTGTTAAGGATATAGACCTTGACTATGAATCTTCTATGTGATAAGCATAGAAGATTCATAGTGACATACTATCTTTTTAACAAAGAATGCAATAATATCAGAAGCGAAGCTTATCGCTTCTGAACGGCCCGGCTATTTAAGCCGGTTGACTAGCTCGTCATGCGGCGAGGTGGGACTATTATTATGGACGTGAAAATCTAAGATGAGCAATTTTGGTGTGTTTTGACAACCCAGATGGCCTAAGACAGACGAATGATCGTCGTGCATGGCCCTGCATGTAATAGATGTTTTAGAAATAAGGTATATGGATGCAAATAGTAAAAATTTGAAGCCCGTCCAGTCATTGTCCGTGGGTGTACCCACGCGAGTCTTCGGTCGTTTGAGGATCTAAATTTGCAACCTTCAATTATAGATGCTCTAACGTATGGATATTTTTGCCGTGAATTTATTAGGGCATGCGGATGTTGACACGCGATCGTCAACAAACACAACTTCTCTTCGATCGGTGCCCTTCTCCTAGCTAGGAGCTAGCTAGACCAGTTTGGCCTCTTGCCTACTCCTCGGATATATGTTGCGATAAGGGTTTTTTTTTTTTTTTGCTTTTGCTCTCGATGGGTGGCTCCAACTCTTGTTCGGTTATCAGCTAGCGCTTGGTTTGGCCAAGGTGGGTGGGGGCGAGCTGATCGATCGGCATGGCCAAGTGGTGCTGCGTCACTCTCCTCATCTGATCCAAATGCTGTGCTTGCTTGTCATGGTAGCCAGCCACCGGAACAACCATGATTGGCATCCAACGGAAGAGTTGCTTGTCATGATGCTAGTAAGTGTGAGTATTATATGCATGCGGGTCCTGCAAAGCAGGAAGAAACTCCGGGCCACTAGCCCATCGTGCCAAGTGTCCATAGATCTTCATGCCAGTTAGAGCCGTGTGAGATGAAAAGTCTCATGCGCGATTTTTGCTCAAATTCGTCTCCGGTTGCAGTGTATGGGGATTCAAGTTTGTGTTTGTTTTTCTTGAAACTTCGCCGGCCGGAGAGCTCACGCTTGGCTTTCTCCAGAGCATGTCATGGTGGATTTGGGCAGAGCAAATTTCAATGTTCATGTCAATTCCACTAGTACATTCTCATTCTTGATTGCTTCAGTCCATGCCTTTTTCTTTCCGGGTGAGTACATGCCTTCTGCTTGCTGACAAGAGGGATTGGTGAAATGTGACAATCATCCAAACCATGAACAACATACTATATGTACTCAAGAAAACTCCAAATTAATCTCAGTTTCTAGTTATTTCTTATACATGAAGTATTTAAATCCGACATCTAAAATATACAACACGAAAATTCCCCTCTTTCTAGAACCCCCTTCCAAAATATATTTACCACGTGATTCTTATAGACCCCACGTCCCAAAATAACTTCCTTTTGTATTATATTTCCACAAAAATCTAGGAAGATTCTCGCACATTTTTTATGTTTCTAGTAGCCATTGAGATATGCATTCCTTGTTTCTTAACGCTACTCCCTCCGTCCATGAATAAGTGTATTTCTAGCCTTTGTCCTAAGTCAAAATTTTAAAATTTTGACCAACTATATACAAAAGAGTAGTAACATATATGATATAAAATTGATATATTATGAAAGTACAATTCAAAACGAATCTAGTGATACTAATTTAGTGTCATAAATGATGTTACTTTTCCCTATAAAATTGGTCAAAGTTTTAAAACTTTGACTTAAGACAAAAGCTAGAAGTACACTTATTCATGGACGGAGGGAGTATGTTCTTAAAAAATATATAATTGGAGCATGGCCGCAATTGTACTCGATTTTTGACCGCCTGCTATGCGCTTGCTCTTCTCTTTATGGTACATACGCCTTACGAGTAATTTCCTTTCTGATTACACCATGTCCCACAACAAGGCCCCGCTCCAACCTTGTATCACGTACCAACTCAGGAGCGCTATCTCTTTTCTTCCTTCTAAATTTTCTGTATTGCTCCTCCTGTCAATCACCTAGTTTCAACCTTCTCCACTCCTACTCATTGATTCATTTTGCATCATCAATTCAATTCTTACACTCATTTATTTACTTTGGGGATATTTTATTTGGATATCATGTTCTATAGTAGAATTATACTAGAAATCTGGAAACTGATGAGGATGCGGAAAAAAAATGATTTATGGATTTACAGAAAGATGAGAAAATTCATGCAAAGTTATTTGAGCCAAAATAAAGCCACATCCATGAGGGATGCCTAAAGAGCTAGTGCACCCAACCCTTTGGGTGTGTAGTCCCTTGCTGGCCCCCTTAGTTCACACCTTTTAACACGAAGATGGTCTCCTCGAGAAGCCCTACCATATTTGTTCACATATTTGTCCATGGTGACGGTGTGGAGGAACTTCTTGCTCTTGTAGAGCTTAATTTGCCGGACATGCCATCTTTGTTGGGAGCACCTCCATTCTCACCATCTTCACCAATAACACCATCTCCATCCTCAAATCGCCCCAAAATGTTTGGACCACACCGTCCAAACGTTTTTGCCATCCAACGACGGTCACCAAAATAGTCGGGACCGGTTCGGACGTCCAAATTCCACAAACTAGAACCAAATTGGGGTGGGGGGGGGGGGGAGGTTTGGGGGAGTCCGGATGTCTGCCACATCAGACCCCGTCATCACCGGCCCACCCAAAACCCCCACCCGGAGCCCTTTTGGCCCCACTCGGCCCCGGTGCCCAGTATCCACTCCCTCGGAGACCAACGATGCTGATGTACCATCCCGGACGCCGCCTAGGCCTTGCCAGACTTTTGTCGCTCCACCCATATGCCCACCCACCCTGGCCTACACTATCGTTCGACTCTGGATCCTGCCGATACCCAGGTATCACCTGCCCATGGTGACGTCGTCCATGGTGGACGTCACACGCTACAAGTATTTGGCCAAATGGCATAGCGGAATATTTTAACGTTGTCGTTGTTGACTTTGAAGGAAATACGATGACTGTCTACTTGATAAAGAGGATGAATTGTTGTGTGAGGCATGGTTGGCCAGAAGAGTGGAGTTTCAAGGCATGAAGCAAAAGGGCACGACATTTTGGCAAAGTGTGCATGTTTAGTTCAATGAGCAAAAGCATCGCCCGCCCTACAACATGGAAGTGATCCATGGTTTCAATGCAAAGTCACTACTTCATCAATGGTATGTTACTCAAAAGGCCGTCAACAAGTATTGCGGTGCGTATACACAAGTGCTTAGAATGTCACTCGAAGAGCTCATAGTTTTGTTTCATGTTGCTCTACGTGTTTGGTCATTTCGTCACACCTTTGTCTAACACGGATGCCTGGGCGCGTCGTACCATTGAAGAAGGGCAAGCCCTTCGCATAGATACATTGTTGGATGAAGCTCAATGTGCATAGCAACTAGAGTAACATATGCCCATGAAGAAGTTCAAGCTCGAGGAGAGGAAGCTTGAGATGAAGGCCACTTTCAAGGAGTGAAAAACTTGAGGTCTTTGGCATGGGCATCCGGTTCTCTTTTTTTTTGGAATTGGTGAGTTTGAAGATTTTGTTGGACATTTGATGCTTTCAAATTTAAATGCATGGTTGAATTGTTGTTGATCTAGACACATTTGTGAAAGTAAGAGGCTGAATTAGTTATCGGCATTTGGTTTATTTTTTTACTTTTGTTGAAAGGTGGACATGTTGGATGACCTCCTTTCATATCGTTATCTGTAGACACATGTGAACGACTGAACGTGTCTGCGGACATTTGATTCCGCAATTTCCGTGATCCCCGTTGGAGTTGCTCCAAGTCACATACCAGTGTTGTAAAAGTGTAAAATGCATTCAACCTGGTCGTGCAGTTCACCTCGTTTTAAGTACATCGAAATGTTAGAAAACAGATAATCAAAGCACACTGGCAAGCCGATCTGGCCCGATTTCTCCTTTGTGCTGGGAGGTTCCGTGGGACGCACATGCGTGCCGATCTGGCCCATGCATGCACTCGGACCACTGTCGGATTAGCTGAGGTCATGCATGACTCACTCGCGCAAAGGAATCTCTCCATCGGCATTGCTGACTCGTTCGTACATTGGACTGTACTCGCATAGTTGATTGGACTGTACAGAATTTCAGCTGAAACCGAACCACGCAATCTGTACAGTATACAGCTACAAAATATTCACTGTATAGTAACAACTCGGCTGGGCCTAGCTCCGCGCATGTAGGGAGATATGTGCGGTTTTATTTGTGCTTTCTTTCACAGATTCAGTTTTTCAAAACAATCTATCTCTTGAATAATGCGTTCAAATTACAAATCATTTTCATCGCTGTGTTCGCCACATCAAGAATTTCAAAACAAGATTCGATGTTGATAAGTTTTGACAAACCTTTTTCCGAGGTGAAATATGTGCTTCAAAACTATACTAACTTGTGCTCCCACATGATGAAGCACAACTATTCTTATCCAAAGTGAACTAACTGTGCTTCTTTGGGCAAGCACAATTGTGCCTTCATGCAAAAAAACACAAATGTGCTTCACACAGTAACACAATGAACATATGAAAATTGAAAAACAAAAAAAATCATGAAAACAGAGAAAAAAACGCCACGGGAGGAAACCGCCCAACGCAAAATACGGGGCATCCGGGGGAGGCAACTAGTTAACGAGTGTTCTTTCGGGAGCCTCGCAACGATCAGTGCCACTTGGCGCGCTCTCAGTCATTCGCCATGTGTCGCGCTCTGGGCGCTCCCTCCGAATTTTATTTTTTTATTTTTCCGCACATGTTTTCGGTTTTTAAACTTTTTTTTGATGTTTTGGTTTTTCACCGGTCTTCCTTTGCTTTTCAATAAAAAAATTAATTTTTTTACGTGAAAAAACATGTTTTCTTTTTTTTCCTTTCACGAGAGTCACGGTTTTACTTTCGTGAGAGTCATGGCCGTGCCTCTCGGAAACGGAAAAAAACGTGTTTTCTGTTTTTTTCCTCTCACGAGAGTCACGGTTTTGCTTCCATGAAAGGTATGAGTATGCTTTCGTGAGATTCACGGCCGTGCCTCTCAGAAACGGAAAAAATATGTTTTCTATTTTTTTCGTGCGAGTCACGGTTTTGCTTCTGCGAGAGGCACGGCTGTGCTTTCGCGAGAGTCATGACCCTGGCTCTCGGAAACCGAAAAAACGTGTTTTCTGTTGTTTGTTTATTTCGTGAGAGTCACGGTTTTGCATCCGTGCCTCTCGGAAGGAAAAAAAATGTGTTTGTTGTTTTTGTCCTTTCACGAGAGTCACGATTTTGCTTTCGCGAGAGGCATGGTTGTGCTTTCGCGAGAGTCACGGCCGTGTCTCCTCGGAAGCGGAAAAAATACGTGTTTCCTTTTTCTCCTTCCGCGAGTGTCATGGTTTTGCTTCCGCGAAAGGCACGGTTGTGATTTCGTGAGAGGCACGGGCGTGCCTCTTTCGAAAAAGGAAAAAACCCGTGCTCCCGATTTGGTTTTTTCGTCCCTTTTTATGTGAAAAAAAGTTCGTCAAAACCTATCATCATGGGATATAATTTTGAAGATCTCGACGCGAGGAATCCAACAGTGAAAGCGGTTCGAGATTTGAACGCACGGTTTGAAAGATATGTTTTGAATAAACAGATCTACGAAAAAAGGGAAAAACTCTCAGGTTGCCACAAGTGGCGCGTTGTATGTGCGCCACTTGTCGCAACTAGGGGAGTTGGAGTGATATTTGCAACGAGTACTCCCTTCGTCCCATAAGGCTGGTCATAGTGGTGGTAACTTAGGTAGTAACTTAACACACCCCAGGCAATTTTGCTTATGTGGCAAGTATTTAATGAGAAAAGAGATGTTTAGAGTAACATAATATGTTACTGTAACATAGCGCTTCCCGAGGTAAAATGAGTCTATAGGCTAATAAATGAAGCCATCTATGACAACACTCTTATGATACTTTGCACTATGAAGATAGTAATTTAGACTAATGTCATATGCATAACATTAGTATAAGTTACTCCCCACTATGACCAACCTAAGGCTAGTCATAGTGGGAGTAACTTAGCTAATAACATAGCGCACTCCAAGAAATTTTTACTTATGTGACAAGTTTTAATTTTTGAGTTAAGTGGCAAGTATTTAATGAAAGGTAGTAACATAATATGATACTGTAACATAGCGCTTCCCAAAATAAGATGAGTATACAAACTAATAAGTAAAGTCATTTATGACATTACTATCATGTTACTTTGCATTATAAAGATAGTAATTTAGACTAGTATCATATGCATGACATTAGTCTAAATTATTTCTCATTATGATCAGCCTAATATAAAAACGTTTTTCTAGAAAATGTTTTTATATTATGAAACAGAGAAAGTACTTCTTAATTAGTGATTTCGGAAGACGAACGGCGCTTTTCAATTAATTCCTCCCGACAACCACTTGTTTTTCTAGGGGGGGGCATGATTATGCCTCGCTTGCTGCGAGACGATAACTGCTTTCGCCTCAACAACCTCCTAAATAGGCAGGCCATCAATCACTCGCACGATAGCCTCTGTTAGCACTACCTTGCTAGCGGTTGCATAGGTCCATTTTTGAACATTTTTTCTTCTGTATTACTTTTGGTTAACTTTAAAAAAATATTTTACATAAAGTTATAAAAAATTCGTAGAACATTAAAAAATGTTCGTGAGGTAGAAATATTTTCTCATGGAACTTTCAATTTTTTTACGATTCAAATGAAAATGTTGTTCCCACTCAAAACAATGTCCAGGACACTGGAAAAATCTTCATGTGTTTCACAAAAAATGTTCATGAATTTTACAAAATTATTTATACAATTCCAAAAAAACCATGTATTTATTTTGCAAAGTTACATAATTGTGACGGTAAAAAATGTTCATGTATTTCATGAAAGATGTTCCTGACATTTTCAAAAAAAAAGTATACATTCAAAAACAATGTATGCCTATTTTTCAAAAAATGTTTCATACCGTTCAAAGATATTTTTATGACATTGAAAAACTAACACTTAGCAAATATTTTGTTCATTTTAAAAATAATGTTTATGGCACTTATGAAAAATGTTCACATGTTCAACCTGAACTAATTATTTTTGCAAGTTGTATCTGAAAAAATCAAAAGTATTCAAAAAATAATAAACGTGTATAAGACAAATGTTCTATGTTAACAATGTTAATATATACTATTCCAAAAAGTGTTTAAACATTTATTTGAAAAAATGTTCAGCATGCATTTAAAAAAAGTTCAGCGTGTATAAAAATTGTTCCAAATGTATAAGAAATATCTATAATATCCATTAAGAAACTTTAACATGTCCTTAAGAACAAAAAAAATAAAAGCCAAGACAGCCAAAGAAAACAGATGAAATCCTACACACAGAAACAAAAGAAGAACAAAACCACGCGAAAGATTCTAATTGCACATAGAAACTTCACAAAACCACTAGAGGTGAGACATTAGCTACAACGCTAGAGGTGAGACATTAGGTGGTCTCGCAATAGGTCAGACATATGCTTTGCATGTCAAGAGTACCTCTTCAGGGGTGACCCTGTTTGACGCATTTTGAGTAATAGGCGGCGGCAATCATATTTGCGTAGCTCTAGTGGCCCATCCCATATAGCGACACATTGTATTGAGTGAGCGCTGGCTTCTTTTTTTTTCTAGAAAAGATAAAAATATTAATTTCTCAAATTGAACATGTTATTTTGAGATCATATTTTGAAAATTTTGGGAACATGTTATAGAAAACTGTTAATTCTTTCAAATGTGATCCTTTTTTAAGAAAGAAAATATATTTTTAAAGTATGGGGACAATTTTTAGCATGAACATTTATAAAAAAATTATGATTTTTTAAGCGTGAACATTTGATATTGAAAATTTTATTTGCATACACAATTTGTTTTGAGTTTCCAAAAACATGAACATTTGAAAAGATTTTGGTTACTGTTTTTTATCTGGCGAATATTTTAAGCACAAACATTTTCAGGATTTTTTCATGATAACACGAATATTTTTCAAATTTCATGTTTCTAAAACACGATTTTTTGAAAAAATAATTTTTTTGAAATAATGAAAATTGTATATGTTCGATTTTTTCTATTATTCAAATATTCTGAACAAACGAAAAAATGCAAAAAGAACACAAAAAATAGAGAAAATCATTAACATAACCTTCTAGAAGGTATCCAAAAGCGGTAATAGATTGTACTCACCTTCAATGTGCTAGCTAATGGGTCGGCCCACCCTAGTGCTAGCGGAATGCATTAGAGGATTGTCCCCACTTCTGTGCGTTAGGTTTGCGAACGAGAGCAACTAATTGAGGAGCGTTCGTTCAGAGGTCACTTGGCGTGTTCTCACCCGCCGTCACATGTCACACTCCTTTCAGACATTGTGTTTTTGTATTTTCTGCACACGTTTTCGGCTTTGAGATGGGTTTTTTTTTTGCTTTTCTGTTATTCGCCGGTCTTTCTTAACTTTTCGACGAAAAATATTTAGGGAAAATGTTTTTGACGAAAAAACGCATTTTTTTGCTTCTGTGAGATGCATGATTTTGCTTCCGCGATAGACATGGTCGTGCCTCTCGGAAACGGAAAAATATGTTTTTTTTTTGCTTCCACGGGATGTACGGTTTTGCTTCCGCGACGTGCCTCTCAGTACGCATTTTTTCATATTTGTTTCCCTTCAGTGAGAAGCATGGTTTTACTTCCACGAGAGGCACGAATTTGTTTTCGTGAGAGGCCGTGCCATTCGAAAACGAAAAAAGCGTGTTTTCTCTTCCACAAGAGGCACGGTTTTGCTTCTGTGAGAAGCATGGCCGTTCCTTTTGAAAACAGAAAAAAAACATGTTTTCTTTTTTTCCTTTCGCAAGATGTATGGTTTTGCTTCCGCAAGAGGCATAGATTAGCTTTGCGAGAGGCCCTGTCGTGCCTCTCGGAAAGGGAAAAAACAACATGCTCCCGGTGTGTTTTTTCCGTCCGAGTTTGTTGAATAACAAAGTTCATCAAAACCTATCATCATGGGATCTAGTTTTGAAGATCTCGACGCGAGGAATCGAACGGTGAAAACGGTTTGAGATTTGGATGCATTGTTTGAGAAATAAAACATTTTAAATAAACGGATCTATGAAAAAAGGGAAAAACTCCCATAGTGCGACAAGTAGCGCACATGTAACGCGCCACTTGTCGCAACCCGAGAAAGTGAAAGTGATCTTTGGAAGAAAGTATTAGAGCATCTCGACTCGTTCGCCCCTAGCGCGTAGGCCGGCGCTATTTCGAACGCCCGCCCGACGCCTTTTAGGTCCTGGGGACGATTTAGCTCACAGCCACGCCCCCAGGGGCTGGCCCCCAAGCCGCGGAAAATCCAAACTTGATCATTGCCGCTCCCAAAAAACGCCACAAGTCCGGCGATCAGCTGCCCAGTTCGGCGATCACCTTGCCACAGTTCGGCAATCAAATAAAAAGTTCGGCGTACAAAAAAAGGAAGGACGCGTGGGCAACGCATCAAACGGCTGGGTCGGCCTTGGGCGTCAGCAGAGTCGGCGTGCGCGGGCTTGGCGGCGTCGAAGCTGCTTCTGTGCTGGGCAGCGTCGGTGCGGCTTCGGTGCTGCTGGGCGTCGTGGAGGCATCGTCGTCCGGGTTTGGCGGCGGCGTCGGCGTGGGCGTGGGAGTTGGCGGCGCCGTCCACGACAGTTGGTTCAGGATGAGGCCGCGCTCCGCCAGGTACCACGCCTTGAGCTGCTCGTCGTTGCTCTAGAGCATGTCCACCCCGCCGATCAGGAAAGCCAGGTCGGTGTTCCTCTTCTTCACGGCGACGTTGGTCCGGAGTAGGTCGAGCTTGACGGCGTTGTTCGTCATCAACGTCGACCACCGCACCTCAATCTTATCTTCACGCAGGGCTGCCCGGGGCCTTTGTGTCGGCGAGGCAATGCTCAATGGACTCTTGCACTCGCGCGGTAGCCGCGTCAGCGTGCTTCCCCTTCTTGCCCCCTTTGTTGCCTTTGGGGCGCCTGTCGCCCGCGTCCGGCGTCGGCGCGTCCGGCTTGTACGTCTCCTTAGCCTTGGTGAGGGTGCGCCGGACATCCGCCCACTTCTCGCACTTCTCGATCCACTTGAAGACGTGGAGGTACTTGAAGTCTTGGTCGCTGCTGTCCTGGCGATATATGACGAACATCCGCAGCAGCTGCGCCGAGGAACAAACAATTGGCGGGCGCGCACGGCGAAAATAAGTGGGAGACCGGCGTGCCATACCTAATCCTCCATGCTAGCGCCGCTCTCCGGGCGAGCCATGATCTCCTCGACGATCTCGTGCCATTTTTTGCACGCCGTCTGGATGAGCCCCCAATGGTTTGCCATCGCCTTCGACCCACGCTGCATGTGGACGCCTTTGAAGTAGGGGTCGACGAGCTTGCGCTCGCCGAACTCAGCCTTGATGCGCTCCCAATACGTGTCGATGCTCTGGTTCGTGTCGGTGATCGGGTCGAGGCTGACGACTTTCCACGCTTCGGCGAGACACTCCTGCTCCTTGGACGTCCACTTGATGCGCGGCTCGCCGATCCTGGCTGCCCCCTTCTGTTGGGGAACACAGTATTTAAAAAATTTACCTATGAGCATGCAAGATCTATTTAGGAGATGCACAACAACGAGAGGGGAGAGTGTGTCCACATACCCTCGTAGACTGAAAAGCGGAAGCGTTTAGTAACGTGGTTGATGTAGTCGAACATCTTCACGATCCAACCGATCCAAGTACTGAACATATGGCACCTCAGTATTCTGCACACATTCAACACGATGACGTCCCTCGAGCTCTTGATCCAGTTGAGGACGAGGGAGAGTTCCGTCAGCACGACGGCGTGGTGACGGTGATGATGGAGTTACCGGCGCAGGGCTTCGCCTAAGCACTACGGCGATATGACCGAGGTGGTAAACTGTGGATGGAGGCATCGCACACGACTAAAAGATTATTTGTTCTGCTTTGGGGTGCCCCCTGCCCATATATATAAAGGAGGGGTGAGGAGGAGGCTGGCCTAAGGGGGCGCGCGCCATAGGGGAGTCCAACCAGGATTCCCAATCCTAGATGGAGTCCCCTTTCTTTTCCAGGAGGGAGACAGAGGGAAGGAGGAAGAGAGGGAGAAGGAAAGAGGGGTGCGCCGCCCCTCCTAGTCCAATTCGGACCAGCCATGGGGTGGGCGGGCACCCCTTGCGGCCCTTCTCTCCTTTCCACTAAAGCCCATTAAGGCCCACTACTTCCTTGGGGGGTTCTGGTAACCTCCCGATACTCCGAAAAATACCCGAAACACTGCGGAACCATTCCAGTGTCCGAATGTAACTTTTCAATATATCGATCTTTACCTCTCGACCATTTCGAGACTCCTCGTCATGTCCGTGATCTCATCCGGGACTCCGAACAACCTTCGGTCATCAATCACATAACTCATAATACAAATCGTTATCAAACGTTAAGCGTGCGGACCCTACGGGTTCGAGAACTATGTAGACATGACCGACACACATCTCCGGTCAATAACCAATAGCGGAACCTGGATGCTCATATTGGTTTTTACATATTCTACGAAGATATTTATCGGTCAAACCGCATAACAACATACGTTATTCCCTTTGTCATCGGTATGTTACTTGCCCGAGATTCGATCGACGGTATCTTCATACCTAGTTCAATCTCGTTACCAGCAAGTCTCTTTACTTGTTTTATAATGCATCATCCCGTAACTAACTCATTAGTTACATTGCTTGCAAGGCTCATAGTGATGTGCATTTTTGAGAGGGCCTAGAGATACCTCTCCGATATACGGAGTGACAAATTCTAATCTTGATCTATGCCAACTCAACAAACACCATCGAAGACACTTGTAGAGCATCTTTATAATCACTTAGTTACGTTGTGGAATTTGATAGCACACAAGGTGTTTCTCCGGTATTCGGGAGTTGCATAATCTCATAGTGAGGGGAACATGTATAAGTCATGAAGAAAGCAATAGCAATAAAACTAAACGATCATTATGCTAAGCTAACGGATGGGTCTTGTCCATCACATCATTCTCTAATGATGTGATCCCCTTCATCAAATGACAACACATGTCTATGGTCAGATAATTTAACCATCTTTGATTAACGAGCTAGTCAAGTAGAGGCATACTAGGGACACTCTGTTTGTCTATGTATTCACACATGTACTAAGTTTCCGATTAATACAATTCTAGCATGAATAATAAACATTTATCATGATATAAGGAAATATAAATAACAACTTTATTATTGCGTCTAGGGCATATTTCCTTCACCTTCTTCTTCTTCTTCCGTCTTCTCACCGGAGCAGACGCCGGCTCCTCCTCCTCTGGCTCCTCCTCACCGTCCATGTCGTCATTGAGGTCCATTGTGTCGTCCTGGGCAGTGAACCCGGGGGATGCGGCGGCGGCTGCCGAGCCGGCCGTGATGATGTCGTCCATGTCGGCTTCGGTCGCGTCGGTGTCGCCGAGACGCGAAGTGGAGGCTTGTGAGAAGGGCGGCGCGCCAAGGTGGAGAGGGGGTGTCGGGGAGGACGCGTAGGCCGGCGGTGAGTAGGTGTACGGAGGGTACTGCACGCCGGCGAAGGCGGATGAGGGCGTGCGCTGGGCCGGGTGGCCATGGGGAAGGTGATGTTGGGGTTGAACCCGCCGTGCGCGTCACCGTCGGCGTAGCCCGGCAACGGCGTGCAACCCCAGGGTTGCGGTGATGACGAGAAGCCGGTCGGAGAACCGGCACTTTGCTGGCTCCAAGGCGCGTAGTGGCCGCCGGGTGGATTCATCATCCCCGCGCGAGCCGTCTTGGCTTGTTCGGTCGAGCGCTCCGCCTGCTCGGTCGCCGCCGCAGCCGCGATCGCCGCGCTGTCCCGGGCCTTCTTGGCGTTGGCCCTGTTCCGCCGGTCGGTGGCCACAGCCTCCCGGCGCTGAACTTTCGCCCTCCAGTCGGCGTTGGACATGCCCGGGGGCTTGGACGGCGGCACTCTCGGCTTCCTCTACTTCGGCCGGGCCACGGTGACAGTCGCATCCGTCGCGGCGCGGGGGACCACATACTTCTTCGACGGCATGACGACCGGCTGGGCAGGGAGGAGGAGAATGAGAGGGAAGCCAAGGGGGAAAGCGGGAAGAAACGGTGGAAAAAGGCCCTCCTCTCGTCGATGGAGCAGCCCCACGCCCCTTTTCGCTTGTGCCGGCGCCCCAGGCGTCCCCCAGCGCGCCGGGTTCGGCTCGGGTGCGCCGACTGTTATTTCGATCCAAACCGGTGCTAAACGAGACTATGGGGGGAGCGACTGGGCCGATTTTCGCCCACCGACGCTAAAAAATCGCCTGAGGGAGGGGTTGTTGGGGGCACGGCTGAAGATGCTCTTACTCAATTAATGATTGCGAATTGGAAAAACCTATACACGCACGCCGCATCAAGCTGTGGAGCAATCACACAGGGTTCGCGAGTGAGTGATGACCTGAGCCGGGCCCTGTTGAGCGCTTTATCCATCCCTATTTCAAGAACCGTCTACGAGGTTCCTAGCTCGTTCTATCTGGTTTTGAAAACCTTCTAGGAGGTTTCTGAACCGGTTTTTTCAGTCTCTATTTCTTTTTATTCTTTTTATTTTTTTGGTTATTTTTTTTACCTTTTTCTATTTCTATTTATTTTTCTTTCCTGTTTCATTTTCGTTTTTTTATTTTTCAAAAAATCTTCGTGTCTTTGAAAATTGTTTGCAATTCTAAAAAATGTTCGTGTTTTAAAATTTTATTCAGGAGTTTAAAAAAATTGTGTTTCCAAAACTGATCAGGTTTTCAAATTTGTTTGGGAGTTTCGAAAAATGTTTCCTTTCCAAAAATAATTCCTGTTTTCAAAATTGTTTGCAATTTTTCAAAAAATATTTCTGTATTCAAATGTGTTCGGGAGTTTCAAAAAATGTTCCTGTTTTTTCAAAAAAACGTTTGCATTTCCATTTTTTCATATTTTCAAAATTGTTAGAAAATTTTCAAAAAATGTTCCTCTTTTCAAATTTGTTCGGGACTTTCAAAAAATGTTTCTCTTTTTCAAAAATTGTTCACATTTTAAAATTTTGTGAAGAGTTTCAAAAAATGTTCACATATTCATAAAAAAAGTTTGTACTTGAAAACTAATTGTTCACATTCTTAGAAAATGTTTGTGTGAAAATTGTTCACATTTCATTAAACATTCATTTTACAAAAAAATGGTTTTATATAAACTTAAACAATTTTTGAAAATCATGAACATTTTTTCAAAAAAGTGAAAAAATTCTGAAGTTTTTGAACAATTTTTTATAAAATACAAACAATTTATGAAAACATGATCATTTTCTGAAATTTGCAAAAAAAATTGGAAACACGGATATTTTTTGAATTTGTGAACAAATTTCAAGTTTGAGAGTATAATTTGAAATTAAAAAAAATCAGAAACAGGAAAAGAAAAAAAGAAAAAAAGAAAAAAGAAATGTTTGGATCTGTGTTGTTATCCTTCTTATAGGCTTGCGCTGCCATGTAATCGCTACCTCTCATTATCTACGTTGGCTAGCACGGAAAGATTGTTTGACAGTCTGCCACAGTAAGCGAGCTCCCGGCGAACTGGCACTTGCGTGATTGATCCTTGATAATGCTCCATTTTTGGCCAATTTATAGCCGCTACAGTGGTCGATCTCTGGCACATCCGCTCGCTTAGCGCGTTCGCTAGTGGGCCGGCTCGCGTTTTTCTGACAGTTTGCCGCAGTAAACAGTAGATAGGAGCTCCAGGCGAACTGGCACTTGCAAGAGCGCTTGCTCGCATGCCATCGGGCCGCGGTCTATTAAGCTTTGCTCACTCAGCATTTTAAGAAAGGTTTGCTCACTGAGTCGTGCACGTCGCTCGTTTTGAGAAGGAAAACAATATCTAGCTATTTATAGATTTTTTAAAGAATCCTAGAAAGAAAAGCATGAATTCCAAAAACATCAATATAAATAATTTTAAAAGTTCACAAATTTGAAAAAAAGTTGATGAATTTGAAAAAGTTCACGGATTTTGAAAACATGTCTGTGAACTTGAGAAATGTTCTTGTACTTTGGAAAGTTCACAAATTTGAAAAAAATGTATGAATTTGAAAATTATTCGTGGGTTTAAAAAAATCTATATGAATTTGAAAAGGAAAAGTGCATATATGGGTCGAGTCTTTCGTGTGGGTCTTGCGCGTCAGTCTGACGTGGCTGACGCGTGTGGGCATCCCTATATCCGCCCCACATATGGGCCGGCTATGAGGGGTGTCAGACAACCTAGACATATGACCTTGGTTTGGGGGTCCCGGTTGGGTGGCGTTTCTCAGCCTGGGCGATGTTCCGGCAGCCAACCGGATATCTGTGTGTGTGTGTGGGGGGGGGGGGGGTGCGACCCATTGAAAACGAACATACAAGAGGGGGTGTGCACCTTCTAAAGTTGTATCTAAACTCATTGGTGCTACCCTAGCATCGTGGGACATGCAGAGAGTCGACGAGGTGGTCATGCCAATGGATGCCCGAGTGGTCCTTGGGATTCCCCTATGTACCACGAACAAGGCAGACTTCTGGAGTTGGATTCATGAGACTAATGGAAATTTCTAGGTAAAAGGGGCCTATCAGATGCTAGTGTCGACACACAACAGGAGGGAGGTGTGGTTGGAGGAGCAAGTTGGAAACTCCAACACGACCTTGGAAGGGGGTTCATGGAAGAAATCGTGCCAAACTCAGGTGCCGATGAAGGTGAGAATGTTCCTCTGAAGATTATCAAAGCACTGTATACCAACAAATGATGTGAGGCCGGGCACACATGCATATGGCTACATCCAATGCATGTGGTTTTTGTGGATCACCAGCTCTTGGAGACATTCTCTAGTAGAAGTGCAGGATGGCGAGATGCACGTGGGCATTGGTTGATAACGAGCTAGCTCAATCAATCATATCAAATACCGAACCAAATGCAAAACATTGGCTTTTCTCACAGATGGAATCACCATCACATGTACTTTTTGTGAAACTCACAATCACTCTATGGGTGATATGGTCTGCGTGTCGGAAGGCCATCCATGAAGGCATTTTCCAGAGTCCACAAGCCACATTGGGTTTTATTAACATGTTTATTGATGAGCTAGAGATGATCAAGGTGGCACCGACCATGACATCCCATGGACAACCAGTAATGCAATCGACCTCCGACCAGCGCCCAAAAGCCCCTCCGATGAACTATGCGAAGATTCACGTGGACGCCGGGGTGCGCACAGGAGTGGGCAGATCGGCCGCCGCCATATGCAAAGATCGAGACGGATTTTTTCTAGGCAGTTGTTCACTGGTCATTGGAGACGTGGGCGACCCTTCCTTCTTGGAGGCTATGCATGCAGAGGGCTCTGGCATTGACACAAGACCTTCATCTCTATTGTATCGTGATTGCTTCTAGCGCCAAACAGGTGATACAAGATATTCAGAGTGGGAGTCACGGAAGAAACGGCGCCATTATTAGCGAGATCAAGTTGCAGGCGTCTTTTTTAGTTTGGCTTGGTCGATCCCATGACCCGAACACTATCCGATATTATGTGGTTTTTGCCGAATAAAGTTTGTCACACCCCTAAAAAAATCTTTCAAAGTTGTATAAAATCAGAGACACTTATTTTGAAACAAAGGGATTATTATTTTATTTCCTAACATTTGCTAGCATACATGTACTATCGTGCAAAGAAAGCAGAACCGTGCTGCGTTCACTCGTGGATGCGGCAAAGAGATCGATCGAGCATGAAAAGCTGGCGTGCACCGGCATGCGGCAGCTGGGCACTGACGAACACCGACTGTCACCGAAATGGCAAAGTTGAGCACTTAGCTTGGTTCCCTAATTATACAACCTTCTAGTCCCTACTCGACGTCTCAGACACCGTTTCTGTCTCAAGCTATATATGCACACATATAATACATACACTCCGACCCTCACTGACCACTTCGGTCACTAATCCACTTACTCCTGCTCACTGGTAATGAACTAACGGCATCGGCTATAAGCCTATAAGCCGACGTGCGTCCTACGCGGACTTTTGAATGCCGATCGAGCTGCTTGCTCGGCCCACAAAGGTTGGACTTCCACTCTGGATGGACTAATGGCTCCACAAGTGCAAGTGCTCGGTCGGTTTAATTATCTATACCATCCAGCCGGCCGAGTGAACCAGATAATCGTAAAGCGAATGGAAGTGGATCAAGTTGGTAAAGTGCTAATGGCCTTGCGTGGTGTATGCAATGCAAGGTGCGTCTGCTGTGTTCCTCTGCCTGCGTGAAGCTGCATGAAGATCCTTTGCATGGTTGGTCTCTTTTTTCTTTGACACGTGTCCAGGAAACTTTGCGGAAAAAAATGCCTCAATAGAAAATATTACAAGTAAATTCCTTGGGGTCCCTGCAAACAACCAAATCTAAAATCGCCATCCATTGCCAGTGTCGCAGAGATGCATGCCGAGGGAAGAGGCAGAGCACCAGTAAACCAAAATCCAGACCAGCGTCATAACCTTGTAGCCGTTGTGACCCGAAGACCAGACCTACAAAACAGGCGCTTGACGATGTGGCATGTCGCCCAAGGATGTTTCCCACGCCAACCTGAATCCAGATCTGATGCATCCCACCGATGTTGTAGGGAAAAAACACCAAATCTACCGCGGGCGGGCCATTACTGATGTTGTGATGCTTGGAGCAGTTGCTAATTTTACAGCTCCTTAACCACAGGCTACAGGAGCAAGGAGTAGTAGTATTTTACACAAAGATGCTCGGAGGCGAAAAAATTGAATCAAGTAAAGATAGCCAACAAGAAAATAATATTTTTAGTCCTTTTAGCCTAGAAAATGATTTTTTAGTGACCCAGTTTCAGGAGCAAGTTTTTGTTTTGGAGCAAAGATAACCTTTTTTAGGGGATAGAGCAAAGATAGCTTTTTTAAGGGGTTGGAGCAAAGATAGCTAGGCTTTATTCAGGAGCAAGTGCTCTACCATTTGTTTTTGAGAATCAAGTGCTTTACCAATTGCGAGTCAGATTTGCTTCCGCCCAATGAGGCCCAAACAGGCCCACATCTCTATTCCTAATATCTCAGTTGGTAGTTTGTGTTTCGGATTTATTTTCGTCCCACCACTTTCGTCCGGTTTTATTTCATCCATTTTTTTCGCTGGTTTTTTTTGTCACCTCCCCACCCCATCTCACCCCACCCCACACACGCACCCCAAGAAAACCACCCCGCCCGCAGTCCTCCCGTCGTCGCCGCCGTCCTCTCGATCCCATCGATCCCATCTATCGTTGCCGCCGTCCGAGAGGGAGCCGCCGCCGCCGCCGCCTCTGCAAGGCAGGGCGTTTTGAATCCCGCAGCTGCCGAACTCCGGGAGATGCCTCGCCGCCTCTCCAGGGCAGGGCGGTTTCAGTCCCTGCCGCCGAACTCCCGAAGACGCCGCCGCCGCCGAACTCCATGACCCATGGCTGCCACACATCTTCCTCCACGCACGGCCGCATCCCCACCCTTTTTTCTTCCCTCCCTCCGGCCTTCATCTCTACCCGTCCCACTCCTCGTCCTTCAATGGTGATCCGCTGCCTCCCGCTCCTCGTCCTTCAATGGTGATCCGCTGCCTCCCGCTCCTCGTGCTCCGATCTGACAACTGATCCACCGCCGCGCCTCGGATACGTCGCGACGCCTCGGATACCGGCGACCGGTGGTGATCTGAGACCAACGAGTCGGCACCACATCCCTGGTACTTCCCTTCCCCATCCGCCAACCCTCTACCCCCCCCCCCCCTCTACAAAGGCCCGTGCGGCCCTGTCCGTCCGACCTCGACGGACACGACCATCCGGGCAGACGCGGCCATCATGGATCACGAGAACGCCGGCGCCACCGGCGCCTTGGATGCATCGCCCGTCACCACCACGGTGGCACCTCGCTGCTGCCGCTCGGCATGGATGGCCGCCCCAAGACATGGATAAGCTCTCGTGATCCCTACCCCACCCCTCTCATCCCCTGAATCCGTATCCTCTGCTCGTGCTCTCCTGTTCCTCCTGAAACGACGAGGGGTAGTGCCGGCCGTGGCTCAGCGGGATAGCGTAATTAAGCTTGCCCTTTTTCTTTTGTGTTTGAATCAGATTTGTTGGTTCTCAGTTTTACATGCACGTATCAATCTTTCTTTTGTATGCAGGTTACACACCTGATGATTTTTACAACCTCTTCTGCAGATCTTCAGAACACCGAGCGAAATATTGGCTTGGAACGATCTTGGGTTGGCAGGGCGGCCAGACCAGGTGGCAAATGTGGTGCACGAGTCAACCTCACATCATACTGTGGTGTCTAGGATGGGCGTGGTGTAACATGACGCTTTCTAGAAGCATGTTATCGAACATCTCCACAGAATCCCGAGCTTGCCTAATTCCCAAAGCATGTTATCATAGGATGAGTACGGAGGACAACTCCCTCAATTCCCAAAGCACTAATCTTGTCCTAATTGCTCATATATTGAATCACTTTTCGTTGCAAATATGTTTTCTCTTTGATGAGCTAGAAGATGCTTGGAGGCTAAGGACAAAGAGGATCTGACGTTCACGTTTTTGGGAGGCAATAAGTACTTTGTGCACTTTGGCTGTGGATATGAGTACACATTCTTAATGTCTCGATGAATTGGAGAACAGATGTAATGGTACGTGCTCTATGCAAGGACATGAGAACAATCCTCCAAATTGAACTACGTGATGGGAGAGTAGTTATGAAACTTTGTTCGTGTACGGGTTGCTTTTCCTATATATAGCGGGCGCTGGAAATTTCAGTTGCGATGATAGCAAGGATCAAGGAAAAGAGAACAAGGGTGGGGCTTAAACTTCAGTACGAGCGCTTGCCGTGGTTCTGCTATGCATGTGGCTACATCGGGCATCAGGTCATGTCTTGTGCGCGTAAGTTCAGGTGGTGAACCTGTATGCTGACGACTGCGATGCTTACCACTAAGGAAGTTCGTGCAGCAAGCAGGAAGTAAGACCTGAATTTAACTAGATGACCCACAATATCTAGCAACTCAAACCATTGTGTCACATTAGAGTAATTTTTAATGCAGTCATATAGCTATCCATGCTGACATGCTGTATTATTATTTTCGTTGGAGGTTAATTAAGTTTTTTTTTCAGGCACCTTGGACAAATTTTGGAAAGAGGGGCACGACTCGGAGGTATGAGCCCCAGCAAGGGCCATCAAAGCTGCGCTGACAAGCAAGTGTAAGTTGGTGATGGTGCCACCGTGTCAGAGTTCGGAGACTACCCTTGGAAGCACAAATTGGACAAAGTGCCTTGTGCCACCTGTGTTTCAACACCAGGGATGTGATTTTGCTCTATAGTTTGCAGTACATTAGACAATTTTGTATGCTATTCAGTAGTTAATGCTAAAGTTTATTCCTACAGCTTGTACATGAACAGGTCCCTGTGTACCGATGGCGAAAACTCATCCTTGATCCAGCTTACTCCTGCAAATGTTGACCAACAGACAATTCTCTTCATGCCTTATTCATAACATCAAATTTCTCAATCTGATGGCATCTGTCAAGGATCTCTAAAGCCAATGGATTAAACTTGTGTTTTTCTCGTGTGTTCAGTATACATGGTTATCTTCGTAGGCTAATTTCACTTTTGATAACTGATGATAAAGCGACAATGGAATCAGAAGGTGAGCTAAAAATAATCTTGTTATCTATTGTTGTTGCAAATTTTCCAGTATGCGTGTATCTATATCATAAAAAAGGAAGCAAGTTTATACCATGATTATAATGTCTTACTGATGTGCTTATTGTATCGATGAAACATCTCAAATGCATTTCTTTTTACAAATCTAATTACTTGGATTCTTTTTTTCTTTCGTTTTATATTTAACATTAAAGTTTGCTTTTCTATCTTTTCTGATTCACAAATTACGGTCATGCCAATGGAAATGATGAATACACTTCTATAGTTGGTCGTAAAACCAGTCGAGCATCTGGCCAAACCCATTTACGATGCAGGCCCAAAAAACTTCATCATTCATTCTGCAAGCTGCCTAAAGGAAAAACAGCACCACTGAAACATACAGTATGACTTAAAGGTAGCAATAAAAAACCATCTCTGGTTCATTAATTGGTTCGGATAATCAAATTATTCAATTGAAACATGTGAGCAATTATTATAAAAAGAATCTGGATGCATCATATTAAAAGTGGAATAGGGGCAGCAGCATCGATCCTTCGTGATGACCATCTGCTGGAAGGCGACGCGGTTGGCGAGAATTTGCTTAGCTCTTTCGATGACGTCACACAGGCATTCGTGAATTCCGAGTAAGCCGCGACCCGGTTTGACAGGGTGAGGGATGCAGGAGTGGTTGACAATGAGGTGGCCCTGTCTAAGGGCACCCAGTAGACTGAGAAAGGAACATTGTTTCTGTAACATAATGATATTTAGACTTTCAGAGCACCCCCTGCACTACATGAGATTTAGAAGGTATTCAGATTAGTGTTTGCTGATTTCTGTAAATTCCGTTTGTGTGAGTTTTATATTTTTCTATCCCTGTCGATGTATTAATCCACTGTTCATTGATGTGCAGGTGGTATGGCCGGCGGATGCATCCATGTGCTAATCATCTGACACCAAGCGGACGAAGCCGAACGAGTTGGGGCCACCAGCTGGCTGACAACGCACACATGGGCGAGCATGAGCAACATGGAGCTAGGGAGTAAGCTGGGAGCGGATGGACGGGGCGTGAGGTAGAACGGGGGTGGGGAGCGGGCGGACCGTGAACATAAGAGAACAACACCGGGTTTGTTAATTACTTTATGCACGATCACAGATTTATCTCTTTATTTATGTGGCTTATCAGGCTTGCCGCACGATCACAGATTTATCTCTTTATTTATGTGGGTGGGCAGAAACATCCTTTCTAAAGTTTTCTTGGGGCTATATTGACAAATAACTTGTTCAGTGATATCAACCCCTTCGAGCTCCCTCAACCCTTCGACAACACTTATTCAGTTTCTCACCACAAGTGAGTTCTATTTGCACCAACAAGCGTGTTAGTCATTGTACGTGTTGGTAATCAGAGTTTAGATAAATGCTACTAATGCTAGCGCTCGCCCTACATGGACAGAGTGGTGGCCGAACGATATGGTTAAATAATAAACTGACTTGGAAGAAGCAACAGAACTTATTATGGACAAAGAGAGATGCACAATTTTTCTAATCTGTTTATTATTGGTCGTTTCATGCATCGTTTAGGGTAAAAAATTCCTAGAACATGAGTTTGTCCTTGCATAATTATCCATGCTTGATGGCACTACATCGTATCAACATACTTTAAGTTTGTCCTTGTATTATCACGTATTCAAGGGCAAAAATGCCCAGAACAAATAAATGATGAATTGTATTGTAGTCATTCTTGTAGTTAAATATTATGTTTAAAATTGATCATCACTTGGGATGTTGCCAACTGCAGGGTCGATGAGACATTGAATTGCCATATTGCTTTTCCCTCTTATTGACATGTTAAGAATATATCTTTAACAATAGAATTTAATATTTGTGCTTTCAGGTAGTAAGAGACATGATCAGATCGCTAACCAGTGATGAAGGCATTATGTGGTCGTTGACGTCATGCTAAATGTTGGTGTAGTGCCAAATAAGAAGATATGGAACAAAATCCCTAAGCTAGACATTATGGTATAATGGAAATTTGAGGATGTAGGTGGATGTGGGCGCTGTGGCCGCCACCAAGGATGCAGGGGTCGTGCCCCAAGCTGCAAGTACGTGGTAGGTGAGTCAAAACTGACGAGGACATGGGAGCCGCACTACAGCATGAGTGTTTTTCATAATTAATTTAGGTATGTGAAGACTTTTTAAAGTTCACATATATGCTGAAATTTTGACATTGAAGAACCAGCAATGGAGTTGTATGTAATTTCTTGCGAGAGCTATACCATTCTTTTTAGTACTAACTAATTCCCGTGAGTGCCAATGGTGAAATTTTCAGGCCTATGTACTGGATGATATTTTCATTGCTGGCAATCTTCATCAACCTATCTACGAGGACATTGATATACTAATTGCTGCACAAGTGTTCTCAGCACCGGCTAACAAGAAGAGAGTATGATTGTTCAATGCTCACTGTTGTAAGCTTGTTTCATGAGGAGCTTCTCAGTGTTGTACATGTAGGGTGTGGATAATATAAATAAAATCTATTTGTTCATTCTTCTACTGTACCTCCGATTCGTCCCCCGCGGTTTAGTAGAGTACAGTTATGTGCTAAAGTATTTGGAAGTCATCATCTTCTAAAACAATATTGTTATCTACTCAACCCAGTAAGCAAATAAAGAGTGTGGTGAACTTAACACCTTTCTATCTTTATTTGTTATTTCTCTTATTCATAGCGTCTTTTCCCCATTTATAAATCTAATGGTGGTGAACTTAGACTTTGCGTAAGGAGAGCCATTTTGTTTTCTTGAACTTAACAACTCTCTATATCCTTATTTATCCAGAAAGCTTTCAGACGATACTCACACCATCTAACTCTTTGAAACATATAAATGTTTTTTCAGCTCTATTACAATCCAAGATTTGTTAATTAATCATATTATTTATACTCATAAGTAGTATAAAGTTACCCCAAAATTGTTAATATGATTTTGGATTATATATTATGATGCTGAAAAGGACGTTATTGGTGCCCATTAAAATAACAGTATGAAATAACTCTGCATATATTTGTTGGTTTTTAATTTAAGTCTTTCAACTCAACTGAAATTATTATTTGTACTCCTTCTGTTCCTAAATATAAGTCTTCCTAGAGACTCTAATGTGAACTACATACGGAGCAAAATGAATGAATCTACACTTCAAAATATGTCTATATACATCTGTATGTAGTCCTTATTAAACTTTCAAACAAGACTTATATTTAGAAACAGAGGGAGTACAACATTTACTGACTTTTATCTCCTATTGGCTATCTGGAACGATTGTGGGTATTAATGAAGAAGTCCTCGTTAGGTGGACTAGCTCAAAATGGAGAAGTATGTTGGTACTTTCGGTTGATTGTTTTAAGCATTTAAGCTCGTAGCAACTTGTAACGTCAATATCTTCGGGATGCCTTGCAATATTTTAGAAAAAAAAATTTCCAGCATGATGTGATATGGTCTGATCTAGCGTGCTGCCCTGAGACGTCCAGACCCCATTACTTCTCACATATGGTGGTTTTTATATAGCGTAGACACATGGAGACAATTTGGAGATCCGATTCTCTCTCCCTCCCCCCCCCCCCCCCCCCCCTCTCGGTAAGACTAATATTATAGACCTCCTCCTCCTCAATCCTACCATGTATTATTCGACTTTTGTGCTAATACAGAAAAAAGTATGTTGTAAACTTGTGAGTCATGAGCAATATTCTCTGGGCAAGTTTTAACCTGCTTATTCACAATTGATGCTGCATGTCAATCGCCCTTTCACCCTTATTTTTGATTTTAATGTCTTAGTGTATGTATAATTAGGGTTTTTCTCCGGTTGGTATTTGAATAGGAGTTGGTCGCTTCCCTTTACATCATAGTTCAAAGTACAACACACACATTTCCTTTTGAGTCTTATGTGAATTTCATTTTGAGCTGATACACCAAATCTGAAGTTACATAATTCTAACAAAACTAAAAATTACTATAAAAATATAAATAAATGCCAATAAATTTTTAATGAACAAATGTTATCAAAGATTGATGTATCTACCTCTCCCAAGATAGCTAGGAGTAGCATGTTCTAGAAGATGTGTTTTGCTGCAGCAGTTTCTAAATGGTAAATTATATGGTTTCAAGTGCCTAAGTTCGTTTGCAATAGTTTGCCAGCCAATTGCACATTGCAATTAAGTTTCTGGTTGTAACTTCTTGGAACATTTTTTTAAAGGGAACAAAATCATCCATGTGTTAATTTTAATTAATGGAGAATAGCAATGCACACGCTTTCATGAGACAATCGATCTTAAGCATAAAAAACATTCAAGTGTTATTATCATTTGTAATGCAATGCACAATAAAGAGGTCAATGTTTGTGTACCACATTTATTTTATGCATCAGATATGATAACCCTTTTGTGTGTAGGGTAGAATTACATTTTATTATCGAAATACATTGCAAGCGAAGTACATTACAATTATTTTGGCTATATTTTCTATCTATATGAAATTTTACATGCAACCAATAAATTTTTTTTTGAGCATCAGTACAGACACAAGAGCTCATATACACGCGCATACACTCACCCCTATGAACGCACACACGCACACCCTACCCCTATGAGCACCTCCGAGAGACTGAGCCGGCATATCATCTTGAGATTTACGAAGTCACCGTAGGCGCCTCGTCGTCAACGAGAACGTCTCCTCCCACTGAAAGCGCATCGCCGGAAATCCTGAAATAAATCCAAGAATAATGCGAGCACCAGGATTTGAACCCTGGTGGGTTGGGGATACCACTGTCCACCTAACCAACTCAACCAAAGGTTGATTCGCGCAAACAATACAAATTATGAAAAGCCCGTGGCAACGCACGGGTAGTCTACTAGTGTACAGTAGTTCGCCTACGTCTTCTCTTTCGAAATCACTAGTTGAGGAGTACTCGTTGCAAGGATCACTCCAACACCCCAGGTTGCGACAAGTGGTGCACATGCAGCGCGTCACTTGTCGCAACCTGAGAGTTTTCTCTTTTTTCATAGATCCATTTATTCAAAACGTTTTATCTCTCAAACCGTGCGTCTAAATCTCAAACCGCTTTCGCCGTTGGAATCCTCGCGCCGAGATCTTCAAAACTAGATCCCATGTTGATAGGTTTTGACAAACTTTTTTTCACAAAAAACTGAACCGGGAGCACGAGTTTTTCCCTTTTCCGAAAGAGGCATGCCCGTGCCTCTCACGAAATCACAACCATGCCTCTCGCGGAAGAAAAAAGAAGAAGAAAAAACGCATTTTTTTCCGTTTCCGAGGAGGCTCGGCTGTGATTCCCGCGAAAGCACACCCATGCATCTCGCGGAAGCAAAACCATGACTCTCGCGAAAGAAAAAAAATAGAAAACGTGTTTTTTTCCATTTTCGAGAGGCATGGCCGTGACTTCCGCGAAAGCACAACCGTACCTCTCGCGAAAGCAAAACCGTGACTCTCGTGAAAGAAAAAAGAACAGAAAACGTGTTTTTTCCATTTCCAAGAGGCACGGCCGTGACTCTGGCTAAAGCACAACCGTGTTTCTCGCGGAAGCAAAACCGTGACTCTCGCGAAAAGAAAAAAAACAGAAAACATATTTTTTTTGTTTCCGAGAGACACGGCCGTGACTCTCGCGAAAGTAAAACCGTGCCTCTCGCGGAAGAAAAACCGTAACTCTCGCGAAAGAAAAAAAATAATTTTTTTTCGCGCAAGTTTTTTTCTATTTTTTTCGAAAAGCTAAGGAAGACCGGTGGAAAACCAAAACGTCGAAAGCACCCGAAAAAAACCCCGTTAAAATAGCTGAAAACGCGTGCGAAAAAAAATCTAAAGAAAGCATCTAGAACGCGACATGTGGCGAATGGCTGAGAGCGCACCAAGTAACGCTGATCGTTGCAAGGCTCCCGAAGGAGCGCTCATTAACTAATGGCTCCCCTTCTCTTCGCGAACTGTTCTTCCACGCCAGCTTGATGTGATCTCAGTTTATGACAGCACACAAAGCTAGGCTACCTGCCTACCTGGGACCTCGATGCGATGTTAATTTGCCCATGCAAAACGCAGTGGTTTACCTGATGATCCATACACAAACGCAACTTATTCTTAAATATAAATTGAGGTCTTTTTTGATTCATAGGATAGAAATATTATAAAAATAAAATAAGTTATATGAAATGAGATGACATGTACTTTCTCAGTTCCATAATATAAGAACGTTTTTTTTTACACTAGTATAGTGTTAAAAACACTCTTATATTATGGGACGGAGGGAGTACATAGAATCCTTATGTCATATGTTTTTTATTAGGTCTAAGCTAATGTTTTTCCCTTCAAATGTGAAGGATAGAAACCAATCTTATATAGGAATATGAATCCAATTCCCCAAAACCAAAAGACTCTAATGAAAGTTTTCCTACATGAATCCAATCATATGAAATTTCAACAAAATTCCTGTAAATCGAAGAAGGCCTTAGCTTACTAACACATGTGTCTGATTGCACATTCCATATTTACCTAACATGCTAGCCTGGACATTCTACTGTGGGAAACACCTGGTTCTTTCTCAACCATTCTCTCTCCCTCAACCATTGAGAGTCGCCTTCAAGCTCTTGGCCGAACTCGTATCCTCTCTGTTGGCGTCGCCAACCAGAGTCAAGATGGGGGAGTAGCTCGGCGCCCTTCTGCAAATAGTAGATTTGGATTTGAGTTTTCCCGTTGTGGTGTTTGGCGTCATGCAGATGGGTTGGGTGTTGCCGGAGCAGGCGAGCTGCCCCTCGTGACTCTTGATGGGGATTCTTCTTTCGGTGGTGCTTCGGCGGTCGGATCGTGTGCTAAAAGATGATTTCTTTGCCCCTCCCCCTCCTTAAATAGCTCATGGGCCATCTAGATTTGAGGTTCACGTAACTGCTTGTATTGTCCTTCTTTGGCCATCGTGGAGATGGAAGAGAAGAGGAGCCTAGGGTGATCTCAGTTCACATTCTAGTTGTTAATGCAGTTTGATCCTTGTCCTCGGCCCAGCGGTGTTTGGATTGAGGCTACGACACGTTCCATGGCGGCAGTCGGCCTCTACTTCCTCGCTATTACATTACTTGGTCGAATTGCAACCACTTGGCAATATGGTCTCTTTTACCTCCTGGCACAAAGTCAAATGGGAGGTTGTAGACCTTGGAGTGGGTGTAGCGGCGAGTTCCCCGACCCAAGTGGTGTAGTCCCCTATGGCGGTAAGCCTGGATCTAGGAGGAGGTTCCCATGGACTGAATTCCTATCAAGCTTTGCAATCTGTGGTTCTTTTGTAAAAAACGAGGACGTGTCGTGTTTTGTTGTTAGTTTGGGGTCCTGGTGCTCGAAGTAAATTATCAAGGTAAATGTAAGGACATCTCCAAGATTGTGCATCAAATCAGACACACCAAACGTCCACATAACGTTTGGACGTGTCTGCGAATAGCGCTTAGCGGGTGGCCATCTAACCCGGTGCACCAATTGTTCGCCCCTGTACTATCCAACATGTACTTTTCCAATAAAATAGTTCAAATTTGAAAATTTAACTTGTTTGACATATTCCTGAATAGTCGTAAGCATCATCGCCGTTTCATCCTCACATCCGTCCTCGTTTGACGAAGACGTATCAATGAACTCGGAGTAGAAGTATTTCTCATCCAAAACCACAGTGTGGCTTGAAAGTAAACAACAAAACGTCAATACATTTGGCTATGACATTTGGCGTAACATTTACTGGGCGTGTCCACCATGGACACAAATGTCGAGAAGCGGAGGGTAGCGGGATGGCACCCGGACCATGGGTGGAAGGGAGGCATAGGGGTCCTGTCACTAGTAGAAAAATGGGCTTTCGTTCGGGCCTGGCCAGCCCATTAGTCCCGGTTCTGCTAACTATGAAGTTATTACTATGTTTTTCAACAGTTAATCCTAGAGAATTGTGTGCCTCATTTGATGTATTAGAAAGATAGCCTTAATGTTTTGAACATACAGCCAGGTCATCCTATGAATCTCAACTGTCCATACCAGATTTCTAAAAGGAATGGAGACATGCAAATCAAAGGATGGAAAAAATGTATGGACAGTCGTAAGTAGGTTCTTGGAAGCAAAAGAAAGCGAAGCGCAAGAATTGGAGACAGGATGATCTCCGTTCTCCATAATGGAGAGTCAGGGTCTATATTGTTTCATGCTATTTTACCTTAAAGAGGGTATTTAGGTCCTACCTAATACTGATGATCATGTGCTAAGAACAATTAAGTAGGGTTGGTTCGATGATTATGAGGATGATGATCGTATGACTTCTTATTAATAACGAGTAGAAGTTGTATGATGATGATTAGTAGACTTGTTATTATATATGATGATGCATGATGCAAGCATGAAGAGTTATTATATATCAGCGGGTGAAATGAACATGGATTGGATTGAGGTGAAGGCAACATGCATATGGTGCATGTCGAAAGTAGTACAATCCAAACTTGATCAAGTTAGGATTAGTATTACTTTCGACATGCACCACATGTTGCCTCACTTCAATCTAAGTCATGTTTAGACATAGCAGTAGCAGTAGCATGGATATAAAAGAGGACACAACTCTATTAATTAGCTACCTATACCAACCTAAATTAACCCCCAAAACCCCTAAACCACCCTCCTTTCAAAAAAAAACCAGCCCCTGAAATGCTGACGCGTGAAAACTTATTGGTCCCGGTTGGTGCTACCAACCGGGACCAAAGGCCCTCGTGCCTGGGCTTGCCGGAGCGGCCACGTGGAGACCCATCTGTCCCGGTTAGTATAAGAACCGGGACTAAAGGTCTAGGGCATTAGTAACGACCCTTTAGTCCCGGTTCCCCAACCGGAACAGATAAGCCTTATGAAGACAAATGGCCCTTTTTCTACTAGTGTGTTGGAGTGGTGGAAGTCCGGCAAGGCCTAGGCAGCGGGGTGAGTGGTACAGCAACGGTTTCGGTCTTAGAGTACGTTGATACATAGTAAGGAGGAGGGACAGAGTGAGAAAACCGGGGCTTCAGGTGAGATTTTTGTGTGGGCCGTGAGTGTCAGAGGCTTACAAGGCATATGTTGGGGAGCTCGCAAACCTACCCGGACTTTTCTTTCGGTTTATGTGATTTTGAACGTCCGGATCATGCCGCGGACGTTTATGCACAATGTTAGATTACCTGACGTGTCCGGACAGCATAGAACAGACATGTGCAGCCTTTTTTATGCATGATGTAGGAGTTGCCCTTCTGCAACGTTTTGGGTCCTTCTGGACCCTTGTGCGTGTTAAAAAAAAGAAAGAGAATAGCTGCCTAATTGGCACGTGTGGCAGCCGCCATGTGTACTACGAGAATCCAAGTCGAAAGTCCTTTGAAGTGAGTGACGGAGCGAGTGAAACGACACGTAAGATTGCTGACAAGTTTAACCCAATGCACATCAGCAGAGACTGAACACATGTCCAGCACATGGGGCCATCGTCTTCTTGTCTGCAGAAACGTGCAAAGAGCAACGTCGAACGTCGACCCACCCTGGTAGGCCTGCATGCAATACATGCACACGTGTCCCGCACGAAACCATGATCGGATGCATGAGCATGGGCACACGACGCCTACAGGGCGGCCACCCCGATTCTCGCTAGCCATGATGCAGTCGCCCCAAGTTTTTGCCGTCTCTAGCATGCCTCATCCCCTGCTTAATTTGACAGCTGATACGATGCATTGCTACTCTCTGGATCAGCGACCTCTCAGCCCAACACGTACGTTCGCCGGTCAGACTCCCGGCGCCGGCGTCCGGCCGGTCTATGGGCGTCGGTCCAAACGTGGGCCGCGGCTCCCATGAGTGCATGTGAGCCAGAACCTAGAAAGTTGGAATCCTTCACGTACGTTGCTAAAGCGTCTGGTCTCGCCCGGCTTACCACTCACTCCTACCACCAATCTTTTCAACGTTGCCAATCCCGGCCGGAGCATGTCATGTCATGTCACACGATCCAGGGCCCGGAGCACTATATAACCTGCGCGCCACAGGCCACGATGGAGACATCAATTGGAGAGCACACTAGGAAAGCACATAGGCAGCGCTGATCTATCCTCATCGATCGATCGATCCATCGTGGCCGGCCACAGCCATTAAGCCGACCCGTCCATCCGCCGAGCGCCGTCGCCATCGCGCGTTTATCGCCGTCCGGTGGATCGTGGAGGCCGCATAAGTACCACGCCTCCAGCCGCTAGCCTGCGCCGGTAGCTTGCCAGCCAGGGAGAGAGGGAAGCAAAAATCATGCCGTCGTCTCCGACCTCGGTCCACTGGCTGAGCCTGGTGGGGAGCGTCTGGCTGCAGACCATCAACGGCCCCAACTCCGACTTCCCCGTCTACTCGTCGGAGCTCAAGACGGTCAAGGGCATCTCCCAGGTGCAGCTCAACTTCCTCGCCTTCGCCTCCGACGCCGGAAAGCTCTTCGGCTGGTTTGCCGGCGTCGCTGCGCTCTACGTGCCTCTCTGGCTCGTCGCCGTCGTTGGCGCCGCCTTCGGCCTCATCGGCTATGGCGTCCAGTTCCTGTTCCTGGACAGCCCCCGGCTCGCCTACTGGCACCTGTTCGCGCTCACCTCCCTCGCCGGCAACGGCATCTGCTGGATCAACACCGTCTGCTACCTCCTCTGCATCAACAACTTCCCCACCGACAGCCGCGTGGCCGTCAGCCTCGCCACCAGCTACCTCGGCCTCAGCGCCAAGTTCTACACCACCATGGAGGACACGCTCAAGGGGCTCCGCTACTCCCAGGCCAAGAAGTACCTGCTCCTCAATGCCGTCGTGCCCATGCTCGTCACCCTCCTGGTGGTGCCGTCGCTCCGGGTGGTGAAGCCCGGGAGCGGCAAGAGGACCGACTTCGGATTCTTCGCCATGTTCGCCATCACCCTGGCGACCGGAGCGTGCGCCGTCGTGGGCAGCATAGGGTCCAAGTCCCTCGGGGTCTCGTCCAAGGAGCACCTGATCAGCCTCTACGTGATGCTCGCCGTCCCGATCCTGATCCCGGTGGCGCTGAGGGTCCGGGAGAGCATGGCCAAGATACGGGCGGCGGCCAACAAGAGGGTGCACAGAGTGCACGACCTCGGCGAGAACGGCATGTGCTGGCTCAACAAGGAGATCGAGGTGGCCAGCAACGTCAAGGAGGAGGAGGAGGAGGTGAAGGAGGCCGGCAGCGTGGAGCATGGAGGTCAGGAGGAGCTCGGCGGCCTCGGGCTGCTACGGAGGCTCGACTTCTGGATTTACTTCTTCAGCTACATGTTCAGTGGCACGCTGGGCCTGGTCTTCCTCAACAACCTAGGCCAGATCGCCGACTCCCGCGGCCTCGGCGACCCCTCCACTCTGGTGTCCCTGTCGTCCTCCTTCGGATTCTTCGGCCGCCTCCTTCCCGCCTTCCTGGACTACTACACCGCAAAGTGAGCCCACCTCACTCGCTCTCCTCTGTTCATCGCGTCACTTTGAATAATCTTTAGTCTTTGTTTATTACTATTACTCTACTTGGTAGTACTAGGTTCTAATTGTCAGATGTTTTGACTTGAGCAGGAGCGGCTACTCGATATCGAGGACGGCGTCGATGGCGTCGCTGATGGCGCCGATGGCCGGGGCCTTCTTCCTCCTGATGGACCCGAGGGACATGCTGCTGTACACGAGCACGGCGGTGATCGGGACGTGCACGGGCGCCATCACGTCGGTGGCGGTGTCGGCGACGAGCGAGCTGTTCGGCACCAAGAACTTCGGGGTGAACCACAACGTGCTGGTGGCCAACATCCCCGTGGGGTCGCTCTGCTTCGGCTACCTCGCCGGGTTCCTCTACCAGCGGGAGGCGCGCGGGGGCAACCGCTGCGTCGGCGCCGCCTGCTACCGGGACACCTTCCTCCTCTGGGGCCTCACGTGCGCCGTCGGGACGGCGCTCTGCGCCGCCCTCTACGCGCGCTCCGGCAAGAGGAGCGGCGCTAACAAAGGACCGGAAGTTTCTGGTAGCACAGGGGTGTAGCTCTAGGTGCCACACAATGACACAATCGAGTGAGTGAATAAGAAAAAAGATCTCCGTAGCTAGGTGATGTAACATCTTCTTGTTTCTTTCTCTTTTCGACTAGGGAAACATTCTGTTTGTTTTGTTTGGTTAGTTTCTTGACTAAACTTCTCTCTGATCCCTGCCCTTTGAGGATCTGCGAAGCTCGACGCATGTAAAAGAACAGAACAGAGCACAAGCATATATATAGAACTGGATGCTGAAATTCACGGTTTATTTGAATAAAGTTACCGGTGAATTCCCTGTTAAAATGGAACTTTGGATGCAAATTTTACAAGTTTTTAACCAGATTTCCAAACGTCGGAGTACATCTACCAGCAAGTTGTTACCAGGCATAAATAGACAGTTTGTTCGCCTGTTTCGACATACCGAAGGGAGTTCAGTGCAGTCTTTATTTTGCTCTTGTACCTTGTAGGCTTCAGGTTTCTGAACTCGGCTAATGGATGGTGCATTTGCCCTTGTAACGGAGGTTCAGATATGTAAGGCGCCAACATATCTATCCTACAATAGTATAATAGTTGCATGTGGATCATGTCACGATCAAGACAAAGTTTTACCCGGTCTATCAGTACTCTCATACTCTGCTGTGGCTGAAAAAAATGCTTGCTTTTGTGGTGGACTGGTGGTCCTTGAAAAAGACACCACCGGAGAAATGAGACGTCATTGAGGGTGGAGTGCGACGAACCACATGTTAATATTTGATGAAGAAGATCTAAAAACAAAAGAAGTTTGATGCAGACTGTTCCAATACATGAACCAATCTGTGGTTGGATTGTTAGGAGGACAGTGGTATTCAATGTCCATCAGAGTTCAGGTCCCAGACTTAACATTTGTGCTCGCATTTTCCGAGATTTTACTCCTGCTGTGTTCATAGGGGTGAGTGTGCGTGAGTGACTTTGATTGTATCGTGTTAAAAAACAATTGACGACTGAAAGGAAAATTATCCCTTAAGTGAAGTTACTGCTTTAGTCACAGAAAAGCCTGCTCACACTCCTCTATATATGGATACAAGATATGAACTGACCCTATTTTCATGTTTGAAAATGCCTAGTTTCACAAGGATGGACTTGATGAGATTGTCAGAACTACTTGCAATGACCGCAACATAGTAGGTTCTAATATTGAAAGATGGCATTTTTTAGGATTCTTAATAGCATTATAATACATAGTTTTTCGTTGTCATGAGCAATTTGGGGGGGGGGGGGGGAGCTTAATAGCGGTCGGCTATACTAGGGGTGACGAGGAACCACATAGTATTCTTTCCAAAGTTCTTGTTGCTGGGAAACTTAGTAGAAAACAACAATTTTTTTGTCCTACGAATCAAACTGTATTTATATAGTCCAAGGGGTGGCTGACTTGGGGAGGGGGGGGGGGGGGGTGCCCCCATCTAGGGTCAATGCACTAACACCCCCCTCCCACCAACCCTAACTGCCACTCGGGGCTTGCACCCCAAGCAAGGGCGGGGCACTCCTAATGGGCCCCATGGCTCAACTTGGCCGAGCCAAGTGGCGACTCTGTGGCACCCTCTAGAAATTCTGGGAGGCTCCGAAAACTTCTAGGGCCTTTTGGAGGGTTTTTAGGGTAACCCAGATTGTTTTTGGTTCTCCGTTTTTTATCCACCCCCCCGCCCCACACACACACACATCGGTTCTCTCTTCGAAACACTTCCATTGATTTAGAAACTTTTCCGATGCAATTCTCATAAACTCACACCACTTCTATCACTCAACAGATCGATGACCCTTAAGCGTGTGACCATGCAGGTTCGGTGAAGTGAACCCATGACAAGGACCTATTCCGGTAAATGATCAATAGCGGGTTCCGGGCATCCATATTGACCCCTACATCTAAATGAATCATTATCGAGTGAACCTTTAGTTTCCCTACATCATTCCATTTGATTCACGGTACTTACAAAACCAGAGGTGAGACTTTTGGCATTCGTGTGAAGCAACAACTTGATCACTATACCAACTTATCGGCATTTCCTTTTTTTTCTTTACCGTATTTCGGCATCCCTCTGATCATATCACGCTATGTCTAGCCATATGATGGTAGATACGGTAATACCGAGAGCACCCGAAGAATATATCTCCATCGTCAAAGGGAAGAATCCTAATCATTACCTATCAAGTCCCTTGACACACTTCTCCAATACAACCTAAAGTGTCTGTTATAATCACCCTATTACGGGTAATGCTTGATGAACCCCAACGTGCACCGTACAGTATGAAGGTACTTGATACTCACATGGTCTAAGGACGTGAGTATAAGTCAATATGTGCATGACACTACTATAATAACTTATGATGATGTGTTCTCGCAATATTATCGTTCGTTTGGGTCTGTAGAACATCATTGTTCTGATAACGACGTGCCCTCATTGTTTCCGTCATCCTTGGGAATTTAGCAATGCCCTGTGATCAGGAAAACATGATAATCATGCAACACATGAGCTAGTCTTAAAGGCGAGACTAGCAACCTATTGTTGTGTTTATGTTTCCACACATGCTTATGAGTTTTTCTCTAAATCTCACATTCGAGAACCATATCAATTATAACATAGAAAAGAAACATTAATTATAAGTGTGTAAATAAATAATCACATTTATTATTGACTCTAGGCCATATTTCCAACACTCGTGGCTTCCATTCTTTATAATGTTACTTTGCACATCCCTCTTCATTGTTTACATTTCATGATGCTACATGGATAGTCCTTTTGAAACCAACACATTTGTCCACAAAAAAAATTCATTATGTGTTCACATGTTTTTATTCTGTCATTATTTTCTTATTGAAGTTTCACCTATCTAGGAATTAAGATTGACCACCGAAGCATTGGATACTTTTTGGAATGAGTGGCACTACGAAGCATGTCAAGCACATGGAAATAATAAGATGTCACCCTTCAACATGTTAAAGCATAATACATCAACCATATTGGTCAATATTTTTCACGGCTTCTCAAATTTCAAGAGTTTCTCGATTGAAACAGGAATATTGATAAGGATTACAACATGACCACCATTCACCGACTCTAGAACCAAAGACAATGCATGGATGCATACACTTGGTGAATCTAATTGAGGGTATAAATAAATAACATGCCATATTGTTTTTATCTTGAAGATATAATGGTATATGTTTGTCTTGTCTTATCCGAATCGTTACATACTATGTGTTAACTACTATAAAATTATATATTCTAAAATGTCCAGAAAGATAGATTTGGGCTACAACTAGCTCTTTTGAAAGAGGGATTGCAACTGTCCTTCCTGGCGAGGCCGCGTGCGCCCTCTCCATTAGTCTAGAGCTCCAGGGATAGGAGGTGGCAGGGGGCCTAGAGCTTCGGTCCATTGCAGGGGTTAGGAATAAAATTAGCTTTCATCTGTGACTGGCGGTGGCTAGACGATGTTGTTGTTGTTGACATGGAATAGGATCTCCCCGCCACGCTCTCATTTCAATGGTGCTTCTTCGTATCATGGGGAGGCACGTGGAGGATGGTGTATCTCCAGCGGAACAAATATCTCACACGCCTCGGCCTTGTCTGGAAGCGTGTGAGATTTGTGCTCCTTGACTTTGTCTGGTAGGACCTAGGGTGTTCTACATGTTCTCTCCAACATTCTCCGGGGCGGCAATTATATCTATGAGGATCATGCAAACCAACATCTTTTGGTCTACATCAATGACTGTCCAGCATTGCTTGTACAAGCTCCTAGTTTTCAGCAAGTTTGCTCTGCCAAGGCCGAGGCCCTGAGGCACAACAATTTTTGCTAACGGGGAGTCATCGGTGAATTTGGAAGAAGAAAAGTTTGACACCCCAAGATTTGTATGTTTTTAAATTTCTTTGAGGTTATTTTTGTAAGGTCTGTACTACTTAATATATCTTTTTGGCGTTCCTGCAAAGAAAGGCTAGCTACAGTAAGGTTCTCAATTCATTTGTTTAGTGTTGTTATCATCAATCCCAAGATTGCTTCATGACCAAATAATTCCTCTAGGTGCAACTTAGGTTTATATGTGCCATGTGTGTACATGTTCACTTGCATGACCTTATCAACGCATCGGTGTACCAAAGCCCAATGAGACTTTACTCATGTCACAAGGTTCAACAACAATTATTTCGTTCCTCCTGCTTTTGTGTTATCTCCTTGTCCCACGTCTGCTTTCTTGCTTCCATATATGTGCATTGCATGTTTTCCACTTGCGCAAAAATCAAAGTGTTTCATTTGGTGCCGATTAGGAGGCAAATCAGTTTGCTTGTATCCTTGGGATGGGCACAAGTGGGAGACTAACAAGCAGCAAATGGTGACCATTTGATCGACGGTAGATTAAGTGATGCACCAGAAAAAAATGATGGTGCAGATGAGAGGGAGAAGTGACCAAATAGAAACGCCGTACAGTTACATTCTAAATTTGAAATATCGAAATTAGTTTTAAATTTCTGGAGAAAAACAAAGTGTAATGCAAAGATTTGGATTTCATAGTTTGTGGAGATGGAGAGAAGGTTAGAATTAAGATGATAATGAGGCATTTCGGAGATACAACGAGCCACCACACCGTAGTCAATCACTAGTTCTTTTGGATTCCCTTCTTTCTTATGTTAGTTCACACACCACTCTTGATTATTCCGATCTTTCTATACTACTCAGATGATCCTTAAAATCCAACACATTAATCCACCAAATATTCACTGTAATCTCACATGTCTTTGTTCAGTTGTCATTTTGTCAGTGAAATTTCAGTTGTTTGAAAGTTAAAAATGAGCATCCTGCATTGGTTGTTTTCTACAATGAGTTGCACTGGGAAAGCATGCCTAGCACATGCCAATGATAAGATGCTAACATCACCCATCAACACAATTGGTCACCATTTTTCACACCTCTTGATTTTCAAGAGAGCGGGTTGATTGAATTGCATATCTTCTTGTTAAGCAACTCCATGGGAAAACTATTCACCGGTGGTAGAACTATGTCACATCCCTAGTTCTGGTATGGTCCTAGGCTTGCTTTGTGCATCTTGTTTAAATTTCAAATGAATTTGAAATGAGGATGTTCAAACCCTAGCACCAAAGCAATTCAAATAGGTTCAAATTAAAAATGGAATTTCAATGAACCCAAAATGCTTCTCAAAAATGTTCATGGTCTTTGGAAAATGTTGGGAACAACAACCAGAGGTGATGCACATTTTTGCTACTCATTTTGGATTTTTGAATCAATGCATAAATATTTGATTTGGAGCTGTTTAAATTATATAAATATTTTAATGGCTCCAAAAATGTTGAGAATTGGTGAGGGCCTCTGGAATATTATATCTAGATGCCACAATTATTTTCAGCATTTATGGAAATGTTTTAACATTTCTTTTGGATACAAACAAATGTCAGAAATAGAAAAAGAAAACAGGAACAGGAAAACACTTACCTGACGCTTACCTAGCGCCCCACCACGGCCCAGCAGTGGCCCAGCCCAACTGGCCGTTGCCAGTCGTCTCCCTCGCCAGGAGGAAGCGACGAAAGGGAGCACGGCGTGCGTGCATGCCCGCCAGGCAGCTGCTTGCTGCCTCCTCTCCCTGCTCGGCGCTGTCCACCCCCGAGAGCTCCACCGAGCCCCCCCTGGTCTCTCTCCATTCTCCCCGAGCTCCTCTCCTCTCCTCTGTCTCGCTCTCCCCCTCTGTCCCGAGCGCATCGGAGAGCACTGCCGTGCGCCACCGCGACCACCGCCTTCCAATCGCCTCTCCGACGTGCCCACGAGGTCCGCCTCGTCGCCCTAGTCCTCTCCGCTAGGCCACGCGGCGCCGGACGCCCCCGAGCGCCTCCACGCCGTCGTCTTCAACCTCCCGATGCCGGAGATCTCCATCGCCGCCTCGCTTGCTCCGGCCCCTCCCCGAGCCCACTGATCTGCTCTACGACCTCGCTGTGAGCCTCTACACTGAACCCCTCTCTCCCCACGCTCTTTTGCTCTCTCTAGATCGTGGTTCCACCGAAGCCGAGAGCCGGCCGCCGCCGTTCTTGTCGCCACCATACCCAGAGCTAGCAAAGCTCGTGCCCGAGCACAACTACGTGCTCAGCAGCTCCGCAGCAAGCTAACTCCACCACCAATTCGTCCTCCCGTGCACCATAGCGCTGCGCCGCTCGAACCCGAACTCCGGTGCCGCCGCGAGCTCCATTCCGGTGAACTCCGGCCACCCCAGCCCCTCTTGTGTGCTTCCCTGGATGCGGCGCACGCCCAACTCCACGCAGAGCCCCCCCGCCGTCCTTTTGGTCACCGGAACGGCGATCCCGAGCCCCTCCCCCGCGTTCGGCCTCGCCGGCGGCTAAACGCCGGTGGGGTTGACCGGTCTAAACCCCCCCAGTTGACCTAGTGTTTGACCCGTGTGGGTCATTGACATGTGGGCCCGGCCCTGTTAAGTTTTAGTTAGGATTAGTTTAACAACTAATTAAACCCTGTTTAGCTAATTGGGTCACTGACGCGTGGGCCCAACCCCATTAACTAAACCAGTTTAGGTTTATTTTTAAATTAGGATTAACCACAGACACTGACGTGTGGACCCCACACGTCAGGTTTGACCTGGTCAGCCGCCTTTTACCTGTTGACGTAAGCATGACGCTGTGCTGACGCATTATATCATTTTCTGGTATTAATTTAATTCAGAGAATTTCAGAAAATAGTTAAAAATTCTAAAAATCATAGAAATTAAACCGTAGCTCAGAATGAAATAAATTATATATGAAAAATTATCAGAAAAATGCAAGGAATCCATTTATGCTAGTTTCATGCATGAAAAACCAACTTATACTTGCTGTATAAGTGAAAACGTAATAATGGCATGTTATATACTTAATTTGGGGTTTGCATATGAACCCTTGGTTCGTATGGACTTCAACCAAATTGATGCTAGATGCATTAGGGCAAATCATAGCATCTTTGAATGTCATATTCATGCATCATATTGTTGCATATGGTTGTTTATTGATTGCCGGCACCGTTCCCTCTCGATGGGTTCTACTCCGGAAGGTGTCCCGAGTACCTGTCTGAGGAGCAGTGCTTCTTCGTGGATCTATCAGGCAAGCAAACCCCCTTGAGCATCTCGATAAATCCCACTCTCTCGCTCCTGCTCCTTTTACTGCATTAGGACAACAATGATTCAAACTGCTACTTTTCTGCTGCGGTAGTTGAACCCATTCCTCTGCATGACCTGTCATTGCCACAGTAAATAGTTGAAACCCACTAGCATGAGTAGGAGTTGCTTGAGCCTTGATGTGCCTACTCATCCATGCTTGTTTTCTTTATGCCAGCTATGCTTAGGGTTGTGTCAGGTCTGATTCATCGGAATGAATCGGAGTGGTGAACATGTCCTACCGGTAAAGGCTAAGTGTGTGAACACGTTTTGGTAAAGGTAGCGATGAGAGACCATGTAGGAGTACATGGTGGGTTGTCTCATTGGAATCGTCCTTAAGCACTGAGTTCTGTGTATGTTATCCAAGTCCAGTTACTACCACACATTGGGTTCCGGTTATCCGGCCCCTCTCGGCTTATTAATCCACTTGATCTCTGTCCAGGAGTTGCAACTAGTTTCTGGCGTTTGTAGGTAGTGCTACTTGTCTACCAGGTGGTGTCCGACGGGACGGGCTTGGGACAGACTAGGCACTATGGCACGGTGTACCAAGTGGCACCCGGATGGTGGGCTTGGGAACCCTGCACACATCGTTTGGGGCCGTGAGCGTCACCCCGACCGGATCTCCTTGCGGATGGAACCCGAATAGGCGATAAACTTGGACGAGAGACTTGTGTGGTTAGTCAGGTCGTGGTCGACACCCTCGCCCGGCTTCCGTTTGAAGGTTGCCGAGGTACATGACGTGTACATGGCTATAAGTGGCAAGAGCGTGTGTGGCGAAGTACACCCCTGCAGGGTCAATATTATCTATTCGAATAGCCGTTTTCCTCGGATATGGAAACTTGGAGGACTTATGTAGTACATAGACAACTTGAAGTGGATACTCTAAAATCCGCAAGATAAGCGTGAGTACTATGGACGGCCTTCTCGTAGGGAGACGGGAACAGATCCATAGTGGAGTATTGATTTGGTGAATATGTGGACTCGTGTGCGTCTTCTCACCTCAAAGAAGTTTCTAATACTCGTAGTATAGGTTAGCCAATGAGTCAAAGCTGGCTTGCTGCTGTTAAACTCCACCCCCCCCCCCCCTTGTTGATAATGTTGCATATGTAGATAGTTCTGATGTAAGACTTGCTGAGTACCTTTGTACTCACGTTTGCTTATTTATGTTTTGCAGTTGGTTACACTAGTGGATTCGACGAGTAGCTTGTATCCCAGCTACGATCTTGTTGAAGGAAATATGCCCTAGAGGCAATAATAAAGTTATTATTTATTTCCTTATATCATGATAAATGTTTATTATTCATGCTAGAACTGTATTAACCGGAAACATAATACATGTGTGAATACATAGACCAACAGAGTGTCACTAGTATGCCTCTACTTGACTAGCTCGTTAATCAAAGATGGTTATGTTTCCTAACCATGAACAAGGAGTTGTTATTTGATTAACGAGGTCACATCATTAGTAGAATGATCTGATTGACATGACCCATTCCATTAGCTTAGCACCCGATCGTTTAGTATGTTGCTATTGCTTTCTTCATGACTTATACATGTTCCTATAACTATGAGATTATGCAACTCCCGTTTACCGGAGGAACACTTTGGGCACTACCAAACGTCACAACGTAACTGGGTGATTATAAAGGAGTACTACAGGTGTCTCCAATGGTAGATGTTGGGTTGGCGTATTTCGAGATTAGGGTTTGTCACTCCGATTGTCGGAGAGGTATCTCTGGGCCCTCTCGGTAATGCACATCACATAAGCCTTGCAAGCACTGCAACTAATATGTTAGTTGTGAGATGATGTATTACGGAACGAGTAAAGAGACTTGCCGGTAACGAGATTGAACTAGGTATTGGATACCGACGATCGAATCTCGGGCAAGTAACATACCGATGACAAAGGGAACAACGTATGTTGTTATGCGGTCTGACCGATAAAGATCTTCGTAGAATATGTAGGAGCCAATATGGGCATCCAGGTCCCGCTATTGGTTATTGACCGGAAACGTGTCTCGGTCATGTCTACATTGTTCTCGAACCGTAGGGTCCGCACGCTTAACGTTACGATGACAGTTATTATGAGTTTATGCATTTTGATGTACCGAAGGTTGTTCGGAGTCCCGGATGAGATCACGGACATGACGAGGAGTCTCGAAATGGTCGAGACGTAAAGATTGATATATTGGAAGCCTATGTTTGGGCACCGGAAGCGTTCCGGGTGAAATCGGGATTTTACCGGATTACCGGGAGGGTTACCGGAACCCCCCGGGAGGCAAATGGGCCTATTGGGCCTTAGTGGAAAAGAGAGAAGAGGCAGCCCACAAGCCTAGCCGGCGCCCCCCCTTCCCCAAGTCCTAGTAGGACTAGGAGAGGTGGGCCGGCCCCCTCTTTCTCCTTTCCCCCCCAAGAGTCCTAGTTGGAATTGGATTGGGGGGAAGGAGTCCTACTCCCGGTGGGAGTAGGACTCCTCCCTGCGCCTCCCTCCTAGCCGGCCGAACCCCCTGCCCCTGGCCTTTATATACGGGGGCAGGGGGCACCCCATGGAAACACAACTTGATCCTTGTGATCGTTCCTTAGCCGTGTGCGGTGCCCCCTGCCACCAAATTCCACCTCGATCGTACCGTTGTAGTGCTTAGGCGAAGCCCTGCGTCGGTAGTACATCAAGATCGTCATCACGCCGTCGTGCTGACGGAACTCTTCCTCGACGCTTTGCTGGATCGGAGCCCGAGGAACGTCATCGAGCTGAACGTGTGCTAAGAACTCGGAGGTGCCGGAGTAACGGTGCTTGGATCGGTCGGATCGGGAAGAAGACGTACGACTACTTCCTCTACATTGTGTGATCGCTTTCGCAGTCGGTCTGCGTTGGTACGTAGACAACACTCTCCCCTCTCGTTGCTGTGCATCACCATGATCTTGCGTGTGCGTAGGAAAATTTTCGAAATTACTGCGTTCCCCAACAGTGGCATCCGAGCCTAGGTTTTATGGTTTGATGTTATATGCACGAGTAGAACACAAGTGAGTTGTGGGCGATACAAGTCATACTGCCTACCAGCATGTCATACTTTGGTTCGGCGGTATTGTTGGTTGAGACGATCCGGACCAACCTTACGCGTACTCTTACGCGAGACCGGCTCCCTCGACGTGCTTTGCACATAGATGGCTTGCGGAAGACTGCCTCTCCAACTTTAGTTGAACCAAGTGTGACTACGCCCGGTCCTTGAGAAGGTTAAAACGGAGTCTATTTGACGAACTATCGTTGTGGTTTTGATGCGTAGGTGAGATGAGTTCTTACTTAAGCCCGTAGCAGCCACGTAAAACTTGCAACAACAAAGTAGAGGACGTCTAACTTGTTTTTGCAGGGTATGTTGTGATGTGATATGGTCAAGGCATGATGCTGATTTTATTGTATGAGATGATCATGTTTTGTAACTAAGTTATCGGCAACTGGCAGGAGCCATATGGTTGTCGCTTTATTGTATGCAATGCAATCGCGATGTAATGCTTTACTAGATTACTAAACGGTAGTAATAGTCGTGGAAGCATAAGATTGGCGAGACGACAACGATGCTACGATGGAGATCAAGGTGTCGCGCCGGTGACGATGGTGATCATGATGATGCTTCGGAGATGGAGATCACAAGCACAAGATGATGATGGCCATATCATATCACTTATATTGATTGCATGTGATGTTTATCCTTTTATGCATCTTATCTTGCTTTGATTGACGGTAGCATTATAAGATGATCTCTCACTAAATTATCAAGAAGTGTTCTCCCTGAGTATGCACCGTTGCCAAAGTTCGTCGTGCCCAGACACCACGTGATGATCAGGTGTGATAAGCTCTACGTACATCTACAACGGGTGCAAGCCAGTTTTGCACACGCAGAATACTCAGGTTAAACTTGACGAGCCTAGCATATGCAGATATGGCCTCGGAACACAGAGACCGAAAGGTCGAGCGTGAATCATATAGTAAATATGATCAACATGACGATGTTCACCATTGAAAACTACTCCATCTCACGTGATGATCGGTTATGGTTTAGTTGATTTGGACCACGTGATCACTTAGAAGATTAGAGGGATGTCTATCTAAGTGGGAGTTCCTAAGTAATTTGATTAACTGAACTTAAACTTATCATGAACTTAGTACCTGATAGTATCTTGCTTGTTTATGTTGCTTGTAGATAGATGGCTCGTGTTGTTGTTCCGTTAAATTTTAATGCGTTCCTTGAGAAAGCAAAGTTGAAAGATGATGGTAGCAATTACACGGACTGGGTCCGTAACCTGAGGATTATCCTCATTGCTGCATAGAAGAATTACGTCCTGGAAGCACCGCTGGGTGACAGGCCTGCTGCTGGAGCAACGCCAGATGTTATGAACGTCTGGCAGAGCAAAGCTGATGACTACTCGATAGTTCAGTGTGCCATGCTTTACGGCTTAGAATCGGGACTTCAACGACGTTTTGAACGTCATGGAGCATATGAGATGTTCCAGGAGTTGAAGTTAATATTTCAAGCAAATGCCCGAATTGAGAGATATGAAGTCTCCAATAAGTTCTATAGCTGCAAGATGGAGGAGAACAGTTCTGTCAGTGAGCATATACTCAAAATGTCTGGGTATAATAATCACTTGATTCAGATGGGAGTTAATCTTCCAGATGATTGCGTCATTGACAGAATTCTCCAATCACTGCCACCAAGCTACAAGAGCTTCGTGATGAACTATAATATGCAAGGGATGAACAAGACTATTCCCGAGCTCTTCGCAATGCTAAAAGCTGCGGAGGTAGAAATCAAGAAGGAACATCAAGTGTTGATGGTTAACAAAACCACTAGTTTCAAGAAAAAGTTCAAAGGGAAGAAGAAGGGGAACTTCAAGAAGAACAGCAAGCAAGTTGCTGCTCAGGAGAAGAAACCCAAGTCTGGACCTAAGCCTGAAACTGAGTGCTTCTACTGCAAGCAGACTGGTCACTGGAAGCGGAACTGCCCCAAGTATTTGGCGGATAAGAAGGATGGCAAAGTGAGCAAAGGTATATGTGATATACATGTTATTGATGTGTACCTTACTAGAGCTCGCAGTAGCACCTGGGTATTTGATACTGGTTCTGTTGCTAATATTTGCAACTCGAAACAAGGACTACGGAATAAGCGGACACTAGCAAAGGACGAGGTGACGATGCGCGTGGGAAACGGTTCCAAAGTCGATGTGATCGCGGTCGGCACACTACCTCTACATCTACCTTCGGGATTAATATTAGACCTAAATAATTGTTATTTGGTGCCAGCGTTGAGCATGAACATTATATCTGGATCTTGTTTAATGCGAGACGGTTATTCATTTAAATCAGAGAATAATGGTTGTTCTATTTATATGAATAATATCTTTTATGGTCATGCACCTTTGAAGAGTGGTCTATTCTTGTTAAATCTCGAAGATAGTGATACACATATTCATAATATAGAAGCCAAAAGATGCAAAGTTAATAATGATAGTGCAACTTATTTGTGGCACTGCCGTTTAGGTCATATCGGTGTAAAGCGCATGAAGAAACTCCATACTGATGGGCTTTTGGAATCACTTGATTATGAATCACTTGGTACTTGCGAACCGTGCCTCATAGGCAAGATGACTAAAACACCGTTCTCCGGTACTATGGAGAGAGCAACAGATTTGTTGGAAATCATACATACCGATGTATGTGGTCCGATGAATATTGAGGCTCGTGGCGGATATCGTTATTTTCTCACCTTCACAGATGATTTAAGCAGATATGGGTATATCTACTTAATGAAACATAAGTCTGAAACATTTGAAAAGTTCAAGGAATTTCAGAGTGAAGTTGAAAATCATCGTAACAAGAAAATAAAATTTCTACGATCTGATCGTGGAGGGGAATATTTGAGTTACGAGTTTGGTGTACATTTGAAAAATTGTGGAATAGTTTCGCAACTCACGCCACCCGGAACACCACAGTGTAATGGTGTGTCCGAACGTCGTAATCGCACTTTACTAGATATGGTGCGATCTATGATGTCTCTTACCGATTTGCCGCTATCGTTTTGGGGTTATGCTTTAGAGACGGCCGCATTCACGTTAAATAGGGCACCATCAAAATCCGTTGAGACGACGCCTTATGAACTATGGTTTGGCAAGAAACCAAAGTTGTCGTTTCTTAAAGTTTGGGGCTGCGATGCTTATGTGAAAAAGCTTCAACCTGATAAGCTCGAACCCAAAGCGGAGAAATGTGTCTTCATAGGGTACCCAAAGGAAACTGTTGGGTATACCTTCTATCACAGATCCGAAGGCAAGACATTCGTTGCTAAGAATGGATCATTTCTAGAGAAGGAGTTTCTCTCGAAAGAAGTGAGTGGGAGGAAAGTAGAACTTGACGAGGTAACTGTACCTACTCCCTTGTTGGAAAATAGTACATCACAGAAAACTGTTTCTGCGACACCTATACCAAACAGTGAGGAAGCTGATGATGATGATCATGAAGCTTCAGGGCAAGATTCTACTGAACCACGTAGATCAACCAGAGTAAGATCCGCACCAGAGTGGTACGGTAATCCAGTTCTGGAAGTCATGCTACTAGATCATGATGAACCTACGAACTATGAAGAAGCGATGGTGAGCCCAGATTCCGCAAAGTGGCTTGAGGCCATGAAATCTGAGATGGGATCCATGTATGAGAACAAAGTATGGACTTTGGTTGACTTGCCCGATGATCGGCAAGCAATTGAGAATAAATGGATCTTCAAGAAAAAGACTGACGCTGACGGTAATGTTACTGTCTATAAAGCTCGACTTGTCACAAAAGGTTTTCGACAAGTTCAAGGGGTTGACTACGATGAGACTTTCTCACCCGTAGCGATGCTTAAGTCCGTCAGAATTATGTTAGCAATTGCCGCATTTTATGATTATGAAATATGGCAGATGGATGTCAAAACTGCATTCCTGAATGGATTTCTGCAAGAAGAGTTGTATATGATGCAACCAGAAGGTTTTGTCGATCCAAAAGGAGCTAACAAAGTATGCAAACTCCAGCGATCCATTTATGGACTGGTGCAAGCATCTCGGAGTTGGAATAAACGCTTTGACAGTGTGATCAAAGCATTTGGCTTTATACAGACTTTTGGAGAAGCCTGTATTTACAAGAAAGTGAGTGGGAGCTCTGTAGCATTTCTGATATTATATGTGGATGACATATTGCTGATTGGAAATGATATAGAATTTCTGGATAGCATAAAGGGATACTTGAATAAAAGTTTTTCGATGAAAGACCTCGGGGAGGCTGCTTACATATTAGGCATAAAGATCTATAGAGATAGATCAAAACGCTTAATTGGACTTTCACAGAGCACATACCTTGACAAGATTTTGAAGAAGTTCAAAATGGATCAAGCAAAGAAAGGGTTCTTGCCTGTGTTACAAGGTGTGAAGTTGAGTCAAACTCAATGCCCGACCAATGCAGAAGATAGAGAGAAAATGAAAGATGTTCCCTATGCTTCAGCCATAGGCTCTATCATGTATGCAATGCTGTGTACCAGACCTGATGTGTGCCTTGCTATAAGTTTAGCAGGGAGGTACCAAAGTAATCCAGGAGTGGATCACTGGACAGCGGTCAAGAACATCCTGAAATACCTGAAAAGGACTAAGGATATGTTTCTCGTATATGGAGGTGACAAAGAGCTCACCGTAAGAGGTTACGTTGATGCAAGCTTTGACACTGATCCGGACGATTCTAAATCGCAAACCGGATACGTGTTTACTTTAAACGGTGGAGCTGTCAGTTGGTGCAGTTCTAAACAAAGCGTCGTAGCGGGATCTACATGTGAAGCGGAGTACATAGCTGCTTCAGAAGCAGCAAACGAAGGAGTCTGGATGAAGGAGTTCATATCCGATCTAGTTGTCATACCTAGTGCATCGGGTCCAATGAAAATCTTCTGTGACAATACTGGTGCAATTGCCTTGGCAAAGGAATCCAGATTTCACAAAAGAACCAAACACATCAAGAGACGCTTCAACTCCATCCGGGATTTAGTCCAGGTGGGAGACATAGAGATTTGCAAGATACATACGGATCTGAATGTTGCAGACCCGTTGACTAAGCCTCTTCCACGAGCAAAACATGATCAGCACCAAGGCTCCATGGGTGTTAGAATCATTACTGTGTAATCTAGATTATTGACTCTAGTGCAAGTGGGAGACTGAAGGAAATATGCCCTAGAGGCAATAATAAAGTTATTATTTATTTCCTTATATCATGATAAATGTTTATTATTCATGCTAGAACTGTATTAACCGGAAACATAATACATGTGTGAATACATAGACCAACAGAGTGTCACTAGTATGCCTCTACTTGACTAGCTCGTTAATCAAAGATGGTTATGTTTCCTAACCATGAACAAGGAGTTGTTATTTGATTAACGAGGTCACATCATTAGTAGAATGATCTGATTGACATGACCCATTCCATTAGCTTAGCACCCGATCGTTTAGTATGTTGCTATTGCTTTCTTCATGACTTATACATGTTCCTATAACTATGAGATTATGCAACTCCCGTTTACCGGAGGAACACTTTGGGCACTACCAAACGTCACAACGTAACTGGGTGATTATAAAGGAGTACTACAGGTGTCTCCAATGGTAGATGTTGGGTTGGCGTATTTCGAGATTAGGGTTTGTCACTCCGATTGTCGGAGAGGTATCTCTGGGCCCTCTCGGTAATGCACATCACATAAGCCTTGCAAGCACTGCAACTAATATGTTAGTTGTGAGATGATGTATTACGGAACGAGTAAAGAGACTTGCCGGTAACGAGATTGAACTAGGTATTGGATACCGACGATCGAATCTCGGGCAAGTAACATACCGATGACAAAGGGAACAACGTATGTTGTTATGCGGTCTGACCGATAAAGATCTTCGTAGAATATGTAGGAGCCAATATGGGCATCCAGGTCCCGCTATTGGTTATTGACCGGAAACGTGTCTCGGTCATGTCTACATTGTTCTCGAACCGTAGGGTCCGCACGCTTAACGTTACGATGACAGTTATTATGAGTTTATGCATTTTGATGTACCGAAGGTTGTTCGAAGTCCCGGATGAGATCACGGACATGACGAGGAGTCTCGAAATGGTCGAGACGTAAAGATTGATATATTGGAAGCCTATGTTTGGGCACCGGAAGCGTTCCGGGTGAAATCGGGATTTTACCGGATTACCGGGAGGGTTACCGGAACCCCCCGGGAGGCAAATGGGCCTATTGGGCCTTAGTGGAAAAGAGAGAAGAGGCAGCCCACAAGCCTAGCCGGCGCCCCCCCTTCCCCAAGTCCTAGTAGGACTAGGAGAGGTGGGCCGGCCCCCTCTTTCTCCTCCCCCCCCCCCAAGAGTCCTAGTTGGAATAGGATTGGGGGGAAGGAGTCCTACTCCCGGTGGGAGTAGGACTCCTCCCTGCGCCTCCCTCCTAGCCGGCCGAACCCCCTGCCCCTGGCCTTTATATACGGGGGCAGGGGGCACCCCATGGAAACACAACTTGATCCTTGTGATCGTTCCTTAGCCGTGTGCGGTGCCCCCTGCCACCAAATTCCACCTCGATCGTACCGTTGTAGTGCTTAGGCGAAGCCCTGCGTCGGTAGTACATCAAGATCGTCATCACGCCGTCGTGCTGACGGAACTCTTCCTCGACGCTTTGCTGGATCGGAGCCCGAGGAACGTCATCGAGCTGAACGTGTGCTAAGAACTCGGAGGTGCCGGAGTAACGGTGCTTGGATCGGTCGGATCGGGAAGAAGACGTACGACTACTTCCTCTACGTTGTGTGATCGCTTCCGCAGTCGGTCTGCGTTGGTACGTAGACAACACTCTCCCCTCTCGTTGTTGTGCATCATCATGATCTTGCGTGTGCGTAGGAAAATTTTCGAAATTACTGCGTTCCCCAACACTTGTACCCTTGGGAGGGTCGTGTTTAGTCATGCTTCTTAGTCTTTTCCTTTTTGTAGTTGTCTGTACTCAGACATGTAATGCTTCCGTTGCTTGTATGCTCTGAATGATGGGTCATGAGACCCCTGTTTGTATTGAATGCTATGTGGCTCTTCTGGGCCTTTATCTATATGAGTTTGAGTTATGTTGTGATGCCATGATGTACAGGTACAGGACATACTTGCATGTTATGCGTACGTGTAACGTGTATTGCTATGTGTGGGATCCGACAACCTAGTTGTTTATCCTTGGCAGCCTTTCTTATGGGGAAATGTAGTCTAGTGTTCCTCAGGCCATAGTAGTCCGCTACAGCCCGGTTCACCGGAGTCCTGCTAGCCCAGCACTACTGTTCAGGACACTTGACTGGCCGGCATGTGATTCACTTCGTTCCTATGTCTGTCCCTTCGGGGAAATGTCACGCGGTGACTTCCGGAGTCCTGCCTAGCCTGCTACAGCCCGGGTTCCCCGGAGTCCTGTTAGCCCAGTGCTACAGCCCGGAATCATTCGCTAATGACCGACATGCTCGATGTGATTCATGTATGCCTGTCTTCATAGGTTTGTGCCGCCTTGGGTTCACGACTAGCCATGTCGGCCCGGGTTCTTTGTCATATGGATGCTAGCGACACTATCATATACGTGAGCCAAAAGGCGCAAACGGTCCCGGGCCATGATAAGGCGACACCCGTGGGATACCGTGCGTGAAGCCGCAAAGTGATATGAGGTGTTACCGGCTAGATCGGTGTGACTTGGGAGCAGGGTCCCGACAAACTGTAGGCAATGCAAGGATGCATAGACATGTTGAACCGATTAAGTATTTAAATGGTTGAACCGATTAAGTATTTAAATGAATAACACACATGTTGTTGGTTTTACCTCGAGGATATGTACATGGTGTATTTTGGCTTGTCTTAACCTAATTGTTGCATACTAAGTACTGACTGTAATAAAATGCATGGAAATGTGGATTTCTGTCACAACTCACATCTAGCAAACATCAAGCTCCTTTAACTCATTTATTCAATATTTTTTTGAGGGAAACAACATGACTCTACTACATATTTTTATTGGCAACCATAAATGCAAAGTTTGCTTCTTAACACCAACTCATCTGCTTGCATCTTGGGTTCATCCATGCCATGTGTGCATATATTCATTCATTTGCATGACCCTGTGATGCATCAAATGTACAAGAGGTCCGGTGTGACTTCACTCCCATCATAAAGGTTCAACAACTCTTATTTGCCTCCTATCTATGTGTATCTCTCTACTCTTAAATAACTTTTATGTTATCTCAAGTCTCACATGGTTACTTTGTTGTTATTATATATAAGAATCATTTGTCTTTCTCATGTGCAAAAAACAAGCTCAATAATCTTGGTTAGAGCGCGACGTTTCCTTAGATGCCAACCGAGAGGCCAACTAAGTCTTCTAGTATCCTTGGAATGAGCGGCCCTGGGAACATATTAAGCGGCAAATGATGATCTTGGGATCTAGGTATGGTTCACCAATCCACCATGAGTTTTTTATAGTCCGAATAAAAAGGAGCAATGCGGGCAGATGCACATACAAGCGCATCTTGGATGATAAAGAACTGTGCCCAATGGTAACCCATGAAATATTGCATCCCGCTTCTTTGCTTGTGTGAACATGAATGCATATCTCTTAATTTTGCAATTAACTCTTTCATCAAAAGGCATATGCGTATGCCTCAAATTTTAGAAAGATTGTTCTAACCAACTAAATTTACTTTTTAAATTTGTGCCCCATGAATTTCTGTTAAGGAAAACCACCAATTCAATATTGCATTACAAATGAAAGTCGAAGCGGCAAAATAGAAAACCAAAAGACCATGCCCACATCTCCACTATATTTACATCAGAGTGGACATCCTCAAACATTTCAGCTGATCAGCCTTGACGGTATGGACACGCTTGAGAATCTGCTAGTCGATCGAAAAACCATCATCATTCTTTGAAATCCTTCACCGAGCTCTTATATACTAAAAAAAAGAATTATTTTTGCCTCTTACTTGGACTAAAAGTAAGAGTGTTTGTTTCCAGGGACTTATTGGTTTAGGGACTTAAATAAGTCCCTATAAGTCCCATCTAAACCAAACAGGAGGGACTTATAGGGACTTAAAGTGGGCATTTGAGACTTATGAAATAAGACTCTAAAGGAGGGACTTATAGTTGTAATATAGTCTTATAGAAACTTATAAGTCTCATGAACCAAACAGGTAGGGACTTTTTAGGGACTTGAGACTTATAAGTTGAGACTAAAAAAAGTCCTAGGACTTATGAACCAAACAGGGCCGTAGTGTAGCTTCTATAATACCCTCCCGAGTCCAGACGCTGAAACGGAACGACATTTTTTTTTTACCTGAATGGAACGACATTGTTGTAGCCTAGAAGATGTAATAAGCGAGGCGGTTCTGTTGGGACCAAAGATATGACCACTAACCCACGGACGGTACACCATTCCGTCTCCTGACAGGCGTCTTCGCATGTCCAGCGATGGCCATGGCACTGCATGTCCTTAGCTTGATTTCGATACACGTAGTAGGCTAGGTGCTATACATTTAACGTGCACAACCATTTAGGTGACATGTTTCTCTGGTGTGAGGACTTACGATGATGTCGGTTGTTGGCCAGATGAGTGTGCATGTACGAGAGTTGGTGCAGGCATATGATGGTCCATCCATTTTGGGTCCACCCGTGGGTGTGCAGGTTTTAGAATGGAGATTCACCGATCCACAAAGTACTCTCTCCATTTTCTGTATATAAGTTTTATCCAAAGTCAAAATATCTCTACTATGATCAAATTTATAATTTTTTATCAACATTCATAATGCCAAAGCAATATTGATAGATTGTTTATTAAATATAGTTTCATATATAGTATATATATTTGATATCTTGATGTTGATATCTTTTAATATAAATTTAATAAAAAATTTACAAAATTTGATTCGGTACAAATCTAATACGCAGAGTAAAAAGATCCGGAGGGTGACGTACTTAAAGATCCACACGCAGACCGCGCGTGTGGAAAATCTGAAAACGAGGGGGAATGCTTAGCTATCGTGTACTCCAACGGGCGATCGAGACGACGGCATCCTTCCAGGTCAGGCACGTCTTCTGCCTGGCTTGCCGCCGGCCACACACACGAGTCCAAGTCGACCAGGCACGCACGTACGTGAGCCAAGTCTTCCAAGTTGCAATCCTTGCAAAGATTCCTCGCTTAACTGGCGTGTTGTGCATGTGGGCGTGGTGGTCCAGAACTCCCAGACTGAAGAGGTCGACGTAGCTCGACGACAACACCTTATTATGCCGAATTGCCGAGCACAGGAGATCAAATTCTCACGTCCAAAGAAAGTTGGCAACCGTCAGGAAATCATGTGGCGGGAAAGGGACGGGCGGACGGCCACGACGAGGCGCGGGTGACTAACCGGCGATTCCGTTCTTCCTGTTTCGTCGTAAACCGTAATAACGACGAGAGGATTGACGGGGTGACTGCCGCCCTGCGTGCGTAAAAGGAACTGTGAACGTACGTTACGTTCCGACCTGGCCTCTGTTCTCTCCAAGTCTCAACTTTGCGTTCCCGACTCTGACTGAAATGGGTCGGCAGCAAAAGGGGGAAAGTGAGCTGTGTATTTCTTTCTTTTGTAGGAGTACTTAACTTTCTAGTATACGCGCGCTGACATTTCCACCAAATTATCCGCGTGCCTGCGTGCTTGTTCTCGTGACAAGGTAATGCATGCTTGCATGCCAATGACACTTTGATCTATAGCTTTGGTTCGGCCTGCCTAGCTAGTATAGTCTTGGGAGACAGACACTTTAGTCAAGAAACTAGGGATTAAGACGTACTTTCTCCATTTTAAAATAGATGACTCAACTTTATACTAATTTAGTATAAAGTTAGTGTAAAATTGGATAATCTATTTTGAAACGGAGAAAGTATTACATTATGGGACGATGGAAGTACATGCGTTATGGGTAGCAATCAAGCTTAAGAAATTTAGGACGAGCCGTGCACATTGGGCGGGGAGGGCTTTTTCCGGCAGCGCACAAACAAAGACAAGGTGCACGCGCGCGTGATACTAGGAAGAGGGAAAGAGATGCGCGCCCACCCATGATCGATGGATCTATCGATCGCTACCAAAAGCACCGGCGTTTCACACACACCTTCGGCTCAACTCAATGCGGCACACACACGAGGAGGGAAAACAAAAGCAAGGATAAGAGCATCTACAGCCCGGCTTCTCAGATCCTTCTTAAACATCCGCGGACGCGACCGGTCAGTGACCGGACAAGAGAGAGAAGGAAAAAAATGACCCAAACGAATGCCTCATATCATCCCTATAAATCCGGGCTGTCCATGATCCCTAATATTTATAACAATGTACGGAGAATATGAGGGCTCGTGACACATTCGGCCAGTCCGACACGGCCCATTCCGGAGCACATTTTTTCTATATCTCTTTATTCATTCTTTTCTTGCTCTTTCTTCATCTTCATCAATCACGTATAAATTACCGGACAGATAAGAGATAAAATAAGTAGTATAGCTGCATGAATGGACAAATAAAGGCTCAAAACAGACACGCGTGTGCAGTATGCATATCCAGTATATCCACCGTATGTGCGCGGGAAGATAGCGAAAGATAGCAACGACACATGGTGGACGATGTCCTCGGCGCGAGGGCACCCGCGCGTGCCAGGCGCCGCACCGGCCGGACGGACACAGTGACCCCGGAGGAAAAGACGAGCGGGTCGCCGTTGCCGAGGCGGGAAGCGCCAAGGCTGGCCGGCGTCGTCAGCCGAACCGGCCGGGACGCGTCCCATTGCTACCTTTTCGCGTATCATGGACCATGGACCATGGTGATGGTGTGGCCGAGGAGGGAGGTGCCTAGTTGTAGCTGGGTGGCGAGGTTTGAATTGAATTGAGCTCCTGCGGCTGGCTAGGCTAAGCTTATGTGGACGCCATCACCCACGATCGAACGCGCATGCAATGTAAGCATGGCGTACCAGTTACGACTTACGACTGCCGTGAAAAGTAGCCGGCCTGCATGCATGCATGCATGCACTTCTCTACCGCGCCGTAATAAACTGATTATTTGTTGTTTGAGTTACTTTGCCGTGAAAAGTAGCCGGCCTGCATGCATGCATGCATGCACTTCTCTACCGCGCCGTAATAAACTGATTATTTGTTGTTTGAGTTACTTTCATCTCAAAGCGATCGCGGAACGAACGAGACTCTAGCTAAGAGGAGAGTGCTCATGCTACTACGTGCACTAGCATTCCTGAAAAAACCTACTCAGTGCACTAGCAGTAGCAAAGCATAAGCATTCCCGGTTACAACGTAAAAGAGGTGACACTGACGGTCCATTAACCCGCCCGGGCGATCCTCATTGATCGGGGATTTAGTCTCAGATGCTTAGCACACTGACGAGCGACGATGGGCACACTGACGAGCGACGATGGGCACGCCGCCATTAACGTGGTGGTGGCGCCCGGCGTCACGGTGACGCGCCATGACGCCATAAACCACCACCACCCGGCGGTGACCGTCTATTCCAATGCGTTCCTTAATTCTGGCTGCCCTTGCTGCTGCGGTTGTGTCCATGAGATACCTAGCAAATTGCAGATACACGGAATGTAGATTAATTACACTACATTTTTACAGAATGTCACTACATGTCCTCAGCGACGCCAGCTAGCTTCTGGTTTTTACAGAATACTATAATGTCCTTTTTAGAACACAGGAGTGTGGATTTTGGACCAGTATTTACACTACATTTTTGAACCAGCATTTACACCACATTGACATTGCCACCAATAATATATGTGTGCGCACAACTATACAAGTGTATTTGGATCTTGACCTTGCATCTCACTCGCGCACTTATATGGGAAGCGATCAAAACACACACTACACTTCGTCACCACATTTTGGCACATTTCCCAGACACGACAAGTCACCACATTGTAGTTTTCCCCACGTTCTTGTGGCTTCCCTTCTTTTTGACATTACTTCGCACACCACTCATTTTTCACATCTTTCTAATGCTACCACGAGGGCCTTATAAAGTCAACACATCCATCCACCAAATATTCAGTGTGCGTTCACTTATTTTGCTCTTTGTATAGTTTCTCGATGTAGTTTCACTCATTTGAGAGTTAAGACATGAGCAGCAGTGCATTGGATGCTTTTTCGAAATAGTGGCACCTGTAAACATGTCTAGTGCATGTCAATTATAGAGTGCTCGTGCCCAACTTGTTAACGAATCATCCATCAACACTATTGGTCAATCTTGTTCACACCTTCTAAAATTTCAAGGGAGCGAGTTGATTGCATGAGGGATCTTCCTGCTAACATGGCAGCTATTCACCAGCCATAGAACTACACATAATTCAGGGATGCATAAACATGGTGAAACTGATTAAGAGTATAAATGAATAAATGAATAACATGAATAACACTAGCAATTCAGCATTGCAATTTGCCTATCATTGTTCAATCTGATTCTTCCCAAGCTCTTTTGTCTCTGACCAGTGAAAGTCTCTCCCGGTCGGCTTATGGTCATTTAGTTGCTGAGATTCATCTTCTTATGGGTGAAAGAGAGTTTATTCCTTTAAAACTTAAGCGAGAACAGAATAGGGTAGCAGATCGCTTGGCTATGTATAGTCGTACAGAGAGCACTACTGCCGTATGGCTTGGACAGGGGCCTCCTCGCATTGAGGAGCTTTTGCCATTTGATTGTAACCCTATGAATATGGAATGAAACTCTTTTTACCCTCGCAAAAAAAGAATACTCGGCGTATATCCACGAGAAAACAAATCAACACACATCACAACACTATCCTAGATGGCACAGATTTCGGCTTTCAGGTAGCTCGGCCACCAAAACGCCATACTCACTATAATGTCCTTTTTAGAACACAGGACTGTGGGTTGGACAAATAATTGCAGTACTTTTTTTTGAACCAGCATTTACACAACATTGACATTACCACCAATAATATGTGTGTGTGCGCCCAACTACACAAGTGTATTTGGATCTTGACCATGCATCTCGCTCGCACACTTATATGGGAAGTGATCAAAACACATAGTACTACATTTGGTCACCACATTTTGGCACATTTCCCAGACACGACAAGTCACCACATTGTAGTCTTCCCCACGTTCTTGTGGCTTCCCTTCTTTCTGACGTTACTGCACACCACTCATTTTTCACATCTTTCTAATGCTACCGCGAGGGCCCTTATAAATTCAACACATCCATCCACCAAATATTCAGTGTGTGTTCACTTATTTTGCTCTTTGTATAGTTTCTCGATGTAGTTTCACTCATTTAAGAGTTAAGACATGAGCATTGGATGCAAAAATAGTGGCACCTGTAAACATGTCTAGTGCATGGCAATTATAGAGTGCTTGTGCCCAACTTGTTAACAAATCATCCATGCATCAACACTATTGGTCGTTCACACTTCACACCTTCTAAAATTTCAAGAGAGCAACTTGATTGCATGAGGGATCTTCCTGCTAACATGACAGCTATTCACCAGCCATAGAACTACACACAATTTAGGGATGCATAAACATGGTGAAACTGATTAAGAGTATACATGAATAACATGTCATGTTATTTTTTACCTCCATAATATGTAAATGATGTATGCTTGGCTTGCCTTAACCTAATCATTGCGTACTAAGTATCAACTCTGGTAAAGTTATATAATCCAAAATATACATAAGTGTGGGGTTGGGTCACAGCTAGTTTTTTTTTTGCGGGTGTGGGTCACAGGTAGCTAACATCAAGCTAATTATCACTTGTTCAATTTCTTCGTCATAAAACCCAAGGCTTGCTTCATGGCCAACTCCTCACTTGTATCATAGGTATGTTTGTGCCATGTGCTATGCTCACTTGCATTGTTGCACAATAGCTCTAGTGGGATTTTTCACTCGTGCCAGAAAAGTTCACCAACTCCTATTTGCTTCCTTCCATCTTTGTGTATCTATCCGCTCTCAGACAAATCATGACTTTTCTAGAGTTTTCTTGATTATTCTGTTGCTTTCATATTTTTGCATCACTCATTTTCCTCGAGCGCAAAAATCATGCTCAATAAGCTGCTACCATGTATATCGGTCGGGAGGCAAAATGACTGCTTGTGTCCATGGAATAGGCGACACCGGGAGACTTACGCAGCCAATGTTGATCCTTTGATTAGTTATGATTCAGCAGTGCACCGGAATGAATCATGGTGTGAAAGAAAGGGGGCAAGGTTTCTTAGATATGCATATACGTGCATATATTTGGTGAAAAAACAATTGTGCTTAGTGGCAACCACATGGAAATTTGTCTCCCATACCAATGCTCGGGTGGATAAAAAAACCTTGATAACTGGATTGTTAGTGCACTTGGTAATCTCTTCATTATGTAATTAAGTATTGGGTTAATTTTCTAAGTTCACATGTACTTACACCCTCTACTATTTTTTATATACCAAAATATGAAAAATATCAACAAAGTTATGCGGACATATAAAGTTTTACATTGATATGATATGTTGTTTGAGAGAAAAATATGAATGTTATATCCATATATTTTTCCGCCACTTGTTATTTCTGTACACGCCACATATTATTGATTCTTTACATTGCAGGAAAGGATACACATGTGTTTTTGCATCCGAGATATGTAAATGATGTATGTTTTTGACTTGTCTTAATCTAATTGTTGCATACTAAGTATTGAATATAAATTATGTAACTGTGTGGATATGAGGATTTGAGTCACATCTAGCAAACGTCAATCTATTTAACTTCTTTATTCATTTTTTCTATCACAAAATCCAAAGATTGCTTGTTAACCAACTCCTTTGTGTGCATCTTAGGTTCATCCATGACATGTGTGCATATGTTCACTTGCAAGACTTCACTCCCATCATAAAGGTTCAACAACTCTTATTTGCCTTTCCTATCTCTGTGTACCTTCTAGCTTTAAATAACTTTTATGCTCTCCGGACTCTTACATGCATGCTTATTTTGCAACTACTATATATGGGCATCGCTTGTCTTCCTCTTGTCCAAAAAACCATGCTCAGTAATCTAAATTAGAGTCCAGCATTTCCTTAGATGCCGACTGAGAGGCAAACGAGTCTTCTTGTTTTCTTGGAATGGGCGGCACTAGGACCATTGGTGGAGCCACAACATGGCAAGCCTGGGCGGTTGCCCGAGCTCAGTTGGTGAACTACACGGAAACATTACAGGAGAGCAAGGATTGAACAAGGAACCTGGACGCGTAAACATTCGACACCCCAATTAGAACTATACATTGCCCAGGCTCTGAGAATGGGTTTACTCTGCCACTAACCAAGAAGATGCGGCGTAGTGAATGGTGATCCTGAGATCTATGTATGATTCGCCGATGCATCAGGAGTGTTTGGTTGCCCCAACGAAAGGGCACCGTGTGGAGTAAATGCATGTACAAACACATCATTTTTTTGAGAATGATGTACAAGCACATCATGTGTGGTAGAGATTTGTGCCCAATGACAACCCATAAAATATTGCTTTCATCAAAAGGGATACGTTGTCTATCATAAATTAAAATGTTTGTTCTAACCAATTATATTACAATTTTATTTATTATGTATGGGTTGGTGCCAGATGAGTTTCTGTTAAGAAAAACCATGAACGCACTGCATTACAAATGAGAGCATTGATATGCATACAACGTTTTGCGTCCAATTAGCGTACTGTTGTGCACACCTAACCAAGTAACCATCCATACTAAATCATATCAGAGCACGTCACATGATTGTCGAACAGGGATCGGATCAAAAGTATCGTGCAAATGAAAGGCGAAGCTGCAAAACAGACAACCAAAAGACCATGCCAAAGCGTGGACATCCCCAAACATTTCAGTTGATCAGCCTTAGCGCACCCATGCACACGCTGACAGAGTCCTCGCATGTCTATCCCGAGGTTGATTCATTCAGATTTTTTTTTGAGTCCTCTTGATTACTTTAGATGTGCGTTGTAAGCGTAGGTGCTATACATTTATGGCCTATGGGCCGTAATTATTGTCAACCATTTAGAGCAACTCTCGCAAACCTTTTATATCCCACCGAACTGTAAAATAACCATCAGTTTTCAGTTTCAGACAGAAAAAGTAGCCCGAACAGACACCTTATACACCTTATACACCTTCGACTTTTATTTTCTTAAAGGGTGCGGTAAAAACCTCCTCCTGATCCGCGCATCTGCTTCTATGATGCCATGTATCGGAAGAAAGCATTTGACGGGAGCCCAACTGCCACGGAAACTTCCGTGTGCGCCGTCTGCGTCCGCCGTCTGCACCGCCCCGGACGCCGCCCCGCCCGTCCCTGAATGCCGGCAACCCGTCCGTGTCCGCTATCCGCGCCACCCCAGCCGCGTCTCTCGCTATGGTGACGGAGGAGCTAGCTAGCTCCTAGATTGGCCGCTTCGTGCGCTTCGTATTCAGTCGTCGGCGGCTCCGTATTTGACCGCCCCGTGTGTTGTCCGTCGGGTTTCACGGGAGCAAGCTAGTAGACCATGAACACAGGCGAGAGAAAGAAGAAGACGTGAGGTAAGAATATAAGTGAATATTCTATTTTATGATTTAAGTTTGAGGGGTATGGTCGGCCACAGCTAAAAGCGATACTTAAAACACGTGTCCATGAACTGTAAACGCGTTATAAGGATTCATATTATAGGGGTTCTGCTAGAGTTGCTCTTAGGTGACATATCTCCCTGGTTTGGTGAAAAACAATCGTGTTGGTTGTTGACCACACGAGCCGGTACGTACGTGAGTAGGTGCAGCGTAGGATGGTTCGATCCATTTCAGTGGTCAGTCATCGATTTCTCAGCTAATCCCTACTCAACTCTTCGATGTATGCATGTACCCCACTTGCGACCCATGACGCGCACATCGCCCCAACCAAGCTTGGCCAGCATGCTGCAGGCTGTAGAACGGGGTTCACTGATCCACGAAGTAATTAAGATCCACACAGACCACGCATGGGAAAAATCTGAGAACGAGAGGGAACGATGCCACCGCGTACTCCAACCGGCGATCGACGGTACCCCTCCAGGTTTGCTGCCCGGTTTGCCAATTGCCACAAGCCACACACTGGTAGATACATACAAGTCCAAGTCGACCTAGCCAAGTTAGCAGGGGAGCCACATACCATGAGACCTTCCAATCCTTGCAAAATTCCTCAGGCCAACTCCAACACGCGACCTCATCTTGTCCGCCCGCGTTCATTTGGGCCAGGGGTAAACGAGCAGATCGGGCCCCCTAAGTCCCCAACGCGCGGCCGCAAGCGAACCGTCGTCTGTTTTCTGTCTGTTTTTTATCCATTCCCGGCCCAAGTTTGAGCCGAGTATGCGGCCGAACTGGCGCCTGCCCATGTCCTCCCCTGGCCCGCCCGGCGGGGAGACATATTTCTCTTTTTCTATCCCCCACCCACCCCCGCCACTCTCGTCCCTCGCTGCCGCCGCCATTGCCTCTGTGCAGATCGGCCGCACGATCGCCCCAACCCTTCTTGCAGCCCCCCTCCCCCTCTCGTCCCTCGACGCCCCGAGCTAACCAACCACGACCACCTAATTTACGCTCTCGACGGTCGGATTTGGAGTGGATCCGGCCGGACTTGAGGTCGTCCGGCTGCGGGAGGCCGACCGTGGCATGGACTGGCCGGGCACCGGGCCGGTAGGCGCCGGCAAGGCCGCATGCAGGTGCTGAGTTCTCCTCTAGTCGCTCGGATCTACACCGTGGGCGGTCCGCCGGCAGATACCGGAACGGCGGTCGGCCGGGCTCGGTGCTGGCCCAAAAGCTCGTCGACGCACCGTTGCCTCTCATTAAGTGCGACGACTGCCCAAAGAAGGTGTTGTGCCGTGTGTCTACAACGCCGGAACATCCCGAATGGGTGTTCATCAAGTGCTTAAACGATGAGGTATGTGCTACTTTAGCTTCTTGTGCTTTCATATTCGACTAATTGTACTAACTTAAATTTTTATTGTGTAGAATGGATGCAACTTTTGGTATTGGGAAGAAGAATACATCTATATTGATAGAGCACAGTTTAGTAGATGTTCGTGCACTTTTAGCTACAATAGAGGCTAGAGATGAGACTAGTTCACTTGTCGCTAGAATAAAAACTAGATGCAAATAAGCAACGTCTACTTCTTTAGACTCGGAGAAGAAAGAAGCACGCAAGATCGAGCCTCCGCAGATCAACAATGAATGCATCGAGAAGGCACTAATCCAACTTACGGGAGCAGTTATGGAAGTTGGATCTTCTAAAATGTCTTTTTGTGGTTTTTGTTTTCTTTAATCTTGTTATTCTAGTTAAGATTTGGTGATGTTTTTTCATGTATCAGAAATCAATGATGAGAATAAAACATATGTGTTTGCGAAGAAAAAAATGCATGCGAACGGGATGCGACCGTGCGTTGGGCGCACGTCCGGTGCATCCACAAATCCAAACGGACATGCCCGCATTGCTACCTCTAAATGAATGAAAAACGAACGAAACGAACGTCTGTTTGAGGTCGTGCTTTGGAGTTGGCCTCACTTGACTGGCGCCGTGTGCATGGGGTCCTGGCGTGGTCCAGAAGCCCCGCAGCGCAGAAGCCAACGTAGAAACATTCTCACGTCCAAAGAAAGTTGGCAACCGTCACGCAGTGTTTGCCGGGAAAGGGTCGGCCGGGCGCGCCACGACGAGGCGCGGGTGACTAACCGGCGATTCCGTTCCTTCTGTTTCGTCGTAAACCGTAGTAATAACGACGAGGGGATTGACGGGGTGACCGCCGTCGTGCGTCAATGCGTAGAAGGGAACGTACGTTATGTGCCAACCTAGCCTCTGGTCTGTTTCCTCCAGGCTCTGGCTGAAATGGGACGGCAACAAAAGGGAAAACTGAGCTGCGCTTTTCATTCTTTTGTACTATATATACTTACTTTCTAGTACACGCGCGCTGGCATTTCCACGAAATTATGCGCGTGCATGTGTGCTTCTTCGTCACTCCAGGGTAACGCATACTGTTTGCACATCAGTGCCATGCTCTGATCGCTTAAGTTGGTTTGGCATGCCTAGCAAATATAGTTTTGGGGAGAGAGGCACTTTCAGTCAAGAAAGTAGAGATTCGAGAGACCGCCCAAGCTCGATTGATCGTTCGGATTAAAAGCACAAGTATATGCGTCATGCGTAGCGATCAAGCTTAAGAAAATTTAGACGAGCCATATTGGGCGGGCTCCTTTTGGCACCGCGCAAATTAACACAAGGCGCACGCCCGCGTGATAGCTAGGGCCGGGGGAAAGAGATGCGCCCACCCATGATCGGCGTTCGCCGATCGCTTAAAGCAATCAAAAGCACCGGCGTTTCACACACAGAGGAGGAGCTGCACAAACAAAAGCAAGGATAAGAGCATCTACAGTCGGACTTGACAATTTCGGCCCTTCAAATGCACGCGTACGCGTCTAGGCATGTCCGCGAGCATTGTCTGGGCATGCCTCAAATTTTCATAGCTGCAGCCGGACATTCATACTAGATTCTCAAATCAGTAAAACACATGCAAACTAAAAACAACCTACATACTACATCGATCACCTAGATACTTGTCATCGGAGATGTCGACGAACTTCGTGCCCGGCTCCGGCAGCCCCGGCTCCCGCTGCTCCACCTCCTTTGCCTCGTCCACCTACATCGGAGCCGTCTCCTCCTCCTCTTCCAGCTCCGCCGAGTCCGGAGGCAGCCCAACAGCGATGCGCGCGGCTTGCCTTGTCGGGATCTCCTGCTGGATCTCGTAGGGGCGCTCTGGTGTCAGCATGGCGTAGTAGGTGATCTTGCTCCGGATCATGACGGAGTGCCGGAGCGTGGGCTGAGCGTTGGACCGTGGGCAGAGCACCAGAGCGGAAGAGGGAGAAGATGGATGGGCTTGAACTGGAGGCGTAGAGAAGGGGAAGGTGGATGCGTTAGGGTTGCGGGACGTCGACCGGCTTAAATAGCCGGTTTGGCCTTGGGCGGTGAGCCGGAGCGGCGTCACGCGGCATTTACACCGTGCCGACAGACACGGTGTCCGTCGGATCAACGGGATTCCGGCGTTTCCCCGCAACATCCCTTCGTCAGTCCGACGTGGCAGGCGTGCTCGAGCGCGCCCGGACATCCCATATTTCGGCTGAATATGAGGTGTCGGTCAGCCTGAGCCTTTGAGGCCCGTTTAAAAAAACTGTTTGGGTAAAAAAAATGTGACCGGATAGTGATCGAACGCTTCACCTGGACATATGAGGCGTGTTTGAGGCGTCCGACGGTAGATGCTGTGAGGCCATATCGGGCCGACTATGGCTAAAAGAAGCAGCTGCGCAGTACGCATAGCCGATGGATCGAGTGCATAGTGCGCGGGGCGGGGGAGACGGGGAGAAAGCAACGGCGCATGGTGGACGATGGCCTCGGCGCGAGGGCACCCATACACGCCGGGCGCCGCACCGGCCGGATGGGCACAGTGACCAGGAGGAGGAGACGAGCGGGTCGCCGTTGCGGACGTGGGAAAGCGCCAAGGCTGGCCGGCGTCGCCATGCGAACTGGCCGGGACGCGCACGAGCGCTACCTTTTCGATCGCATAGTACCATGGACCATGCTGTGGCCGTGCGTGACCTAGTAGCTGGGTGGGGAGGTTTGAATTGAATTGAGCTGCTGCGGCTAGGGCCAAGCTTATGTGGACGCCATCTACCGCGATCGAACGCGCATGCAATGCAGGGCAGGCATGGCGTACGAGTTACGGCTTACGACTGCCGTAAAAGGTACTGGCTGGCTGCCTGCCTGCCTGCATGCACTTTTCTACCGCGCAGTAGCAAGTTAACTTGGTTAATAATTTGTGTTAGTTTCATGGATTGCTCGGTTGCTGGCAAAGCGATCGCAGAACGAATGAGGTTCTAGCTAATAGTACGAGGTCTAGTGCTCATGCTACTACGTGCACTAGAACAGCATAATCAATAATCATTCTTTGTTGCAACGAAAAAGCTAGGGTGATGCTGACAGTCCATTAACCCGGCCGGCCGGGCGATCCTCATCGATCGATCGGGGATTTAATCACAGATGCTCAGCACACTGACGACTGACGATCGAGCAAAGTTCCGAGCTCCGAAATATAAATGGACACGCCGCCATTAAGGTGGTGGTGTCGCCCGGCGTCACGGTGACGCGGCCGTGACGCCATAAACCACGGACCCGGCGACCGTTGCAATTCCAGCGCGCACCTTAATTCTGGCTGCACGCGCTGCTGCGGTTGTGTCCATGAGATACCTGGCAAATTGCAGATACGGAAACGTAGGCACGATCCGGGATAGCATCATGCACGCACCCAGCTGAGCGCTACACTTCTGGAACTACCTAAGGTTTCCCTCTCTCCAGCTTGCGAACCGTCGTGCAAGAGCTGGCATATACTTGTAGGATATTTTAGGGCGGGCCCGTGTTGCATGCATGTATGCATGCATCACGCTTATGCGGGCAGTGATGCAGCAGCGTTATGATGTGCACGCTACTATCTACAGCACTTGTTGTGCTGATCATGGCTGCTCCGAAGTGGCCGGCCTTTGCAGCCTTGGTGAGCTGTGCCTGCCCGGTTTCGTCAAGTTTATCGGCGAGTCGATCGCGCCTGCGGCCTCATCGGCTAGCTCGTCGTCAGCTCATGTCTACGAGTAGCATGCATGGATGCAGTACGCTGACCCTTCTATCCTGTGCCGCGCTGTGAGATGCGGGCTCAAATGGTCGGTGCTAGCTAAGGCCAGTTAGGCTAGGTTGGCCGTGCCTAGCCAGCGCAAGCATGCATATGGTACCGCTAGCTAGTCCAGCTGGTAGCGTACTTACATTGGTACTCCATGAACGTTTGATGGTGTGATGTGGTACGCTTCCGGTCGATAGGATGAGCGCAAGCCGGAGCCCGGGATAATTCTGGCTCTTTTCGGCCCAGCCGGCGCGCACGACGTGTCGTAGATGCAAACGAAGCCTCCCGGACCAGTTGTCACCTGACTTATAAGTCAACTGACCACACCTTCCTACCTTGTTTTTTTTATGTAAAGGTGGTGGGACCCACGAAAAAGAGATGACTTGTAAGTTTTAAGTTAGGGTGGAACAACTTATGACTTATAAGTTGAGGTGACTTATAAGTTGGGCCTGTTTGTCAAAATAAGTCATTTTTTTTACTTTTCGACTTATAAGTTGGTGACTTATTTGGAACCAAACAAACCCTCATACTCGGCTTGTAGTGATGGGACGTGCAGAGCCATGAAACATGGAGGGGTGCGGCCTCTACCTCGTGATTCGTGCCAGTTGTGCGTGGGTGACCTGACTGATGATGAGACGGAGATATATCGGGGCTCTGCAAGTGCAATGGTGGGATATGATTAATCTGGCTGGGAAAAGGCGGACCGACGGATGTGAAGCTGGTCGATGGAGAAGCGTGGTGGAAGGAGGTAATAGTAGGAATATTTTTAAAATATTATTTTATTTTTACAAAATTGCAAAACAATATACTCATTTTAAGATATTTCAATTACGTTACCCTGTGGTTCACGTCCCAGGCCGAAGAGTGACTCTTCGGCTGATCCATGACCGAAGAGAAACTCTTCGTCCACGCGAAAGCCCAAGTGGTCTCTCCATTTCTACCCTGGCCAAAGAGCTATTCTTCGTAGTCCACCAGGCCGAAGAGAGCCCTTCATATCATCGTAGCCAACAAACATTCCATTCAAAACATCAATTTGTGTTTATCTCATACTAGTCATAATGAATAGTAAATTAGACTAGTAACATGTATATGTTACTAGTTTATGTATATGTTACTAGTTTATATTACTATCTCTATATTGGGAAGTAATGTGTGGTGTCATGCAACACTTTATTTAGTAGGTTATAAACTCATCTTATCTTGATATGTGTAATGTTATAGTAACCAGCTATATTATCATATACCTCTATTTTTTTATTAATTACTCGTCACATCATTTGTTTTATTTAGAGATGTTTGATGTTACTATCTATATTAGTCCTACTGTCAGTAGTCTCAGTGATCCTTTCAGCTCGTGGCTACCCATGTTTACATGCTGGCCGGTGCGTGAGTATCAAGTATGTACGTGTATGGGTATTTTGAATGCTTACCCGTCGGCCACACCGATTCATTGCATGCATGCATGCACTTAGGAATATGGGCACACACAAAAAAGGACGAGACTTGCCTGTTCCCGTGGCTTGATTTGATTGGAACAAAATAAAGTCTGACCCCATTCTTTTAAAATGGAGGAGGGAGATAATTAAATTAGAAAGAAAAAAGAAAAAAAACAACCATAGAATAAAATGAAAGCACAGATAGAAGCAAGAGAAGGAAGTAGGCAAGCCGAATCCCATAAAAAAAGATAAGCAAGCTTTGCATGCATGCACTTAGGAATTAGTATACCCACCCATACCTCCCATATTAACCTATATATTGATTTTTTATTAAGCATGTGACTATGTGCAGGGGCAGCCCCATGAATTAGAGACTGTGTATTCAAATTTTGACAACCTTTTTTAGAAGCCTGGCGCGAACTGATTATAGCAGCATAATGTATTAGTTGTAAAATAAATAAAAGATATCACATTATATATTATATTCATTCAAAAAAAGTCATAACTTGGAATTGTTCAACATATGAAAGTAATAATTGTTCAAACAATGGGTTGCAAAATCTAAGGTATATAAAGGGTAGAGAAATAGCAAATGATCAAAGCTTACAAAATTACGTGCTGGGTATGCTGATTCCTTCAGCTTGTGTATACGTGCTGGTCGAGACATATACATGCTGGCCGAGACGTATGAGTATTCAAAAATTCGAATACACGTAAGCTCTCATTCTTTCGTCTCTCCTTCCAACAAAAGGCGGCTAGGGTTTCTATCTCCCTTCAGTGCACCACCGATCTGCCACGTCTCTCCATGGGTATCCCCGCTCACCGGCACACGAGTATCTGAGTATGTACATGTATGTTGGATTCGAATACGTAGTATGCACACGTACCTATCGGCCACACCGAGTCTTTGCATGCATGCACTTAGGAATACCTAGGCAGTCGTGGGGTGCTAATCTGACCAATGCATGTACAGATGCACTAGTGTGTGCCTGTGTGCGTCTACCCAACCGGTTTACTGGTATACTTACAGATATTATCCATGTTAAAGCTAATCTGGACTAGGTTTGTACGTGCATGCATGGCACTGTGCTTTTTGTTTTTGCAGGCAACGAAGCACACGTCTTCGTCCAACAGGTGAACGAAGAGAAACACTTCGGCCAGGAGTGTTACGAAGAGAAGCTTTTCGGCCTGGGCGAGGACGAAGAGTTCTAACCACTCTTCAGCCAGTACACGGCCTACGGGGTAATAAAACTGAAATAACTTAAAACAACTATATTGTTTTGCAATTTCTTAAAAGGAAAATATATTAAAAAGATCATGATAGTAGAAGGACATAACAAATATTTCCTCTTTTAGTGAATTTATTTACTTACTCATATAAAGCGATCGTAGAACGAACGAGACTCTAGCTAAAACGAGAGTGCTCATGCTACTACGTGCACTAGCATTCCTGAAAAAACCTACGTGCACTAGCAGTGGCAGAGCATAATCATTCCCGAATCCCGGTTACAATGAAAAAAGGTGACGCTGACAATCCATTAACCCGCCCGGGCGATCCTCATCGATCGGGGATTTAATCTCAGATGCTTAGCACACTGACGAACGACGATGGACACGCCGCCATTAACGTGTTGGTGGCCGCCGTATTCCAATGCGTTCCCTGATTCTGGCTGCCCCCGCTGCTGCGGTTGTGTCCATGAGATACCTAACAAATTGCAGATACACGGAATGTAGATTAATCACACTACTTTTTACAGAATGTCACTACATGTCCTCAGCGACGCCAGTTAGCTTCTGGTTTTTAAAGAATACTATAATGTCCTTTTTTGAACACAGGACTGTGGGTTTTGGACCAGTATTTACACTACTTTTTTTTGAACCAGCATTTACACCACATTGATATTGCCACCAATAATATGTGTGTGCGCGCAACTACACAAGTGTATTTGGATCTTGACCATGCATCTCGCTCGCGTATATGGGAAGTGATCAAAACACATAGTACTACATTTGGTCACCACATTTTGGCACATTTCCCGGACACGACAAGTCACCACATTGTAGTCTTCCCCACGTTCTTGTGGCTTCCCTTTTTTCTGACGTTGCTGCACACCACTCATTTTTCACATCTTTCTAATGCTACCGCGAGGGCCCTTATAAATTCAACACATCCATCCACCAAATATTCAGTGTGCGTTCACTTATTTTGCTCTTTGTATAGTTTCTCGATGTAGTTTCACTCATTTAAGAGTTAAGACATGAGCATCAGTGCATTGGATGCTTTTTTGAAATAGTGGCACCTGTAAACATGTCTAGTGCATGGCAATTATAGAGTGCTCATGCCCAACTTGTTAACGAATCATCCATGCATCAACATTATTGGTCGTGCACTCCTTCTAAAATTTGAAGAGGGTGACTTGATTGCATGAGGGATCCTCCTGCTAACATGACAGCTATTCACCAGCCATAGAACTACTCACAATCCAGGGATGCATAAACATGGTGAAACTGATTAAGAGTATAAATGAATAACATGTCATGTTATTTTTTACCTCCATAATATGTAAATGATGTATGTTTGGCTTGCCTTACTCTAATCATTGCATACTAGGTATCAACTCAGGTAAAGTTATATAATCCAAAAGTTACATAAGTGTGGGGTTGGGTCACAGCAAGATTTTTTTATCTGCGGGTGTGGGTCACAGCTAGCTAACATCAAGCTATTTATCACTTGTTCAATTTTGTCATCATAAAACCCAAGGATGCTTGGTGGCCAACTCCTCACTTGTATCATACGTATGTTTGTGCCATGTGTTATGTTCACTTGCATTGTTGTGCAATGGCTCCGGTGAGATTTTTCACTCGTGTCAGAAAAGTTCATCAACTCCTATTTGCTTCCTTCCATCTTTGTGTATCTAACCGCTCTCAAACAAATCATGACTTCTCTAGGGTTTTCCATGATTATTCAGTTGCTTTCATATTTGTGCATCGCTTGTTTTCCTCTAGTGCAAAAAACATGTTCAATAAGCTTGGCTACCATGGATATCGGTTGGGAGGCAAAAGGACTGCTTGTGTCCATGGAATAGGCGACACTGGGAGACTATTACGCAGCCAATGCTGATCCTTCGATTAGTTATGATTCAGTGGTGCACCGGAATGAATCATGGTCTGAAAGAAAGGGAGCAAGGTTTCTTAGATGCATATGCATGCATATATTAGGTGAAAAAAATTGTACTTAGTGGCAACCACATGGAAATTCGTCTTCCATACCAATGCTTGGGTGGAACAGAAAACCTTGTTAACTGGATTACTAGTGCACTTGGTAATATCTTTATTATATAATTAAGTACTGGGTTAATTTTCTAAGCTCACATGTACTTACACCCTCTACCTTTTTTATATTTTTTATATACCAAAATATGAAAAATATCAACAAAGTTATGCGTACATATAAAGTTTTACATTGATATGATATGTTGTTTGAGAGAAAAATATGAATGTTATATCCATATATTTTCCGCCACATGTTATTTCTGTATATGCCACATACTATTGCTTCTTTACATTGCAGGGATGGATACACATGTTTCTTTTTGCATTCGAGATGTGTAATGATGTATGTTTTTGACTTGTCTTAATCTAATTGTTGCATACTATGTATTGAATCTAAATTATACAACTGTACGGATATGTGGATTTGAGTCACATCTAGCAAACGTCAATCTATTTAACTTATTTATTCAATTTTTCTATCACAAATCCAAAGATTGCTTCTTAACCAACTCCTTTGTGTGTATCTTAGGTTCATCCATGACATGTGTGCATATGTTCACTTGCAAGACTTCACTCCCATCATAAAGGTTCAACGACTCTTATTTGCCTCTCCTATCTCTGTATATCCTCTTGCTTTAAATTTATGTTCTCTAGACTCTTACATGATTAATTTGCGACTACTATATATGTGCATCGCTTGTCTTCCTCTTGTCCAAAAAACCAAGCTCAATGATCTAAATCAGAGTCCGGCGTTTCCTTGGATGCCGACTGAGGGGCAAACGAGTCTTCTTGTGTTCTTGGAATGGGCGTCACTAGGAACATTGGCGGAGCCACAACATGGCAAGCCAGGGCAGTTGCCCGAGCTCAGTTGATGAACTACACGGAAACAGTACAAGAGAGCAAGAATTGCACGCGTAAACATTCAACATTGGAATTAGATCTATACATTGCCCAGACTTCGACAATGGATTTACTCTGGGGAGCGGCGTTGCAGAGGCCGGTCTTCAGGTAGCTCGTTATTCCCTTCTTGGGTATGGGCTTGGCGACTCACTTTTCTCATGCCTTTTCATAGTATACATGCCAATATGCACATGCATGAATAGTGTAATCGTATGAGAGTAGCACATTCTCAGGCCCTGCTCGTAGAGATTAAATGGATCGGACATGTCCGGGTTTTTGAAGTAGCACAGGACAAGCGCAGAATTGCAGCGGCAATAATTGCTGAAGCTGAACTGACCCAACGAAAAAGCACCTTCAAATAGTATCAATTTTCTTTGAGCAATTTTCTGTAATCCTCAAACTAATGTGCAATTAGCTACCGTCTTTTTAGCAAACAATTAACTAATTGTGCCTCTTTTAAGATGTCCCTCTTACCCCTTAGGCCTCGTTTGACTAGGGAGGTTTTGCAGCCCCGGAGTGGAGGGGGATCTGAGGGGATCTCTACTCCTAATGGAGCAGTTGGTAGTCTCGTTTCTAAATTTTTTTTCGTCCCATCTCCCATGGTTTTTTTGATACCTCCTCTCACCTTCGCTGGGTTTTTTTGGTAGATTTTTTTTCATCCCCTCCTCCCACTTCATCAGTTTATTTTCGCATTACCCTCTCACACAATGAAAGAAATCTGAACAGATCAAAACTTTCCATATTGGCGCAAGTTATTTAGTAATATAGAATGAATCACGAACAATCTCTAAAGATCAAATCTAAATTAATTAATCTTATCTTAAATCACTCAATCACATTAATTAGAAAATCTCTACTCCTAATGAAGCAGTTGGTTGTCTCGCTTCCAGGGTTTTTTTCATCCCACCTCCCATGGTTTTTTTTGGTACCTCCTCCTACCTTCGCTGGTTTTTTCGTAGATTTTTTTCATCCCCTCCCCCCACTTCATCGGTTTACTTTCGCGTCACCGTCTCACACAACGACTGAAATCTGAACAGATCAAAACTTTCCATACTGGCGCAAATTATTTAGTAATGGAGAATCAATCACGAACAATCTCTAAAGATCAAATCTAAATTAATTAACCTTACCTTAAATCACTCAATCACATTAATTAGAAAACAAATAATTAATTTTCAGAAAGATCGCTCAATCACATTAACCTTACATTAACTCACGGATAGTAATCAATCTTCAAACAAATGAAACAATACATCGAGGGAGCAGTAAATAAACTCCCTTTCTTATGACATGTATATGATCTTCCCTTCCATCTCCGTTGTCGAGCGTTCTTGATTTTCGAGGCCGATGCTTGGGCTGCGTCACTGGGTCGCGACGGTGCCGGAGGACGAGGACGGCGAGGCCGGGTGCCGTGGCACCGCGTTGGCCGCGGCCGGTGATGCGGGCGAAGAAGGGCGGCTTCCCTGGCCGTGGCCGTGGCCCTGGGAGTTGGTGCGGTGGAAGCGACACTTGAAGGACCCGGCGCGGGTGACCGGTGCGCAAACGCACTTGGAAGCGGGCCCATGGCCCGCGCCGGATGGCGCCGATGCCGACCTGGCCACCTCCTCCGCGTATTCTTGTAGCTGTGGCTGGCCGATTTACATGAAATTAATTCCCTCAGTTGTGGTGGCAAATATAGTACAGATAATCCATATTATTATGCACTAGCGTGTGTGTGTGAAATAGATGAATTATGATCCCCTACCCAATAAGATGGATATGTGTGTGTGTTAGAGAGAGAGAGAGAGGGAGAAGGGGAGAGAGAGTGAGGAAGAGGGAGGGAGAGAGTGTTTGTGTGAGGATTTGATGGTAAAAAAGGTCGTCAATGTCACTTGATATGTATGAGAATATTAATATTGAACTTTTAAAGTTAATGTGGTCCCGTTGCAACGCACGGGCGTTCTTCTAGTTTGGTTAATCCCTCTCTTCCACCCAATCCCCTCAATTCCCCACTGATCCCTCCCCCCTCATAAATCCCTCTATTTGGTTAAACCTCCTACAACAGCAGCAACAAAGCAAGGGTCCAGTTCCATGGGTGCCTTGGGGGGTTTTCTATACCACATGGATTGAGGGGGATTCGTGGGGATCGGAGAGGATTGGCCTGCTCAATCCCTACGTGTCAAATGGGCTGACAAGGATTTCTGAGGATTTTCAAACCTGCGAGGATATTCCCCTCCAAACCTCCTCCACCAAACAAGGCCTTAAGAGGCACAGAGAATATTTGACCTGAACCGTCATTCATGAAGGATGTATTTCACCACACAAAAATCTAATTATGGAAAAGTTTAAAATGTTTACCACATCTCTTTTTTAATATAATAAAAGTTTACATTTGACCCTCATACGTATACGTTGTATCTACCATATGAAGATGAACTCGTGTTGTAAAATGGTATGTATCCACGTGATCCTAAAAAATTATATACACATTACAAATGGCACTATTATATTTCATCTAGATTGCAACGTAATAATCATCAGTACGTGTATTCACATTATTGTGAGAGAGCCAGTAAAGAAAATAAATGCACATATGCCATGGTCGGAATGTGTATGACTTTCTCTTGTGTGAGAAATATACAAAACCTTCTCTATCATACATTTTCTTCTCCACCAAAAAAAAGTGCAAGCACATTGGTACACCTGGTTGCTTTGTTAAATAAAAATTCTGATGGTATTTTGTCTGCCTTTTGCCATTATTTTGTCAACTAGTATTCATTTTTGGTATTTCCTAAAATAAATTCTATGCATTTTCTATTGTTATGGCTCCCAACCGATAAAATAAAACATGCATAGACATATATAACAGAACATGCCAAACTTCTTATATTGTTTGTTAGATATGATGATAAGGTGCGTTCAGTGGAAGAAAATATAGTTGGAAACAAAATCTGGCATTAATAAACCCTGCTTATTTTTCTCATATACTTAGGGTTTAAAAGGACAGGAATAAATTATAAAAATTTCTTTCCTTAGTTATACCCAACAATGTCCATACTAACCCCAACGCCATCATTAATGGTCCAGTACCACAGACCCTCTAAGAGGTACTTTCTTCATTTTTATTTACTTTGTATATTAGCTTTGACTAAAGTCAAACTGTATAAAGTTTGACCAATTTTATAGAAAACGATATAAACATTTATAATAACAAATTTATACGATGTGAACATAAATTTGGTGGTATATATGTTAATATTTTTTGGTGGTTCATCAAAAATGGAGGGAGTAATAATTATATACGCCATTAGATCATTAAGATTTAACGGTGTGTATATTGCTCAAATGGCGTATACACCATTATCGCTGATTTCTCTATTTCTACAAAACTAATCCTCAAATTAGTGTGCAATTAGCACTGCTGTTTTTGAACAAACAATTAGATAATTGTGCCTCTCTTTTAAAGAAAATATGGTGTGCCCTGGTCGGGTGCTAAGAACACACTATCATCGCCGTGTTTTTCCCTTGCTAACAAAACTCGCTTTAATCCGTGTCTCAAGTGTATCCAAAGATTAAACGCTAAACACGTACATGTGCGGTCTGGTTCTGCGAGAAAAACATGAAGCCACAGCAGTCGCATGTGACATGAAGCCACAGCAATACTCCCTCCGTTTTTTTTAGTCCGCATATAAGGTTTGGTCAAAGTCAAACTTCATAAACTTTGACTAACTTCATACAACAAAATATCAACATTCATAATATGAAATCAGTATTACTATATGCATCATGATATCAATTTTCATAGCATATAGGTTTAGTATTGTAGATGTTGATATCTTTTGATATATATTTGGTCAAATTTTGCATCGCTTGACTTTGACCAAATCTTATATGCAGACTAAAAAGAAACGGAGAGAGTACCATGCGCCTGCCGCCAGCCCACCTGTTTCATACATGTATGTCCGGCGTGGGCCTACTCAATACGGTGACATACGACCTTATAGGCGGGGCTGCAACTTTCAATACATCTTGAAGCACACATCCCCATGCTCAGTCGTCGGGTTAGATTCAGGTGGTGTTTGGTTTCTAGTCCTAGAACTTTTTTTAGTCCCAACTAAAAAGTTCCTAATCCCTAAAAAGTCCCTCCTTGTTTGTTTGCGAAGACTAAAAAGTCCTTAGTCCCTTCCTAAAGGTTATTAAATGACCATGTTGCCCCTAGTATATAGAAAAATAACAATCGAACAATATCATGGGGTGGCGGGCCAATGGGTGCATGAAGGGGCATTGTTGGAAAAGTCTCAAAAAGTCCCAAAAAGACTCTTCTTGAGAGTCTTCTTCATTTAGTCCCAAATGCCTAGTTTAATCCCTAAAAAGTCCCTCCCGTTTGGTAAAAAAAGTCTCTAAGAGGGACTTTTTCTAGTCCCTACACAAAAGTCCCTGGAAACAAACACCCCCTCAGAGCTACCTGAAGACCGGCCTCTGCAACGCTTATTCGGTTTACTCTGCCACTAATCAAGTACTCCCTCCATTCCAAATTACTCGTTGCAGAAATGAATATATCTAGAACTAAAATACATCTAGATACATCTATACCCACGACAAGTAATTCAGAACGGAGGGAGTAGATGCTACGAAGAATGGTGATCCTAAGATCTAGGTATGATTCATCAACCGATGCATCAGGAGTGCTTGGTTGTCCTAACGAAAGGGCACCGTGTGAAGTAAATGCATGTACTCCCTTCGTTTTTATTTAGTTCACGTATTAGCTTTGGTCAATTTTATAAACAAAAATATTAACATGTACAATAACGAATCAATATCATTAGATTTATTATTGAATGCACTTTCACATCGTATAAATTTGATATAGTAAATGTTTATATTATTTTTTGTGAACTTGGTCAAACTTTACGAAATTTGTCTTTAGTCAACTTTAATATGCGGAGTAAATAAAAACGGAGGGAGTACAAGCACATCATGTGTGAATAGGGAAACGTGTTTAGAGTAGGCCCACGAAACCCAATGGCAACCCATGAAATATTGCTTTCATCATAAATTAAAAATGTTTGTTCCAACCAATTAAATTCCATTTTTATCTATTAATGTATGGGTTGGTGCCAGATGACTTTCTGCTAAGGAAAACCACCAACGCATTACATTACAAATGAGAGCGTTGATATGTGTACAGCGTTCTGCGTTCGATTAGGTACAATAATGATCAATTGTCGGACAGGCATCGGATACAAAAGTGTCGTGCCCACAAAAGTTTCGTGCAGATGAAAGCCGAAGCTGCAAAATAGAAAACCAAAAGACCATGCGGAAGAGTGGACATCCCCAAACATTTCAGTTGATTTGCCTTCGCGCACCCTATGCGTATGATGGTTCGATCCATTGCAGTGGACAGTCGTCGATGTCTCAGCTAATCCCTGCCCAACTCTTCGATGCATATCGCCCAGCCAAGACCAGCATGTAGAACGGAGATTCATCAATCCATGAAGTAATTAAGATCCACACATACCACGCATGGGCAAAATCTGGAAACGAGAGGGAATGATGCCACCACGTACTCCAGCCGGCGATCGACGGTACCCCTCCAGGTCCGGCAGGTCTGCTGCCTGGTTTGCCCATTGGCACAAGCCACACATTAGTAGATACATATGAGTCCAAGTCGACCAAGCCAAGTTTGCAGGGGAGCCAAATACCATGAGACCTTCCAATACTTGCATGATTCCTCACTTGACTGGCGCCGTGTGCATGGGGGCGTGGCATGGTCCAGAAGCCCCGCAGCGCAGAAGCCAACGTAGTAACATTCTCACGTCCAAAGAAGGTTGGCAACCGTGAGGCAGTGTTTGCCGCGAAAGGGACGGCCGGGCGCGCCACGACGAGGCGCGGGTGACTAACCGGCGATTCCGTAGTAACGACGAGGGGATTGACGGGTTGACCGCCGTCGTGCGTGCATGCGTAGAACGGTAGAAGGAACCGTGAGCGTACGTTATGTGCCAACCTAGCCTCTGGTCTGTTTCCTCCAGGCCCTGACTGAAATGGGACGGCAAGAAAAGGGAAAACTGAGCTGCGCTTTTCATTCTTTTGTACTCTACTTACTTGCTAGTAGACGCGCGCTAAGCCGCTAATAGCATCTCCAACAGGTGTCCAAAAAATGCTCCACGCTCTAAAAATTCGTTTTTTTGGGTGTCGAATAGCTCCAACGGATGCTGTAAAATATTGCGCGGGCAAAAAGGTTTTAGGCACGCGCTGAAAAACGCCATCGCACGCTACATATTTTGGTTTCGGATTACGCGCGCTTTACAATTTGCACTGCGTGCTTTTTTAGGCACGCATTTTCTGGCGTCTATTAAAGCAATGTTTGTCCCGGCGCATTAAAAATGCTACGGTGACGCGTTATAATTTTTATTGTGTGCGAATTTTTTATGCAGCTGTTGGAGATGCTCTATATTTCCACTAAATTATGCGTGTGCATGCGTGTTTCTTCGTCACTCCAGGGTAACGCATACTAGTTAGCATAGCAGTGCCATGCTTTATAATCGCTTAATTAATTTTGGTTTGGCATGCCTAGTCAGTATAGTCTATGGGGAGATAGACCCTTCAGTCAAGAAAGTATGGATTCGGCAGACCGCCCGAGCTCGATCGATCGTTCGGATTAAAAGCACAACTGCACAACTATATGCGTTATGCGTAGCGATCAAGCTTAAGAAAATTTAGGACGAGCCATATTGGGCGGGCTCCTTTTGGCACCACACAAATTAACACAAGGCGCACGCCCGCGTGATAGCTAGGGCCGGGGGAAAGAGATGCGCGCCCACCCATGCTCGTCGTTCGTCGATCGCTTAAAGCAATCAAAAGCACCGGTGTTTTCCACACAGAGGAGGCTGGACAAACAAAAGCAAGGATAAGAACATCTACATTTACAGCCGGACTTAGCAAATCCAGCATCTCAAATCAATGCCCCGATGTGTTCATGGGCACTGACCGGGCATACCTTAAATTTCACAGTTGCAGCCGGATATCTTGTACTAAATTCTCAAATCTATAAAAATCTATAAAAGATATGCAAACTAAAAAAAAACCTACGTACTACGTCGATCACCTAGCTACTCGTCGTGGGAGATGTCGATGATCTCCGTGCTCGGCTCTGATAGCTTCTGCTCCGGCAACCCCGGCTCCGCTGCTCCGCCTCCTCCACCTTCATCGGAGCCATCTCCTCCTCCTCCTCCGGCTCCGACGAGTCCGGAGGCAGCCCGACAGCGATGCGGGCGGCGCGCGCGGCTTAGCTCACTTGAATCTCCTGCTGGATCTCGTAGCAGCGCTCCGGTGTCAGCATAGCGTAGTAGGTGATCTTGCCCTGGACCATGGGGAGTGTCGGAGCGTCAGACCATGGGCAGAGCGTCGAAGCGGGAGAGGGAGAAGGTGGATGGGCTTGGACTGGCGGTGCGAAGAGGGGGAAGGTGGATGCGTTAGGGTTGCGGGACACCGGCCGGCTTAAAATAGCCGGATTTGATCTTGGGCGGCGAGCTAGAGCGGCGTCACGCGGCATTCATACACGGCGACGGACGTGGGGTCCGCCTGTCCGCCGGGTTTCCGGGCGTTTCCCTGTGGGACCCCTTCATCAATTCGACGTGGGCGTCTCATATTTTGGCTTGATATTGGTCGGTCAGTCCAGACGTTTGAGATCCGTTTGAGGCCAACCCGAACGTATGAGACGGGTTTGAGACGCCCGACTATAGATGCTGTAAGATCATGTCGCGCCGCCTATGGCTAAAAGAAGCAGCTGCGCATTACGCATAGCCGATGGATCGAGTGCATAGTGCTCGGCGCGGGGGAGGCGTGGAGAAAGCAACAGCGCATGGTGGACGATGTCCTCGCCGCGAGGGCACCCGCGCTCGCCGGGCGCCGCACCGGCCGGATCGGCGCACAGCACAGTGACCCAGAAGGAGGAGACGAGCGGGTCGCCGTTGCAGACGCGGAAAGCGCCAAGGATGGCCGGCGTCGTCATGCGAACTGGCTGGGACGCGCACGAGCGCTCGCTACCTTTTCGACCACATAGTACCATGGACCATGCTGTGGTCGTGCCTACTGCCTAGTAGTAGTAGTAGCTGGGTGGGGAGGTTTGATTTGAATTGAGCTGCTGCGGCTAGGCGGCTAAGTTTACGTGGACGCCATCTACCGAGATCGAACGCGCGTGCAATGCAGTGCAAGCATGGCGTACGCGTTACGACTGCTGTAAAAGGAACTGTGCGGCTGGCTGGCTGCCTGCATGCACTTTTCTACCGCGCATGCAGTAGGAAGTTACCTTGATTAATAATTTGAGTTACTTTCATGGATTGCTCGGCTGCTGGCAAAGCGATCGCAGAACGAATGAGGTTCTAGCTAATACGAGGTCTAGTGCTCATGCTACTACGTGCACTAGCAGAGCATAATCATTCCTGGTTACAATGGAAAAGCAGGGTGACGCTGACCGTCCATTAAACCGGCCGGCCGGCCGGGCGATCCTCATCGATCGGGGATTTAATCGCAGATGCTTAGCACACTGAGGAGCAACGATCGAGCAAAGTCTCGAGCTCCAAAATATAAATGGACACGCCGCCCTTAACGTGGTGGTGTCGCCCGGCGTCACGGTGACGCGGCCGTGACGCCATAAACCACGGACGCGGTGCACTCCATTGTATTCCACTTCCTAGCTTATTTCTGGCTGCCCGCCCTGCTGCGGTTGTGTCCATGAGATACCTGGCAAATTGCAGATACGGAAACGTATGAACGATCCGGGATAGCATCATGCACGCACCCAGCTGACCGCTACACTTCTGGAACTACCTAGGTTTCCCTCTCTCCAGCTTGCGAACCGTCGTCCAAGAGCTGGCATATACTTGTAGGATATTTTAGGGCGTTCCCATGTTGCATGCATGCATGCATCACGCTGATGCAGGCAGTGATGCAACGGCGCTATGATGTGCACGCTACCATCTACAGCACTTGTTGTGCTGATCATGGCTGCTCCGAAGTGGCCGGCCTTTGCAGCCTTGGTGTGTTGTGCCTGCCCGGTTTCGTCAAGTTTATCGGCGAGTCGATCGTGCCCGCAGCCTCATCGGCTAGCTCGTCTGCTCGCGTCTACTAGCACGCATGGATGCAGTACGCTGACCCTTCTATCCTGGAATTCTCTATCCTGTGCCGCGCTGCGAGTTGGCTGGCCGTGCCTAGCTAGCTAGCTGGAATCCTAGTCCAACTGGTAGGGTACATGCATACGGTACTCCATGAACATTTCATGGTGTGATGTGGTACGCTTCCGGTCGATCGAATGAACGCAAGCCGGGGCCCAGGATATTTCGGGCTCTTTTCGGCCGGCCGGTGCGCGCGACGTGTCGGAGATGCCAACGAAGCCTCTCTCGGACGGGAAAAATATCGATACAGGCCATGATGTCCGTCGTCAAATTACACCGAGACGGATAGATTTTTCTCATGCTCGTCTCGTAGTGATGGGACGTGCAGGGCCATGGAGCATGGAGGGGTGCGGCCTCTAGCTCGTGCTTCGTCCCAGTTGTGCGTGGGTGACCTGGCTGATGATGAGACTGAGATATATGTGGGCTCTCCAAGTGCAGTGGTGGGATATGATTAATCTGGCTGGGAAAAGGCGGACCGGGGGATGTGAAGCTGGTCGATGGAGAACATGGTGGAAGGATAAGATAGTAGTAGGGTTTCTTTAATGGAAATCGGAAGGGGAGAGCTCTTCTTTTATAAAAATATATATAAGAAAGTAGTAGGACATAATTAATATCCCTATTTTAGTGGATTTATTTATTGAAATAAAATTCAGAGCAAGTTCATGTATTTGCTAGGCTGTCACTTTACTGCTGGTAATCCCCCCCCCCCCCCCCCCCCCCCGCCCTGGGCCAGCCCATTTACACCTTTTTTTTTCCTTTCTGTAAACATTCAAAAAAATGTGCGCCCGACGAGATTCAAACTGTGCACCGGTAGGCTTTGTACGACCACGGTAACAACCTGGACACAAGCATGGAATCTACAAGAGAGCCAAAACGGAAATGAAGGAGCACAAGCAGGAATAGGTGTCTACATTCAACTTAAGCAAGGTTACTTAAATCTTCAAGCATCAATTTCAGCCACAGGGATGATAGCTAATTCAGCTGTTCAAGCGGAAGCACAGGGTCTAAAGTTGGCAGCAAATCTTTTGGAATCTCTACACATTCAGGAAGCTGCAGTGCTAACAGACAACCTCACTGTGGCAAAAGCTGCTGCAGCAAGATCACCAAGGAAGGAACCAGGGAATTGGCAAATAAGAAGCTATATAGCAGACTTTTGTGCAATGACAGAGTTCAAGAACATTCAGGTCTACCATGTTAACAGAGATCAAAACAGCATAGCGCATGAAGCTGCAAGGTTAGCAATCACACAGGATCATGTAGCTTCTCCTATCCATAGGTTTAGTTGCACTAATCCTGTTCATACTAGAGGGCATTGTCCACTGCTTCAGAGATTAATGCACACTCAAATGCAGGGATTTGTACTTCTACGTGTAAATTGTTTCTTAGATTAATGCAATAGTATGGGCGCCTGGTGCGCCATTTGTTTGTTCAAAAAAAAAACCTGGACAACTTTCATGTTGCGCCTAGTTACCTTTTTGTATTTTTCTTCAAATATAACACAGACCAACGTTAACCTGTTTGTTTTTCATCATTTTGTTTGGCCTGTTTTTCTTCTATTTTTCCTATTGCCCTTCCTTTCTTTTTCAATTTCATTTATTTTTCCAAATTCATGAACTTTTCTTAAAATCATGAACTTTTCAAATTTGTGAACATTTTCTTAAATCCGTGAACTTTTTATTCAAATCCATAAACTCTTTCAACTTTTATGAACTTTTTGCAAAACCCGTGAAATTTTTCCAAATTCGTGATATTTTTCTCAAAATTGTTATTTTTTGTAATTTATGAACTTTTTCAAATTTGTGATTTTTTTGAAAACTGATGAACTTTTTTTTGAAATTCGGTGAACCTTTCTAAAATTGATGAGTTTTCAATTTTGGGAACAATTTTTCAAAATCGATGAACTTCTCTTCAAATTCGTGAAAATTTTCCCAAAATTTGATTTTTTTTCAAAATCAATGAATTTTTTCAAATTTGCGAACTTTCTTCCAAAATCTAAGAATTGTTTTCAAGAAATTGAACTTTCTTTCCATACTTCTGAACTTTTTTTATTGCAAATGTATGATTTTTTTTCAAATCCAAGTTTTTTACATTTTTTTAAATGTCTAGATATTTTTTAAAATTCAAAATGGTTGACTTTGGTCAACGGCTGGCTGGTCAATGCTGACCGGTCAGCCATTAACCCGAGCCATCGAAGAGACAATGACCCTAGCGAGGGACACTGAGAGAAGCGATCGAGCGAAGCAATCGACCGATTGCTACCTTAATCGGCCTCGGCTTGCTAGTATCACACTTGAGCGTCAGTGAACCGTTGGAGCGCTTAAGGCGCCGAACAGGAGCTCTGCATATCATGGCTTGTTAAGTCGAAAACACCCTCTAGTCTGCCTTGCCAAGTGCCCCGTAGTAGACGGATTTAATTGTAGCATGAGCCAGGTTTGCTAAATTCAATGTGGATGGCGCAGCCTCGGAAGACTCTACCTAGTGCTTCGGTCGAAGCTTTGAAAGGCTATTTCTTAGATCATAGATTATCGATTTTCTGGGCGTGACAGACACTACGGTACTAGAGGCCTTAGCATGTCACACTCATGAGGCATGTCCATCAGACCCACGGCGATTGTGTCAGATTGCAAGGAGCAGATTTCCAATATAGGTGTTGGCACTAGCGACACCTATGTTGGGAAATTAGAGCTCGGTTGTCGATTTCATTCATGCCTCCTTCCCCATTTTGCTTTGTCGCTAGACCAATATGCAAGGTTTTAAATTTTGGAAACAAAATAATGTTGGATGCCACCGAAATATGTGAAGTTTCAAAATTTTCACATATTTTGGAAATTCTTTCAGATTTTTTGTTTTCAAAATTCACTAAAATGTAATGAATTTTAACCCCTATTTTATTTTATTTTGTAATCAGTTTGAATATGCGTCGAAATTTTATGGTTAAAAGTATTTCAGATCCCACCAAAATATACAAAATTTCAAAATTTGCATTGAAATTTTCAAACCGCGCCACCCTTGAGTATTCGAATCACACAATCAAATTCATATCCCTGCAAATGTTATCATTGATCAAGAATAAAGAGCAGGCCGTGACCCCTAAGTCCATGTCTTTGTAAAAGGTTTAAACCCTTTTGTTCCAAATGATATTTTTTGGTCGAAAATTTTATGAATCCTTACCATTCTTTGCACATGGATTGTTTTATTTGTAGTATTAAACATTGTACAATTTTTTTAAAGGATCTTTTCTGCACTACATTTCATGCTAAATTTTCCATTCAATCAAACCTCTTGTTAAAAGCCTTTTTGTTTCCTGTGCTGCAACTAAAAATACTTTGATGAAACTTCAAACACAGTTATATGGGATTCAATGGGCATAACATGTAGTCCTACATTTTTAGAATCCCGTGAGTCAAAGGTGAGTTTAAGGTTATGGAAGGTTAATTGAAATCTTCAAGAGCAACCTATTCGTTGTGCACAACTTGGGTTGCACCACTTATTCAATAAACACTATTCCATATATAAATGGATTACCAAGTGCAAAACACCATTGGTACCATGAGATTTACAATGAGCAGTTATGCCGCATATATAACCAGGTCTTGCTATCTTAAGAAGGTAAGATGATTCTAGTTATGAGTGCATTGTTTGGTTTGAAGAATTTTGATGGTTTCTAAAAAAATTTGGTGCTAGATGATCCGGAGGACTTATATGATGTTACTTTGGTGATATAGTAATCAATTTTGTTTGTTGTAAACATCCTAATTTGGAAATCCTTTATCTTTGTTTAAACTAACAGGCTTACATAGTTGTAATGATTGAAAATCTATGAACTAGAGGGAGGGGGGCGGTGTTTATAAACTGAAGGGTTGAATAGTAGTAAAGATTAAGCAAAGGACCAGGTGATGCTTTCTCTCTTGGGCGAGGTGTTAAAAGGGAAACGAGCAATATGTTACAATCTGAAGACTCTTGAGTAGATACAATCATAAATTGCTTCAAAATTATTTGATCGTCGTGGTGGGATGCATCATGTTGTATGGCACCCACTTATGTTTCGTGGTGTTATAAGGCATGGCCAGTGCTAGTATGTTGTATCACAAACGTTTTAATTACAAGTTTCATTGATTGTACCTTCTAAGATTATTCTTCTTAAGTAAAACATGGTTGCTTTTCAAGGTATTATTGAGATATTAATTTTAGCACTCTCAGTTCTCATCTGTTGGTCTTTATAGTAGCAATAAAATGTTTTTGTCACCGTACTATCCGAATCCTATCGCATGATCCGATCATTATACCATTTAATGCATATCACTCCACTTGACGTTGTATAGCAACATAATACGCCACCACGTGACACATGTGGTAAGCAATCCAAACAATTTATAAAAAAACATAATACGCCTACTCACCGCCTATAAGGATCAACTTGGCAACCGTTAGTGCAACAAAGCATGTTGATCCCTCCTGTTTGTACTATGCATAGCATGTCTACTTAAATCAAACAAACAATCTACTCCAGACTATTCACACATTCTCACTTCTTGTCACTACTACTAGGATGTCGGAGAAGACAAGTTGGCATACGTTGGGAACAATAATGTATAGAAGTATCCAGCACAACCATTGATCCTATAACTAGCTAGGTAGAGTGATCTCAAACACCAATATATATGTTCTCAGGGAGGAAATTCTAACCGGATGGTACAAGTTCATGAGGAAACATGTGATATGCATCGGCACATCCAAGTACTACTTCGGAATGAGAGCCATCAGGACAGTAAACATAACGTCGACTGCTGCCCCAGGTGGACATGGACATGATTTCCAAACAAGCAGAGCTGTTCCCACAAGCTACAGAGCTGACAATCGCAATGACCAGAGCTGCTCCAAACCGAAGTGGCCGGCCTTTGCGTTGCAACGTGGATGTGCTGTGCCTGCCCGGTTTTGTAGAAAAAGTTTATTGGCGAGTTCGTGTTTACTAGCGTGCGTGTAGCACGCTGACGCTTCTAATTTGTACTTCCTCTGTAAATTAATATAAGAGCATTTAGATTATTAAATTAATGATCTAAACGCTTTTATATTAGTTTACAAAGGAAGTACCGGGCTATGAGATGTGGGTTAAGATCGATCAGTACATACACACCTTAATTCCTCCCCAAACATCTGCGGACATGTCCAGTCGATGACAGGACTGGATAGAGAAGGAAAAATGTGACCCAACTAGACCCCTCATATCAATGTCTATATGTCTAGGCTGTCCGTGAACCCTTATATTGTGAACAAATGTAGAAGGATATGAGGGCTCGTAGACGCGCCCGGTCAGGCAGCCACGTAAGACGCAGCCCACCTAGGACCATCCCTTCTCTTTCTTTATTCATTCTTTTTCTCTCTCTCTCTCTTCATCTTCATTAATTACGTGCAAGTGACCGGACATATAAGGGAGAAAATAAGAAATATGCTTGGATGGATGGACAAATAAAGGTTCAAGTCCGTTCACTCACCAGTCGCGTCAACGGGTATTTATTGAATCAGATTTGCTAAGTCCGTCTATAGATGCTCTAAATAAATTATAGTTAGCTTTCTTCTAGGGGTAAAACAGTCTCTTATTTATTTATAGTTTGGGATCTCGTCCGCAATTACATGCAAGATACAATCTGGTGGCGCATTTCGCCATTTCATACAGAGTTCATCTCCAACAACTAATTTGGCTAAAATGTGAGCAGCTCGATTAGCAGAGCCTTCTTCATGTGACTTTGCACTCCCACCAAGCTTTTCATCAGACCCTTAGGGCATGGCCAATGCATAGCTCAAGGTGATGCCTCACATGCCATGTAGGATCGGATGACAGAAAAAAATAGGTTCAGATGGAAAAGTAGGATCCTCTCCAGGAGGCGGGTGCTTAGAGAGAAAAGTGTGGTCCGGTGCATAAAGTTGGAAAAAGTTAAAGTGAAGAGAAGGGTGCATGTGTAGTGAGAGTCATTTTTTATTTTTTGATGAGGCCCACTAATAGTAGTTTGCATTGGGGAGAAAAAAATCAACACATATGCCTTAAATTACTTTTTTGTCATGAGGCATATGTATTCATATACCACCACTGTACATGCCCTTATATGTTCCACAATTGGTCCCGCCGCAGAAAGTTCTTGCTTGGAGTATTCAACATACACACCGTCGCTCTGCAATCGAGCTCAACGTGGAGTTTTGGAACCCCAAGGTCGCTCGCGAACTGAAGCGCCATGCAACACACCATCGCACCGAGCAACTAACAACCCCTAACTGATGCAAGATCAAGACTATGGCCAATAATTTCCCCCGTAGTCTTGATACGGCTGGTCATCGGTCGTCGCTGCATGGCCGTCACACCGAGCCGCCGCAGCACGGTTGTTAGTTGCACGCGTTGTGTTTGTTAGCAGCTAGCTGCATGCATGGAAGGAGATGACCGAACCGTGTGGCCGTTCCGTAAGGTGAGCATGGCCTGCATGCAAGGAGAGCTGGATAAGGATGCGAGCATGTATGTAGTGGCTTAGTCATAGGTAGTTGCCATGGCATTTGGATAATAGAGATAGATTAGTTAGTCAGTTAGTGCATGTAGCTGGGGTAATGGGTCAAGTGGTGGCCGAGCGCAGCGGAAGCGTGGTGTTAGTTGTCGGGCTAGGCTGGGTGTGAGACCCTTGTACTTGGCTATTTAAAGTGAATGGAAAAAATAGAGGCAATGAGGGCTGAAAACAATGTAGTCCCACGTGTGACCAAGGAAGTGTTCTGGGCAAAGCCACTGGTCATCTTTCTTGGTTGTGTGTGTGTGTGTGTGCGGGTTTTTGTGTTCTTGAAAGAAACCATGAGAGAAGAGAGTTGTGCGAGGTAGCACAAGAAAGAAGAAGCGGCGCTGCGCATAGTGGCGGCGTCAACAAACTCAATGATTTTCAGCTTCGTGCTCTTGGAGAAAAAGTGAGCCGCAACACCTTGAAAGGCGCCGTCGTGGTCACGCAGGACCGCTCCTCCTCCCTTTTCTCCATGCTTTGAAACTGCACCATCAACATTGGCCAACATCCAGCCTTTGCTTCGGTGGCTTCCAGCTCTAAGGTCTCACCTGAACTGGCGTCTTTGCCTTCTTCTGGACTGCCGCGTTCCATTCATCAATATACCGACAGACAGAGCTTGATACCTCATGTGCATCTTGTATTCGCTTGCGGTCTCTAGCATTGTTCCTTGCTATCCATAATCCATATAGACCTTGCAACACTGTTTCTTTCTGCTCATCGCATCCATCCCCCAGCCAGCCCAACATCCACCATGCAATCTCACTACGGGACCGAACAGGCGCCAACGGTGCCGTCGCCGGAGCTTCCCATAGACCATCTACAGCCTTGGACAGCAAATATGGACCTTCAAACGCTAGTGAACTCGTCTGGGCGCTTCCACGAGCAGGAACCGGTCACACTTTAAATTTGCTCCTCTGCATCTAGATACCTCATACTTCAAACCTTAAATTTATACAAAACATGCAAAATGATAAAACCTACCTACATAGGTCAAATAACCTACCATATCCTAATCCTCGTCTGAGATATCCACGACCTCCATTCCCGGCGTACATGGGCAGCAGGCTCAACTCCGGCTCATGCAGCTCCTCCGGGTCGGCCTCCGCCTCCGCGTCTGTTCCGTGAAAATCGCATCGGTCGCTGCCCGTTCTTGCCGGATGAACCGCCTTTTGGCCTCGACATAGGCCTCATCCGGCATGAACTCTAGGATGACACAACGGTATCAAGTATCACAGATAAGGATCTGCCATTTCACTTCTTCTTTGGTACAACCCCCCCCCCCCCCCCCCCCTCCCCTGAACACATCAATGATGGAGATTTGTTTATACCTCTTCATAATAAAAGGTATGATGGTCCTTTTTGTTTTTTTAGTATGATGGGCTTTTTCCGTCAGGATGTGTACGACACCCAACCCCCGCCGGACTGGGCCGGGCCCATAAGCGTGCCCCTTCACGGGAAGTAAAAATTGAAAAGAAAACCAAAACAAGTGGAGCTAACAGGATTCAATCCACAGACCTCTTGCAGGAAGCATGAGTGGCTCACCAATTGATCCGGCTAATGATTGCGTAAAGAAATGACCGCGAAACTTTAAAACTAAGACCAATGAGTGCACCTTTTCACGGGCTGTAGAAAATCACAAAAGAAATGAACCAGCTAGGAATCTAACCACAGATCTCTTGCAACAACCGTGAGTGGCATACCCATTAAGCTGACTAATGTTTGTGCAAAACGAGGAGTGCGCATACTTAAGAACTAACACTAATGTAGAATTTAGGTATCTTTTCAAAAAATCAAACATTTGTTGGAAATCCTCAATAAATTTCTACATATCAAATAATGTTTTAAAATCCAACAGTTTTCGAAAATTTCGTTTTTTTCAGAAGCATGACATATTTCGAAAATTTTGAACAATATTTTTTAAAAGCATGAACATTTCAAAAAAAAATTGAAGAGATATGTTAGTTCAAAATGTTAAGAATATTCTTTTGAACAACATTTCAATAATTTTAAAGAGATATGAGGGGCGTGCAAACTTAAGAAGTAACATTCTGAACAATTTTATGAACACAACTTGAACACTTGCTTTCTTTCTGGCTTATTATGTGGCAAATGTAACTTCGTGAAGTTTTAAGCCGGCTTTTCATGTTTTTTCAAACTGGGCTTTATTCCGGTTTGTTTTCCTTTTTTATTTTATTTTTCCTTTGTTTTCCTTTTTATTTTTTTCTGTTATTTCAAATGTGTGAACCTTTTAAAAAAATCATGATTTGTTCTCAAAATTTCCAATCCTTTTCAACTTCTCTAGTTTATTTTTCCAACTTTTTTGGTGGATTTTTTCGGAAAATTTTCAACATGAATATTCTTTTCAGCATTGATGAATTTATTTCAAATCCACGAACGCTTGGGCCGGTCCAATAGGTGCCTCACCGGAGTGATGAGATCACCCATCAGGGTGGTAGAAATTGAAATTTCTGTTTTTACCATTTGTTTTTTATTTTGGTTAGCAAACCTAAAACCCGAAAATGTCAACCCAATACAACAAAGCAATATTTCGTTCACCAACTGATTCGGTTTGGTTTTCAGTTTATAACGATTTTTTATTATAGCGCACACCTAAAAGCAACGACACAACTACTAGCGCTTCCCTTGTGTCGTCCTCTAATATCCATGACCACCTTTATCCTCTGAGCATACCTACGTGTTGTGGTACTAAACAAATAAGATGGTTGCCGCTGCATGGTCTACCACTAATAGAAAAAGGGGCTGTTGTCCCGGTTCGTAAGGGCTTTTTGTCCTGGTTCTTGAACCGGGACTAAAGGGTCGGTACTAATGCCCTGTCCCTTTAGTCCCGGTTCAATCCAGAACCGGGACAGATGGGACTCCACGTGGCCTTTGCGCGGAGCCCAGGCAGGGGGGCCTTTGGTCCCGGTTGGTGGCACCAACCGGGACCAATAGGCATCCACGCGTCAGCATTTCTGTGGCTGAGATTTTGTTTTTTTAAGGGGTGGAGGGGGGGGTTTGGGGGTTTTGGGGGGTTAATTTAGGTGTTTCATATATTGTGTTAGCTAGCTATAATTAATAGAGAGAAGTGTCCTCTCTTATGTCCGTGCTTGGTCGACGCTACGTACTATACATACGTATAGAGAGAACTAGACACGCTAGCTAGGTAGTAAAAGGAAACAGAAGATCGTCATGAACATATATGCATACAGAGAGAAGTGATATCGACCACTTCTCCTTCTCCGAGAGATTGGTCGAATAACAAGTTCTCATATATCTATCCGACACCACCGGCTACATATATACAATAATTATCTCTTACAAATATAATCTCCTAACATACGGACTCATGGTCCACATAGTATTCTCCGTCTTCAGCGATCACGTGGTCAAGAAAGAATGCCGCCAATTCCTCTTGAATTGCTCGCATGCGAGCTGGTGCTAGGAGTTCATCCCGCTTTCGAAACATCTAATTTGAAGAAGGGGGTCAATACATATATATATGAATGAATGAAACTCAACACAAATGATGGTAATAAAATAAAATTGTGAATGTTGTTATTTACGCACTTTATATTGTTCGTCAGAGTAGCCCCGCTCACAGGTCGTGTGGCGGATGGACTCGCAAACATAGTATCCACAGAAATTATTTCCTTGTTCCTGCCACAACCACTTTACAAGAAATAGAGGTCAATCAAACTGATAAGCAAGAATGCCAAATGGTATTGATGAAACTAGCGCTTGAATCAATAGGAGATGCGCGGAACATGTTACTATAGTACTTACTTTCGGGTGTCTAAATTGCAGCTTCTTCGGGAGTGCCGGAGCTTTTTTGGTGAATTTTTTTCAAACCCTGCCAGACAAAGAAAACAATTATTTGATATATCAGGAAATGAACAAAGTTGCTGATATGGTGGATAATGATCGATTTAACTTACTTCTCGAGCATTTGAGTCATGTCCGCATAGTCCTGGTGATCTTTTCGTCTTGAGTCTAAGACGGTTACTAGTCCCTACTCAAGCTTAATCTCTAGAAGAATATAGTGGAAACTGCACACGCATGCATAACTCATCAATTACATTACTATAACCTTGACTAATATATAAGAGAAACCGAATACGCACAAGACAGTAATACTCACTCGAAGTTGTAAGGAAAGAGTATTATATCTTTGTTTTCATTTATTACCAACGATCGTAGCAAGTTGGCCTCGGTATCTGCGGCATGAAATTTAACCTGAGTTGCATCTATGATATTTGTGTTAATGAACCCAATATCACTGATTTGTCTTTTCTTCAATTCGACGATCTTCAATCTGCATAATATAGTGAGGATAATTATAAATACATGCAATGAAAGAGCTGAGCTATATAGAGAGACTTAATGACAGAAGTAGTACTACTTACAGACAGTAGCAGGTGACCGTTGCTTTATCGAGGGCCAATTGATTGAAAAACTGATAGAACTCCTCAAATGAAATAAGCAACAGTTCAATTCCAACGAGGTCATGCTCTGGTTTAACTCTCGCATACAAAGTGCTCCTCCCCCAGACTCTCTGCAGATTTTCAAGTACCAATCATGTAATCTTCGCATCATCGTTGTTAAAGATTTTTCATCTTTGACGAGAGGCTTCCCGTACTCGTATCTATGTATCTGCACCTCCATGGGATCATAATGTACATCGTCGGGCAGGTAATCGTCAACATTGCAATAACCGGGCACCATCCTCGGATCGACGATGTCGCTAGGCACCTTGAGCGGGAGGCACGATTGCTTCGCTTGTTCGCCGAGCTGGGCAATTTGTTTCCCAGCTGCTTGTCGTTCTTTCAGCCTTTGACCACTGACTGTACTTCCCGACCGCTCCGCTTCGGCCCATGTCTTTGCAATAATGCGCTCATAGTTGCCTTTCGACGGAGACTTGGGTGGTTTTGCCAGGGCAGCCAGAGTGCGCTTCACTTTCACCGGATCTACCTTCTCCTCCGGAGGTGGATGTCTCTTTGCTTTCAACCCTTTAAACCAGTCATCCACTTCGGTTCGCGCGATCTTCGCGTTCTCCTCCGGGGTCCTCTCGTATGGTAACTTCTGTGGACTCTTCAGAGAAGGACCGAATCTGTATGTCCTCCCGCCTCTGGTTGTACTACTAGACGCCGGCCGAGCAGACGGAGCGGTTGTCTTCTTTACTTGCTTACGAGGCGGAGGAGAAGGACTACGACGCGCCGGAGCAGCTGCCGGAGCGGGGGCGGGTCTCTTCCGCCCTTGCTGATGAGGCGGAGAAGGAGGAGGCTGGCTGCTCGGGTGCGCCGGCGCAGGCGGAGAAGGAGGCGGAGTGCCGCCACGCGCTGGAGAAGGAGCCGGCCGAGGGCCCTGATCGTCACTCGCCGGAGGCGGAGGCGGTGGAGGAGGCGGAGTGCCCTGACTCGCCGAAGGAGGAGGAGGAGGCGGAGGCGTCCAGTTCGGAAGGTTGATGAGCTCCTTCCGCCATAGGCTTGGAGTCTTCAGAGCAGACCCCAGCCGAGTCTCCCCTTCACCGGTAGGGTGGTCAAGCTGGAGGTCCTCAAATCCCTCCGTTATTTCATCCACCATCACCCTAGCATATCCTTCTGGAATCAGCCGACAGTGAAAAGTTGCGCCGGGTTCAGTAGGATAAACAGAGCCAACAGCCGCCTTGACCTTCAAATTCATCCATTGCGTCATAAGGTGGCAATTTTGAGACTCCGTGATAGCATCCACGGGATAGCTGGCAGGAGCCGTCAAGGCATGCTCCGGCTGAAGCAGCTCGGTGGAAGCCACGCTGCTTCTGTGCTGAGATGGCGGGGTAGCTTCGGGGGAAGCTTCGGCAGTACGTTTGCTGCGATTTGCTTCTCGTTCCTCTATCGCGTCTACCCTTGCTTGCAACGCCTGCATTTGGGTCTGCTGCACTTTTTTCCTCCTCTCATGGGATTTGTAACCGCCTGCGTCTGGAAACCCAACCTTCCACGGAATGGAGCCTGGCGTGCCTCGTGTCCGCCCAGGGTGCTCAGGATTTCCGAGGGCCATTGTGAGCTCGTCGTTCTCTCTGTCTGGAACGAACGTCCCTTGCTGCGCTGCTTTGATATAGTGCTTAAGCCTCTTGACTGGTATTTCCATTTGCTCGTCCGTCCAAATGCACTTCCCTGATACAGGGTCCAAGGTTCCGCCAGCCCCGAAGAACCAAGTCCGGCAACGGTCTGGCCAGCTAATTGTCTCTTGTTCAATCCCTTTATTAACCAGATCATTCTCAATCTTGTCCCACTGAGGCCGGGCTGCGAGGTAGCCACCTGACCCCGTGCGATGGTGATGCTTCTTCTTCGCAGCATTTTGCTTGTTTGTCGCCGGCATCTTCTTACTCTTTTCCGATGTCTTGTGGGCCACAAATGCGGGCCAGTGATCTCTGATCTTCTCATATCTGCCCTTGAATTCTGGTGTCTCTTTATTTTCGACAAACTTATTCAGCTCTTTCTTCCACCTCCTGAATAGTTCTGCCATCCTCTTAAGAGCAAAAGAGTTGATTAATTGCTCTTTAACTGGCTTCTCTGGATCATCCTCTGGCGGTAGGGTGAAATTTGACTTCAGCTCAGTCCAAAGATCATTTTTCTGCATATCATTGACATAAGACACCTCAGGGTCTTCTGTAGTCGGCTTTAACCATTGCTGGATGCTGATCGGGATCTTGTCCCTAACCAAAACCCCGCACTGAGCAACAAATGCGCTCTTTGTCCGGAGAGGTTCAATCAGTTAGCCGTCGGGCGCGATTGTTATGATCTCAAACTTTTCATCCGAGCTCAACTTTCTCTTCGGGCCTCGTCTCTTTACCGAAGTTGTGCTCGATCCGGAGGGCTAGAAAAAAAACAAAGACTTAATTAATATGTGTACATACCAAAACAATGAATGCATCAATTAGCTAGTCAGCGGAAGCTTAACTAATATATATACCTGGCCGGACTCGATTCGGTCACCAGAGATGTCATCACGGTCTCCTTCTTGCACCGACATTGTTTCACCGGAGCCGTCCTCACGGTCTCCTTCTTGCACCGGCATTAGGTCACCGGAGCCATCATAATCATAGCCAGCTGCTTCCAGACCATCGGTGTCGTTGAGAAACAACAAGCAGACGGCATCACTTCCTCGTGCGATTATGTCCCCCAACAACTCTTCTTGTACTTCGTCTCGGGCGGTGTCCATAGTTTCTACAAATATTTACAACATGGCAATTATTATTCAAACATGACAGATGGATATATTAGTGGCAAACGTAGAACTAATATTAATTAGTGGCCTCGACGCTGCTTCTCTAGGGTTTGGGGTGGCCTCGACGCTGCTTCTCTAGGGTTTGGGGTGGCCTCGACAACGCTTCAAGGATAAAAAAATAAGAGGAAGAGGAAAAAAAAGAGGAGAAAAAAGAATAGAGGAGTTCTTACTCATCTATTCTTTCTTCTTCTCTTTTTTTTCTTCTTACTCCTCTATTCTTTCTTCTCCTCTTTTTTTCTTCTTCTTCCTCTTTTTTTTATCGGGAACGAGGGTCATCGAGGGTCACCGAGCGGTAGAGGAAACCCTAAATAGCAAGTATCGTGGGTGTGACATACATGTGGCCGTCGGTGTCGGACACTACATCCACGTCCCACAAGTGACGCGGGCTTACATCGATGATACTTGCTATTTAGGGTTTCCCCGCGTCACTTGTGGGACGTGGATGTACTGTCCGACACCGACGGCCACATGTATCTCATACCGATGATATTTGCTATTTAGGGTTTCCTCTATCGCTTGGCGACCCTGGACGACCCTCGTTCCCGATAAAAAAAAGAGGAAGAAGAAGAAAAAAAAGAGAAGAAGAAAGAATAGAGGAGAATAACTCCTCTATTCTTTCTTCTTTTTTTCTTCTTCCTCTTCTTTTTTTATCCTCTTCTTCCTCTCATGTTCGACCCCCCTCGTGTTGAAGTTATCGGGAGGGGGTATATCGACCCCACCCCACGTGTTGAAGTTATCAGGAGTTTATATCGACACGACATACGTACATGCGGGAAAATAATATTATCGAGGAGGGGGTATATATATCGACCCTCCTCATGTTGAAGTTATCGGGAGTTTATATCGACACGACATACGTACATGGGAAAATAATATTATCGGGGAGGGGGTATATCGACCCCCCTCGTGTTGAAGTTATCGGGAGGGGGTATATCGACCCCCCACGTGTCGAAGAAAAAAAGAGGAGAAGAAGAAAGGAATCAAGGAAAAGAAGAGAAAAATAGAATATTCTATTTTTCTCTTCTTTTCCTCTATTCCTTTCTTCTTCTCCTCTTCTTTTTCTTCTTTTTTCTTCTTCTTATTTATTTTTCCTCGTCTTCCTCACCCCTCTTCTTCTCCTTTCTTCCTCTTCTTATTTCCTTTTTCCTCTCATTCTTTTTCTTCTTCTTCCTTCTTAAAAATACCTGAAGTAGTATTGCTTGTTTTTTTAAAAATAATGTTCAAATAGAAATTTTAGAAAAAAGTAAAGGTTTTGCCTAATTCATTGTTCATATGAATATGCAAACATTTGCATATTTACAATAATCAATATCACCAAAAAAATCTATGAACAGAAAAAATACTATTTTTCTGTTAATCTATCTTTTGCATACATATACTATACATATGCATATAATCAGGAAAAAACATATATGAATTTGCAAAAAAACAGGGGGAGGGGGGCGGTGCCGGCCCTGACCAAAGCGAGAGGCGACGGCGGCGCGGGGCGGCGACGGCGAGGCAGAGGCGGGGCCGCGACGGCGTAGGGGCGCGACGCGGGGCGGCGACGGCGTCAGGACGACGCGGGGTGGCGCGCGGCGACGGAGTCGGGGCGGCGCGGGGTGGCGATGGCGTTTGGGTGGCGCGGGACGGCGTCGGAGGCAGGGGCGACGACGGCGACGGCGAGGCGCAGAGGGGCAGCCTGGCGGCGTCGGGTGGGGAAGACGAACTGAATGGAAATTTTCACAAGTGCTAGTTATATAGACGAAGCATTGGTCCCGGTTCGTGGCACCAACCTGGACCAAAGGGGGGCATTGGTCACGGTTTGTGCCATGAACCGTGACCAATGCCCCCTTTAGTCCCGGTTGGTGCCATCAACCGGGACCAAAGGCCTGCGCCTGCCAAAGCCGCGGTGCGGTGGGATGTTTAGTCCCCCCCTCGCTAGCTGAGGAGCGGCTGCACGTGTTTATAAGTGTTGCCCCGCCTTCTCCACCGAACTCCTCAGAACTGCAGGCCTTTGGGCCTAATCTCACACCGTTATGCCCGTGGGCCTGCTGGGCCTTCTGCGGGCCTGAATCCTGGCCCATGGATGGGCTTCTAGTCGTATTCAGGCCGTGGTGGCCCAGTAGGTGGCTTTTTTTACTATTTGTTTTTTCATTTCTACTTAGAACTAAATACTTATAGTTTTTAGTGATTTTTTTCTTTTAGGTCACAAAAATTATAAACTTTCTGTTAGTGCCATTAGTTTTAAAATTTGAATAGTTTAAATTTGAATTTTTCAAAATTTGTGTGAATCACTAGTTTATGAATAACTTTACTATAAAAATTGATTTTTGAGTCATTCTTTTTTCTGCTATTTAATATTACTGTGTTTTATCATTATACTTAATTTGGTAATTTTAGTTAGTCATAACAAATATTATAGGCATTGTTTTTCTTTTTTGCTATTTATTTTTTCATTTCTACTTAGAACAAAATACTTATAGTTTTTTAGTGATTTCTTTTTTTTAGGTCACAAAAATTATAAAGTTCCTGCATTATTTATTTTCTTTTGTTTTTTGCTTTATTTTTTAATTCTTTTTTCTTTTAGTTTTAGAAAAAATTATAAACTTTCTGTTAGTGCCATTAGTTTTCAAATTTGAAAACACTTTTTTAGTTTTTTTGTTTTTTTGTTGCTTTATTTATTTTATTTTGTTTCTACTTACAACAAAATACTTATTGTTGCTATTTTTATTTTTTTCAGTTTTTTGTTTTGTTTTCTGTATTATTTATTTTCTTTTGTTTTTTGCTTTATTTTTTAATTCTTTTTGGTTTTAGGTCAGCAAAATTATAAACTTTCTGTTAGTGCCATTAGTTTTAGAAAAATTATAAACGTTCTGTTAGTGCCATTAGTTTTCAAATTTGAATAGTTAAAATTTGAATTCTTTGAAATTTGTGTGAATCACAAGTCTGTGATTAACTTTACTAAAAATGAACATAGATGTACCTATAGAGAAAATTCGACCTAAATTCATAGTTTTTAAATGAACTGTGAAAAAGTTGGCATAGCATACTCGTGTGTTACAAAGTTGGCATGGTATCATCATAATAGTTGCGGGAGAAAGTCTTCACTTTTTCTTCGCTTGTATCATTTGCTTATTGCACCGTAACCTTGGATAATCTTCATCGTTTATGAGGATGCTTGGGTAAGCCTTAACATTGAAGGGAGGAATTTCATGAAACTTTTCATAATCTTCAGACATGTCTGTCTTGCCCTCCACTCCCAGGATATCCCTTTTTCCTGAAAGAACTATGTGACGCTTTGGCTCATCGTATGATGTATTCGCTTCCTTATCTTTTTTTTTCTCGGTTTGGTAGACATGTCCTTCACATAGATAACCTGTGCCACATCATTGGCTAGGACGAACGGTTCGTTAGTGTACCCAAGATTTTTCAGATCCACTGTTGTCATTCCGTACTGTGGGTCTACCTGTACCCCGCCGCCTGACAGATTGACCCATTTGCACTTAACAAAGGGACCTTAAAATCATGTCCGTAGTCAAGTTCCCATATGTCCACTATGTAACCATAATATGTGTCCTTTCCGCCCTTGGTTGCTGCATCAAAGCGGACACCGCTGTTTTGGTTGGTGATGAAGCTATGTACCTAGGGTAGGGGCATGGACCCGTCCTAAAAAGCCCTTCCCGAGGACATCCCTAGAATGAGTCACCTTTCGAATGACTTGAAGGCATCCCACTCGACGGATTCAAGACACTCGACCAAAGAACTATCACTCGACCATGAAGCCAGCCACTCGACTGCCAGAAGACCTAAAGTCATTCCGCAGGCAAACGGTCGTCTATTAAGTAGTCTTTATGGTTATTATAACACTTTATTAGGGACGTTATCAGTAACGCCCAACCTTAAATGTACCTAAAACACTGCATTACTGAGGGCAGGAGGGGGCCGACGAACTCTATATAAGCCACCCCCCTCCTCAGTATGAAGGGTTCGCACCCTTGTTATCTACACACGCATAATCCAATCGACCGCCTCCGGGCACCGAGACGTAGGGCTGTTACTTCCTCCGAGAAGGGCCTGAACTCGTAAACCTTGCGTGCTTACAACTTGCCAATAGCTAAGATCTAGCCTCTCCATACACACACCCCTACATCACTGTCAGACTTAGAACCACGATAGTTGGCGCCCACCGTGGGGCATTAGTCTTAGCGCCTAATTGGAGAAGTTGTGACTTTTCCGATCCATTTGATCATGGTTTCCTGCGGAGTTTTGGTAGAGGGCCACGAGATCCGTCTCGGCGCGTTCACCTTCATCGCCGACGACTCCGCCTGGCTCCAGGAGGCGCCGCTCGACATCGACGCGCTCCCCGTCCGCGGTGCGACGCACTTCCGCACGTGCATTCGTGGCGTCCTCCTGCGGCAGCCGTCGACCCAATATCGGTCGGCCCCCGTATCGTCTCCCCGCCCCGTCTCCCACCAGCGCAAGTGCTCAGGTCGGTCGAGACTCCAGCGGTGGGTGAGGCACGCCGTGGCCCGCCAGTCGGCGGCCCCACATGTCGCGGCAATCGAGCCCGACGAATCCCTCTGCGGCCTGTTCGACCTGTCGACTGGCTCCGCGGAGACCACATCCGAGTGCGATAGCAGCGACCCTTTGGCTGAGGTTCTGGCGGTCGAGGGGACACACAGTCCTCCCGGATTCCATCGCGCTGATGGTGGTGCGGAAAGAGGCGACCCGTCGCATCCCCATGACGAGTACCTCCCCGAACCTCTCACGTCATTGCAGCGAGAGGAGCTTCGCTGCCGGAACATGGACGCGCTCCACACTCCTATTGTTGGAGAAACCCCCGAGGCCCGGGCCTTGGAGGACGCGCGCTTGGCTAACCTGACCGAGCGCACTTGGCTGGAAAATCTACAACGAATACTCGACGAGCAAGCGTGTCAGCGAGCTCCCGAGTCTAGTCGACGACAGCAAGCTCCCGAATCCAGTCGACGTCAGCTCTTCCCGCCGCCGCAGGTGTACCGAACTCTAGTTCAGAATTTGGCCGCCGCGGCCCGTATAGCGGAGTCAATTCAGCCCTCCCAGTCGGAGGCTGGCAGGGGCTTGTTGCAGATCAGAGCATTGCTTCGAGCGGCAGGAAATCAGAATTCCGCCATCTCTTAGTCGCGGAACAGGATCCACAGTCGATCCGTTGCAACAGAAACAGTCCAGTCGGCTCACAGCCCGAGATCGCCCCCGAGGCGTGAGGGATGTGGGGACTGGCACGATCAGTACAGGAGAAATGAGCAGTATGATCACCGACCCGACCGCGATGATCGACGTCGAGTGCCATCCCCTCCCCCGAGGAGTGGGTCAAATGCGCCTCGACATCGAGACGACAGGCGCCCCCATAATGTTGGGCAGAGGATTCCAGTCGACCCCAGGGACCCAGGCTTTGACGCAAGGTCCATCCTCGTTCAAGGTTTGGTGGACAGGAACAGGGCTCATCGAGAGGGCCACAACAGAGATGCGCCCGCCGGCAGCAGGGCACATGCTTCGGGGCCAGAATGTTTCAGTCGAGCCATCAGGGCCGCGGTGATTCCTCCCAACTTGAGGCTGGCGACTGGAGTCAGCAAGTTCACTGGTGAATCCAAGCCCGACACATGGCTCGAAGATTACCGAGTGGCTGTGCAGATTGGCGGTGGCAATGATGAGGTGGCCATGAAGCATTTGCCTCTCATGTTAGAAGGCTCAGCCAGAGCGTGGCTGAATCAGTTGGCACCCAGCAGTATTTACACTTGGGAGGACCTCGCCCGAGTGTTTATCACAACCTTCGAAGGAACATGCAAGCGACCCGCAGGCCTTACAGAGTTGCGGTCTTGCGTACAGAAGCCGAATGAAACACTGGGGGAATACATCCAGAGGTGGATCACACTGCACCACTCGGTTGAGAATGTGCCAGACCATCAAGCAGTCTGCGCTTTCAAAGAAGGCGTCAAATACAGACAGTTGAATCTGAAGTTCGGTCGAACTGGAGAGATGTCTCTGAATCGGATGATGGAGATTGCCACCAAGTACGCTAATGGTGAAGACGAAGACCGACTCCGAAGTGGCAAACTCAAATCAGTCGCCCAAGAAACCGGAGGAAACTCCAGTCGGAAGCAGAAGCGGAAGGCCGAGCCAGCCGCCCCTGGGGAGGCCCTGGCCGTGGCCCAGGGAAACTTCAAGGGGAAACCCAAGGGCACCTGGAAGCCCAAGAAAGTTAAGGATCAGGATGGGAATGATGTTTTGGACCTGCCATGTCACATCCACACCAAGAAAGATGAAGAGGGTAATTTTATTTTCCCAAAACATACCACTCGACAGTGCCGGCTCCTGATCCAGCAGTTTCAGGGCAAGGAGCCCAAAGATAAGGAAAAGGAGCCAGATAGAGTTGAGACAAGGATGATAGTGACGATGGATACCCCCAAGTCAATTCCACCTTGATGATTTTTGCTGATGTCGAAAGCAAAAGTCGACTGAAAGTCATTAACCGTGAGGTGAACATGGTTGCTCCGGCAACACCCAGTTACCTGAACTGGTCACAGACCGCCATCACATTCGACCAGTCTGATCACCCGACGCACATTGCCACCCCAGAGAGGCAAGCTTTGGTGGTCGACCCAGTTGTCGAAGGCACTCGATTGACCAAAGTCCTGATGGATGGCAGCAGTGGCCTGAACATACTGTATGCTGAAACTTTGAAAGGAATGGGCATTCCGATGTCCAAACTCAGTACTAGTAACATGAGCTTCCACGTAGTCATTCCTGGGAAGAAAGCTGAGTCACTCGGCCAGATTGCTCTTGATGTGGTTTTTGGTGATTCAAAGAATTACCGCAAGGAAAAGTTGACATTTGAGGTTGTGGACTTCCAGAGTGCTTATCACGCCATTTTGGGCAGGCCAGCTTACGCACGCTTCATGGCTCGACCATGTTACGTGTATCTTAAATTGAAGATGCCTGGCCCCAAAGGTGTGATCACTGTTACGGGCAACCGAAAGAAAGCAGAAGAGTGTTTTCAGAAGGGATCAAAGATCGCTGATGCTCAGATGGCAGTGATCGAGCTGAAAGAGTACCAAAAGACTGCCGATCCGAGTGAATTGGTGCGAGCTAAGAAGCCTGCCTCTGAGTCAGCTTTTCAGTCGGCTGGTGAAATAAAGACAGTCCACATTCACCCGACCGACCCCGACGCTGCTCCGACTCACATCTCGACGACGCTCGACTCCAAATAGGAAGAAGCGCTCATCCAGCTCCTCCATGAGAACTGGGACATCTTCGCATGGAAACCCTCTGACATGCCTGGAGTTCCCAGGGGCTGGCTGAGCACCGTCTGCGAGTCGACCCAAAATTCAAGCCCGTGAAGGAACATCTTCGACGGTCCGCCGTCCAGAAGAAGCAAGCCATTAGCGAGGAGGTGGCTCGGCTCTTAGCAGCTGAGTTCATCCGAGAGATTTACCACTCCGAGTGGCTCGCCAATGTCGTCATGGTCCCCAAGAAGGACAAGTCACTCCGCATGTGCATTGATTTCAAACATATCAATCGGGCCTGCCCGAAAGATCATTTTCCTCTCCCTCGCATCGACCAAATAGTCGACTCAACTGCGGGGTGCGAGAGATTGTCTTTTCTAGATGCCTATTCCGGGTACCATCAGATCCGTCTGTATGGGCCCGACGAGATCAAAACAGCTTTCGTCACTCCATTCGGATGCATCGTTACGTCACCATGCCGTTCGGCCTCAAGAACGCCGGAGCCACATTCATGAGAATGATTCAGAAGTGTTTACTTACTCAAATCAGTCGGAATGTGGAGGCATACATGGATGATATTGTGGTCAAGTCCCGGAAAGGTTTCGACCTACGGGCTGACCTTGCTGAAACCTTTGCCAACCTCAGGAGGTACGATATCAAGCTCAATCCGTCAAAGTGCACTTTCGGGGTTCCAGGTGGAAAGTTACTCGGTTTTCTCGTTTCCGAATGGGGGATCGACGCCAATCCTGAAAAAATGGCACCATACTCCGGATGAAGCGTCCTGTACGCGTGCACGATGTCCAAAAGCTTACAGGCTGCTTGGCCGCTTTAAGTCGATTTATTTCTCGACTCGGTGAAAAGGCGTTGCCTCTTTACCGACTGATGAAGAAGTCTGACAAGTTCGAGTGGACTCCAGAAGCTGATGCAGCGTTTGTAGAGCTCAAAGCTCTGCTCTCCACCCAGCCAGTGCTTGCTGCCCCAATCAGCAAAGAGCCTCTGCTGCTTTACATTGCAGCCACAGGACAAGTTGTCAGTACAGTACTTACAATCGAGCGGGAAGAGGAAGGAAAGGCCTTCAGAGTTTAGCGCCCAGTATATTATGTGTCTGAAGTTTTGACACCTTCAAAGCAAAGATATCCTCATTATCAGAAGCTTGTATACGGGATTTATATGACCACGAAGAAGGTTGCACATTACTTCTCTGACCACTCCATTACAGTCGTCAGCGACGCCCCACTGTCAGAGATTTTGCGTAACAGAGATGCAACTGGTCGAGTGGCAAAGTGGGCGATTGAACTCCTTCCCTTAGATATCACGTTTGAAGCAAAGAAGGCTATCAAGTCCCAAGCAATCACAGATTTCATCGCCGAGTGGATTGAACAGCAACTTCTGACTCAAGTTCACTCGAAGCACTGGACCATGTTCTTCGATGGATCCAAGATGCTGAATGGTTCGGGTGCGGGGGTAGTCCTAGTCTCCCCCCGAGGATATAAGCTCAGATATGTTCTCCAGATTCACTTCGATTCCTCCAATAACGAAGCAGAGTATGAAGCACTTTTGTATGGGTTGCGCATGGCCATTTCACTCGGCGTCTGTCGCCTCATGGTCTATGGCGACTCAGATTTGGTGGTTGATCAAGTGATGAAGGAGTGGGACGTCAGGAGTCCGGCAATGACTGGGTATTGCAATGCAGTGCGAAAGCTAGAAAAGAAATTCGAGGGGTTAGAGCTTCATCACATCCCCCGACTGAAAAATCAGGCAGCTGACGATTTGGCAAAGATAGGCTCCAAGAGAGAAGCCATTCCCAGCAACGTGTTCCTGGAACACATTCACTCGCCGTCAGTCCAAGAGGATCCTTTCACAGAAGAAGCCCCGCAGCCAAAAAGTGCCACAGATCCGACTGAAGTTGAAGTACCTGCAGTGGTCGACCTAATCATGGAAGTCTTGGCAATCACCCCTGACTGTACCATACCATACATCGCGTATATCCTAAGAAAAGAACTCCCGGAAGACGAGGAAGAGGCTTGACAGATTGTCCGCCGATCCAAGGCCTTCACAGTCATAAAGGGACAGCTGTATAGAGAGAGCGCGACTGGAGTCGGTCAGAAATGCATAACACCAGAAGAGGGTCAGATAATCCTTAATGATATCCACTCGGGGACCTGTGGTCACCATGCGTCCTCTCGGACTATTGTGGCTAAAGCATACCAAGCTGGATTTTACTGGCCAAGAGCAAATGAGATGGCAAAAGAGATAGTCGACAAGTGTGGAGGGTGCCAGTTCTACTCCAACATGTCACACAAGCCTGCATCAGCCCTGAAGACCATTCCACTCGTCTGGCCCTTTGCCGTCTGGGGATTGGACATGGTTGGTCCACTAAGAACGGGCAGGAGTGGATTCACTCATGTGCTTGTGGCAGTCGACAAATTTACCAAATGGATCGAAGCTAAGCCCATCAAGAATCTCGATGCTTGCACTGCTATCAGTTTCGTTAGAGGGTTAACATTCAGATATGGAGTCCCGCATAGCATCATCACTAACAACGGGTCAAACTTTGATTTGGACAAATTCAGAGCTTTTTACGCCTCTCAAGGCACACGAGTCAACTACGCATCGGTCGCCCATCCCCAGTCGAATGGACAAGCTGAGAGAGCAAATAGTCGGATTCTCAAAGGACTAAAGCCTCGACTAATGCGCGATCTCAAGCACGCGGCAGGCGCTTGGGTCGACGAGCTTCCATCAGTTCTGTGAGGATTAAGGACCACCCCTAACCGGTCGACTGGAAGAACTCCATTCTTTCTGGTTTATGGAGCCGAAGCAGTCCTGCCGAGTGATCTTCTTCATAATGCACCCCGAGTCAAACTTTACACCGAAGATGAAGCAGAACAGGCCCGGCAAGACGCAGTCGACCTCTTAGAAGAAGAAAGGGAGATGGCCATGATCAGATCGACCATTTATCAGCAAGACTTGCGCCGTTTTCACGCCCGGAATGTGAAAAATCGAGCCTTCCAAGAAGGAGATCTGGTCCTCCGAGTGGATCAACAGAAACCACACAAGCTTGCTCCTACTTGGGAAGGCCCCTTCATAGTCACCAGAGTCCTCCACAATGGAGCGTACCACCTCTACAATGTTGATCGCCAGATCAACGAGCCACGAGCTTGGAACGCGGAGCTGCTCCGCCCCTTTTACACCTGAGTTCTCCCTTAGACGAGATGTAATAAGAAAAAATAATTTCTACAGTTCATTTTTATCAAAGACAAGAGTTTTCCAATAATTGCTGTCACTTTGTTTGCATACAAAACCCCCCAGTGGGTGACTTGGCTGCGAATCCGTTTCGCCTAAGTTTGAAAAAATCCTACCGAGTGGAGAGCAAACCTCCCACTCGGGGGCTTAGCTGCAGTCCAGTACTCGCCTAAGTTCTCCCACTCGGAAGCTTAGCTGCAGTCAAGCACTCACCTAAGTTTGAAAAAATCCTACCGAGTGGAGAGCAAACCTCCCACTCGGGGGCTTAGCTGCAGTCCAGTACTCGCCTAAGTTCTCCCACTCGGAAGCTTAGCTGCAGTCAAGCACTCGCCTAAGTTTGAAAAAATCCTACCGAGTGGAGAGCAAACCTCCCACTCGGGGGCTTAGCTGCAGTCCAGTACTCGCCTAAGTTCTCCCACTCGGAAGCTTAGCTGCAGTCAAGCACTCGCCTAAGTTTGAAAAAATCCTACCGAGTGGAGAGCAAACTGAAGGAAATATTCCCTAGAGGCAATAATAAAGTTATTATTTATTTCCTTATATCATGATAAATATTTATTATTCATGCTAGAATTGTATTAACCGGAAACATAATACATGTGTGAATACATAGACAAACAAAGTGTCACTAGTATGCCTCTACTTGACTAGCTCGTTAATCAAAGATGGTTATGTTTCCTAACCATGGACAAAGAGTTGTTATTTGATTAATGGGATCACATCATTAGATGAATGATCTAATTGACATGACCCATTCCATTAGCTTAGCACCCGATCGTTTAGTATGTTGCTATTGCTTTCTTCATGACTTATACATGTTCCTATGACTATGAGATTATGCAACTCCCGTTTACCGGAGGAACACTTTGGGTACTACCAAACGTCACAACGTAACTGGGTGATTATAAAGGAGTACTACAGGTATCTCCAAAGGTAGATGTTGGGTTAGCGTATTTCGAGATTAGGATTTGTCACTCCGATTGTCGGAGAGGTATCTCTGGGCCCTCTCGATAATGCACATCACTTAAAGCCTTGCAAGCATTGCAACTAATGAGTTAGTTGCGGGATGTTGTATTACGGAACGAGTAAAGAGACTTGCCGGTAACGAGATTGAACTAGGTATTGGATACCGACGATCGAATCTCGGGCAAGTAACATACCGATGACAAAGGGAACAACGTATGTTGTTATGCGGTCTGACCGATAAAGATCTTCGTAGAATATGTAGGAGCCAATATGGGCATCCAGGTCCCGCTATTGGTTATTGACCAGAGACGTGTCTCGGTCATGTCTACATTGTTCTCGAACCATAGGGTCCGCACGCTTAAGGTTTCGATGACAGTTATATTATGAGTTTATGAGTTTTGATGTACCGAAGGAGTTCGGAGTCCCGGATGAGATCGGGGACATGACGAGGAGTCTCGAAATGGTCGAGACGTAAAGATTAATATATTGGACGACTATATTCGGACATCGGAAAGGTTCCGAATGATTCAGGTATTTTTCGGAGTACTGGGTAGTTACGGGAGAAGTAATGGGCCTTGATGGGCTTTAGTGGGAAGAGGAAAAAGGCTGCTGCGCCCCCCTCCCCTCTAGTCCGAATTGGACTAGGGAAAAGGGGGCCGGCCACCTTTCCTACTCCTCCACTTCCTTCTCCCTTCCTCCCCTCTTGGTGGACTCCTACTAGGACTTGGAGTCCTAGTAGGACTCCACACCTGGCGCGCCTAGCCTTGGCCGGCCTCCTCCTCCTCCTCCATCCTTTATACACAGGCGCAGGGGGCACCTCTAGACACAGAAGTTGATCCACGTGATCGTTCCTTAGCCGTGTACGGTGCCCCCTGCCACCATATTCCACCTCGGTCGTATTGTAGCGGTGCTTAGGCGAAGCCCTGCGACAGTAGAACATCAAGATCGTCACCACGCCGTCGTGCTGGCGGAACTCCTCCCCGAAGCTTTGCTGGATCGGAGCCCGGGGATCGTCATCGAGCTGTACGTATGCTAAGAACTCGGAGGTGCCGGAGTAACGGTGCTTGGATCAGTCGGATCGGGAAGAAGACGTACGACTACTTCCTCTACGTTGTGTCAACGTTTCCGTTGCGATCTACAAGGGTACGTAGATCAGACTCTCCCCCTCGTTGCTATGCATCACCATGATCTTGCGTGTGCGTAGAATTTTTTTTGAAATTACTACGTTCCCCAACAGTGGCATCCGAGCCTAGGTTTTATGGTTTGATGTTATATGCACGAGTAGAACACAAGTGAGTTGTGGGCGATATAAGTCATACTGCCTAACAACATGTCATACTTTGGTTCGTCGATATTGTTGGATGAAGCGGCCCGGACCGACATTACGCGTACGCTTACGCGAGACCAGTTTCCCCGACATGCTTTGCACATAGGTGACTTGCGGGTGACTGTTTCTCCAACTTTAGTTGAACCGAGTGTGGCTACGCCCGGTCCTTGCGAAGGTTAAAACGGAGTCTATTTGATAAACTATCGTTGTGGTTTTGATGCGTAGGTAAGATTGGTTCTTGCTAAGCCCGTAGCAGCCACGTAAAATTTGCAACAACAAAGTAGAGGACGTCTAACTTGTTTTTGCAGGGCATGTTGTGATGTGATATGGTCAAAATGTGATGAGTTATAAGTTGTTGTATAAGATGATCATGTTTTGTTGAAGTTATCGGCAACTGGCAAAAGCCTTATGGTTGTCTGTCTATTGCATAAGATGCAAGCGCCCAATAATTGCTTTACTTTATCGCTATGCGATAGCAATAGTTGCAAGAGCAATAGTTGGCGAGACGACCATGTGACGACATATTGATATAGATCAAGATGATGGAGATCATGATGTCATGCCGGTGACGATGGAAATCATGACGATGCTTTGAAGATGGAGATCAAAGGCACAAGATGATGATGGCCATATCATGTCACATATTTTGATTGCATGTGATGTTTATCTTTTTATGCATCTTATCTTGCTTTGATTGACGGTAGCATTATAAGATGATCTCTCACTAAATTATCAAGAAGTGTTCTCCCTGAGTATGCACCGTTGCCAAAGTTCGCCGTGCCCAGACACCACGTGATGATCGGGTGTGATAAGCTTTACGTCCATCTACAACGAGTGCAAGCCAGTTTTGCACACGCAGAATACTCAGGTTAAACTTGACGAGCCTAGCATATGCAGATATGGCCTCGGAACACAGAGACCGAAAGGTCGAGCGTGAATCATATAGTAGATATGATCAACATAACGATGTTCACCATTGAAAACTACTCCATCTCACGTGATGATCGGTTATGGTTTAGTTGATTTGGATCACGTGATCACTTAGAGGATTAGAGGGATGTCTATCTAAGTGGGAGTTCTTAAGTAATATGATTAATTGAACTTTAATTTATCATGAACTTAGTCCTGGTAGTATTAGCATATCTATGTTGAAGATCAATAGCTCGCGTTGTTGCTTTCATATGTTTATTTTGATATGTTCCTAGAGAAAATTGTGTTGAAAGATGTTAGTAGCAATGATACGGATTGGATCCGTGATCTGAGGTTTATCCTCATTGCTGCACAGAAAAATTATGTCCTTGATGCACCGCTAGGTGACAGACCTATTGCAGGAGCAGATGCAGACGTTATGAACGTTTGGCTAGCTCAATATGATGACTACTTGATAGTTTAGTGCACCATGCTTAATGGCATAGAATCGGGACTTCAAAGACGTTTTGAACGTCATGGACCATATGAGATGTTCCAGGAGTTGAAGTTAATATTTCAAGCAAATACCCAAGTTGAGAGATATGAAGTCTCCAACAAGTTCTATAGCTAAAAGATGGAGGAGAATCGTTCAAATAGTGAGCATGTGCTCAGATTGTCTGGGTACTACAATCGCTTGAATCAAGTGGGAGTTAATCTTCCAGATAAGATAGTGATTGACAGAATTCTCTAGTCACCATCACCAAGTTAGTAGAACTTCGTGATGAACTATGATATGCAAGGGATAACGGAAACGATTCCCAAGCTCTTCGTGTTGCTGAAATCGATGAAGGTAGAAATCAAAAAAAACATCAAGTGTTGATGGTTGACAAGACCACTAGTTTGAAGAAAAGGGCAAAAGGGAAGAAAGGGAACTTCAAGAAGAACGGCAAGCAAGTTGCTGCTCAAGTGAAGAAGCCCAAGTCTGGTCCTAAGCCTGAGACTAAGTGCTTCTACTGCAAAGGGACTGGTCACTGGAAGCGGAACTACCCCAAGTATTTGGCGGATAAGAAGGATGGCAAAGTGAACAAAAGTATATTTGATATACATGTTATTGATGTGTGCTTTACTAGTGTTTATAGCAACCCCTCAGTATTTGATATTGGTTCAGTTGCTAAGAGTAGTAACTCGAAACAGGAGTTGCAGAATAAACAGAGACTAGTTAAGGGTGAAGTGACGATGTGTGTTGGAAGTAGTTCCAAGATTGATATGATCATCATCGCACACTCCCCTATACTTTCGGGATTAGTGTTGAACTTAAATAAGTGTTATTTGGTTTTTGCGTTGAGCATGAATATGATTTGATCATGTTTATTGCAATACGGTTATTCATTAAAGTCAGAGAATAATTGTTGTTCTGTTTACATGAATAAAACCTTCGATGGTCATACACCCAATGAAACAAGTTCATTCGATCTCGATCGTAGTGATACACATATTCATAATATTGAAACCAAAAGATGCAAAGTTAATAATGATAGTGCAACTTATTTGTGGCACTGCCGTTTAGGTCATATTGGTATAAAGCGCATGAAGAAACTCCATGCTGATGGGCTTTCGGAATCACTTGATTATGAATCACTTGATGCTTGCGAACCATGCCTTTTGGGCAAGATGACTAAAACGCCGTTCTCCGGAACAATGGAGCAAGCAACAGATTTATTGGAAATCATACATACTGATGTATGTGGTCCGATGAATATTTAAGGCTTGTAGCGGGTATCATTATTTTCTGACCTTCACAGATGATTTGAGCAGATATGGGTATATCTACTTAATGAAATAGAAGTCTGATACATTTGAAAAGTTCATATAATTTCAGAGTGAAGTGGAAAATCATCGTAACAAGAAAATAAAGTTTCTACGATCTGATCGTGGAAAAGAGTATTTGAGTTACGAGTTTGGTCTTCAGTTAAAACAATGTGAAATAGTTTCACTACTCACGCCACCTGGAACACCACAGCATAATGGTGTGTCCGAATGTCATAACCGTACTTTATTGGATATAGTGCAATCTATGATGTTTCTTACCGATTTACCACTATCGTTTTTGGGGTCATGCATTAGAGACAGTTGCATTCACGTTAAAAAAAGGGGCACCATCTATATCCGTCGAGACGACGCCTTATGAACTATGGTTTGGCAAGAAACCAAAGTTGTCGTTTCTTGAAGTTTGGGGTTGCGATGCTTATGAGAAAAAGTTTCATCCTGATAAGCTCAAACCCAAATCGGAGAAATATGTCTTCATAGGATACCCAAAGGAGACTGTTGGGTACACCTTCTATCACAGATCCTAAGGCAAGACATTCGTTGCTTATAATGGATCCTTTCTAGAGAAGGAGTTTCTCTTGAAAGAAGTAAGTGGGAGGAAAGTAGAAAACTTGATAAGGTAATTGTACCTTCTACCTTATTGGAAAGTAGTTCATCACAAAAATCTGTTCTTGTGACTACTACACCAATTAGTGAGGAAGCTAATGATGATGATCATGTAACTTCAGATCAAGTTACTACCGAATCTCGTAGGTAAACCAGAGTGAGATCCGCACCAGAGTGGTACGGTAATCCTCTTCTGGAGGTCATGTTACTTGACCATGATGAACCTACGAACTATGAGGAAGCGATGATGAGCCCAGATTCCGCGAAATGGTTTGAGGCCATGAAATCTGAGATATGATCCATGTATGAGAACAAAGTTTGGACTTTGGTTGACTTGCCCGATGATCGGCAAGCAATTGAGAATAAATGGATCTTCAAGAGGAAGACGGACGCTGACAGTAGTGTTACTATCTACAAAGCTAGAATTGTCGCAAAAGGTTTTCGACAAGTTCAAGGTGTTGACTACGATGAGAGCTTCTCACTCGTATCTATGCTTGAGTCTGTCTGAATCATGTTAGTAATTGCCGCATTTTATGAAATCTGGCAAATGGATAAACAAAATTGCATTCCTTAATGGATTTATTAAAGAAGAGTTGTATATGATGCAACAGAAGGTTTTGTCAATCCGAAAGGTGCTAACAAAATATGCAAGCTCCAGCGATCCATCTGTGGACTGGTGCAAGCATCTCGGAGTTGGAATATACGCTTTGATGAGTTGATCAAATCATATAGTTTTATACAGACTTGCGGTGAAGCCTGTATTTACAAGAAAGTGAGTGGGAGCACTACAACATTTCTGATAAGTATATGTGAATGACATATTGTTGATCGGAAATAATGTAGAATTATTCTGTAAAGCATAAAGGAGTGTTTGAAAGGAGTTTTTCAAAGAAAGACTTCGGTGAAGCTGCTTACATATTGAGCTTCAAGATCTATAGAGATAGATCAAGACGCTTGATAAGTTTTTTCAATGAGTACATACCTTGACAAGATTTTGAAGTAGTTCAAAATGGAGCAGTCAAAGAAAGAGTTCTTGCCTGTATTATAAGGTGTGAAGTTGAGTAAGACTCAAAGCCCGACCACGTCAGAAGATAGAAAGAGAATGAAAGTCATTCTCTATGCCTTGGCCATAGGTTCTATAAAGTATGTCATGCTGTATACCAGATCTATTGTATACCCTGCACTGATTTGGCAAGGGAGTACAATAGTGATCTAGGAGTAGATCACTGGACAGCGGTCAGAATTATCCTTAGTGAAATAAGGATATGTTTCTCGATTATGGACGTGATAAAAAGGTTCGTCATAAAGGGTTACGCCGATGCAAGTTTTGACACTAATCTAGATGACTCTAAGTCTCGGTCTAGATACATATTGAAAGTGGGAGCAATTAGCTAGAGTAGCTCCATGCAGAGCATTGTTGACATAGAAATTTGCAAAATACATGTGGATCTGCACGTGGCAGACCCGTTGACTAAGATTCTCTCACAAGCAAAACATGATCACACCTTAGTACTCTTTGGGTGTTAATCACATAGCGATGTGAACTAGATTACTGAATCTAGTAAACCCTTTGGGTGTTGGTCACATGGCGATGTGAACTATGGGTGTTAATCACATGATGATCTGAACTATCGATGTTAATCACATGGTGATGTGATCTAGATTATTGACTCTAGTGCAAGTGGGAGACTGAAGGAAATATGCCCTAGAGGCAATAATAAAGTTATTATTTATTTCCTTATATCATGATAAATATTTATTATTCATGCTAGAATTGTATTAACCGGAAACATAATACATGTGTGAATACATAGACAAACAGAGTGTCACTAGTATGCCTCTACTTGACTAGCTCGTTAATCAAAGATGGTTATGTTTCCTAACCATGGACAAAGAGTTGTTATTTGATTAATGGGATCACATCATTAGATGAATGATCTGATTGACATGACCCATTCCATTAGCTTAGCACCCGATCGTTTAGTATGTTGCTATTGCTTTTTTCATGACTTATACATGTTCCTATGACTATGAGATTATGCAACTCCCGTTTACCGGAGGAACACTTTGGGTACTACCAAACGTCACAACGTAATTGGGTGATTATAAAGGAGTACTACAGGTGTCTCCAAAGGTAGATGTTGGGTTAGCATATTTCGAGATTAGGATTTGTCACTCCGATTGTCGGAGAGGTATCTCTGGGCCCTCTCGGTAATGCACATCACTTAAAGCCTTGCAAGCATTGCAACTAATGAGTTAGTTGCGGGATGTTGTATTATGGAACGAGTAAAGAGACTTGCCGGTAACGAGATTGAACTAGGTATTGGATACCGACGATCGAATCTCGGGCAAGTAACATACCGATGACAAAGGGAACAACGTATGTTGTTATGCGGTCTGACCGATAAAGATCTTCGTAGAATATGTAGGAGCCAATATGGGCATCCAGGTCCCGCTATTGGTTATTGACCGGAGACGTGTCTCGGTCATGTCTACATTGTTCTCGAACCGTAGGGTCCGCACGCTTAAGGTTTCGATGACAGTTATATTATGAGTTTTGATGTACCGAAGGAGTTCGGAGTCCCAGATGAGATCGGGGACATGACGAGGAGTCTCGAAATGGTCGAGACGTAAAGATCGATACATTGGATGACTATATTCGGACATCGGAAAGGTTCCGAGTGATTCGGATATTTTTCGGAGTACCGGGTAGTTACGGGAGAAGTAATGGGCCTTGATGGGCTTTAGTGGGAAGAGGAAAAAGGCTGCTGCGCCCCCCTCCCCTCTAGTCCAAATTGGACTAGGGAAAAGGGGGCCGGCCACCTTTCCTACTCCTCCACTTCCTTCTCCCTTCCTCCCCTCTTGGTGGACTCCTACTAGGACTTGGAGTCCTAGTAGGACTCCACACCTGGCGCGCCTAGCCTTGGCCGGCCTCCTCCTCCTCCTCCATCCTTTATATACAGGGGCAGGGGGCACCTCTAGACACAGAAGTTGATCCACGTGATCGTTCCTTAGCTGTGTGCGGTGCCCCCTGCCACCATATTCCACCTTGGTCGTATTGTAGCGGTGCTTAGGCGAAGCCCTGCGACAGTAGAACATCAAGATCGTCACCACGCCGTCGTGCTGGCGGAACTCCTCCCCGAAGCTTTGCTGGATCGGAGCCCAGGGATCGTCATCGAGCTGTACGTGTGCTAAGAACTCGGAGGTGCCGGAGTAACGGTGCTTGGATCGGTCGGATCGGGAAGAAGACGTACGACTACTTCCTCTACGTTGTGTCAACGCTTCCGTTGCGATCTACAAGGCTACGTAGATCAGACTCTCCCCCTCGTTGCTATGCATCACCATGATCTTGCGTGTGCGTAGGAATTTTTTTGAAATTACTACGTTCCGCAACACAAACCTCCCACTCGGGGGCTTAGCTGCAGTCCAGTACTCGCCTAAGTTCTCCCACTCGGAAGCTTAGCTGCAGTCAAGCACTCGCCTAAGTTTGGAAAAATCCCACCGAGTGGAGAGCAAACTTCCCACTCGGGGGCTTAGCTGCAGTCCAGTACACGCCTAAGTTCTCCCACTTGGAAGCTTAGCTGCAGTCAAGCACTCGCCTAAGTTTGAAAAAATCCTACCGAGTGGAGAGCAAACCTCCCACTCGGAGGCTTAGCTGCAGTCCAGTACTCGCCTAAGTTCTCCCACTCAGAAGCTTAGCTGCAGTCGAGCACTCGCATAAGTTTGAAAAAATCCTACCGAGTGGAGAGCAAACCTCCCACTCGGGGGCTTAGCTGCAGTCCAGTACTCGGCTAAGTTCTCCCACTCGGAAGCTTAGCTGCAGTCGAGCACTCGCCTAAATTTGAAAAAATCCTACCGAGTGGAGAGCAAACCTCCCACTCGGGGGCTTAGCTGCAGTCCAGTACTCACCTAAGTTCTCCCACCCGGAAGCTTAGCTGCAGTCGAGCACTCGCCTAAGTTTGAAAAAATCCTACCGAGTAGAGAGCAATCCTCCCACTCGGGGGCTTAGCTGCAGTCCAGTACTCGCCTAAGTTCTTCCACAAAGAGACTTAGCTGCAGTCAGCACTCGCCTAAGTGTTTAAGAAATCCTACCAAGCGGAGAGCAAACCTCACACTCGGGGACTTAGCTGCAGTCCGGCACTCGTCTAAATACAGGACTCGACCGGATCCGCAAGAAGTTATGCCGCAAATACAAAGAATACTCCGAGTAAAGACCAAAGTTCTACACGACAGATCAAAACCGCGAAGATATTCAGCAAGAAATCAAGTTCGGATAAAGCCTAAAAGGTCCCAGACCTCAGATCAAAGTACTCGAGCCCTCAGCTCGGTAGAGTTTAAACGGTTACAAATCCACTCGGCATTCCGAGGAAAATTTAAGGAGAAGCATAAAAGTTTTTCATTCCTCGGGTGGAGGACTGGCAGGGGCGACGAACTCATCCAAGTCGATTCCGTCCGCAATACGGGTGGCAGCAGCAATAAAGGTCTCCATGAAGTCTTGAAAGCTGTGCCTCTTGGTATTGGCAACTTGGATGGCGGCCAGCTTCTCTTCTCGCGCCTCCTTGCAATGGACGCGGACTAGAGACAGAGCCACATCAGCGCCGCACCGAGCAGAAGACTTCTTCCACTCCTGCACTCAGTCAGGGATTCCGTCAAGTTGAGTCATCAGAGACTCGAGATCGTTCTGGAGCGTAGACTCTGGCCTAAGTGTCGGGTCGATCCGCGACATGGCAACCTTCAGCCGAGCCAAGTAATCCACGACGACGCCAATACGAGATTCCAGTCGGAGCAGATTCATGGCAGCGTCGTCATTCACCGGAGAGTTGATTGGGTCCAAACCCGTTTCAATCCTCCCAGTCTCCTCCTCAAAGTTCTGGCAAAACTCTGCATACACGATCCAAGGATAAGTCAATTTTCATAGACTGAGTCGACACAAAAAGAAAACTAGTCGGAATTGAATGTGCACCTTCAAGCTTGATGTACAACTTCTTGGCGAGGCTCCTCAAGTAGCTCGCCAAGTCGTCCCTCCTGCGAGCGACGCCTTCCATCTGCTCGCTCAGGGAGAGGTTCTCCTTCTTCCAACATGTGCACTCCCTGTTGGCTTCATTCAGAGCGGTCTTCAGCCTGGTATTCTCATCTTCTAATTGGCCGACCGAAGCCAACTTCTGTTCAGCCAAAGCAATCTTGTCGTCAGCCTCCTTGTGGGAAGCAGCCAAGTCCCGATCCTTCTTCGCCAGGGCCTCGCTCAGTTCTCCTGCAAAAGAAACGATGATTGGTTCGGAAACAACAGAAGGGTACTCAAGCCTAAAAACAAAACCAGTCGACAAAGTCGTCTCACCAGCAACGCCGTCTCTGACCTTCTATAGCTCTGTTCTGGCCAGCTCCAGATCAAGGTTCAGTTGAATCCGCTGCTTCTCCAACTCAGTATAGCGAGATGCAAGTTCGCAGGATTTCTGCAAAAGGAAAAATCAGTCGACAGACATCCGAGATAAGTTGCTTCTGAGTAACTGAGAGAAAAAGATGACGTTTCTAAGACTACAGCCGAATCAAAAACATTCGACAGTAGTCTCGAGGACTACACCCAGTGGGTGCACTCAGCGTGCCCCCACTGGTTAAAAAAAGCGAAAAGTCGACTGTCCGCAGTCGACCGGATACAGCTCCATTCGACGTGGCCTGACCAGACCAAGAAAAGGAATACAGACACAGAAACACAATGTAAAGACTACAGTCGACTGCCAGCAGTCCACCGTAGTCTCGGGGACTACACCCAGTGGGTGCACTCAGCGTGCCCCCACTAGTCCAAGAAGGGGTAAACACACCCAGTGGGTGTATAGATACAAAGATCTTCAAAAAAGGGGAAAGACTCTTCAAACGATGAAGTGTCAAGTCGACTGACCTGGACGTTGCTCTGAAGCGCCTAACTCGCGTCATAGGCTGCCTGGCTGGCCTCTCGAGCCATCTTCACCTGCTCCATCACGACCCCCGCCTGGCGTATAGCCTCCTTTGCAGCAGCCACTTCGTCCTCAGGGACAGGATACGCAGCAAAAATCGAGGATGGATCTACAGTCGACGCCGAAGGCCGCGCACTCGACAGAGGGTTGGCAAAAGTCACAGAAGCCTGAGGGGCGTCGCCACCGTCCCGAGCCACGGTCTCAGCCGCCGGAGTAGGTTGGGGAGTCCTGTCGGCCGACGACCTCTTGTTACTCCTCACCCTCAGCGGTTCGTTGTCATCGTCATCCGGGAGGTCGATAACATGAGGAGGAGCTGCAAGGGAAACTTTCAATCGACCAGAATTGCAAGAAATGACCAGTCGACTCAAAAACAGGACGTCAGTAATCGTACCAGGGTTGGAGGTAACAGCGTCCCCCATATCTTGGTCGTTGTGCTTGGCAGAGACCTCAGAAGTAGCAGCGCTGCAAATCTCGAAAAGTCAGTCAGTTGGCTCAATGAATCGACCAAGGATCCGTCCACAATCGACGAAGGAAAACAAGCTTTATTACCCGGAAATGGTAGGGACGGCTATCTTCATCTTGGGCAGAGCCTTGGGCGGCTTGGACAGCGTCGTGCGTGGTTTCTTGGAGACCTTCCCAGTCGGCGTTGGAGAAGAAGTCCGAGGGCGTTTTGACGACGGCCCAACGGAGGCAGTCGCCTTGCCACGTTCCTGCGCCGGGTCGTGTGCGAGCTTGGATCGCCTCTCCGGGCGAGAGGGTTCGACCTCCTCCTCCTCCTCTTCGCTGGAGAAGATGTCATCGCCTCCCTCCCCTTCACCATCAGACTCCCACTCGCCTTGGTCATCACCGCTCTCGCCTCCGCTCCCTTCCCCTTCCTCAGTCGACTCCTGTGCCCCGTTGGGCGTCGAGTACATCTCAGTGGTCGCCTGGAAAACAGCAGACAAAACGAAAGTCAATCGACCTACTCAAAAGAAGACCAACGCAGAAAACGAAGATTTCAGTTGGGAGCATAAAGACATACCTGGTCAACCTCATACGAATTGTCGAGTGGAATGACCCTCCTGGCTCCTCGGGGGTTGTCTCTGTTCCCCGTGATGCTCGACAACCACCCCTCCAACATCTCGTCGGTCACCTCCTCCGGGTGGATCCGAGTGGTGTCCTCGAGGCCGGAGTACAGCCACATCGGGTGGTCACGAGCCTGGAGCGGTTGGATTCGCCTCTTGAGGAAGACTTCCAGCAGATCCATTCCCGTCACACCCTCACGGACAAGTTCAACCACTCGACCCGCCAGTACCTTGACCTGGGCTTTTTCTTCCGGCGTCACCTTCAGAGAAGCAGGTTTTTCGGCTCGGTCGAGAGAGAAAGGCGGGAGACCAGTCGACTGCCCTGGAGTCGCCTGGTCCTGGCAGTAGAACCAAGTTTCCTGCCAACCTCGGACCGACTCCGGGAAAGTGATGGATGGGAAACAGCTCTTCCCCCTCATTTGGATTGCCAAGCCCCCACACAATTGGATCACTTGCGTCTTCTCATCACTCGACTTGGCCTTCTTGACCGACTGAGAGCGACAAGTAAAAATGTGCTTGAAAAGCCCCCAATGTGGGCGGCAACCCAGGAACGTCTCACACATGGAAATGAAAGCAGCAAGGTAGACAATGGAGTTTGGAGTAAAGTGATGGAGCTGCGCTCCGAAGAAGTTCAAGAAATTTCGGAAGAAAGGATGGGGCGGCAGAGAAAACCCTCGGTCGATGTGAGTGGCCAGGAGCACGCACTCACCGTCACGAGGTTGAGGTTCGATCTCTCCCCCCCGGAAGGCGCGCGGCTTTATGGGGAATGGCTCCCCCCTCGACCATGTCGTCGAGATCCTCCTGCCGGAGCACCGACGGCATCCAGTCGCCCTGGATCCAACCTTTGGGTAGGGCCGTCCTAGAGGAAGATCCGCCACGAGCAGACTTCTTCCCCTTCCCCGCCGCCGCCGCCTTCTTCGCACGCTCCAGAGCGGTCGTCTTGCCCTTCACCATCGTCGCCGGCGAAATCTCGAACAGGTCTGCGGTGGTAGGGCGAGAGCGGAGGTAGCGGAAGAGGTTGCGAAGAAAGAGAGGAAGAAGGAGAAGAGAGGAGTACGCGCACTATTGGGGAACTCCGAGCCGGCAACTTATAAGGGACCGCTTCCGAGTGGCTGACCGGTAGGCCCAGGCTATCCAGTCAAATCCCCCAGCAGGCGCGCGCGTAGTACGTGGTGAAAAAGGTGACGCGGAGATCGAGGAGCCTCCGCATTGTCACTTCTGATTACTGCGGCCGCCTCCGTCCCGTGCGCTTCCCGTAAAATCCGAATCCCGTGATATCCGCTGGCTGCAGAACAACTTGTCAAAACAGAAAACCCCGCGCGCACCGGCGCTCGGTACATCACAGGTAAAGAAATCCACTCGACGAAAGGATTGGAATGGATCAAGGCGACTGAAAGAGGTTGATGACGTCATCCATGACGGTCGACCCAGAATGAGGTACTCATATAATCCGAAGAACCAGTCGGAAAGGTCGCCAACCCTTTCTCACTCTAACCTCGATCCATTCGGGGGCTAATGATGAAGCTATGTACCTAGGGCAGGGGCACGGACCCGTCCTAAAAAGCCCTTCCCGAGGACATCCCTAGAATGAGTCACCTTTCGAACGACTTGAAGGCATCCCACTCGACGGATTCAAGACACTCGACCAAAGAACTATCACTTGACCATGAAGCCAGCCACTCGACTGCCAGAAGACCTAAAGTCATTCCGCAGGCAAACGACCGGCTATTAAGTAGTCTTTATGGTTATTATAACACTTTATTAGGGACGTTATCAGTAATGCCCAACCTTAAATGTACCTAAAACCCTGCATTACTGAGGGCAGGAGGGGGCCGACGAACTCTATATAAGCCACCCCCTCCTCAGTATGAAGGGTTCGCACCCTTGTTATCTACACACGCATAATCCAATCGACCGCCTCCAGGCACCGAGACGTATGGCTGTTACTTCCTCCGAGAAGGGCCTGAACTCGTAAACCTTGCGTGCTTACAACTTCCCAATAGCTAAGATCTAGCCTCTCCATACACACCCCCCTACATCACTGTCAGACTTAGAACCACGACAGTTGGTGTTCTTTTGATCTTGGGCGATCGTGTAAAATGTATTCTCATTTATCTCGTAACCTTTGTAAGTCAATACAGTCAAAGATGGTCCCCTGGACAACAAGTACAGCTCATCACAAACAGTGTTGTCACCTCTGAGACGTGTTTCCAACCAACTGCTAAAAGTCCTGATGTGTTCACATGTAATCCAGTCGTCGCACTGCTCCGGGTGTTTGGAGCGCAGACTGTTCTTGTGTTCATCGACATACGGGGTCACCAAGGTAGAGTTCTATAGAACTGTGTAGTGTGCTTGAGACCAAGAATATCCGTCCCTACATATTATTGAGTCACTTCCAAGAGTGCCTTTTCCAGTCAGTCTCCCCTCATACCGCGATTTAGGGAGACCTATCTTCTTAAGGCCAGGAATGAAGTCAACACAAAACCCGATAACATCCTCTGTTTGATGGCCCATGGAGATGCTTCCTTCTGGCCTAGTGCGGTTACGGACATATTTCTTTTGGACTCCCACGAACCTCTCAAAGGGGAACATATTGTGTAGAAATACGGGCCCCAGGATGACAATCTCGTCGACTAGATGAACTAGGACGTGCGTCATGATATTGAAGAAGGATGGTGGGAACACCAGCTCGAAACTGGCAAGACATTGCGCCACATCACTCCTTAGCCTTGGTACAATTTCTGGATCGATCACCTTCTGAGAGATTGCATTGAGGAATGCACATAGCTTCACAATGGCTAATCGGACGTTTTCCGGTAGAAGCCCCCTCAATGCAACCGGAAGCAGTTGCGTCATAATCACGTGGCAGTCATGAGACTTTAGGTTCTGAAACTTTTTCTCTGGCATATTTATTATTCCCTTTATATTCGACGAGAAGCCAGTAGTGACCTTCATACTGAGCAGGCATTCAAAGAAGATTTCTTTCTCTTCTTTCGTAAGAGCGTAGCTGGCAGGACATTTATACTGCTTCGGAGGCATGCCGTCTTTTTCGTGCAAACGTTGCAGGTCCTCCCATGCCTCAGGTGTATCTTTTGTCTTCCCATACACGCCCAAGAAGCCTAGCAGGTTCACGCAAAGGTTCTTCGTCACGTGCATCACATCAATTAAAGAGCGGACCTCTAGGTATTTCAAGTAGGGTAGGTCCCAAAATATAAATTTCTTCTTCCACATGGGTGCGTGTCCCTCAGCGTCATTCAGAACAGCTAGTCCGCCGGAACCCTTTCCAAAGATTACGTGTAAATCATTGACCATAGCAAGTACGTGATCACCGGTACGCATGGAGGGCTTCTTCCGGTGATCTGCCTCGCCTTTGAAATGCTTGCCTTTCTTTCGACATTGATGGTTGGTCGGAAGAAATCGACGATGGCCCAGGTACACATTCTTCCTGCATTTGTCCAGGTATATACTTTCAGTGTCATCTAAACAGTGTGTGCATGCGTGGTATCATTTGTTTGTCTGTCCTGAAAGGTTACTGAGAGCGGGCCAATCATTGATGGTCACTAAAAGCAACGCCTTTAGGTTAAATTCCTCTTGTCTGTGCTCATCCCACGTACGTACACCGTTTCCATTCCACATCTGTAAAAGTTCTTCAACTAATGGCCTTAGGTACACATCAATGTCGTTGCCGGGTTGTTTAGGGCCTTGGATGAGAACTGGCATCATAATGAACTTCCGCTTCATGCACATCCAAGGAGGAAGGTTATACATACATAGAGTCACGGACCAGGTGCTGTGATTGCTGCTCTGCTCCCCGAAAGGATTAATGCCATCTGCGCTTAAAGCAAACCATACATTCCTTGGGTCCTTTGCAAACTCATCCCAGTACTTTCTCTCGATTTTTCTCCACCGTGACCCGTCAGCGGGTGCTCTCAACTTCCTGTCTTTCTTCCGGTCCTCACTGTGCTATCGCATCAACTTGGCATGCTCTTCGTTTCTGAACAGACGTTTCAACCGTGGTATTATAGGAGCATACCACATCACCTTCGCAGGAACCCTCTTCCTGGGGGGCTCGCCGTCAACATCACCAGGGTCATCTCGTCTGATCTTATGCCGCAATGCACCGCATACCGGGCATGCTTCAGATCCTTGTATGCACCGCGGTAGAGGATGCAGTCATTAGGGCATGCATGTATCTTCTCCACCTCCAATCCTAGAGGGCATACGACCTTCTTTGCTGCGTATGTACTGTCAGGCAATTCGTTATCCTTTGGAAGCTTCTTCTTCAATATTTTCAGTAGCTTCTCAAATCCTTTGTCAGCCACAACATTCTCTGCCTTCCACTGCAGCAATTCCAGTACAGTACCGAGCTTTGTGTTGCCATCTTCGCAATTGGGGTACAACCCTTTTTGTGATCCTCTAACATGCGATCGAACTTCAGCTTCTCCTTTTGACTTTCGCATTGCGTCCTTGCATCGACAATGACCCGGCGGAGATCATCATCATCGGGCACATCGTCTGGTTCCTCTTGATCTTCAGCAGCTTCACCCGTTGCAGCATCATTGGGCACATCCTCTGGTTCCTCTTGATCTTCACCAGCTCCCCCCGTTGCAGCATCAACGTATTCAGGGGGCACATAGTTGTCATCGTACTCTTCTTCTTCGCCGTCTTCCATCATAACCCCTATTTCTCCGTGCCTCGTCCAAACATTATAGTGTGGCATGAAACCCTTGTAAAGCATGTGGGAGTGAAGGATTTTTCGGTTAGAGTAAGACCTCGTATTCCCACATTCAGTGCATGGACAACACATAAAACCATTCTGCTTGTTTGCCTCAGCCGCATCGAGAAACTCATGCACGCCCTTAATGTACTCGGAGGTGTGTCTGTCACCGTGCATCCATTGCCGGTTCATCTGTGTGCATTATATATAATTAAGTGTCCAAATTAATAGAAGTTCATCATCACATTAAAACCAAAGTACATACATAGTTCTCATCTAACAACATATAGCTCTCCAGAGCATCTAATTAATTAAACCATACATTGAAACTATGTAAAACATTTCAATGCGAAAACAAATGCGATCATAATTGCAACCAAGGTAACAATTGATCCAACGGCATAATGATACCAAGCCTCATTATGAATGACATATTTTCTAATCTTTCTAATCTTCAAGCGCATTTCATCCATCTTGATCTTGTGATCATCGACGACATCCGCAACATGCAACTCCAATATCATCTTCTCCTCCTCAATTTTTTTATTTTTTCCTTCAACAAATTGTTTTCTTCTTTAACTAAATTTAACCTCTCGACAATAGGGTCGGTTGGAATTTCCGATTCACATACATCCTACATAAATAAAATCTATGTCACGTTGGTCGGCATAATTTTTATAAACAACAAATGAACCAATAGTTATAAAGATAATATATATACCACATCCGAATCATAGACAGGACGAGGGCCGACGGGCGCGGATACCAAAACCATCACACTATATAAGATGCAATAATAAAAGTAATAAAATAATACAAGTATCTATGTAAACATACAAGTAAGAATATTTTTCCTTTCAGAAAGAAGATAAGAATAAGAGGCTCACCACGGTGGTGCCGGCGATGAGCTCGGCGCGGGTGATCGACGACGGAGAAGACGGGGACGGAGCGTGACGGACCGCTAAACCTAGACAAATATTGAGGAAAATGGAGCTTGGAGGTCGAGCTTGGAGATGAGAAAGCTTAAGTAGTGTGGCTCGGGCATTCCATCGAACACCTTGTGTGCATAGGAGGTGAGCTAGAGCACCACCAAGCCCTCTCCCCCTCGGCCAGAAAAAACAGAGCAGTGTGCTCTGCTCTTACGCGAGGGGGTATATATAGGCACCTCATTGGTCCCGGTTGGTGGCATGAACCGAGACTAAAGGGGAGCCTTTGGTCCCGGTTCAAGCCACCAACCGGGACCAATGGTGGTGGGCCAAGCGCGAGGCCCACTGGTCTCGGTTCGTCCCACCAACCGGGACCAAAAGGTCCAGATGAACCGGGACCAATGGCCAACGTGGCCCGGCCGGCCCCCTGGGCTCATGAACCGGGTACAATGCTCCCATTGGTCCCGGTTCTGGACTGAACCGGGACTAATGGGCTGACCCGACCTAGACCGTTGCCCCCTTTTCTACTAGTGTACCTGCCCACAAAAGTACTACTCCCTCCGTTCCAAATTACTCATCGTGGTTTTAATTCAAATTTGAACAATAGTTCAAATTACTCGTCGTCGTAGTAGTTTCCCTTGGGTCTTGCAATTAGGTGGACAATGAAGCCTCACAATAGCTTAGCTGGTTTAGCTCTCACGTGGGGAACAAAGCATGCATTGGGCCCTTTGTATCATGCATGGTTGGACACGCGTGCGCGATTGAGCCTTTGGTGTTGGGTGACATGCGTGACGGAGCCTCGTACTTGATGCTTGAATTACTGTTTTTTCTTTCAGTTATACGGTTTAATACCGAACCTTATTTGAATTTGGTTATTAAAAAATAATTTTTGGACATTCTTGAAATGAACCTAACTTTTGCAAGCAGGTGGGCATGCCCATGATATGCATCCATGCCAGGTTTGAACGATTTATGACACCGTATGCAAGTCGCGACACCTCCGGCCATTTATCGACATTTTTTGACAAAGAAAACTCCAGAAAAGGCAAAACTTGTCGAAACCTAGACAACTTGGACTGGTGCCTTGAATTGGTCATAAAAGGCCATGAAAAAATTGGGGCCAATTAAAGGATGTTGAGAAACAACGTGCTCTCAGACGGACCTTTCTGGCCAACCCGGACAATCTCTGTTGAACATGGTCTATTTGGACATTCTTGAAATGACCCCAATTTTCCAAGCAGGTAGGCATGCCCAAGGTAAGCATCCATGTCAGGTTTGAACAAATTCCGACATTGTATGCAAGTTGCGACACCTCCAATCATTTATCGATCTTGTTTTACCAAGAAAACATCAGAAAATGCAAAACTTTTCGAAAACCCAAGAAACTTGGCACGGAGCCTTGAATTGGTCATACAAGCCATGAAGAAAATTGGGGCCATTTCCTTTGAACATTTGTGTTTTTTGGGACATTCTTATAACGATCCCAACTTTTGCTAGCAGGTGGGCATGCCCATGGTTTGCATCCATGCTCGGTTCAAAGGGAAAAAAGTATTTAAAATCGTAATAAAATAATAGTTACTTAAAATTGTCATATTGGTGAATTATTTTCTGTTTTTGCGAGCGCCAATGGGCCAGCCCAGTTGGCCGGCCGTCTATTTGACGCTACTCCCGAAACATATGGAATTTCCTAATTGAGACTCGTTGCATGAAGTTGTCAACCAAACGGATAGAACGAGCGAAGCAAATAACGTTATGGTCTCGCCTATTGAGCATTCTTACTGACCACTAAGCCTTCAATATTTCGAATATTTTTAAAACCAATTTCCAGAATTTCAAAAATATTCATATTTATTAATCAATGTTCAAGAAATTTAGAAAATGTTCATAATTTCAAAAACAAAATGTACATGTCTTCAAATTTTGTTGTAATTTCTCAAAAATATAATCAGGAATTTTGGAAAATGTTCGTGTTTTCCAAAAATTGTTCAAAATGTGTATATTAAAAAATTTCACAACTGTTAGAGAAATGATTGGGATTCCAAAAAATGTTCATGTATTACAATTTTTTTGTAATTTAAATCAATGTTCTCACTTTCATATTCTTTAAAAAATCAAAAAATGATGGTCTTATGCTTCTGTTACAAAAATTGTTTGCAATTACAAAAATGTTTGTTGTTTTTTCATTTCTTTTCTGGTGTTGCAAAAAAGTTGACGTTCCAACAATTGTTTGTGTTTCCATAAAAATTTGCAGTTATAAAATTTTTCCGGTTTTAAAAAATATTCGCGTTTCAAAGCTGTTCATGGTTTTTAAAAAATGTTTCAGTTTATTATGTATTTGTTCAAGAATCTGAAAAGTGATTGGGATTCACAAAAAAATCACGTTTTGTTTTCAAAAAAATATTTTGCGAGGGAAGTCTTTAAAAATATTCTGCATTGTTCTTATCCTTAACGCTTCATGCTGATATTTAGTCAAAAATGACGGCTAGGCGCGCTGGTTGTAACACGTTTCTTGCAGTCTGGATGTCCTGAGTTCGAGTTGGTTCGCATTTCACAAGAAGGAGCCCGCCTAGATTTCGTCCTTAACAAATGCGTAACCAAAACTCCAAAGGTGCTCAGGGGATACTGACTGCGTACTATGTTGGGGGTGGCCCATCGATCGGGAGGCCCATCCATCGGCTGACCTCAGGGCCTAGTAAGCCAACCCGTGGTAAGGGCCCTTCACCATATAGGAGGCCCGACTTTTGGAAGGTTCTTTATCTTGGCGTATAAGGCAACGACCCCTTAGCCGATCGAGGCTCAAGCTTGGTTAGGAATCTGTAAACCCTAGTCCTTGCCCCCTGTTAAAAGGTGAGGCTAGGTAGTACAAGGACATCTAACATCCTTGTCATCATCTCGGTAGCAATCATGACCTCATACTTGTAACCCCTTCACATGAGGTGATTCCAACCAATAATCAAAGCAAAGCAGGAGTAGAATATTACCTTCACAATGAGGGCTCGAACCTCGATAAATTTCGCATGTACGATCCATTCTGGAACATTTGCTTGCGCTCTCCACCCTACCAAGGCTACCGATGGTTTTTGGTACCATCAACATGTCTCAACTGTCGAACCTCGGGAGGTCTTATACAGCTTTTCAGGAGCTAGTTTCCGCTATAGCGCCTGAAGATGCCTTTATGGGCCGACCCATCTAGCATTCCTAGATGGCTCCTTCCATTCGCTGGCTGGCCTAGTTTGCTCTTTCTTTGCCATTGCTTCTCGTTCACTCGCTCACCTTCGCTTGCTCGCCCTCGTGTTTTTTTTGCTTGGCTATGTTGTACTGCTAGTTCAGGAAAACAAATACCACCAGCTTTTGTGATTTTAAAAATGTTCAAGAATATTTTTAAAATCCAATTTGAAAAAAGTTTGTGAATTGGAAAAATGTTCATGATTTGAAAGAATATTTGTGATTTTTTAAAATAGCGTATTAGATCATGAATTTTCTTTTTTATGATTTTGGGGAAAAGTTGACGAATTTGAAAGAATGTTAGTTCGGAAAGGTTTGTGAATTTGAAAAAGGTTAACAACTTTTAAAAAAATTAATGGATTTCAAAAACAGTTCACATATTTGGGAAAAATCAGGAATATGCAACAAGTTGACAAATTTGAAAAAGTTTGTGTTTTGCAAAAAACCACAAATTTGAAAAAAAATCTTCATGAATTTGAAATTTTGTTCATGGATTTTGAAATAAAGCTCACAGTTTTGAAAATATGTTCAAGATTTTAAAACAAAAATAAAAATAAAAATAAAATGGGGAAAAGTAAAAGATAAGGTGAACTAAAAACCAGGTAGAAAAAGTAACGAATAACCAAACCAAGGAAAGAGAAAACAAAACAGATGAAAACTTCCAAAAGCTTCAAAAAAGGGGGAAACAGTGGAGATAGATAGGCAGGCTTTTATATTGCTCCCTTGTTTCAATGGGCATTGTGTACGAAAAGGCTACTATTTACCGCTTAATACAAAATGCTCTGAACCTTGCAATGCAGGGATCATATTTAAAGTGCAAGTCGATACATAGTGAGTGAACGTGTACCCCTCATCTCCTAATTGCTCGCATATGGGCCGGCTCATATTCAGATTTTTCACGTGCCTTTTCTCCCACCGGTTTATTAAGGGTCTAGAACCTCCGTTGAACCGAATTTTATTTTTCTATGTTTTTTCCTTCTTTTAGTTTTTTCAGTTACATTTCCCTTTTTTCTTTTTCTTCCTTTATTTATCTTTTATCTTTTCTTTTGTTCATTAAAATATGAGAATGTCTTTTTAAAATCAGTGAACAATTTTTGAAATTCATGAATATATTTTTAATTATGGGAACAATTTTTGAATTTTCTAGGGCGTGTACCAAAGCAGTGCTCGAACATTTTTTGAATTTCGTAATCAAGAGGCTTATTTACTAACCTAAGAAGGCAACTTCAGATAAACTAGAGATGATACCCCACACGTTGCTGCGGGGATTGGGTGCAGTTATTTCTATGAGAAGTGGCTATATGAAACTTCCGTATTTGGATTAGCAATATGAGAATTGAAACTAAAGTGTATACACAATTTATTATATTTGAGTATTACATAGTTGTATCTTTATTAAATATGAGTAGCATTCATGGTACATATTAAGGCGTTTTTAAAAGAGAATTGGCAATATGAAACTTTAGAATTTGGATTAGCAATATGAGAATTGAAAAAAGTGTAAACACAATACATTATATTTGATTATTACATAGTCGTATATTTGTTAAATATGAGGAGCATTCATGCTGCATATTAAGGTGGGTCTTTTCCCTTCCATAGTTGCATGTTGCGAGAATTAAAATTTAGTGGGGGCTTGGATGGTAACATGATGAGTTGGCATAGTTGCATGTTAAGATAATTGAGTTAGTGGCGCTCAACTATTTAAGTATATAGGATATAAGATATGTTGTAGAAATAACTTCCAAATAAATACAAAATAATTATGTGTTGTGCCGCGCCTTTTGAGAGTGTCCATGCGGAAGTAGTTTGTATTGTATGATGGAGATAAATGGTTGGCCAAAATACTTATATGAGTTTGGTTGGTCTCAACTTGATCACAACATTCAAAATGTACGAAAATGTTAATAAAGGTCATAGATAGCTAACTTTAAAGAATAAACTACTTAATTCACTTGTTAAATTTAATATCTTAAATCCCAACTTAGTGAGCAGATCTTCCCCAAGAATCATAGGTTCATCCGCGCCATGTGTAGGGATGGTAGTTTTATCCCTGGATCCATGTGTACATCTGTTCATTTGCATGACCATGTAAATGCATCAACGTGCAAGAGCTCCACGGAAGCTTCGATCATGTCATAAAACTTTCAACGACCCTTATAAATTCCTCCTAGGTGTCTTTTCGTTCTTAAATAACTCCAGCTTCTCAGTTCTATTCCTGAATTACTATGTTGCTGCTATATATGCACATCACCCTTATCCTCTTATTCGGAAGAAAGGTCAACAACCTTGGCCGGAGCACGGTGCCGACATGGGCGCGGAATGGGCGGCAAGCCAACGAGGGCAGGCTGCTTGTCTCCTTGGAATGGGTGGCATCGGAAAGCATGCTAAGCCACTATTGACTGTCTCTTGGCTCAATTTAAACCAAAGCAGGCTTGATCTACCCAGAACATCCAATGAATCAGAAATGGTGCAGGGATGAAAGGTTGTGCATTTCATATGCTCATACATGCGCACTACAGGTCAGCAAGAAGTGAGCAGTGTTATGAAATGCCACTAGTCAAGAGTTTCATCTTAGCTAACCAATTTTGTATGGGGCATGCCATCTTTGAGAGCAACTGTCAATTGTGAAGCACAGGTGCAGACTGTGACTTGTTTAGACTTTGATCTCTCAATGACGGGGACCCTATTTCATGAAGTGAAACTCCTTATCTTGCAAGCCTTGAGTTTCTTGTAGTGTTTAGCCCAATGGCACGCAAGAAGACATCGCATGTACCTGCCTCTTTAGGTGCATGAAGTTTTCATGATAATCATGTATTTTATTCTACGGACTTTCTTGACATTGTATCTTGTATTGTGGCTCACGATCTACCCGTGCTCACAAGTTAACGGAATGTATGCAACAATAACAATTATGGAGATAAATGATTGGCCAAACAAAATAGATGAACAGAAAGAGCTTGTCCATATACAATAGCTGGTATTTTGTGCTTATACAACCACAAACAGATCAACCCGGTGCCTGCAAAATTACAGTCCATTTATTTATGCCTGCAAAATATAGAAATTAAGAAACTACAGAGATATAAACATTGCTAATTAGCGAAAATCCTTGGCATTATCATATATACAGTAAGAACACCACAATCTAGAAAATTCGAATGGACCAACATGGACTATCTAGACACCAGCACAATTATTTCACCGGATTAAAAAGAAAGGAAAATACATCTTCTCAAAAGCAACATATAAAGCGACAATTCCTGTTTCCGGAGACACCAATGTTTGGTTGATGCACCAGTACCTCATTTTCAATAGCCTGTCTATTCAGACCATTTTGATGTAATAATATATGTTTAACATCCAACATATCTGCTGCCTAAAGTTCGGCAATATTTTTGCTTACTGTGATAGAAATGCATAGCCATATGACTACAAAATATTGATTACAATATTTTTCATCTAATTGGACAAGATAAGAAAGCTTCGAAATATGGGGATTGGAGTGTACAGGGCACAATGGACAGCCACAAGAGACATAGAAGCTGGGACGAGTCAGAATATCAGCAATGGAGATAAGTTGAAGAGCCCAATCTGACTACACATATGTTTTTTGTGCTTGCTCCAATTTAGGCAAAACATTATACTAAGACAGAATCATGTTCATCAACACCCTCCCGTATAGGCTACAATGCCAAGTTGCGAACACAGGAGCCTTACTTCACCAACAGTAACATGATCTATTAATCATGTAGATCTACTAAAGGAACATGTGGTGTGGTAGCCTCCCCGCCTGATTATATCAAGATTAATATCGACGCCAGCTTTGTGGATAGCATTAGCACCACTAGTGTGGGGTTTTCTTTATTAGAAATTCGTACGACCAAGTTATCATCACCTCATGGGGATTTTATTGGAAGGTGTACCAGTGTGAATGAAGGTGAGCTGCGGGCTTGCCTCGCTGGGCTTTACATAGGTATCATTCTTCACAATTCTATTATTTTGGAGACTAGCTGTGCTTTTGCAGCTTACTTCTTTGAAAATGAAAAACTTGACAGGTCCCTCTTGCTGATCTCAAGGAGGCTTTGAGTATCCCTAGGCTACTCCAGAATTTTAAAATCTCTAAAATTAACCATCTCGCTAATGAGTTGGCTCACGAGATTGCAAAGTATAGTTTTGATAGTAGATATGAGGGTATTCTTCTCAATAGTTTTCCGCCCAGCGTGGCTTATACTGTAATTAATCATTGTGAAAACCTTGTCATTGATTAATATAAGTGGTGGCTTTTGCTAATGACAACCCAACTGCAGTGGGGTTTTATGCATTTCACTCCCAAAAGAGCGATAAATTCCAACCTTTGTTTCCTCGAAGTCTGCGCTAAGAACCGTCGTTTAGCCAAGTCCAGTAGACTTCTGCTATTCCAGAATATGCTTCACATAATTCATCGTTAAATTTAACTCTAAGCTTATTTCTAGAACTAAGTCGTACTTTAGAAAGATCATATTGTTTCAGTTGCGTGTACAAACGTTCTTTTTCGGGGGAACGGGCATGTCCGCGTGACCTTCCTGCCCCCTCCCCCGAAGTAGAAAGGAAGAGTGCATATGTACAGTAATCAATAGGCCATATTTACTAACTTAAGAAGGTAACTTCCATATAAATACAACATAATTCTATGTTGAGCTGAGCCTTTTGACAGTGTCGGTGCAAAAGTAGTTTGTATTGTAGGATTTAGAGGCCAAAATACTTATATGAGTTTCGTTGGTTTCAACCAGATCATTGCCTAAAAAATGTACGAAAACGTGGATAAATGATAGGCTGATAGCTACTTAACTTCAAACTACTTAATTCACTTGTTAATTTTCTGTCATGCACCAAATTAGTTTCTTGTCAGATTCGTCAGCGCCATGTGTGCATCTGTTCATTTGCATGGCCTTGTAATGCATCAACGTGCAAGAGCTCCACAAAGACTTCACCCATGTCATAAAAGGTTCAACGACTCTTATAACTTCCTCCTACTCGTCTCTCCATTCTTAAATAACCCCAACTTCTCAGTTCTATTCTTGAATTACTATGTTGCTGATATATATGTGCTGCATCACTCATTTTCCCCTTGGAACACAAGCTCGATAAATCTTGGCCGAATCACGACATTGCTTATGCCAAATGGGAGGCAAACCATAGAGGGTGAGTTGCTAGGGTCCTTGGAATGGGTGGCATCAGAAAGCATGTTAAGCCACATATGGTGATCCTTAGCTGTATGCACACCACAATTAGCTCCATCTACTCAGGTCATCAAGCGAGCCGGGGACATGTAGGGGCGAAAGGAACTGGTGAAACTAATCAACAGCATGGTATGGGGCATGTCGTGCGGTGACTTCTTCAACGTCTTGGGATTATGTTCCTTTGCTGATAGGGACCCTGCTTAGTGAAGCAAAATTCCTTCTCAGACTTCAAACTTCAATTCTGTGTAATGTTTATTTAAGGCATGCAACAAGGCAGCACATTGGTTGCAGAAAGACTTTGTGGTAATTATTTATTTTGGTGTACGGACTTGACTTCCCTGACTTTGTACAATCTTGTATGTGGTCGACGATACAGTCGTGCGCACAAGTTACTGGTACACCCTCTAGACAAAATTTTGGCACGATATGAGTATAAAGATGGCTAGTGGAGCTAAGTCCCGCAAAAAAAAAAGTCGCAATTTTCATCCGCTGCCGGTGACAAATTGCTAGAACAATTGTCTTGCTCATCCATCGGCCATTGTGGCATGCTCCACTGTGTGAAAGGTCTTCATCTTCCTCGTATTGAGCTTCTTGATTGCCACCTATGAATATGATGTAATGTTCAGCTTCAAGCAAAAGTAGAGGTCACCTATGAATATGATTTAATGTTCAGCTTCAAGCAAAAGTAGAGGCGCATGCTGAGTGGCAGCTGAATCAACGTGTGACTGAGGGAGCCACTCAGGGGAACATACCACTACGCAGTGAGATGGCCGGAGTCCGGCGCTACGTGGAGCTCCTGTCGCGGTGCCGCAGCGAGTCCAAGCAGCCCTTGTTACGTTGGGTCTGCTTCGGCGTAGCATGAAGCTCCACGACGCGCTCATCCGGGCGCTCTCGAGCTCCGGATGGCCGCTCGCCGCGCTCCCGCTCTATGCCCACCTCCTCCGCGCGGGCCTCCTCCCCATCCCGCACACCCCGCACACCCTCCCCTCTCTCCTCAAGTCGCTCGCCCTCTCCCCCGCCGTCCCCGGCGCGCATCGCCTCGCGCTTGCCGTCCACGCCCGCGCTATCAGGCTCGGCCTCACGGGGTTCCTCCTCGTGAACAACGCGCTCATCCGCGCAAGCCTGCTCGGCCGCCTATCCGAGCGCACCTTCTGCTGCGCACCTTGGCAACACGCTCCTCACGGCGCACGCGAGGGTTGGGCGAGTCGAGGACGCTCGCTCGCTGTTCGACGAAATGCCTGCTAGGGATGCTGTGTCTTGGAGCGCCATGGTGAATGGATACGCGCGCACACACTGGGTTGGTTGACAAGGGTCGGGAGCTTTTCAATTCCATGGAGAGCGACTGTGGTATTAAACCAAGGATTGAGCATTATGGATGAACGGGATAGCTTGCTTAGTGAGGCCAAAGACATGGTTGAGAAAATGCCCATGAAACCGGATGCCTTAATCTGGGGAGCTCTAATGGCTGGTTGTAGGTTTCTCAAGATTGTGGAGTTGCTCGAGTATGTTATAAAGCACTAGATTGAATTGGAGCCAGGCAAAAGTGGTGCTTATGTGCTTTTAGCGAACATATACTCTGCCCCTGGTAGGCATGCTTCTGCGATATATTAACCTTTATGTTGCATTTAGTTCTGAACCAAGGATACTGTTTTTTTTTGAAAAAAATCAAAAGCAATACTATGTATATTAACCTTGCCCACGGATTTAGCTGGGAAAAATCATTAAACACAATATCATGCCTGTACGATTATGGCACTACTAGCAAGAAATGAACCGTGGGTGGTCGTTTCACGTTGAACCATTGTTCAGAGAACCTTTGTATCAACGTGGGTGCAAAACATTTGGGCAACATCATACCAGGAGAGTAGTGCCCTTGTGATCTTATTTTGCTTTTGTAAAAACAAATCTAAACTCCTTTTTTGAAACATAACTCTAAACTCCTTAATTAATGGATGGGGCAAATATCTTGCCCCTGTTTCAAAAAAAAAAAACACAACCATAGAACAAAATGCAGATGCCAAGTTACAGTAAACTAGACTGCAGTGGCCAGGTTATGGCTGCGAACTAGTACAATACATTATCATCCTCTTAACAAACAAAGCAAAGAACCATACAAACTGGCGGATGGCAGGACTACTAAAAAGGAGACCTGAGTTCTTCTTTGGAGGGATATCTCGGTGGGCTAGCTTGAGTAGTCGGTAGTGTATTTGGTGGACGCTGTTAGAATATACTCCCTCCGCTCCTAAATATAGGGTGTATAGTTTTTGGCACGGAAATTAAAGAACGCACATGGAGGGAAAAATTTCATAAGTTTTGGGTGAGATTTCACTTCACTAATTGGCATGAGAAAATAGAGGAGCTTGCTTGATATAAGGAAATGTAATCAAACGCCTAAAAAAATTATCCAAACGAGTGGTGCAATGCAATATACCTTATATTTTGGGTTTTTTCTCAAAAAACTATACACCTTATATCAAGGAACAGAGGGAGTATATAGTTGTAATCTCAACCTCTTCCCTTATCTTATATTCTACTCAAACTCTTGTATATTTCCTTGTACGCCAAGGCAAGGGCTGCGGCCACATCAATAAAAACACCCACGCGGCTCCCTCGAGGGAGTAGGCAACGCTTGATATCTTTCATGGTAATCAGAGCCACCTCTTCTCATACATCTAGCCACAAACCAAAACCCTAGAAACCACATACCATCGTCTTCATGGCTTCCTCTGCCGGCGTCGCCCTCAACCTCGGATCGCCGCCGTCTGAGAAGCTCGCAAGAGGAAACTTCATCCTCTGGAAGACGCAGGTCCTCCCAGCCCTGCAAGGTGCGCAGGTAACGGGGCTCCTCGACAACACCGACGCCGCTCCGCCCAGGATGGTGGAGATCACGAAGGCGGACAAGACCACGACCCTAGAGCCGAACCCCCTGTACGGACCCTGGATCGCCAAAGACCAGCAGGTTCTGTCATACCTTCTCAATTCCATGTCTTTAGAAATTCTTGCACAGGTCGTTGGGAAAGATTCCACCTTTAAGCTCTGGACAACGGTGACAAATCTCTTCGCCTCACAATCTCAGTCTCGGATTACTAATCTGAGAATTGCCATCACCAATACCAAGAAGGGCACCATGTCAAGATCGGCACATATGGCGAAGATGAAGAGCCTTGGGGATGAACTAGCTGCTGCCGGTCGTCCCGTCTCTGATCCGGAGATGGTGGACTACATTCTGGCAGGACTTGACCGCGGCTACCACTCCGTGGTGGCGGCGATCGGCGCTGTCAAAAATACCATCACCGCCGACGTTCTCTTTGCTCAAATCTCTGCCTTTGATCAAAGGATGGAGATGCTAGGCGACTCGTCTTCAGGCGGGTTCCACTCATCTGCTAACGCGGTCTACAGAGGCCGTGGCCAGTCCCGTGGCAGATCTCGCGAGCGAGGAGGAAGGGGGCGTGGCCGTGGTGATCGCGGTGACCGCCAGTCCTCTTCCTCCAATGGAGGTGGCGGCTTCAGAGGTCGCCCTTGACAGCAACAGCAACAACAGGTTCGTGAGCAGCAACATGATTATCCTGAATGTCAGATATGCTACAAACACCATCCAGGAGGTGCACGAGTTTGTTGGTGGTGCTATGAAGAAAATGACCAAGAAGAAAAGGAGGCGCATGCAGTCTCCTATGGCGTGGACACCAACTAGTACGCCGACAGTGCAACAACAAACCATATCACAGGTGAACTTGACAAGTTGACGATGCGGGAGAAGTACAATGGAGGTGACCAAATTCGCACGACAAGCGGTGCTGGTATGGATATCACACACATTGGTAGTTCAATTGTTAAAAACCCCGTGAAAAATTTACACTTGACCAATGTCTTGCATGTTCCTCAAACATCCAAAAATCTTGTTTCCGTTCATCGATTCACCCTTGATAACAATGTTATTATTGAATTCTATCCTTATTTTTTCCTGGTTAAGGACTTGAGAACAAGGAGAATCATTCTTAGAGGACGATGCGTGGGAGGCCTCTACCCACTCATATCATCATCATCTTCATGGTCCAATAAACAAGCAAATATTGTCACCAAGCTATCATCATCAAGGTGGCATAGTCGCTTGGGTCATCCATCTTCAGTCATAGTTAGATATGTTCTTAGCAAAAATAAACTCTCTTATGAGCCTAGTGTTGAGTCAGTTTGTGATCCGTGTCAACAAGCAAAAAGTCATCAATTACCTTACCCAATTTCTACTAGTGTGTCTACTGCCCCTCTACAACTTATCTTTTCAGATGTATGGGGGCCAGCTCCTACTTCAGTTGGTAGATTTTCCTATTATGTAAGTTTCATTGATGACTATAGTAAATTTACTTGGATTTACTTATTGAAGAAACAATCTGATGTATTCCAAGTTTTTATCAATTTCCAAAATCTTGTTGAACGCAAACTGAACTCCAAAATTATTGCTATGCAAAGTGACTGGGGTGGTGAGTATGAAAAATTACACTCTTTCTTCCAAAAGCTTGGCATATCACATCATGTCTCTTGTCCTCATGCTCACCAACAAAATGGATCCGCTGAAAGAAAGCACCGTCACATAGTTGATATGGGGCTTGCATTGCTAGCAAATGCTTTCATGCCACTTAAATTTTGGGATGAAGCATTCTTAACTGCCACATATCTTATCAACTTGCTTCCAAGTAAAGTCATCAAATTTGAAACACCCATTACACGACTCCTTGGTGTCACACCCAACTACACATCTCTTCGCGTTTTTGGCTGTGCTTGTTGGCCCAACCTTAGACCCTATAACACACTCAAACTCACTTTCCGCTCAGAAAGGTGTGTCTTCTTAGGCTATAGCCCCATGCATAAAGGGGTCAAGTGCCTTGATGTTCCTACTGGCCAGGTATATATATCCAGAGATGTTGTATTTGATGAGTCCATGTTTCCCTTTGCATCCCTTAATCCTAATGCCGGTGCACTTCTCCGCAAGGAAATTCTTCTTTTTCCTTCACATCTTCGGCCTTTTGATCATGGGGGCGACAATTGTACTAATCAATGTGATGATGTTCCTGCTGGTACTGGTTTTCCTCTTATGCCTATGCAAGTCCCTGGAGAAAACGGTGCTCAAAATGATCAAAATCTCGAAAATATGGCTGGATTTGACCCAATATTGCATGCTGAGGAAGAAGATGAACCTGGCACAAATGATGAAGGAGATCCGGCGGCGTCTGGCACCCCTGCACGCGCGCAGTCCTCAGATCACGCGAGCGCATCCTCCTCGGATCGCGCTCCTGTCGGGTCCAGTCCTGGATCCAGGGAGGGCCACTCCCGCGCAGCCTCGTCAGCATCAGGCGGGACCAGCGGCGGGGCCGGATCCCCCTCGCATCGCGCGCGCCCCCAATTGCAGTCGGGTGGCGGATCCACTATGTCGGGTCGGATGGGTGACGCCCGTGTGCCCGCGGGAGGGGCAACCACACCAGTAGTCACAGGATCCCCTGTGCACATGGCGACAAACCTGCCCACTGCATCAGCAGATTCTTCTGGATCTTCCGTGGCGAGTATTCCAGCGGTCCGGCCAGAGATTTCTTCACGTGTTATGACCCGGCTACAGAAAGGTATACGCTAAAATTAGGAAATATGGGACTATATCATATGAAATGTTGTGTATTTCAGGAGAACCAACATCGTTAACCAGTGCACTTGATGATCCTAAATGGAAGAAGGCAATGGATGAGGACTATTCTGCACTCATGAGGAACAAAACTTGGCATCTTGTACCAAATCAGAGAGGTGAAAATATCATTGATTGCAAATGGGTGTATAGAATTAAAAAGAAAGCAGATGGCTCCATTGACAGGTATAAGGCACGTCTAGTTGCAAAGGGCTTTAAGCAACGTTATGGCATTGACTATGAGGATACCTTTAGTCCCGTTGTGAAAGCTGCAACTGTCAGACTTGTGTTAACTATTGTTGTATCCAGAGGATGGAGCCTAAGTCAGCTAGATGTCCAGAATGCGTTTCTGCACGGTGTTCTGGAAGAGGAAGTGTTTATGAGACAGCCACCTGGGTATGAGAGTGAGAAATTGCCACATTATGTTTGCAAGCTTGATAAAGCACTATGTGGTCTAAAGCAAGCACCCAGAGCATGGTATTCCAGATTGAGCTCACAGTTGAAATATCTTGGCTTCATTGCCTCCCAGGCTGACACATCCTTGTTTATTTATAACAAGGCAGGAGTAGTCATTTTTGTGCTTATATATGTTGATGATATCAGAGTTGCAAGTTCTTCACAAAATGCTACTAATGCTCTTCTGCATGATTTGAGCTCAGATTTTGCCTTGCAGGACCTAGGTGACTTGCATTTCTTCCTAGGTATTGAAGTCAAGAAAACTCAAGATGGTATTGTGTTAAATCAGGAAAAATATATTATTGAGCTTCTGTCTCGCATGGGGATGAAAAATTGTAAGCCAATGCCTACACCTTTATCGTCCTTAGAAAACCTCTCGGCATATGAGGGTGAGCCACTTAAAGAGGAGAAAAGCATAGGGTATAGGAGTATTGTGGGAGCACTACAATATCTAACTCTCACATGTCCAGATATCTCGTTGCTGTCAACAAGGTTTGTCAATATCTCCATGCACCTACTTCCGCACATTGGTCAGCTGTCAAGAGGATTGTAAGATATGTGAAACATACTATGAGAATAGGACTTCATTTCAAACAGTCTAATTCCTCTCTTGTGAGTGCATTCTCTGATACTAGCTGGGCAGGATGTAGTGATGACAGAAGATCAACTGGAGGCTTTGCAGTGTTCTTTGGGTCTAATCTTATTTCCTGGAGTGATAGAAAGCAAGCTACTGTATCGCGGTCAAGCACAGAAGCTGAATACAAGTCTTTGGCAAATGCAACTACTGAAATCATTTGGTTTGAATCACTTCTTGAGGAATTGGGGATCAAGAAAAAATGTATCTCATGTTTATGGCGTGATAACTTGGGAGCAACATATTTGTCTGCAAATCCAGTGTTTCATGCCAGGATAAAGCACATAGAAATTGATTTTCACTTTGTGCGAGAAAGAGTTGCAACAAAGAAACTTGAGATATGGTTTATTCACTCCAAGGATCATGTGGCCAATGGTTTTACAAAAGCATTACCAGCAAGGCCATTTGAAGAATTCAAGAATAATATTAACTTAGGATGGTTGAGATTAAGGGAGGGTGTTAGAATATATATCGTTGTAATCTCAACCTATTCCCTTATCTTGTATTCTACTCAAACTCTTGTATATCTCCTTGTATGCCAAGGCAAGGGAATGCTTGATATCTTACAGACGCTGCTGTTTGTAGTCATGTAAGCAGGTGTATGTAAACCTTGATATAGGGCTCTCCCTCCCGATCTTCTATCAATATATGGTATGCACGCTCGTGCATATTCTAAAAAAAGAAACCGACCTTTTTACTTAGGGGCTGAAAAACTGGTCTAAGCAAACATAATAGGAAAAAAGTGTTTGAAGGACAGACATTTGTTTATTCAAGTACGTAGAAGAGAGGCAGAATGCCTATGTACAATAATCAAGAGGCCTTATTTAGGAGTAACTTAAGAAGGTAACTCCCACATGACTACAACATAAATATGTGTTGTTCCACGTCTTTTAAGAGTGTCCGTGCAGAAGTAGTTTGTATTGTAGGATGGAGATAAATGGTTGGCCAAAATACTTATATGAGTTTGGTTGGTCTCAACCTGATCACAGTATCTAAACTGTACGAAAATGTTGATAAAGGTCACAGCTATCTAACTTTCAAAGGAATTCACTTCTTAAATTTTCTGTCATAAATCCCAAGTTAGTATCTTGAGCAGATCTTTCCCAAGCATCATTGGTCCATCTGCGCCATGTGTAGGGATGATAGTTTTATCCATGCATCCATGTGCGCATCTGTTCATTTCCATGACCTTGTAAATGCATCAACGTGCGAGAGCTCCACAACGACTTCACTCGCGTCATAAAAGGTTCAACAACTCTTATCACTTCCTCCTAGGTGTCACCCCGTTCTTAAGTGACTCCATCTTCTATGTTTTATTCCTAAATTGCTAGTATGTTGCTGCTATATATAGGAGCATCGGCCTGCTCTCCTCTTGTGCGGAACACAAGATTGATAATGTTGGCGGAGCACGACTCCACCATGGATGTGGAATGGGAAACAAAGCAACGAGGGCAGACTGCTTGCCTCATTGGAATGGGAGGCATCAGAAAGCATGTTAACCCATTGTCATGGTCTCTAGCTCAATGCAAACCAAAGGAGGCTCGATATACCCACAACATCCGACGAATCAGAAATGGTACAGAGTCAAAAGCAAGCCGTGTTCATAGTTCATACATGCGCACTGCAAGTCGGCGAGAACTGAGCGGTGTTGGAATGCCACTAGTCAACAACTTTTAGTTTAGCTGACCAGTTTGGTATGGGGCATGCCATCTTTGAGACTGACTATCAACTATCAACCACTGATTCAGGCCGTGACTTTTTCAGACTTTTATCTCTCACTGTCGAGGAAGCTGTTTTGTGAAGCGAAACTCCTTGACTTGCAAGCTTGGAGTTTCTTGTAGTGTTTAGCCCAAGTGCACGCAAGAAGACAACACATGTACTTGCCTCTTTAGGTGCAGGAAGATTTCACGGTAATCACGTATTTTGGTTTACGGACTTCCTTGACATTGTATCTTGTATTGTGGCTGGCGATCTAGCCGTGCACACAAGTTAATGGAATGTATGTGGCTGATGATCTAGTCGTGCACACAGTTGATCTGTTTTGCAGCCCCTCCAGCCTTGGCGCATCTCGTCCCTTCATTTTCCCCACCTACTTCATTAGCTCAAAACTTAAAGCGAGAAAAAAACTTAAATAATATGTGGATACCAAGAGAATTTTCAAATTGTTAAAGTTCATATATTTCAATAGAAAACTTAAAAATACAAAATTATGAAAAATAACTAGATACACACTCAACAATAGAGCCCGCCCCCCGCGCCCAAGCGACTCAGGGAGAACATGTCGCCGGCCAGCGCCGCCCCTCTTCTCCCCACCTTTTCCCCTCGTTGTCGTCAGAGGATTCGGCTAGGCTAAGCCCGCACCACAGACGGTAGCGGCGGGATTCTCCCGCCGCAGAGGCGCGCATCACTGGTGGAGGGAAGTCGCTCCCTCGTCCTGCTCGGTGGCCCGACGATTGCGGCGATCCGGTGGCCGCGGCCACAGACTCAGTGGGTGACTCCTCTGGTGGTTTGTTGGCTCCATTTGCTCCGTGAGGGATCGCGCCTCCGGCTCCTTGCGGTCGGCGCAGTAGCTCTACTTCACGGCTCAGCTCTGGTCGGCATGATTGGGTTGGGGTGGCGGACCTCCCACCACTGCTTGTAGGCGACGCGTTGCTTGCGTCCAGGTCGCTGGCTGGGGGTCGGGTGCCTCTTGTAGTTGTCCTAAGAGGAAGGGCTCTTGGGTCTGGTTGGTGGCCAGATCTGGCTCGCCGCCAATGCAGCTGGACGGCTTCGACGGCAGCAAGGTGTGCCGGTGGTTCCTGTTTGGTCACGGTGTGGTCGCTATGTAGGGGTGTGCGGGTTAGTGGGGGTTCAGGACTTCAAGCGATGGAGGTGTTGGTTGGCGTCGCCAACTACGTTGGAGTGAGGTTGTGTTGCTGTGGGCGAAAGTCTGGCGAGCGGTGGCGACGCCTATGGGTGTCGTCAACGTCCTTCGAGGCGACGCCAAGGAGTTCTACACATCCTCTTCTTCCAGATCAAGCTCTTTGGGTGAAAGCCAAGATCCTGGTATAGGTCCGGGTGGCGGCAGCGTCTGCAATGCCGCTTGCCCTCTTGAGGGCGCCGACATGAAGACCATGATCCCTCTTGCTCTTCCTTGAGGCTGGACATGCACGGCATCATGGTCGGTAGATGCCTGGCTAGCAGTGCAGATGTGGCATTGCGGCTTGTGTGGAGACGATGATGGTTGCAAGATGAGCAGGGTCATGGCTTGCCTTTGTCGTCGAACATGTGGTATGTTCCTGGGCTTGAAGTCGGAGTTGCAGCATTGTCGAGCGACACTGTGGCAACAATGTGAAGTGATGGACAGATTAGACTTTGTGGGTCAAGGTGTGCTCCTTTTCTCCTACGAGGCTCGTCATCAAAATCGGAGTTGCCTCCTCCTCGACGCGTGTGGTCGATTATTTGTCCTCGGCCGACAGGGTTCACGTGTACTGTTCATTCGGAGGGGTCTTTATGGGTCGTCAACGACGAAGTCGGAGTCGCTTGCCCGAGGAGAGGTGACACTACCGCGGGATGCTGCTAACGCGACACTACGATCAAAGACCCTTTGACGAAACTGTGTGCGATGCATTAATCACAAATGGGGATGTAAAAAACCGTCAAAAAATGTACAAAACATTTGTGAAGGCGGAGCCATGAAACATGGTTCAGATTTTAGTTGCGTGTGCGATTCAGGGCACAGGGTTAACCCGTTCGAACTGTTTGCGATGAGGCAGAACAACAGAAACGGGCAGCCATATAAATGTGTGTGCGATATACGACATATAGTTCGCTCCGATGAACTGTTTTCTATGAGGGAGTGCAACAGAAACAGTTAGCCAGATCAAGGTGTGTGTGATATAGGGCATACGGTTCACTCGGATCAGTTGTTTTCGATTAGCGAACACAACAGAAACGGTTCAACTTAATAAGATGTGTGTCATACGTGGCAAACAGCCAACTCGGATGAACTGTTTGCGATGAGAAATTACAACACAGACGGTTAATACATTTAGTTCGTGTGTGATTCTGTGTATACAAAAAACTTTGAAAATGCAAACTAGTTGCTTGTGGTGGCTAGGAGTATTGCACACGATGCGTCTGCGAGTACTCGTCTGCGATGATTAGTACGTTACACATATGTTTCCTTATGTTAACACTTGTGTGATAAATAACACGTGGCACCGGATACGGTATTCGGGTTGTGTGCGTGCTCCACTTAGTCTTCCCGTGTTCCACATGGGTGAATTGTAAAATCCACGCCTCTTCCCTCATCAATTTTCCGCCACCAGCTAATGGCTTGCTGCATATAACCCAGGCGGCAACGCACCGCCGCGACACTCTGCGCAGATCTAGTCCTCACCCATCTATCATTAGTTATTCCAAGCATGTCAGGCAACGACCAAAGCTTCGACGTCGACGCCTACCTGCGTTACATCTTCGGCGAGGAGAACGAGCCGGAGCAGGTCGGGGAGCAAGAACTTCATCAGCCGGAGCAGGCACCATGGCCCATCGGCAACAATATCGGCGTGACAGTCCTTGGGAGCACAATCGACGTATTGCAGAGGAGGTGTGATGAGCAGTTTGCCATCCACCGTGCAAAAGATCCAGAGTTGCTCGACGGCATGATCGACGACCCACCCGAAGAGCCGCCGTCACCAGTGCTCATCGAGAGCCTAATGCCCCGCAAGGAATTGGCAGAGGACCTCTGTGATTCAGTCAAGACACAGGCAGCCTGCGGCTTCATCATTGCCCGCGGCGGTCGTGTCAACCTCAATCCCGATGATGTGGTGGCCAGGATCGAGTGCATTCTTGGTGGAGTTGACGTCCCCGACAAAGTAGAACATCGCCAACGTGATATCTTGAGGATGCAGGTGATGGACGGAATTTGCTACCAGGCCAGAGACATGGAAATGGAGCGGTTCCGCAGAGTTGTCATGCACGCGATTGCACGTTTTAAAGCTCTTCTGGAAGAGGCCTAGCAGCCCCAAGAGCCTCCCAGCGCCAGCAGCTCCGTAAGCGGAGGCGGGTCGGGACACTTGGAGTGAACGGCCGCAAAGGTGCTATGCTGATCATGGAGTCGAAGAAGACCATCGTCGGAAGGCCGCCAACTCAGCCTTTTAGCTTATATTTTATTATAATTGTATGCATATGTAGGTCGTGAGTGTTCTGGGCCTTGCCGCATATGGCATTTTAAATTATCCTGAATATGTAAGACAATTATTAAGAATTATTAACTGTTTCCATTGTAAATTTGCTTCAACGGCGAGCAGAGCGCATGCAGGGCCGCCAGAGCGGAGCGCGCCGTGGCTGCCTCAGTGGCAAGCAAAACGCGCAGACGGATGTGAGCAGAGCGCGCCGCGGCCGCCTCAACGGTGAGCAACCACGTGGTCAACCTTCTGTCATCAATAAATTTTGACCTTGTTTCTCGTCACATTGCAGATTACAACGCAATAAGTAATTGCAAATCTGTTCACACCTATCAAACTAATATGTGCTCACACTTAGCACCGGGCTATAGAGATATATTATATATCTATAGTGACCTATCATGGCAATTATATAAACCTTGGGATCCTTGTTTTGCTAATTTGTAGACTATATTTTTATTGGTTATTTTTAGCTTTAAAAAAATTAAATAATGATTGACTTGACCTGTCATGGCGATTATATAAACCTACTATGTTTTTATGGGTTATTTTTCCTCTAAAAAATTAAAGAATGATTGACTTGACATGTCATGGCGATTATATAAACATTTTTCAAGTTGCATGCAGGGTATAGGGGGCTGGGCGTTGATACGTCTCCAACGTATCTATAATTTTTGATTGCTCCATGCTATATTATCTACTGTTTTGGACTATATTGGGCTTTATTTCCCACTTTTATATTATTTTTGGGACTAACCTATTAACCGGAGGCCCAGCCCAGAATTGCTCTTTTTTGCCTATTTCAGTGTTTCGGAGAAACATAATATCAAATGGAGTCCAAACGGAATAAAACCTTCGGGAACGTGATTTTCTCACCAAACATGATCCAGGAGACTTGGACCCTACTCCAAGGAGTAAAAGAGGAGGTCACGAGGGTGGGGGGCGTGCCCCCTGCCTCGTGGGCCCCTCCGTGCTCCACCGACGTACTCCTTCCTCCTATATATACCTACGTACCCCAAACGATCAGAACAGGAGTCAAAAACCTAATTCCACCGCCGCAACTTTCTGTATCCACAAGATCCCATCTTGGGGCCTGCTCCGGAGCTCCGCCGGAAGAGGGCCGTCATCACGGGGGGCTTCTACATCATCCTAGCCCCTCCGATGAAGTGTGAGTAGTTTACCTCAGACCTTTGGGTCCATAGTTAGTAGCTAGATGGCTTCTTCTCTCTCTTTGAATCTCAATACATAGTTCTCCCCCTCTCTTGTGGAGATCTATTCGATGTAATCTTCTTTTTGCGGTGTGTTTGTTGAGACTGATGAATTGTGGGTTTATGATCAAGTCTATCTATGAATAATATTTGAATCTTCTCTGAATTCTTTTCTGTATGATTGGTTATCTTTGCAAGTCTCTTCAAATTATCCGTTTGGTTTGGCCAACTAGATTGGTAGTTCTTGCCATGGGAGAAGTGCTTAGCTTTGGGTTCGATCTTGCGGTGTCCTTTCCCAGTGACAGAAGGGGCAGCAAGGCACGTATTGTATCGTTGCCATCGAGGATAACAAGATGGGGTTTATTTCATATTGCATGAATTTATCTCTCTACATCATGTCATCTTGCTTAAGGCATTACTCTGTTTTTAACTTAATACTCTAAATGCATGCTGGATAGCGGTCGATGAGTGGAGTAATAGTAGTAGATGCAGAATCGTTTTGGTCTACTTGTCACGGATGTGATTCCTATATACATGATCATGCCTAGATATTCTCATAACTATGCTCAATTCTGTCAATTGCTCAACAGTAATTTGTTCACCCACCATAGAATACTTATGCTCTTGAGAGAAGTCACTAGTGAAACCTATGGCCCCCAGGTCTATTCTCATCATATCAATCTCCACCACTTTATCCTTGCTTTGCCTTTTACTTTGCCTTTACTTTTTTACTTTGCATCTTTATACCAAAAGTACCGAAAATATTATATCTATCAGATCTCACTCTCGTAAGTGACCGTGAAGGGATTGACAACCCCTAATCGCGTTGGTTGCGAGTAGCTATCGTTTTGTGTAGGTATGAGGGGCTTGAGCGTGGCCTCCTACTGGATAGATACCTTGGTTCTCAAAAACTGAGGGAAATACTTACGCTACTCTGCTGCATCATCCCTTCCTCTTTGGGGAAAACCAACGCAAGCTCAAGACGTAGCAAGAAGAATTTCTGGCGCCGTTGCCGGGGAGTCTACACAAAAAGTCAACATACCAAGTACCCATCACAATCCCTATCTCTCGCATTACATTATTTGCCATTTGCCTCTCGTTTTCCTCTCCCCCACTTCACCCTTGCCGTTATATTCGCCCCCTCTCTCTATCCTCCCTCTTTATTTGCCTCTTTTGCCCGTCTGCTCTTGTCTGCTCGTGTGCTAGTTTGCTTGCTTGTCGTTATGTCTGAAATTGGGGAAGTTATCGCCAATATGGGCGATAACAATATCATGGAAAATTCTGATACTCCTGCTAAAGAACCTACCATCTTTCATACAAAAAAATTCCGTGTTGGTAGTGGTAATATTATTGGAAAAGGAGTTATTCAAGATTTCTTTACTTGTGCTGGTGCTTTACCTTCTATGGGTAGTGTAGCGACCTGACCCAAAATCGGTCAAGTCTCTGTGTAGCTGTACCATCCCAAGATCATGCTGGCACACACAGTACAATGATGAAAAGATTCAAAGTTCAATCACACCTGAATTTATTACACGATTCTCATATCGAGTCTTTATTACAATAGAATAAATTCGGCCGAAGGCCAACTCATGAGAAATAAACAAAATAAAGCTGCGGAAGCGTAGACGAATAGCGAGTCCATCCGACTCCATAGGGCAATCGCCAAGCGTAGATCGTAGCCTCACTCCTGGTCGGAAAACTCCTCTGCAACATAAGAGGTTGCAGCCATGTAGGTCAGCATTTTTGAATATGCCGTCAAGTCATAGAGAGAACAACAATAAAATATCTAACACTATATGCAATTTGGCTGTGGGGCTCTAAGTTTTATGTTTTTGCGAAAAAGCCAATTTTCCCCTATAACAAAGGACTTGCTTGCAATTACTACAAAATGTTGGTTGTTATTGAGATGGTTCCGCCAACCAATGTCTCATTCCCAATTATTAAATGACCCCTCAATTAATTTAGTTTGGTGTTGAGATTTCCGAAATACTCCAATTTCCAGAGGCTCATTTGTCCGTAACTGGGGACACGGCTAATCGATTAGGTTGTTACTCTGCAGAGTCTTGTGCACTTTACCCGCAAGAATCGTTCCCTCCTTTATGTCCTCGCACTGCCTGGTGTTTGAAGAAGGGATGAACGAGACAGGGTCTTCCGTAGAGTTTCTCTGAGTACTGCCGGTACCCATCCATGTCCTACCGTTCTTCTACATCTGCTGGCACCGTCCGTCCAGAGTCATGCCTAGGGTCAACCCAGCAAGAGCCCATAATGGCTTGCGGCTGCACAGGTAAGCTTCCGGTCAAAGGGTATCCATACGTCTCTTCGTGGCTGGGTGAAGCTTTCCGCAAGATGTCATGGCGCACCTCCATGCATCCCGGCCATCCGCTGGTTCCTCCAGGGTGCCCGTCAACCGTCCTCCACCCAGTAGTGAATTTGAAGTCCATCTTGAGCTTGAAGTCATGGGGTTGTCATCATCTGTACTCTCACATCTCCCTTATGAAACACTCAACCAATCCCGTCTACGAGCATAGCATAATAAACTACATCGTCCCGGGCAATGGTAACAAGGGGAAGTGGGTTCATCCTACCTCATGATACTACTCAAGAACATAACTTAAAATTCTCCTACTGCATGCATGGTGGGGAGGAATAATTCTAATGCAACAAAATCATAGGTATTGTAAAACATGATCAAATAACTTGCCTGGCTGACGGTCTTCAAACGCTAGTGACTCGAGATAGCAAGCTTCGCACTCCGGAAATTCAATCGAGTCAAACAATAGCACAAATAAGTATTTCACTAATGACATATCAGCAAACTAAAGGAAAACACACAAGCACTCAAACCAAAATCAAAGAAAACTCGAGGAAAACAAAATCAAGGTTTTCATCACATCAAGCTACAACAAAGAAATAGTTTTAACCTACTAACACTTTTCTTTACAGATCGAAAACAATGGTTTTACTAACTAACATAAAGGAAAACAACGTACAAACTAGGTGCAAAAAGATTCAAACCAATATCTATTATAGAACTCCTGGTATACCTAAAACAAAACTATTAAGAAAATAAAATAAAACCTTTTATTTTGCTGTAAATAAATGTTCACTATGTGTAACCTAAAATAAATTATAACATAGGAAAAATAAAATTTAAAAATAACTAGAACAACAGAAACTAACAGCAAGCTAAATAAACTGGAAAAGCTTGTTTTCGCATAAAAACTATTTTTAATAAAGACTAAAAATGCCCAAATAAATTCCTACTGCTAGACAAAGTCAAAACAAAGCAGTGACAAAAAGAATGACTAAAAAAATCCTAACTCAACTTATAGTAGAAAAACTAATCTGACTAAAACTAATATAAAACAATTTTTAAAAACCTAAACATGGCCGAATCTAATTTCTACAGCAACTATAGGAAATTTGCAAACTAGAGCAAAAAGAATCAACTAAAAATATTAAATAACTTAAAAGATATAGATTTTTCAAGACTGGAACTATTCTGTTTTAAAAACAAAAACTAAAATAAAACTAAACAAAGCTAACGCGCTAATGGGCCGAGAGGTGAGTGACCGGAAACTAAATAGCGCTCAGACGATAAATAGACTAAACCGTGCACGCGCTTAATAATAGAAAACCGACCGGTTCGATCTAACTAAACCAGGTAAATAAACCGGAAACAAACCGTGAACTAAAACCGGTCTAATAAAAATAACCTAACCCTTCGCTACTCTAATCTAAGCCGTGCCTTGCAGATCGAACGGTGGAGGGGGTCCGGTGGCTTACAGCGGCGACGATAAACGACGACGGCTCGGGCGACAGTGGCGGGGGTTCTTCCGGTGGTCCGGGGCGGCGGCGGAGTCGTCAGGCGGGTGCGGCAGCTCGAGTGGAGGTCGGGGATGGAGTCAGGGGAGCTCGGGGACGACGAAGGTGGTCGGGGCAACGTCGACTGCTCCCTGGTGAGCTGCAGCTCCGGCGAGCGGCGGTCGAGCTCGGGGGCAACGGCTTCGGCGGTTCTTGGGTGATGAAAAGGTGTCAAAGAGGTGCGGAAGGTAGTGGAGGTTCGGGTGAAGGTGCTGGGAGGGGCGGAGAGGGCTCACCGGCGTCGGGTGTGGCGGCGAACCGAGGCAGCGGCGGCGAGATGTGTTTGGCGATGACGGTGGCTGTGGTGGGTTTTGGAGTAGGGTTTTTAGGGGGATCGATAGAGGAGGCCGAGTGGTATTTATAGGGCACCTTCATGGAGCAGGGGCGACTCGGGATCACGATCCCGAGAGGATCGCGATGTCGGGCGCGCTCTGCGCATGCTCCGGCGCGGCGTGTCGTGGGCGAGGGGTTAGGGATAGGGCGGGCCCCGCGGGTCAGTGGGACAGAGAGAGAAGGGGGCGAGCGGGCGGCCGAGGGGAGAGGGGTTCGGGCGTGCGCCGCGCTGGGGCAGGCCGGCTCGGTTGCTGGTGGGCTGCGGCTCAGCGCTGTTGGGGCCGGTTGGCCTGGGCGTCGGCTGGGCCGGCTGGCCTAGCTCGCGCCTTGGCCTTTCCCTTTTTTTGAATTAAGGCAGAGAGAGAAAAAAAATAAGAGAAGTCTATAATATTTTTATATAGGATATATATATATATATCAAAATTCTCAGGGGAATTAATCCTATAGCATGGACATTTTTATAGAGGCAAAATAGAAACTAAAAAAAACATTTTCTGCAAACTCCAAATAAAATTCAAATTTGAATTCAAACCTTTTGGGAATATTTTCTCCTGACATTTTTGGAGTGTCATGTTAGCTCCTCTCATACTTTTTCTCAAGTATTTGTCAGGGATATTGAGGTAGATTTTTAAATGCCAAGTTGAATCCAAATTCAATAAAAATTCAAAAGCCTCTGAAAATTTCCAAATGCCACTCAATTCAAACAAAATGCATAGATGCTTAACTAATAATTGTAAAACATACCAAATTGAAAATTTGGGATGTTACATGTAGTTCTATCCTTCACAGAACTAGTAGTCTTGCGGACGCTATTGCCATGCTTGTAGTTGAACTTGAAAGACAATTCATGCACATGCATCCTTCTATACAAAGGATTTTTCTGGAATTTTCTAATATTGAGCATTCTTCTGTTAAGCGTGCCGCTACTATCTTTTTGGCTCATGAGTTTAGATTCATAATAAAAGAAGCCAAAGAAATCTTTGCGCATTATAGGGTGGACACTTGCCATCCTCCCATAGAGGCTATCCTCTTTGATCAAGAAGAAATAATGCGTTTTCAATCTCTAGATTATGTTGCTTTCAATGAAAATCTTAGAAAAAGGGTTCCTACAAATGTTTTAGTTGATAGAATTTCTGAACTTAATGATGATTTGGCTATTCGAAATAATGAACTAGGATATGCTCTTGAATATAGGCTTACAAAGTTCTGTCAAAAGAATGCTTATAATGATGAATTGGTTGTGCATTATGAAGGACCAAAGGAGGAACCTATACCTCCCAAGGTTGATCTTGGGGACTTTTGTCCCATTAAATTTAGTCCTTTTGATTACTTTTGCTTGCCTCAAATAAAACTTGCTGCCGAACGTAGAGAATATGAAATGAGTTTTAATAATATCTTACTATTATGGCAATACCTAGATCTATCCTCGCTTTTATGCCTAGCTAGGGGCGTTAAACGATAGCGCTTGCTGGGAGGCAACCCAATTTTATTTTTATTCCTTGCTTTTTGCTCCTTCTTAGTAATAAATAAATTATTTAGCCGCTGTTTTGGTTGTGTTTTTTGTGTTTAATTAGTGTTTGTGCCAAGTAGAACCGTTGGGAAGACTTGGGGAAAGTCTTGTTGAACTTGCTGTAAAAAAATAGAAACTTTAGCGCTCACGAGAACTGCTGTCATTTTTATTTGAAGAGTGCTATTTAGTTAATTCTTTTTGCAGATGATTAGATAAATTCCTCATGTCCAGCAATTTATTTTAGAATTTTTGGGGTTACAGATCTTGCGCTAGCTACAGATTACTACAGACTGTTTTGTTTTCGACATATTCTGTTTTTCGTGTGTTGTTTGCTTATTTTGATGAATCTATGGTTAGTAAAATAGTTTATAATCCATAGAGAAGTTGGAATACAGTAGGTTTAACACCAATATAAATAAATAATGAGTTCATTACAGTACCTTGAAGTGGTCTTTTGTTTTCTTTCGCTAACGGAGCTCACGAGTTTTCTATTTTGAGTTTTGTGTTGTGAAGTTTTCAAGTTTTGGGTGAATTCTTTTGATGGATTATGGAACAAGGAGTGGCAAGAGCCTAAGCTTGGGGATGCCCATGGCACCCCCAAGATAATCCAAGGACACCAAGAAGTCAAAGCTTGGGGATGCCCCGGGAGGCATCCCCTCTTTCGTCCACTTCCATCGGTAATTTACTTGGAGCTATATTTTTATTCACCAACATGATATGTGTTTTTCTTGGAGCGTCTTGTATTATTTGTTTCTTTGTGTCTTAGTATGCCACAATCATCCTTGCTGTACACACCTTTTGAGAGAGCCATACATGAATTAAAATTTGATAGAATACTGTATGTGCTTCACTTATATCTTTTGAGCTATGTAGTTTTGCTCTATGTGCTTCACTTATATCTTTTGAGCTAAGTAATTTTGCTCTATGTGTTTCACTTATATCTTTTGAGCGTTATAATTTTGCTCTATGTGCTTCACTTAGATCTTTTAGAGCACGGTGGTGGATTTGTTTTAAAGAAACTATTGATCTCTCATGCTGCACTTAAATTATTTTGAGAGTCTTAATAGCATGGTAATTTGCTTAATAATAATATGCTTGGTATTCAAGATTTGTGAAACTTTCTTTTGAGTGTGTTGAATAATAAGAAAAGATTGAAGCATGATAATTGTTTTGAGATGTGGAGGTGATAATATTAAAGTCATGCTAGTTGAGTAGTTGTGAATTTAAAGAATACTCGTGTTAAAGTTTGTGATTCCCGTAGCATGCACGTATGGTGTCGTGGAATTGTCACGGCAGATGTCCTCTTGCAAGGACTTGATTGTGGAGCCATTGCAACTAGGAAGCTTAAAGGGGTTAATCGGGACAAAGGGCACGCGGGGTTTATACTAGTTCAGCCCCTTACGGTGAAGGAAGGCCTACGTCTAGTTAGGTTTGGTATTGCTTGAGGTTTCGATGGCCAGGGAGCGAGATACACTATGCCCGGTTCTGGATTGGTTGTTTCTTACCTAAGCCGCCAGCGGGTCGTCCCCTTATATACATGGGTCGACGCCCTACAGCTTACAGAGTCCTGGCCGGCTCATAAACAGTGTCCGGCTCGGTGACTAGTTACTTCTACCTTACAATACAAGTCACGCCCTCATGGTGGTTTATCACCATGGGCTATAAATCACCTATGGGCCTTTAGACCCTTTACTGAACCACCATCTTCACGTCTTGGTCTTGGGCTTCAGATGGGCTTCTTTTAGTACAACCCGGCCCCTCCTGGGCGGCTTACGTAAATAGTTATATCCCCAACATTAGGCCCCAAATTGATTTGAACCAGTTCATGTCAATCTTTGAAAACCTTATGAACTGGCCTTTAGTCTTCTGTCTTGTGTGAAAATTGTAACCCGCCGTGACGTCATCATCTGGATCCGGGTTAAATCATCGTGATGTCATCTTCAATAAAACTTATATTTTAATTTATCATATCCTCAATGGATCTCTTCCTTTACTGACCCTCCCGAAAATCAAGGCGTCGGGGCCGCTGGATAATGATGTCTTTGGTCTCCTCGTTTCTCGCGCCATCTCGGTCAGTTTTTCCTTATAAATAGGGCGACCTAGGTCTTCCATTCTTCCCTCTTTTAGTCGTCTCCTTCCTCTTGCTCCCTTTTCTGCGACCCGAGCTCCGCCGCCGTTGCCACCGTCGAGCTCCTTGTTTTCACCAACTCAGGCCGCTGCATCGACCTGAACCTGACCAGAGAAACGCGACAAACCTCTGCCGCAGCTCCGCATCTGTAAGTCCCTTTTCCTTTCTGTCTTAGATCTGCATTATAGTGTTCATCGAGTTCGCCGGTGTTCATCGCCGCCCGCGGCGAACCTTTGATGTATTTCATCTCCAATGACCTGTTCAGATCGTGAAATGACATAGAGCTACTGCGGTGACTGTTTCATGTTTATCTCGAACACAAACAGATCTCTTTTCTTTGTTCAGAGGCTTCCTTCGAGTGCACGAACTTTCCTGTACTGTTTTTTAGGTCTAGAAATTTTTCCTTTCCAGAGCATCGTTTGATCCAAAGTAATATTTGCAATTTGTGAAACCTGTTTGCTCCACACTTAGCCAAAAACTGCGTTTGTTGATTCTGTTTCATCCATAGTAGTTTGCTTAACTGGTTTAAGATAACACCGACTGTCAGCACCGCTTGCTTCTGGCGACTTAAGAAAAGCTTAATCATCTTAATACCTGTAGCTGTTAAACATTATCATATTATAGTTACCTGTACGTCATTAGGCCCCTTCTTAAGCCGCTATCCTAAATAACCCAATAACGCTTATTCTCCGGGTTATAATAAACCAGAAAATTTCCTTTATCTTGTTGTAGGCTTTCAGTTTACACAATGGCACCCAAAGCTGTTAAACCTTCGATTACCTGCAACTGGGTCCCATCCATTGTTACAGAGAGCAAACTGTCCGAGTTTGTAAAGTGTGGCCATCTGCCCAAGAAGGACGTCATGTCTTATCATGTTCCTGACCCGTCTGAAGAGAAACCTCAACCCAAGGAAGGGGAGGTGATCATTTTCACCGATCACATGAGCCGGGGATTTGCTCCTCCCGGTTCAAAATTCTTTAGAGACGTTTTGCACTTCTTTGACTTAAGACCTCAAGACATCGGGCCCAACTCCGTTTCAAATAGCTGCAACTTTCAAGTTTTCTCTGAGGTCTACCTTGGAGAAGAACCCAGCCTACTTCAGTTCAGGGAATTGTTCTATTTGAACCGGCAGAATGAATGGGCCAACGGGCCCAGTCTGGAACTTGGTGGCATATCAATTCAAAGGCGGAGAGACTGCCTGTTCCCTTATGCTGAATTGCCAAGTCATCCAAAGGACTGGAACCAGACATGGTTCTACTGCCAAGATACCTCTCCGGCTAGCGAAAATCCACTACCCGGCTTCCGCGCATTGCGTCTTGAACCTACTCACCCGCTGCCGGATAAGTTGACAGCTATTGAACACCTGCCACTCACCCCCAAAATCAAGAGGATTAAAGCTCTTTTAGGGAACGACTTAGATGGCATTGACCTGGTCCGAGTCTGGGTTGCTTGGAGAATAATTCCGTTAAGCCGCCACCCCGGCTTAATGTGTAATTATTCAGGCGAGAAAGATGACCCTCAGCGTCACAGCCCTGGCGACTTACCAGACGATGTAGTGGAAGCTAAAACTCAGTCCTTGTTGAAGGAGGGCACAATGAATAGTAACGCCTTTGGCTTATTACCTTTTTGCCAGAAGAACCTGACCCCTGCAGTAAGTTTCCAGCCGTCGGGTTATGTTTTATCATGTTAGGCTGTATTCTTATGCATAACCAGTTATAACCTTTTACAGGCAAATGATAACTTCTGGAACATGCAATATGATCATGAGGCGGCCAAGAAAGCCAGGGCGGCCAAGAGAGCCGAAAAGAAAACCACCAAGCCCACCATCTCAAGGAAAAGGAAGCCAAGCGCCTCTGAGCTGTTTCAGCTTGATGATACTGATGATAACGAGGAAGAGGTAACCTTTGAATTTCCCTTCCTCCTTTATTTCTACCTTACTGATGCTAACCTTCTTTCAGGAAGACACGGGCAACAGCCAACCCGTCGAGGAAGAGGTAATTGTAATCTCCTCCGACTCCGAGCTTCAGCCGCATCAAAAAATTCGAAGAGTAACCCAGAAAGTAAGATTTTCACATCCTTTGGCTTACCAAGATCCTGACTTTCTTTTGAAGCGACATATTTATGAGAGCCGGAGGCAGACCCAGACCAGCAAAGACGCGGAACTCTCCTCCGGCTTACCTGATGTGACTAGGAAATGCCAGGCTGAGGTTATCTCTGATTTACTCCTTCTTTTTCCTTTGGCGGGCTTCATTTGTTAGCCTCTCAATTATTTTGACTCCAACTATCAGGATATTTCACCTTCCTCCGGTGAGTCTATGCAGTCCAACATGCCAGCCTTCAAAACTGCTCCCGGGTAATATAAACTTGTTGTACCTTATGCCTTATTTTACTCATATTTGTTGTATTTAACCTGTCTACCTTTTCCACAGTGTGCAAGTAAAGCCTAGCAAAAGGGCAAAAAAGAATAAGCTGCCCCAAGAGCCGGTTGTGACTGAACCAAAGCTGGGCACAGCTGCTCCTGATGCCTCTGCTCATGGGCCGCCGCCTCAACCGTCTCATGATGTTCCTATCTCTTCCTCTGACCCGCCTACTGAGCAAACCTTCAATGATTCTGGTAACCCGGAGGCTCCTAGCCCCGCCAAGACAAATGATCAGGAAGTTGAGATTCTCAAGACTCAGTTTGTTGAGCCGGCACAACCATCTGTACTTGCCAAGTGTTCTAAAGAGGAATTGGTAGAACGCCGAAAGGCCAAGCTGGACATCACTGACTATACTCATTTGAGTATTGGAGAGATCGTCTCCGGCTATATCAATCAAGTACAAAGCAGCTGTGACCTGGAAATTGACATGGTGAAGTAGATATAGCAAAAATCTTAGGTATGACTTATGCTAACTTACTTTCAATCATACTTACTGTACCAGCCCCCAAGTCTATTGCTTATGAATAAATATGCTGTAGACTTAGAAAAATTGTTAGAGCTGCTTGCCCGGCTTAAAGAAAAATATTTGAACCGGATGTAACATAATACCTTTAACTTGCGATATACATTAGCCCCCAAGTGCCAAAAATCTTTGCTTGCAAGGTATTTGGGACTTAATATCCAGGACCGGCTTAATAATTTAGAAAGCTTCGGTATACATTAGCCCCCAAGTGTCAAGTATCTTTACTTGCAAAGTGCTTGGGACTTAATATTATTTACCGTAATTTTGACTACTATCCGGTGCAATGCAGGCCACCATAAGTAAATTTGAATCGGAGATTGCTGACTTGAAGAATCGCCTGGTAGCCCAGGAAAGTGAAATTGAAAAGGCCCACTCCAAATTTGAATTCAGCGTCTCTGAACAAGAGAAGTTTAAGCAAAATTTTGAATCGGAGAAGAAAATTTGGGCTGATGAAAAGGCCGCACTGGTGACCCAGGCCGAGACAGCAGAGGCATCGCTTGCGGAAGCAATGACCGAACTGTCCGACCTAAAGCGCCAGATATCTCGAATGGTCTCAGCAATCTTTGGTGAGTGACTTACTCAAACCTTAAACACTGCAAAACTCCTTGAATGACCATTTCAGTTGTCTCCTCTGACTCACCTTATGCTTAATAACGCAGGCCCCAGGAGCACAAATCTCAAGCAGAACATGGTGATCAAACTGAAGGCGGTTTATACTCTGGTGGAACAACTCTACACCGGGTCACAACGTGCTCTGGCCATTGTGGCTTTATCAAATGATGTTCCCTATCTCCTGCAAGATGTGCTGAAGCGGCTTGCTGTGCTACCTCAGCGAATCCGAGAGTTAAGACGAGCATCTGCAAGAGCCGGAGCTATAGCCGCATTGAGCCGGGCCAAGGCGTGGCTTCCAGAACTAGACCCCGCTGATATTGCTCTTGGGTATCCAAGTTTAAAGGAAGATGGCACCGTGTTTAATGATAAAGATTTCACAGCCTGTGTGAAGGATATATGTCCGGTGGCTACTCTTATTGGGAACGATACTGACCTCACCAAGTGTCAGCCGGGTTATGACAAGGAGAATCGAAGAATCCCCACGCCGCATTATGACGATGACAGCTTGATCCCTCCAACCCGTAAGCACACCTTTGCTCCTGAAGTCGACCCAACCGGTTTAATAGATGATGAAGCTGAGTTTGAAGCCTTGAGTGGCATTGACTGGGCCTCATCATCCTTCCAGGACAAAGCAGCCAGCGGAGAGACGGAGAAGGATAACCCGGAGGCTTCAAATCAACCCCAAGAGTAGCTTGTCAGGCGCCACCTGCTTATGTCATTGTAGAAAACAATGCCGCATCATTCAGACTTGGGGAGTCTTGTAACAAAGTAAAAGATGCCTTGAGTTTTGCTATGCCTTTGTGCATGCTTATGGCCCTTAATAGTTGCATAAGCCGCCGCCACTATTCTCTTTGTAGTTTGTATGAATCCGTTATGTCTTTTGCAAAAATACCTTGCATTGCCATGTGATGATTACAGCTGCTTTTCCGGCTTATATAAACCAACCCCCGAGGGTAAGTTTAACTCCTGAAAATTGGCACATACAAGTTCACCTGGTACTTAACAACCTGATGTAACCAATATTAATCCTGGAAGATTGTAATGTATTGTATTTTCAAGAAGGTCACAAGATATGCAATGTTGACGCTTGTAAAATATGATGAACAAAATTCAAGGGTCTCTGATTCGAATACGATCAGTGAACCGTTCCAAAGGGGTTGAGCTAAGATTCGGATACGATCTGTTAGCCCCTAGTGGATGTGGCGATGCCGATCAAGTGGGTATCGACAGCTATGTTCTCTTTGGTTCGAATACGACCTATGTTTGAATAGGAAGCCCCCAAGTGACCATAAGAGTTGTTTAATGACGCTGATTCGAATACGATCCACGTCAGACCCAAAAGGGGTTAAGCTATGATTCAAATATGATCAAGAAGCCCCCAAGTGGGTTTGGCAGTATGCCGATCAAGTGGGTATCGACAGCTATGTTCTCTTTGGTTCGAATACGACCTATGTTTGAACAGGAAGCCCCCAATTGATCACGGCTAGATTCAGATATGATCATAAACCGGACCAAAGGAAAGCCGGATTCAGATATGATCTGCTTCGCCTTGGTTATCTCCACCACCTAACAAATAAAACACATAAACCTTTTTGGGAGTGGCAAAAAAGGACAGAGGTCCTGCTTTATTGATTTATGTAATATACATAGTATAAGTATATACACATTAGAGCCGATGGCTCAAGTATAATAAGGCCGAAGATGAGCGATATTCCACGGCCGACGGGTCTCCTCCTCCGACTTACGTGAGTCTTTGTATTCCCGAACGTCGATAAGGTAGTATGACCCGTTGTTGAGATTCTTGCTAACCACAAAAGGTCCTTCCCAAGGAGGGGATAGCTTGTGCATGTCAGATTGATCCTGGATGAGTCGGAGCACTAAGTCGCCTTCCTAAAAGGTTCTAGACTTAACCCGGCGGCTGTGGTAGCGGCGCAGGTCTTGCTGGTAAATCGCCGAGCGGGCTATTGCCAAGTCTCGCTCTTCATCCAATAGGTCAAGTGCATCTTGCCGAGCTTTTTGATTGTCTTCCTCAACATAAGCGCCACACGGGGTGAATCATGACGGATGTCACTTGGCAGGACTGCCTCTGCTCCATACACCATAAAGAAAGGCATGTAACCCGTAGATCTGTTAGGTGTAGTATTGATGCTCCAGAGTACAGAAGGTAACTCCTCCACCCAACACCCCGGCGTCCGCTGTAAGGGGACCAAGAGCCGGGGCTTGATACCCTTCAGGATTTCTTGATTAGCTCGTTCTGCTTGACCATTTGATTGAGGGTGAGCTACAGCTGAAACGTCAAGCCGGATATGCTCTCGTTGACAGAACTCTTCCATAGCTCCTTTAGAAAGGTTAGTAACATTATCAGTTATGATGCTGTGTGGAAAACCAAAGCGAAAAATCACCTTTTTCATAAACTGGATTGCTGTGGCTGCATCACACTTACTGACTGGCTCCGCCTCCACCCACTTTGTAAACTTGTCAACCGCCACCAAGAGGTGAGTCTTTTTATCCTTAGACCTTTTGGAAGGCCCAACCATATCAAGCCCCCAGACTACAAATGGCCAGGTAATTGGAATCATCCTTAATTCTTGAGCTGGCACATGGGCTCGTCGTGAGAATTTCTGACATCCATCACATTTACTGACCAGGTCTTCCGCATCAGCATGAGCCGTCAGCCAATAAAACCCATGACGGAAAGCTTTGGCCACAAGAGATTTTGAGCCGGCGTGATGACCACAATCGCCTTCATGAATCTCAAGAAGGATCTCTTGACCCTCTGTAGGTGACACACAACGTTGAATCGCTCCAGTGACGCTGTAATGATGTAACTCGCCATTGACAATTGTCATGGACTTGGACCGCCGGATGATTTGTCTTGCCAAGGTCTCATCTTCAGGCAATTCTCCCCGGGTCATGTAAGCCAAATAAGGCACTGTCCAATCCGGGATAACGTGGAGAGCCGCCACCAGCTGTGCCTTCGGGTCTGGTATTGCTAGACTTTCCTCTGTAGGTAACTTAACAGAAGGATTATGCAAAATATCAAGAAAGGTGTTAGGCGGCATCGACTTACGCTAAGACCCCATCCGGCTTAAGGCATCAGCCGCCTCATTCTTCCTTCGATCAATGGGTTCCACTACGTAACGCTTGAAGTGTCCAACCACAGCATCAACTTCACGACGGTAAGCCGCCATAAGGGGATCTTTAGAGTCCCACTTGCCTGACACCTGTTGAGCTACAAGGTCTGAGTCTCCTAGGCATCTTACCCGGCTCAAGTTCATCTCTTTGGCCATCCGGAGACCATGGAGCAGGGCCTCATACTCAGGTGCATTGTTAGTTCAAGGAAACATAAGCCGGAGCACATAACAAAATTTGTCACCTCGAGGGGAAGTTAACACAACTCCAGCCCCCGAGCCTTCCAACTGTCTGGACCCATCAAAGTGAATAATCCAATAAGTGTTATCGGGCTTCTCCTCAGGTGCCTGTAGCTCTGTCCAGTCGTTGATGAAATCTACCAAAGCTTGAGACTTAATGGCAGTACGCGGTACGTATTTCAGACCATGAGGCCCGAGCTTGATGGCCCATTTGGCGACTCGTCCTGTAGCCTCTCTGTTCTGAATAATGTCTCCCAAGGGGGCAGAACTTACCACAGTGATAGGGTGACCTTGGAAGTATTGCTTTAGCTTCCGGCTTGTCATGAACACTCCGTAAGCAAGTTTCTGCCAATGAGGATATCTTTGTTTTGACTCGATGAGTACCTCACTGACATAAGAAACCGGCCATTGAACCGGATGTTCCTTACCGGCCTCCTTGCATTCTACCACAATTGCTACACTAACGGCTTGCGAATTAGCAGCCACATATAACAGCAAAGGCTCTTTGTCAATGGGAGCCGCGAGCACTGGTGGCTCAGATAACCGCCTCTTCAAATCCTCAAAAGCAGCATTAGCAGCATCACTCCAAACTAAGGTCTCTGCCTTCTTCATCAACTGGTACAACGATAGGGCTTTCTCACCTAACCGGCTTATAAAACTGGCTTAAAGCGGCAACACGACCCGCCAATCGCTGGACATCATTAATACATGCCGGTTTAGCCAAAGAAGTGATTGCCTTAATCTTCTCCGGATTAGCCTCGATGCCCCTGTTTGAGACCAAGAATCCCAGAAGCTTGCCTGCAGGCACACCAAATACACACTTTTCCGGGTTAAGCATCATTTTGTAGACCCGGATATTATCGAAGGTCTCTCTCAGATCAGATATCAAGGTTTCCGACTCTCTGGATTTCACTACTATGTCATCCACATAAGCATGAACATTGCGCCCAATCCGTTTGTGGAGACAATTCTGTACACACCGTTGATAAGTTGCCTGGGCACTCTTGAGCCCAAAAGGCATAGACACATAGCAGAAGGCTCCAAACGGGGTGATGAAAGCCATCTTCTCCTGGTCCTTAACTGCCATCTTGATATGATGATAACCAGAATAAGCGTCCAAAAAGCTCAAACACGCACACCCTGCCATAGCATCAATGATTTGATCAATACGGGGGTGAGCAAAAGGATCAGTCGGACAAGCCTTATTTAAATCCGTGTAATCCACACACATCCGCCAGGTTCCGTTTTTCTTGAGTACGAGCACCGGGTTAGCCAACCACTCCGGGTGAAAAACTTCGACAATAAACCCAACCGCCAAGAGCCGGGCGACCTCTTCTCCTATAGCTTTTCGTCGCTCTTCATTGAATCGCCAAAGAAACTGCCTGACCGGCTTATACTTTGGATCAATAATAAGAGTGTGCTCAGCGAGTCCTCTCGGTACACCCAGCATGTTAGAAGGTTTCCATGCAAAGATGTCCCGGTTCTCACAGATGAACTCGATGAGCGCGCTTTCCTATTTAGGATCCAAGTTGGCACTGATGCTAAAGTGCTTAGATGAATCGCCCGGAGTAAAATCAACAAGCTTAGTCTCTGCAGCCGATTTAAACTTCATGGCCGGGTCATGCTCCGTAGTCGGCTTCTTGAGAGAAGTCATATATGCCAGGTCAACGTTATCTTGATAAATTTGAGCTCCTCTGCTGCACAGACAGACTCGGCATAAGCCGCATCGCCTTCTTCACACTCCAGGGCCACCTTTTGGCTTCCATGCACAGTGATGGTACCCTTGTAACCCGGCGTCTTGAGCTGTAGATAAACATAGCACGGCTGTGCCAGGAACTTGGCATAGGCTGGTCGCCCGAACAAAGCGTGATATGGACTCTTGATTTTGACCACTTCAAAAGTTAATTTTTCCGCCCTAGAATCATGCTCGTCTCCGAAGGCTACCTCTAGCTCAATCTTACCCACAGGATACGCCGACTTACCGGGCACCACTCCATGGAAGACGGTGTTGGAAGTCTTTAAATTCTTGTCAGTTAAGCCCATGCGCCGAAAGGTCTCATAATAGAGGATGTTGATGCTGCTACCTCCATCCACGACCACCTTAGTAAATTTATAACCACCAACCTGCGGTGCCACCACTAGGGCCAGTTGACCCGGATTATCAACCCGGGGAGGGTGATCCTCCCTGCTCCAGACAATAGGCTGTTCCGACCACCTCAAGTAACGCGGGACTACCGGTTCAACAGAATTCACAGCCCTCTTATGAACTTTCTGATCACGTTTACACAAACTTGTGGTGAACACGTGATACTGCCCGCTGTTTAACTGTTTTGGATGGCTCTGATAACCCGACTACTGCTGCTGCTGACCTCCCTGACCAGACTGCTGTTGATTATAACCACCCTAGTTTCCCTGAAAACCGGATCCTGAACCACCCCCGGGCCATGAAAGCCGCCGGCTCCTGAGCCGCCGCCTGGGCCTTGATTGCCATCAAACGTATTAGAATTCTTAAAAGCTTTCATGATTGCGCAATCCTTCCATAAATGAGTCGCTGGTCGTTCCCGGGTGCCGTGTTTCGGGCAGGGCTCATTGAGCAGTTGCTCAAGAGACGGACCTGACCCACCAAAATGGGGTGGCTTCCCTTTGCGCTTCTGGTTATTACCCCGTGCATTGGCCACAAACTCCGGGTTACCACTCGCCTTACGCTTATTGCCTCCTTGACTCGCCGGGTTATGTTGCTGACCCTTTCCATTACCGTTCTTCTTTCCCTTCCCTGTCTTTTCCTCATCAGACGCGGGATCCTTGGTACTATCAGAATCGGCATACTTGACTAAAGCCGCCATCAGCGTCCCCATATCGTTGCAATCACGCTTAAGGCGCCCCAGCTTCTGTCTCAGAGGCTCAAAGCGGCAATTCTTCTCCAGCATGAGAACTGCTGAGCCGGCATCCATCCCGGTGCACCCAATGAGTCGTAGATTCACCTTCTTCCTATTTACAATTTGTCAGATCCACAATTGACATGGACTGCTTACAAGTATCCTTGAAGTTCTGGATGAAACGAGCCTTTAACTCTGCCCGTGAGCTAATGGAGTTGGGTGGCAAACCCTTTAACCAAGAACGGGCCGTTCCGTCCAACATCATGGTGAAATATTTAGCCATCGCTTCATCACTCACCTCCAGCAGCTCCATAGCCATCTCGTAACTTTCAATCCACGCCCCAGGCTGTAAATCGGCCGTATAATTCGGCACCTTCCGAGGTCCCTTGAAATCCATGGGCAGACGTACATTGCGTAGAGCCGGTACCAGACAAGGAACTCCTCCAGTTCTAGTAGCCACTCCCGCCTCAACGGAAGCCGTCGGGTAAGCCGATGAGTTCTGTTGAGATGCTAGCTGAGCCACTAGCTGAGCCGCCCGCTCGTCCTCCTGATGTATCCGATCCTGAACCGGGTTATACCCGCCGGGCTGGTTCCAGCGCTGAGCTTTACTTGACAAGGCCTCTGACTCCATGTGTCTACTGTAACTCGGGCTCCGGTTTTGACGAGGCGGAGCTAACCAGGGCGGAGGAGTCGAGTGAATTCTATCCCGGCTGTAGGACTAGGTTTCTTGCTGGGCTAGGGCTGTTTGGAGAAGTTCTCTGATCTTCCGGGTTTCCACCGTTGTCGGATCATCCCCATCTACTGGGAGAGCCGCCAAACATGCTGACGCTGCGATTAAATTCTCCATGGGGTTGGAGAAGTGACCCTGTGGTATTGGTATGTAATTGAGTGGTGCCATATTGCTGTGAGGAGCTGCCATCCCCTGAGGCTGGACTGGACCTCCCGCTCTGGATGTAATGAGCTGATTCACACCTGGCGGGTTCCTTGGGCCAGCCCCGGGTGTAGCAAAGAGATTCCGAGGATCATAATTCTGAGGTAAACGGGACTGTGCTTTCTGATGTCTCCTCCTCATTACCTCATTAGACGCGTTTAAACTCAATGTGAGCTGCAAGGCCTCTGCCTGGAGTTGCTGCGCCCATACGTCCAAAGCCGCCCGCTCTGTTGCTAATCTAGTGTCTTCGGCTGCTAAGGTTTCCTTGGCCTGGGTGATCTCATCGCGAACCTGTGCCACCTCTGCCTCATGCTCAGATTGGTTCGCAGGGATGACTGTCACAGTTAACAAAGCCGTAAGCTTATCCATGAGATCCATCAGCACCTGAGCCGGTGAACGCATAGGGCCTCCTGCCCCGGCTGCTCCTAACCCAGACGTTATCGCCGCTGAAGCCGTAGAATTTTGGCCGGGTTGAGTACCAGCCATGAAGACTCCTGCCCAGTTTGCCGACTCTGAGGGATCCAGAATAGTGCTGCCATCAGAACAGCCCCCCAACACACCATCTTGAACCTGATACAGCGAATCTGTTGAGCCGGCGGACGAATCACCGTCAGATAGGACGGCCGGCTCACCATCACCTTCAGATCCTTCAGGGAGTTCACCTCCGTGGATGCAACCCACAAAGGCACACTTCACGACGGGTTGAGCTCGGGCGGGTTTCGCACGCCGAGCCGTCTCGATGAGGTCGGTGCAGCTGTCCGACTCAGGGCCTGGCTCACCGATCCGGCCGATGAAGACGTGAATTCCGCCGAAGGGGACCCGGTATTCGTACTCAATTGAGCCGGCGTCGGGGCCCCAGCCTTCGTCGTCGATGTAGATCTTGCCGCGACGACTCTTGGTCATCTAGCCAACCGCATATCCCTTGAGCCCTTCAAAGCTGCCCTTCAAGAACTCAAATCCACCATGCGCTGGCCCCACGATGGGCGCCAACTATCGTGGAATTGTCACGGCAGATGTCCTCTTGCAAGGACTTGATCATGGAGCCATCGCAACTAGGAAGCTTAAAGGGGTTAATCGGGACAAAGGACACGCGAGGTTTATACTAGTTCAGCCCCTTACGGTGAAGGAAGGCCTACGTCTAGTTAGGTTTGGTATTGCTTGAGGTTTCGATGGCCAGGGAGCGAGATACGCTATGCCCGGTTCTCGATTGGTTGTTTCTTACCTAAGCCGCCAGCGGGTCGTCCCCTTATATACACGGGTCGATGCCCTACAGCTTAAAGAGTCCCGGCCGGCTCATAAACAGTGTCCGGCTCGGTGACTAGTTACTTCTACCTTACAATACAAGTCACGCCCTCATGGTGGTTTATCACCATGGGCTATAAATCACCTGTGGGCCTTTAGACCCTTTACTGAACCGCCATCTTCACGTCTTGGTCTTGGGCTTCAGATGGGCTTCTTTTAGTACAACCCGGCCCCTCCTGGGTGGCTTACGTAAATAGTTATAGCGCCAACATATGGTGAACCGTTATGTGATGAAGTCGGAGCATGATTTATTTATTGGTTGTCTTCCTTATGAGTGGCGGTCGGGGACGAGCGATGGTCTTTTCCTACCAATCTATCCCCCTAGGAGCATGCGCGTAATACTTTGCTTTGATAACTTCTAGATTTTTGCAATAAGTATATGAGTCCTTTATGACTAATGTTGAGTCCATGGATCATACGCACTCTCACCCTTCCACCTTTGCTAGCCTCTCTAATACCGCGCACCTTTCGCCGGTATCATACACCTACCATATACCTTCCTCAAAACAGCCACCATACCTACCTATTATGGCATTTCCATAGCCATTCCGAGATATATTGCCATGCAACTTTCCACCATCTAGTTCATCATGACACATTCATCACTGTCATATTGCTTAGCATGATCATGTAGTTGACATAGTATTTGTGGCAAAGCCACCGTTCATAATTTTTTCATACTTGTCACTCTTGATTCATTGCATATCCCGGTACACCGCCGGAGGCATCCATATAGAGTCATACTTTGTTTTAGAATCGAGTTGTAATCATTGAGTTGTAACTAAATAAAAGTGTGATGATCATCATTTGATAGAGAATTGTCCCAATAAAAATAATAAAAAAGAAAGGCCAAAGAAAAAAAAAGGCCCCCCAAAAAGGGGGCAATGCTACTATCCTTTTACCACACTTGTGCTTCAAAGTAGCACCATGATCTTCATAGTAGAGAGTCTCTCATGTTATCATTTTCATATACTAGTGGGAATTTTACATTATAGAACTTGGCTTGTATATTCCAATGATGGGCTTCCTCAAATTGCCCTAGGTCTTCATGAGCAAGCAAGTTGGATGCACACCCACTTAGTTTCTTTTTTAGATTTCATACATTTATAGCTCTAGTGCATCCGTTGCATGACAATCCCTACTCACTCACATTGATATGTATTGATGGGCATCTCCATAGCACATTGATGCGCCTAGTTGATGTGAGACTATCTTCCCCTCCTTTTTGTCTTCTCCACAACCACCATTCTATTCCACCTATAGTGCTATATCCATGGCTCATGCTCATGTATTGCGTGAAGCTTGAATTTTTTTTTGAAAATGTTAGAGTACGAAACAATTGCTTGGCTTGTCATCGGGGTTGTGCATGATTTAAATACTTTGTGTGGTGAAGATGGAGCATAGCCAGACTATATGACTTTGTAGGGATAACTTTCTTTGGACATGTTATTTTGAGAAGACATAATTGCTTTGTTAGTATGCTTGAAGTATTATTATTTTTATGTCAATATAAACTTTTGTCTTGAATCTTTCTAATCTGAATATTCATATCACAATTAAGAAGATTTGCATTGAAATTATGCCAAGTAGCACTCCGCATCAAAAATTCTTTTTTTATCATATACCTACTCGAGGACGAGCAGGAATTAAGCTTGGGGATGCCTGATACGTCTCCAACGTATCTATAATTTTTGATTGCTCCATGCTATATTATCTACTGTTTTGGACTGTATTGGGCTTTATTTTCCACTTTTATATTATTTTTGGGACTAACCTATTAACCGGAGGCCTAGCCCGGAATTGCTGTTTTTTTGCCTATTTCAGTGTTTCGGAGAAACAGAATATCAAACGGAGTCCAAACGGAATAAAACCTTCGGGAACGTTATTTTCTCAAGAACGTGATCCAGGAGACTTGGACCCTACTCCAAGGAGTCAAAGAGGAGGTCACGAGGGTGGGGGGCGTGCCCCCTGCCTCATGGGCCCCTCGGTGCTCCACTGACGTACTCCTTCCTCCTATATATATACCTACGTAACCGCAAACGATCAGAACAGGAGCCAAAAACCTAATTCCACCGCCGCAACTTTCTGTATCCATGAGATCCCATCTTGGGGCCTGTTCCGGAGCTCCGCCGGAAGAGGGCCGTCATCACGGGGGGCTTCTACATCATCCTAGCCCCTCCGATGAAGTGTGAGTAGTTTACCTCAGACCTTCGGGTCCATAGTTAGTAGCTAGATGGCTTCTTCTCTCTCTTTGAATCTCAATACAAAGTTCTCCCCCTCTCTTGTGGAGATCTATTCGATGTAATCTTCTTTTTGCGGTGTGTTTGTTGAGACCGATGAATTGTGGGTTTATGATCAAGTCTATCTATGAATAATATTTGAATCTTCTCTGAATTCTTGTATGTATGATTGGTTATCTTTGCAAGTCTCTTCGAATTATCCGTTTGGTTTGGCCAACTAGATTGGTAGTTCTTGCCATGGGAGAAGTGCTTAGCTTTGGGTTCGATCTTGCGGTGTCCTTTCCCAGTGACAGAAGGGGCAGCAAGGCACGTATTGTATCGTTGCCATCGAGGATAACAAGATGGGGTTTATTTCATATTGCATGAATTTATCTCTCTACATCATGTCATCTTGCTTAAGGCGTTACTCTGTTTTTAACTTAATACTCTAAATGCATGCTGGATAGCGGTCGATGAGTGGAGTAATAGTAGTAGATGCAGAATCGTTTCGGTCTACTTTTCACGGACATGATGCCTATATACATGATCATGCCTAGATATTCTCATAACTATGCTCAATTCTGTCAATTGCTCAACGGTAATTTGTTCACCCACCATAGAATACTCATGCTCTTGAGAGAAGTCACTAGTGAAACCTATGGCCCCCTGGTCTATTCCCATCATATCAATCTCCATCACTTTAATCTTGCTTTGCTTTTTTACTTTGCCTTTACTTTTTTACTTTGCATCTTTATACCAAAAATACCAAAAATATTATATCTATCAGATCTCACTCTCGTAACTGACCTTGAAGGGATTGACAACCCCTAATCGCATTGGTTGCGAGTAGCTATCGTTTTGTGTAGGTACGAGGGACTTGAGCGTGGCCTCCTACTGGATTGATACCTTGGTTCTCAAAAACTGAGGGAAATACTTACGCTACTCTGCTGCATCATCCCTTCCTCTTCAGGGAAAACCAACACAAGCTCAAGACATAGCAGGCGTTCTTCTCGAGCATGTCTTCCGTGTGCAGCTTATAGACGCGACATATATCTGTGGGCTCCTAGAGGTATATATACTATCCTTTACCGACAATTAGGGGGGCCCACACAATCTATCATTTGACCCAACAATGAGAAGGGTTTGACCATGATGGTTTCCTATTGATACTAGTAAGATACACGTGCATTGCACGCATGAGATTTGGTAACCAAATTATGAATAAATACCACACTATAGCATATAAGCTTTGAGTCATATATGCATGATGTAGATATTCATTTAATTCTTATAGTTCATCTCATCCAAAATAAATTAGTTTTATAAAAAAAATCTATTTTAAGATTCATGGAATTGTGCATTGTAAAGCATAAAGTAAATACAAAAGTGACAATTCATTTAGAAAAAAAGTTTGGGCATTTAAGATATGGAAGATTCGAGAGAACAAAGGATAAGTGCTTGTGTTTTGAGGTTTGTGCATTATGCTTAAGTTCAACCATGGACTCTTCTAGATTGTACATGTGGTAGAATCTGATGGAATGTAGATGATATCCAATGGCCAGTAGTGCTTGGATTTGCCATCTCTGTACCGTCGGATTGGCTTCATCCAACGACCAACTTTCAAAGTTATTCACATGCTATATAGTGGTATAGATATAGATGTGTCCCATGCTAGACCAAATAAAGTTTGAGTGCATGCGTGGGACGACCCCCCCCCCCTCGGCCGCCTTGAAGTTGGGAAACTGACATCGTGTGTATTGAACCAGGCTTGGAGTCAGGTACGGTGTTCGGTTTGTAATGTAGTTGGTGGCCCATCGAAGTTGTGCATTTGGGATTTAAACACATCACACACCACTGTACCCATACATATTTTCGGGCCGCATGCAGTGTATACGGGGTCTTCTGGCCGACCAAGTCTCCCTTGTGCGGTTTTTTTGTGATGACACGCATATCTATGGGCTCCCCGAGTGTATATATATATATCATCCCTTTGACTGATAATGAGGGGTATGTGTTGGCCATGAATAGATTCCTCCTAGTTCGTGTTCGGGCCGGTCACCGTCACATGTCGCTCAACCAAAGCTCAAGCTCATGTGTTGTTAGGATTCCCTCCCACATACTTGGATTGCTGGGTTCGACCAACATCGTACCATGCGTATCTCGTTTTTAACTACCTTGCCTTCATGGTTGTTGTCTGTATCGAGAGGTAGGCACCACATATAAATTGTACATTATTCTATATTGAAAACACACATCACCCCTTCTCAACGTACATCATTTTGGGCTGCATGCAAGTGGTGCTGGTTTTGTGGTACCTCTCGTGTGATTTTTATGATGGTTCAATCTATTGGCCCAAGAGGTTTATTGACAACAACAACTGTCGTTTGACCAAATGGTAGATTCATTGGTCCGTCTTATGGTAGGTCATGGCGATATGCATGTATGACCAAAGTATCGATCATTACGTGCATCCGCCCCGCTGACACGAAGTGGGGGTGGTGGGCCAAGCATCCTAGCTAGGTACGACATTATGTCATTATAGACACACACACACACACATACACACACACACACACACACACACACACACACACACACACACACATATATATATATATCCAAGGGTGCTTTTCGGGTTTGTGAGGCAGGTGTCACCAAAGTTATGTGTTGTGTATTTAAAGTTTTAAACATCCCTAATATTCCTACATATATTTGGCCACTTCCAGGTGGTTCTTGACTTCTGGCCCCTCTCATTGATCTTTGACGACGCGCCCAACCGTGGGCCACACAGTCAAAGTTGTGCATTGGAATTTTGAACATCACAGACCACCCTTTTCACTCATATATATTTGGGCCACATGCTGGTGTGGCTGTCTTTTGACCCTCTCTAACGTTATTTTTTGCTGCAAAGACTCTGATGACGCTTAACAGACACGGGTGTAATATCTTAACCGTGTGCAATACAAGTGAGCTGTGAATCACCACGCATGCACAAGCACGAGCAAAGGTGGAGGTACTGGCTCAACCGTGTGCGATGCAAGTGCGCTGTAAAATCACCATGACCGCACAAGCGCGAGCAAAGGGTGGAGGTACTGGCTTAACTGTCTGCGATGCAAGTGCGTTGTAAAACCACCACCTGTGCAAGCTAAAGGCGGGTAAGTTTATTTGGAAATTAGGATGAACCGTGTGCGATAGACTAGCTAGCTAGAAATATAAAAACAAACTACCTGCCTTGAGTGTTGCAAAAATCAGCGGTTCCACACCACTTTTCCTTATTATCATAAACACATATTGTTATTGGACCGTGCACGATCTTGGGCACTCCCGCCCCGCATCAATTCCTTTAACCAAATTTTAGTAGCCGTCGTACCTCAACTGTCGCCCACACTCCTCCAGCACCGACCTTACAGTAAAATTGCAGTAGCCGAGGCATTTGAACCGTCGCCCTCCCTCGTCCACCACCATCTCCACCCACCATTACTAAAATTTTCAGTAGTCGCGGCGTATCCTGAAACCCCCCCTCCACAGTCCCCCACCCGTCCCTCCCCCCCTCGAACCCTAGCTCGTGGCCGCCGCCGCCAACCCCTACCGGTCTGCCCTTTCCTCCTAGCTTAGATAATAAAGTTCAAGTTACCTAGCGATTCCAATACCGTCGCCCCACTCCCTGTGAGTTTTTAGATGAGGCCTGCGGTATCCCTCCTCGCCAGATCCACATCCCCCGCTCCAGAATGTCGCAGCCTAAGTTCGGCCATGTACCCCGGGAGCCCAACGAGCGTTCGGCCAAGAAGAGGTTAATCATGGCCTCTCCGGCGGACGTTGGCGAGGTGGCCGCTGTTCGCCCTGACCTATCGATCCCGGAGCAACAGTTCACCGCGGAAGGCGGCGAAGACATTGACTACGTTGCCATACCGAAGGCTTCATGTCAGTGGGCTAGCGTATTACTGTATCTCGGGAAAGCTGGCTACGACATCAAGCTCGTCCACAGCGACGGCTTCATGTGGGCCATGTCATAGGTTAAGTGGTCCATCCCCAACCCCTCTGGTTCAACCGCCGTCGATCTCTTTGACGGCCCTGCCATTGATCTCCTCCACCAAGCGGTCAAGGATTTGCGAGTTTTATATGCCATCGAGCCCATTTTGTCATTTTCGAAGGACACGTTCTACGGCGGTGGCTTGGGATCCTCAATTGCCAAGTCAGATCTCATCAGCCACGACCGCGACCACGACCACGAGGAGGGCACCCACAAAGGTTCTTCCAACGTGAAACAACCCATCTGTGACATCAGAGAGCGCACCATGGGTCTGTGCTCTTCCAACTAGAAGGATCCCATCCATGAAATGTGAGGCAACATTCTATCAGCAAATCTTACCTTTTCTAGCTTGCCAGCCCGTACCCTTTGTTGTAGTAGCATTTGTGGTGTGGTGCTTAATCTATGCCATATTTAATTATTTCAGTTATGCAGAAATGTATTGTTTAATGGGGATATGTGATGTTTAAGTATGAATTGTCCACTTCAGTTTCACGAATGGCTATATTTGGTTGTTTATAGTGAGTAGATGCCTTGTTTATCTGTATTTGGTTGTTAGGTTGGTTGGAGTGAGCATTTTTTCAGTTATCGAGCAGATGCCTTGTTTATATGTATTTGGTTGTTAGTTTGGTTGCAGTGAGCATTTGTCCAGTTATCAAGAAGATGCCTTGTTTATCTATATTTGGTTGTTAGGTTGCTTTTTTAGTATTTGTCTAGTTATCAAGCAGATGCCTTGTGTATCTATATCTGCTTGTTAGGTTGGTTGCAGTGAGCATTTGTCCAGTTTTCAAGCATATGCCCTGTTTATCTGTATTTGCTTGTCAGGTTGGTTGCAGTGAGACTTTGTCCAGTTTTCAGTGTCTATATTTGGTTGTTATACTGGTCATTTATGCCTTGTTTATTTCAGTCATTCAAAATGTGTTGTTCATTATGTGCAAGTCAGAATTGTGCCGCTCGACTACATCAATACCAGTTTGAATGGCTATATATGGTTCCAGTTATTCCTGGTGTAGTTAACACATGCCCTTTATTTCAGTTTTACACATTTATCCAGTGTGGTGTTTAAGCATTACCTACGTTTTATTCATTTTCAACAATACCAGTTTGAATTGCAATATTTGATGGTTGTTAAGCCTGCTGTCGGTAACATTACCTTCCATTTTATATCTGCTTTAACAGCATGCTAAAACCAACACATTAAAGCTATCATTTGGAGATGATGTTGTTTATCTTTGCTATATTTGTTTGATGTTAAGATTGTTGTACTTATCATGCCTTTCCACTACTTATGTAGGACAACAACGGGAGTGGCCACCATTTTCCACCGAGGTTAGCTTCATCCCTTGGCTTGCACTAGTGCATATAGATCCAGACATGGACACTTCTTAGATTCTAATATTGACTTGTTGCTTTTAGGTACATATTCCCTTGGAAAGGATCCACACATCGACCCTTTTGCGTATGGGGCAATGAGATATTCATGAATAAGGATTAAGTGAGGAAACTGATAAGGATTATTAGCAAAAAGATACTAATGGTGGCAAGAAAATTATTTGTTTACACTCTATCCAACACAATAGTGAGCTGTAGGATGGTAACTACAAACTCTGCAATCTTCTCTTTTTACTGCCCATAATGAGTTGTTAGACAACAATGTCTGAATCTTTTTCGTTCGCAGTGGTTCCTGAAGCAGTTCACTCAAGATTAGCTCGCAAAGTACATGATTGGTGGACACACAATGAAGGTTAAAGTATTTCATCCACACTACAATGAGCATCAAGAAGTCGTAATGAGGACAGTGAAGGATGGATGGGCAGCCATCACAAGGGGTTGGCCTAGATTCCTACGCGCATTACGCATGGAGGAGGGCACAATATAGGCATTCCGCTTCACCTTCTCCAGTGACCAGAATGTCTTTCACCTCCCTCTTTATAGTCTTTAATTAGTACAACTGTGGTTCATCATTCTTTACTTGGTGCTTCTATAGTTCTTCAGTATATGTACCTGTGCATCGAATTATGCATTCGTGGTTGAACCTATATTTGTAACAAACATGGTTGGATATGAAATAAGTGATTGCCTACATTCAAATTCAAAACATGTGATTTTAAATTAGGGATTAATTAGGAATTAATTAGGTATCACACTACACACGATTTGCGAAAGCGAAATGTCTGCGATAGACGTGGAGATCAGAAACGTTTCTAGGATCCCTATGTGTGCGATCAATCTCCATTGAACACACGACATCCTCTTGAAAACTGTTTTCGTTAGGCCACCTTGCGCAAACGTTTACCACATAAAAACTATGTGTGATGGACAATCTTTGCCACACAGTTTCTTCTACGCACTGTGTGTGATGCATTCAATAACACAAATGATAAAATTGTTAATATCGTGTGCCATGGCAACGCTATCACAAACGATTTAGCGGGGAAAATTGTGTGTGATGTACCTGTGAACGGAAACATTTTCCTTCGAGCGACTGTGTGGGACGTATATACGAACGAAAACATTTAGCGGGGACTAACTTTGTGGGATGTACTTGCGACCGGAAACAATTTTGATTGTATAATTGTATTTTTAGCTCTACTGTACGTATTTCCATATTTGAGCGCTCGTCGGTCGCACACGACCTCATTTTGCCAAGCGTGTGTGCTAGGAGGGAATATCCCCGACGGTTTCTGGGTCATGTGGGAAGGACCCCCTATCGCCGTCACGCACTTGGCGACGGTTCCGAACACCGTCGTGGAAATGGGTTAAAAACCGTTTGTATAGCACCAACGCGTACCAGTGTGATAACCCGCAAGTACAGGGGATCGTTTTTAGCCTTGTTCGATAAATAAGAGTGTCGAACCCAACGAGGAGCTAAAGGTAGAACAAATATTCCCTCAAGTTCTATCGACCATCGATACAACTCTATGCACACTTGACATTTTCTTTACCTAGAATAAGTATGAAACTATTTTGCAAGAATAAAACTACAAGTACTTTGCGAGAATAAAACTATGAATAAATTGCAAGGTGATAAAAGTGGATATCTTTTGTCAACAAGAAAGTCATTTGTCCCTAGGCAACCGATAACAAGTACCGGTAATCATTCTTGCAATTCTACATGAGGGAGAGGCATGAGCTAACATACTTTCTCTACTTGGATCATATGCACTTATGATTGGACCCCTAGCAAGCATCCGCAACTACTAAAGATCATTAAGGTCGTGAAACCCAACCATAGCATTAAGTATCAAGTCCTCTTTATCCCATACGCAATAACCCACCTACTCGGGTTTAAGCTTCAGTCACTCTTGCAACCCACCATAAGTGAATCATGAACGTACACTACTAGGAAAAAACCCTAGTAGTAGCACTTGTTTTATAGCTAGCAGTAGCGCTTGTACGAGCGGTACCACTAAGGTGCTACAGCTAACTAGTAGTAGTAGTGCTGGAAAGGGAGCGCTACTGCTATACCTAGTTAGCAATAGTGCTTTCATTGGGAAAGTGCTACTGATAGTAGTAAGTAGCAGTAGTGTTTCTTCTGAAAAGCGATGCTGCTAACTTTTCCTGTATTTTAAAAAATACAGCTTATTTTCATTGTGTTTTTCTATATAGTACTTTCATCATATGATTTTATGACCATGATTAGTTATTATATATAATAGTGGGTGAAATGAACGTGGAGCACATTCAAGTGGAGGCAACATGTGGTGCATGTCGAAAGTACTACTCTAATCCAAACTTGATCTAGTTTGGATTAGTAGTACTTTCGATGTGCACCACATGTTGCCTCTACTTGAATCTAATCCATGTTCATTTCACCTACTGATATATATAATAACTCATCGTGCTCATATAACAACTTAGCATCATGCATAATCGATCATAATAAAAAATAACTCATCATTGGTATCATAATAACAAGTCATACTCATCATCAATTACAACTTATACTCGATACCACATCATCATCATAGTCATCTAACCAATCCTACATAGTTGTTCTTAGCACATGATCATGAGTATTAGCTAGGACCTACTACCTTCTCTTAGGTAAAATAACATAAAACAAGATAGGCCCTGACTCTCCATTATGGATAATGGAGATTATCCTGTGTCCAATTCTTGCCTTTGGCACAATGTTGCTTCCAAGTACCTCCTTATGACTGTCCATACATTTTTCCATTCTTTGATTTTTCATGTCTTCATTGGTTTTAGAAATCCAATATGGACATGTGGGATTCGTAGGATGACCTGGCAGTATGTTCAAAACATCATGGCGACCATTCTGAAACATCAGATGAGGCACACAATCCTTCGGGATTTTCTATTTAAAAACATAGTAATAACTTCATAGTTAGCAATGTAGTTCAGTTATAGAAGAATTTATGCAAAACATGCACGGATGTTGTAATAGTAAAAAATCTTACCATGATATCTCCATGGATGTTACCATAGTTTAACACGTGCACTAGTGGCACGTATTGACCATAATGTGGAGGAGTTTGATAATAGATATTGTAATTCTCAAGATCAGTACAAAATGCGATCAACTGATTTTTCTCCTGATAGATTAATTCTGATCCATCGGTGTAGTAGGTTCTGTCTACAATCTTCCGCACATTGTTTGAAGAATGAAAATAAGCTGTCAATAAAAATAAGTTGTCAACTATTTTGAAATAAACAATATAAATTAGTTAATAACTATGTTTGAGAAACTCACATAGCGGTAGAATTGGAAGCATGTCAACAGGGACCCAAATGTCCATATTGTCTTGGTCGATGTCAGGATCACCAAGATCCATGGTGACAAGCATACCCTCATAAAAACCATACATCTTGCAAAGTGCTTCCCAATTTTTGCAACCAAAATGGGTTATGCTCTTAGAATTGTATAGATTTACTTCAAAATACATACCATGATGGGTCCTTAGGTGAATTTTCTTTTTTTTGAAATTTTCATGGCCTTCAAAATCCATCCTCTCCAAGACATAGCGTCTTGCATGGCTTGGGATAAGCTACTCGAATTGTAAAAGATGAAAACTACACATTGAAATAGTTGAAGTCATGCTTAATTACGAAAAAACACTTGTCGTCATTGCGTACCATTTCAACATTGAAGGTCTCCTGGAGCTTAATGATGAAGTGCCGGCCTTCGTCCAGGTGAGGCCTGTCGCACAGACCCCGGTCGTCATTGCACCAGCCAGACTCCCCCGGGAGACTTTCGTTGTCCGATAACAACATTTCCTAGGTTCATAATTCAAATATTAAACTTGCACAATTCATTATATGTATTACAAAAACTAAATTAGGTCATTATTATTCATCACGGGTTGACTATCGGTCTATCGAGTCTTTTTCTTGAAAACTCTCAGCTCGTGTGGTGTATACATTTGACCATTGGTGATGATCGCTCCTCCTTTCGTCCCCGAGTGCATTACACCAAAATGTCTAGCACACGGGAACGAAGGAGAAGCGACCCCCATGACAACAGCCGGATTTTTCGTCCTCTCATATATGGTGGAGACTCTCACTCACTAATTCCTCTCTGACGTTTGCAACTATCGGTGATGGTCGTTCCTCCTCCTTCCCCTAGTGCATAACAAAGGTCTAGCATCCCGAGAAGAAGGAGAAACGACCCCCACGACAACCGTCGGGATTCTTCGTCCTCTCTCGTATATGGTGGATACACTTCCTCGCAGATTTTTCGACCGTCGGTGATGGAGCCTCGACAGACTTAAAGTCAACCCGAAATTTTGTTTAATTATTTTTCTAGAAAATCAAGGCCACTCTATGTTTCCCACATATTCTAGCACAAGTCATGCCAGAATTCACGGAAAAATCCGGCATGACCTTTGCTAAAAAAGGACATATCGAGCGCCTGAAATTTGCCGAAACAGAAATTAATCAACACTACGGCAAAACATAGGCCACTCGGAGATGTAACCTGCAAACATGGCCGGCCACTTGGGCAAGCACATATCCTATTTGAGCAACACAAGATATATATGTTTATATCTACATACACCTAAAACACCTAAATTCTATTAACTACACCTAACTAAAAACCTACATTTTGAACATGATTCGATCGTAACTAGGGTTCATACTACATTGTTCTAAGATTAAACACCTAAAATACCTAAATTAAATTAACAACATGGGGTGGCTGGTCTCACCTCGATCGAGGTCGGAGGGGGTCGGTGACGAGGACGATGGCGGGGATGATGTAGGGGCTCCTTGATTTTTGCAAAAACAAAATATAAACAAAAACATTATTATCGTCACCTTAGGACTTAGTGAAAACCCTAAATCAAAATATAAACAAAAACCTACATTTACTAAAAAATTCCTATTCTATTCAAAAGACCTACATTTAATTATTCTTTTCAATTTCATATATTTTATTCTATTCAAATTTTCTGAAAATTTCCTATTCTATTCAAGAGACCTACATTTACTTATTCTTTTCAATTTCATATTTTATTCTATTCAAATTACTTATTCAAATTTGAGGGGGAGGAGGAGAGAGCAGGAGGGGGAGGAGGAGGAGGGGGCCGCCGGAGAGGGAGGAGGATGGGGAGGAGGAGGGAGGACCTTGGGGGCAAGAGGATGACGACGACGGAGGAGGAGGGACGGAGGGAGGATGACAACGGCGGGCATGGTGATGGAGGCTACATAGGCGATGAGAGAGTGTGAGGAGGAGGAGGTGGAGGAGGAGGGAGGGACCTTTGGGGGGAGGAGGATGGCGACGGCGGCGACAGAGGCGATGAGAGAGTGTGAGGGGGAGAGTGAGAGGCTGACGCACGTGGGCTAGTTTGGATAAAGGCCCTTAGTGGTAGCGCTTGTCCATAAAAGCGCTACTGCTAAAATCTATAGCAGTAGCCCTCTCTGTAAAAATGCGCTACTGCTAAAATCTATAGCAGTAGCACTCTCTTTTAAAGCGCGCTACTGCTAACGCTAAGCATGTAAAAATTTGAAAAATACATTGGTCATCAATGATCTTTTTGTGTAGAATCTAAATTGTCAATATGAATCTTCTCCGGTTTAAGAACCGGCGAAGATTCCTATTGCGGCCACAGATCCTACACATAGAGTTCAATAAAGACCAAGTGGTTGTGATGGTTTGAGAAGCACCATATTTAAGGTGGTAAAAATTCTATTCGCGGAGCGAGGTGGGACTAAACTTTGGTCTTATTAGGAGGGGACTGAATTTATCAGTAGCGCTGGTCAGGGGAAAAGCACTATTGCTAAGACCAATAGTAGTAGCACTTTATATGCATGAGCGCTACTAGTATCCCTAGCATACCTGGAACGGTCTGCCAGTTTTAGTAGTAGCGCGTTTTCTAGCTTCAGCGCTACTGCTATGCTCATATTAGCAGCGCTCGTACTGCCCAAGCACTACTGCTATTTAGCAGCAGCGCTTCTTTTGTAAAAGTGCTACTGGTGAGCTCCTGTGTATAAGCATTTCCCTAGTAGTGGTATTGCAACACCCTACAGCGAGGACCCCTCACGTTTGCGCGAGACAGAGGGCACCGTATGACAGCACCATAAATAAAATATACAATCATACCAACCAAGATCATGATTAACCCATAGGACAAAACGGATCTACTCAAACATCAAAGGATAACCATAGATCATTGGGAAATAATATATGGAGTTGAGCACCATGTTTAAGTAGAGATCACAACACGGAGAAGAGGTTTTACACCGCTTCATAGAGGGGGAGAAAGTTGGTGTTGACGGTAGCAAGATTGTTGATGTAGATCACCGTCATGATCCTTTCCCCGGCGGCACTTCGGCGCCACCGGGAGAGAGGGGAGAGAGCCCCCGCCTTCTTCTTCCTTGGCCTCCTCCCTAGATGGGAGGAGAGTTCCCCCTCTGGTCCATGGTCTCCATGGTGGCGGAGGGGCGGGAGCCCCTTCGAGATTTGATCTCCCTCTCTGTTCTCTTCTGTTTCGCGTTCCCTAGATCTGGCCCTTCACGGTTTCTTAAATTCCCGGAGATCCGTAACTCCAATTGCGCTAAAAAATTTACACGATTTTTTCCATAAATTATCTTTCTTGCACCAGAAGAAGGGCACCAACATACCTTCGAGGAGCGCACGAGATACTTGGGCGCGCCTGGCACCCCCGGGCACGCGTTGTGGGCACTGTGGGCCCCTGTTTGCGTTCATTCCACCTCCCAAAAATCATATATATTCCAAAATAATTCTCCGTAAATTTTTGACGCGTTTGGACTTCGTTTGTTATGGATTTTCTGTGAAACAAAAAACATGCAACAAACAGGAACTGGCACTGGGCACTGGATCGATAGGTTAGTCCAATAAATCATATAAATTATTGCCAAAAATATGTAAAAGTTGTATAATAATGGCATGAAACAATCAAAAATTACAGATATGACAGAAATGTAACACCATCCCCAAGCTTAATTCCTGCTCGTCCTCGAGCAGGTAAATGATAAAAAGATAATTTTTGATGTGGAATGCTACCTAGCATAAACTTGATCATATATTTAATCATGGCGTGAATATTAAGACACGAGTGATTCAAAGCAATGGTCTATAACTTGATATAAAGACATCAATACTCAGGCATCCCAACAAACAATCATGTCTTTCAAAATATCAACGCTAAAGAAATCTATCCCTACAAAATCATATAGTCTTGTCATCCTCTGTCTTCTTGACACAACGTATTTATCATGCACAATCCCGATGGCAAGCCGAGCAAGTGGTTCATACTTTTTAATGCGCTTCAGCTTTTTCAACCCTCACACAATACATGAGCGCAAGCCATGGATATAGCAGTATGGGTGGAATAGAGTATTACGATAGGGGTAAATATAGAGAAGACAAAAAAGTAAGAAAGTCTCACATCGACATGGCTAACCAACGAGCAATGGTGATGCCCATCAATCGATATCAAAGCAAGGAGTAGGGATTGCCATGCAACAAATGCACTAAGAGCTATAAGTGTATGAAAGCTTAATATGAAACTAAGTGGGTGTGCATCTAATCCTATAATGAAAAATTCCCACTAGTATATGAAAGTGACAACATAGGAGACTCTCCATATGAAAAACATGGTGCTACTTTGAAGCACAAGTGTGGAACTTTGCATGACCCTTCTCTCTTTATTTCATTTTTCATTTTTTTCTTTCTTTTCCTTTTTTTCTTATATATATTTTTCTCTCGTTGTCCGGAGTCTCACCCCGACTTGTGGGGGTATCATAGTCTCCATCATCCTTTCCTCACTAGGGCAATGCTCTAAAAATTAATAATGATGATCATCATACTTCTATTTACTTATAACTCAATATTACAACTCGATACCCATAACAAAACTATGACTCTATATGAATGCCTCTGGCAATGTACCAGGATGTGCAATGATCTAGCATAACAACGATATCAAAAAACGAACAAGCCATGGAAGTATCATGCTAGCTATCTTACGATCATGCAAAGCAATATGACGGTGAATGCTCAGGGTATCAAAACGAAAGCGGTGGAAGTTGCATGGCAATATATCTCGGAATGGCCATGGAAAGGCCATAATAGGTAGGTATGGTGGCTGTTTTGAGGAAGATATAATAAGGCTTATGTGTGATAGAGCGTATCATATCACGGGGTTTGGATGCACCTGCGAAGTTTGCACTGACTCTCGAGGTGAGAAAGGGCAATGCACGATACCGTAGAGGCTAGCAAATTGTGGAGGGTAAGAGTGTGTATAATCCATGGACTCACATTAGTCATAAAGAAGTCATATACTTATTGCAAAAGTTTATTAGCCCTCGAAGCAAAGTACTACTACGCATGCCCCTAGGGCGATAGATTGGTAGGAAAAGACCATCGCTCGTCCCCGACCGCCACTCATAAGGAAGACAATCAATAATAAATCATGCTCCAACTTCATAGCATAACGAGAGACTATACGTGCATGCTTCAGGAATCACAAACCTTAACACCAATATTCTTACTAACCACAACTATTTACAAGTACCTCCCACATATTCCATCTCTATACACTACTAGGGAAAAGGCTAGCAGCAACACGGGTTCTAGGTATATCAGTAGCGCGGGGACTGGCGCTACTAATAAGGCGCTACATCTAACCCGTAGAAGTAGCGTGTGCACACCCGCACTATTGCTATACAAGTGTAGCAGCAGCGTGCTTCGTGGAAGCTCTCTACTGCTAATAGCTCTAGCGTGCTTTGCCTGGACGTGCTACTGCTACTGTGGCGCTCCTGCTAACTTTTCTCCACTCGTTACTGCTAATTTTAGTAGTTTTTGTTTTTTCCCTGCATATTTGTTTTGTATTTGAACATGCTTTATACAAGAATATTTAGCAGATACAAATGTCATCATGATACACATACAAATGGTTGCGAGACCACAAATGTAATCATAGCATATACATACAAATAGTCTCATCATAATCATCATCCAACACAAAGTGGTATCTTGTCATCATCTCAAAAATAGCGATACATGCAAGTCTCGAATACTTGCAACTACAATGTCATCCATCTAAACAATGGTATATGCCAGAAGAGCTATCACTATGAGTGAGAGCGGTACTATGAAGTACATGAGGAGGCGGTTACGAGTCCTCCCTCGCGCTAGCGTGAACCTCAAGTAACTAGATTCAGCTTCTTGTCTGGTTTTGAAGGCTTTATGGCTAGCGCCTGAGACCCCATTCACTTGCGCCTGACACTCAGTCCACTCGTTGTACACCCCCGGAACCTTCCCTTTGTACACGACATGGCCCCGCCATCTCGCCATCAAGAAACTAGGTACCTGTTAAAATGCATGTTCATCAAGAGGATGTACAATCATATGCAACAAAATATATTAGAGCAACACGAAAAAGAAAGGGTAATTAGCAACTAGCTACAACATACAGTACACAAACTAATTAACTAGAGGTACGCAGGTCATCGTACCCAAACAAACAAAGTAGCGTTACGCAAGTTCGGCAGGGACCGTGGACATCACAAAGTTTCATCGCTACAGAAAGTATACAAGTTCAACCGACACATATCATCATCATTGGCATCGTAAATCACTAGAAGTTCCATCCTTCCATATCATCGAGGATGGACACTAGCTTCTTGAAGAGCGTGAGGTCTTGACGTTGAATGCCTATGCGAGTTCGGACGCCAGCTCGCGATATAGGGTCGTGGTGGAACATCCCCTTCTCATCGACGACTTCTTTCATGATGATCGTCGCAATGTCCCTTTGGATGGGAAAGAAGTTATCTCTAAGTTTATAATCCGCTTCTCCATGAGATTCTAGCCACTTGTGGATATGTTCATCATTTATGCTTGTAATGCGAAGCTTTTGGTGATCCGTGTTGAACTCAATCATGAGATGGAGGATGTAGAATCCATCCTTCTTGCTTGGTTTCGGGACATGGATGGAGCAGAAGTTAGTTTTATGCGCGAAACCCATCTTCTTGTTCCTTTGTTTCCTGATCTGCATGTGGCTACCTCTAATACTGAAGCCTTGGAGAGCATCATCTAGAATATTCATTATGTGGGTGTAGTCCTTCTTCTCGTAGTCTCTGGAAGGGTCGAAATACACGGCGTGGGAGACTCACAGGTAAAGAACGATAAGGACGGCGCGCCCGTTGCTGCGGGGAAAAGACACCTCAAATTATTCTCCATATGAGCAAGAAGGAATGATTGAAATGTACAGAAGGTTTGCCCGGAACCGACTTACTTTGGATGATAAGGCAGGAGGACAATTTCCTAGTCCTTATTCTATACCATGAAGTTTTGGAGGTAGTCTCTAGAAGTTTCACGCTCAAACTTGCCGAGACTCAAGAAAGACCCGTGCATGTAGTACGGATCCGCCACACAGATTTGCGAGACTTCTTCTCTCTTCATGATGGAGCTCATATGTAGCGCAAAAAGGCGGACGATTGTAAAATCGAGCTGCCTTGTCAGAAACATCTCAAAGATATGGCCAAACCGCAGGAAGAACACCTTCGCGGGTCATGTGTCGATGTAGCACTTCCCCTCAGGCACACGAGCCGCGTATGTCGGATATCCTGGATCTTTCTAGGCTAGTAAGCTTTTCTCAGTCGACAGCACATGGTCGTGCAGTCTCCTGAGATCCCTTGATAGTGCCTCCATCGGTTTCGACGGTAGCATCGGCTCGCCCGTGAGATGGAACATGGCCGCACCTTTCACGGGTATAGGCTCTTGAGAATCCATCATCTGGCTGCTATGTGCTCTGGCTTGTTTGGAGGCAGCTATCTTCCCCGATCTCTTCCTGTCCTTTTTCTTGGGCACACCTTCCAGACCCTTTCTTAACCCCTGCCCCAGTGTTCCTGGGCTAAGCACTATATGACCCTCGGCTAGTTGAGCCTGTGTTGAGGCGACATCTTCAGGCGTGTCCTATGAGGATTTCATGAAGAGAGACTTTTTGCAATCCCTGCTACGACCTTCCTGCCCGGGCAGATCATCCATATCCTCATTAGCATGCTGATAGCCCGATTCATCATATGGTTGACTCATCATATCTATGTCACAGTCATACACGTTTGTATTGAGGAAACTCATTGGGTCGACCTCCGTCTCATCATCCATTCTATATTCTACAGGACCGATTACATCAGCTAGTACCATTGCACCCCCTTCATCACGTTGTCCGCCGCTCTCACCCAGCACTACAGGAGCTGGTTATTGCCTAGGCGGGGTGGTGTTCTCCGCACATGGGTGTTGATGTGTGGTTATTGGTGTGCTCTCGGCCGGCTCCAGACGAATAAGATTCTTCGGCCATAGCAGCACCCAACCCTTGCAGTTTCCAATCCGCGACGGGGTCTCGTCGTCCTGTCCCACAGGCTTTACTGGAGGAGGCAAATGCTCGTGCCCTGATTTCACACTGGACAAGTTAACTCTTAAGTGCCCAGTGGGGATCGGGTGGTTGTGGAACGTGGGTTGCAACGGGTTCATTATCATCCCCTTTTCCACGTCCACCTTTTGGCCTTTGATCAAGTAGAGTATGGTGCACGGGGTTCTTCGGCCTGCAAACACATGTCTGTGGCGTAAAACATCTAAAATGCAACGAAAATGGAATATTCTATGTTGGTGTGACATGTAATTACCGTGATGGCGTCGAGCTCAGCCAAAGACGAAGGCACACCTAGCACGCCAGAGACTGAGGACGGGCTGCTATGAGCGGGAGCGACTGCGAGAGGAGGCCCGGTTGCGTGAGCAAGTGATGGTGCAGTGGTGTTGTTGTTCATGGAGTTGCTCTCAACAAAACTGGGCAACGGGAAATCATGTACCGTCTTGTCTGGATTTTCCTTGGTCCAGTTGATGATAGCTGGAACCAAGTTAGTAGAAAAATCATTTCTGCAAGCAGTTACAGCTGCATTGATTGCCTGCAGTAGCAACTCATTTTTCTCCTCGGCTATTTTTTTCGTGTCCTCAGCTGCTTTTTTCTCGACCGCAAGCTTCACCTTCTCATTGATGTCGGCCTGAGTAAACTTCTTTTTCTGCTTCTTGGCCTCCGGGCCCTTGTTGTAAAACACCTTCCACGTGGCACCGTCTCCAGTGACGTGCACACGACCATATTGCGGCCCCTGGCCCAAAGGGAGTCCCTTAAGTTCATTCAAGGCCCGGTTGAGAGGGGTGTCCCACTTGGGCCTCATCGGAGAAGTAGGGCTTTCTGCTGCAAGCTGGTGTTGCTTCTCCTGCAGAAGGAGCGTGAACCGTTTAGGAATGTGTAGTCGTTTCGCGTCCTCCTTATCCCATATGGGCCTTTTACCGAGATAGCCACGGCTTCCGAGGCGATGCTTCCCCGTGTTCCTTTGCTGAAGGCTCTTGAATTTCGCAGCCTTAGACTTGGCTGCCTCGGTAGCGCAAGTGTCCTTGAACTTTTTGAACTCCTCTACCGTATGTTGGATTTTCCTCCAGAATCTTGGACAGGGGTTCCTCAGCCTCAATAGCTCGTTTCACCCTCCCTTTCCAGGAGGCCGAATCATTGCTGAACGTGCCCATGAGATGATTGTTAATCTTTTTCATCTTCGGATCATCCCACGGTTCTTCTATGTTATCATCCCGGTCAGGGAACTTGAATCTCTTGTGCAACTTCGTCAGGAGCAACTGCGTCAAATGTTCTTTACTCCTTAAGTCATCATCGTTGATGCTCGCGCATTCCCGTAGGATGCATCCTACTTGGTTCCCATAGCACTTGCGAGGTTCTTCCGGCTCTAATGGCTCAAACTTGCCAGGTGCCATCTTTGTGATCACCAGTCGTCCAATCCCTAGTTTGTCAGGTTTTCGTATCCTCTGCTTCTTCTGCTTCTTCTTTTCGGTAGCGGCATCGGCGCCGGTATCTTCCGCGCCGGTACCTTCCCCGCAGGTCTCGGCACCGCCATCGGTCTCGGCGCTGCCATCGATGCCGGCGCCGTCGGTGTCGATGTCGGCGTTAGTACCACCATCGAGGCCGACCTGCAAACCTTGACCTTGCATTTTTTAGCAGTCAAATAGTCGAGGTACTCTTGTTCACCCTCATAATCCATATCGTCTGCATCTTGGTCAGAAGGCCCAGTTTCTTTGTTGTTCGACATGTTTCCTATGATTAAGTCTCCTCGTTTAATTCTAAAACTATGAAAAAATAATGAGAAATGACATAAAAATAAATCTATGTTTGGTGGAATGTCATTTCCGAGCACTCGATATGCCTACTATCTAGCACAAATCATGCCAAAATTCATGGAAAATTTCGGCATGACCTTTGCTAAAACATGGACATATCGAGCGCCTGAAATTCACCGGAACGGAAATGAATCAACATTCCGGCATAACATAGGCCACTCGGATCATTTACCCTGCACATAATCATCATGTCCAAATGACATGTCCATAATTCCAAATATGACATGTCCAAAACATCACATGTCTACATATATAACCTAATTAACCATCTGCCCTAACTAAATTAACCAAAAAACCTAGCTACCAGAGAGAGGAGGAGAGGTGGGGGCTTACAGAGGGTGCAGGCCCGACGACGACCGAGGTTGGGAGGGGTCGGGGTCGAGAGCCGGGAGCGGAGCCGGGGTCGGGTCGGGGCCGGGGCCATGGGCAAGCGTCGGGGTCAGGGTCGGGGGCCGTGGGCGAGCGCCGGGGTCGGGGTCGGGGGCCGGAGCCGGCGTCGGGGTCGGGGGCAAGCGCGGAGGCGTGCCGAGGGCTCCGGCGGTGCGACGGGGGAAGAGAGAGTGTGGGGATTTGGGGGAAAAAAGGCGGGATGAAGAGAGGAGTGGGGATTTTCGGGGTTAAGTGGGCATAGTAGTAGCGCGTTTAGGCAAAACACGCTATAGCTACTCGAGGTAGCCATATCGGTTTTGTGTAGAAACCGCAACTGCTACCATGATTAGTTGTAGCTCTTTTCTAAAAAAATGCGCTACTGCTATAACCAATAACAGTTTTCCCGTTTGTTTTCCTTTATTTTCTCTCACTTTTTTTCCAAGAGCAGTTAACTAAGTGTGTATACAAAATAGGAACATATATATTACATCATTTGACCGATAACATACGGTTCCTCAGCGTTGACTTTTTCGTTTTTGAGTCAGCTTCTTTCCCTTCTTGTTCATTGAAGAATAATTGAGCCCTTCATTGTGACTTTGCCTTTTCCATGGAGTATGATTTTTCTTAGGTAATGTAGTATTGATTCTTCTCTTGATGTATACTTCATCATCATCATCACCTTCCCTCATTGGGTTGCCGTACTGATCATAGTCTTCCTCGTTGGCAACTCCATCCATTCCAATGATGTTCCTTTTGCCTCTTGTCACGGCAACACGGCTGGGATTGTGTGGGTCGGTTATGAAGAAGCATTGTGTCACGTGCTTAGCATGTACCCATGGCTCATTTTTTGGGATAGCGTTCACAGTAGCGCTCTTGGCGTCGGGTATAGTCATGGTAGTGAAATTCTAGTTTTATCTTTTGACATTCTTAGCCCATCTGGCACGAAACATCGTCGTCTTGTGCAGTCCAGAGTAGTCAAGCTTCCAGATCTCCTCGACCCTTCCGTAAAATCTTTCAGTTGGGCCGTTGTCGCTGCTGGTCATGCATTCCATCGTCAACCCTAAGTTCCAATCATCACTGTCCATATCTTTGGCCTCCGTGTAGAACGTGTATCCATTGATATCGTATGCCTGATAGGTTAGGAGGCTGGGTGAGGGGCCATCTGCTAAGGCGTATATGAGCAATCTGTCCTTAGAGCCCTCCTCTGGGGGATTAGCAATAATATGCTCTTTAACAAATGCAGGAAAGTGGAGTTGTGCTCTCTAGTAACTTCGGCGTCCGTCATGCATACCCCCCGGTCACGATACTTCTTTGCGATAATTTCTTTGTGCAGTGCCACGAAAGGATCTACCTCGTCTAGGTGTTGTAGCACTACCAAGTTTGCTATGTCAAAGTCGCTGTGTCGATCTAAGTATGCCACGTGCAGTTCCCTGCGACCGTTGGAGTGACCTTCTCCTTCGAGCCTCCCATCGTGCTTGTTCACGGGCAAACCAACACTAACATCAGGCGGCTGGTCTGCGCCATATAGAAAATTCTCGTAGAAAGAAATGCACTCTTGTGTCAGATAACCCTGGACGATGCTTCCATCCGGATAGGACATGTTATGAACGAATCCTTTGATGATCCCATTCATCCTCTCAAACGGCATCATGTTGTGCAGAAATGACGGCCCAAGTCTATTATGTCGTCCACAATATGGACACACAGATGCACCATCACGTCAAAGAACGCGGGAGGGAAGTACATCTCAAGCTCATTCAGTATGACAACGATCTCTTCATGTAGCCTTCGGAGCTGCTTCAGACCGATCGACTTTCGAGAGATGACGTCGAAAAAGTTGCAGAGACCAATAAGTGTGTCACAGACATGCTTGTCCATTATCCCTCTAATGGCAACAGGTAGTATCTGCGTCATCATCACATGACAGTCATGGGACTTCATCCGGTTGAACCTTTTCTTGTCCGTGTCTAGATATCTGCTTATCTTGCCATAGTAACCGGAACTAACTTTGACTCTGGTAAGGCACTTAAAGAATTGATCGATCTCAGCCTGACTTAAGGTGAAGCAAGAAGGGGGGCAATAATCCTCTTTCTTTATTTTCTTGCCCTTCTTGTCCTGCGCCTCAGTCTCCGTCTCTGTCTCGTCTGTCTGTTTACGGGGCGGCATGTGCAGATCTTCCCTGATTTTCAAATCTTGCAAGTATTTTCTTGCCTTCGGCCCATCCTTGGTCTTATCCGGCATGTTCATCAGCGTCGCGAGCAAACTCTCAAGGACATTCTTACATATGTGCATTTGATCAAGGCAATGAGTTGTATCGAGTTTGTGCCAGTACTCCAAGTCCCAGAACACAGACCTCGTCTTCCATACCTTCAGCAGTGGCTCCGGCGCCTTTTTCATCGTCTTTCCTAGCGCGGGGCACTCCTTCTAGTTTTTCAACAGCTCATCGATTTTGGCACCGCTCCGCTTACGTGGAGATCCTCGGTGCTCAGCGTGACCATTGAATAGATCTCCACGGTTTCTCCACGGGTCGTCATGTTTGAGCCATCTTCGATGTCCCATGTACATGGTTTTCCCAAACCCACCATCTTTCCTTGACGTTAGCTACTAAGACGTCGTATCATCCATCCACCGCGTGCATCTGCAATATCCATGGCACACCTGGCCTGCGACATATCCGTAACCGAGATAATCGTGCACCGTCATGATCAGCGTGGCTCTCATGTAGAAATACTCGCCTTTGCTGGCGTCCCATGTCTTGGCCGGTGTTTTCCATAAATTGTCTAACTCCTCTTGAAGTAGCCCCATATACAAATTAATATTATTTCCTGGTTGTTTCGGCCCTTGAATAAGCATGCTCATGTGAATGTACTTCGCCTTCATGCACAACCAGGGGGGAGGTTGTACACCCATACAAACATGGGCCATGTGCTATGGTTGGTGCTTTGGTTGCCAAACGGATTCATGCCATCGGTACACGCGCCAAGCACAATGTTCCTTGCATCACATTCAAAATACCTATAGAAGCTGTTCAATGCTCTCCACTAGCTCCCATCCTTGACGTGTCTCAGCTTCGGATCATCTCCATCGTCGGGCTTCTTCCTCTCCGCGTGCCAGCGCATTAGCTTTGCTTCCTTGCGATCTATGAAATACCGCTGGAGACGGGGAGTGATCGGTAAGTACCATACAGCTTTCTGGGGACATTTCTTCCCGGCCTTCTTGTATCGAGAAGCATTGCACACCGGACAACTTGTTTTTTCCGCGTGCTCCTTCCGATAAATTATGCAATCGTTGATGCATGCATGCTATCTAACATGCGGCAGATCAAAAGGGCACACGATCTTCTTGGCCTTATCAACACTAGTAGGACATAGATTCCCCGTGGGAAGAACATCCTTTAGGTACTTGAGATGCTCATCGAGGCTAGTGTCGGTCCATTTGTTTTTAGCGTTCGTCTTTAGGAGTTGGAGCGTGAAACTCAAGCGGGTCACCTCAGGATTGCAACCATCATACAATGGAGTGTTCGAGTCTACCACCAGTTGCTCCAGCTTATCCTCGTCTCTAGAAGCAGCTCTCTCAGTACTCGTCTCCTTGCGAAGCAGTGCTTGAACATGAGAGTCCCGCACGATTGAACTTAGTACCGATAAACTCTGCTACGTGGAGTCCACATTCTCTCCGCCGCCATGTCCGGCCCCTTCTACTCCGCCATGTATGGCCCCTTCTCCGCCGCCATGTCCGGCCTCTTCACCGCCGCCATTATCGATCATCTCTTTGTCTTGCCCCGTGTCGTCATTGCCTGCCCCGTCGGCGTCCTCAACATCGTCATCCTCATCTTCAATTATCCACCGAGTATAGCCATCCATGAAACCAGTCATGAGCAGGTGCTCTTCGACACGACCATCGTCATAGGGTCGAGCCAAACTATTCCTTTGCATTTTCGACACGGACATAAAACCTCTGTCCGCTTGTTTTCTTTCATGTCCTGCACCGCCGACCGCAACCACCTGTCCACCATCGTTCCACTGACCATCATGAACGTCTGCATGGTAATATAAGCAAATTGATTATAAAAATGCGTGCATGCATCAAAGTCATACAAAAATTCGGCATGACCTTCCCTAAAAATAGGACATATGTAGATCTAGAGAGTTTGCCCGGAATTCGCAGAAACAGAAATAAATCGACATTTCGGCAAAACATAGGCAACTCAAAAGCAAAATTTGGCGTCAACACATGCCACACACACAATTTCCATCATATTGCCCAATTATCATATCACAGACACATACACATATTTCCATTTTGCAAAAGCATGAAATTTTAATCACCTCTATCTCGAGATCAAGCACACGGTGGAGATGATGATGTACGGAGACCAAAAGTGCACAAAGCTCTTCTTGACAATGAAAGATCTAGTTAGGGGGCAAATAGGTCACTTTACTAAATGCTACATCTACCTAGATAGCTAATTTGGGAGGAGACAACTTCAACTAGTGGAGGGGAAAGGAAAAAGAGAAAGGAGATGCATTAATGGAGGTGGTGTAGTTAGCTAGGAGTAATGAAGAGAGAGAAAGGTACGTAGAAGAGGGAGAGTAATGGGGGAGAAGTATTGAGGAAGAAGAAGAGTGAGAGAGGGAGAATGTGGGAGGTAGGGGAAAGGGAGGAGAGGAGATAGGGAGAGGGGAGGTGGAAAAAGGTGGTGGGTCATGCGTCTTAGCAGTAGCGCGGGAGGAAAAATGCACTGCTGCTAAGAGCATAGCAGCAGCGCGCTTTCCCACCACGCGCTACTGCTAACGAGCCAACCGTGTGGACAATTTCAAAATTAGCAGCAGCGACGTGTCTAAAAAGCGCGCTACTACTATTGCATTAGCAGTAGCGTGCTTCGCGACACCGCGCTGCTGGTAAACTTAGGCCGTTGTGTTCTGTCGGTGGATTTTTGTAGCAGCGCGGTTTAGACATCACGCCCGACTGCTAAATTTACATCAATAGCGCGCTTTTCCGAACCTCGTTGCTGCTAATTAGCAGCAGCGCCTCTTTTTGTGCCGCACTTCTACTAAGATTCTGTCTATAAGGTTTTCCCTAGTAGTGATATCACAAAACTATTGCAAGGAATCAAACATATCATATTCAGTGATCCACAAGTTTCATGTACGATTTTATGACTAACCATGCAATTGACCAATTCCTTTTGACTCTCTAAATAGATATAAGTGAAGCATGAGGGTTTAATTCTTTCTAAAAAATATCATTCTCTAACAAATATAAGTGAAGCAAAAGAGCATTCTACAAACAACGGTTTTCTTTGTGAAGAGAAACAGGCAATCCAAACTTCAAATGATATAAGTGAAGCACATGAAGCATTCAATAAAGTGATATGTCCATTTTGCATCATGCTTTTATATCGATATTTATTGCATTATGGACTATCAGTTCACTTTATGTCACAATACTTATGGCTATTCTCTCTTATTTTACAAGATTTACATAAGGAGGGAGAATGCCGGCAGCTGGAATTTTGGGCTGGAAAATGAGCAAATATTAGAGACCTATTCTGCGCAACTCCAAAAGTCCTGAAACTCCACGGAACATCTTAAAATAAATAAAGAAAAATCCTCGACAAAGATGAAGGCCAGGAGGCCCACATCCTGCTCACGAGGGTGGGGCCCCCCCTAGGGCGCGCCCCCTACCTCGTGGGCCCCCTGGTGGCTCTCCGACGTCCAACTTCTCCTATATGAAGTCTTTCGATGAGAAAAAAAATCGGAAGGAACTTTTTGGGACGAGACTCCGCCGCCACGAAGCGGAACCTTGGCGGATCTAATCTGGAGCTCCGGCAGAGCTGTTCTACCAGGGATACTTCCCTCCGGGAGGGGGAAATCATCACCATCGTCATCACCAACGCTCCTCTCATCGGGAGAGGTCAATCTCCATCAACATCTTCACCAGCACCATCTCATCTCCAAACCCTAGTTCATCTCTTGTATCCAATTCTTGTCTCAAAGTCCGGGATTGGTGCTAGTAGGTTGCTAGTAGTGTTGATTACTCCTTGTAGCTGATGCTAGTTGGTTTATTTGGTGGAAGATCATATGTTCAGATCCTATATGTATATTATTACCCCTCTGATTATGAACATGAATACGCTTTGTGAGTAATTACGTTTGTTCCTGAGGACAAGGGAGAAGTCTTGCTATTAGTAGTCATGTGAATTTGGTATTCGTTTGATATTTTGATAAGATGTATGTTGTCTAGCCTCTAGTGGTGTTATGTGAACGTCGACTACATAACACTTCACCATTATTTGGGCCTAGAGGAAGGCATTGGGAAGTAATAAGTAGATGATGGGTTGCTAGAGTGACAGAAGCTTAAACCCTAGTTTATGCGTTGCTTGGTAAGGGGCTGATTTGGATCCACATGTTTCATGCTATGGTTAGGTTTACCTTAATACTTTTGTTGTAGTTGCGGATGCTTGCAATAGAGGTTAATCATAAGTGGGATGCTTGTTCGAGTAAGAACAGCACCCAAGCACCGGTCCACCCACATATCAAATTATCAAAGTATCGAACATGAATCATATGAACGTGATGAAAACTAGCTTGACGATATTCCCATGTGTCCTCGGGAGCGCTTTTCCTATTATAAGAGTTTGTTCCGGCTTGTCCTTTGCTACAAAAAGGATTGGGCCACCTTGCTGCACTTTATTTACTTTTGTTACTTGTTGCTCGTTACAATTTATCTAATCACAAAACTATCTGTTACCACTTATTTCAGTACTTGCAGAGAATACCTTGCTAAAAACCGCTTATCATTTCCTTCTGCTCCTCGTTGGGTTCGACACTCTTACTTATCGAAAGGACTACGATAGATCCCCTATACTTGTGGGTCATCAAGACTCTTTTCTGGCGCCGTTGCCGGGGAGTGTAGCGCCTTTGGTAGGTGGAATTTGGTAAGGAAAAATTTATATAGTGTGCTAAAATTTACTGTCACTTGTTACTATGGAATTAAAGAGCAAAGAGTGGATCCTCAACCTACTGAACCTATTGAAAATGAAACTCCTTTTGAATTTCCTTCGGGTATGATGGAAAAACTGCTAGCTAATCCTTTTACAGGAGATGGAACAAAGCATCCTGATGATCACTTAATATATGTGGATGAAGTCTGTGGATTATTTAAGCTTGCAGGTATACCCGATGATGTTGCTAAGAAGAAGGTCTTCCCTTTATCTTTGAAGGGAGACGCATTGATATGGTATAGGCTATGTGATGATATGAAATCATGGAACTATAAAAGATTGAAATTGGAATTTCATCAAAAGTATTTCTGGCCTCACGAAGGAGAAAGCATCGCTCAAGCTTGGGGGAGGCTTAAATCAATGTTATATCCATGCCCCAATCATGAGCTCTCGAGAGAAATAATTATGCAAAGTTTTTATGCTCGGCTTTCTCATAATAATCAAACCATGCTCGATACTTCTTGTGCTGGCTCTTTTATGATGAAGACTATTGAATTCAGATGGAATTTATTGGATAGAATTAAACGCAACTCTGAAGATTGGGACCTCGACGAAGGTAAGGAGTCAGGTATGACACCTAAGTTTGATTGTGTTAAATCTTTTATGGACACCGATATTTTCCGTAAGTTTAGCACTAAATATGGACGTGACTCTGAGATAGTGGCTTCTTTTTGTGAATCTTTTGCTACTTATGTTGATCTCCCTAAGGAGAAGTGGTTTAAATATCATCCTCCCATAGAAGTAAAAGTAGCTGCACCTATTAATGTTGAAGAAAAGACCGTCACTTATAATGATCCTATTGTTCCTACTTCTTATGTTGAGAAACCACCTTTCCCTGTTAGAATAAAGGATCGTGCTAAAGCTTCACCTGTTGTTCGTAAAAGCAATATTAGAACTTATACACCTCCTGAGCAAGTTAAAGTAGAACCTAATATTGCTATTGTTAAAGATCTCTTGTCTGATAATATTGATGGGCATGTTATTCAGTTCGAAGGTGAAACTGCTAGAATTGCTAAACCTTGTGATAAAGATAAACATAGACCTGTGGTAGGCGTGCCTGTCATTTCTGTTAAAATAGGAGATCATTGTTATCATGGCTTATGTGATATGGGTGCGAGTGCTAGTGTTATACCGCATACTTTATACGAAGAAATTAAGAATGAAATTGCACCTGCTGAGTTAGAAGGTATTGATGTCACAATTAAACTTGCCAATAGAGATACTATTTCACCAATTGGAATTGTTAGAGATGTTGAAGTCTTGTGTGGGAAAACTAAATATCCTGCTGATTTTCTTATTCTTACTTCTCCGCAAGATAGCTTTTGTCCCATTATATTTGGTAGACCCTTCTTGAACAATGTTAATGCTAGGATAGATTGCAAAAAGAATGTTGTTACTATTGTCTTGGATGATATGGTTCATGAGTTTAATTTCCCTAAATTTAGTAAACAACATCGTGAGGAAGAATTACCTAGTAAGGATGAAATTATTGGTCTTGCTTCTATTGCTGTACCTCCTAGTGATCCTTTAGAACACTATTTGCTAGACCATGAAAATGATATGTTCATGAATGAAAGAAGGGAAATAGATGAAGTATTCCTTAAACAGGAACCTATTCTGCAACACAATTTGCCTGTTCAAATTTTAGATGATCCTCCTCCACCCAAGGGTGATCCCGTGTTTGAGCTTAAACCGTTGCCTGATAATCTTAAATATGCTTATCTTGATGAAAACAAGATATATCATGTTATTATTAGTGCTAACCTTTTAGAGCATGAAGAAGAAAGATTATTGAAAACTCTGAGGAAGCATCGTGCTGCTATTGGATATACTCTTGATGATCTTAAGGGCATTAGTCCCACTCTATGTCAACATAAAATAAATTTGGAAGTAGATGCCAAACCAATTCGTGATCCTCAACGATGTTTGAATCCTAAAATGAAAGAAGTGGTAAGAAAAGAAATACTCAAGCTTCTGGAGGCAGGTATAATAATTTATCCCGTTGCTGATAGTCAGTGGGTAAGTCCTGTCCATTGTGTCCCTAAGAAGGGAGGTATTACTGTTGTTCCTAATGATAAAGATGAATTGATTCTGCAAAGAATTATCACAGGTTATAGGATGGTAATTGATTTCCGCAAATTAAATAAGGCTACTAAGAAAGATCATTACCCCTTACCTTTTATTGATCAAATGCTAGAAAGATTATGCAAACATACACACTATTGCTTTCTAGATGGTTATTCTGGTTTCTCTCAAATACCTGCGTCGGCTAGAGATCAATCAAAGACTACTTTTACATGTCCTTTTGGTACTTTTGCTTATAGAAGTATGCCTTTTGGTTTATGTAATGCACCTGCTACCTTTCAAAGATGCATGATGGCTATATTCTCTGACTTTTGTGAAAAGATTTGTGAGGTTTTCATGGATGATTTCTTCGTCTATGGTTCCTCTTTTGATGATTGCTTGAGCAATCTTGGTCGAGTTTTACAGAGATGTGAAGAAACTAATCTTGTCTTGAATTGGGAAAAGTGCCGCTTTATGGTTAATGAAGGTATTGTCTTGGGGCATAAAGTTTATGAAAGAGGTATTGAAGTTGATAAAGCCAAGGTTGATGCTATTGAAAAGATGTAGTGTCCCAAGGACATCAAAGGTATAAGAAGTTTCCTTGGTCACGCCGGATTTTACAGGAGGTTCATTAAGGACTTCTCAAAAATTTCTCGGCCTCTGACTAATTTATTACAAAAAGATATACCATTCGTCTTTGATGATGACTGTGTAGAAGCATTTGAAATACTTAAGAAAGCATTGATCTCTGCACCTATTGTTTAGCCACCTGATTGGAATTTACCTTTTGAAATTATGTGTGATGCTAGCGATTATGCTGTGGGTCCTGTTCTATGGCAAAGAGTTGATAAGAAATTAAATGTTATTCAATATGCTAGTAAAACTCTAGACAATGCTCAGAGAAATTATGCCACTACTGAAAAAGAATTTTTAGCAGTTGTATTTGCTTGTGATAAGTTCATAACTTATATTGTTGATTCTAAAGTAACTATTCACACGGAATGCTGCTATTAAATATCCTATGGAAAAGAAAGATGCTAAACCTAGACTTATTAGATGGGTTCTCTTGCTACAAGAATTTGATTTGCATATTATTGATAGAAAGGGAGCTGAGAACCCCGTTGCAGACAACTTGTCTAGGTTAGAAAATATTCTTGATGACCCACTACCTATTGATGATAGCTTTCCTGATGAACAATTAAATGTCATAAATGCTTCTCACACTGCTCCATGGTATGCTGATTATGCTAATTACATTGTTGCTAAGCTTATACCACCTAGTTTCACATACCAGCAAAAGAAAAAGTTCTTCTATGATTTGAGACATTACTTTTGGGATGACCCACATCTTTATAAAGAAGGAGTAGATGGTGTTATTAGATGTTGTGTGCCTGAGCATGAACAGGAATAGATCCTACGCAAGTGTCACTCCGAGGCTTATGGATGACACCATGCTGGAGATAGAACTGCACACAAGGTATTGCAATCCAGTTTTTATTGGCCTACTCTCTTCAAGGATGCCCGTAAGTTTGTCTTATCTTGTGATGTATGTCAAAGAATTGGTAATATTAGTAGACGTCAAGAAATGCCTATGAATTATTCACTTGTTATTGAACCATTTGATGTTTGGGGCTTTGATTATATGGGGCCGTTTCCTTCCTCTAATGGATATACACATATTTTAGTTGCTGTTGATTACGTTACTAAGTGGGTAGAAGCTATTCTAACTAGTAGTGCTGATCATAACACCTCTATTAAGATGCTTAAAGAAGTTATTTTTCCCAGGTTTGGAGTCCCTAGATATTTAATGACTGATGGTGGTTCACATTTCATTCATGGTGCTTTCCGTAAAATGCTTGCTAAGTATGATGTTAATCATAGAATTGCATCTCCTTATCACCCACATTCTAGTGGTCAAGTAGAATTGAGCAACAGAGAGCTTAAATTAATTTTGCAAAAGACTATTAATAGATCTAAAAAGAATTGGTCCAAGAAACTTGATGATGCATTATGGGCCTATAGAACTGCATATAAAAATCCTATGGGTATGTCTCTGTATAAAATGGTTTATGGAAAAGCATGTCACTTACCTGTCGAACAAGAACATAAGGCTTATTAGGCTATTAAAGAGCTCAATTATGATTTCAAACTTGCCGGTGAGAAAAGGTTATTTGACATTAGCTCACTTGATGAATGGAGAACCCAAGCCTATGAGAATGCCAAATTGTTTAAAGAAAAGGTTAAAAGATGGCATGAGAAAAGGATACAAAAGCGTGAGTTTAATGTAGGTGATTATGTATTGCTATACAACTCCCGTTTAAGATTTTTTTTGCAGGAAAGCTTCTCTCTAAATGGGAAGGTCGTTGCGTTATTGAGGAGGTCTATCGTTCCGGTGCCATAAAAATCAACAACTTCGAAGGCACAAATCCGAAGGTGGTGAACGGTCAAAGAATCAAACATTATATCTCAGGTAATCCTATAAATGTTGAAACCAATATTATTGAAACCGTAACCCCGGAGGAATACATAAGGGACACTTTCCAGAACGTTTCAGACTCCGAAAAGGAATAGGTATGTGGTATGGTAAGTAAATCGACTCCAAAACAGTTTTAATGGCATTTTTTCTCCGTTTTGGAATATTTAGAAAAATAGAAAAATAAGAAGTAGTCCGGGAAGGACACGAGGGCTCCATGAGGGTGGAGGGCGCGCTCTACCCCCCTGGGCGCGCCCCCTGCCTCGTGCGCTCTCCGGACTCTGTTTTCTTGCACGATACGTATTTTGGTCGGTAAAAATTCATTATATAATCTCCTGGAGGTTTTGGCTCTTGTAGCACGCAAAAATCTCCTGTTCTTTTTTCAAGCTGTTTCTGCTGTAGATTAGAGCAATATGTCGTCCCAGGATTTGGAAGGAGAAAGCTATGTGGCTGATTATCTTGTAGATCCTAAGGTCTATGGGGACGTGGAGCATTGTGGTTGGACTACGGAAGAAGAAGAGGACTACAAATCCAGGGGAAATGAGGAGTAGAGTTCATATGAAGACGAAGTCCCATTACCTCAACCTGGGGACATGCATGTGGAGTTCAAAAAGTCAAGCCTCCCTGATATAGCAAAGAAACCTAAGATCGAGTTTATCCCTTTTCGCCTCTTGCGGGAAAACAAGCATGAATTATTCAAGAAGATATTAAGCCTTGAGCAGGAGATTGATGATCCGAGGGATCAAAATTCTGTCCTCAAGCGCAAATTAAGGAAGAAGCCTACGTCATCAACAACTCCACCCTCTCCACCAACAAAGAAGAATTGAGTATCTGGTATGGGCACTCCCCTTGGAAACTGCCAAGCTTGGGGGAGTGCCCTAGTATCGTATCACCATCACTTCTATCTTTACCGTTTTTCTTAGTTCGATCATTTTGGTAATATTTTGATCTAGTAGCATAAAGTTTTAGTATGATCTAGTTGTGAGTTTTGCTTTATGATCCTTCTATGTAATCGAGTCCGTGAGCTATATATAATAAAGATTAGTGTTGAGTCAAGGGCTTGATTATTTTTCCATAATCTTGAGTGAATAAAAGAAAAGAGAAAGAAATAAAAAGAAACAAAGAGATCATATGGATCTTATGGAGAGTAATGAGCTCACATAGAAATAGTATGATGAATAAAAGTTGTTGAGAGTTGACAAACATAGTTTTGGTCATCGTTGCAATTAATAGGAAGTAGTAAAGAAAGAGAGGTCTTCACATATAAATACACTATCTTGGACATCTTTTATGATTGTGAGCACTCATTAAAATATAACATGCTAAAGAGTTGATGTTGGACAAGGAAGACAACGTAATGGGTTATGTTTTCCTATATCTGAGATAAATTATATTGTCATGGATCATCCAACATGATTGAGCTTGCCTTTCCCCCTCATGCTAGCCAAATTCTTTGCACCAAGTAGAGATACTACTTGTGCTTCCAAACACCCTTAAAACAGTTTTGCCATGAGAGTCCACCATACCTACCTATGGATTGAGTATGATCCCTCAAGTAAGTTGTCATCGGTGCAAGCAATAAAATTGCCCTCTAAATATGTATGACTTATTAGTGTGGGAGAAAATAAGCTTTATATGATCGTGTGATATGGAAGAAATAAAAGCAACGGACTGCATAATAAAGGTCCATATCACAAGTGGCAATATAAAGTGACATTCTTTCGCATTAAGATTTTGTGCATCCAACCATAAAAGTGCATGACAACCTCTGCTTCCCTCTGCGAAGGGCCTATCTTTTACTTTTATCTCCTACCTTACATAAGAGTCATGGTGATCTTCACCCTTCATTTTTACATTTTATCTTTTGGCAAGCACAAGATGTTGGAAAGATCTTGGTATATATGACTAATTGGATGTGAGTTTTCATGAACTATTATTGTTGACATTACCTTTGAGGTAAAACGTTGGGAGGCAAAACTATAAGCCCCTATCTTTCTCTGTGTCCGATTAAAACTCCATACCCATGAGTATTGCGTGAGTGTTAGCAATTGTGAAAGACTATATGATAGTTGAGTATGTGGACTTGCTGAAAAGCTCTTATATTGACTCTTTCCTATGTTATGATAAATTGCAATTGCTCCAATGACTGAGATTATAGTTTGTTAGTTTTCAATGAAGTTTATGATTCATACTTGAAATTGTGATTGAATTGTTACTCTAGCATAAGAGATCATATGACAAGAATTATATAAGTTGTTGTTCTAAGAATGAACATGATGCCCTCATGTTCATATTTTATTTTTATCGACACCTCTATCTCTAAACATGTGGAAATATTTCTCGATTTCGGCTTTCACTTGAGGACAAGCGAGGTCTAAGCTTGGGGGAGTTGATACGTCCATTTTGCATCATGCTTTTATAAAGATATTTATTGCATTATGGGCTGTTATTACACATTATGTCACAATACTTATGCCTATTCTCTCTTATTTTACAAGGTTTACATAAAAAGGGAGAATGCCGGCAGTTGGGATTCTGGGCTGGAAAAGGAGCAAATATTACAGACATATTCTGCACAGCTCCAAAAGTCCTGAAACTTCACGGAAGTCATTTTTAGAATATATAAAAAATATTGAGCACAAGAAGTTCCAGAGGGGGCCACACCATAGCCACAAGGGTGGAGGGCGCGCCCTACCCCCTGGGCGCACCCCCTGCCTCGTGGGCCCCTGGTGGCCCTCCGATGCCCATCTTCTGCTATATGGAGTCTTTCATTGGGAAAAAATCATAAAACAGCTTTCAGGACGAGACTCCGCCGCCACGAGGCGGAACCTTGGCGGAACCAATCTAGGGCTCTGGCGGAGCTGTTCTGCCAGGGAAACTTCCCTCCGGGAGGGGGAAATCATCGCCATCGTCATCACCAACGATCCTCTCATCGAGAGGAGGTCAATCTCCATCGACATCTTCACCAGCACCATCTCCTCTCAAACCCTAGTTCATCTCTTGTATCCAATTCTTGTCTCTAAGTCTGGGATTGGTACGTGTGGGTTGCTAGTAGTGTTGATTACTCCTTGTAGTTGATGTTCGTTGGTTTATTTGGTGGAAGATCATATGTTCAGATCCTATATGCATATTAATACCCATTTGATTATGAACATGAATATGCTTTGTGAGTAGTCACGTTTGTTCCTGTGGACATGGGAGAAGTCTTGCTATTAGTAGTCATGTGAATTTGGTATTCGTTCGATATTTTGATGAGATGTATGCTGTCTCTCCTCTAGTGGTGTTATGTGAACGTCGACTACATGACACTTCACCATTATTTGGGCCTAGAGGAAGGCATTGGGAAATAATAAGTAGATGATGGGTTGCTAGAGTAACAGAAGCTTAAACCCTAGTTTATGCGTTGCTTCGTAAGGGGCTGATTTGGATCCACATGTTTCATGCTATGGTTAGGTTTACCTTAATACTTTTTTTGTAGTTGAGGATGCTTGCAATAGAGGTTAATCATAAGTGGGATGCTTGTCCAAGTAAGGACAGCACCCAAGCACCGGTCCACCCACACACCAAGTTATCAAAGTACCGAACGCGAATCTTATGATCGTGATGAAACCTATCTTGACGATAATTCCCATGTGTCCTCGGGAGCGCTTTTCTCTATATAAGAATTTGTCCAGGCTTGTCCTTTGCAACAAAAAGGATTGGGCCACCTTGCTGCACTTTATTTACTTTTGTTACTTGTTGCTTTTTACAAATTATCTTATCACAAAAATATTTGTTACCTATAATTTCAGTGCTTGCAGAGAATATCTTGCTGAAAACGGCTTATCATTTCCTTCTGCTCCTCATTGGGTTTGACACTCTTACTTATCGAAAGGACTACGATAGAACCCCTATACTTGTGGGTCATCAAGGGGCATAGATGAAGGCCATGACAACGCCTCCAAGAAGGAAAATGACACACGTGAGAGTCATCGCCACCAGCATCGGCAAGCCAAGCAGAGATTTCTCTTTGACCTGTCACTAAGCAATCCCATAGCCCCGGACCCGCAATCTAAAATGAGGAAGCTGCTGTTGGTTGGAACCAGCCATGTCAAAAGGGTTGGTGGAGTCACACTAGCCGCCGGAAGGTGGCAGGCATGGAGGTGTACATGGTCGAGGGTGCGGCAAGGCCGAGAGGACCGACGCAGGGGAAGTTACCGCGGTACAACACCAGCAAACTCGGACTGGAGAAACCGCAAATTTGTGTTGCCAGGCCATATCCATCAGCCCATTGACGAGTCGATGGAGCTGGAAGGTAAACAGAAACCAAATCGCCAAGGCCAAAGCTGCACCTGCAGAAGGACACCAGCAAGCCACGGACACGGGAAGAGAATGCAGGTCCATAGTCCACCAGGGCCAAAACAGCGCTAGCTAAGTCCCACCACGCCTGGCCGATGTGTCGCCTAGATTCAACTAACATTGCCTCAACAAACACCATTCTGGAGTCGCCACCGCAACACGAGGGAGGTGAGCGCCGCCGGAGCAGAGGGCCGCCTGCACGAGTGATACGTTCATTTTGCATCATGCTTTTATATTGAAATTTATTGCATTATAGTTTGTTATTACACATTATGATACAATAATTAGGCCTTTTATCTCTAATTTTACAAGGTTTACACAAGGAAAATGTCGGCAGCTCGAATTCTGGACCGGAAAGGAGCAAATCTGAGAGACCTATTCTACACAACTCCAAAAGTCTTGAAACTTTACAAAGATTTTATTTCAGATTATATAAAAAATATTGGACGAAGAAATACCAGAGGGGGCCTGTCGGATTTCGGGTTCCGGCAGACCCTTGAGGTTCGAACACTGGGGTGCGCACGGAGATCTCTCCCCTACCGATCTACGTCCAATCTCCTCGCGTGATCTAAGATGGAAACAACGAACAACACAAGGGACACGAGGTTTATACTGGTTCAGGCCACCGTTGTTGTGTAATACCCTACTCCAATGTGTGGTGTGGTGGATTGCCTCGGGGGCTGAACAATACAAGGGAAGAACAGCCTCGCGAGAGGTCTTCTTGAGCTGGTGCGATGAACTGCTTGGGTGAGTTCAATCGTCTCTCTCTCTCTATCCCTCTTTTTTCGGTCCCTCCTTGTCTCCCCTCCACTCTGTGGTGGCTAGCTCTATTTATAGAGGCCCTGGGCCTCTCCCCAAATAATGAGTGGGAAGGGCGCCAACAATTGGCCATTTTGAAGGGGAACATCTAGTACAAGTTATCCTGACCAAAGGTGGTCTTCGCCTGCCAAAAGCACTGGTGATGATGCCGTCTTGGGCTCCACGGTGACCTTCGTCCTGCCACTCTGCTGGTCTTGGTCTTGTTGCACCGGAATGGTAACCTTTGCCTGATGCCTTGGCATGTGCTTGCCCCCTTTGCACCAAAGGGGAAACAAGGACACTGCGCAGGCCGGCGCCCGCCTGGTCTCGATCGTCATGGCTTGCGTCACGGGCTCCTCGCAAGGTACCCCTACCTTGATCTTTCCGCCTCCTCGCGAGCCTGCCTGATGAGGCTGCCTCTGAGGAAGCTTCCGGTCGTCCGCCCCGCGAGGCTTGGCCCCTCGCGAGGGTCTTGAGCTTGAGCTGATGAAGATGGGCCGCGCTGGGCCCCCACTTGAGCCACGCCGCAGGCCGCAGGCAGGCAAGTCTGGGGACCCCCGTTCCCAGAATGCCGACAGTAGCCCCCGGGCCCAAGGCGCGCCCGGGCTTGGCCTAGCAGGGAAGCGAAGGGGCGAGCGCGAAGCGCCGCGAGCCCCAACATCCTACGGCCTTGGGAGCCGTGTGGCGATTGATTGGACATGGGCGTCTGCGCTTCCCCACGATGCCTCGGCGACCGCACGACTTGATAAGTCCCTGTATGCAGAGAAACCGGTCATGATTACCTGTGATCGTGGTGCTCGACGGTTGGCCTCCTCCGGCTATAAGTACGGGGTTGCGCGAGTCCCCTCAGCCCGTCCCTTCTTGTTGCTCCTTTTCTTCTTCTTGGCTACTCGCCGCTCCCATGGCTCCAAAGAGATTCTCGGCCGCAGAGAAAGGAAAGGCCCCCCAGGCTGGGCCTGACCCCCCCCCGGCCAAGCGCGGCCGAGGCCGCCCTCGCAAGTATTCCACAATCCTCGTAGTGGCTTCCTGCGGCCATGGAGGCGGTTCCCTGCGCGGTGGTGAGCGCCCGGCCGCCGATGGGGGGCATGCCGTGGCTGTGCACCCCCTAGGCCACGCTTTCACTCTGCGGAGGTGCTACTGGAGTTCGTCGTGTGGTCAGCAGACCCAACCAGCACCCGGCTCCGGCTCCCCCGTTTCTTTGTAGGTGATCTGCCGGCCAGCGCCCGATGCGGCTTCTGGCTCCAGGCAGACGGCTGCTGCAGCAGGGCCTCCTGGGCTTTGCTGGAGGTCTCCATTTCTAAGAGTGGGGCCCTGACCCGCGGCTGGCAAACATTTGCCCGCGCGCACGGCCTGGGCCAGTGGTGCACACTTCACTTCAAGTTCAATGGCGACGCCACCCTCTACGTGAGGGTGTTCGGGCAAGACGGTCGCCGTGCTGGGTGCTGCCCCAAAGACGACGACCGCGGCCGCCTGCCCAGCCCCGGTACTAACCAGGATGAAGACAGCGACGGGCGTACAGGCGGCGGTGCTCGGGGTTCGCTGAGCTTTGGCGACTCCCTCTCAGGCAACAGCTCCTCCAGCGGTGGCCGTGACCAGCCCGCGCGCCGTCGCGCCCGCCTGGGTGAAGGTAGCGAGTCAGCCCGCCATCGTGCCCCGGCGAAGCGAGAGGAGGGATCCGCCTGAGCCTCAGGAGCAGCTCGAACCTTCGTTGTGGGTTGGTGCATGACGAATCATGCCCGTTTTGCTTTCCTTCTTTTCCTACGCATAAACAAAAGGTGGTATAGGGCCCCGCGGGGGCGTGTTAGAACTGCAGCTGTTAACCATGGTGCTGCTTCCTCTATTTCTGCGCTGTGTTCCCACGCCGTGCACCCGTGTGCGGGAATTATTTTAGCTCGGTGGGGCTTGACGCGGTCCTCGCCTCCCGAGGCCGTGGCCTCGCCGTGCACTTTGTGCCCTGCAAGGATCAGTAGGAGGGGTAACTTTCGGTCTTGGTTGTGGGGGCGATCGGCCCAGGTCCTGCGCTCGTGTCGCGATGCCCATGAGGCACGGACTGGGAGGGGTGCTCCCGCAGAGGTCTCGAATAGGAAAGCTCCAAACGATCAGGGCAGAAAACACTCGCGAGGGCGCCCGCGAACCTCCCTCGCGAGACTTGTGCGAGAGAAAATGAGGCAAGCGAGTGAAAAAGATAAAGAGCCACAAGCCAGGAACGTCAACAACTCCAATAAAACTTCAAACGGGGATAAAGAAGCCAATTGCAGAAAGCAAATGGGAAGCCGCGTCCGGCACCTATTCTAGTCTTCGACGTCTTCTCACCAGCGCGGAGCTAAGTGCTACCACTGGGCATGGGCGGGAGCCCCCGAGGCCCGAGGGTGGCACTTTCGAGACTCCAGGGCGTGTACAACCCCACTCATTATTACGTGAGAGTGTCACGGGCGGCGAGCTTCACAGGCATTGGCCTTCTTCACAGGCACCGGGCCTTTCCCGAAACGCGGCAGCTTCACAGGCATTTGCCTTCTTCACAGGCACCGGGCCTTTCCCAAAACGCGGTAGCTTCACAGGCATTTGCCTTCTTCATAGGCTCCGGGCCTTTCCCAAAACGCGGCAGCATCACAGGCATTCGCCTTCTTCACAGGCACTGGGCCTTTCCCAAAACGCAACAGCTTCACAGGCATTCACCTTCTTCACAGGCACCGGGCCTTTCCTAGGCGCTAGGCCTCGCTCAGTGATAGAACCTCCGGAGATGTTGAATGTTCCACGCGTTCTGGATGTGTACCCCCTCCGTGGTCTCCAAGCGCGCGGAGCCAGGCCTGGAGACATGAACAACCTTGAATGGGCCCTCCCACATGGGAGAGAGCTTGTGCAGCCCCTCCCTGGAGAGAACCCGTCTGAGCACGAGATCCCCTACCTCAAGAGTTCTGGGGCGGATGTTGCGGCAATGGTATCATCGCAGCGCCTATTGATACCTTGCCGCTTGCAGCGCGGCTTCTCGATGGCGTTCCTCCCCCAGCACAAGATCCGTCCCCCGCATGGCATCCTGCTGCGTCACGTCGAATGCCAGGACCCGTGCGGAGCGACGCCTGACCTCGTGAGGGAGGACAGCCTTTGCTCCATAGACGAGGAAGAATAGGGTCTCGCCAATCGGCTTGGTCGTAGTTGTGCGGATTGACCACAGCACAGACTGGAGCTCGTCATACCAGCCCCTGCCGCAGGCCTCCAGCTTCTTCTTGAAGGTCCTGGCTTTGAGGCCCCTCAGGACCTCCGCGTTGGCCCGCTCGGCCTGGCCGTTGCTCTGGGGGTGTGCTACCGAAGGGTAGCATATCTACGTTCCAAGGTTAGCACAATACGTTTTGAAGAGATTACTGGTGAATTGCAAACCGTTGTCGGGGATGATGCGGTTCGGCACCCCAAATCAGCTCACGAGGCCCTTGATGAACTTGACCACAGAGCCTGTTGATACGTCTCCATCGTATCTACTTTTCCAAACACTTTTGCCCTTGTTTTGGACTCTAACTTGTACGATTTGAATGGAACTAACCCGGACTGACGATGTTTTCAGCAGAATTGTCATGGTGTTGTTTTATGTGCAGAAAACAAATATTCTCGGAATGACCTGAAACTCCACGGAACATCTTAGAAAAAACAATAAAAAATCCTCGCCAAAGACGAAGACCAGGGGGGCCACACCCTTCTCACGAGGGTGGGGGGCACCCCCCCTAGGGCGCGCCCCCCTACCTCATGGGCCCAATGGATGCCCTCCGACGCCAACTCCAACTCTATATATTTGCTTTCGGAGAGAAAAAATAAGAGAGAAGAAATCATCGTGTTTTACAATACGGAGCAGCCGCCAAGCCCTAAAACCTCTCAGGAGGGCTGATCTGGAGTCCGTTCGGGGCTCCGGAGAGGGGGATTCGTCGCTGTCGTCATCATCAACCATCCTCCATCACCAATTTCATGATGCTCACCGCCGTGCGTGAGTAATTCCATCGTAGGCTTGCTGGACGGTGATGGGTTGGATGAGATTTATCATGTAATCGAGTTAGTTTTGTTATGGTTTGATCCCTAGTATCCATTATGTTCTGAGATTGATGTTGCTATGACTTTGCTATGCTTAATGCTTGTCACTAGGGCCCGAGTGCCATGATTTCAGATCTAAACCTATTATGTTTTCATGAATATATGTGAGTTCTTGATCCTATCTTGCAAGTCTATAGCCACCTACTATGTGTTATGATCCGGCAACCCCAAAGTGAAAATAATCGGGACCACTTCCGGTGATGACCATAGTTTGAGGAGTTCATGTATTCACTATGTGCTAATTCTTTGTTCCGGTTCTCTATTAAAAGGAGGCCTTAATATCCCTTAGTTTCCAATAGGATCCTGCTGCCACGGGAGGGTAGGACAAAAGATGTCATGCAAGTTCTTTTCCATAAGCATGTATGACTATATACGGAATACATGCCTACATTACATTGATGAATTGGAGCTAGTTCTGTGTCACCCTATGTTATGACTGTTACATGATGAACCGCATTCAGCATAATTATCCATCACTGATCCGGTGCCTATGAGTTTTCCATATACTGGTTTACGCTTTTTACCGTCCCGCTGCTACTGTTACAATCACTACAAAATACCAAAAACATTACTTTTGCTGTCTTTACTTTTGTTGCCGCTACCACCACTATCATATTACTGTGCTACTAAACACTTTGCTACAGATACTAAGTTTCCAGGTGTGGTTGAATTGACAAATCAGCTGCTAATACTTGAGAATATTCTTTGGCTCCCCTTGTGTCGAATCAATAAATTTGGGTTGAATACTCTACCCTCGAAAGCTGTTGCGATCCCCTATACTTGTGGGTTATCAAGACTAATTTCTGGCGCCATTGCCAAGGAACATAGCTCTATTCTTTGAGTCACTTGGGATTTATATCTGCTTATCACTATGAAGAACTTGAGAGATCCAAAAACCAAGATCTATCCCTCGACTATGAGGGGAGGTAAGGAACTGCCATCTAGCTCTGCACTTGATTCACCTTCTGTTATGAGTAAGTTTGCGACACCTACACCTGCTTCTGCTATTCGTTCTGATATGTCGCATGTTATTGATGATGTCACTTCTGCTATGCATGATACTTATGATGAAACTGCTTCTATGCCTGATACTACCATTCCCCTTAGTGAATTTCTTGATGAACAAATTGCTAGGGCTAGAGAAAAAGAAATTATTGAATCTGAATACGATGATGATAGTGATGATGAAAATATGCCTGTTATTCCAGAGGGCTATCTTTTTGATATGGAACCTTCTACCGCTATTTTAGCTTGCAAAGATAGATATGAGCTTAAGAGGTTATTAGTTAAATGGAACAAATAATCACTTAGAGATAAAATGAAACCCGGCCCTGCTTTTGCTACTTCACCTATATGTGTTCCTGATAAGGATTATGAATTCCCTATTGATCCTGATATAATTACTTTGGTTGAATCTGATCTGTTTTATGGTTATGAATCTGAAACTGTTGTGGCACATCTTACTAAGTTAAATGATATAGTTGCCCTGTTCACTAATGATGAGAGGTCGCGTTACTTTTATATACTCAAAATATTTCCGTTCTCATTAAAGGGTGATGCTAAGATATGGTTAATTCTCTTGATCCTGGTTGTGTGCGTAGTCCCCAGGATATGATTTATTACTTCTCTGCTAAATATTTCCCTGCTCATAAGAAACAAGCTGCTTTGAGGGAAATATACAACTTTGTGCAAATTAAAGAAGAGAGTCTCCCACAAGCTTGGGGGAGGCTTCTCAAGTTACTTAATGCTTTGCCTGATCATCCTCTTAAGAAACCTAAAATACTTGTTATCTTTTATAATGGACTAACCGATGCTTCCAGAGATCACCTGGATAGTTGTGCTAGTTCTCTTTTCAGGGAAAGAACACCGGATGAAGCTGAAATTCTATTGAATAATATGTTGACAAATGAAAATAATTGGGCACCTCCTGAGCCAACTCCTGCTCCAATTACTGAACCTATTCCTAAAGCAACTCCAAAGAAGAGAGGTATTCTATTTCTCAGTCCCGAAGATATGCAAGAGGCAAAGAAATCTATGAAAGAAAAAGGTATTAAAGCTGAAGATGTTAAGAATTTACCTCCTATTGAAGAAATACATGGTCTTAATATACCGCCTATTGAAGAAACATATGATCTCAATTCCTTATTTACTGAAGAACCTCCTGATCCCGATATCCCGACACAAGTAGTAAAGGTAAATTCTCTCTATAGATATGATAAAGCTGCGATCCCTACTACTAAAATTGTTAGTCAGTGCTTGGATGAGTTTGATAACTTTATGTTTAAGCAAGACGACTTCAATGCTTATTTTGGTAGACAATTAAAAGAAAATGCTTATATTATTAGACGCTTGGGTGATTATATGGCTGATATTAAAGGTGAACTTAAAATTGTTAGCAAACATGCTTCTATGGTTACCACTCAAGTAGAACAAGTACTTAAGGCTCAAAAAGAAGTGCTTGATGAAATAAATAGTAAGAAAAATGATCATGCCATTAGACTGGCTACTAGAACGGGTAGAATGACTCAGGAACCTTTGTATCCTGAAGGCCACCCTAAGAGAATCGAGCAAGATTCTCAAAGAAATAATATTGATGTTCCTAGTTCTTCTAAAAATAAGAAGAAGAAGAAGAAGAAGAAGAAAAATGATAGAACTGTGCAAACTTCTAGTGAACCTATTACTGAACCACCTGATAATCCAAATGATATTTCTATGTCTGATGCTGAAACACAATCTGGTAATGAACATGAACCTAGTAAAAATATTAATGATGATGTTCATGATGATGCTCAACCTAGTAATGATAATGATGTAGAAATTGAACCTGCTGTTGATCTTGATAACCCACAATCAAAGAATCAACGTTATGATAAAAGAGACTTTGTTGCTAGGAAACATGGTAAAGAAAGGGAACCTTGGGTTCAGAAACCCATGCCCTTTCCTCTGAAACCATCCAAGAAAAAGGATGACGAGGATTTTGAGTGATTTTCTGAAATGATTAGGCCTATCTTTTGCGTATGCGATTAACTGATGTGGTCAAAACAAATCCTTATGCTAAATATATGAAGAATGTCATTACTAATAAAAGAAAGATACCAGAAGCTGAGATTTCCACCATGCTTGCTAATTATACTTTTAACAGTGGAATACCAAAGAAACTTGGAGACCCCGGAGTACCTACTATACCTTGCTCCATTAAAAGAAATTACATTAAAACTGCTTTATGTGATCTTGGAGCCGGTGTTAGTGTTATGCCTCTCTCTTTATATCATAGACTTGACTTGAATAAGCTGACACCTACTGAAATATCTTTGCAAATGGCTGATAAATCAACTACTATACCTGTCAGTATCTGTGAGGAAGTGCCTGTTGTGGTTGCAAATGTTACTATTTTAACGGACTTTGTTATACTTGATATTCCCGAGGATGATAGTATGTCTATTATTCTTGGAAGACCTTTTCTTAATACTGTAGGGGCTGTTATTGATTGCAACAAAGGCAATGTCACTTTTCATGTCAATGGTAATGAGCATACGGTACACTTTCCGATGAAACAACCTCAAGTTCATGGTATCAACTCTATTGGAAAAATTCTATCGATTATATTTGGAGGTTTTGAATTTCCTCTTCCTACTATTAAGAAGAAATATGATATTCTTATTATTGGGGATGTGCATATCCCCGTTGTCAGGACCCCGATTCTAAGTCACATCGATCTAGCCGGTAACACCTCATATCACTTTGCGGCCTCACGCACGGTATTCCCACGGTGTCGCCTTACCATGGCCCGGGACCGTTTGCGCCTTTTGGCTCACGTATATGATAGTGTTGCTAGCATCCATATGACAGAGAACCCGGGCCGACATGACTAGTCGTGAACCCAAAGTGGCACTAGCTTACGGGGACAGGCATACATGAATCAACATCGAGCATGTCGGTCAGCAGCGTGCGAATCCGGCCTGTAGCACTAGGCTAATAGGACTCTGGTGAACCGGGTAGTAGCTGGCTAGGCAGGACTCCGGATGTCACCGCGTGACATTTCCCCGAAGGGACAGACACAGGAACGAAGTGAATCACACGCCGGCCAGTCAAGTGCTCCGGAGCAGTAGTGCTGGGCTAGCAAGACTCCGGTGAACCGGGCTGTAACGGACTACTATGGCTCATGGAAGCACAAGACTACATTTCCCCATAAGAGAGGCTACCAAGGATAAACAACTAGGTTGTCGGATCCCACACATACCAAGCATTTCAATCATACACACAATATGCTCGATATGTGTAAATACAACATGGCACAACAACATAACTCTACGACTCAAGTATTTATTCATTAGGCTCCGAGGAGCGAGATATTACAAACCTGGGTCTCATGACCCAACATTCAGAGCATACAAGTCAAAGCACATGCGGAAGCTTAACTTGTCTGAGTACAGACAACTAAAAATGAAGAAGGCTGAGGAGCCTGACTATCTACCAGACCCTCCCGAGGGTACAAGATCGTAGCTGAGGTAACAAGCTAAACGTCGAAGTACACATGGAACTACTAGCGAGACTGAAGTCTCTCTACAAAACATAAAATAAGCAAACGTGAGTACAAATGTACCCAGCAACACTTACATCAGAACTAACTACATATGCATCGGTATCAACAAAGGGGGTCGTGGAGTTTAACAGCAGCAAGCCATCTTTGACTCAGTGGCTAACCTGAACTACGACTGCAAGTAACTCTTTTGAGGTGGCGCACACGAGTCCACAAATTCACCATACCAAAACACCACTATGGATCCGCTCCCGTCTCCCTGCGAGAACGCCATCCATAGCACTCACACTTATCTTGCGATTTTTAGAGTATCCACTTTCACTTGTCTATGAACTATGCAAGGGGTCCAAGTTTCCATATCCGAGGAATCCGGCTAATCGAATAGATAATGATAACCCTGTATGGGTGTACTTCTTCACACATGCTCTCGCCACTTATCGCCCTGTAAACGTCATGTACCTCGGCAACCTTCAAGCAGAAGCCGGGCGAGGGAGTCGGCCATGACCTGACTGACCAACAAGTCTCTATTCCAGGTTTATCACCTATTCGGGTTCCATCCGCAAGGAGATCCGGCCGGGGTGTCGCTCACGGCCCCAAACGATGTGTCCAGGGTTCCCAAGCCCACCATCCGGTGCCACTTGGTACACCGTGCCACTGTGCCTAGTCTGTCCCAGGCCCACCTGTACCGGGTGCCACTTGGTAGACTACTAACACTACCTACAAACACCAGAAACTAGTTGCAACTCCTGGACAGAGATCGAGTTGATTAATAAGCCGAGAGGGCCGAGTTACCGGAACCCAATGTGTGGTAGTAACTGTTCATGGATCACAAACACAGAACTCAGTTCCTGAGAACGGCTGCAATGAGACAACCCACCATGTACTCCTACATGGCCTCTCACCACTACCTTTACCAAATCGTGTTCACACACTTAGCTCTCAACGGTAGGACAAGTTCACCACGTTCCAATTCATTACCGATGAATCAGACCTGACTCAACTCTAAGTAGTAGCAGGCATGACAACAAGCATGAATGAGTAGGCACATCAGGGCTCAAACAATTCCTACTCATGTTAGTGGGTTTCATCTATTTACTGTGGCAATGACAGGTCATGCAGAGGAAAGGGGTTCAGCTACCGCGGCATGTAATAGTTGAAACGTTGTTGTCCTAATGCAGTAAAAGAGAGCAGGAGCGAGAGAGTGGGATTGTATCGGAATGACCAAGGGGGTTTTGCTTGCCTGGCACTTCTGAAGATAGTATAGTTCTTCATCGGTGTCATCGATCAAATCGTCGGAATGTCGTCTATTGAGAGGGGACAAACACCGGCAATAGAGAGGAAACACAATCAATGTAATGCAATAATATGATGCATGAATGTGACATGGCAATAATGTTATGATTTGCACTAATGCATCTAGCAACAATTTAAATGAAGTCCATATGAACCAAGGGTTCATATGCAAACTCCATAAGGGGTATTTAAAATACCATTATCATGTTTTCACTTATACAGGGGGTATAAGTTGGTTGAACATGCATGAAATTAGCATAAATGGATAGATTGATTTTTTCTGATAATTTTTCATATATAATTTATTTCATTTGAAGTTACGGTTGATTTTCTATGATTTTTAGAAGTTTTAACTATTTTCTGGAATTTCTAAATCATTTCTGAATAAGAAAAACCAGAAAAGCATTTACTACGTCAGCATCACATCGGTGTGACGTCGGCAAGTCAACATGACCGTTCCTAGTCAAATCTGACCAGTGGGTCCCGCGTGTCACTGTCTAGGCTAATTAACAAAGTTAGTTAACACTAAACTAATCCTAAACCCAGGTTAATTAGGGGCCTGGGCCCACACGTGGGTGACTCAGGGGAGTCAAACCCCGGGTCAAAGGTCAAATGCGCCGTCGACTTGACGCCGGCGACGGCAGGTGTAGCGGAGTGCTTCGGAATCGCTGCTCCGGCCACGATTTGATGCGCGGAGGGGTGCTACGCAGAGCTGGAACCCGTCCGCGTCATTTGGTGCAGGTGGCGTCGCCGTAGGTGACCTAGAACGACGGCGGCATCCTCAAATGCGGCGGCCGGAGTTCGGGTGATGATGCAAACGTCGCAATGGTCCACGGCAGGAGCAACGGGTGGTTGCTCTGGGCCCGTGGAGCTGTACTGAGCACGGTGACGCGCTCGGTTTTGAGCCTGAGCGGCTGCGGCGACAGCGGTGACATGGCCGGCGGGCGGAAGCTTTTGGCTCTGGTGGAGAGCACGGTTAGGGGACGCGTTCGGCAGCGAGAAGAGAGGGGAAAGATGGCGGGGCTCAGTGGGGGTCGGAGGAGAAGGTCAGCGGGCTCGGGGGCGCGCCAGACGTCACGAATCAACGGCGGTGATCGGTGGCGCAAGAGGTGGAAGACGAGCTCGAAGGCGTCACCACGGTGCTCTTGGGTTCGGGATCTTCCGCATGGAGGAGCTGTGCATCGTCACGGAGCTTTTGGACACGGGGAAGGGGCGAGAAGACCACGGTGGTCATGGTGGCAGTGAACGGCGGCGACGAACCCGTTCGGGTGAGTAAGAGGGAGAGGTCCAGGGGAGGGGAGAGGCCACGGGTGAGGGAGAGGGGAGAGAGGCCTCTGGGCGTCTCCGTGGTGCGTCCAGAAGAGTCGGCGTCGCGGTGGAAGCAGGAGCTGGCGCGCGCGCAGCGACCACGCTCCCCTGCTCCTACTCGCAGGAGGTAGACGACGTGGTGAGGAGGTGGGCTCGGCCCTTTACAGCGATGGGCTGCAGCTGGGCTGCTAGATGGCCTGCGTCAGGTAAGTCCACTCTCTCTCTCTCTTTACTGATTTGTTCTGCTTTTCTTTTTTTGTTATTTTTTTTGATTTAGTTTATAACCCAAATCATTTTAATAAATCCTAAAAATAATTGTGGGCATTAAATGAATTATTACAGAGGCCCTTAACTATTTTCAGAATTATTGGGGCATTTAAAAATATTAATAGTATTTAAATTCCCCAATTCAAATACAATATGGGTTATTCAAAAATCCAGAATGGCCTAAAAAATATGTGCATCATTTTTGGGAGAGGTTTTCACCTTTATAAAAAAAATGAACTTTTCTAAAGGGCATTCTGGGTTGATTGGAAATATTTTTATTTTGATCCTAATTGCATTTCATTTAGTGCTAGGGTTTGTCATCCCTATTTCAAATTTCAAACAAATATAGACATGATGCATGGATGCTTATGAAACTAATTGCAATCAAATTCTAGGGCTGTGACAACTCACCCCCACTAAACAAGAATCTCGTCCCGAGATTCAATACGTGAGGTAAGAAGACAGAGGGAACACAAAGCTAATAACACGATCTTCATGATCCAACTGCCCTTCTCGGAGATGTTGATCCACTACATCATATTGATTATGACATCCTTTCCTTCGAGAACTTCACCCAACATGGCGACAAGAGAGCAAGACAACCTCACAAGAATGGGTCGTCGATCTTAATGAACACAAGATCAACTCACGGAATGAGGCGTCGAAACATCCCTTGAGCTGAGACGCAAAACACACATCAGAGATGATGGATGAGAAACATATGACAAAGGTTCAAATTGGTAGGCAAAATTCGACGCTTAAATAGATGGTGAGGGGGGGTTTCAAAGTAGCGAGGAGTTAAGTTGCCCATGATACCATAACGGAACACCTCGGGGAAGGTGACTCGTAGAATTATTCCCTTAAGTGGCAAAAAGTATTACTTTTGATACAGAGATTATTGAAACTCTCTTTACCAGCCTGAGGTAATCACAATCGATCGTTGGAAGGGGTTCGAAAGAATGGCATACTCCGACTAGAATGGATGATGTGAACTACCTTGTTGAAGACAACATAATGGATGAATTTGCTCACGTGTGCTCTCAAGAACTTGAGCATTTCCATATTCATCAAGGTTCTACCAACACCTGAGTCGAGGATCCTGGCAACACATCTTACTACCTTGACGAATTGTGATGGACAATGCAGATGCATAGAAAGACAACCCTTTCTCAGATTTCACCTTAGCGAGGCCAAGGGAATGAAATCTGGATGATCGACTGAGAGACATTTAGTACTCCGCTTCTAATGTTCTCCTTGATGTACTGGTTACCACGGTCATGCTTTAAAGCATCAACATAGTCATCAAGTAGTGGTCGGACTTCGAAATACAAAGGATCCATAAGAAAGAACTCCTGGAGTAAATCCTATGAAATACTTATGGGGAGGTGGCCAACTTCCTCAATCAAGATACTACAATAATAGGTCTTCCGGCTGGGTGTGTTGGCCACGACATCCACTTTACCGATTACAGAGAAACCAATATTATAGTTCTTGGAGTGTGTTCCAACCACGATATCTGCCTGAGATTTAGATCTGGTTGGTGTCAGGATATTCCAGACTCATCAAGTCTAGAAAGAAAAATGAAAGTTTGCAACACAATTTGACGATATGACGTTGCCCCCCCCTAGGGCGCGCCCCCTGCCTAGTGGGCCCACGGTGGCCCTCCTCCACTTATCCCAGCACCCATCTTCTTCCTCTGTCTCACACAAACCCGAAAAACCGACTCAAGCACGAGTTCCAGCCACTTTTGCTGTGATTTTCGATCTCCTTGCTCAAAGCACCTCTCGGAAAACTGCTTGGGGAGATTGTTCCTTCGTATGTGACTCCTCCATTGGTCCAATTAATTTTTGATCTAGTACTTTATTCTTTGCAAATTTGTGCTGCATTGGTGACCATGTTCTTGAGCTTGCATGTCAAATTTATATGGTTCTAAGTAGTTCTAATGCTTGATATAGGCTCTAGGCACTTGTAGGAGTAGTTGCTATCAGTTTTATTAAAATTGGTTCACTTTTGTTTGAAGTTACTAAGAATTTCAGATTATTTCAGAAAAATAATGAGATTTTTGAGGGGCTCATCGAGCCAAAGCTCGAAGGAAAAGGCACCGAAGCCTAAGTATAATTTGCCACGCACCACGGAGATTCAGGCGTGTGAATGGCCTTCTGAAGATTTCTTGAGCGCAGCCGGTATCTACGAAGATTTTCATAAATTGGCTCACAATGCAGGCCTCACCGCTTTCCTCCACGACCAATGCGATCAGTATCTCTTACTCACAAATACTTTTGTGCAAAACTTTCATTTTCATTCTAGGAACTCACCACCTACGGTGGAGTTTTATTTATATGATGAGCACAAGGAGATGTCACTTTATGATTTCAATTGGATTTGTTCAATCCCTTTTGAGGGCAAGACAGAAGAACCACATCATGATGATGTGGCTGGGTTTATTGATACTATCACTGTAGGAGAAACTAGAAAGGTTTCCGATGCACGAATCACTAGCATACATTTTCCTATTTTATGCCACTTTGCATTATTTGCTAGTCATTGTTTAATTGGACGCGGAAACAGTGGAAACCTTAGTATCCCTGGTATAATTATTCCGCACCACGGTTTATACAGTGATAACACTTTTAGTATGGGCGGTATTATTGCTAGACGGTTAAGTATGAACCGTACTAAGGGTCCCATCTTTGGAGGCGTCTATGCCACAAGCCTAGTTGCACATTTTAACATACCTATTAGGCATGCTGAGAAGGAAGAAAAGGTGATGCCCCGTGTTTATCTAGATCATAAAAGTATGGTGGCACATGATTTTATTGTTAAGAATAGGGCAGGAGAGCTTAAATATCAATTGTTCTTTAACAAACATCATCTTGAGACTATTATACTGCCTGCTCCTTCTTTGTTTAATTTTGTAGGACCCTACCTCGTTACGTGGGCTGCCGTCCAAGCTTACAAGAATCCTGCACCAGCCCTGGAATAGGAACCACAAGATGAACCTCCATGACAATCTGTTTATTCTTGGGACCCAGAGATGACTGTCAGCCAGTGGCAGTCAGAGTCTTCTTCTTCATCACAGTATGATCCCAACTATTCTTCCTCATCACAGTACGACCCCAACAATTATTATTGTGGATATCCGCCAGGCCAGCCGTGGCCATAAACCAACTTAGGCCAAAAGCCTAAGCTTGGGGGAGTACGTATTTCTCACCGACATTACATTTATGTTCACACACACTCATTGCTAGATGTCGGTGCTCATACTTTTTCACTGTAATATCCATGCTAGTTTATTTTCTTTTTCCTGCTTTCTTCTTGTGTGTTTGCTAAACCTTAAGAAAAAACAAAAAATAGTAGTAGTTTATTTTTCTGCTGTAGTAGTAATAATTAAAAAGAAAACCCAAAAATATTTGCCGTTCTTCTTTTGCTTGTTGGGAGCTTTCCCGTGCAAATAGTTTTATTTCTTTTCTTTGGGGGTCAGTAGGAGAAGACCATAATTAAATTGTTGAAGTGGGTCTTATATGCATTATTGTTGATTTAACCAAGAGCCCATATTGCCTTCTCTTCTCTTGTTTATTGAATGCTCGTAGATTCCATCTTAGTCCAATGCACGTACACTCTTATTATTATTCACACCGTTCGGTCGTGCAAGTGAAAGGCAATTATGATGATATATGATGGACTGACTGAGATGAGAAAAGCTGGTATGAACTCGGCCTCTTTTGTTTTTGTAAATATGATGATTCCCTCGTTCTTGATTCTGCTTATTATGAATAAACATGTTTGCAATGACAATTAGAGATCATAGTTTCTTGTGCCATGCTTGATTAGCTATGAGTTATAATGATTTACCTTGTGTGCCAACATGCTATTGAGATGATTATGATGTGGTATGATGGGGTGATATCCTCCTTTGAATGATTTAAGTGACTTGACTTGGCACATGTTCACGCATGTAGTTGAAACAAAATCAACATAGCCTTCACGATATTTATGTTCATGGTAGATTATATCCTACTCATGCTTGCATCCAATGTTTATTAATTTTAATGCATGTACATGGCTGTTGTCGCTCTCTACTTGGTCGCTTCCCAGTCTTTTGCTAGCCTTTGCCTGTACTAAGCGGGAATACTGCTTGTGCATCCAATCCCTTAAACCCCAAAGTTATTACAGATGAGTCCACTATACCTTCCTATATGCGGTATCTACCTGCCGTTCCAAGTAAATTTGCATATGCCAAACTCTAAACCTTCAAATAAACATTCTATTTTGTATGCTCGAATAGCTCATGTATCAACCAAGGTTGTCTTTATCTTCCGTGTTAGGCTGGTTATTCTCAAGAGGAGTGGACTCCGCTCCTCACTCACGAGAAAATGGCTGGTCACCGGGATGCCCAGTCCCATGCTTTATGCAAACTAAATCAAAATTAATTGCAAACAAAACTCCCCTTGGGACCTGATGTATGTTGGAGGCACTCGTTGTTTCGAGCAAGCCATGGATTAATGCGTGTTGGTGGAGGGGGAGTATAAACTTTACCATTCTGTTTGGGAACCACCTATAATGTGTCTAGCATGGAAGATATCGCCATCTCTTAGTTGTTACGTTGACAATGAAAGTATACCGCTCAAAATACAATTTATCTCTATTTCAAAACCGAGCTCTGGCACCTCTACAAATCCTTGCTTCCCTCTGCGAAGGGCCTATCTATTTACTTTTATGCTGAGTCATCATCCTCTTATTAAAAAGCACTAGCTGGAGAGCACAGCTGTCATTTGCATTCATCACTGTTAATTTATATTGGGTATGACTATGATTGGATCTCTTTTTACCATGAATTACAATGTCTAGTTAGTCCTTGATCTTTAAAGGTGCTCTGCATTTATGTTTTGCGGTCTCAGAAAGGGCTAGCGAGATACCATCTTGTTATATCATATTATGATTGTTTTGAGAAAGTGTTGTCATCCGAGATTTATTATTATGGCCTGCTAGTTGATTATGCTATTGATGTGAGTAATTGTGAGACCTGAGAATTATTGCAAATGTGGTTAGTTATGATCTATGCTGAAAACTTGAATGCTGGCTTGACATAGTTACAACAACAAGAGCAACCAGAGTTTGTAAAAGTTTTCCTTTCTTTCTTTCTTTCAGTTTGTCAACTGAATTGCTTGAGGACAAGCAAGGGTTTAAGCTTGGGGGAGTTGATACATCTCCGTCGTATCTACTTTTCCAAACACTTTTGCCCTTGTTTTGGACTCTAACTTGTATGATTTGAATGGAACTAACCCGGACTGACGTTGTTTTCAGCAGAATTGCCATGGTGTTGTTTTATGTGCAGAAAACAAATATTCTTGGAATGACCTGAAACTCCACGGAACATCTTAGAAAAAACAATAAAAAATCCTCGCCAAAGATGAAGACCAGGCGGCCCACACCCTTCTCACGAGGGTGGGTGGTGCCCCCCCCTAGGGCGTGCCCCCTACCTCGTGGGCCCCCTGGATGCCCTCCGACGCCAACTCCAACTCTATATATTTGCTTTCGGAGAGAAAAAATAAGAGAGAAGAAATCATCGTGTTTTACGATATGGAGCCGCCGCCAAGCCCTAAAACCTCTCGGGAGGGCTGATCTGGAGTCCGTTCGGGGCTCCGGAGAGGGGGATTCATCGTTGTCGTCATCATCAACCATCCTCCACCAATTTCATGATGCTCACCGTCGTGCGTGAGTAATTCCATCGTAGGCTTGCTGGACGGTGATGGGTTAGATGAGATTTATCATGTAATCGAGTTAGTTTTGTTATGGTTTGATCCCTAGTATCCATTATGTTCTGAGATTGATGTTGCTATGACTTTGCTATGCTTAATGCTTGTCACTAGGGCCCGAGTGCCATGATTTCAGATCTGAACCTATTATGTTTTCATGAATATATGTGAGTTCTTGATCCTATCTTGCAAGTCTATAGCCACCTACTATGTGTTATGATCCGGCAACCCCAAAGTGAAAATAATCGGGACCACTTCCGGTGATGAACATAGTTTGAGGAGTTCATGTATTCACTATGTGCTAATGCTTTGTTCCGGTTCTCTATTAAAAGGAGGCCTTAATATCCCTTAGTTTCCAATAGGACCCTGCTGCCACGGGAGGGTAGGACAAAATATGTCATGCAAGTTCTTTTCCATAAGCACGTATGACTATATACGGAATACATGCCTACATTACATTGATGAATTTGAGCTAGTTCTATGTCACCCTATGTTATGACTGTTACATGATGAACCGCATCCGGCATAATTATCCATCACTGATCCGGTGCCTACGAGTTTTCCATATACTGGTTTACGCTTATTTACCTTCCCGCTGCTACTGTTACAATCACTACAAAATACCAAAAACATTACTTTTGCTGTCTTTACTTTTGTTGCCGCTACCACCGCTATCATATTACTGTGCTACTAAACACTTTGTTGCAGATACTAAGTTTCCAGGTGTGGTTGAATTGACAAATCAGCTGCTAATACTTGAGAATATTCTTTGGCTCCCCTTGTGTCGAATAAATAAATTTGGGTTGAATACTCTACCCTCGAAAGCTGTTGCGATCCCCTATACTTGTGGGTTATCACCTGCCGGGATTGTGCGGACTGCTTCCACCTCAGCCCACTTGGTGAATCTGTCAACGGCGACATAGAGGTAGCGATAGCCCCCTGGCGCCCGAGGAAACGGGCCCAGAATGTCCAGCCCCAAACTGCGAACGGCCATGAGAGGGGTATAGTCTGTAGACCCCCCGCAGGCTGATGGATCTGCTTAGCGTGAAACTGGCAGGCCTCGCAAGCCTTCACAAGCTCGACGGCATAATTGAGCGCCGTGGGCCACTAGAATCCACTACGGAACGCCTTGCCGACGAGGGTCCGTGACGACGAGTGGTGCCCGCAGTCTCCACCGTGTATGTCCGCCAGTAGCTCGTTCCCTTGCTCTCGGGAAATGCAACGTAGGGACACATCATTTGGTCGCTTTCTGTAGAGCTCTCCATCCTTGATGCAATAAGCTATGGCCTGCCGCGCCACACGCTCCGCTTCCTCCTCGATTTTTGGCAGAGTCCCTTGCATCAGGTAGTTCTTGAGCTCCGGGATCTAACACCCTTCTTGAGGCTCTAACGCCAGGAGCAGGCGTGCCCCTGAGGCCGGGCCGCAAACCGGGGCTCCTGAGGGAGCTCCTCCCTTGGTTGCGCCGTGCTCGACAGTGGCGGCACCGCCGAGGGTTTGAAGAGCCGCTCCTCGAAGACGCCAGGCTCCTGAGGCAGCCACCTGGACGCCCTCTTGGCAATGTCATCGGCCTCCTGATTGGTGCCGCGAGGCACATGCTGCAACTCCAGCCCCCAGAACTGTTTCTGCATCTTGCGAACCTCAGCGAGGTAGGCTTCCATGTGCTCGTCCTTTGGCTCGTATATCTTGTTGGAGAAGTTGACGAGGAGCTGCGAATCGCCCTTAATGATGAGTCGCTTTACCCCTAAGGCAATTGCGGCCCTCAGGCCTGCTATGAGGCCTTCGTACTCCGCTATGTTGTTGGAGACCTTTTCTCCATGCTGGAAGCAGAGTTGTACGGCATAGTAGAGTTTGTCCTAGGTAAGGGATACAATCACTGCGCCAGCTCCCGCACCGTGTCGGGAGAACGCCCCATCAAAGTACATGACCCAGTCGTCCGGTGCTTCACTTCCCGGGGAAAGTGATCGGTCTTCGCCTGCCTCGAGACCCGGCGCTTCTGCCCATTCTGCCATGAAATCCGCAAGTGCGGCTCCCTTGATGACTCTGGTCGTACTGAATTCTAGCTGAAATGCCTGTAGCTCAATGTTCCACTTAGCGACCCTCCCAGCTGAGTTGGGGCTCCTGAGTACTCTTTCCAAGGGGTATGCTGAGACGACTTTGATGGGATGGCCTTGGAAGTAGTGGCGCAGCTTGCGTGAGGCCACTAGTAGCGCGAGGAGGAGTTTTTGAGGCATGGGGTACCGCGCCCTTGCATCCCGTACCACCATGCTGACGAAGTACACGGGATGCTCGACATGGTTGAGGGTGCTGGCACAGCTTGCGCCCTCCAGAGGTCGAGGTGTTTCTTGAGACGACGGAGCCCCAGTGCTTGGTCGCCTGAAGAGGCCCCTTCTGCTTCGGGTGCGTTCTCCTACTGCGGCTGCTCCTTTCCGGCTGTGGTTGCGGCCCTCGCGACGCCCTCCAGGCTCTGCTTTGCTTCAGTCCGGACGGTCGATGCGGGGGAGCGGAAATGGATCCTGCGGGCAGGCCTTGTTGAGGTTGGTGAAGTGGACGCACATGCGCTCCTTTCCTCCCTTTTTTTGGCACAACGACCGGATTGGCCAGCCAATCAGGGTAGCGGACCTCGCGGATAACTCCTGCCGCCTCTAGCTTCCGGGTCTCTTGAACGATCAAAGCCTATTTCTCAGTGGACTGCCGCCTCGCCTTCTGCTTCACGGGGCACACATTGGGGCACACGTTGAGGTAATGCTCAATCACTTCCCTTGGGACCCCTGCTAACTGATCAGTTTCCCACGCAAACACCTTCTTGTTTGCACGTAGGAACCTCACCAGGGCCTTCTCTTGCTCGGGCTCGAGGTTGGCCCCTATGGTGAAGGTGGCGCCAGTGGACCCGTCCTCGTCGAGTGGTAACTGCTTGGTTTCTACCTTGTCTTGGGTGAACAACAGCTTCTTTTTAGTCGGCGTAGCCCCCTTGTGCTCAAGGGCGTCGGTGCTAGTAGGTTGTGCCACCGCGGCCGCCCTGAAAACAAGCTGGAGCACCTGCAGCGCGTCCCTTATGTCTCCTGACACGGTGAGGACGCCGCTGCTCCCAGGCATCTTCATGAGGTTGTACGCCGGGTGGGTTGCTGCCATGAACCGGGCCAAGGCCGGATAGCCGAGGATGACGTTGTAGGGGAGGCCAATGGGAGCGATGTCAAAGTCGATCAGCTCTGTGCGGAAGTTGTTGTAGGTGCCGAAGGTCACTGGGAGGCGGATCTGTCCCAAGGAGGCGGTGGAACCGGCTCCGACGCCCGAGAAAGGCATGCTGGGTTGGCGCCACTCCAGCGGCACGTGGAGGAGGCTGAAGGCCTCCACCGAGAGCACGTTGAGGCTGGCACCACCATCGATGAGGGTCCTGGTGACGGCCACTTGGCAGATGGTGGGGGTGCACAGCATCGGGAGCGCGCCCGAACCGATGGGGTTGAAGGGGTGGTCCTCTGAGTCGAAGGTTAGATCGGCCTCGGGCGCCACCCAGCCTGGGGGGCTTCTCGGCGCTTGGAGGCGGTGCTGATCCGGCGGGTGAACGGCTTGACGTGATGGCTCGAGGGTGGTGCCTGGGAGCCACCCAGGAGAGCTGCGATGACGGGCGGCGCTGGAGTTAGTGACGGTGTGGCGGCGCGGCCCTCCCGCCGCACCAAAGGACGCTGGGACGAGGCCTGCTGCTCGTTCCCCGCCGGGCCGGTGGTGGCATTGGCGGCAGGCAATGGGGAATGACGAAGGCGTCCGCCGACAGGTGCCGTCTGGGCGACGCGGGTGGCGAGAGCAGTCCGGCGCTCGGCGCGAGCCCGGCGAGCGTCAACCATGGACACGACAGAAGATCGAATGCGGACAGCGGAAGAAAGATTCTGGCGCACCCCTACCTGGCGCGCCAAATGTCGGATTTCAGGTTCCAGCAGACCCTTGAGGTTCGAACACTAGGGTGCGCGCGGAGATCTCTCCCCTACCGATCTACGTCCAATCTCCTCGCGTGATCTAAGCTGGAAACAACGAACAACACAAGGGACACGAGGTTTATACTGGTTCGGGCCACCGTTGTGGTGTAATACCCTACTCCAGTGTGTGGTGTGGTGGATTGCCTCGGGGGCTGATGATGAATAGTATAAGGGAAGAACAGCCTCGCGAGAGGTGTTCTTGAGCTGGTGCGATGAACTGCTTGGGTGAGTTCAATCGCCTCTCTCTCTCTATCCCTCTTTTTTCGGTCCCTCCTTGTCTCCCGTTCACTCTGTGGTGGCTAGCTCTATTTATAGAGGCCCTGGGCCTCTCCCCAAATAATGAGCGGGAAGGGTGCCAACAATTGGCCATTTTGAAGGGGAACATCTAGTACAGGTTATCCTGACCAAAGGTGGTCTTCGGCTGCCAAAAGCACTGGTGATGACGCTGTCTTGGGCTCCACGGTGACCTCCGTCCTGCCACTCTGCTGGTCTTGGTCTCATTGCACCGGAATGGTAACCTTTGCCTGATGCCTTGGCCTGTGCTTGCCCCCTTTGCACCAAAGGGGAAACAAGGACACTACACAGGCCGGCGCCCGCCTGGTCTCGATCGTCATGGCTCGTGTCACGGGCTCCTCACGAGGTACCCCTGCCTTGATCTCTCCGCCTTCTCGCAAGCCTGCCTGATGAGGCTGCCTCTGAGGAAGCTTCCAGTCATCTGCCCCGCGAGGCTTGGCCCCTCGCGAGGGTCTTGAGCTTGAGCTGATGAAGATGAGTCGCGCTGGGCCCCCACTTGAGCCACGCCGCAGGCCGCAGGCAGGCAAGTCTGGGGACCCCCGTTCCCAGAACGTCGACAGGGACCCACCAGGTGGCCATAAGCCTAGGGGCGCACCCTACCCCTGGGTGCACCCCTAGGGCTTGTGGGCCCCCTGGCAGGTCTCTGGTGCCCATCTTCTTATATATGGTGTCTTTTGACCTGAAAAAATCAGAAGGAAGCTTTCAGGACAAAGCGTTGTGTCTCGAGGCGGAACCTGGGCAGAAGCAATCTAGGGCTCCGGCGGAGCTGTTCTGCCGGGGAAACTTCTCTCCCGAAGGGGGAAATCAAAGCCATCATCATCACCAACGATCCTCTCATTGAGAGGGGATCAATCTCCATCAACATCTTCACCAGCACCATCTCCTATCAAACCCTAGTTCATCTCTTGTATCCGATCTTTGTCTGAAAACCTCAGATTGGTACATTTGGGTTGCTAGTAGTGTTGATTACACCTGTATTGATGCTACACTACTGCGGGATGCTGCTAACACGACACTACGATCAGAGACCCTTCGACGAAACTATGTGCGATGGCATAGTCGCAAATGGTGGTGTAAATAACCGTCAAAAAAGGTGCAAAATGTTTGCGATGGAGGATGCATCAAACACGATTCAGATTTTAGTTGCGTGTGCGATGCAGAGCATATGGTTCAGCTCAATTAACCATTTGCGATGAGGAGGAACAAAAGAAACGGGCAGCCATATGAAGGCGTGTGCGATGTACAACATACGGTTCACTCGGATGAACTGTTTGTGATTAGGCAACACAAAAGAAACGGTCAGCCAGATCAAAGGTGTGTGCGATATATGGCATGCGGTTCACTCGGATGAACTGTTTGCGTTGAGACATGAGAACAGAAACGGTTCAAATGAACAAGATGTGTGTGATACGAGGCAAACAGGTTTGTAATCGGAAATGTGTGCGAAGACCGATAACAACACAGACGATTACTGCTAACAAGCCGTGTGTGTTGTGAGCAAACGATTGCTGGTATACAATTGTGAGTGATTCTTGAAAACATCACTGACGGGTTCCATTGTTTAGTCTGTGTGTGATGTGATTTTCTTTGCCCGCACAACATCTACTCTCTGTCTACAGAGCATCAACATATATACTTAAAAGGACAGCATTGCATAACCAAGTTAAGCATACAATTGCACAAGTGACTACACACATAACGTTTCCACACACCAAAGAAAGCAATTACATGCATACTAAAGTAGGAGAAACGAGGATCTAATCATCTATTTATTGTTGCGACGACGCTTGCCATTACTCTGCTTCCAGTTGGATCCCTGGCCGTTTTGGGGAAGGAGGGACTTCCTCATGTCAATGATCAGCATGTACATGTCGTAGCTCGTGTACGCCTCCTTGGCCACGTACACGATGTGAGCTTTGTCGAGTTTCTCCATCTAGGCCGAGTGCCAGGCACGCTTGTCCTTGTTGCACGAATCCTTCATGTTTCTGTAGTAGGGGTTGATGATGGCCTCGGCGAGGTGAACTAGTGAGTCCTTCTCATGCTCCTTGCTGCCCCTGATCTTGTATTGGCCCTGGATGTCGACAAGATTCTGGCAAGCGATGCCCGAATTCTCGAGCGCCTTTACATCATTGGTGACGTCCACTGTAGCGAACATGTAGTGGGGGCTGTTGACAAACCTAGCGAAACGCTCACAAGGCCTTGTGGCCAGGCTGTAGTGGTAGACGAGGACATGGTGGCGCATGCACATCTGGGTGACCACGACCTTGGGACGAGACCCGACACAAGCGCGGGTGTACTCGAGGTCGAACCCGACCACCTTGTACTTCTCCTCAACAAGCAATAGCTCCATGATGTGGATGGAGTGCTCTGCCCAGACCAGGTCGTTGGTGTACACCACCGAGAAGTCCATGAACCTTCTGTGGGTGTCCACCACGGCACGCATGGTGAACTGCTGCTCATCGTCAGCAGCCGCTCGAAGCGCCATTGGAGCCACGCAGGATACCCTCTAAGAATTTCTCATGGTGGGTGTGCTTCTTGCAATGGTGGGGAGCGATCGAAAGTTTGAAGAGACACAAGGGTAGGTTTAATGGCCGCTGTAATAAATGGGGGTCGGCCAGCCTATAATCGTCACGTCTTGTCACGGTGTTCATAGCGGAGGATTCCAGAATCCAGTGCACGCTTGACAACACCGCACCCCAGGCGTGGGCTCGAAGAGGCGCCAAATGTATTGTCAGTGAGCCTGTTCCCACGCTACCGCGTTATTTACCACGGAAGCTTCTCGCCCGGCTAGTTTAGCCACGCGTCGGCTAGAAGAGGGACAAATCGTGGGCGTTTATTGGCAAAAAGCTTTGCAAAAACGAAGTGTGTGGAATGACATCGGTCATAAGTTTACCCTTGGGTGATGAGGTCAAAGTTACACAGAAGGGTGATGATGGACACTCGAGTGTGATAATTAATTCTGCGCTCTACAGTGCACACGGTGGAAGAAACCAACTATGTGCAATAATGTCGAAGATCGTAGTCGAGTTAGCTATATAGATCGTGTGTTGTGAGATCGACAAGGTAAACTGATTCGAGAATGGTTAATAAAATCTAAGACCATTGCATAGTAAGGTCAAAATCGTGCTAGCAATATACGAGTCTCATACGATGCCATTTTAATGATTGTACCAAAAAAGCTCGAAATGTTACAAAGTTCAAATTCCAGAGTTATATGGCTCAAATTCAAAGATTACAAGGTTCAAACTGATATTAGAAATGAAATTCAGCTCATCAACTGCAAACGCTCGCGCTGATGCACCGAACATGGATATCAGAGAGGTTCAAACTAATATCACTACTTCTAAGTCTGGCTTCGAAACCTCACAATTTTTGCAAAGGGGTCAGCCACTGAGAAGTCATGTATGGGGTTGACCCGATGATTTCTGACTACTCTGTCATCTGAAGTTCCAAAATGAAATTCAGCATTTTTGGAGCCTACTCCATTCTGCCGCAGGCGCCGGCGCTGATCAACGGACCATTCATTTTTGCGAAATAAATGTATGGAAAACCTCATTTCCTTCAACACCCTTGCTCTCATAACAAAGAACCTGGTGAATATAATCACCGGTAAGGTCCCTCGGTAGGAGTTCAAAGTAATTTCTGAGAGATGCAGATCTAGGCATTCGACGTGATTGTTATATTGTATCACATTATCCACCACTAGGCCTAATCTTATTTGCAAAAGAAGAAAACATGTTAGTACCTACATATAGTTTTGAACATTACTACAGGCCTAGCTATTTGGTTTGCAGGATTTGTAAAATGCACTAACATGCCATCTTCGATCTGACGTGATTAACATGGGCATTTGATTACATTCTAGAAAAATGTAGCCTTCTTCACAAGAGGTTGGAGTGGATGGAAAGTTCCCTAAGAAAACTAGTACAGATGAATCCAAAGGAGAAATGCTTATTGATTGTAACCATATGGATTAAGCAACCAATATGGGGGGGCATGTATGTACTGAAATCCTCCAAAAGAACCTTCAGAAATCGTAGTACATTGTCATTGTAAACTTGGAAAAATGTGTCACAAATTGAACTCCCTTATGGTTAACATTTAACAGGAAAGGAACATCACCTTGATATATAGCTTCTCCAGGCACGGAAAGCATCTCAGGAAACTGACAACTTGCTCCAGGTCGGGCCCGATAGATTCTAGTGCCAAGACCTTCACTGTGCGCAGTTTCGGGGTCAAGCTTGTCGGGATCATTTTATGAATGACAGATGAACAAACATCTTCAAAATTAGAAATAATATTAATTTGTGGAAGGAGAGTTAGAAGGTGGTTGTTGTACCTGAACGGGTGTGGATCCAATAACAAGTTCGGAGCATTTGTCAGACGAGTAGCGCACCACTGTCAATTTCGGCGCAGAAATGACATTGATTCTTGTTGGACCTTCTTGATCAACTACAAGTAATCTCTCAAGTGCAGGTGTCTCCTGGATGACCATACCGTGGTCCACCTTTTGTGATGTTTTCCTGCCGCACCAGCAACACACATAAATAGTCCGGAGAGTCATGGAGGTGATGTGGAAGGTACTCAACCCATTGATCGCCTGAAGACGAACGTACTTGAGTGTAGTACAGCCACGGAGCAGGCGCTCCATGTCACCCTTTGAGAGGCATACGGCGACAAGCTCGAGGTGCTTTAGTCGTGGTAGAATAAGAGCGGGTGCGTCATTAAGGGCGGGAAATGGCAGTTCCTGAACTTGGCGACGCACAGCGTGGGCACGAGGCGGAGTTCGGACGTTGGCAGCGACCGCATATGCCCATCATCAAAAGTGAGCTCCTTGAGCTGATCTAGGGCGGGGGATCGGAACCAGTCATCAAGCTTGGCTCGGTCCTTGCCGTTGGAACCGAACTTGCCCATTCTAAGGCCTTTGGTTGGGCCAAGGTGACTGCCGAGGATCTTGATGAATGTATCCAAGCTTTTGCGATAGCCATGGCAGAGCTCGTGGGTGTCGATGAGGTCGAGAGGGCTGGAGTTCCATAGGGGGCCCCACCGCCGGGAAAGGAGGGTTGTCCACGCCCCATATTTGATTGGGAGAAGGGATATGATGACTCTCAACATATCATCGGGGAGGCTGCTGATTAAGTCTAGGCCTGCTGGAGTCGCTTGCGGTTCTAGCTCGCCCCGCCTCCGCTTGTTGGCAGCCCCGTTCTCCACCTCCGGAGTCTCTTGTCAGCGGCGCTTTCTAGTAGAAATGGGAGTATAGGTAATATTTAGTTAAAATAGGGCAATAGAAAGTGTATTGGTAACTAGGAGTTATTAGGTAGGAATATAGTAAGAAAAGGGAATAACCATTGGTTTCTTAAATACTACACATTTCATTTGACATTGTTGGGTAGGTCAACATATGCAGATAGTTGAAAAGAAAACTTACTTCGAACAGAGTCTAGATGGATGATTTTGTCGAGGAAGTTAGCATATATCTCATGACCAGGCCCTTCTATGTGCAGTGCAATTTTAGTGCTAGCTTTCAGTACATAAAACTTTGCAATTTCATTCCAAAAGCCAATGCAAAAATAGGAGTCACCACGTTCATCAAGTCTTACAGTAGCAACGATTGTAAATCCATGGTTTGTGTGCAGTATGACATTCGTGGAGCCTTGATGTATGTAAAGGGAAAAATTGTGCACTACATAATCTGTTGCATAGCGAGGGATGTCCTACAGAAAATGGTAGGATTGTTAAAGAAAATATGGTAACATGCAAATATGGGCCCAAATTGAAAGAACCGTACAGCAGTTGAAATCGAAGGACAAAAGTCTATAATTAAACAGATAGGGTAAACATGATGTCATGGAAATATGAGAGTAATCGAAAGAACAATACATTATTAATTTGCCTAATATAGAAAGAAGAGGGGAAAATCTCCTTTGACGTATATGGTGCATGTGGCACCTTTTATCCAAATGTAGCAATATTTAGAATATGTTTAGGAAAGTAGGCCATGCCAACCGATTTAGGGTGCGATTGAACATACCGCGCGCGTCCTCAAGTTATCTGGTACGATGAGATGGAATCTCTGGCGGCGGTCGCAAGTCCTGAAGCGTCGGTGCACTGTACATTCTATGAATGAAAGAAAACCCTCAAATCAGCTCGAATAAAAATGAATTCATAGCGATTTCCGCTGGGTGATTAAAGGAGGCAGATGAACTGGGATAAGAGATGAGATAATATCTCGTTAAATTAGTTACCTTGTCGTCCATGAGAAAGAACCCTCAGTACGGCAGATTCCCCAACCGAGCGGAGTTGGGTCGACCGCGAGCAGCGTCGAGAAAGTCGATGGCGATAGGCAGCGGCAAGCGGAAGTGGCGAAATGCGGTGGGCTTTGCCGGCAGCCTGGTGACGGTGGTAGGCGTCGAGCTAAGTGTTTACCGTCGCGATAGGCAGTGCCATGGCATAGACGCGGAGGAGCTTGTGCAGGTGTGGATGGGGAACGTATCGGAGGGGCCGAGGGGGTGGCGGGCGGGGTGAGGGTTTTTGTGACGTGGGGATGGTGAGGGTTTTCTTTTTTCTTTTTTGAATTGGGTGGTGAGGGTTTTCTGCCCCACAAAGAATTTTGGGGGCGACGGTTTGCTAGAGCGAACCGTGTGTGATTGATGTAGCAGGCAAAATGAAAGTCATTGCACACGGTTCCAATTTTGGGAACCGTGTGTGATTGACGTACTACCTCTGTCCTAGTCTATTGGTCCCCCTTGTAATTTTTACCAAAATTTGGCGAAATATTTAACATACTCAGACATAGATAATAAGCATACACATACATAAGCATAGTTCAACCATCATTAAGCATACTCAAGCATACATAGTTCGATCCATCCCACATCTCATCTCACATGCGGCCGATACGATCCTGAAGCTTCTCCAGGTACTCGGCGTACGCGTCGTGCGCCACCCTGCGAGAATACTTCTGCTTGAAAGGGCCAACGGCCCGTCCTCTTGCATGCGCCAGAACACTTAAATATGCTTCATGAATCCTGTGGTTGCGAAATGGGCATACATAGCCGTCATTCCAGGTCCTAATACGCCTGCTATGCATTCCCGCATAAAGCTCCCTCAGGATTCGCCTCATGTACCTCCTCTGAGCATCTTCATCCTCGTTGTCCACATCGTCAGACAGCACCTATACAAATAGTAAAATAAATTTGGCATCAAATCACTGATTACATGCCGTGAAGTAGGATTAGGAATTTATGGCTATTTATCTATACATATCCAGATATTATGGTTCGATTTTTAAGCACAGTCGTCTATGTACAGACCAATCTTGAAGAAAATAATGGCACAAACATATGTAGGTCATTCAAAATCAATTGTCAAGTCCTGGCTGGGAATTATTAGCACGAACACTAACCCTAGTCGGATTACTAGCAGAAATCATTTGCACAGATGAAACAAATAATCACTTATCACCTGTACCATTCAAACAATCAATACACTACACGGATCTAACGAAACTTACTCAGATTCCATGGATTGGGAGAACATAACCACAGGATTTCGATTCCAAAAAGGGGGAGGCAGGAGTAACCAGAGAAACCCTATGATCTATTTGACACATAAATGGGTATAGATGACTAACCAACTGTCTGTCGTCGTCGGAGTCATCGCCGGAGTGGTCGTCGGAGTCATCGCCGGAGTGGTCGTTGGAGTCGTCGTCGGAGTCGGTGTGGAACTCCGCCTCCGACTGTGGAAGCTCGACGACATCGAGGTGCAGCGATAACTCGCCGGCGGTGACGGCAACCTCTGTCTCCATCTCCACGCCGTGCTCCGATGCTTTAGCAGCCCCGGCGTCGCCACTCCCTCCGATGGGGTGCTTCGGCGGCATCCTCATACACTGACGGCTTTGAGGACTGAGAGTGGTGTCGAGGATGCAAGCGGAGAGAGAGGATTGTGTGTATGTAGCGAGGATGGGGGTGCAGCCGCTCGGGCACACCATTAATAAGGAGTAGTGGGAGTAGTGGGAGAGAGGCGGGCGGCGGTCAAACTGATGGCTCCCCTCCCGGTGAGCCTGTGCATCGGACTGCTGGCATGCCTACCAAAGTTTCACATAGCTACTCGCACGCCTCCCGATGACACTGCGCAGCGAGCACGTCTCTGTCAATTCACACATCTGCACGAACACCTCCCCGTCTGCCTTCGCGGCGGACGCGTCCCATCAACTCACGCCTGCTCGCACGCCACACGGGTCGCGCAGCGGCACGTATATTGTTTTTCTATTTGGATGATTAACGATGCCGCTTTATTGCTTAACCGAAGCATGGCACGTATCCATTGCTGGTCTAACGCTCACGGTTCAAATAAATAATCTGTTTGGGATATTGGTTCCCAATTATTAATAATATCCCGTTTGTAATTAGATAAAGATTACATCAAAACTGGTCTTAAATTTGACAAAAAAAGTACAATGCCACTTTGTATTGGTGTCCATATGACAACACGATAAGTTTCATGAACTTCAAATAAGTTTTGAATGTACTCGAATTTAAAAATCAAGATTCTCAATGTTTGAAATTTGTTGCACGGGGAGTAAACATGCACCCAGTGAGACACATGTGGTTTCGCAATCCATTTAGGTGCACTGTCACGTGTGCATGTCGCTCAAATTTGATTTTTGCACATTGTACCCATAGAAAATCAATCAATCAATGTACTAAAACGTCTTAATGATCTTTGTGATTTTTTTTAATTAAAACATCCCTCCTTTGGTAACATGTATGTTCACCGTGGGATAATTAATTTAACATGCATCATAGTTGCGGTGGATTCACGGTGTGTGTGTGGGGGGGTGTGCGTCTGGGGGTGGCGGGTGGCTCACAGTACACTACGAGTTGTGAGCCACCATGTGGGTTGGCCGTTTTGTTAGGCAGGCTGGTGCCACATCAGAGTCGTGAAATCGTTATTTAAAACATTACACAACCCTTTCATACATAAATGTTTTGGCCACATGCATTCGATGGTTGTCCTACACAACACTCGATACTCGCATGTGACGCTTTTTGTGGGCCCACGAGGTCGTCATCCATCACTTTGACGAACAGCCGGCGGTGGGGTTAATTTGACCAGCAAGGTAGAATCTTTTTTGTTTGTGTTATGACAGTATATAGTACGCGTCGAAGAGGTGGGAGGGGACTAGCATATATACTATACGTATGCACCCGTGAACAAGCACACCTCACTCAGTGTCGGGACTTTTTTGTTACCGAGGCACGTGCCACATCAAAATTATGAAATTGGTTATTCAAACATCACACAACATCTTTTTGGGCCGTGTGACGCTTCCATCTGTGGGCCCACGAGGCCATCGTCGATGCATGCATGCATCACTTTGACCTACATCAGGAGAGGGTAATTAATTTCACCATCGATGAGGATTCTTTTGGGTTGTACATATATTACGGCAGGAGCATATAGTATGCGGTGAAGAGGGGGAAGGGGACCATCATATGTAGTACGCTTGATATGAACCTCGCTCTGTGTGGGCGCATGGTTTACGATTTTTTGAGGCATGTGGCACATCAAAGTTCTGCATTTTGGGTATTCAACATATATATGTTTGGCCCACATGCAAAGCGGGTGGTTGTCCTCTCGCACCCACTTAAGCGGTTATCAGCGATATCGATGCTTTCCATCTGTGGGCTCGCTTGGTCCATCGCTTCTGTTTGCCTGACAACAAGAGAGGTTAATTTGACTTAGGAGGGGATTATTATTTTTGCTCTAGGATGACATGCATGATACACTTTGAGCACACACACCTGCATGTGTACGCATGAATCCCTCCCATCGAGTCGAAGTGGCTAGTACAACGACACCATCATGAACCGATCTCGCTCTATGTGGGGAGCTAGTGTATGATTTTTGACACACGCGCGAGATCAATGTTGTGTATTCAAACATGCATGCACGCATCACCTCCATACATATACATGTAGTGGTTGCCTTCGAATGATACACTCCCTCGCCTGGTTATCGGCGACAAGCCTATATATTCGTGGGCCCGCGTGGACATCCATGATCACCATGACAAACAAAAAGATAGGTTACCATGGCGGATTCTTCATTTGGTTCGTGTTATCATAGTATAGGTCATGGTGAGATTCAAACCTAATTAAGTTTGAGCGCATCTACTATGCAAGCATGCATGCATATATGAATCACTGTCATTGGCTTGAAGTGTGGTGTAACATACATATGCATCATCAACCTAACCCTCACTCAGTGTGGGGATTTCTAGTTCGAAATAACGGTGCCACATCAAAGTTTTTCCATCGTTACTCAAAAACACACCTCTCCATACATATGTTTGGGCCACACGCATGCAGTGGTTGTCTTCGGGGACTAGCTACTTACGTGATTATTGGCAAGCTAGCCCATCTCCGGGGTCGCATGGACAACCATTACTTTGACCAACAACAAGAGAGAGGTTGTACGACCAAGGTGGATTATTCTTGGTACGTTTTACGATCCATCTTGGTAAGATATATGTCTCTCTGGCCCGCCGACTGAAAGTGTGGGGGGGGGGGGCGGGTTGCTACATCGCACTTTGCTAGGTGAATCTCGGTTAGGGGGGCATGCATTCATAGCTTAATTAGGATTCCCTTCGTGCCGACATGAGGGGGGGTGGGGGATTCTACCTACTTCGCACTTTGCTAGGTGAACCTCGATTGGGGGGAGGGGGCATGCTCATAGCTTAGGATTCCCATCGTGCCAACACGAGGGGGGCTGCTAGCTACTTCGCACTTTGCTAGGTGAACCTCGGTTGGGGGGGCATGTGCATTCATAGCTTAGGATTCCCTTTGTGCTGACACGAGGGAGGGGTGGCTGCTAGCTACTTCGCACTTTGCTAGGGTGAACCTCGATTGGGGGGAGGGCATGCATTCATAGCTTAGGATTCCCTTCGTGCCGATGCGAGGGAGGGGTCTGCTAGCTACTTCGCACTTTGCTAGGTGAACCTCGGTTGGGGGGCATGTGCATTCATAGCTTAGGATTCCCTTCATGCCGACACGAAGGAGGGGTGGCTGCTAGCTACTTCGCACTTTGCTAGGGTGAACCTTGGTTGGGGGAGGGCATGTGCGCATTCATAGCTTAGCTAGGATTCCCTTTGTGCCGACACGAGGGAGGGAGGCTGCTAGCTACTTCACACTTTGCTAGGTGAACCTCGGTTGGGGGGCATGCATTCATAGCTTAGGAATCCCTTCGTGCCGACACGAGGGAGGGGGGCTGCTAGCTCTACTTCACACTTTGCTAGGTGAACCTCGGTTGGGGGGGCATGCATTCATAGCTTAGGATTCCCTTCGTGCCGACACGAGGGAGGGGGGCTGCTAGCTACTTCGCACTTTGCTATGGTGAACCTCGGTTGGGGGAGGCATGCATTCATAGCTTAGGATTCCCTTCGTGCCGACACGAGGGGGGAGGGGAGCTGCTAGCTACTTCGCACTTTGCTAGGTGAACCTCGGTTGAGGGGGAGGGGGCATGCATTCATAGCTTAGGATTCCCTTCATGCCGACACGAGGGGGGTGGGGGCAAGCAATATCGTGCTCTTTGCGAGAGAGGTGCCACATCGAAGTTGCATTTGGTATTTGAAAATCAAACCACCCTTTTGATACATAAATTTGGTCCACATGCAAGTGTGTTTGTATTCTGACCCTCTCCCGCGTCATTTTTCGTCAAATTTATGAACATTAAACAAGTCGGATGACGCAACAGACACGGTTCACTCAAACTAACCGTGTGCCACGCCGGTGCACCTGTCACGCACACATCCCCACAGTACATTGGGCTCCACAAGGCTCCCCCTCTCAAAAATATCTGCCCGCCTCGAGGGTTTCTCTATTTCATAACACACGGTTGTTATCTCTAGATCGTGTGCGATGTTTCTTGTTCCCAATCCCTCCTGCATCCCTAGAAAATATCTGCCCGCCTCGAGGGTTTTTCTGTTTCATAACACACGGTTGTTATCTCCGAACCATGTGCGATGCACTATCATCAAAAATTTCAATAGTCCGACATTTCACTCCCGCGTTTGACTCCCGCGTAGTAAAATTTTCAGTACCCGCGTCATTTCCTCAAACACCCCCCCTCCACACACACACACACACACACACCAAAACCTCCTTGGGCGTGCGCGCACACACACACACACACCCTCCGTCGCTCGAAACCCTAGCAAAGTCCCCGCCACCGCCGTCGCCACAAGGCCTCCATTGTCAACATCTGCTGGTATGTCCATGCAGCTTACCCACCGATCTCCATACCCAGGCCGCCCTAAGTTTCTTAGATGACGCCTGCCAAACGCCCCCTTTCGCACAGATCCCCATCCCCATCCCCCACTCCAGAGCGCCGCAGCCTAAGCACGGCTACGCTTCCCGTGGAGCTCGAGGAGCGACTGGCCCAAAAAAGGTGTATAGCGGTCTCTTCCCCCGACGTTGTCGAGGAAGCTGACGACCATTACTGGCGGCAGGCACTCAAGAAGTGGGGTAGAGTATGCAGGCATGTCTCGTCCGCCAGCTACGACATCGAGGTCATCGACAGCCACGCCCTTAGGAGGGCTGTGTCACGGGTTAAGTGGCCAACCCCCAACCCCTCGGGTTCAACCGTCGTCGATCTCATCCATGGCCCCGCCGTTGATCTCCTCTAGCTCGCTGTCAACAATTTTCCATTCTACATCGCCATCGAGCCCCTTTTGTCATTTCTGAAGGACACGTTCTGCGACGCTGGCTTGGGATCCACATCTTCCAAGTCAGACCGCATCGACGGCGACCACGAGGAGGGCACCCTCTCCGGCTCTTCCAAGGGGAAAGCACCCATCTGCGACATCAGGGAGGGCACCCTACAGCCGTGCTCTTCCAAGGCGAAGGAGCCCATCTGCGACAACATGGAGCGCATCTAGGGTCCGTGCTCTTCCCACGGGAACTAGCCCATCCGTGACAAGTGAGGAAACCCATGATTTGTTTTGTCGTGCCTCTTCACAGGGGGGGGACCCATGATTTGTTTTGTCGAGTCCATTTTGTAGTGTAGTGAGAATATGTCCAGTTTTAATTGCTATATCTGGTTGTTTGCAGTATGCCTTGTTTATTTTCAGTTGTTCACAATGTGATGCTCTATATGTGCAATTATTTACTGTGTAGTACATTTCATCAATCCAGTTTTAAACATACCGATAGGAATGCATATATTTGCTTGCTGTTAAGCCTATTATAGCTAGCATATGCCTCTTTTAAAGTTTTTTGATTGTTCGGTTGTTTGTAGTTAGCATATGTTCAGTTTCAAATGCTATTTTTGATTGTTCGTAGTATGCCTTGTTTATTCCAGTTATTCACAACGTGATGTTCTATATGTGCAAGTATGAACTGTGCAGTTCAATTTCATCAGTACCAGTTTCAACAATACCACTATGAATGACTACATTTGGTTGCTGCATCTTGTAGTTAACATGCCTTCCCAGTTTTATTTAACCATAACCAGTGTACTTAGACCGGCACAATACCAGTTTGAATGACCATGTTTGCTTGTTGTTAAATGTTTGTCCTGTTGCAGTTAGCACACCTTTCCACTTGTTTTGCTTTACTAGCGTGCTTAAACCTGCACACTAAAGCTATCTTTTGGAGATTATTTTGTCTACCATGTGTAATTTTGGTTGATGTTTAGCCTCTTGTGCTTAACATGCTTCTTGATGTACCTACACAGGACAATTTTGGGAACGACTGTTGTTTTCCATCGAGATTAGTTTCATCCCATGGCTTATATCTGCTCATTGTTCAGGATATCGGTAGCTGGTACCATATAGGCCGGCGGCTGATAAGGGACTAATCGGTGAATCGGACTTTTAACTGAATATATCTGCAACCCATTTTTTCTTAGGTTAACTAGGGCCATATGTAATATATCTGAAGCTACATAGCAACATGCACTGTACTTAATGTCTAAATATGCAATCGTAGGCTACATAGCAACAAGAAAGAGTGTTACATTAATGTTCTAATGATGTCTAGATGTACTTAGAAGAGCAGCAGCAGCAACAACAACAACAACACAACCCTGTTTGGATACTCAACTTAGCTAGAGGTTAGAGTTAGTTTCTAGCTCATTACTAACCCTGAGCTAACTCCATCCAAAGAGTTGTTTGGATGGCAGGGTTAGATTGACAATAAATGCACTAGGAGAACTAGCTCCAATTAGCACCTTTTGGGTTGGATACTAGTTTTTTGGGTGAGTTATAGATGCAACTAGCTCAAACTAGCCCTCATGTTGATATACTTTAGGGCTATTTGAGACCGAACTAGCTCAAACTAACTGTAACCTGTGGATACAGCAGCAGATAATTTGTAAGAATGAACTGAACTCCTTCCGGCCCATAATATAATATGTTAATCATCTAATATGTGAGTATATTGGATGTTATAAGATACTCCCTCCGTTCCTAAATATTTGTCTTTTTAGAGATTTCAAATGGACTACCACATACGGATGTATATAGACATATTATAAAAGAGTGTTGTACTACATCATTGTGCAATTTTTTTTAGCTTCTAATATTAACTTGGTGCTTTTAGGTACATATGTCATTGGTAAAGATCCGCGTTTCGACCATTTTTGCGTATGGGGCAATGAGATATCGATGAACCAGCATCAAGTGAGGAAGCTGATAAAGATTGTTAGTAAAATGGGTCCAAAGATGGAAATTAAACTATTTGTTTACACTTTATCCAAGACAACAGCGAACTGCGGGATGGTAAGTAAGAACTCTGCAGCCTTCTTTTTACTGCCCATAATGAGTTGTGTTAGATGACAATGTTCGAATATTTTTCCTTTGTAGTGATTGCCAAAGCAGTTTACTCAAGATTACCTCTCAAACTACATGATTGGTGGGCATGCAAATGTTAAAGTATTTATACCAGAACACGATGATTATCTAGATGTTTTCATAAAGAATGTGAAGGATGGGCGGTCGGCTATCACAAGGGGTTGGACTAGAATCGTGTGTGCCTTCTGCATGGAGGAGGGCACAATATGGGCATTCCGCTTCACCTTGTTCAGCAACCAGAATATATTTCGCCTCTTTCTTTACTTCTTTAATAGTACAAGTATACAACTATGGTTCATCATTCTTTATTTGGTTCTTATTAATTCTTGAACATGTGTACCTATGAATCGAATAATGCATTGGTTGTTTGAACCTGATGGATATGAATAAAGCTGTAGCATACATTCAAATTCAAATTCAAATCCAAATCTGGTACAATTTGGAAAAGCACCAATTAAATTAGGGTGAAATTACGCTCTTCAAATTGTTACGGCGCACACGGTTGGTAAAACACAAACGTTTGCGATATGGACCATAATCCGAGACGGTTCACAGAGAGGAAACGTGTGCAAGCATGCACACAGTTGCCATTTGCAAACCGTGTGCGATGTCAGACAATATCACAAATGGTGCGGGCAAACTAAACGTTTGTGTTAGTTGCCTTATCGTACATGATTCGCAACCATGAACTGTTTCTGATGAAGTATGCATCGTAAACGTTGCACCACATGATAGCGTGTGCGATAGTTGTCGTGTACGACGATGTTACGACGGTCCGACGTTTCGTAATCCTGTCCGCGACACTCGTACGACGATTAGCTAATCTTCTTAACAGTGAACCGTTTGTGATGGGCCGCGCATCATACACATTCTATAATAGTGAACCGTTTGTGATGGGCCGCGCATCGTAAACGTAGCACCACAGAATACCGACTGCGATGGCAATGCGAGCAGAAACGAGTAGGAGTACTGTAGGGGCCCTATCCCCGACGGTTTCTGAGTCATGTGGGAAGGACCCCCCCCCCCCTATCGCCCACACTCACTTGGCGACGGTTCTAAATGTCGTCGTGGAAAGGGGTTAAAAACCGTTTACTTAGGACCAACGCGCACCAGTGCTAGTTGGTTTATTCGGTGGAATATCATATGTTCATATCCATAACGATATTTATTACCCCTCTATTATGAACATGAATATGTTTTGTGAGTAGTTATGTTTGTTCCTGAGGACATGGGAGAAGTCTTGTTATAAGTAATCATGTGAATTTGGTATTCGTTCGATATTTTGATGAGACGTATGTTGTCTTTCCTCTAGTGGTGTTATGTGAACGTCGACTACATGACACTTCACCATTTGGGCCTAGGGGAAGACATTGGGAAGTAATAAGTAGATGATGGGTTGCTAGAGTGGCAGAAGCTTAAACCCTAGTTTATGTGTTGCTTCGTAAGGGGCTGATTTGGATCCACATGTTTCATGCTATGGTTAGATTTATCTTAATTCTTCTTTCGTAGTTACGGGTGCTTGCGAGAGATGTTAATCATAAGCGATAAGCTTGTCCAAGTAAGGACAGCACCGAAGCACCGGTCCACCCACATATCAAATTATCAAAGTAACGAACGCGAATCATATGAGAAAGAGGAAAACTAACTTGACAGTAATTCCCATGTGTCATCGGGAGCGCTTTGCTTTATATAAGAGTTTGTCCAGGCTTGTTATTTGCTACAAAAAGGATTTGGCTTGCTGCACCTTTGTTACACTTGTTACTTATTACTCGTTACGAATTATCTTATCACAAAATTATCTGTTACCGATACTTTCAGTGCTTGCAGAGAACACCTTGCCGAAAACCGCTTGTCATTTCCTTCTGCTCCTCGTTGGGTTCGACACACTTACTTATCGAAAGGACTATGATAGATTCCCTATACTTGTGGGTCATCAATGAGGCAGGCCCGCATCCGACCGCAACGCCCGTGTCCATGTCCCAGCCAGTAGCACCACCAGCAGCAAGGTTGGGATGCGTCCATCGAGGGGAGCGGGCGTGAAGAGAAGAGCCGCCAATGCCGCAGTGCCGGTCGAACCAGCAAGGGAGGGTAGCCGGAGGGAGACGCAACACCCACGCGAGACTCAATATCGGGGAGGAGGCGCAGCGCGGGAGGGACGGAGCCGCCCCATCACCGCCATGGAGAGGCCGCGATGCCTGCCAGACCGCCAACAGGGGAGGGGAGCGCCACCAGAGAGGGACACTTAGCCGCCGTGGATCTTGGGGGAGGGAGCAACGCGTAAGCGAGGCGAGATTGCCTCGCCCCTGCCATCCCCGGGCCCGGCGCGGCTTCGCTTGTCGGCCCTCCGGCGGCGGTGAAGCGAGTGTGTGCAGAGGAAGGGCTCCTGACGGTGGCGGCTAGGGTTCCCCCCGTGTCGCCAGCGAGGGCGATGCGGATGTGGGGGGCATTGGTATTTTGGCTGCAATATATATATATCACGCTATTCGTTATCCTGGACGAGGAATAATTATTCTTCACCCCCCTTTATTTTACCATCAATGCACCGTAATTTTATGTTTCGTAAGTTTTGTCTTATTTCCGACACAAAAAGAAATTGTAAGAAAATATATAATCGCCATAAAAAATATTTTATGTTATGTAAAATTACAAACGTAAAAACATAGTCTAAAATACACATAAACTGCAAATTTTCTTGTCATATGACCTATATTTTTTATTTTCTTATGTCAAATTTTACGTAGTGATTCAATAGAAATATAACTATTTAAATTCCGAATGTAATTTAATTATGAAATGATTGTAGGATTATCTCAGATGAAGAATAACTTATTCTGCACCCTGGATGATGAATAGTAACACCACTATATTTTACTATATATATATAGGGATTGACTATTTGTCATCCTGGGTGAGGAATAGTTATTCTTCATCCCCCTCTATTTTACCACCAATGCAATATAATTTTACGTTTCGTAAGTTTTATCTTATTTCTAACATAAAAAGAAACCGTAAAAAATATATAATTGCCGTAAAAAATATTTTATATTATGTAAAATTACAAACGTAAAAACTTAGTGTAAAATATACATAAACTTCAAATTTTCTTGTCTTATGACCTATATTTTTATTTTCTTATACCAAATTTTACGTAGTGAATCAATAGGAATGTAACTATTTGAATTCCAAATGTAATTTAATTATGAAGTGATTGTAAGATTACCTCGGGTGAAAAATAACTTATTCCGCACTCTGGGTGATGAATAGCATCACTATATATATATATATATATATATATATATATATATATATATATATATATATATATATATATATATATATATATATATAGCTAATTAGCTAAGATCTTTGGCATGATCACATATATAGTAAGAACACCACTACATGTGCAGCTGGAAATGTGACATGAAGCAACCACCATTGGGCACTACCATGAAAGGTACACCTCACTTTACGAAAAATGAAAATTGGAATGGACCAGCATGCACTATCTGGGCACCAACACAATGATTTCACCAGACTATAAGGAAAGGAAAATACATCTTCCCAAAAGCAACATAAAAAGCGACAATATATGTTTCTAGAGACACCAATGTTTGGTGATGCACCAGTGCCCCATTTTCAATAACCTGTCGATTCCAGAATATTGTGATGCAATAATATGTGTTTAACATCCACTGGATCTGATGTCTAAAATTCAGCATTATTTTTGCTTACTGTGATAGAATGCATAGCCATATGACTATAAAATATTGATTACGGTATTAGCATGTAATTGGGACAAGATAAGAAAGCTTTGAAGCATTGGAATCGAAGTGTACAAGGCACAGTGGACATCCACAAGAGACACACAAGCTGAGTCGACATTAGAATCTCATAAATGGAGATAAGTTGAAGAGCTCATTCTGCGTACACAAATTTTGTGTGTGCTTGCTCCCATTTTGGGAAGAACATTATACTAAAACAAAATCATGTTCATCAGCACTCTTCCTTGGAGCATCTCTAGCCGCGCCCCCAACAGGCCCCCTAGGGCCACTTTTTTCGCGTTGGCGCCAAAAAAAAGCCCCACTCACGCCCCCAAGACGTAGAAATCCGCCGGCTCGGCCTGTTTTTTGGCCCGGCGAACCCAGGCCGAACCCAGCGCACTGCGGGGGGGGGGGGGGGGGGGGGGCTCGGGGGCTCTGGCGAAAGGGAAACCCACGTCTGGGCCACACTATCAGGCGAAAAGTCAAGACAAACGGCCAGATTCACCCCCCACCCATCCCCCCTCCCGCCAGGTTGTCGATCCCGGCGCTGCCCACCACCCACCACCGCTAGATAGGCCAATCCCCGCCGGAAAAAGAGAGAGGGTTTCGCCGCGGCAACCTCTCCATCACCTTCATGGGCGAGTTTTACGGCGCTCTGGCCGCGCAGGGCGGGATACCGACGGCTGTGCGCCCACCACGCCCGCCAGGTGTTCGGCAATTTGTCTGCTCGGTGATGGACTCCGAAGACAAGGAGGCACTCGCGGCGCTGCTAGAGGAGGAAGCCGATGCCGACGTCCAGGACGAAGAGCATCTCATGGTCCTCGCCGCCCTGGCCGGCCTGCTCGCGAGCAATGCAAAGCCATGGCGAGGTGGCTCAGCGCCAGAGCGACTGAAAGCAAAGAACCGGCATCGACTGGAAAGCTATTGCATGCTCTACTCTGACTACTTCGTCGACGCTCCACTGCACGACAACAACGTATTTCGGCACCGTTATCGGATGAGCCAAAAGTTTTTCCTTAGGATTGTGAATTCCATCCATGAGTTCGACAGCTACTTCAAGTGCAACAAGGATTGCACCGGCAAACTTGGATTCACCTCAATCTAGAAGTGCACGACAACTATGAGGATGCTTTCATACGGAGCTCCCGGTGATTCACTCGACGACTATGGATGCATGGCCGAGTCCATGACCATTGAGTGCTTCTACAAGTTCTGCGGGGCAGTGGTGGCAGTGTTTTGACCGCAATACTTGCGATCACCCAATGCTGAAGACACTGCTCGGATCCTAGCACAGAATGCAGCAAGAGGATTTCCTGGGATGCTTGGAAGCATCGACTGCATACATTGGAAATGGAAGAACTATCCATTTTCTTGGGAGGGGACGTACAAAGGTGCCAAAGGCGGTTATAGTGTGGTACTTGAGGCAGTGGCCACACAGGACCTCTGGATTTGGCAGTCCTTCTTTGGTATGCCAGGAACTCACAATGACATCAACGTACTACAGTGCTCTCATGTCTTTGCCAAGCTAGTTGAAGGTCATTCTGCCCAGTGAACTTCGAGGTCAGTGGGCGACACTACAACAAGGGATACTACCTAGTAGTTGGCATCTATGCGAGATGGTCTACATTTGTGAAGACTATCTCAAACCCTGTGCCAGGAGGCAAGAACTCCGACTTTGTGAAGGTTCGGGAGGCTTGCAGGAAGGATGTCGAGCGGGCATTTGGTGTGCTTCAATCTCGATTCGTTGTTGTCCGGTACCCTGCTCAGACCTGGTCGAAAAATCAAAATCAAATATGGGAGATCATGACTTGTTGTGTCATCTTGCACAACATGATCATTGGGAGCGAGAAGGAAAGAGCCAGTGTTTGACACTGAACCATATTACAGGCAGGCTCCTCTTGCCCAAGTTGATCACCATCTACCGGCAACCTGGACAGCCTTCCTCAATATGCGTCAGGAGATCCGAGACCCACAGGTGCATCAACAACTGCAGCAGGATCTGGTGGAGCACCTATGGAGGCTCAAGGGCAACGCCTAGCTCGACTTGTGATGAAATATGAGTTTTTATTTGTTGAACTACATAATTTGTATTGAACTATTTGTTGTTGAACTATTTGTTGAACTTTTTGATTTCTATTGATTTTCTGTGATGAACTATGTAATAGAAAAATAAGTTTTGTTGAATTTGCGTCGAACCACGTCATATATGGGCTGATTTGCGCCGATAGCGGGCCGATTTTTCACCGAAAATGGGCTGAAAAGCGGGCACATTTGCACCAAAAATTGGCCGATATCAGCGCCT